>OX359290.1:55327865-56641199 GCA_947179395.2 Pulicaria dysenterica
CCAAAGATCTCTACTATTGTCAGTGATACGTCTGCTGATAAAACATACAAGAGTGAAAAAGAGGTAAGGAAGCCTGTTGCATCCTGGACAGATGAAGACTGGAAATTGTTCAATCTGGATGTTAAGGTAAACAGTGTTCTAGCAAATGCCCTGATAAACGAGATCTTGCATACAGTGACTGGGTGTCAAACTGCAAAAGAGATCTGGGATACACTAAGTATTACATATGAGGGCACTGATCTGGTCAAGCAGCAAAATAAGAGTCATCTGAACAGCTCCTATGAAACTTCTTTTCAAAGAAGAATGAATCCCTGCCTGATTTGTTCACAAGGTTTCACTGCTTGATAAATGACCTGCTAAGTGTAGGTGTGAAGAGAGATGAGGCTGAACTTGTGCTGAAATTTATGGATGTGTTACCAGAAAGGTTCAATAAAGTAACCACATCACTGAGGGCTTGAGGAACACTGCATGTGTACAACCTACAGTCTATCTATGGGTTCTTGCTCAATCATGAACAGATCACAGAGCACAAGAGAACTTCTCAACAACAACTTAAGGAGTCCTTGGATGAAGCAGAGGTTGCATTAGTTGCACAGAAGAAAAAGAAAAGTTCCAAGGCATTAGTTGTTGAATCTAAGACTGAGTCAGAATCTCAAGCTGACCACTCAGACTCAGACTTAGGTGATACTGATGATGTTCAGACTATCACTAAGCAAATGGCCATGCTAGCCAGACGTTTGAGAAGAGCTCAACGGGGAAGAGGAAGATCTGACAGGGCAAAGGGAAGAGTTCCTTTGATCCCAAGAAGGCTGTGTGCTTCAACTATCAGAAGAAGGGACACATTGCTGTTGAGTGCAGATTAAAGAGGGAAGAATCAGCATCAGTTGCTGATAAGAATGCTTACAGAGCTGACAAATACAAAAAGAAATATAATCAGCTCAAGAAAGGAAAGCCAGAAGACAAACCCAGCACAAAAGGATTATATGCTGAAACTTGGGATACTGAATCATCTACTTCAGATGATGATGTATGTCTAATGGCTCAAAAAGATGAAGATTTTGAAATTGACGAAGTTGATTATGGTTTGTCGAAGTCAACTTTTGAAGTTGACATGAAGGAAGCTGAGGAAAACAGCAAGCTCAGTGGTTGGGATCCTGCTTACATGTATAAGGTTAGTAATTTCAACTCTTACACTGATGAAGAAAAGGGTCTTGCCTTCGACTATCTGTTAAATGATTTCAAGACCATCCTTAAGTCTCAAAAGGACCTCAAAGCCGAGATAGCTAAACTAAAGAATGAGATTAAAGAAAATCAATCTCTCATTGATGTTGGTAAGAAAGCACAGTGTGATCTTGAATTTCAAAGACACATTAATAACCTTCTAGGTGAAGAACTTCAGGAAGCCAAAGTCAAAGCTGACCAACTTCAAAAGGTCACTGAGTCTTGGTGTAAGTCATCAAAGCTTGCTGAAAAGTGCATAAACCAACAAATTCCTAAACAGGTACAAGCTGTACTTGGAGGTGACTATCAAACAACAGCTTATGTAGCTGATGATGAGATAGCAAGTACAGATTATGAGGAGGATAGACAACTGATTGAGTCTCAGAAGTTAGCCTCAGAGAAAAGACATGATCCAAATCTGAAAGACATAAAGTTTGTAAAAGCTAAAGATCATGGAAATGAGTGCTCAACATCCAAACAACATAGTAAGTCTGTGCTGGACAGATTAGGCACTCAGCATATTCAAAGAACTTCAGTCATAGAAAGGCTTAACCCAAATCATTTCAAAAGACAACATTCTCTATCTGGCTCGGAGAGAAGTTACAAGAATAGGAAGACCACTATAAGTCAGAGGTGAAATCACAACAATGGTAAGTCAAAAGTTGTAGATCTTGGTAAGTCCAAGAAGATCAACAGGGGTAAGTCAAAACCTATTGAAACTGGTGAGTCCAGTAGCATGACAAAGGTAAGTCCAAGGTCATGGAAAAGAAGTTTGTTGGTCAAGCTTCTAATCAAAAGGATAATAAACAAAGATCTGACAAAGGTAAGTCCAAAGTCAGTGAGCACCAAGTGAATCAACTTGCAAAGAAAGTTGAAAAGTTATCCACTACATATAATCCCAAGACTGAGAGCAAGTTCTCACAAGGATTATTAGACACTCTACCTCCTGTAGTCATTGGAAGAAGGAGATGCTACAAGTGCAGAAGTAGAGGTCGTAAGGCTAAGGATTGTGACGTTGAAATCTCAAGGCCTGAACAAGAATAAGCTGATAGGCCTACACAGGACTCAACTCCTACTCAAGCTGAACAGTCAGTTCAACAAGATGGAGATGATAAGTGCTCATCATCTGAACCCACCAAGAAGTGGGTTCCCAAACAAAACTAATGTGTTTAGTTTTTATATCATGTACAGGGTTCAAGTAAATGGTACTTGGATTGTGGATGCTCAAGGCACATGACTGGGTGGAAAGGACTTCTTAGTGATTTCCAGGAAGATGAGGTCCTAAAGTAACTTTTGGTGACAACTCCCATGGAAGAACTAAAGGCTATGGGAAGATGCATGCTGGCAAGGTGACTTTCCAGAAGGTTGCATATTTCAAGGGTCCTAAGCATAATCTGATTAGTATCAGCCAATTATGTGATGAAGACAACGTTGTTACTTTTAGGAAGAAAGCAGGAACAATATATAATGCTAAGGGAAAGCCTGTATTAATAGCTAAAAGAGAAAGAGATGTGTATCTACTTGATCTTAACTCTGCTGATCCCTATTCTGAAACCTGCTTGTATTCCCAATCTGTTCCTAAGTTGAGTTGGTTGTGGCATAAATGTTTATCACATTTGAATTTTAAAAATATAAATATGCTATCCAATAAAGAGTTAGTCTCTGGATTACCAAAGATCACATTTGTCAAGGAGAAATTATGTTCAGCTTGTGAACAAGGGAAACACCACAAAGGGTCCTTTAAATCAAAGCAAAATTTTTCAATAATAGACATATTGTATATGTTGCATATGGATCTGTTTGGACCCATAAGTACTCCAAGCCTAAGTGGCAAGAAGTACACACTGGTGATAGTAGATGAGTTCTCAAGATTCACCTGGGTAATATTCCTTAAAGCCAAAAGTGAGGCTGCCCTGAAGATAATAAGTTTTATTAAACACGAAGAGTTGCAGAAAGGTAAGTATGCAAAGCAACTCAGAAGTGATCATGGGACTGAGTTCATAATCACTACCCTTGAAAACTTCTGTGAACAAAAGGGAATATTACAAAATTTCTCATCTGTCAGAACTCCCCAACAAAATGGAGTTGCTGAGAGGAGAAATAGAACCCTAATTGAGGTTGCTAGAACAATGTTGTGTGAGGCAGGATTGAAACTCTATTTTTAGGAGGAAGCTGTCAGTACAGCCTGTTATACTCAAAATAGATCAATCATTGTCAAAATACATGGTAAAACATCATATGAGATGTATAAGTCTAGAAAGCCCAATATAGGTTATTTCCATGTCTTTGGTTCAAAACCCTTTGTGCTGAATCAAAGAGATCAGCTCCATAAGTTGGAACCCAAAGCTGATCCTGGAATATTCGTTGGTTATTCCTCAATCTCCAAATCATACAGAGTGTATAACACTAGGAGAAAGGCCATAGAAGAATCAATTAATGTCTCATCTGATGAAGACAGTCTTGATCAAGCTGAGAAAAGATAAGCCGACTCGGTCAGTCTGAGTGAGCTTGAAAGGCCCGAGGAAACCAATATGTCAAATCCTATGTATGTCATGGGAGATGCTAGTGATAATGATGGGTGTCCATCAAAGAAATTATCACAAGCTCCAAGGTATTCTCAAGCTGAGAAGGATGATGAGTTCACCAACCCGCTAGGCGCTGAAGTCACTCAGACTGAGGATCTCAGTGATCATCAGTCTGTTGACAATGCTGTTGTTAAGACCGAGGAGATAAGTTCACCTCAGGACTCTCCACATCACTCAGATCTAGAACCAGATTCTCCAAATACATCATTCAAATTCCACAAAGACCATCCTCAAGATCAGATCATTGGAAATATCCAAGAAAGGATTATTACCAGATCAAAGGCTACAGCTAACTATGCTGCCCACTTTGGTTTTCTATCTCAAATGGAACCAAAGAAGACTGAAGAAGCCTTAGAGGATGATGATTGGATTGAAGCTATGCAAGATGAATTGAATGAATTTGAAAGAAATAAGGTCTGGAGCCTTGTCCCTGCCCCTAAAGATAATTCAATTATAGGCACTAAGTGGGTCTATAGAAATAAAATGGACAAGGATGGAGTGATAGTTAGGAACAAAGCCAGGCTGGTAGCACAAGGGTATAAGCAAGAAGAAGGAATTGACTATGATGAGACCTTTGCCCCTGTTGCTAGAATTGAAGCCATAAGGCTGTTCCTGGCTTATGCAACATATAAAGACTTCAAAGTCTATCAAATGGATGTGAAGAGTGCTTTCCTAAATGGAAAACTTCGGGAGGAAGTCTATGTGAAACAACCTGCTGGCTTTGTCAGTTCAAAGTTTCCGCAGCATGTCTATAAGTTGGACAAGGCTTTGTATGGTCTTAAACAAGCTCCAAGAGCTTGGTATTATACACTGTCCACTTATCTACGATCAATGGATTTCACCAGAGGTAGTATAGATAAGACACTTTTTATTAAAAAGAGTAAAGGACAGGTGATTCTTGTACAAATCTATGTGGATGACATTATCTATGGTTCTACTAATGAATCTCTGTGTAAATGGTTCTCCAAAATAATGTCACAAAAGTACAAGATGAGCATGATGGGTGAGATGACATATTTCTTAGGCCTACAAATTCAACAAAAGCCTGATAGAATTTTCATCAATCAAAGCAAGTATGTTCTTGATTTGATAAAGAAATATGGTTTTGATTCTAGTTAAACCATGTGAACACCCATGTCACCAGCTGTCAAGCTGAGTAAAGACTCAGATGGTAAGTCTGTGTGTTAGTCTACCTATAGAGGAATGAAAGGTTCATTACTCTATTTGACAGCTAGTAGACCTGATATCATGTTTGCTACATGTGTTTGTGTAAGATATCAGGCAGATCCTAAAGAATCACATCTTCAAGCTGTGAAAAGGATCTTTAGGTACCTTAAAGGTACTCCAAATCTAGGACTTTTGTATCCAAAGGACTCTGGATTTAGTTAGTTGGTTTTTCAGATGCTGACTATGCTGGATGCAAGTTGGATAGAAAATCAACAACAGGAGGATGTCAACTGCTTGGAGGGAAGTTAGTAAGCTGGACCAGTAAGAAACAGAACTCAGTGGCTACTTCAACTGCTGAAGCTGAATATGTTGCAGCAGGAAGCTGTTGTGCTCAAATCCTATGGATGCAGCATCAGCTTCAATACTTTGGTATGAGTTTCAAGAAAACTCCTATCTTCTGTGATAACCAAAGTGCTATAGCAATAACTTACAATCCAGTCTTACACTCAAGAACCAAGCATATTGAAATTAGACATCACTTCATCAGGGATATCGTGGAAAAAGGTAAAGTTGACATTAAATTTATCTCCACTGATGACCAATTAGCTGATATCTTTACTAAAGCACTTGATGAGAAGAGGTTTATGTATCTGCTAAGTGAATTGGGTATGCTCAATCCCTAACTAAGTGTCTAGAATCTGAGTTTTCAGTTTGACAAAGACTAAGTGTCTTAAGCTGAGTGCACATTGTATGAATTAGTCTTCATTAACTGAAAATTCTGTCACACTGAATGATGAGTTCACACGTTTGGTGAGTTCCAAACATTTTGTTAACTACTCAGTATGGTTAACATATTAGTTTGAGCTAGTCTCGAACAAATGACTAAGTGTCATTGAGTCTAAGCTATGTGCTTAACTCAAGCTGTGTGATGAGTTCACATGTTTGGTTGGTTCCAAACAAGTTTTAAGTACTCAGTGTCGCTAATATAGATGCTTGGGTCAGTCTCAAACAAAAATGACTCCGTGTCATTAAATCTGAGCTGTGTGCTCTACACAAGCTGAGTACCAATCTCAAGCTGAGTACTAAACTCAAGCTGAGTGCTTGAATCAAGCTGAGTGCTTGACATAAACTGAGTAATAAGTTTACTCAGACTTGGTGTGTCCAAAACCATGTTTTAATTACTAGGTGTTATTAATTCATGAGTCTTTGAGTATTTGAGTCAGTCTCAAATCGAGTTTTATACTAATTCGGTATTGGTATAATACAACATTGTTAATAATATGTGTAAGTCACTAATATTATTTTACACTTGTATCCGTTGGAAGATGATGTGTTTCTACCCTCTCACTATGACATCAAGCCGTAAGTTTTTCCGGCGTAACGGATAAAAAGGGGAATCCAACGGTAACTTTTCTCTCTCCTCAGAAAGGTATATATACCTATCCCAATCGGTTTAGAGAAGTTTACGCTTACAAATCCGACTTATCACCTTGTAAGTACCTTACGCAAATACCTCAATTGCTCAGTGCATACGTCCGTTCAAACCCTAAATTGCTAAGTGCAATTTTTGAACCAAATCGCTCAGTGCTTTTTCAACAAATTACTCCGTGTAATTAAACAATAATGGACGGAACCATTCTCATTCTTGGTGATAGGATGGTCAGAGGTGTTGCGTTCAAGAACAATGGGATGCCGGTGCTAAAAATCAATAATCAACGTGCCTGCTTGGTAATCCCAGAATGCAAACGGAACAGAGGCGCTATGAAGCCTGGGTGGACTACATCAGAAAATGCCCTTTGGCATTTGATTTTACTGGCACACCACTGCACATAGTTCCACAACATATGTTGGATTTCTAGTACACCTGTACCTACAACCAGAACAGGGGAGAGATCATTGGCACTATTCTAAATGGCGACATAACAGTTGTTATTACTGTCCTGAGGCTGAGGGATGTTCTTCAACTCCCTGCTAAAGATGTGTTCAAGCCTGCTGTGACAAGGCAGGTGGCAAGGTCAGTCCTACCCCGTATGGGACACCTACAAACAGAGGGTGTAATAAAAAAGGCCACCTTCCCAACGAGTTGGGGTTTTATGGTTTCTACGGTGATTCGTTCACTGGGAACAAAGGTTGGAGGATTGGACCAGGTCAATGAGTTCGAGATGCAGTTGTTGTACAATATGTTCTTTGCCAGAAATCTAGACAATGCACTACACTTCCTCAATGGGCTCAAGGTCCAAGTGCTAAAGACACCAAGGGATCTCCATGTGCCTTTCATAAGGTACTTGTCCTTGGTGATTGAAGCTGAGTTGGGAGATCAACTATACGAAGCAGGGCAGGATTTGTTCCCTGCTTGCCCTAATTTAGCACTCAGCTCGAAGATGTTCAATAGTGACATCTTTCCATAGCAGGAAGGTCTGAGTGAACCAATGCGATGGATAGCTGAGCAAGCTTCTTTAGAAAGTGAAGCTGAGGGATCAAATCAAGGGGGAGCTTCCCAAGATGACACCGAGGTTCAAGCTGAGCACTCTGCTCAAGCTGAACAGTACACACTGAAGCTACTTCTGGTAAGACCTGTCCACTTTCTCTTTCTTCTCATTATTCTCCATCCACCTTTGGAGATAAAGCTGCGGTAAACCTAACCCAGTCTAACCTATCTCCTCCACCTTCATTTTATCTACAATCTCACTCTGAAGCCACCCCTAGTACGCCCACTACTGCTAGGGAGAATATCCGAACCTATACAAGAAAAATTGCCATATGTGGTGCCACTCCTAAAGGCATCACTGTAGCTGAGATCACGCTGATCCCTCTACAGGCAGGAGTTGAGGGGGAGACGCCTACTCTTCAGGTGTCAACCTCAAGGCTCATATCTACCCTTAAGCCTAAACCGGGTGTGGTGTCTACTCAGCCCACACTCTCCAGTGCCATGGGAGAGCCCACTACTGTGCCTAAGCCGACACACTTAGGTAACATTGAATATATGACCAATCCCCAGGGTCAATCACCCCCTCCAAACCAATTAGCCAACCACCTACCCATACAGTTCACGTTTATAGCCCTCTTACTTCTCTTCACTTCTCACACCCACAAGCACGGCCTGTCAATGTTTCATCTTCATACCAAGGTGATTCACAGGGTCCAAACTCTGGTGCAAATGAATTTAAGGGTATACACCAACCCTTGGATGATGCACCCAAAGACTCTCCTAAAAATGAAACTGCCTCCTCAGGCATCCAGCAGCTGAAGGACTACATTGCTGCTCAACTTGGTCTGTTCCACCTGAAGCAGAAGAAGCATAAACGCCAAATCTATCAGAGGCTTCAGAAGCTGACAATGGAAGTTAAGGAGATTGCCTCTACAGTTGCTGCACTCCAACAACAGAAGAGTTCATCCCCTATTGATGATGACAAAAAGGGGGAGAAGGCTCAAGCTGAAGCTAATGCTGAGCTAGTTCAAGCCGAAGCTCTACTAGCACTGTCAAAAGGAGTAGAGAGGCAAGCTCAGCCTGAGGGGGAGCTGGGATTAAAAGAAGAGGAACCTGCAGCCAAGAAACAAAAATTATCAGAGTCTGAATCTGAGGCTGAAGAGGTTTCTGAGACTTAGAAGGAAACAGAAGAAGAGAAAGCTACAAGAGAATTGATAGAGATGCTCGAGCAAGAAGAAGCAGATGAGCTTAAAACCTCTATAGCTGAGTTAAGAAAGAGGAAAGAGAAGGAAACACAGGATCAAGAAAAGGAAAAATTGAAAAAAGCTTTAGCTCAAGCTGAGGCTGACTATACTGGTCCGAGACATGATCCTATCTGATTTACAGACGAGGACATTCAAGAGTGCTATTTTAGAAGGAGCACCAGCAAGGAGATCAGAGGCATGACTTTGAGCAGAATAAATGAAGCCATCATTCTCAATTTTGAATTTGATGATAAATTTACAATGGGAATGGACCTGAGATTTGTTCACAGGATGGGTTACCAAGAATGGCAGAAAATATTAATGATGCTTAAGAAGTTCAAGAAAAGCCAAATCAAGAAAGAGATCTTTGCTAAAGTTTCCAAACTAACTAATAGAGCAGAGGAGCTGAGATATGTTCCAGTTCCTGGTCTGCAGTGGGAGAGCTTATTCAAGATACCTGAAGGTATAGAGTTTAAAGAAAATCAAGGTATTGATACACCTGTTTAGGGATTCATGTTTAAGGATCAGGCAGGCAATCCTAACTTTATCAAGCTAAGTGAGATATGTTATCTAAAAGCTAGGGATGCCATACATATAAGAAGTTGCTGTGGTGATAGCTCAAATCATTTTGTAAAGTATAAGCTGAATAAGATCATCAGAATGCAACAGAGAGAACTCAGAGGGGATGCAAAAGCTGAGAACCTCCTAGAAGAAATCAATAGAGAAATCATTCTTTGGGAGGTTCTACATCCTGAGTTCAAAAGATAATAGATTAGTTCTATTGTAAAGTTAGATTAGTTCTAATGTAAATATTAGATTAGTTCTAATATTTTAAGCACTTAGTGTGCATGATCTATGTGATCAATACTTTTGTATTATGATGTGTTCAATTAATACAAATATTTGTTTGATATGTTCAGCTGTGTTATGATATGTTCATAATTATTACTCTAATAAGTTCAGCTTGAATGAATAACTGATTAGTTCTTATTCATTAATGTATTTAGTTGGTTTGTTCAACTAAAAGTTGGTTTGTTCCACTTATAATTGATAAGTTCAATTCATATTTGATTAGTTCAAATTTAAAATCTTGATAAGTTTAAGATTTAAAACATAATTCTGTTAAACAAACTTAATAACTGTTTGATGGTTTTGTCATCATCAAATAGGGGGAGTTTGCTGGGAAAATGATTTCATCAGTTTAGATTTGATGAGACAAATTTAAGTTTGTTGGATATGTTCTAGATATAACTTAAACATGATTATGAGGCTTGATCAGATTGAACACGTACAGTGGTTCAGACTGAGCATAAGCTTAATATAAGCTGAACATATGTTCGATCAGCTTATACTATATCTTAGTAAGATAAACACTATGTGTGATAAGCTGTGTGTGTCACCTAAGATATATATATTGATTTTCAGCTTGATGAGTTTCAAGCTGAGTGACTCAGCGTGAATACTGAGTCAGCTCAACAGAGTTGCTAAATAAGTTCTAGTTAACTCCTAGGACATCTAAGGATGAGCTTATTAATATACGTGTTAGTTCATGTTGATTTTCGGGTTTGTTCTCGAAGAACTCAGCTTGATGAGTTTCAAGCTGAGTAACTCAGTCCGAGCAAGAAGTCAGTTCAAAGAGAATTTAAATATGTTATAAATTTATCTTTTTAACTCTCTATATCTACGGAAAGGATAAGAAGACTCCATAATCAAGATTGAAGATTGAAGTTTGAAGACTCAAGATAAGAAGATTCAAGATTCAAGATTCTAAGTTATCCGATGGTAAGTTAGAAAATTTGGCTGAGTCTTAGTTTGTTATATTCCGTAGGAACAGGATTATATATACTTATCTCCTGATAAGTTTAGAGGTACGACTACAACGACGATTACAACTAAGTGTTGCAGAGCCAAATACCTCACCTCAACCGTATGTGTTACGATTCTTGAATCACTGTTTGTCAGTTCAACACGATCAAGATATTCACAGATTGCCAAGCTATTCGTGTGTTCGAATACTCACATTAGTTGTGAGATTGGTAAGTTTTCAATCTGTGATTAAATCCTGTTTAGAGAGTCGTCAATATCTATAATCATAAGTTGATTATAGATAGCTAAGTTTGAAAGATTGAGAGATTTATATTAGGTGTTTACATATCAAGAGTTGCTTACTTGATAGAGTCTGTAATCATCTTCTTATTAATGAAAAGCAAAGCATTCGATTGTGGTTTGATTTACTGTGTGTAACACTTTATTTTGATTTGTTCAATTTCCGCAGAAAGTGTATTCAACCCCTCTTCTACACATCTGTTGCTTGTTGTTATTCTCACCAAGGGACCAACAGTAAGCTAATCAACCTAGATGATCAGTTGATCAAAGATGCTCAGATGATCATTGAGAGTGATAAGCGTATGGGAAATAGACTAAGTGAGGTAAAGGTTACTTAACTGATGTAGGATGGCCTCAGTTGATCGAACTCTGGACCCGGCTGAGCTCTTTCACCACTCAGTTGATCATAGTTATCCCTCAGCTAATGGTTGTAAACACTCAGCTGATGGTCTTTTACACTTGTCTTCTCTTCTTGGCTGACCTCAGATAATGTTTTTCGGCTGATACTCAGTATTTAGTTGATCTTCAGCTGATACTTCATTCTTAGAGAAATTCTTCAAGTCAGTTTCAAACAACACATGTTATGAAACATTCTAAGTCTAACTAAATGTATGGTTTTGTTAACATCAAATCCTATGTAATTCAATCGATAGGTTTGATTATTGGGTTGAAGTGATTATCTCCACAACAATCTTCCCCTATTTTGTGAGAATCTTTTCTATGTTGTACCATTTTGTTAAGTTTTTGTGATATCTTTTTCTATCCTTTTTTAGTTTCTAGGATATTTCATTTTACTATATTTACACTAGTGAGCTATTTACTAAGAATCATCTATACTATCTAGTAGCCAAGTAGTCCATGATCAAAGTTCAAGCTTAATTACAAAACAAAGGAATTACACAACTTTGTACATAAGAGTTAATAGTCTGTATTAAACTAAGTTAACAGCTAGCTAAACTATCAGAGCTAAAGGTTTAACAAGGGATTTACAATCTAATCTAATCAAAGCAATACAAATAGAAGGAAAACAAATTGTGAAGTCTTCAAGTCATCCCACCATTTAAAATCCTTAATCTCTTGCTCGAAAGGTATTGACAACAGGATTAGCTTGAAAAAAAAAGCATCACACTGTGATGTAACAAGCACATCGAATTGCACACTTCCTGTCCTTCCAATTGATATGAACCTAAGACCGAATAGGAATTCGTTCGTGGCTTTGGGTATGTATCTTTGTCGAAAAAATCTCCATTGCCCACTTCTATCTTGAAAGAAGATTCCTTCTTCAGAATGAGAGATAAATCTAAAGGGCTCAGGTAAGGTGTTTGGTGGCAGAGAAGTATCAAGGTTTTCATGAGCATTAAGATAGGCATTGTCTAGTTGATGTTCTCTAAGCGCAAAAGGGACAAATATTTGCAGGTTTTTTCTTATAAAGTTGCTCTACATGATTGACATGGTTACCATAGTCATCATGAGTGAAGATTCTCTGACACATAGCTAAAGCTAACAAAGGCTGTATCTTTTGAATGAATTGCAACTTGAGTTTTCTTTTTGATTTGAAGAGGAGGTATAGGATTTCAATCATCTTTGTAAACCCAAATAGGAGACAATGAGGGTACCTAATGCTTTCACTGGAGTTGAGGGTGATCTTCCTAATGATTTTGAGATAGGGATCATGGTCACCTTTGTGAATAGATGCTCTAGCTATGGGACTTGGATTGTATCTAGTCCTTAGGATAATTTGATTTTCACTTAATCTCATAAGTCTATCCATACTTACAGGTTTTGGAATAGTAAGATTAGCATTTACCAACCTTTGAATAGCATCCTTGTGAGATTTGATCTTAAAGAGATCAGCTGTGATCCTTTACCTAGTTCATTAACTTGAACAACAACATAAGATACTAGAAGCTCTTCCACTTGTGCATATACATCCTCTATAGCTTGGAGTACCTATTTAAGAGACACATTCATAGCAACAGCTAGATCCCTCATCTCTTTCTCCTCGTTTTCTTTTCTTTTAAGCTCATCTTGCCTGTTATCTTCTTCTTCTATTTCCTTAGAAGTCATAAATCTTTTCCCTTTGTCTTTGGGAGCTAAGATTGAGACTTCAGGTAGTTGTTGGACTGTTATAGGAGATTGGACTGGAGGAGAAGCTTGCACTGTCTCTTGTCTTCTTCTTCTAAAGAGTGTTGATTGGCTCATTATCATTTTCATCATAGTCAGAGCCAGAGCCAAATGGAATGTTAATCATAGGAGTGCAGCTTTCTGTTATCTTTTCTTCTTTGGAAATTTTCTTTTAGCCATTGTTTTCTTCCTCTTGGAAGTCCTTTGTTCCTCCTCAGCAGTTGCTTGCTAAGGTTAATTAATTGGTTTTTTTGCTTCATAGGGAGATTTGGCTGTTTCTTTTTCTTTTGCTGCTTTCTCGAGGCAGGGATAACAGTGTTTACCATGATGTTGTTGGGTGTGATGTTCATTATGGAGTGGAGGGAAACATTTCACCTGCTACAGCTCGAGCAGTGAAGTTAGGGTGTAAAGTTTCCGTGGAAGAAGACGATGAACAGTGAAATTTCAAGGAGGTTTTTAGAGAGACAGAAACTTGGGGGAATTTGAAAGCGTGTGTTGGAAAGTGAGAAAACGGACACTTATACCCTTTTGGAATAAGTAACTATCACGTAATACAATAGGACTTAACAGAAAAACACATTTAATACTAATGGATAGAAACGGTGTTGGGGTTCGTGGTAGAGCATAACGGAAGCATGTACGAATTTAAAAGCATAAAAGAACCACATCTTGAACCCCCAAAGGTAGTACCATGCTCTATAACTAGAAATGCAACTTAAAAATAGAAAAGAGAGAAGAGATATACCCTTGATGTCTCTGGATTTGTTGTTGTTGTTCACGTGTGCAAGCAAGAACAACTCCTTCGGCTATACATCATCAGTAGTGATCAATTGGCGTACGTGCGTTAGTGGGCATACTCCAACAAACAGATAAAAGGAAATAAATATCCTAGGAAAGGGATAAATATCCTAGGAAAGCGATAAATACATAGGAAAGCTTATTAAAGAAGGGGCGAGAGTTAAATAAAAACAGCGATATTTAAAATTGACAAGTATGGGGACCACAAGTTGACCTAATGAGACACGTCATCCGAAGGAAGAAAAAGCATTAGTTGATCAACCAAAAGTGAAAAACTCAAAAGCATCAGCTGATATGTTTACTTAGCTGAGCGTTACTTTCTTAGCTGAGGGTGATCAGCCGAGTGATTTCATCCGCCGATGGACATCAGCTGACCAAAAACATTTAGCATTTTCATAGACAGGAAAAAATGGAGATGATTAGATAAGCATGCCAAGTTTGGATATTAGGAATTTGAATCTAGACTCATCTTAGTGTTTTGTAAACAAATCTGGAAGTTGAAAATCAGTGCTGATATAGTGCATGGAAACTTTCTTTTTCTTCATATTATCTCTTAAAAAGTGGTGCCTAATTTCAATATGCTTTGTTTTGGAATTCATGAAAAAATTGTTTGAAATAGAGATGGGACTTGTGTTATCACAGAGAATTGGGGTGTCTTCAAACATCACATCGTAGTTAAGAAATTTGTTTTGCAGCCACAGAAGATGAGCACAACAGCTACCAGCAACAATGTATTTTACTTCAGCAATAGAAGTTGAAACTGGGTTCTGTTTCTTGTTAGACCTGCTGACCAATCTTCCACCTAGAACTTGATAACCACTAGAAGTCAGGACCAGCTACAGCTTCCCGGTAGTTGGTTGGCTCATTATAATCAACCAATAATTCGTCACCATTGGATATGAGAAACCCATATCTTTGCGGCTTGTTATGAACTCTACCAGATCTACGAAGTGTAGATGGTTGTGTGTTAGGAACCTCAACATCCATTTGTTGAGGCTCAACTTCCTCCGGTTCGCTGACCTAAAAAGTGGTACTAGTGCCAACATCAGGCCTTTCATTGGTGTCATCCTGAATTTATTCAAGATCGACTTGCCTCCCACTAATCTCTTCAGATACTAGCTCCCTCTCAAGGAAGACTGACCTTAGAGCAATAAATACCTTGTTCTCGGAAGGTTTGTAAAACAAATAACCCATAGAGTCAGTGGGTAACCGACGAAAAAGAACCTCTTAGCTATGGGTTCAAGTTTGGCTTGAGCTTCACGTATCACGTAGGCCTCACAACCCTAGACTTTAAGATAAGAAAGCGAAGGAGCTCTTCCATGCCATGTCTCAAAAGGTGTAGTTGAAAACTTCTTTGTTGGTACAAGGTTCAAGTTCCTAGTAGCGGTTTTCAAAGCATATCCCCAAAAACTAAAGGGTAGCTTTGTTTGACTCATCATAGGTCGAACCATCTCCAATAATGTTCAGTTCCTCCTCCTAGCGGCCACATTTAACTTCGGTGTCATGGGTGGAGTAAATTGTGAGATAATCCCACAATCCTTTAGATAATCCCACAATTGATTTAGTACTTCATTCTGGTATGTCTTGAACACCTCAGAGGTTTCAGACTTATGTTTAATCAAATAAACATAACCATATCTACTAAAATAATCGGTAAATGTAACGAAGTACTTGTAGTTGTTTCTCGTGGTGGATTTGAATGGACCACACACTTCCGTGTGAACAATATCCAACAAATCCTTGCCCCTTTCACTAACTCCAGTGAAGGGTGCTTTAGTCATCTTTCCTAATTACCAAGAATCGCGTGCGTCACTTGACCCATGATCAAACGATTCCAAAATCTCATCCGCTAAGAGTTTGGCGATGCATTTCTTGTTTATATGGCCAAGACGGCTATGCCACAATAACTACTTGTCCAAACCATTTATGGACTTAGAATCAATACTCTTGATTGAATTCTTACCATTCAAGCATACACTTGTTTCATAAATACCACGATATGGATAAGCTTTAAAATAATGAATATCACTTCTATAAGAAGAAATAATTCCATTATCAAAATTAAAACCAAACCATCATCGTAAAGTGCATGCATAGATAAAATGTTTATTGCTACGCAGGGAAAAAAACAAAAATTATTAATGGTAATAACATGGCGTAAAGGAAATGCAAGAACTAGTGTCTAAAATTAAAACCAAACCACCTCCTTGTTCCCCATGATCAGGTCCAACTCTCCAGCACCCAGAACCCTTCTTCTTTTTAACACCTGCACAATGTTCCAAACATGAGTGCCACAACTAGTGTCTAAAATCCATCAGTTAGAAGTAGCGGTGTTGTAGAGTTCAATCATAAACATAACTTAGGTACAACTCCCTTAGCCTTAACGCGCTTGAGCTCCTCGAGGTACTTTGGGCTATATTTCCGCCAATGCCCTTTTTCTTTACAGTAGAAGCACTTGGCTTCTGCAGGGTCCTCGTCTTGCGGGACCGGCCTATTCCCCTTTCCCTTTGGGTTCAGGTTTGGGATAGGCTTGGGATCACCAACATTTCCCTTAACTTTACCCTTGGTAGAGATAGAAACCTTCCTTTTGTTGGTCCTGCCCTCCCGAATAGCTAGGATGGAAGCAGAAGAGGTTGACGGCTTCTTGGATATGTTAGACTCTATCGTCTTCAACTTTCCGTGAAGCTCTACAAGGGTTTTGTCCATATTATGCATATCCGTCGCCAACTGCCTCCAGAGGGGAATACGCATCCTCTCCAAGAGATATACATATGCTTTCATTTTAGGCAAATGCACATTTACATTTCCCCCCTCCTGCATGTGACAATCAAAAAGGGCCTTCACGCACGAGAAGCGCTCTTGCTTGGACAGCTGCTAGAACATTTCCTTAAGATGACCGATCATGTGATGCGCCCCCAAATGCTCCATGTGCTTTTGAAGCTCGGGAGTCATTAAGGAATGCATCATGAAGGCTACGTCGTTCTTGTCCTTGACGTGTTTGTCATATGCGTCGCGGACGCCTCCAGTTGCATTTTCCGCAGGGGCTTCCGGATGAGGTTCCTCGATTGCGTACATATTTTGCTCATACCTAAGGGCAATCCTTAGTTGCATGAACTAATCCATGAAGTTTTGGCCATTGAGCTTAGCCTTATCGAGGAAAAACTTAAGGGAAATAGAGTTCGATGAAGAAGACGAAATAGTGTTATTGGATGCCGTGTACAAAATCGAGTACCAATTTTTGTAACACCCGCCTCAAATTTATGATATTACAGTAATTTGCGCTAATAAAATTATTTCTATTGTTGTTGTGAGTATTATTTATATAGTTGTAGTTTCAAACATGTTAAAGACTCAAATAATTAATCTAATATATGGATGGGGACCTGGACCTAATGAATTGATTATGCAAGCCAAAGCTAAATGGTGGGCCTTATAATCTATCTTCTTAATTTAGGACACTAAGTGAGTAAAGGAGAGATAATTACAGTGAATAAGGCACCTTGTCCCAAGCCAGCCGCAAGCCTATCTTCCATGTCGATTCATTGTGTCTCGAATAGGAGTGTGTGTGTGTGTGTGCTTCGGAGTTGAGGAGTGGTAGCAGACTAATAAGTTATCAGTGCTAAACCACCACGTCGAATCTTGTAATATGTTCCGATCATATACGCGTCTATACAACTTTAAACAATTCAGTTTTGAAGGTTTTATAATCTCTCGTAAAGCTGTGCCAATAGGAATAAGGAACCGAGAGGATGGAGGTGTCAATTTTCTAACCTAGGGCGACAGAATCGTGACCGGTTTGAGAGAGAGGGTGCGTGTTTCTAATGTGTGCAACGAGAGATTACGTGCGTGGATGTTGTATGTAGATGACAAGGACAAGAGTGGGGTAGTGTTGGGGAGATAGCAATATCAAACCTGTCTATTAAGTAAAATATGATTTGATGTTAACAAAACCATATATTCAGTTTCGGACTTAGATTGATGAAAAACATGTGTTGTTTTGCATATTAGACTTAAAGAATTTCTAAGTAAGAAATGTCAGCTGACGAATCAAAGTGTCAGCTGAACACTGAGTATCAGCCAAAGGACCAGCTTCAGGAAGATCAGCTAAGAAGAAAAGACAAGTCAAGAAGCATCAGCTGTGCATCTACAAAGCATCAGCTGATAGTACAAACCATCAGCTGAGGGTTCCTCAAGGATCAGCTGAGCAGTCTAGGATTAGCTGACAGTATTTATTTTGTCAGCTGATGCCTCCCACATGTTAGATAAGGTATTCTACACTTATTCATTCTTGTCTCAGTAAGCTGATCATACTCAAATGATTAGCTGAGCCCTTGGGATCAGCTGAGAGTTTGTTTTGATTAGTTTATTAGTTGTAACCTAATTATATTGATTAGCTGATCAGTATGATCAGCTGAGCAGATCTAATTAGCTGAGTCTTTTACAATTGTCCTTAGCTGAGCAAAATTATGTTAGCTGTTCAGTGTCTGTTAGCTGAGTCTTTAATCAGCTAATAGTTTTTCAGTGTAATATTTTCTTTAGTCAAAGGCAAAACATGTGTTGTTCTATTATGCCTTAGATCTCTCGTGGTAAAAAGTACATAGCACTTTTTGGATCTGCAAAGAAACAAAAAGGATAGATCTTTATCCTCTGGAAAAGGAGAAAGATACTCTAGAAGAGAAGATCTCAAAGATGTGCTTTGACAACTAAGTATGGCTGGCAACTCTATACTTGGTTAAGTCAAATCTTCAGAAAGCATGGTGTTGTTTAAAGCACAAGCGTGAAAGGAGAAGTTTACCTTTCCAAGATATAAAGGTAGTACTTTAAAAATATAATAATAGATAGTGGGTACACTCATTACTGAAAATTATGTTCACTTTACACACTTTGTGTATACAGTTAACTTACTTTTCACCCACTAACTTTATCTATTATAATATTATTAAACCAAGTACCTTTGTCTCCTTCTCCTCTTCATCAACCCGGACACCCTTGCTTATATATACTCATGCATGGAAACATGCTAAAAATACGAATAGATAGTTGAATGCTGAAATCTCATTTGTTGAGAATTAGAAGAGTTAGCATTTTACTTTCAGTATTACAAACTTGTTCATGTGTTGAACATCTTAGACGTAAGTTGTTTAAGATTAGCTTAGTCTATGTGTTAGACAAATTTAGATGCCACCTTTTATTGAACTTAGATTTTCCGCATCTAGTTCATGTAATTCTTGATTTACATCAATATGAATTATATAAAAGTAAACCGTGTGTCTCTTAAATTTTAAATTGCTAAAGTTTGTATTCAACCCCCCTTCTACAAACATTTGTTGTTGTAGTATCCATTCGGTACCAACAACTGGTATTAGAGCAGGCTAGATAACTCATATCTAAGATCTGTTTTGCTTAGTCTTCAACTACTTCTACCCCACACTACCAAATGGCCACTCCGGTTGCTGCTTCAAATGGTTCTTCAAATAATGGCTCACTCACTAGGTGTCCAACTTTTGATGGAGAAAACTTTTCTCTCTGGAAGAGTAGAGTTCTTCTCTATATGTCAAGCCTACATGATGTGATGCTCAAAACTGTAACTGAAGGTCCTTATGTTCCTTCCTCAACAATTCAAGTGACTGAAGCCACTGATGAAGTTCCTGCTGTTGAAAGACTAATTATAAAGCCTATAAATTAATGGTCTGATGAAGACAAAAGGCTTGTTAATCTTGATGTTAAAGCAAGAACAACCTTAGTCTCTGCACTACCAAATGATGTCTATCATCAAGTTCTTAACTGCAAATCTGCAAAGGAGATGATAGATACTTTGACTGTTGCTTATGAAGGCACTGAAGAAGTGCAGGAAAATAAGAAACTCCTTCTGGTAAGAGAATATGAGTTCTTCTTTGCTCATAAAGGTGAAAGTCTAACTCAGACCTATACCAGGTTGAACTGCCTTATTAATGACTTAAGAAGGGAAGATGTTCCTAAGAGCAATAAAAAGCTTGTAAACAAGTTTCTAGACTCTCTCCCTGAATCTTGGGATCATTTCATCACTGTACTTAAACATGGGATAAAATCAAGGGTCTCACACTGGTTGGTTTATTTGGAAACCTCATGAATCATGAACAATCAGTGAAACAAAGGAAACTCTCTACCAAGGATATAAAGGAGGCTGCAAAAGCTCCATCCACAGCCCTTGTGTCCAAGGATACAAGATCCATGGGTTTTGCAGCAGTGGTGGATGAATCAAGTAATGAGGAGGAAGAAGAGGAAACTTCTGATGAAGAGCAGGTGGCTGATGGGGATGAAGATCTGGAGAACATGGACATCATTGAAGCTGCTGTTGAGCAGGCTGCCATGTTGGTAAAAAGGTTCAAACCTTTCTTGAAAAGAAAGGGTGTCAAGAGGTTTGAGAAGAAACCTTTCAAAGGAGAAAAAGCCAAGTTTAAATCAAAGGCTTCTGAAGGTTGCTTTTCCTGTGGCAAGACTAGTCACTATGCCAGTGAATGTAAGTCCAGAGGAAGCACAGGCTTCAAGGGTTCCTCAAGCTCAGACAGCAAGATTGATTATGAAGCTAAGTACGAAAAGCTTCTTGCTGCTGTCCTTGACAAGAAGAAGAAGAAGGCCCAGAGTAGTGTGTTGGTGGCTGAAGAAGAAGATTGGGCTAAGGAAGATCTCTCAAGTGATGAAGATGAGGTGCTCTCTGCTCAGCTCAGCTTTATGGCCAACACTGGGAGTACAATTTCCTTTGATGAGGACATGAAGAAAGCTGCTAAAGCTTGTACTTCTCCTTAGTGGGATCCCTCTTCTATGTATCAGGTTGCAAAATTTATTAACTATGAAAATAATGAAAAGAACACTATGTTTGATTATTTGTGTGTTGAGTTTCAGTAAAATATTCAAAGAGAAAAGAAGCTAAAAATAGAAATAAAATCACTAAAAGAGATGTTAAGTCTTAAAGATGAAAAACTTAAACTAATGACAAAACTAGAAGATAATTTAGCTAATCAAAAGATACTTAATCAGATCTTGGTAAAAGAATCCAATGAAGCAACCATAAAGTTTAATGACCTACAAAAAGTGGTTAAATCTTGGTGTGGTTCTGCTGAAAAGACCACTCAGTGTGTCAATGAGCAGATTCCTAAACAAGTTCAAGCTATTATGGGTGGAAATTATCCCCAAGCTGCTAATTGTGTTGATTTTAGTAAGAACATTAATATCTTAGAAAAGGCTGATATTTTACCTCTTACTTTTCAAAAGATAGTAAAAGGAAAAAGTATTAATCACTAACAGATTTGTCAAAAGTAAATGTACTAAGCTAAATGACTCAACAACTTTAAAAGTTATTGAAAATTCTATTGTTCTGTCAGATAGTAAAAGTACTAATAATTTAATGTTAAAGGAAGCCAGTAAAGGAATGGAATCATTTGTTGAAACCAAAGAGACATCATGTTGTCCAACCTTGAAAGCTGATACATTAAATATAAGTGCTCAGCTGACTGACATTTCGTTAGCTGATGATCCTTCATCAGCTGATCAGAGCACAGATGATAGTTGCTCAGCTGATAGCCTGTCAGCTGATCAAAGATCCTCTATAATCTGCTTAGCTGATCCAGCATCACTTCAAACTCTTTCAATAAAAGAAACCAAGAGAAAAGGACTTAATGTTCACATGAAGTCCAAGTCTGCCACATCTAAGGTTGATCAAAAATTCCTTTTTCCTAAGGATCAATCTAAGGTTTCTGTAAACAAAGACCTAATTAGTTTACAGAATCAGCTGCAACAGCTGAATGGTGAAATCTGTCAGCTGATGACCCATAGTCATCAGAAGATAGTTAAGACATCTCTTGGGCAATCACTAAAACATGTCAAAGGCTCCAAAAGTAAAAAAATTTATAAATGTGGGAGCAAAGTACATAAGGCAAGTGATTGTTCTCTTGAAGGTAACTCAAGACAGCGGACTGATTTTGATAACACAGTTGTTCCTCTCATTTTTAAACAACCTAATATGAAGTGGATAGCTAGGTGCAATCCACAGGGGTCCACTTAGTTGTGGATACCCTAAGTTTCACTAACCTTCTTTAAATCTAATCTTTAAAGGGCATTAACACATGGTATCTTGACAGTGGATGTTCAAGGACCATGACAGGTTCTAAAGCTCTGTTAAGTAACTACAAGAAGGAAAAGGGTCCAAGAGTGACCTTTGGTGATAACAATTGTGGGCAAACAAAAGGCTATGGTGAACTTCATAATGGGAACTTAACCTTGTCCAAAGTATCATATGTTAAAGGGATTAAGTACAATCTCATCAGCATAAGTCAGTTATGTGATGGTAATAATAAAGTCCTCTTTACAAAGACAGGTGGTTCCATTTTAGATCAAGAAGGTAAAACAATAATTCGTGCAAAAAGAACCAAGGATGTATATACTCTAGATATGTCCTCTGGTGATCCATCCAAATTAACTTGTTTGTATACAAAATCTGTAACTGACACAAACTGGTTATGGCACAAAAGGCTTTCTCACTTAAACTTCAAAAATATAAACAAGCTGAGCAAGGGTGAACTAGTGTCAGGACTACCTTCACTGACTTATGTAAAGACTAAACCTTGTTCTGCCTGTGAGAAGGGAAAGCAGCACAAGACTTCTTTTCCATCTAAGCAAGCCCTCTCTATTACTGAACCTTTTTACATGTTGCACATGGATCTATTTGGTCCTGTTGCTACTGCTAGCATTGGTGGAAGTAAGTATGCTTTAGTGATGGTTGATGAATTCTCAAGGTACACTTGGGTCATCTTCCTAAAAGCAAAGAGTGAGGCTGCTGAAGAGATAATAATCTTCATAAAGAAGATGGAAGTGCTAAACGGAAATCTGGTAAGGATGCTCAGAAGTGATCATGGAAGAGAGTTTAGAAATCAAACTCTAGAAGGATTTAGTGATGATAAAGGTATATCTCAAAACTTCTCTACTCCAAGGACTCCACAACATAATGGTGTAGCTGAAAGAAGAAACAGAACATTAATAGAAGCTGCAAGAACCATGTTATGTGAGAGTGGGTTAGGGTTTAATCTGTGGGCTGAAGCTGTCAGCTGTGCATGTTTCACTAAGAACAAATCCCTTGTTATCAAGAGGCACAACAAGACACCCTATGAAGTGCTCAAGGGAAGGAAGCCCAACATCAGCTTTCTGCATACCTTTGGGTGTCAGTGTTTCATCCTGAACCAGAGAGATTAGTTGCAGAAGTTTGCTCCAAAAGCTTATGAAGGTGTGTTTGTTGGATATTCTGTAATTTCCAAAGCCTACATAATCTATAACCTTAGAACAAAGGTCATAGAAGAATCAATCAATGTAAGTTTTAATGAAAATGACTTTGTTACTTCCTGCTCTACTAATCCATCTACAGGTGAGGAATTTAATGATCTGCTGTGTACTGAAGAAAACATTCCAGTGTCAGCAGATCCACTCCCATAAGCTGATATAGAGGATTTAGATGAAACTGTTCCAAATGCACAACCAGCTAATGCTGAACCTACCTCAAACCAACCTACACTTTTACTGAATGATGGGAATCATGTTTCATCATCAATGGACTCTAATTCCATATCAAGCATTCCTTCATCAGTAGAAGTTTCATTAGATAACATTCCTGAAATTCTGTCAGCTGACCAACCAGAAGTCTCATCAGCTGACCCAAACCAAAGAATTTCAACTCCCTTAATCCAAACTGTTTCAAACTCTCCCAGAATCCAAAATGCCTATAAGGACCACAGGGATCATCCTAAATATCAGGTCATAGGTAACATAGAAGAACCAGTACTAACAAGATCAGAAGCTTGTAATTTCTATTTATACACAGGTTTTGTTTCTATGATTGAACCAAAGAATGTTGATGAAGCTCTAAATGATCCTCACTAGATTAATGCCATGCAAGAAGAATTGGCAGAATTCGCAAGAAACAATGTATGGACTTTGGTGCCAAGACCGAAGGATAAATCCATCATTGGTACTAAGTGGGTATTCAGAAACAAAATGGATGAACAAGGGCTGATCATCCGAAACAAAGCTAGGCTAGTTGCACAGGGGTATTGTTAAGAAGAAGGTATTGATTATGATGAAACCTTTGCCCCTATTTCAAGACTGGAAGCCATAAGACTGTTTTTAGCTTATGCTGCCTTCAAAGACTTTAAAGTTTTCCAAATGGATGTTAAGAGTGCTTTCCTCAATGGTGAACTGAAGGAAGAGTTGTATGTCAAACAACCTCCAGGTTTTGAGGATGCCAGCAAACCTGACCATGTATACTTCTTAAACAAAACTTTGTATGGTCTAAAGCAAGCACCAAGAGCATGATATGATACCCTCTCTTCTTTTCTAATTAACAAAGGCTTTATAAGAGGAAGCATATATAGCACTTTGTTTATAAGGAAATTCAAAGGTGATGTGATACTTGTACAGATATATGTAGATGATATAATATTTAGGTCTACAAATTTATATCTTTGCAAAAAGTTTTCTAAACTCATGTCTGATAACTATCAGATGAGCATGATGGGTAAACTAAACTATTTTCTTGGACTTCAAATCAGACAAGAGGTTGATGGAATTTTCATTCATCAAACAAAGTATGTAAATGACCTACTTAAGATATTTGAGTTTGAAAACTGTTCTTCATTGAAAACACCCATGTCCACTGCCTTAAAGCTTGGAAATGACACTGATGGTAAATCAATGAACATTACAGCTTATAGAGGCATGATAGGGTGTCTTTTGTATCTCACTTCAAGTAGACCAGATATTATGTTTTCAACATGTATCTGTGCTAGATATCAAGCAGATCCCAAAGAATCTCACTTAGCTGCAGTTAAAAGGATTTTTAGGTATCTCAAAGGAACTCCTAATCTAGGTGTTTGGTATCCCAAAGATTCTGATTTTGAGTTAGTTGGATACACTGATTCTGATTTTGCAGGTGGCACACTAGATAGAAAGAGTACATCTGGTGGTTGTCAACTATTAGGTGGAAGATTAGTCAGCTGGTCAAGTAAGAAACAAAACTCTGTTTCAACTTCAACAGCTGAGGCAGAATACATTGCTGCTGGAAGCTGCTGTGCTCAACTTTTATGGCTACAGAAAAAACTACTTGATTATGACATACCGTTTGAAAACTCACCAATCCTGTTTTACATTCTAAGATCAAGCATATTGAAATCAGACATCATTTTCTTAGAGATAATGTGCTGAAAAAGAAAGTTTCAATGCATTATATAAGTACTGATTTTGAATTAGCTGATCTTTTTACAAAACTTTTGGATGAGTCTCGGTACAACTTCCTAATATCCAAACTTGGCATGTTAAATTTGTAACATTTCCCTTTCTTAGGTAGTTAATTTTGTATGAGAAAATAATTCAATTCGTGTGTAAAATGAAGTACTTATCTAAGCTTCTTCATGTCTTATTAATGGAGAATCAGCTAATGATATTTTGTCAGCTGACAATCATCAGCTGATACTATACCTCAGCTGATCAACCATCAGCTAAGACTTAGATGCTCAGCTAATTGCATTCATTAGCTGACACTTATTTTTTCTCAACAAGGATCAGCTGACACCTTATTCAGTCAGCTGATGATTCTCAGAGTTAAAATTCTTGTGTCCCCACACTTATTTTATTAATTTATCATTTGTAGTTAATATGTTAACTAGGTATTTAATTCCTTTTACATGTCCGTTAGTTGTCCGTGTATTTAATATTATCTGTTAATAGGGAGAGACAACGAGATTTGCATTTGGTGTTCTTAGATATAGAGAAAGCTTACGACAGTGTCCCTAGAGGACTTATCTGGAAGACCCTTAACGATAGAAGAATCCCTGGGAGATACATTAGGGTTTTAAGAGACATGTATGATGACACGATGTCTTGTGTTTCCACCCCTGTAGGAGACAGTGAGTACTTTCCGGTGGTACGGGGCCTGCACCAAGGGTCAGCTCTTAGCCCTTTCCTTTTTGCAATCATTCTAGATGAGCTTACGACTAGTATCCAAGGAGTAATACCATGGTGTATTGTAACGCCACCCCTAACGAGCTTAAAATTAGAGTTAATTTAAACTTTTTAAACATCGATTAACAAAAGTGTTGCAGCGGAATTAAACACCATTTACAAAAAAACTACAAGATTGACTCGGCTAATTAATTACAACAAAAAGGTTAGCCAAGTTCAAAGCTACAAGCGTTACCAACTAGTTCCGACCACCGGATCCATACAAACTACAACGTGTTCCCAAAAGGTATATACAACAAAAGCTACCATCGGTACCCGCCTCACCAGGCCTCTAGCATCAACCTGCGAAAAAGGTAAATCTTGCACCGTTAGCTACAACTAGCTAGTGAGCACCAATTACACATAAGCAACAATAAGCAGGCTATCATATATCAGAACAGCACACAAGGCTATCCTATCATATTGTGACGTGACAAACGTGTCAGCAGTAGTCGTATGTTGCAGGGGAGCTAACCCCGCTCAACAACCCAAAAGCAGTCCACATAGTACGCCAATTATCTATCATGTTGGTTCCCATCTATCAAGGAACCTTACTCCTTAGAGGAACGGCGGCCTGCAGGACCATCACCCAAGCGTATACTACTTGAGTACCGTTAGTGCCCGGGTACTAACTCCCGTCTACCCGAGAACCCAGCCAAGTATTGACACCCGTCTACCTGACTGACCTCCGTGTTCTCCAATTCAGTGTCCGGACAAAACTTCATAAACAACTAGTTGATCCAATAAGGATCCAGTTCATGCGCGCATATAATCACAACAATATCTTTCATATCAACAATAATAATACTAAGCATGCTTGTACAACTTTATCATAACATACCTCCATTTCCACGTATCAATACACCAATCATGTGTCAACATGTACTACAGATAACTTACCTACTGAGACTCATGGGAAACCGGTACTCACCTCGAAACTACAAGAGGCAGATATGCAATCGGGAATCCCAAGAGCACACAGAATCCTCTGAGTCACCTAACACCAATAAACATAGATAAACACCCCTTAGTATACACTACAACAGACTGCACTAACAACAGTCTCAACAAAAGGTCAACATGGCTTCTGACAGCCTCCTACGGCCGCAGGAACATGTTCCTACGCCCGCAGGGCACCCATCCAACACGTACTACGGCCGCAGTACATATGCACTACGCCCGTAGGAGTTCTTGCCAAAGAACCATGGCCTACGGCCGTAGTAACCATATCCTACGCCCGTAGTAGGTACCATTTGGGCAACTACGGCCGTAGATTATATACCCACGCCCGTAGTCTTGTTTCCATCACCCGTAGGTGGTAATCCTCATAAATTCAATCCTACAGCCGTAGCAACCATTTCCTACGACCGCAGTAACATAAACAACACCCTACGGCCGTAGTAACATCATACTACGCCCGTAGGAACCATAATCACAGTGTGTTCTTGCTCTGTTCATAAACAGACGCTGTTTTACGAGTTTTTAACTCAAAATCCAACTTGAATCCATATTCAAGTGTTTATACAACATTTCTAACATATACACTAACTTACTAACATGATTTGGACACAAGAACAACATCAAAACACTTCTAAATCTTCACTTTGACACCACACACACAAGGACATGAAGAACTAGGTTTAGAACAATAAATCTTACTTGAAGAAGATGAACACAGGTCTAATAATCTCGAATCTCTACTGAAATCAACTAGCAATTGATTCTTCTTCTTGATTTCTCTTTCAAAAGATCAAGCAAATGGGTGTGGATGGTTGTACGTACACATGTATGTGTTTGTAGTGTGTGTATGTGTGTTTTAAGCTTATCCAGTAAAGAAGAAAGAGTCTATAGGCCGACTTAAGTTCCTAATACCCCCCTCTCGGGTATTTCGTTCTCCTATTCAACTTAAAACACAACTTAGGGTTATCCGTTTCAACTAACGGAGATATTTTTGGAACCATTATCCAAAACCGTTCAACTATTTGTCAACATGGTCAACTTATGACACTTTTCATAATACTACATTTTTATCCACATTTAACACCAGTTAACACCATTTAACACCAATTAGCACCAATTCATGTTTAAAACACCAATTAACATTTAAGACACCATTTAACAACATTTATACTACAGTTAGCAACAAAACACCAATTAAAGTCAACGTACAACTGTTAAAGCTACATGTACTACAGTTTACAACTAGGCCCCATTTTGGGGTGTTACAAATCTACCCCCCTTAAGAAGATTCCGTCCTCGGAATCTGATCGTCTACAAACAAGTGAGGGTATCTAGCTTTCATGTCGTCTTCCGTCTCCCAGGTCATATTCGAACCCAGGTTATGCTTCCATTTGACTAACACCGGTTTAATCAACTTTCGACGCAACTTTTTGGTTTTAGAATCAAGTATCTCTACAGGCTCTTCAACTAGGCGCTTTGAAGCGTCAACCTTCAATTCTTGTAGAGGCAGAATCTGGTTCTCCTCCACCTTGCACTTACGCAGATAACACACGTTGAACGTGTTGTGAATTCCAGATAACTCTGGAGGTAACTCTAGCGTAACTGTCTGATCATTAACCACGCGAATGATCCGAAATGGACCAATGTAACGTGGACTCAACTTACCTTTTCTACCAAAACGAATCACACCTTTCCAAGGAGAAACTTTCAGGAACACCCGATCGCCCTCCTGGAATACAACTGGTCTGCGTTTAGGATCAGCATATATTTTCTGTCTGTCACGGGCCGCTTTGAGCTTTTCCCGCGCAATCTTCACTTTATCTGCCGTAATCTGAACAATCTCAGGTCCAGCAAACTGCTTTTCACCAGGTTCTAACCAACATGTGGGAGTACGACAACGCCTCCCATACAACATTTCATAAGGTGGCATCCCAATACTGGAGTGGTACGAGTTATTATAAGCGAACTCGACCAACGGCAAGTGAGAATCCCACGCACCACCAAATTCGAGAATACATGCGCGAAGCATGTCCTCCAACGTCTGGATAGTTCTTTCCGACTGGCCATCTGTCTGCGGATGATACGCCGTGCTCAGATGAACACGTGTACCAAGTTCATGTTGCAAGCTCTGCCAAAAGTGTGAAGTAAATCTCGCATCACGATCCGACACCATCGAACATGGCAAACCATGTCGTGACACCACTTCATCTACATACAGCTTTGCTAACTTTTCTAGCGGAGTAGACTCGCTGATAGCTAGAAAATGAGCGTTCTTGGTCAATCTATCGACAATGACCCAAATAGCATCATGACCCCTAAGGGTCTTCGGCAATTTCGTCACAAAATCCATCGTAATGTGATCCCACTTCCACTCAGGGATCTCTAGTTGCTGCAAACTGCCATAAGGCTTCTGATGTTCTGCATTAACTTGCGCGCAGATCTGACATTTTTCCACAAAAGAAGCAATATCTCGCTTCAAAGTAGGCCACCAGTACAATGCCTTTAAGTCATGATACATCTTTGTGCTGCCCGGATGAACCGACAGCCTAGATTTATGAGCTTCCTGCAGTATCAGCTCACGATTATCACCATGAAGAGGTACCCACACGCGAGACTGAAACGTCTTTAGTCCGCGAGTATCATCAACAAGTTGATCTTTCAGCTTTTTCATCGTTTCTGCTTTTAGGTTTTCATCTTGTAACGCTACTTGCTGCGCTTCCTTCAATCGAGCAATGATATCGGGAACCACAGTAAGTTTCATAAATCTAGCATCTACTGTAGAGCTCTTGCGACTCAATGCATCCGCCACCACATTGGCCTTACCAGGATGGTAGCGAATCTCACAATCGTAGTCTTTGATCAACTCGAGCCATCTACGTTGTCTCATGTTGAGCTCTTTCTGCGTGAATACATATTGCAGGCTCTTGTGATCCGTACAGACCACACACTTGGTGCCATAGAGATAGTGCCTCCACAATTTCAACGCGAACACCACCGCTGCCAACTCAAGATCATGAGTCGGATAGTTGCCTTCATGAGGTTTCAATTGCCTTGAGGCGTAGGCAATCACTTTATCTCGCTGCATCAACACACACCCCAATCCAGAATACGAGGCATCACAGTAAACAATGAAGTCTTCAGATCCCTCTGGCAAGGAAAGTATTGGAGCCTCGCACAATAGCCGTTTCAAATATTGAAACGCCTGTTCTTGAGCTTCCGCCCAAACAAATGCAACATCTTTGCGAGTTAATTTAGTTAAAGGACCCGCAAGCTTAGAAAAGTCGCGGATAAACCGCCGATAGTAACCAGCTAGGCCGAGAAAACTTCTAACTTCAGAAGGAGTTCGAGGAACTCCCCAATTCATAACCGCTTCGACTTTCGCCGGATCAATTTTCACGCCATCGCTGCAGATCACGTGACCAAGAAAATGAACTTCTCGTAGCCAGAACTCACACTTTGAGAATTTAGCGTAAAGCTTCTCCCGTTTAAGAGTTTCGAGAACCTCTCACAAATGCAACTCGTGTTCAGCTTCTGTCTTAGAATAGATGAGAATATCATCAATAAACACAATCACCGATTTATCAAGAAATGGACGACAAACCCGATTCATCAGGTCCATGAAAACGGCAGGAGCATTGGTTAAACCGAAAGGCATCACCAAAAACTCGTAATGACCATAACGAGTACGGAAAGCCGTCTTTGGGACGTCTTCGTTAGCAACTAACACTTGGTGGTATCCAGACCGCAGATCAATCTTTGAGAAGCACGTCGCTCCTTGCAGTTGATCAAACAAATCATCTATCCGCGGCAGAGGATACTTGTTCTTTACCGTTCGCTTATTCAGCTCCCGATAATCAATGCACATTCTCATAGTCCCGTCTTTCTTTTTCACAAATAGCACCGGAGCACCCCAAGGAGAAGAACTCGGACGAATGAAGCCTTTGTCAAGCAACTCCTGAATTTGCGTCATCATCTCGCGAACCTCGGAAGGAGCAAGACGATATGGAGCTTTAGCCACAGGGGTAGCCCCCGGAACAAGATCAATTCTATACTCAACATCTCTGACTGGCGGTAACCCAGGCAACTCATCAGGAAATACCTCTGGATAATCGGTCACCACCGAAATATCACGAACAACACGTTTCTCCAGTTTAGCATCAATCACATGTGCTAAATAGCAATCGCAGCCTTTCGAAACTGACTTTCTTGCTTTCAACAGAGAAATGATAGGAATATCTAACTTTAGTCTCTCTCCACGAGCCACAGCATATGACCCGTCGGGTAAAGGAACTTTAATCAACTTCTTGGAACAGAAAATCTCAGCGTTCAACTTACTAAGCCAATCCATCCCAATCACAACATCGAATCCCGCAATCGGCATTAAAAGAAAAGAAACAGGAAAACTACTCCCGTCGATATCAATAACCGCTTGAGGGACACTATCTACAACAGAAACTACTTTACCACTAGCAGTCTCTACTCTTACAGGCTCAGACAACACAGATACAGGCATTTGCAGTTTTTCACAGAAAGAGACAGACACAAATGAATATGTAGCTCCAGAATCAAACAGTACACATGCTGGGGTAGAGTTAATAAGAAAAGTACCCGTAATCACGTCCCCAGCACCCTTCGCCTCCTCTTTCGTCATCTGAAACGCCCGCCCTTTAGCACGGGGAGCGTTGTCTTTCTTCTGCCCTGAGGCAGATCCTCCAGTTCCAGCGTCTGACTTTGACCGACAATCTGTAATCCGGTGCCCTGGCTTATGGCACTTGTAACAGACGTTCTCCTTAAACTCGCACTCATTCACCGAGTGCCCTTTCTGACCACATCTAAAACAACGAGTAGTGGCCTTCGAACAATCACCGGCATGGTAGGTGCGACACAGAGAGCACCAAGAACCCTCAAACTTAGCCTTCTTCGAAGAATCAGGCTTTCCCCCAGTCGACGACTGCCCCTTGGAAGTAACAGATTTTGAAAACTGCTGAAACTTCCTTTTCTGACCCTCAACAACATGATCCCCCTTTCCCTGGCGTCTATCCCCATCAATCTGTCGGGCTATCTCAAACGCCCGATCCAAAGTAGCCGCAGCTCTAACATGAGCGCGATAATCAAGTGGCAACATGTTTACAAACTTCCGCATCTTGGCTTTCTCATCAGTCACCAAATGCGGTATGAATCTAACCTTATCCGTAAAAGCATGAATAAGGTCCTCAACAGGCTTGTCCCCCTTACGGAGACTACTGAACTCGTTCTCCAGTCGTTCCAGATCATAATCTGTACAATACTTTGCTTTCAATTTTTCAGAAAACTGCTCCCAAGTCAGAGCATCAATCACCTCCGGCCTCAACGTATCTTTAACTGTATCCCACCAATCCAGAGCTGGCCCTTTCAACCTCTGAACAACATATCTGACGCGAAGCTCCCTTTCACATTCACAAGCTTCGAACACCTGATCCGTCTCACGTAACCAACGAATAGTCTCAGAGGGATTATCACTACCCTCATAAACCTTCGGCCCGCAAGACAAGAACTTCTTGTAAGAGCACTTCTTTGGCTTCTTCACTGCCAAAGCATTTTGCAACAACTCCCTCGTCAATCGGAGCTCCTCCTCTAACAGTCTAACATATGCCGCCTGCTCTTGATCATGTCTTGGCGGTTCCACATTATGCTGAGAAACCTCGTCCTCAGCTTCCCGTCGTTCACTTGAGGCCTCATCCTCCATTCGTTTGAGAGCCTCTTCTGTCGTAGCTCTACGTTCGGCCATTTCTACTCAACTAACTATTTACACGTAGACCACAGTTAGTACACCATTTATTCACCACGTACAAATACTACAGTTAATCTATCACATAGGACAGCCACATAACACTCAACTCAACCCCAATTACCCAGATAGGAACACTTAACGATGGTCGGGCCCGAGCTTGAGATTGAATACTTCTACGAGTACCCAATTCCTCAAACTTAGGCTCTGATACCTACTTGTAACGCCACACCTAACGAGCTTAAAATTAGAGTTAATTTAAACTTTTTAAACATCGATTAACAAAAGTGTTGCAGCGGAATTAAACACCATTTACAAAAAAACTACAAGATTGACTCGGCTAATTAATTACAACAAAAAGGTTAGCCAAGTTCAAAGCTACAAGCGTTACCAACTAGTTCCGACCACCGGATCCATACAAACTACAACGTGTTCCCCAAAAGGTATATACAACAACAGCTACCATCGGTACCCGCCTCACCAGGCCTCTAGCATCAACCTGTGAAAAAGGTAAATCTTGCACCGTTAGCTACAACTAGCTAGTGAGCACCAATTACACATAAGCAACAATAAGCAGGCTATCATATATCAGAACAGCACACAAGGCTATCCTATCATATTGTGACGTGACAAACGTGTCAGCAGTAGTCGTATGTTGCAGGGGAGCTAACCCCGCTCAACAACCCAAAAGCAGTCCACATAGTACGCCAATTATCTATCATGTTGGTTCCCATCTATCAAGGAACCTTACTCCTTAGAGGAACGGCGGCCTGCAGGACCATCACCCAAGCGTATACTACTTGAGTACCGTTAGTGCCCGGGTACTAACTCCCGTCTACCCGAGAACCCAGCCAAGTATTGACACCCGTCTACCTGACTGACCTCTGTGTTCTCCAATTCAGTGTCCGGACAAAACTTCATAAACAACTAGTTGATCCAATAAGGATCCAGTTCATGCGCGCATATAATCACAACAATATCTTTCATATCAACAATAATAATACTAAGCATGCTTGTACAACTTTATCATAACATACCTCCATTTCCACGTATCAATACACCAATCATGTGTCAACATGTACTACAGATAACTTACCTACTGAGACTCATGGGAAACCGGTACTCACCTCGAAACTACAAGAGGCAGATATGCAATCGGGAATCCCAAGAGCACACAGAATCGTCTGAGTCACCTAACACCAATAAACATAGATAAACACCCCTTAGTATACACTACAACAGACTGCACTAACAACAGTCTCAACAAAAGGTCAACATGGCTTCTGACAGCCTCCTACGGCCGCAGGAACATGTTCCTACGCCCGCAGGGCACCCATCCAACACGTACTACGGCCGCAGTACATATGCACTACGCCCGTAGGAGTTCTTGCCAAAGAACCATGGCCTACGGCCGTAGTAACCATATCCTACGCCCGTAGTAGGTACCATTTGGGCAACTACGGCCGTAGATTATATACCCACGCCCGTAGTCTTGTTTCCATCACCCGTAGGTGGTAATCCTCATAAATTCAATCCTACGGCCGTAGCAACCACTTCCTACGACCGCAGTAACATAAACAACACCCTACGGCCGTAGTAACATCATACTACGCCCGTAGGAACCATAATCACAGTGTGTTCTTGCTCTGTTCATAAACAGACGCTGTTTTACGAGTTTTTAACTCAAAATCCAACTTGAATCCATATTCAAGTGTTTATACAACATTTCTAACATATACACTAACTTACTAACATGATTTGGACACAAGAACAACATCAAAACACTTCTAAATCTTCACTTTGACACCACACACACAAGGACATGAAGAACTAGGTTTAGAACAATAAATCTTACTTGAAGAAGATGAACACAGGTCTAATAATCTCGAATCTCTACTGAAATCAACTAGCAATTGATTCTTCTTCTTGATTTCTCTTTCAAAAGATCAAGCAAATGGGTGTGGATGGTTGTACATACACATGTATGTGTTTGTAGTGTGTGTATGTGTGTTTTAAGCTTATCCAGTAAAGAAGAAAGAGTCTATAGGCCGACTTAAGTGCCTAATACCCCCCTCTCGGGTATTTCGTTCTCCTATTCAACTTAAAACACAACTTAGGGTTATCCGTTTCAACTAACGGAGATATTTTTGGAACCATTATCCAAAACCGTTCAACTATTTGTTAACATGGTCAACTTATGACACTTTTCATAATACTACATTTTTATCCACATTTAACACCAGTTAACACCATTTAACACCAATTAGCACCAATTCATGTTTAAAACACCAATTAACATTTAAGACACCATTTAACAACATTTATACTACAGTTAGCAACAAAACACCAATTAAAGTCAACGTACAACTGTTAAAGCTACATGTACTACAGTTTACAACTAGGCCCCATTTTGGGGTGTTACATGTATGATTTTCGCAGACGACGTAGTTTTGGTCTCTGATTCGAAGGAGGATTTGAACAGACGTTTAGAACAGTGGAGGACAACACTAGAAGATTCAGGACTTAGGATTAGCCGGGGTAAGACCAAATATCTATATTGTCACTTAAGCAAAACACAACAAATGAAGAGAGTCTAGACCTCCGCCTTGGGGATCAAGTGTTGAGACCCCAAGACTCCTTTAGGTACCTAGGCTCCATATTACATAAAACAGGGAGGGTAGACGAGGACGTCATTAATCGTATCCAAGCGGCGTGGAGCAAGTGGAGAGCGGCTTCTGGAGTGTTATGCGACAAGAAATTTCCTCTCAAACTTAAAGGAAAATTTTACAGATTAGCTGTTAGACCGGCCATGTTATATGGATCCGAGTGTTGGCCCCTGGAAAAGGCACAAGCAGAGAAGATGGAAGTGGCTGAGATGAGGATGCTTAGATGGATTTGTGGAAAGACTTTGATGGATAAAATCCCGGTGGGTGCCTTTAGGACCAAATTAGGAGTAACGTCTATTGATAAAAAGCTGAGGGAAGGTAGACTACGGTGGTTTGGCCACGTTAAAAGGAGACAACCAACTGCACCAGTAAGGAGAACGGAAGCGATTGTAGTTGAAGGTACTAGGAGGCGTGGTCGTCCTTTTATGAGGTAGGAAGATAGAGTGAAAGCAGATTTACAGGAGCTTTCTCTTTCGGAATACATGAACTCAGATAGGGTGTCTTGGAGGAGGAGGATTAAGATTCGGGGTTGGGAGGTATAGAGCCTACAGCTAGCTACTTAGGGTTTAGGGAGTAGGACTTTCCTCTTGGTTATATATATATATATATATATATATATTATTTTTTTATTTTTATGTTCATTTTTTTTTCTCTTCTTCTACTTTCTTTCCTTTTCTAGCCTTAGGGGTTGTTTTTATTTTACTTATTTATCCTCCTTTTTACCTAGTATTTTTTTAGTTTTCTTTTTCTTTTTATTTTTTTGGTTTGCTTTATTTTATTATTTACTATTTTCTTGTTTTTATCTTCATGGACGGAGGTCCTTTACTGGAAGCAATCTCTCTACTTTTTGGTGGGGGTATGATTATCTACGCTTTAACCTCCCCCATACCCCGCTTATGCGGGATTGGGTACCGTTGTTGTTGTTGTGGTGTTGTGTTTATTAACCTTTTTGCAGATGTGACAGGTACTTTTTCAAAAAGATATTAAGATAGCAGTTTAAGTTTCCAAAGAATATTTAAAGGTGTTTTTGAGCGGTTCCTCATTTCTTATGCTTTCATATTTCCCAAACACACTTCTTCTCTTCAAGCTGAAACCCTAAGCTCTTGCTACTCAAAATCTCTTCACTCTGTAATCATGGTGACCTTCAATCCTACTTCTACCCCTAACGCTGTTGCTGGTGAAAACATTACTGTTAACTCCGAAATCACCATTCGCCCAAACAATTTTCTGATCAACACTGAAATTCCCGCGAATAAAGCAAACCAGGGATACGAACCAATGGTAGCATTCATCACTGTTCATCCCCTGTTTCCCTGTCTCTCTGCTCATCCTTTCTTCATATTTCCAAACATAGTTGGTGAGATGTGGTACACTGCAAGGTACCATACGGATCAAGAACTCATTACCTGCACTTGTCTAAATGGCACAATCAACATCAACATCACTGTCAATACTCTTCGTCAAGCCATATCTCTGCCCAACTTGGCTCCATATCAACCATTGGCTCAAATGGATCAAGTCTTGGAGGTCTTACCCCTGATTAGCTACAATGAAGTTGTTACCCATGGTCAGTATAAGTTGTCTGTGCTGGGACACCCATGGAAGTACTTGGCAAGTGTAATCACTCGGTGCTTTGGTCATAAGTCTGGAAGTTTTGACCAAATGAATCAAACAGAACTGATGATTCTGCACGCCTTGATCACAGGGAGGAATATTGACTTTGCTCAAGTCATATTCTCGAAGATGGTGGATAAGATCACTCTTGGCACTGCAAAGAAATCCACAAGAACTATTGTTCCCTATATCAGGTACTAAGCTTACTTGTACTTCATCATCTTCAATGGGAGCAATATACTGGGATTGCTGCTGTTTTGGACACAATGACCATACCTCAAATGGGTCAAAAGATCTTTCATCTAATAAGGGAAGATCAGGGTCCTTCAATCACTGCACAGATGCAAGAGTTAATTGATATTGCTAATGATGATGATGATGAGGAGGAGGTGCATGATGAAGAAGTGGCTCATGATTCTGAGTCCCCTGATGTTATAACTGAGGAAGTGGCTCAATCTGTTACTCATGATGATGCCATGTTTGAAGGAGGAAATTTAGATGGGGAAAATGTTAATGAACCTGTAAGAGGTAATGATTCAAGTGATGGTACTGATGCTGGTGATAGTAATGGTAATGGTAATGATCATAGTGATGGTGGTAATGGCCATGATGGTGATACTGGTGGATTTTACATGGGAGATGAGCCTTATCATTCTGGTTCTACTTCATCCAGTCAACATGGAATACCATTACAAGTGTTTCCCTCTAGTTCAACTACTTCTAGGAGGTCCGGGCATCTAAGCACTTATGAAAGTGAAGAAGAATCTGATGATGATTCTCCCAGTAGGACTCTTGGAGGCACAGTTGCATATCCCAACCCTGATCAACAACAAGGATCAAGTGACTCTGTTCATAGAGCACCAAGTGGTGAAGATGAAGAAGCCCCTGATGGTGAAGAGGTCTCTGATAAGCTGGAGGAGCTCATAGCGATCAGCAAAGCAAAACGCATCTCAGGTATACCTTTATCACTCCCTGAGGACACTCATTTGGTAATCCCAACCTGTGAGAACCCATCCTCAACTCCTGTTGAAACACTTCCACAAATTCCAAGCTCTAGTGCACTCCCAACAGTCACTAGTTCTACTCTATTTGTAACCCAAACAGAAACAAGGTCATTAGAGATTGTGCACACTGCACGTATCTCAGAGGGATTGCACAATGCACCCTTGACCTCAACTCCTATAGTTTCCTCTTATATTGAGGGGGAGCTTATGGAAGTTGATATAACCCTACAACCAGTGGGTGCATCTTCCCAACAAGGTGCACCTGTAACAATGGGAACCCTGCAATCTGGGTCACTCTCCCAACAGAGTGATACCATTGAAAGACAGACCTCAGCCCAGGGTCACACTGTGTCACTACCCATAGTGAGTCTGCCTATACCCTCAACAAGCTCACAAAAGCTTGTTGATGTAACAAGGGGAACCCAAGTGAGTTCAACCCCATCTCACACTCACATTGTTGTACCACCTATTTTTTCTATTCTTACACAAACCACCACATTGCCTGTTAATGTCAGTGGTTAAACCAACCATTGATACAGGGTACAAATTCTGCTCCCAGTGATCTTAGGCCTATATACCAAGGTTTAAGTGAGGGACCTCAATCAATTCCTATTCCATCTACTTCCTCTGAACCCTCCTCTCAAATACTTCAAAGCCTTCTGTCCATCTCTCAAAAGATGGATAGTCTTCAAACCAACCCATTCACCTGCCATCTCAAACCAAACCATCACTTCCATAAACCAAACCATTTCTAATCTTCTTTCCCAACTCCAAACCTTAAGACCTTCCCCACTTAACATTTCAGTAACCATCCCTGACACTCTTCTTAGAGTCCCTTCTCTTCTACAAACCATTCACACTGAAGTCACAAACTTAACCCACTCATTTAGCCGAAGGCACAGTGCAACCCTTCAAGCATTCACCCACATCACTGATGCTCTCTTAAGCCTAAGACAACCTCCCATTTCTACTACCTCTCCTTCACCTTCCACTTTCCCTCCTTTTACCTCAACCCATTCTCCATCTCCTTTTTCCTTTGTTCCACCCGCTGTTGCCAGGCCATCTGACAACTTTCCTTTTTCATTTGCTGATGACAAAAAGGGCGAGAAGTCAGTCTCAACTTCTACTAAGTCAAGCTCTTCAACATATACTATTCAAGAAGTAGAAGGTGATAAGGCAGCAGCAGACCTCAATGAAGCAGAAACTCTAAACCAATCAACTGCTGAGAGGGTAACTCCATCTGAGGGGGAGCAACTTGCTTAAGATGAGTAAAGGCCAAAAAGAAGGCTTAAACAAATGGCAAGAAGGAAGAGTGCCAAAAGATCAAAGCAAGGTGAATCCTGTGCTCCAATCAAGATTCCTTCAAATGAATCAGATGATGATAAAGATGATGATGATGTGCCTCTGTCCTCTATATTCAACCTGCCCAAATAGTCTACACCATCTACTCCACCAGTCCAAACTTCCTCTCCAGCTAAACCAAGTCCTTCAACTCCTAGCAGCTCAAGAAGAAAAGGAAAGAAAATAATGTCAGCTGAGGAGATTGAAGAGGAAGAAAAGAGAGAGGAAGAGTTACAGAAAAATGAGGAAAACCTCAAAGAGTTCAGTGATCTGGCTGCTGCCCTGGGCACAACAATTGAAGAAGTTATAGAAGCCAGGAAAAGGCACCAGGAGGACTTCACTGCTCCTGAGGATCTTGCTGCTGCAGTTGGTGTTACAGATGATGAGATAAGGGAAATACAAGAAGAAGAAATGATCTTCCTGTCATCTCAAGCTCCTCAAGAACAACAAGCACCACTGCAGAGTGATCCCTCTACCAAGAAAGCTCCCAAAAGAGGAAGGACTCATAAAGAAGCCATTCAAGCACTGCAAAGTCTTGATTTTAGTATGGATAGGCCTACTGAAAGGAATTTCAAGGAGTTCCTGAGCTTCAAAGACAACTTGGTAGGAAGAAATATTGAACACATCATTTCAAGGGTCACTCCCTACAAGGGCACAGATGAAGGTCCCTATCTAAGAGTAGTAAGGAAAGATGAAAGAAAAACTTTTGAAGATGCTTATCTTCACCACTGTAAGCTCTTCTCCTTCTACGAAATGATAGAAATCTTATACCACCTCTTCAAGTCCAAGAGTGAGATAGTCTAGAAATTCATTGCCAAATTCGAATACTTGATCAAAATGTCATTTTACACAAGACTATTCACTCATGATCAATTAATGGAACACATTGATGTGATTGAGGATGCCTTCAAGAAATCCTCCAAAGCTTTTGTACCTGCTGAACAGATCATACTTAATCCTGATCATCCTTATATGGATGCATATGAAAGTCTAAACACTGCTCTGCCCTCCAACATTGAACCAGAAATGTTTAAGTACATAACTGAACCTGAAAGAGGGATGTTCTTCAAGAATAGAGCTGGTGTTTGGAGATTCCTAAGAGAATCTGACTTAGGAAGAGCCCCTAGAGATCTGATATTTCAAGCTGCAACTTCAACAAGGGGACAGACAGGAAGTGATCATTTTGAAAGTCTAATTCAAGCAAGAGCTGAAGAGTTGTTGGCTGAAAATCCTCTGGACAAACTTCTTGATGTGAAAGAAGAACCTTGGTGGGAAGAAACTTGAAAACTTCATAACTAGATTAGTTGTACTTTCTATTTCTTAGAATAGTTCTTCTTCTGTAACTTAGTTTAAATTTCAGTACTTACAAGTGTACAAACTCTGATGTAAATACTTTGTTTTGTAATCAAGCTTGAAACTTTGATCATGGACTACTTAGCTAAAATGCTAGTATAGATGACTCTTAGTAAATAGCTCACATAGTGTAAATAAAGAAAATATAAAAATCCTAAAAACAGAAAAAGGATGAAAGATACCACAAAAACAGAACATGGTACTTCATAAATGAAAAGATTCCCAAAAACAGAATATCAGGGAACATACTTCAAAAGAGTTACCAAAACCAGATAGCTAGGTAACCAAAATGCATTAAAAGTTTTATCTTTACAAATCCGAGTCAAACTGATTCTTCTTAAACAGATAAGGTTTTGTCATCATCAAATAGGGGGAGATTGTTGGGGAGATAGCAATATCAAACCTAAATCAAACCTGTCTATTAAGTAAAATAGGATTTGATGTTAATAAAACCATATATTCAGTTTCGGACATAGATTGATGAAAAACATGTATTGTTTTTCATATTAGACTTAAAGAATTTCTAAGTAAGAAATGTCAGCTGACGAATCAAAGTGTCAGCTGAACACTGAGTATCAGCCAAAGGACCAGCTTCAGGAAGACCAGCTAAGAAGAAAAGACAAGTCAAGAAGCATCAGCTATACATCTACAAAGCATCAATTGATAGTACAAAGCTATACATCCTCAAGGATCAGCTGAGCAGTCAAGGATCAGCTGACATTATTTCTTTTGTCAGCAGATGCCTGCCACATGTCAGATAAGGTATTCTACACTTATTCATTCTTGTCTCAGTAAGCTGATCATACTCAAATGATTAGCTGAGCCCTTGGGATCAGCTGAGAGTTTGTTTTGATTAGTTTATTAGCTGTAACCTAATTATATTTATTAGCTGATCAGTCTGATCAGCTAAGCAGATCTAATTAGCTGAGTCTTTTACAATTGTCCTTAGCTAAGCAAAATTATGTTAGCTGTTCAGTGTCTGTTAGCTGAGTCTTTAATTAGCTAATAGTTTTTCAGTGTAATATTTTCTTTAGTCAAAGGCAGAGCATGTGTTGTTCTATTATGCCTTAGATTTCTCGTTGTAAAAAGTACATAGCACTTTTTGGATCTTCAAAGAAACAAAAAGGATAGATCTTTATCCTCTGGAAAAGGAGAAAGATACTTTAGAAGAGAAGATCTCGAAGATGTGCTTTGACAACTAAGTATGGCTGGCAACTCTGTACTTGGTTAAGTCAAATCTTCAGAAAGCATGGTGTTGTTTAAAGCACAAGCATGAAAGGAGAAGTTTACCTTTCCAAGATATAAAGGTAGTACTTTAATAATACAATAATAGATAGTGGGTACACTCATTACTGAAAAGTATGTTCACTTTACACACTTTGTGTATAAAGTTAACTTACTTTTCACCCACTAACTTTATCTATTATAATATTATTAAACCAAGTACCTTTGTCTCCTTCTCCTCTTCATCAACCCGGACACCCTTGCTTATATATATTCAAGCACGGAAACATGCTAAAAATACGAATAGGTAGTTGAATACTGAAATCTCATTTGTTGTGAATTAGAAGAGTTAGCATTTTACTTTCAGTATTACAAACTTGTTCATGTGTTGAACATCTTAGACATAAGTTGTTTAAGATTAGCTTAGTCTATGTGTTAGACAAATTTAGTTGCCACCTTTTATTGAACTTGGATTTTCCGCATCTAGTTCATGTAATTCTTGATTCACATCAATAAGAATTATATAAAAGTAAACCGTGTGTCTCTTAAATTTTAAATTGCTAAAGTTTGTATTCAACCCCCCCCCCCCCCTTCTACAAACATTTGTTGTTGTAGTATCCATTCGGGACCAACAGGTAGAAACTCTTTAGAATTTGCTACGGTTCCCGGAATTCGGGAAAGGATTGTGGGAGTTGTAGCTGCAAGAAGAGCTTCCTCATTAGTTTAACTAAACTTGTCCATGTGTTGGACATTCATAACTTTTGTTGCTTTAAAGTAGCTTTGTCTATGTGTTAGACATTTAGTTGCTACCTTTTATTGGGCTTGGAATTTTCTCTTTTTTATACATGTAATTCTTAATTCATTATCATTAAGAATTATATTAATAGTATAAGTGTGTGCATTTGAATTTTAAAAAGCTAAAGTTTTTATTCAACCCCCCTTCTACAAACATTCACTTTTGTACTCAATCTAGGACTAACAACTAGTATCAAAGGAGGTTAGATAAACAATATCTAGATCTGTTTTGCTTACTCTACAACTGCTTCTACTCCTCACTAAACGAACACATCATCCACTACTGCTCACATGCACAACATTGGTTCACTCACAAGGTGTCCTATATTTGATGCTGAAAATTTCTGTATGTGGAAAAGTAGAGCACATCTCTTCCTATCAACTCTAGACTTGCAAATGTTGGACATTGTGAAGGATGGTACTTATGTTCCTACGTACATTCTAAGTGTTGTTTCCGAATCAAGAGATTTAAGCTCTGGTGTTGAAAGAAACATCATCAAGCCCATGCACCAATTGTCAGATGATGAAAAGAGATTGGTGAACTTGGATGTGAAAACAAGGCTAGCCATTGTCTCAGCTCTTCTCAATAAAATCTATTGTCAAGTAATTAATTGTACTTCTGCTAAAGAATGTTAAATACTTTGATTGTGGCTTATGAAGGCACTGAAGATGTGAAGGAGAACAAGAAGCTCCATCTCAACCGTGAGTATGAATTTTTCAGCCTTAATCAGACCTACAACCGGTTTAATTGCCTAGTGAATGATTTAAGAATGGCAGAATTAATCAAGAGCAACTTTGTTTTCGTAAACAAGTTCTTGGTTTGCTTCCGAAAAACTTGGGATCACTTTCTCACTATTCTAAGACATAGTGATAGAATCAAAGGAATGTTAGTTTTTGAGTTGTATGGTAATCTGTTAAACCATGAGCAATCAAGCAAGCAAAGTAAGTTAGCCACTAAGGAGATAAAGGATGTGGTCAAAGCATTATCTAGTGCCCTTGTCTCGGGAGATGCATGGCTAAGAATTTTTGAAGTTGTTAATACTAATTCCAGTGGTAATGAAGAAGAGGAAGAGAGTGCTGGTAAATAAGGAGAGTATGGTGAGTAAGAGGAAAGTTTAAAGAGTTTGGAGGCAATCTTTGAACAAGCTACCATGCTGGTTAGGAAGTTCAAACCTTTCAAGAAGGGGTGGGATGTGAAAAGGTTCAGCAAGAGGACATCAAGGGTCAACAAAGCTAAGTTTCATTCTACCTGTGATGCCTCCAGAGCTGAGTGATACTCATATGGAAAGATTGGCCACATATACAGTAACTATAACTCCAAGGGTACCTATGGTTTTAAAGTTATGCCAAAGTAATAAGGCAAAGTTGATTATGAAGCCCATTATAAGAAGCTTCCTTCTTTTGTCCTAGAGAAGAAAAAGAAAAAGGGCCAGGTGAAAGTGCTAATGAAGGAAGAAGAGGATTGGGCTGAGGAAGATTTGTCCTCTGATGAAGATGAGGAAATCTCTGCTCAAATCTTCTTGATGGCTAACACAAGTAGTAGTAGTAGCTCTTTTGATGAGTATATGAAAAAGGCTGCTAAACCTTTTACTGCCAACTGGGATCCTTCTTCAATGGACCGGGTTGGGAAATTTGTAACCTATGATGAAGATGAGAAGAACTCCATGTTTGATTACTTTTGTGTTGATTTCCAATCTGCTATTAAACGAGAAAAAAGCTAAAAACAGAAATGGACTCACTTGAGAATTTAATTCTTAAAGATGATGAACTAAAATATATAACAATCTTAGAAGCTGGACTATCTAATCAAAAGATACTTAAGGAAATCTTAGTGAAAGAAACCATTGAAGCAACTAAAAAGTTGAATGACCTTCAAAAAGTAGTAAAATCTTGGTGTGTGTCTGCTGAGATTACAACTCAGTGTGTCAATGAGAAGATACCCAAACGAGTTCAAGCTATTATTCGAGGAAATTACACTAAGGCTGCTAACTGTGTTGATTATGATAAGACCATGAATATCTTAGACAAAGTTGACATTCTACCACAAGCATTTCACATGGTTGTTAACGAAAAGAATGTGTTCACCAAAAGAAGTGAAAGTTCTCATAAGAAATATCTAATCACTCCCATAGTTGATTCCACTTCTATGTTGATGTCAGAATGCAAAAATGCTAAGTTTAGAATATTAAAGGACGTAAGTTAAGGAAAGGAATCATGTGTTGATACAAAAGAGACATTATGTTGTCAAACCTGGAAAAAGATGATTAAACCTAAGTGTTAAGCAAACTGATGAATCATTAGCTAATACATATATATCAGCTGGTAAAATAGTAAATGATAAATGCTCAGCGGATGACCTGTCAGCTGATAATAACTTCTCTATTAACTGCTTAGCTGATCATAAAGTACTTAACTCTTTTTCAATAGGAGAAACTATGTGCAAAAGAAATAATGTTCACATTGTTTCTAAACATACCACATCAAAGGTTGATCAAAAAGTTTCAAAATCCAAAGGTCAATCTAAGGTACCTGTTCGCAAAGACCTAAAAGCCTTACAGGATCAGCTTCAAAAATTAGATGGTCAAGTTAGTCAGCTGATGACCAGTAGTCATCAAAGGATTGACAAGGTAGCTCATGGGCATTCTAAAAAGGTATTCAATACTCCAAGGCCACTATAACTCAAAATGTTATATGTGTGGATGTAAATAACATAAGGCCTATGAATGTTTTCAAGAAAGGAATTCGAGACAGCGGACTTGTATTGAAAATGTGGTTGTTCCTTCCTTACATAAGAAAGCTGAAATGATGTGGAAAGCTAGGTGTAATCCACATGGATCCACTGAATAGTGGAAATCCAAAGTGTTACTAATCCTTCTCTAACTCATATATGTGCAGGGAAACAATACATGGTATCTAGACTGTGGTTGTTCAAGAACCATGATAGGTCACAAAGCCTTGCTCAGTAACTACAAGAAGGAGAGAGGTCCAAAGGTAACATTTGGTGACAACAACCTGTTGGGGTTCTCAGGGCACGCAACGGAAGCAAAGGTACAACATAAAAGGCCCAAAGTACAAGCACAAAAAGCATAAAACAAAAACCCCAATAATGGACCAATCTCTATGAAATGAAATGCAACAAAACTGAGGGTAAAGGAGATTATACCGGCTCCTTAGCTCCAGCAAAATTTGATGAAGTGGTTGATTTTGTTCCTTGTGACTTGAACGAATCGACTATCGGATGGATACCCCGGCAACACGCCAAATCTCTTTAGCTAGGAAGCTCCCTTCGATTCTTCACAGTAGAAAACCGATGAGAGAACAGCAACCACGAACTTGGATCAACTTTTGGAACTAGAACCCTTTTAGAACTCTCCAAGTCTTTGTAGCACTTGAGAGAAAATAAACCAAAGTGTGTGTATATGTAATTCTAGCCAAGAGAGAGTAAGAGAGGGTTAAGCAGCCCTTTTATAAAGATTAGGACGCCACTTAACCTTCCCAAGCCGGCCAAGATCGATGATTACATAACTCCCATGCATTGGTTCACTTTTGAGGTGATATGACAAAAAGATGCCGTTTGGACTTAGCGGCGCTAACCCATACTTAGCGGCGCTAACTCTAAAGGGTTAGCGGCGCTAACGCGGCTAGTCAGTTGACTTGACATAAAGCCCATGCAGCCGTAGCGGCGCTATCCTATAGGACTTAGCGGCGCTAACTCCTAATAGTTAGCGGCGCTAACGTGACCTGCGAAGTCAACTTTTCTCTTTTGCCATTTTTGATCCCTTTACTTAAGTTGCTGTCAGATTTGACCCCGGTGTATGACCCAATAGGCCCATACATCATCGGTAGTGATTCCAAATGGTATACTTGCATCGGTGGGCATATTCTAACAAACTCCCACTTGCACACGATGTACCATTTCTAATAAACCACAGACAATGAGCGGCCTCTAGCAAAAGTATCATTGCCCCCAAGTCAGTATGGGTTTCGTTATACGAATGAAACCTGTTCACAAAGAAAGGTCCTATTGATAAGTGATCTTAAACAACCTTTTGTTCACGATATCAATGTGAACACGAGACATGGATTGAGTGTCAATCTCCAGATCGTCCACGATTGTGTTTCTCGATCTTGATTGGTGGTGACCAAAAGTTAAGGACATATCTGATTCTAAATCAATATTCCTTGCGCATGGCCATGCAAAATTTTGGTGTCAGCTCCCAATCATCGAGGGGCCCAATGATATCTCTCTTATCAGAGGAACAAATCCCTTTTGACTGCATAACCCTAAACCATACCCCTTAACTTACTTAGCCGTTTCCTTTATCACAACCAGTTACGAACTGCTTTTGAAAAAGACTAAAGTAAGAAAGAAATATGATATAGCGGTTCATACATCTCAGGTCTAAGGATGTAAGACATTATCATCCCAAGTTACTCGTGACTATAATCCATGGAGTATACTTGGGTACGGGTCTTCCAATCACTTGAAACTCTTTTCAAGTATAGATAGGCATTGCTCCTTAATTCGACCATCTTGAATTCAAGGTCACATGCTTATCTCGGTCTTGTTTCAATCATCCTTCCACAAGATTGACCGACCGTGGAAAGTTTGAAATATAAAATATTTCCGGAAGTGATTAAACATGCTAAGATGGAACACAGTAGAGTCTTATGAATGTAACCGTATCATACGCATATATAATCTCTATTATATATCGAAACAAGCATAAGTTACAATACTGTCTATATCGTTCCCAAAATATAAAATAAAGTTTACATATCAAACAAACTAAATATACAAACTCAAACCAAGTCGCTAGCAAATCTTACACCTATAGCATTAGTGTGAGAATCATGAGCTGCTTGCGATAATGGTTTCGTGAACGGATCCGCAAGGTTCTCATCCGTTGCTACTCTGCTTATGACGATTTCACCACTCTCAACTACTTCTCGTATGAAGTGGTATTTGCGCAAAATGTGTCTTGTTCTCTTGTGAGCTCTTGGTTCCTTCGCCAAGGCCACTGCACCCTCATTGTCACAAAATATCTCAATAGGGTCAGTGATGCTTGGAACAAATTGTAGATCTTGGATGAATTTCTTCATCCACACGGCCTCTTTTGCAGCTTCACTTGCCGCAATGTATTCCGACTCAGTAGTCGAATCAGCCACCGTGTCTTGCTTGGAGCTCCTCCAGCTCACAGCACCACCATTTAAAAGGAATACAAACCCCGATTGAGATCGGCAGTCATCCCTATCCGTTTGGAAACTAGCGTCCGAGTAACCCTTTACTCTTAGCTCTTCTTCCCCACCATATACCAAGAACATTTCTTTTGTACGTCTAAGGTACTTAAGAATGTTCTTTACAGCTTTCCAATGAGGTTCCCCGGGATTAGCCTGATATCTACTAGTCATGCTCAAAGCACATGACACATCAGGACGAGTGCATAACATGGCGTACATGATCGATCCCATAGCCGAAGCATATGGTACTCGCTTCATTACTTCTATCTCCTCTTGGGAGGTAGGACATTGAGTCTTGCTCAACATCAAGCCTTGCGCCATAGGGAGGTTTCCTTTCTTGGATTCCTCCATTTTAAAGCGTCTCACGACCTTATCTATGTATGCACTTTGAGAAAGCCCAAGTAGCTTTCTAGATCTATCTCTATAGATCTTGATTCCCAGAATATAGCTCGCATCGCCTAAGTCCTTCATTGAGAAACAATTCCCGAGCCAAGCTTTTACACTCTTAAGGCTCGGAACATGGTTTCCAATGAGTAATATGTCATCCACATATAGGACTAAGAAGACAATAGTGCTCCCACTAGCCCTGACATATACACATGGTTCATCTTTGCTTTTCGAAAATCCAAATTCCTTGATTTTCTCATCAAAGCACAGATTCCAACTGCGAGATGCTTGCTTAAGTCCATAAATGGACTTCTTTAGCTTACAAACCTTGTCCGGATATTCTGGATGTTCAAAACCATCAGGTTGTGTCATATACACCTCTTCGGAAAGCTTCCCGTTAAGGAAGGCGGTTTTAACATCCATTTGCCATATTTCATAGTCATAAAATGCGGCAATGGCCAGAAGTATCCGGATTGATTTCAACATAGCCACTGGGGAGAAGGTTTCATCATAATCAACACCGGGTGTTTGAGTGAAACCCTTTGCCACAAGTCGAGCTTTGAAAGTATCCAAGGTTTCGTCCATGCCGGTCTTCTTCTTGAAGACCCATTTACACCCTACGGGTCTAACCCCGGGTGTAGGATCAACCAGTTCCCAAACTTGGTTATCCGACATGGATTGCATCTCACTTTCCATCGCTTCCTTCCAATGTGCAGACTCAGGGCCCGCCATGGCTTCCTTATAGTTAGAGGGCTCATCAGAGTCCACTACTAACTCGCTGCCCTCAGATATGTAGAAACCATATCTCTCTGGCTCGAAACGAGTTCTACTGGAACGCCTTGGAGTAAGAGATGAAGTAGTGTCAGGTATTGCAGCATTTTCTTGCTCAGTTTCAACCGTCCTAGGTTGAGAGCTAGTGCCAACCTCAAGTTCTTTATCGGTTGATCCTTGAACTTCCTCAAGATCGATTTCCTTGTTGCCTCTTTGTTTGGATAGCAATTCTCTTTCTAAGAAGAATGCCCTTCGAGCAACAAAAACTTTGTTCTCAGAAGGTTTATAAAAAATATATCCAACACCGGCAGAAGGATATCCGGTAAAGTAACACCTTTCCGATCGAGGTTCAAGTTTGTCCTCAGTCTCACGTCTCACGTAAGCTTGACAACCCCAAACTCGTAGATATGAAAGTGTCGGCTTCTTATTATGCCACATTTCATAAGGTGTTTTCGATACTTTCTTGGTTGGTGCAAGGTTAAGGATCCTTACCGCCGTTTCTAGGGCATATCCCCAGAAACTAATAGGTACCTCAGTTCGACTCATCATGGACCTTACCATATCTAGTAAAGTCCGGTTCCTCCTCTCAGCGACTCCATTCAATTGTGGAGTCCTTGGAGGTGTTAATTGCGAAATAATTCCACAATTCTTAAGATGATCGATAAACTCGGTACTTAGATACTCTCCACCTCTATCAGACCGGAGTATCTTTATTGTTTTGCCCAATTGATTCTCTACTTCGTTTTGGAATGTCTTGAACACCTCAAAGGTTTCATTCTTGTGCTTGACAAGATAGACATATCCATACCTACTATAGTCATCTATAAAGGTTACGAAGTATCTTGTGTTATTCCTTGTAACGTGTTTGAAAGGCCCACATACATCCGTATGGATGATGTCCAAGAGGTCTTTACCTCTCTCATTTGTCCCCGTGAAGGGTGCCTTTGTCATCTTGCCTAGTAAACAAGAATCACATACATCATTTGACCCTTGGTCAAATGACTCTAAGATTCCATTCGCTTGAAGCTTGGTGATGCGAGTCTTGTTTATGTGGCCAAGACGACCATGCCATAAGGAATACTTGTCCAAACCATCTTTGGAACTCGAATCAATGTTCATGATAGTTTTTGTTGAACTAATGTATGCAGTTGCTTCATAAATGCCATGACATGGTAAAGCTTTAAAATAAACAATGTTATCTTTAAAGCATATAATAGTATCATCATCAAAATAAAATTTGTAACCATCGTCATACAATGCATGAAGTGATATAATGTTTCTAGCCACATAGGGCGAATAGCAGACATTTTTCAATAAAATAGAATAACTAGTCTTGAATGAAAGCTCCACACTTCCTTGAGCTTCCACCGGGACAATCTCGGAGTTTCCCATCACAAGATCTAGTTCTCCCTTCTCCAAGCTCCTACTTGCCCTTAGCACCTGCACCATATTACATATGTGAGTGCCACAGCCAGTATCTAAAACCCAGCCTCTAGAAGTAGAAGTATGGTGAAGTTCTATCATGAACGTACCTGAAGTTTCTGGGCCCGATATGCTCATTGCCTTGAGCTTATTGAGTCCCTCCAAGTACTTGGGGCAGCTTCGGCGGTAGTGGCCCTTGCCCCCACAAAAGAAGCACTCCGCATCCTCCGGAGTCTTGGCTTGGGGAGTCTTCCCCTTACCCTTACCCTCGGAGGCCGGGGCAGGCTTGGTTGCACCAACCTTTCCCTTACCCTTCCTTTTCTTGGAAGGGGCGGCCTTCCTTTTGGTTATGCGGCCTTCCCGGATGGCAAGAACGGGAGTGGAGGAGGAGGATGGCTTGCTCTTGGTCATGCTCGCTTCGGCAGTCTTGAGCATACCATGCAGCTCCATCAAGGATTTATCCATGCTATGCATATGATAACTCATAGTGAATTGGTCATATGCACTGGGCAGGGATTGGAGGATCAAATCGACCGCCATCTCCCTCCCGATGGTAAATCCTAGCTTCTCCATCCGCTCAATGTTTGCTTTCATACGCAAAACATGAGCACTCACGTTCCCTCCATCTTGAAGCTTGCAAGCGAGGGCCGACTTGAAGCATTCATACCTCTCTTGCCTCGCTTGCTGCTGGAACATATCCCGCAGCTGCACGATCAAGTCGTGAGCACTTAAGTGGTCCATTTGCTTTTGCAAATCGGTACTCATGGTGCTCAGCATGAGGCATGTAATCTCCTCAGTCTCCTTGAGGCGTTTTTCATATGCCTCTCGGATTGCCCTAGTTGCACCGCTTGGAGGTGCCTCGGGTAAGGGTTCCTCTATGGTGTGCATCTTCCCTTCATAGCGTAGGACAAGTTTGAGTTGCCTATACCAATCCATGAAGTTGCTCCCATCGAGCTTCTCCTTTTCAAGGAAAACTCTAAGAGAAACGTTGGTGGTGGTGGTGTTTGCGCTTGTTGATGCCATCTAAAATTGCAAAGTAGACTTAAATTAGTTTGTTATAGATATGTATTATCTTGTTAAATTAATTTACCCATAAAGAATTAACTTTAACAAGGCTAAGAACCGTATTTCATCCCACCATGTGACGCGGTTACCGCAGATCACATGATAAAATTATTTAGGTCGGCAACCATTTTGCCAATTGCAATCTCTATTGCAATCCTTAGCGCCTTGCGGGATCCTACGACATCCAATGGTCGTTTGGCATGTTTGATCCCTTCTTGCACCAATTTTAAATCTTGAAATTTTGGTTAGCTCGTGCTAAGCTCGATAACTAACCGAGATTTCAAATCCAAAATTGCAAATAGTCCGTCAAGACATACGGTGACAAATTCACCAAAGTTGGCTCGTGCTAAGCTCGACAACCAAAATTGTGAATTTCCACACTCACCTTCCACACAGTTTTATGGGAGTTGGCTCGTGCTAAGCTCGACAACCAAAACCCATAAGACTAGATTCGGGTGGTATCATCTTACGGATGGTGCATTATTTACGTTTCGTGGAAAGACGGGCTTTTGTTTTAGATTAACATGCAAGTGACAAAAGCCTATTTTCACTAGGTGGGTTAATCTTGTATGTGAGCGCGCGAGAGAGTTGTAAACCATTTTTATCAAATCTCTTTTGATTTTGTTAATTTTCGAAAAATTATCTAGCATGCGAATCCTACACAATCCATGCATACAAAATCAAATCACACGCATAAAATATTAAAATTGGTAACCCTTGCCATAAAAACCTATGCGTTCTTCCCATGAGCCGAACGGGAAGAACTTGGTCAATTCTAGGGACAAAATCTTCTATGCGAGCTCCCACTAATCCCGCCATCTCCATTGGACTCCATCGTGGGCTTCATGGGCTCCTAGCTCCATCTCCTTTGACCCTTCTTGTGTGTTCATCATCCATCATAAAATACATACAATAGAATAAAATGGCATACAAGCCATAAAATACCTATTTATCTACTACAATTACATGGATGAATGAAATGGCATGCAAGCCACATTATTATTACAAATTAATCATAAGAATAATAATACAACCAAATTTGCATCCAAACACACAAAACAACCAAAGGGTCTAGGCAAGGTTACCAACTAGCATTTTCACATACAACCAAACATACATACATGCTACTAGAATTTAAACATCAAAGTAACAAGATTAAAATTTCCAGAAGCTCAAAACATGGCTAAAAACCCGAGACCAAAAAACGTTTTTTTTTTTTTTTTTAAACATGAACAAAAACTGACCAGCGACGATAGCGCCGCTATCTAAAACTAGTTAGCGCCGCTAACTCAAAGTTAGCGCCGCTAACCCTGTTCGACAGAAAACAAACAATTTCGATTTCGGGTTTTCAAAGCCACCAAGTGCATAACAATCATAGAGGTGGCTCTGATACCACTGTTGGGGTTCTCAGGGCACGCAACGGAAGCAAAGGTACAACATAAAAGGCCCAAAGTACAAGCACAAAAAGCATAAAACGAAAACCCCAATAATGGACCAATCTCTATGAAATGAAATGCAACAAAACTGAGGGTAAAGGAGATTATACCGGCTCCTTAGCTCCAGCAAAATTTGATGAAGTGGTTGATTTTGTTCCTTGTGACTTGAACGAATCGACTATCGGATGGATACCCCGGCAACACGCCAAATCTCTTTAGCTAGGAAGCTCCCTTCGATTCTTCACAGTAGAAAACCGATGAGAGAACAGCAACCACGAACTTGGATCAACTTCTGGAACTAGAACCCTTAGAACTCTCCAAGTCTTTGTAGCACTTGAGAGAAAATAAACCAAAGTGTGTGTATATGTAATTCTAACCAAGAGAGAGTAAGAGAGGGTTAAGCAGCCCTTTTATAAAGATTAGGACGCCACTTAACCTTCCCAAGCCGGCCAAGATCGATGATTACATAACTCCCATGCATTGGTTCACTTTTGAGGTGATATGACAAAAAGATGCCGTTTGGACTTAGCGGCGCTAACCCATACTTAGCGGCGCTAACTCTAAAGGGTTAGCGGCGCTAACGCGGCTAGTCAGTTGACTTGACATAAAGCCCATGCAGCCGTAGCGGCGCTATCCTATAGGACTTAGCGGCGCTAACTCCTAATAGTTAGCGGCGCTAACGTGGCCTGCGAAGTCAACTTTTCTCTTTTGCCATTTTTGATCCCTTTACTTAAGTTGCTGTCAGATTTGACCCCGGTGTATGACCCAATAGGCCCATACATCATCGGTAGTGATTCCAAATGGTATACTTGCATCGGTGGGCATATTCTAACACAACCATGGTCAAACCAAAGGCTATGGAGAACTTCATAATGGGAACCTCATGTTTTTTAAGGTCTCATATGTCAAAGGACAAAAATACAATCTCATAAGCATATACAATTGTGTGATGGAGATAATGAAGTCCATTTTAGTAACACAAGGGGTTCCATAATCAACAAAGAAGACAAAGAAGTATTAAGTGTCAAAAGAATCAAGGTTATATCATAGACATGTCCTTTGGTGACCCATCAAAGGAAACATGTTTGTATTCAAAGATTGTAGTTGATACAAATTGGTTATGGCACAAAAGGCTTTCCCACTTGAACTTCAAATATATCAACAAGCTTAGCAAGGGCAAATTAGTGTCAGTACTGCCTTCTCTAACATACTTCATGTAGGACCGGCTGGGGAATGGGGTTCTAAACTAAACTAAAACGCCCTAATGCTAGGACTGATCTAGGATGAGAAATAGTGCGGAATTTCTATTTCCCAAACCTCCTAAGGATTCTAAGATCTGCTTAGGTGTCCGGCACACAGTAACACTAAGAAACACACAGAGTAGAAACAAGAACAAACACTAAGAACTCACACAGAGATGCTTAAGGCTGCCCTTGGATTCGGATTTATCACTAAGATTGCGATTTAGTAGGCTTAAGGTCAGATAAGGTCGATTACGAAGGCTCCCGGTTGATTATTCGATTGATTCGTAGGTTACTCGTAGATTCCCCGCGCTAATAAGCGGTTAAGAAGTATTTATAGAGTAATTAAATTCACTACGCACGTGATGCACTTCACTGCGCACGTATCTAGTTCATTACGCACGTACTGGTTATTTAAATAATAATTAATTAGTTTTAAACCGACCTACTCACTACGTGCGTAGTGAGATCCACTACGCACGTAGTGAGCCTGACTTCGCACGAGGTGATTTCTCACACAAACTTAAACTTCCAAACACACATCAACACATGATTAAGTACTTGTAAGCTTAAAATCATCACAAAGAATCACTAAGAATATATACACATGCAAACAATTAATCAAAACACATTTGAATTAACATTTCTTGTATGTATTTGATTGATAAGAACTAGGGATTCACAATTATGCACCAACAAACTCCCCCTAAGACCTAGTTCTATCAACAAAACTTGCACTAAGCAAAATTTACACAAAGTAAACAAAACTGACAATCTAGCTATCACACAGTTGTAGACTTTACTTCTTTAGATCCAGCATAGATGTCAAATGCAAAGCAAATTCTAACGACTTTCTGAAACTGCAACGCTAACTCCATATATTGATGCTTGTACAGAATTGAGTTGTAGTACAGAACAGTTATATCGTCCTTGCCAAAATTCCTGATCCACATAGGATCGAATACTTTCACCGTTTCACCCCCTGACAGGTTGTCGTCTAGAACGATTACTGCCTCTGTTGTTTTCTCGTTGAAGTACCACCATTTGAACCTTGCGCTCCACCCAGTACGCATGATCCTTAATGGCAATTTTTTCATACAACGGGGAGCTTTACAGTTAAGCACTTTGAATCTCCTCCCTGTCAGTGGGTCAATCTTGGTTGGATGGATCTTGACCCCCGGTATGTAAGGCTTTAAATTCTTCCATCCGTATTGAGCCTCACGCTTTACCAGCGTTTCGAACCATTTTTCCATACTGTTATCATCACAATCCAAAAGAGGCAGACGAGCGAGTTGTCAAATATCGTAGAATGGCAGAGTCTGTATATCGTTTGCCCTCTGGAAGTACTCAACTCCTCTTTCCCTTTTGATTGCATAAACATTGAATTCAGGCATGAAACACCAACCTAGAATCTCACCATCCGTTTTCTTCCCCAGTGTTTGATAAAACTTTGAGTTTTATGGAGAGCTTTCGGATTTCTTTTCTTTCCCAGCTTGACGAGCCAAGAATCTTTGATACTTTCTTCTTCTTTCTGTCCTTTCTTCTTCCTTGGACTTCCTATCACCAAGATATTTCTCCAAGTCAAAGTCAACCTTAACCTGTTCGCGAGCTTCAGCTCTTCGATTAACTTCATCAACATTTGCGTTTCTAAACAGCTCAGCAAAATCAGGCAGATCAGCTTCTTGTTGACTCGGATAATGCTGTTCAGTTTCGTCTTCTACTTACATTTCATCTGTATCAAATATGGGTTCTTGTTCAGCCCGAGGTGGTGGCACAGAGCTTTCATCCACCTCTTCAAAAATGACATCCTCAATTGGTATTTGTAAAAGTTCGGCGATTTGCTCCTTGGTCAGGAATGGAAGAATCTCCCCTTCCTCTGCATCGTATTCATTCTGAGGAACAATTCGCCCTTCAACACTTAGTAGGCGAGACGATTGAGGAATATCAGCTTTCAAAGGCTGAACGATTAACGGATCTTCACACAGAAATAAGAAATCATAAACATTTGTAAGTTAACATAACCATTTCATTTCACAAAGATAAAATAGATATTTCATTACATAAGTTCATCATTCACACAAAGTACATCAATAAAAATTAATTACAAAGTCACACAGACTATAATCAACCTTGCTCATCGCCAGAATAAGTACCAGCTTGTTCAGATTCAGCGGCTTCCTTCAATCTGAGCACCTCCTCATCCTGCTTTTCAACATGATCTTTCAACCGTTTGAATTCAGAGGTATATTCAAGCAGGATTTGCTCCATCGTCTCGTTTTTCTTGACAAGCTCGCTGATTATCATAGCCCTTTCCTCATTACTCTTCTCTAAACTTTCAATCCTCTCAGCATCTCTTTTCAACAAGTCCTCCATCTGCGCATCCCTTTTCAGCAGATTTTCTATTTGAGCATCCTTCTCGATCAGTCTCTGCTTGACTTCTGCCAGCTCCAGCTTTCTTTTACTTTCATCTTTGATCATCTCCAGCATGTAGCCTTGGAGTCTGTTTAGGTTTGCTTCCATGGTTAGGGAAGGCAGCTGGGACCTGGTCTGAGATGAGCCTTCAGCACCTGGAGCAGGAGTGGTGACTGGAGCGGCTGTGGCGGAGGATGGTTGGACAATTAGTTCAGACGAAGCCACCAGCGGCTTAAACTTGTAGACCTTCTTCTTCTTCTTCTCTGGCTCATCAACCACCTCCTTTTCTTTCCTCTTGCGACTTGCTTCCTCATCATCTTCTTCAAAGAAATCATCAACGTTGATGTCATCTAAGCTCCCCGGGATAGCCTCTCCCCCAGTGGGATCCCGGACTTCCTGACTCTGAACATCAGGCTCCTCATCATCCGAAAGTATCTCGATGTTTTCCACCTGGGATGTGGAGCCCTCGTTCCTCCAGAGATGTTTCCTTTCTGGAGCCTTGTAGTCTGGGTTGCCCAGATGGCAAATCAACCATCTTTTCGGAGGGATAGAGGTGCCAATGTACCGGCTCATTTGTCGCACGGTCTGCTCATTCATGTGCTTCAGCTTGATTCGATCACCGTCCTCTTTCACCAGACCCTCCACTTGAGCATCAATTACTATTTGTAGGAATCTGGGGTACATCAGGAATTGCCCCTCTTTCTTTGTCAGATTCTCCTTTAAGCCGTTGAAGATAGCCCTGGAGATGTTAAACTTGACATTAAGCACAAGGGCTACAAACAGATGGGAGAACGTTTGGTTAAGCTGATCGTGTCCGGTTCTCCTTGGGCCCAGACAATGAGATATCACATGCATCAAATAACGATACGGGGGGCAGAGCTTGGTTTTGTAAACCGATTCATTACGGATCTCCCCCGTATATCCACACCTTAACAAACATCCCTTCACTCGGCAACTGTTCAGCAGAATTGGGTCTGCAATATCATCCCCGAGCTCAAGCAGCTCATTCAGTATACCTTCCGACACAAACACATCATTATTTTGCACCTTCCCTCGAATCCCACCCAGGGATTCATCATATACAGCAGTAATCCAGAATTCTTGCTGATGTGGAGCATATTCCGTGCAGGCTGTTGTAATGGCTTTATAGATCCGCGACCTTGTCAGGTAATCGATGATTTCGTCACAATCCCTGGTCAGTTTACTTTTTGTCACACAGGCCCGGATGTTGTGCATATCCCCTGCTTTCAAATCTGCCTTCGTCTGGCTGCCAGATGCGGTCTGAGCCACACTTTGAGTCGATGAACCTTCAATTTGAGCAGATTCCATTACATAAAATCTGCGAATAGAACATTTAGCCCGTTAGTGAGAAACATTCAACAGACCGGAACACACAGTTAACATCTGTAGATTAAAATAAACGCTCGTTTCAAAATTGACATTCTACCACGTGCGAAATGATCATCATTAGGTTCGTGATGAAAAGTCTACGTGCGAAGTGGTTGGAGGTAATAAACTTTAATTTTAAAAAACAAAAACGATTCACTTCGCACGTGATGGGCGCAGCACGCACGGATTGAAATTCACTTCGTGCGGCTGGACCTCATCGCTTCATCGTCCCCACAGTTGAGTACGTGCGAGGTGAATCCCACTTCGTGCGATCTGGCCTTCACTTCGCACGGCCAATAATCAACATCGAAGAACAGTTTGACGATGTGTTTGACTCAAAACCCTCGATTTTCAGTGTATTTGTCTCGATTAAGTGGCTAGAAGTCATCTAACTAAGTCCACTAAGGTTCCTTTTCACTTAAATCTAACAAAATAACACGTGTAGATCTCAAATCTCAGTTTTAATGGTTATTTGACTTTCGAACACAAAATCGGCTATAACTCCAGATCTAACCGTTGGATTGAGATGAAAATTATACCAAAATGATCACAAAGGAAAGGCGTTCAACAATCGTGGATCGAAAAACTCTTTTCTCACAGGAATCAAAATCACAAACGAGAGAGAATGCAAGTATACTGTAGAGAATATGAACGCGTACTGAATAACACGCACGAGACGAGTATATATACCCTGTTCCACTTCGTGCGAAGTGGGTTCACTTCGCATGACGTTATCCAACAAGGTCATACGAAGTGACTCACCATTTCGCACGTAGTGGTTCTTACCACGTGCGAGTTCGATCTCACTTCGCACACATCAACCCATTTCGCACGGCCTGCTCATTCACTCCGCACGGATTGATTCACTTCGTGTGAGCTCACTTCTTCACATAGAGTTAGCCTTTTTCTCAATGATCCTGTACTTAGCACACAGCTGTTAGTAACTTCAATGCAAATAAAAACATTTAAGCACATGCAAACGCAAGAAATTATAAATAAAGAAAATAAACATACCAACAATCTTTTTGTATTTTTCTGATTATAAAGAAAATGAAAATGCAGAAGTAAACTATTAACGAATTAAATCCTAAATAACAGAATTGAAAATACTAAGAAAATTGCAAGAATAAAATTACTGAAATTAAATCTTTTTGTGAGAAGGTTCCAAGATGGAATCAGTACCAGCACATCTATACTTAGTTATCATTCATTTCAGAACCTTAAGCACAAACATACTCCCTCAATTTATGTCTGTCAATCTAACTCTCCTAAGATAATAACAGATTTGATTTCAACATTTTCTGATTATCTAGAACTGAGTACATGGTTAAGACTATCTCTTTTAAAATCTCACAGTGTTTTGACTTACTCAGTAGAATGCACAACTTGCTTACCCAACCACCATGCTTATGTGCTTTGTGATTTTGTCAACGCATTTTATGCTCTTTGACATGGAGGTCAATTTTTCACCTCTCTAGACATTTTTCTTGCTGAGCCTTTGTCACTGCATTTTATGCTCTTTGACAATTCAACACTAATAGATCAATATAGCTTTTGTCACTGCATTTTATGCTCTTTGACAATTCAACATTGATAGATCAATGTATCTATTTCTTTTGACATCTCAGATTGGGGTCAATTTTTCACCCTCTTTTACATTTTGCTCATTGTCATCTAAGCACATTTGGCATGGTAACAGGTGTGTGCACCAGACTAAGTTAGTCTCAACTGATATTGACTTGTAGACTTGGAATGTCTCGATAGTTTGAATCTTTGATGGATTTCCACATGCATAACCACTTATCAGCCTAGACTCTCATCATATGCCTTACACGCCATCTGTTTCTTATCTGATTTGACTCAAATTTTCAGACAGTTTTCTCAAGAATATGTACATGCTTTCAGTCCTAATTTTACTAGACATACTTTGTATTGAAAGCCAGTGTACCATCATTTTCCATTTGAGTTGGATCAACTTCTCATTTTTGTTTTTCTGAAAAAATTTTTGTATTTTCTATGTTTTCTGTTTTTTTTTTGTATTTTCTAAGTTTTCTGATTTTTTTGTATTTTCTATGTTTTCTGATTTTTTTTGTATTTTCTATGTTTTCTGATTTTTTTGTATTTTCTAAGTTTTCTGATTTTTTTTGTATTTTCTAAGTTTTCTGATTTTTTTTTTGTATTTTCTAGGTTTTCTGAGCTCTCTCCCCCTAAAATACTAAACAAACTAGAAACTAAGAAAATAGAAATGCAACGACACACAGAGAATAAACTGAAAGATAAACGTGATATAACCACACAGAAAATAGACACACAGTCACAAATACGAATAAGGACACTAAGTCGAATCATCAGAGACAACCTCACACTTGGTTTTCATCCCGTTTTCATTCACTAAGAATAGAAAGCGGGGTTTATCAAATGCCTTTGTATACAGGTCTGCTTTTTGAAATTCGGTTTGAATAGACATTACATCGATTAATTTCTTTTCCCAGCAGTCCCGTATAAAATGGTATTTGATACCAATGTGCTTGGTTTTAGAATGTTGAACAGGATTTTTAGTGATAGCAATAGCAGCAGTATTATCAACAAAAATGGGAGTAGTAGAGAATTGCAAACCTTAATCCCGCAGTTGTTGTTGAATCCAGATGACCTGAGAACAGCAGCTCGCCGCCGAAATATATTCAGCTTCACACGTAGAGAGCGCAACTGCAGTCTGCTTCTTACACTGCCAAGTTACAAGACGTGATCCAAAAAATTGGCAACCTCCAGAAGTAGACTTGTGGCCCTTCTTGCATCCTCCATAGTCAGAATCACTGTAGGCTGTCAACTCAAAATTATCATTATATGGATACCACAGTCCAAGATTAGGAGCATCTTTCAGATAGCGAAATATCCGCTTGACAATCATCAGATGCTTGACATTGGGCTTGGATTGGTATCTTGCCATCAGACAGGTTGCAAACATGATGTCTGGTCTGGATGCAGTGAGATACATCAAAGATCCAATCATCGCTCGATAGAGAGACTCATTCACCAACTCCCCCTCAGTATCTGGAGACATGCCGTGGTTAATGGGAAGAGGTGTTGCAGCAGTCTTCTCAGTAGACATTTCAAAACGGGCTAGGATGTCAGCAACATACTTCGACTGATGTAGAAAAATCCCTGTCTCGGTCTGCTCCACTTGAAGTCCAAGAAAGAACTTCATCTCTCCCATTGAGCTCATTTCGAATTTTTCCTTCATAATCCATGCAAATTCTTCACACAGAATCGGATTGGGAGAACCGAAAATGATATCATCCACATAAACTTGCACCAAGATCAAGTCTTTATCATCACCCTTGATAAATAGTGTTTTGTCGATGGTTCCTCTCCGGTACCCATTATCAGTCAGATATTGAGAGAGGGTCTCATACCATGCTCGCGGTGCCTGATGAAGACCATATAACGATTTATTCAGCAAGTACACTTTGTCGGGATGGATCGGATCGACAAACCCCGGAGGTTGGTTCACATAGACTGTCTCTTGAATTTCGCCATACAGGAACGCACTTTTAACATCCATCTGATAGACTTTAAATCGTTTGTGCGAGGCAAAGGCGAGAAATAAGCGGATCGCTTCCAGCCGAGCGACTGGAGCAAACACATCAGTGTAGTCGATGTCAGGAATTTGTCTGAACCCCTGAACAACGAGCCTTGCCTTGTTCCTGACAATCACCCCCTGATCATCTCTTTTGCACTTCAGAACCCATCTGCAGCCAAAAGATTTAGCTCCCTTGGGTTTGTTCACTAAGCGCTATACATTCAACTTCTGAAATTGAAGAAACTCTTCTTGCATAGCATTAATCCAAGAGTCATCCTTGAGAGCTTCAAGATGATCCTTTGGTTCAATCAGGGAGTGAAATCCACAGACTGAACCAAATTTTCACCCAGATCCGAGAAGTCTTGCATCAGCTTTAATCCCGGTGATTCTGAAGATTGAGAACCTGATAGCGTTGCCACTTGCCTCCTGGTTTGAACATGAGAATTCGGATCGCCAATAATTTGTGCAGGAGGATGGTTTCTATCAACTCTACTTGATCTCTGCAACTGGGCCTCTACATTAGTTTCCAGATTAGTAACCACGGGTGTCTCCTCAAGTGTTAACATTTGATCATTGGAGGAACTCTCACCCTGCGATCCCTTGTCTGGTGGAGTATGCGGCTCATCTTCAGAATCAGAATCAGCATCACTTAGAATAGGTATAGCAGTACTTGAGGGCAGGTTTGATGGGGCACCGTCAGAAGAGTTGTGAAGATCATATAACATTTGTATTGCAATATCTTCGTCTAAGGCGACTGGTGGCAGGTTGAATGAGTCAAATAGATTATCATAGTCAAACAGCCAGGCATCACCAGTTTTTGTCAGAGGAGAAGAATTTCTCTGCACATCCACTTCAAACCACTCTTCCACACAGTTAGATGTTAAGTTGTATACCCTCTTGTTCGGAATGCTGTATCCCAAGAAGAACCCTTTTTCTACCTTGGAACTGAACTTTCCCTCTGCTTCCCGTTTTAGCATAGTGCACGGTGCGTCAAACGGTTCAAGATGGCTAAGATTCGGTTTCCGGTTATTCAACAGCTCATAACATGTCTTTCCTAATCGTTTGACCACTAAGACCCGGTTAAGTGTGTAACAAGCATTTGCGACAGCTTCGTTCCAAAACCTTACGGGCAAAGCAGAGTCAGCAAGCATGGTGCGTGCTGCCTCTATTAAGGTCCGATTCTTCCTCTCAGCCACTCAATTCATTTGAGGAGTGTATGCGGCGCTGAACTGATGTTGGATACCCTTTTCGTTACACAGTTTTTCCATCTTCTGGTTCTTGAACTCGGTTCCATTATCTGAGCGAAGCTTCCTGATCTTCAACTTATAGATAGTCTCTAACTTGTCGATCATGATCTCTAAGGTCTCGAATGTCTCAGACTTCTCTTTTAAGAAGAAAACCCAGGAAAACCGCGAGTAGTCATCAGTCACTACCAGACAGTATCTATCTCCATGAATGCTCTTATACCGCACAGGACCAAATAAATCCATGTGAAGTAGTTCAAGCGGAATTGAGATGGAGTGATACTTCTTCAACTTGTGGGGCTTCTTCGTCTGCTTCCCCATTTTACATGATACGCACTTGTCTGGCAGATGGAAACTCTTCAGGTTGACTCCCGTGACCAGCTCATGATGCACTAAGTGATTCATCTTTCTCAGGCTTAAATGACACATCCTCTTATGCCATAACACTGAATCCTTCTCAGTGGCCTTTGTAAGAAAACATTGGTGTTCTACATCTTTCACCGAAGCATTGGACATATCCAAGACATAAAGGTCATTTTGTCTTGGAGTTGACATTAAGATCATGTCTTCGGGAATTTGGTACTCCTTCTTTAGCACATAGCACTGTTTGTCATCGAACATCACCTTAAACTCTTTATCACAAATTTGGGAAACTGACAGCAAATTGTTTGCTAGCTGCTCGACATAATTGACTTTGTCAAAGCTCACTCTCCCATTAGACAAGAAACCTTGAGCTGTGATGTGACCTCCCTTATCACCAGCGAAACTGACATACCCTCCTTTTATTTTTCTGACGTTTGAAAGAAGGCCCAGATCGCCTGTCATGTGCCTGGATGCTCCACTATCAACAATCCACGTGTTTTACCGGCGAGCACCCTGCACAAACAAGTAAAGGGTTAGTTAGCATTGGGAACCCAAGCCCGAATGGTCATGGGTTTCCCATTTTCTCCAACAACTTGCACATTAATCCACACACCAGTAGCTTTGGAGTCTACATTGGTATCTGGACTACTGGATGGTTTAGGTTCAGATTTTGTTGTCCATCGCAAGTCTGAACGGGGAGGAGTCTTATGATAAACACTGGAAGTGTTAATGACTTTATGTATAGGCTCCTTCCCTTTCACACTTACCTCAGGACTCTTGGGTTTACATGAAGTTTCCCCAATTGTTCTTTTGAGCTGAGGGGGGTCAGCTGATTTCTGATTAACTTGATGAAAATTTTTGTGTTTTTGAATTTTTTCAGGTGAATCAGCTTTCCCCCTCGACCTCTGAGGTTGCTGATCACACTCGTAACTGAGATGACCAGGTCTCCTGCACACATAGCAAACACGGTTAGAGTAAGATTTGGCAGGTGTATGTGGCTCCATCGGTTCAACTTTACCTTTGGGCTGCACTCCTAAACCACTTTGTTTAGGTAAGATTTTAATTTCTTCATAAGGACGGGTTGCAGGAGACTTTGCACCCTCCTTCTCAATGGTTCGAAGTGCAGCTTGAACATTTTGCATTAAGGAACCTTGACCAGAAGAACTGCCCAGAAGCTTTCGTATACCTGATTCTGGTTTTTCTTCTGGTTTAGGCTCTTTTCTCTGAGGCTCACCAACTTTCTCCTTCATTTTTAAATTTGGTTTTGAAGTTGAAGCAGAAGGTGTATCAACTTTGGGAGCAAGTTGGTCAGCTTCAGCGAAGACATCAGATTGCACCAGTTGGTTTAAGACTGGTGGTGGACATTTCGAATAGGTCTTCGTGTCTTTCTCCTGAACAGAACCTTGTGGTCTTCGGTCGATTATGTGTTCAAACAAATATGATGAAGTTGAGTAACTTTTTAATTTCTGATTTAAAGTATCATAATCAACCTTGGAGCTAGCAAGTTCCCGTTTTAGAGTATCAATCTGATTAATGTAGAAAACAATAGCATCCTGCTTGTTTAATAAAGCAACCTCTAATTCTCTGATTTGTTTGTTTTGACTCTCAATCTTATCTTTTAAAGTCTTTTCTCTACCCTTAATGATAGAGTTTTCATGCAGTTTAGAGGTTAGCTCAGTGACTTGAGATTTCAAGGATACTATGGTCTTCACATAATCATTACACGACACACAGGGAAGACCAGGTGTAGGATTTACTTTGACATCAGCTTGTCCAGTCATGCACGCCTTTTGATTTACTGGTTCAGGTTGAACAGGCACTGGCGTTGGTTCGGCAGCTGGCTCAGAAGTTGATGCCACATTTTGCTCGTCAGAGGGCAGGACAGACTCTTCATCATTGACCTCGTGGACACTGTCTGCCTCAGACTGAGAGTCGTCGTTCAGATCTAGAACACTGGCCAGGTTGGTCTCAGCAACTTCAAACGCATCCGAATCTTGGAAGTGTACTGACCAGTCAATCCCCTCATCCTTTTGTACTACCACCATTGCCTTGGATGATCCCTCATGAGATGTTTCAGTCTTCTTAGGTGTGGTAGTATTTGATGTTTTGCCCGGAGAGGTTCTGAAGGGATACTTGGGTCCTGAGTTCTTTGGCTTTTCACATTCACGTGCAAAATGACCGTTTTCACCACAATTGTAGCAGGTTACAGCTGACTTGTCAAACCCGAGCTTCGTATCTTTGGTTGCTGTAATCTGTATCCCCGTTCTTTTCACTACGGCTTTGGCTCTTCTTACCAGGTTGGCATATGACCATAAGATATCTTGAAGTTCCATCTCATCGTTGTCAATTTGGTCATAGTCTTCCTGGGTCAGATAGGCGTTCCCAATCTTTCCCTTGAGCAGATCATCGTATGAGGTGACCAATGCACTAAGCATCCCCATATGCTCCTTAACTTCTTCAGTGCTGCCATGTTTGAAATGCTCAGTGTTTAAGGCAGGCAGTGACGTTTTGCTTGAAGGAGCAGAATAAGGTGGTCCACTTGGAGTTTCAGAAGCAGACTTGCTTGACGAACTGACATTAGAAGTAAAAGCTGTCTGCAACGGAGCATTGGATGAGGTGGCTGGAGAAGCAATGGGTCCAGAACAGTATAGCGATGGATTCTGCACATAGCTGCTTAGTCTGTCTAGATTTTGCTCTTCTTGTTCATGCTCTTTAAGTTTGGTGATGAAGTCATTTAAATCCATTCCTTCAAATCCTTCACCATTCTTCAAGATCATGATAAAAGGCCTCCAGCTCTTCGGTAGTGCCTTAGACAAAGTCTCCACTTGTTGGCGTTCGGAAATCTGCACCCCCAGACTATCCATTTCACTTAGAAGGTGGTTATATCTGTTGATGAGATCTGGAAGTTTCTCATTTACGTATGACGTGAAGTGATCAAACTCCTTCCTTAACTGAGATGCCTTGAGCTCCTTTAGAGATGCATTCCCCTCATTCCTCTTTTGTAAAGCGTTCCACAGGGAACGTGACGTTCTGTATCGTCGGAATTGATGAAAGATCTCATTCGGAATAGCTTGAATGAGGTAGGAATAAGCTTTCTTCTCCGCATCATACGCCTTACGTTGATCATCACTCATTTGATCATAGGGAACTTCGATGTTCCCTTCTCCCTTTGGCACAACGTAATCAGCAGAGATGGCACGATGTAACCTTGGATCTACTCCATCAATAAAGATCTCAAACCTTGGTTTCCAGAATGGGTAGTCTTCCATGGTTAGAAGTCGGGGTACTTTATTAATGCCTCCCTGTTCATTGTCCATTATTTAGTTACTTAATGCGGTGATTGTTTGTTTGGCAGCCATTGCACTCATGTCAGACATTTTAGAAAGAGACTTAAAACAAACACACACACTACGCACGAGTTGAAAGTATGTTCACACGAATTCAAAACACTACGCACGGAGTGAGGTATCTATGTACGAACTGACACGAAACCACACAGACTTTACTACGCACGAAATGGAACCTAGTACGCACGGATTGAAATCTAGGACGCACGGAGTGAAGCTGATACGCACGAAGTAACAAAGTAAATTTTTAAAGACAAGATAAACCACACAGACTCAACTCGCACGAACTGGACACACCACGCACGCGTTGAGTACCTACTACGCACGGAATGAACACACAGCTTGATGAAGATTCTAGATGATCTACGACACACTTCGCATGCACAAAGCTTACTACGCACGCACTAAGGAATCACTTCGCACGTGTAGAATGCAAACAGATTAACGTAAAAACACGACCTTTTTAACGCAAAACGACCTATTTTCGACCTACTAACCGGTTTAAAACGACGAAAAGGACAAAACACACAGGCCTAATCGACACCTAGATCACGAAACCTAAGGAAAAGTGATCAATCAAAGCACAAGGCTCTGATACCACTTTGTAGGACCGGCTGGGGAATGGGGTTTTAAACTAAACTAAAACACCCTAATGCTAGGACTGATCTAGGATGAGAAATAGTGCGGAATTTCTATTTCCCAAACCTCCTAAGGATTCTAAGATCTGCTTAGGTGTCCGGCACACAGTAACACTAAGAAACACACAGAGTAGAAACAAGAACAAACACTAAGAACTCACACAGAGATGCTTAAGGCTGCCCTTGGATTCGGATTTATCACTAAGATTGCGATTTAGTAGGCTTAAGGTCAGATAAGGTCGATTACGAAGGCTCCCGGTTGATTATTCGATTGATTCGTAGGTTACTCGTAGATTCCCCGCGCTAATAAGCGGTTAAGAAGTATTTATAGAGTAATTAAATTCACTACGCACGTGATGCACTTCACTGCGCACGTATCTAGTTCATTACGTACGTACTGGTTATTTAAATAATAATTAATTAGTTTTAAACCGACCTACTCACTACGTGCGTAGTGAGATCCACTACGCACGTAGTGAGCCTGACTTCACACGAGGTGATTTCTCACACAGACTTAAACTTCCAAACACACATCAACACATGATTAAGTACTTGTAAGCTTAAAATCATCACAAAGAATCACTAAGAATATATAGACATGCAAACAATTAATCAAAACACATTTGAATTAACATTTCTTGTATGTATTTGATTGATAAGAACTAGGGATTCACAATTATGCACCAACACTTCAAGCGCATACCTTGCTCTGCATGTAAAAAGGGAAAGTAACACAAGACATCTTTTCCATCCAAGTAGGCCTTCTCCATTACAGAACCATTCTTCATGATACATATGGATTTAATTTGTCCTGTTGCAATTTCAAGTCTTGGTGGGAGCAAGGATGCTCTAGTCATGGTTGATGATTTCTCAACGTACACTTGAGTTTTCTTTTTAAGAGCTAAGAATGAAGATGCTGAGGAAATGATGTTTTATATCAAGAAGATGGAATTGATGAATGGAAACTTGGTGAGGATGCTAAGAAGTGATCATGGAACTGAGTTCAGAAATCAAACTCTGGAAGCATTCAGTGATGAGAGAAGGATATTGATACGCGAATATCAGTCTTAAAAATTAACACTAATCTAACCTACTTTGACTGACACACTAACGGGCAGAAATAAACAGGGTAAGACCAGAATCATATCCTCAGGGAATATGAATTGGATGTACTATTAAGAAATAAACCAGTTAAACTAAATTTCTTATTAGGTATATATGAGGATTTCAAAAATAGCAGCTAATCGCTACCAAGGTATGAAAGATTTAGATTAAATCAATGAACTTGAGAACAATCCTTAAGAAGTAGACATCAGCTCACAAAGATTTACTTACGAATGAATCACTCTCCTTAGGTTCAATTTGTTTTAGGAAGGTTAATATGATAAATTTCTAAGGGCATTCGAACCAACAACCATCAGTCCTACTAATCTAATTATAACTTAATCTTTCCAAAACACACTTAACTCTTGTTGTATGGTTAATTAAACTCATAATTTTATCTATGGTATCACTGAATAATCAGAATCCTCATTATCTCAGAAAAGTTATCTATCCTAGTGCATGTAAACATCATTATATTAGAACATGAAAACAATAATCCAGAAGAAAATACACAAGCAAGACATTATCTCAGATCATGCACAAACTGCATCTAAAAGATTACATGGCAAAAGTTAAGATAAAAAACTCAAGGATCTTGATTAAGCATAAACAAAACTAAAACACATATTATTAAATGATAAGATTACAAATTTAACCCAGGGATTGTCCATTTTGGAAATTATAATAGAAACTTAGCCCATGTTGGGTATCGGTGGTGAGGTTTGGCTCTGCAACACTTAGTTGTTTTTGGTTCTGAGTCGTAGTCGTACCTCTAAACTTGTCCGGAGATAAGTATATATAATCCTGTGCCTACAGAATCTAACAAACTAAGACTTAGCCTAATTTGCTAACTAACTATCGGATAATCCGGAATCTTGAATCTTGAATCTTCTTATCTTGAGTCTTCAATCTTCAATCTTGATTCTGGAATCTTCTTATCCTTACCGTAGATATAGAGAGATAAAAGATAAATTTAAAACAAATTTAAATTATTTTAAACTGACTTATTTAGTTAGACTGAGTTACTTAGCTTGAAACTCATCAAGCTGAGTTCTTCGAGAACACAGTCGAAAACAAACATGGACTAACATGTATAATTATTAACTCATCCTCAGAAGTCCAAAGAATTAACTAAAACATATTTAGCAACTCTATTGAGCTGACTATGTATTCACGCTGAGTCGATCAGCTTGAAACTCATCAAGCTGAAACTCAATATATATATCTTAGGTGACATACACAACTTATCAAACACATTGATAATCTTATTAAGATATTGTCTAAGCTGATCAAACATATGTACAGCTTACACTCAGCTTATACTCAGTCTGAATCACTATGAGTGTTCAGTCTGACTAAGCTTTATAATTCTGTTTAAGTTATATGTAGAACAAATCTTACAAACTTAACTTTGTCTAATCAGATGTTAACTGATGAGATCATTTTCCCAACAAACTCCCCCTATTTGATGATGACAAAACCATCATACAGTTAATAAATTTGTTTAACAGAATTATGTTTTAAATCTTAAACTTATTAAGATTTTTATATCTGAACTAATCAAATATTGATTGAACATATCAATTTTAATTGAACTTATCAATTATATGTGGAACAAACCAACTTTTAGTTGAATACACCAGCTAAATACATTAATGAATAAGAACTTATCATTTATTCATTTAACCTGAACATATCTGACTTATAAATATGAACACATCATAACACAGTTGAACATATCAAACTTATACTTGTATTAACTGAACTAATCATAATACAAAAATGATTGATCACTTAGATCATGCACACTAAGTGCTTACAAAAATATTAGAACGAATCTAATATTTACAAATAGAACTAATCTATTAACTTTTGAACTCAGGATGTAAAACCTCCCAAAGAATGATTTCTCTGTTTCTTTCTCCTAGGAGGCTTTCAGCTTCTGCATCCCCTCTGAGTTCCCTCTGTTGCATTCTGATGATCTTATTCAGCTTATACTTTACGAAATGATTTGAGCTATCACCACAACAACTTCTTATATGTATGGCATCCCTAGCTTTTAGATAACATATCTCACTCAGCTTGATAAAGCTAGGATTGCCTGCCTGATCCTTAAACATAAATCCTTGAACAGGTGTATCAATACCATGGTTTTCTTTAAACTCTACACCTTCAGGTATCTCGAATAAGCTCTCCCACTGCAGACCATGAACTGGAACATATCTCAGCTCCTCAGCTCTATTAATCAGTTTGGAAACTTCAGTAAAGATCTCTTGCTTGATTTGTCTTTTCTTGAACTTCTTGAGCATCATTAATATTTTTTGCCTTTCTATGTAGCCTATCCTATGAACATATCTCAGGTCCATCCCCCTTGTAGATTTATCTTCGAATTCAAAGTTGAGGATGATGGCTTCATTAATTCTGATCAAGGTCATGCCTTTGATATCTTTACCGAAGCTCCTTCTTAAATAGCATTCTTGAATTTCTGCATCTATGTATGGGATAGGATCAGGTCTTGGACCAGTGTATGTAGCTTCAGCTTCAGCCAAAGCTTTTCTCTATTTTTCTTTTTCTTGGTCCTTTGCCTCCTTTTCTTTTCTCTTCCTTAGCTCTTCAAGCGAAATGCCTAACTCATTGGCTTCCTCTTGTTTGAGCATTTCAATCATAAGCCTTGTGGCTTTATCCTCTTCTGTTTCTTGCTAAGTCTTAGAAGCACTGTCAGCTTCAGGTTCATATTCTACTACCTTTTATCTCATACCTGCAGGTTCCTCTTTGTTTATTTCCAACTCCCCTTCAGCCTGAGCTTGCCTCTCTGCTCCTTTAGCTAGTACTAGTAGAGCTTCAGCCTGAGCTTGAACTAGCTCAGCTTCAGCATCAGGTTGAACCTTCTCCCCTTTTTTGTCATCATCAATAGGGTTTAAAGTCCTTTGTTGTTGGAGTGCAGCAACTACAGAGGAAATCTCCTTAACATCCTTTGTCACCTTCTCAAGCCTCTGATAGATTAGATGTTTATGCTTCTTCTGCTTTAAGGTGGAACAGACCAAATTGAGCAGCAATGTAGTCCTTCAGCTGCTGGATGCCTGAGGAGGCGGTTGCATCTTGTGGAGAGTCTTTGGGTACATCATCCAAAGGTTGGTGTTTACCTTCAAACTCATTTGCACCAGAGTTTGGACCCTGTGAATCACCTTGGTTTGAAGATGAAACATTGACAGGTCGTGAGAGTGGGTGTGAGAAGTGAAGAGAAGTAATGGGGCTCGAAACGTGTAGTGTATGGGTAGGTGGTTGGCTTAATGGTTTGGAGGGGGGTGATTGACCCTAGGGATTGGTCATATATTCAATGTAACCTAAGTGTGTCTGCTTAGGCACAGTAATAGGCTCTCCCATGGCACTGGAGAGTGTGGGCTGAGTAGACACCACACCCGGCTTAGGCTGTAGGGTTGAAATGAGCTTCGAGTTTGACACATTAAGAGCAGGCGTCTCCCCCTCAACTCCTGCCTGTGGAGGGATCAAGGTGATCTCAGCTCCAGTGATGCCTTTAGGAATGACACCACCTATGGCAGTTTTTCTTGTATAGGTTCGGATATTCTCCCTGGCAGCAATGGGCATACTAGGGGTGCCTTCAGATTGGATTTAAATGGAAGGTGGAGGATATGGGTTACACTGAGTTGGGTTTACTGCAGTCTTTTCTTCAAAAGTGGATGGAGAAAAATGAGAAGAAAGAGAAAGTGGAGAGGTCTTACTAGAAGAAGCTTCAGTCTGTGCTGGTTCAGCTTGAGCAGAGTGCTCAGCTTGAACTTCCGTCTCAGCTTGGGAAGCTCCCCCTTGATTTCATCCCTCTTCTTCACTTTCTGAAGAAGCTGCCTCAGCAATCAGAAGCATAGGTGCACTCAGACCTCCTTGCTCTGGGAAGATGTCATTGTTGAACATCTTGGGGCTGAGTGTAGGAAACAGGAACACATCCTCATCAGCTTCATATAGTGTTGTCCCTAGCTCGGCTTCAAATGCCAAGGACAGGTACCTTATGAACGGTACATGAAGATCCCTTGCGGTCTACATCACTTGGACCCTGAGTTCATTAAAGATGAGCTGAGCATAATCCAGATTTCGTGCAAAGTAGATGTTGTACAGCATCTGCATCTCGAACTCGTTGACTTGGTCCAATCCTCCAACCTTAGTCCCTAGTGAACGAATCACTATAGAAACCATGAAACCCGAACTAGTTTGAAAGATGGCCTTTTTTATAACACCCTCTGTCTGCGGGTGACCCATTCTGGGTAGAACAGACCTAGCCACCTGCCTCGTGATCCCATCCATGTTGGATTAATTACACAGAGTAAATTTAACGTCGCCCTGAGCGGTACAGAAATTGCACTTAGCAATTTAGGGTTTTTAATGGACGAATGCACTAAGCAATTGAGGTGTTTGCGAAAGGTATTATAGAAGTTGAGAAGTCAGAATTGTAATCGTAAACTACTCTAAACCGGTTATGATCGGTATATATACCTTTCTGAGGAGAGAGAAAAGTTACCGTTTAAATTCCCTTTTTATCCGTTACACCTGAAAAAATTACGGCTTGATGTAACAGTGAGAGGGTAGAAACACATCATCTTCCAACGGATACAAGTGTAAAATAATTATATTAACGAATAATAAGATTATAAACACTGTTGAAATATACCAATACACAATTGATATACGATACGATTTGAAACTAATTCAAATACGCTTTGACAGATGAATTAATAACACTTAGTAATTAAATCATATGTTGGACACACCAAGCTGAGTAAACATATTACTCAGTCTATGTCAAGCACTCAGCTTGAATTATGCACTCAGCGTGAGATTGACACTTAGCTTGAGCGGAGTACACAAAGGATCAATGGCACGTAGTCATTTTCGTTTGAAACTGACTCAAAAGTACTTATTAACCACACTGAGTAGTTAAAAAATGTTTGGAACTTACCAACCGTTTGAACTAATCACACAGCTTGAGTTAAGCACATAGCTCAGAGTCAATGACACTGAGTCATTTATGTTTGAGACCTACTCAAACTTACATTTTAACCACACTGAGTAGTTAAAATATGTATGGAACATACCAAACATGTGAACTCATCATTCAGTTTGACATATTAATCAGTTTATGAAAACTTATTTATAAACTGTGAACTCAGCTTAAGACACTTAGTCTTTGTCAAACTGAAAACTCAGATTCTATACACTTAGCTAGGGGTTGAGCATACCCAATTCACTTAGCAGATACATAAACCTCTTTTCATCAAGGGGTTTAGTAAAGATATCTGCTAATTGGTCATCAGTGGAGATAAATTTAATGTAAACTTTACCTTTTTCCATGATGTCCCGTATGAAGTGATGTCTAATTTCAATGTGCTTGGTTCTTGAGTGGAAAACTGGATTGTAAGTGATGGCTATTGCACTTTGGTTATCACAGAAGATAGGAGTTTTCTTGAAACTCATGCCAAAGTCTTGAAGCTGATGCTGCATCCACAGGATTTGAGCACAACAGCTACTCAGCTTCAGCAGTTGAAGTAGCCACTGAGTTCTGTTTCTTACTAGTCTAGCTTACTAGCTTCCCTCCAAGCAATTGACATCCTCCAGTTGTTGATTTTCTATCCAACTTGCACTCAGCATAGTCAGCATCAGAAAAACCAACTAACTCAAATCCAGAGTCTTTTGGATACCAAAGACCTAGATTTGGTGTACCTTTAAGGTACCTAGAGATCCTTTTCACAGCTTGATGATGTGATTCTTTAGAATCTGCCTGATATCTTGCACAAACACATGTAGCAAACATGAAATCAGGTCTACTAGCTGTCAAGTAGAGTAATGAACCTATCATTCCTCTATAGGTAGACTGACACACAGACTTACCATCTGAGTCTTTACTCAGCTTGACAGCTGGTGACATGGGTGTTCTCATGGTTGAACTTGAATCAAAACCATATTTCTTTATCAAATCAAGAACATACTTGCTTTGATTGATGAATATTCCATCAGGCTTTTGTTGAATTTGTAGGCCTTGGAAATATGTCATCTCACCCATCATACTCATCTTGTACTTTTGTGACATTATTTTGGAGAACCAATCACATAGGGATTCATTTGTAGAACCAAAGATAATGTCATCCACATAGATTTGTACAAGAATCACCTGTCCGATGAGGAGCACTTAGCATCTCCATCTGGTTGAACTGGCTGTTCAGCTTGTGCAGGAGCTGAGTCCTGTGTAGGCTGATCAGCTTGCGGTAACGGCTTAGTGAATGAATCCGCTAAGTTTCCATCAGTTGCTACTCTGCTGATGACTATTTCACCACTTTCGATTACATCTCGTATGAAGTGGTATTTGCGCAATATGTCTTGTCCTCTTGTAAGCTCTTGGTTCCTTCTCTAAAGCCACCGCACCCTCATTGTCACATAATATCTCAATAGGGTCCCCGATGCTTGGAACCACTCATAGGTCTTGGATGAATTTCTTCATCCACACGGCTTCCTTAGCAGCTTCACGTGCCGCTATGTATTCCGACTCAGTAGTCGAATCAGCCACCGTGTCTTGCTTCGAGCTCCTCCAGCTTACAGCACCACCATTTAACAGGAATACAAACCTCGATTGCGATTGGCAGTCATCCCTATCAGTTTGGAAGCTTGCATCTGAGTAACCCTTTACTCTCAGCTCTTCCTCTCCACCATATACCAAGAACATCTCTCTAATACGCCTAAGGTACTTAAGAATGTTTTTTACGGCCCTCCAGTGAGGCTCTCCCGGGTTTGACTGATATCTACTAGTCATGCTCAAAGCACATGACACATCAGGAAGAGTGCACAGCATGGTGTACATGATGGAGCCCACAATCAAAGCGTATGGTACTCGCTTCATTACGTCTATCTCCTCTTGGTATGTAGGATATTGAGTCTTGCTCAAAGTCAACCCACGTAACTTAGGGAGATTCCCTTTCTTGGAATCCTCCATCTTAAAGTGTCTAATAACCTTGTCTATGTATACACTTTGACAAAGCCCGAGAAACCTTCTAGATCTATCTCTATAGATCTTAATCCCCAGAATGCAGCTCGTAACCACTAGATCCTTCATTGAGAAGCAGTTTCCTAGCCAAGCTTTGACACTCCTTAGGCTCGGAATATGATTCCCAATGAGTATAATGTCATATACATATAGGATTGAGAAGACTATGGTGCTCCGACCAGCCCTGACATATACACATGGCTCATCTTTGCTTTTCAAAAATCCAAATTCCTTGATTTTCTCATCAAAGGATAGATTCCAGCTTCAAGATGCTTATCTGAGTCCATAAATGGACTTCTTGAGTCTACACACCTTGTTTGGATACTCTGGATATACAAAACCATCAGGTTATGTCATATACACCTCTTCAGAAAGCTTCCCATTAAGGAAGGCGGTTTTAACATTCATTTGCCATATCTCATAATCATGAAATGCAGCAATAGCTAAGAGTATCTGGATAGACTTAAACATTGCCACTGGGGAAAAAGTTTCATCATAGTCTATACCAGGCGTCAGAGTGAAACCCTTTGCCACCAATCGGTCTTTGAAGGTATCCAAGGTTCCGTCCATGCCGGTCTTCTTCTTGAAGACCCATTTACACCCTACAGGTTTAACCCTGGGTGTAGGATCAACTAGTTCCCAAACCTGGTTATCGGACATGGAATGCATTTCGCTTTCCATTACTTCTCTCTATTTTGTAGACTCGGGGCCTGCCATAGCTTTCTTGTAGCTGGTGGGCTCATCATGATCCACCATTAACTCGTTGCCCTCAGATTTGTGGAATTCATATCTCTTTGGCTCATAACGAGTTCAATTGGAACGCCTTAGAGTAGATAATGGAAGAGTGTCAGGTACTGCAACATTTTCTTGCTCGATTTCAACCGTCTCAGGTTGAGTGCTAGTGCCAACCTCAAGTTATTTATCGATTGTCCCTTGATATTCCTCAAAGTCAATACCTTTACTACTAGCTTGTTTGTATAGCGGTTCTCTTTCAAGAAAAACTACCCTTCGAGAAACAAAAGCATTGTTCTCATAACGCTTGTAAAATAAGTATCCAATACCAGCAGGAGGATATCCGATAAAGTAACACCTTTCCGAGCGGGGTTCTAGTTTATCATCAACCTCACGTCTAACGTAGGCATGACAACCCCAAACTCGTAAATATGAAAGTGTCGGCTTCTTATTATGCAACATTTCATAAGGTGACTTTTCAACTTTCTTGGTTGGTACAAGGTTAAGGACTCTTACCGCCCAAGAAACTAATAAGTACCTCCGTCTGACTCATCATAGAACTTACCATATTTAGCAAAGTCCGGTTCCTCCTCTCGGCGACCCCATTTAATTGCAGAGTCCTTGGAGGTGTTAATTGTGAAATAATTCCACAATTTCTTAGATGATCCGAAAACTCGGTACTAAGATACTCTCTACCTCTATCAGACATGAGTATCTTAATTGATTTCCCCAATTGATTTTGAACTTCATTTTGGAATGTCTTCAACACCTCAAAGGTTCAGACTTTCGTCTAATAAGATAGACATATCCATACCTACTATAGTCATCTATAAAGGTAACGAAGTATCTTGTGCTATTCCTTGTTACATGTTTAAAAGTACCACATACATCGGTATGTATGATGTCAAGGAGGTCCTTTCCCCTCTCATTCAAACCGGTGAAGGGTGCTTTTGTCATCTTGCCTAATAAGCAAGATTCGCATACATCACTTGACCCATGGTCAAATGATTCAAACATCCCGTCCGCTTGAAGCTTGGTGATGCGAGTCTTGTTTATGTGACCAAGACGACTATGCCACAAGGAATACTTATGCAAACAATTTTTGGAATCAAAATCAATATTCATGATAGATTTCCTAGATTCAACGTATGCATTCGCTTCATATATGCCATGACATGGTAATGCTTTAAAATAGGCAACATCATTTTTAAAACATATAATTGTTCCATCAACAAAACTGAAATTAAAACGGTTGTCATACAAAGCGTGGAATGAAATAATGTTTCTAGCCATATTGGGCGAATAACATACATTTTTTAACAAAATGGAATAGCCGGTCTTGAATGAAAGCTCCAAGTCTCCTCTTGCTTCCACTGGGACAATTTCTGAATTTACCATGTCAAGATCCAGCTCTCCCCACTCCAAGCTCCTACTTGTCCTTAGCACCTGCACCATATTACATATGTCAGTGCCACATCCAGTATCTAAAACCCAGCCTTTAGAAGTGGAAGTTTGATGGAGTTCTATCATGAAAGTACCTGAAGAGTCGGGTCCCGAAATGCTCATAGCATTGAGCTTGTTGAGCCCCTCGAAGTACTTATGGTAGCTTCGGCGGTAATGCCCCTTGCCCCCGCAAAAGAATCATTGAGCATCCTCCGGGGTTTTGGCTTGGGGAACCTTCCCCTTGCCCTTACCATCGGAGGTAAGGTTAGGCTCGGATTCACCAACCTTCCCCTTACCCTTCCCTTCGGAAGAGTTGCTCCTATTCTTCTTCTTGGAGATGCGGCCCTCCCGGATTGTTGGTCCCTTGTAAGAGAATAACAACAAGCAACAGGTGTGTAGAAGGGGGGTTGAATACACTTTCTGCCGGAAATTGAACAAATCAAATAAAAGTGTCACACACAGTAAATCAAACCACAATCAATTGAATGCTTTTATAAAGAAGATGATTACAATGTTTTGGATAAGAAGATGATTACACTAACTATCAAGTAAGCAACTCTTGATATATAACCACCTAATATAAATCTCTCAATCTCTCAAACTTAGCTATCTAAAATCAAATTTTGATTATAGATACTGACGACTCTCTAAACAGGATTTACACACATTGATAACTTACCAATATCACGACTAATGTGATTATTCGAACACACGAACAACTTGGAAATCTGTGAGTTTCTTGATCACGTTGAACTGACAAACAGTAATCAAGATTCGTAACACTTACGGTGAGGTGAGGTTTTGGCTCTACAGCACTTAGTCATTTTCTTGAGTCGTAGTAGTAGTCGTACCTCTAAACTTATCAGGAGATAAGTATTTATAATCCTGTTCCTACGGTTCCTAACAAATTGGACTTATCATAATTTGCTAACTAACTACCGGATGACTCGGAATCTTGAATCTTGAATCTTCTTATCTTGAGTCTTCAATCTTCAATCTTGATTCTGACGTCTTCTTATCCTTCCCGTGGATATAGAGAGTTAAAAACAGAATTTAAAACACATTTAAATTCTTTTAAACTAACTTCTTTAGTCACGCTGAGTTACTCAGCTTGAAACTCATCAAGCTGAGTTCTTCGAGAACACACTCGAAAACAAACATGGACTAACATGTATAGTTCTTAACTCATCCTTAGAAGTCCAGAGAAGTAACTAAAATATATTTAGTAACTTCTATTGAGCTGACTCAGTATGCACGCTGAGTCGCTCAGCTTGAAACTTATCAAGCTGAATACTCAATATATATCTTAGGTGACATACACAACTTATCAAACACATTGATAATCTTACAAAGATATAGCTTAAGCTGATCAAACATATGTACAGCTTACACTCAGCTTATACTCAGTCTGAATCACTATGAGTGTTCAGTCTGACTAAGCTTTATAATTCTGTTTAAGTTATATGTAGAACACATCTTACAAACTTAACTTTGTCTCATCAAATCTAAACTAATGAGATCATCTTCCCAACAAACTCTCCCTATTTAATGATGACAAAACCATCAAACAGTTAATAAGTTTGTTTAACAGAATTATGTTTTAAATCTTCAACTTATTAAGATTTTTATATTTGAACTAATCAAATATTGATTGAACATATTAATTTTAATTGAACTTATCAATTATATGTGGAACAAACTAACGTTTAGTTGAATACACCAACCAAACTTATCAATGAATAAGAACTTATCATTTCTTAAGTTAAGCTGAACTTATCAGACTTATAAATATGAACACATCACAACATAGTTGAACATATCAAACTTATACTTGTATTAATTAAACATATCATAATACAAAATGATTGATCACTTAGATCATGCACACTAAGTTCTTACAAAAATATTAGAATGAATCTAATATTTACAATAGAACTAATCTATTGAGGATGCAATTCTTCAAACTCTTTGATTTCCTTGTTGATTTCTTCAAGGATTTCTTGCAGATTAGGTAAGTGTTGAAGCTGATATGATTGCTCTGTTTATTCTGTATCTGAACTTTGCAGTTTGTTCAGTCTTTTCTACAATTTGTCTTAGAGTAAACACTTGAGATACCCCACATGTGTAAATACTCGCATCAGACTGGAAACATTGTTCACCTGGCTTTGTTTGCTTCTTCTTTGCTGGTACATGAATCCTTTCTCAGGCTTTTCCACATAAGTGTTTTCTTTAAACTTCAAGCCTTTGGGGAGAACAAGACTGTATGTATCTATATTTGCTAGTCCAGCTGGCTTTGTTTGCTTCTTCTTTCCAACTTTATGAAAATAAGTTAGTAGGGTAGCTATCTCAGACCTGGGTATGAGTTTCAACAAATCAGCTCTTGCAAGTAGCCTTAGCAGCTCATCTTTAACTTGATTTCTCGCAGAGGACTTTTCCATCCGCTTGACAAGTATAGCTACTTGCTTCCATTCTTCATATCCGAGTTTATGCAGTTGACACAGCTCCAGAGAGGAAGTTTTACCATTCCTTAAAACAAACTCTAGAATGATAATCCCTTGAACTGAACTCAACCTTAGTGTATTTATTTGAGAGGAGAAGTAGGTCCTTGTATAACACTGAGTTATGTCTTCCCCTTCAGGTTGACTCTAGACAGGAAGCTCCTCTACTTCATCCTCCTTGGGCACGATTGGCAGTCTGAGTCTAGAAAGCTCTTCATTCTGCTTCTTGATCTGTTCAGCCCAAGCTCTTTCTCTTCTCTCTTTCTCCTCTGCTAACACAGCTTGAACATCCATTTGTCTTCTTCTTAATTCATTTATTGATATCCCAAGCTGGTCAGCTTCCTCTTGCTCTAATCTTCTAACTGCCATCAGTGAAGCTCTCTCTTGTAATGTAATTTTATCTGCAGAGTCTTCATTTGAGGCTGATGATTCACTTAGAATCCCTTTTCTTCTTTTCTGTTGAGGGGGTTCAGATTCTTCTGAGTTGACCACAACTGGTCTCTTTCCTTTTGCTTTTTCAGTCAGCTCATCTTCTTTTTCTATTTCTCTCTCCCCCTCAATCTAATATACTCCCTCTGCCAATAGTAGTAGAGCTTCAGCTTTGACTGACTCAGCTTCAGCTTCTTGAACCTTCTCCCCCTTTTTGTCTTCATCAATAGGGGTCGAAGTCTTTTGTGTTTGTAGGGCAGCAACTGCAGATTTCAAATTCAGCACCTCCTCATCCAGACTATCGATAATCATCAGCATATCCTTCTTTGTTTGCTTTCTTTTGAGGTGCAATTTGTCAAACTGACTTTTAAAGAAATTCATCAAGTCATCTAAGTCAGCCTGAGAAGGTTGGAATTTCAGTGCATCGTCCAAAGGTTGGTGTTTACCTTCAAATTCATTTGCACCAGAGTCTGGACCCTGTGAATCACTCGGTTTGAAGATGAAACATTGATAGGTCATGCGATAGGGTGTGAGAAGTGAAGAGAAGTAATGGAGCTCGAAACGTGAAGTGTATGAGTTGGTGGTTGGTTTATTGGTTTAGAGGGGGGTGATTCACCCTGGGGATTAGTCATGTATTCAATGTTACCTAAATGTGTCTGCTTTGGCACAGTAGTGGGCTCTCCCATGGCACTGGAGAGTGTGGGCTAAGTAGACACCACACCCGGGTTAGGTTGTTGGGTTGTAATGAGCCTAGAGGTTTACACCTTAAGAGAAGGCGTCTCCCCCTCAACTCCTGCCGGTGGAGGGATCAATGTGATCTCAGCTCCAGTGATGCCTTTAGGAGTGGCACCACCTATGGCATTTTTACGTGTGTAGGTTTGGATATTTTCCCTAGCAGAAGTGGGCATACTAGGGATTGCTTCAGAGTGGGATTGTAAATGGAATGAAGGTGGAGGAGATGGGTTGGGCTTACAACGGCCTTATCTCCAAAAACGGATGGAGAATAGTGTGAAGAAAGAGAAAGTGGAGAGGTCTTACCAGAAGCAGCTTCATTGGATGCTGGTTCAGCTTGACCAGAGTGCTCAGCTTGAACCTCCATGTCAGCTTGGGAAGCTTCCCCTTGAGGTGATCCCTCATCTCCACTTGCAGATGAAACTCCCTCTGCCACCAAGAGCATTGGACCACTCAGACCCTCTTGCTCAGGTAATATGTCCTTGTTAAACATCTTGGGGCTGAGTGTTGGGGTAGGGAACACATCCCATCCAGCTTCATAGAGATCTCCCAACTCAGCTTGAATCACCAAGGACAAGTACCTATTGAATGGCACATGGAGGTCCCTTAGCCATTGAACCGTGAGGGCCACTGTTCTGTCGCCATTGAGAACAGTGCATGTGATGTTACCAGGTGCTCCAGTGAAGCGAATGCTAAAGGGCATTTCCGAATGTTGGCAACCCAGATTTCATATCCTCTGTCCTGTTTCCTCGGAGGAATAGAAAGACAAGCACGTTGATTGTTGATTTTGATAAGCGGTAATCCATTGTTTTTGAACGCAGCACCCCTGACCATTCGATCACCGAGAATGAGAATGTTTCCTTCCATCGTTGAAATTTTAGATTACACTGAGTAACTGATTTCGTTGCACTGAGCAATGAGCATCGCACTAAGCAAGGTAGGGTTTCGAATCGATGGAACAGAGAATTGAACTTAGCAAATTTGTTGAAAGATATACAATCAGATGAGAGGTTTAGAGATGAGAAGTTTAAGCGTAAACCTCTAAAATGAAGGTAAGGTCGTTATATATACCTTTCCGAGGAGAGAGAAAAATTACCGTTGGAATCCCTTTTTATCCGTTATGCCGGAAAAATTACGGCTTGATGTGACAGTAAGAAGTTAGAAACACATCATCTTCCAACGGATACAATTGTAAAATAATATTTGTGACCTACACAAATACTATTAAAACTGTTGTATTACACCAATACCAAATTAGTATAATACGCGATTTGAGACTTACTCAAATACGCAAAAGCACATGAATCAATAACACTTGGTAAGTAAAACATGGTTTTGGACACACCAAGTCTGAGTAAACTGATTACTCAGTTTATGTCAAGCATTCAACTTGATTCAAGCACTCAGTTTGAGTTGAGTACTCAGCTTGAGATTAGTACTCAACTTGAGTAGAGCACACAGCTCAGGCTTAATGACACTCAGTCATGTTTGTTTAAGACTGACTTAAACATGTAATTTAGCTACACTAAGTAGTTAAAATATGTTTGGAACTTACCAAACGTGTGAACCAATCACACAGTTTGAGTTAAGCACATAGCTCAGACTCAATGACACTTAGTCATTTATGTTTGAGACTCACTCAAACTATATAAGAACTACACTAAGTAGTTAAAGTATGTTTGGAACTCACCAAACGTGTGAACTCATCATTCAGCTTAACTTGTTATACAGTTTATGAAAACTTATTTATAAACTGTGCACTCAGCTTAAGACACTTAGTCTTTGTCAAACTAAAAAAAACTCAAATTCTAGACACTTAGCTAGGGGTTGAGCATACCCAATTCACTTAGCAAACACACAAACCTCTTTTCATCAAGGGGTTTAGTGAAAATATCTGATAATAGGTCATCAGTGGAAATAAATTTAATTTCAACTTTGCCTTTTTCCACAATGCCCCTGATGAAGTGATGTCGAATTTCAATGTACGTGGTTCTTGAGTGGAAGACTGGATTGTAAGTATTGGCTATTGTACCTTGGTTATCACAGAAGATAGAAGTTTTCTTGAAACTTATGCCAAAGTCTTGAAGCTGATGCTGCATCCATAGTATTTGAGCACAACAGCTTCCTGCTGCAACATATTCAGCTTCAGCAGTTGAAGTAGCCACTGAGTTCTGTTTCTTACTAGTCCAGCTCACTAACTTCCCTCCAAGCATTTGACATCCTCCAGTAGTTGATTTTCTGTCCAACTTGCACCCAGCATAGTCAGCATCTGAAAAACCAACTAACTCAAATCCAGAGTCCTTTGGATACCAAAGACCTAGATTTGGTGTACCTTTAAGGTACCTAAAGATCCTTTTCACAGCTTGAAGATGTGATTCTTTAGAGCAATGATGATATCAGGTCTACTAGCTGTCAAATAGAGCAATGAACCTATCATTCCTCTATAGGTAAACTGACACACAGACTTATCATCCGAGTCTTTACTCAGCTTGACAGCTGGTGACATGGGTGTTTTCATGATTGAACTTGAATCAAAACCATATTTCTTTATCAAATCAAGAACATACTTGCTTTGATTGATGAATATTCCATCAAGCTTTTGTTGAATTTGTATGCCTAGGAAGTATGTCATCTCACCCATCATACTCATCTTGTACTTTTATGACATTATTTTAGAAAACCACTCACACAGAGATTCATTGGTAGAAACAAAGATAATGTCATCCACATAGATTTGTATTAGAATCACCTGTCCTTTACTCTTTTTAATAAAGAATGTCTTATCTATACTACCTCTGGTGAAATCCATTGATAGTAGATAAGTGGACAGAGTATCATACCAAGCTCTTGGAGCTTGTTTAAGACCATACAAATCCTTGTCCAACTTATAGACATGATGTGGAAACTTTGAACTTACAAAGCCAGGAGGTTGTTTCACATAGACTTCCTCCTGAAGTTTTCCATTAAGGAAGGCACTCTTCACATCCATCTGATAGACTTTGAAGTCTTTATATGCTGCATAGGCTAGGAACAGCCTTATGGCCTCAATTCTAGCAACATAGGCAAAGGTCACATCATAATCAATTCCTTCCTCTTGCTTATACCCTTGTGCTACCAGCCTGGCTTTGTTCCTAACTATCACTCCATCCTTGTCCATTTTATTTCTATAGACCCACTTAGTGCCTATAATAGAATGATTTTTGGGGACAGTGACAAGTTTCCAGACTTTGTTTCTCTCAAATTCATTCAGTTCCTCTTGCATAGCATCAATCCGATCCTCATCCTCCAAGGCTTCCTCAGTCTTCTTTGGTTCCATTTGAGATAGGAACCAAAGTGAGCAGCATAGTTAGCTGTAGCCTTAGATCTGGTACATTTCCAATGATTTGATCTTGAGGATGATCTTTGAGGAATTTAAACGTTGTAGTTGGAGAGTCTGGTTCTGAATCTGAGTGATGTTGAGAAATCTGAGGTGAACACACATCCTCAGTCTCAACAGCAGCATTGTCAACAAACTGATGATCACTGAGATTCTCAATCTGAGTGACTTCAGCTCCAAAGGGGTTGATGAACTCATCATTTTTCTCAGCTTGAGAATCCCTTGGAGATTGTGATGATTTCTTTGATGAACACACATCACCATCACTATCATCTCCTACGACATACATAGGATTTGATAAGTTGGTTTCCTTAGGCCTTTCAAGCTCACTCAGACTGACCAAGTTAGCTTGACTCTTATCAGCTTAATCAAAACAGTCTTCATCAAAAGAGACATGAATTGATTCTTCTATGGCCTTTCTCCTTGTATTATATATTCTATAAGACTTGGAGATTGAGGAATAACCAACGAATATTCCAGGATCATCTTTGGGTTCCAACTTATGAAGCTGATCTCTTTGATTTAGCACATAGCATTTTGGACCAAAGATATGGAAATAACCTATATTGCGCTTTATAGACTTGTACATTTCATACGAAGTCTTTCCATGTCTTTTGACAATGATTGACCTATTCTGAGTATAACAGGCAGTACTAACAGCTTCATCCCAGAAATAGAGTTTCAATCCTGTCTCACATAGCATTGTTCTAGCAGCCTCAATCAATGTTCTATTTCTCCTTTCAGCAATCCCATTTTGTTGTGGAGTTCTGACAGATGAGAAATTTTGTAATATTCCCTTTTTCTCACAGAAGCTTTCAAGGGTTGAGTTCCTGAACTCAGTCCCATGATCACTTCTGAGTTGCTTTACAGACAAACCTTTCTGCAACTCCTCCTGTTTGATAAAACTTATTATCTCCAGGGCAGCCTCACTCTTGGCTTTAAGGAATATTACCCAGGTGAATCGTGAGAACTCATCTACTATCACCAGTGTGTACTTCTTGCCACTTAGGCTTGGAGTACTTATGGGTCCAAACAAATCCATATGCAACATATGCAGTGGGTCTGTTATTGAAAAATTTTGATTTGATTTAAAGGACCCTTTATGATGCTTCCCTTGTTCACAAGCTGAGCACAATTTGTCTTTGACAAATATGATCTTTGGTAATCCAGAGACTAACTCTTTATTGGATAGCATATTTATATATTTGAAGTTTAAATGAGATAAACGTTTATGCCACAACCAACTCAGCTTAGGAACATATTGGGAATATAAGCAGGTTTCATTATAGGGATCAGCAGAATTAAGATCAAGTAGATACACATCTCTTTCTCTTTTAGCTATTAATACAGGCTTTCCCTTAGGATTATATATTGTTCCTGCTTTCTTCCTAAAAGTAACTATATTGTCTTCATCACACAATTGACTGATACTAATCAGGTTGTGTTTGAGGCCTTTGACATATGCAACCCTCTGGAAAGTAACCTTGCTAGCTTGCATCTTCCCATAGCCTTTAGTTCTTCCATGGGAGTTGTCACCAAATGTTACTTTAGGACCTTCATCTTCTTGGAAATCACTAAGAAGTTCTCTTCACCCAGTCATGTGCCTTGAGCATCCACTATCCAAGTACCATTTACTTAAACCATGAGCATGATATGAAAACTAAACACATTAGTTTTGTTTGGGAACCCACTTCTTGGTGGGTTCAAATGAGGAGCACTTAGCATCTTCATCTAGTTAAACTGACTGGTCAGTTTGAGCAGGAGCTGAGTCCTGTGTAAGCTGATCAGCTTGTTCTTGTTCAGTCCTTGAGATTTTTGCATCATAGTCCTTAGCCTCATGACCTCTGCTTCTGCACTTATAGCATCTCCTTCTTCCAATGATTACAGGATGTAGAGAGTCTAACGATCCTTGTGAGAACTTACTCTCAGTCTTAGGATTGTAAGTGGTGGATAACTTTTCAACTTTCTTTGCAAGTTGATTCACTTGATGATCACTGACTTTGGACTTACCTTTGTTAGATTTTTGTTTGTTATCCTTAGAAGTTTCACTAACAACCTTCGTCTCCATGACTTTGGACTTACCTTTACCATGGTAACTGGACTCACCAGTTTCAACAGGTTTGGATTTACCACTGTTGATCTTCTTGGACTTACCAAGGTCTACAACTTTGGACTTACCATTGTTGTGATTTGACCTCTGACTTACAGTGGTCTTCCTATTCTTGTAACTTCTCTCCGAGCCGGATAGAGAATTTTGTCTTTTGAAAGGATTTGGATTTAGCCTTTCTATGACTGAAGTTCTTTGAATAGGCTAAGTGTCTAATCTGTCCAGCACAGACTTACCATGCTGTTTGGATGTTGAGCACTCATTTCCATGATCTTTAGCCTTTACAAACTTATTGTATATAAGGTTTTGATCATGTTTCTTCTCTGAGGCTGACTTCTGATACTCAATCAATTGTCTATCCTCCTCAGAGTCTGTACTTGTTATCTCATCATCAGCTACATAAGCTGCTGTGTGGTAGTCACCTCCAAGTACAGCCTTTACCTGTTTAGGTATTTGTTGGTTTATGCACTTTTCAGCAAGCTTTGATGACTTACACCAAGACTCAATGACCTTTTGAAGCTAGTCAGCTTTGTCTTTAGCTTCCTGAAGTTCTTAACTTAGAAGTTTGTTAATGTGTCTTTGACATTCAAGATCACATTGTGATTTCTTACCATTATCAATGAGAGATTGATTTTCCTTAATAAGCAACACATTCAGTTGAGTTGTCTTCTCTGCCTCCCTCTGTCTGGACCAGTATCAACTCTGCTGATCCCATTCCACTTACTGAAGCAATGATGGTTTATGCTAGGATGGCCACCTCTCCTGCTATTTCAGCTCGTCCATCTCCTTCTACTGGAACTCTTGCTAAGCCTTCAGATTCAGAGGCTCCTGAACAGCCTGCTGATCCTTCAGTTGCACCTCACCTGCTCCAAAGAAAAGGAAGCACATGCTTCACAAGTCTTCTACCGTACACGGACAATCTGATTCTAGTCCTGCTACAAAGTCAAAGAAACTGAAGCGTCTAATTCCATCTTCTTCTACTGCTTCCTCTGACTCAAAACCTACTGACGCAACTGCTGCTGACTCACAACGACTTGTTCGTCCCAAAGGTTCCTCTATTAGACGTTCCGCACCAACAACAAAGCCAAATTGATTATTCTGAATCCGATCTCCACTATAAGTCCTCTCTCCTCTGCTCAAAGTGGTTCACTGGCATCACAGACCCTTAGTAATCTAGTCGACCCAACTAGTTTACTGGTCCCCAAAATTGCTCATGATGTATCGGCTCAACACCAGACCGAATCTGAAGCACAACCATTTCAGCCCGCACAAAGTTGAGCTATACCAACTGAACTTGGGTTTGCCTTTGCAACTCATGATGCATTTGTCAACCCATTTGTTAAAGTTGCTAAATCACCCACTACCAATGACGAGTGTAAATCTCCCTCACACTCTGAGGCTCTAAGAACCAATGATGTTGAGACAATCACAACCTCAACTAAGGTTCTCGCCACTTCAGTTGCAGTTAATCCCCCTACTTCAGATGCTACCATAATTAACGTTTGAGTTTCACCAACTGAAATCGCCGTTCAGCCACAATCCCTTGATGGTTCAGTAGTCCGAACTGATCCTATGGATTTTGCCAATACATATGAACTCTCAGAACCAAAACAATCTGAGCCTGATGTATTTCCCCTCCGTGATGAATCAGCCAAACCATCTGATTCTGAGAGACCCTTGACTCATGACGTTTCAGATATCCCTGACACTGAAGTCATTCCTTTCTCTACAACCTTGGCCACTGATGGTTCGGCTAACCCAACTGAACCTACGGCTATTTCTTTTGCTCATGAAGATGTAGTTATACACAAAACTACTACTGAAGCACAGACACTTTTAGCCCCTGATGATTCATTAAACCCAAATGTTTCTATGGCTAAATCTGCCCCACCTCCTGTTGGAGTATGCCCACTGACACACGTATGCTAATTGATCACTACCGATGATGTATGGGACTATCGGGTCACACGCCGGGGGTTGATCTTGACAACAACCTAAAAAGGAAGGGTTAGAAATGAATAATTAAAGATAGTTGGTGATCTGGACATGGTTAGCGACGCTAACCAATCTGTCGCTAACTTAGCCGCGTTAGCGGCGCTAACCTTAAGTGGTTAGCGGCGCTAAGTTTGGGCGGTTAGCGGCGCTAACCCGTCTAACAGATTACAACTTTATTCTCTCTACCTCCTTGCTCCACCAATGCATGTGTGGTTAATTGGGGTCTTCTAGGTCCGGCCTTGGGTAACTCCAGGGGGCTAGTGGCAGATTGAAAACACATGCAAACTCTCTAATTTTTTCTCTAGAAGTTAAGATGAAAATATACACACATAACAAAACACTTGGTTGTTCTTGTGAGTGTTTGAGAGAGAGATCACAAGTGAGAGTTCCTGGAGTTTTTTGGTTATTGTTCCAGAAGGCTTTCTTCATAAGTGAAGGAATGCTCATGGATTGCTAGTACAAGAAGATCACGGTTTTCCCGGGGTGGACTTCGATAGAGAAGAAGGTGTCATTGCTCGGATTCGTTTTCTTCATCAACTCCAAAGGATCTTGCTGGGTATAATCTCTCTTTTCTTTCTGTTTAAGTTGCTTATCTTGTTGTAGAGATTGGTACACAACTTGGGGTTCCTTTTGTGGTTTGTTTTTGTTTGTTAAATTTCCGTTTTTTTTTTTACTCGAATGCTTCCGCTGTGATGAACCACGAACCCCAACAGTGGTATCAGAGCCACCTCTACACTAGATTTGCATTTTGTGGCTTTGAAAATCCAAAAAATGTGATTTTTGGTTCTGTCCGGGGTTTAGCGGCGCTAACTTTTTCATGTTAGCGGCACTAGCCCGCTGTTAGCGGTCGCTATCTCGTCTCGCGTTAGCGGCGCTAAGTCGGTGTTAACGACGCTAACTTTTATAGTTAGCGGCGCTAACCCGTCTGGCAGAATGCATTTTTGCCTAAAATCAATTTTGTTGGATCGCTTGAGCTACTTGTACTTTCTGGAATTTTGTTCCAGAATTTGATGTGTGATTATATTAAGTTGCCTTATGTCTTGGTTGGTGTATTTATATGTGGATTAACATTTTGGCATGAAAATGGTTAATTGCATATAATTACATTGTGTATATATGACTATGGAATTTTGACTTGTTTATGGTTCCTAATGCATATGTACATAGGATTATTTGTGCCTTGAGTGATTAGATAATCTTAACCAAGACATATAAGATTTACATGGTTTTGTGTGGCACACCATGTGTATATTTGTGTTTCTTGTATGTGGTTGTAGTATGTGCATCCGGTAACATTTATGAGCCATAAGACCTATGTGATGTGTTTGGTTGGATTTAAATTAATGTATTCATTCATTTGGTGGTTTGTACCACAATGGTTTGTAATAATTAATTTATTCATTCGGTTTGTATTTTTTAATGGCTTGCATGCCGATTTCTATTCTTTGTAATTTGTGATATTAGCTTAGAATAGAGAAATTGTGGCTTGCATGCCATTTCCTTTTAAATTTGTAAATTGTAAAAGGAGAACCGAAGCAACCAACAAGGACCAGTTGGAGGGTGTCTTGGCATACTTGCATCCGGAGGTCGGTAGGAGACGCGATGGATCAAGTGGGAGGAGCACACATCGGGTCATTCGGTCTAGTCCTTAGATGACTTAGTCTTGCCCATTGGCTCACGGGCAAGGCGCATAGGATTGGCTCGTTACCGGATTATATTACATGCGTGGTTGATTTTATTTTGTTTATTTTCTTGCATGGATGTTTAGGATCTTCGCATGCTAGAAAAATTTTCAAAATAATAAAATCAAAGAGTTTTTAAATGGTTTACAAACTCCACGCGCCACATAGACAAGAATTGGTTAAAAGTGTTTTAACCGGAGAAACAAAAACCCGTTTTTCAAAAGTAAATCTCACACCACCCGTAAGATGACACCGCCCAAATCTAGTGAAACAAGATTGGTCGTCGAGCTCTAGCCGAGATCGATTTTGTGTAACTGTGTGGAAGGCGCCTGCGGCAACTCGCAAGGTCGGTTGTCGAGCTCTAGCTGAGCCGGCCATTGGGCTAGAGTACCACCGTGTATCTTGACGGACGATTTACAAATTCCAAGACTTAAACGCAATGGTAGTTGTCGAGCTTTAGCCGAGCTATCAAAGTGTATTAATGAGGAATTGGTGTGGAGGGATCAAACATGCCAAATGGGTGTTGTGAGCGCCTAGGATCCCACAAGTGTCTAAGAGTTGTAATCTCGGATTGCAATTGGTAAATTGTTTACCTGCCTAAAATAGCTTCATGAAGTGATCCGCGGCAAACCCGTCATGGATTGGGGTATTTTGAGGTTCTTAGCCCTTGTTAAGATAATTTGGTTTTCTTAAATCAAGTGGGTAATTATTTTAACGAGGATTATATCGATTCTTACTAAAACTCGTACTCTTATTTTAGATGGCAAATCTTAACGACACTACATCAAAACTATCATTTTGTTTGTTCCTGGAAAAGGAGAGACTCATAGGAGTGAACTTCGTTGACTGGTATCGTGTATTAAGGATTGTCCTTCAACACGAGTCAAAGTCGCACGTCCTTGAGGAGCCTCTTCCGGAGCCACCTGCTACCAATGCGAACTGGGCCACAAGATACGCATTGGAAAAGCGTGTCAGAGATACACAAGATGTTTCTTGTCTCATGTTGTCGACTATGAGCTGTGAGCTACGATAGCAACTCAAGCATATGAGTGCGTACGACATGATCAACCAGCTAAAGGACATGTTCCCACAGCAAGTTAGACAAGAAATTTTTGAGTATGTCAAGGCTTTAGTCGGTTGTAGGATGCAGGAAGGCCGGGATGTAAGTGTTCATGTCCTTAAGATGAAGGCGTACATGGACCAAATGGAGAGACTTGGATTTCCCATAAGGAAGGAATTGATGGTGAGTTTAATTCTCCAATCCTTGCCCACGTCTTATGAGAAGTTTGTCATGGAATATCTTAAAGACAATATGGGATGGTCCTTAAGTGAGCTACATGGCATGTTAAAGGCTGCTGAGCTGAACATGGCCAAAAGTAAGCAAATCTCGTCCATACCCGCTAAGGCTATTGGGAAACAAAAACATAAGAAGAAGAAACTGACCTCAAATGGAAAGCTTGGTTTGACTAAGCCTACCATAAACGTGGAAGTTGAGGCAAATGAGATTATGCCTCAAGATAACGTTCCACTTGGGGTAGTTTGCTACTTTTGTAGGGAAATTGGAAATTGGCGCCGTCACGCCTGCCCTAAGTGCCTGAATGAGCTAAGTATCCTAAAGCGGAAGAACATTAGCTCCTCAACTTCAGGTACATTCATGATTATACTCCATTGATCTTCTACTTCAAAGGACTAGGTTTTTGAACGCTAGTCAAAGCACTCACGTTTGTTACAAACTTGTTTGTTACAAAGTGTAGATGTTTATCCGAAGTAGGCCAATGATGCATGGAGAGCTGGAAGAAGTGAAGGGAAGCTTAAGTGCTTGTCTCTTGCTAAAAGGATTGGAAGAGTTGATCTTGTCATTCCTACCAGCTAATTTATTACTTCATTAGATAGATGTTTTACGCCCTGCGTGGCAAGAAGCATTGTATCTTTTATGCTATTGATGATGATGAATATTACTTTGAATTATGTAATTGTGGGTTTTAGAGTTTTATTTCAAAGTTTATTCATGTCGTGGCATAAATAATAAGCTTTTGCTTAAGAAGTAATAATATGATCATGAGTGTTTACTGATTAGTTATCCTTATAACATTGGTGATTTAACCATATAAACAAGATTAACATTACCAAGGTCCATGTGGAATGGAACTTGGAATCTTTTGACTTCGAGTCATTAGTTGATGTTGATTCTTGCTTATAAAGTTAAATAACTAAGACGTCCTTCACTAGTTAATGTGGGAGGAATAAAAGTTTGTTGGGCTACACTTACACTTTTGTATAAGTGCCAATCAAACAAAGTCATAAGGATTAACTAAGTATAATTTGTTACCTTTACCAATGATGGTAGAAGAAAAGGGTATTAGAAAAGTGTTTGAAACCTGAGAGGTATTCAAAACTTACCCGTAACGAATTCATAACAAAGAGGGCAAGAAGGGAACTAAAATACTCAAGTCTTATGAGATGTTGAGATATAATAGATTCCTTGTACATCATGAGAATTATGGGAATATATCATAATTTAACTCTCCTAGGATACATGTTTTACATGGATCGCCAAGTGGAGAAACGGAACATACTAGTTATGATTCCATTTGATGGTTTAAACTTAAGTAACCTGACAGATGGGTGTACTTGAGTTATGGCGGGCAATGTTCTTGTTTAACAACAACAAAGATGGTCAAATTAGCAACCATGGAGGTTAGACTAGAAAGAAAGCTTTGCTTGTCTACCTCATGGATTAAAGTCATCTAGTCTACATTTAGTGGGAGATTGATGAACTTTAAAAGAAGCTAATACATTTAATATGTTCTTCTTTGTTTTGGATGTTCTTTTCATAACCTTTTGAGAACTGAGGTGAATTGCTCGAAAAGGGAAATGAACAACTAAAGCATTCCAGTGGAAGAACGTGTGAATTAATTAATGACCTAATGTTGACACTAGCATTCAATCGGTAATGATTGGAACTTAACATGGCAATGTTGAAGTACTTGGCATTATGATATTACCTCTTCATAAGTCTGGCAATAGTTATCATAAGACCGGAAATGTATTACATACATGAGGACGATGACTTGTTGATAATACATTGCGTATGTATCAATTACCGGAATCTGTAGTGGACCTTGGGTCTACTAAAATAAGGAAAAAGGTAATGAGATAAGCTATAATCCATGCTGGATTTCAAGGATTAACTTGGATAATCCAACACCTAGATGAGATCAGTAAGGTGTAAATAGATCTTATGGATATAAGATCTGCACGGATTAGTTTGTAGACAACTTCAAATGCTGACTGGTTGGAATTGATTTCATGATGATTGACCATGTGGAAGGTATCATATGAAGACATTCTTCCAGTAGTTATGTTGAAGTTTACATGGACACTCACGCCGTTTTATGGCAAAATGATGCAAAGACCATATTCCGTTAAAGGAATTTAATGAGGAAGTGCTTAAAATACTGTCCGAAGGTGCTTTACATCTAAAGTATCCATGTAAAATCTACAAAACATGGAAAGGGTTGCCTTGGACTTCAACAAACATCTAAATTTCATGTTGTGAAAATCAAGCGGTTGAGTTTTCAATGAGCAATGATGAAACTTGGATAGATGCCAGAGCTAGTGGGAGGGCTGTTGTTATCCTATGTAATATGTCTTGGACATATGTCATAATAGAGATAATGTCTTGATCATGTTTGTCTGTAAGTTTGAATCAAGAATTATACGTCCATTAAGGATTAACAAAGCAATTTGAAAAGTACAAGAAATATCAAGATATATTCTTGTTGATCATATGATATGAGAGTAATTTATTACTCTAAGTGATAGTTAGTGTTTTAGGATAACCTCCAATTCGATTGGGGTTCATGATCCTACAAACATTGTGTCGTTAGTAAATGTGATACTTAAAGTGTCGGTGACTCTATAGAGATCTTTATGAAAACTATGAGAGTGCGATGACTTTAACACATAAGATTTTATTCTCAAAGCATTGGTAACTCTATAGAGATCCTTGTGAAAACTATGAGAGTACGATGGCTTAAGTAGATAAGATTTTAATTTTGAGCATCAACTATAGAGATCTGTATGAAAACTATGAGAGTATGATGGCTCAAGCACATTAAAATTTTAGATCCAAGCGTTGTTTGTCTTATTGGATTCCTTTAAGACAAAACATGTATAACGGCTTGGACATATGATCACAATCTCATCAACGCACACTTTTTGAAGTGGTTGGTTGGAGTTGGGATACGATCATTATCAGAGTACACACGGAGAGCATTGGTGGCGGATCCGTTCACTAAGCTATAGTAGGGGGTTAGTGATTTTATCAGACTAGGGCCTGCATATACTTGGCTTAAGTTCGTTTTAGTAATATTTTGATATACTTTTCCTTTGGGAACGTTAAGCAATATTGTGCTTCTGATTGTATCGATTATCAAATGAGGATTTGGTAATGTGCGTGTAGCGGGTACTCTCAGCAAGCCTTATTGTGTTCCAACTTAGCATGTTTTACCTCTTCCCTGAATGTTTTAACATTCTAAATGTCCACAGTCGGTCATTCTTCATGGGAAAGAAGTCTGAACTAAGACTGAGGGAAGTAATTGGTCATGTGTCCAATGGGGATTGGGGCACGGGGACGCAATTCTTCACCTGTACTTGAAAGTGTTTCAAGTGACTGGACGACCCACACCTGAATACAGTTTGTGGTACTTGTCATGAGTGATTCAGGATGATAATATCAGTTCATCCTCAAACTAGAGATGCACGTGGCTGCATCACTTTGGTTTGCTTTGTTCTAATTACTTTCAAACACAGTCCGTAACTGGCTGTTATAAAGGGAGTAGTTGGGCAGAGTATGATCACTGTGGTGGGCAGTGTGAGTCAAAGGAATTTGTTCCTCTGTTTAGAGAGATATCCCTGGGCCCCTCGATGATTGATCGCTGACACCAAAATGCACGGCCGTGCTCAAGTGTGCAATGATTAAAGAATCTGATTGCAACTTGTATGTTTTGGTCACCACTAATCTCTATCGGGAAACATAATCGTGAACGAATGGAGAATGACTTAGTACCATGTCTCGTGTTCACTTGGATATCGCGAACAAAAGGATGATTCATCACTTATCGATAGGACCTTTTCACATGGGTTGCAGATTGGTTTTTGTGCTGAAGACAAAACCCATACTGACTTGGGGGCAGGATGTCTTTCTAGAGGTCGTCCTTGTCTGTGATGTTTTTGGGTACGGTGTGTCAAGTGCAAGTGGGAGTCTGTTGGAGTATGCCCACTGACACATGTATGCTAATTGATCACTACCGATGATGTATGGGCCTATCGGGTCACACGCCGGGGGTTGATCTTGACAACAACCTAAAAAGGAAGGGTTAGAAATGAATAATTAAAGATAGTTGGTGATCTGGACATGGTTAGCGACGCTAACCAATCTGTTGCTAACTTAGCCGCGTTAGCGGCGCTAACCTTAAGTGGTTAGTGGCGCTAAGTTTGGGCGGTTAGCGGCGCTAACCCATCTAACAGATTACAACTTTATTCCCTCCACCTCCTTGCTCCACCAATGCATGTGTGGTTAATTGGGGTCTTCTAGGTCCGGCCTTGGGTAACTCCAGGGGACTAGAGGCAGATTGAAAACACATGCAAACTCTCTAATTTTCTCTCTAGAAGTTAAGGTGAAAATACACACATAAGAAAACACTTGGTTGTTCTTGTGAGTGTTTGAGAGAGAGATCACAAGTGAGAGTTCCTGGAGTTGTTTGGTTATTGTTCCAGAAGGCATTCTTCATAAGTGAAGGAATGCTCATGGCTTGCTAGTACAAGAAGATCACGGTTTTCCCGGGGTAGACTTCGATAGAGAAGAAGGTGCCATTGCTCGTATTCGTTTTCTTCATCAACTCCAGAGGATCTTGCTGGGTATAATCTCTCTTTTCTTTCTGTTTAAGTTGCTTATCTTGTTGTAGAGATTGGTACATAACTTGGGGTTCCTTTTGTGGTTTGTTTTTGTTTGTTAAATTTCCGTTTTTTTTGTACTTGCATGCTTCCGCTGTGATGAACCACGAACCCCAACACCTCCACCCATAAATTTTAAAAATTTAAACAAAGAACAAAGTCTCATTTGGGATCCTGTTTCGGGTTTTGAGTACTTTGTCAATCTTCTTCCTCACACTGCCAATCAATCTCATCTTGATCAGCTACTGGCTTCTGGGCAGGACTTCTCAACTGAACTTCAAACTCAGTTTCGCTCTCTCCAAAATGTACTCTCTGCCAAATTAGTGCCCGTTCCTCTCGACGGTTCTGAAAAATCTGACTCTTCCTCCTCGTCCACTGATCATGATTTTTTGGATGATTCCACAACCCCTTTGTCTCATGCCTTCATGCGTTCTTCCCATGAGGTTGATGATGACTCTATGTCTGTTCATGATGCCTATTCCAAGCTTGATGATACTCTTCGTCTTCTTCAGAGTCAATTCACCAAAGAGTTTCATCGTTTCCATCTTCAGCATATGTCACATGTTAACTTTGCTGAGGAAATTAAAATTCTTACTGCACTCTTGGTTGACTACATCTGCACTTTAAATAAGGAATTTCAGTTTCACAATCAACTACGGGTCACTCTCTTCAAACAGCTTCGTGACTATATTGCCAAAGGTAATAGACGTTACGAGGATGTGTTATCTCAACTTTCCTCTTCTCAGTATTCTCTCTCTGAGTCACTGTCCAAATTTCAAGCCACCTTCCTAAAGTCCTTTTCTGACACTCTCTTGCAACTCAAAGACTCTCTGAAAGCTTATCCTTCCAAACGCTATCTTCAGCCCTATCACAAAAAGGTAGTTCTGAAGGATATGCAACGTATGATGGTCGCCACACTGAACAAACATATTGTTCCACGACTACAACGGGTAGAAGCTGCTACAGTCTCCTCATCAGCTTCTAAGGGGGAGAAAATTTTGAAACATTCAGCTGTGGCTAGAGCCATAAAATCTCAGATGAAGAAAAGGAAAGCAGAGTCGATAAGGGATAAGGAAGAAATTCGTAGGCTGAAACAAACAATTGAAGAATATTCAGTGATTAGAGATCAAAATGAAAGAGAAAGGGAAGAGTTAAACAGAATATTTGAGGAATCTCTTAGTGACCCTGGTGATAAAGGCAACACTAAATTCTCTGAAAGGTCTACTCCTAAACGTGAATTCAACATGATAATTCAACCCTCCCCTCAGAATATTATTCAACCTGAAACTGCCCTGATAATTCATCCAAATGCACCTCATACTGCTGGTAGTTCAGTCTCTGTATCTGAAACAAAGATGAATGTTGATGTTCTTAGTCCAAAGGAACTAACCTCCAACATTCTGAAACCTTCATACTTAGAACAGATTCCACTGATAATTACCAAAACTGAGTTCACCTCAGCTCTCAGTGAGAAAGCTACCTCACCCATTAGAAATCCTAATAAAGGTAAAGGGATTGCAGATGACACTGAAATCATAAAACCAAAGGCTATTAACGCTGAAAAGCTAATGGGTGACAGTATGAAGGCTATTATAAATCAGTTGTCCAACACAGGGGGAGGAAGAACTGAACTTTATGTCACTGAAGAAGAAGAAGCTGCTTCTTTTGGGATGACTGTGGAAGATTTCAGAAGAGAAAAACAGAGAGCTGAAGAATATGCCAGATTACAAAGTTTATCTGAAGCTGAAGCCTTGAAAGCAGCTGAACTAGAAGCTGAACAACAAAAAGCAAAGAAGAAAATGTCTCCTCAGTCTCTTCAACGTGCTGTTGAACAAGAAGTTGAGGAAGAAAGAATCAAAAAGGAAAAAGCTAAGCTAATCAGAGAACAAAAAGAAAAAGAGTGGTTTGAAGCTAAAATGACTAGAGTTGATCCTGATCCAATCACAGTAGTCAGGGTTACCAAAGATAAACGTGGAATCATAGTGGAGATAGCAAGAAATAAAAATCGCCTCAAGGTTCAATATGTCACCAATACCAATCTTACAAAATTCAGTCTGTCTAAATGGGTTGAAATTGGAATGTGTCTGAACAAACTGAAACTAATGGAACTGGTTAGGACAGTTAAAAGAAGGCTTTCTTATCTACAAGAGTCCTATGATAATCTGAAGAAACGTTTTCAACCTTCTGAAGGTGACTCTGAAAATCCAGAAAAAGATCAACCATTAAAGAAAAGAAAAAGAAGGTCTTCTAGGAGATCTGAAGAAGAAATTATAAAACTTATGGCCGCTGGTGTTCTTCCAAACTGTAGAAATATGGATTGTTCAATCCCTCTAGGCTTTGTATTCATTGATAAACAGGTTCTTGAAAATCCTAGAGGATTTTTCTTCAAAGATGCTTATGAAAGACCCAGGTTTCAGAGAGCATCTGAACTTGACAATGCTGATTGGATGCATCTGAAAGCCATTTTATCCTACTTTGATTCAATGGATCCTGAAACAGCAGACATTCGTCTGAAGATTGTCAAACTGTTTGAAGCTAAGAAGCCTAGAGATTCTGAAACTGATATATGGGAAGAAAAGGCCAAGGTCTTAGAAAGCACTCAAATGCACAAGCCCTCAAAAAGCTCTTAATTCTCTGTGTACCTTATTTTCTTGTTTTCTTTACTCTTGTAAATCTGAAAAATTCAAAAACATTGAAAAATGAAAAGAATCCAAAAACAGTCAGTATGGATCATGTACATATGAGTTCCTTTTTTTTAGTTCTAGTTGTTTATTCTTTGTAAATAATGATGGATTATAAACAAATAGGGGGAGGTTAGTCTTGATTTGTTTACACTCCATCAGCGCTGAAGTATTCAAAGAAGATTTCAGCAAAAGAAGATTTCTGAAGATTTGCCTCTCGTCTCAAATAAGGTTCATTTGAAGGGCTGAAAGTTTCATCACTGAAACTTTCAGTCGATGTTTATTGAAGTTTATCTTCAACAGATGGTCCCCTAGGTGACGTCATCAGCTGTCCCTTTCAAGATGGTTATGCATGAGGAAATTTGTTACTTATCAATCTACAAGATTGTGACATGTGTCACTAGTTCAACGGCTAGGATTGATAAGGGAAATGTATAAATACTCTTCTCTTAATAGAGAAGAAAAAGTGCTTGCGAATTTTGTCTTTTTGGATATTGCAAGAGCTTTGTGCGTCTGTATTCTCTCAAGTCTGTCCTTGAGTGCTGGTTGAATTTAAGAAGTCTGTTCTTCTTAAATTCTAGTCTGTAAAGTTCGTTATATCAATATTAACAAACTTTAGACATTTCTTACTGTTTTTATAATTACTATTTCCGCACTTAATATTTCCTTAAGTTAGTATTATTCATAATTTTGGGAACAACAATTCTATTTTAAAGAAAGTTCACAAAATGGTCTATATATAATAAATCTAGAGGATGACAAGAAAATCTATCATATAAGTGAGAGGTCAAAGGATACTTTGAACTAGACTTACCTTTGGCATTGTCGGGTCGGACATATAAATAAGAAACGCATAGAGCAACTTCATGGATATGGAGTTCTAGGGTCTTTTGATCTTGAATCAATTGACAATTGCGAATCTTGTTTGTGCGGCAAGATGAAAAATAAACCTTTCGACAGCTTGAATGAAAGGTCAAAGGAACTGCTGGGAATTATACACACAGATGTGTGTGGTCCTTTCAGTCAAGAAGCCAATGGAGGATACCGGTACTTCATTACCTTTACTGACAATTTCAGTAGGTATGGTTATGTGTATCTTATGAGACACAAGTCTGAAAGTTTTGATTTCTTCAAACAATTTCAGAGTGAAGTACAGAACAAGCTTGACACGAAGATAAAGTTGTTTTGCTCTGACCGGGTGGTGAATATCTGAGTCAAGAGTTTGAAAATCATCTAAAGGAATGTGGGATTGTTTCACAACTCACACCTCCGTATACACCACAGTGGAATGGTATATCAGAGAGGAGAAATAGAACCTTGCTTGATGTGGTTTGGTAAATGATGAGTCGAACTAGTCTACCAATGTCGTTCTGGGGTCATGCACTCGAAACGGCTGCTTTTATGCTGAACCGAGTTCCAACTAAGTATGCGGAGAAAGGAAAGACACTGTTCGAGTCATGGATGGGGAAAAAGCCCAAATTGTCTTTCATAAAGATTTGGGTTCTAAGGCGTTCGTGAAACGACCTTTCTCGGATAAACGCAAACCCAAATCAGACAAGTGTATCTTCGTGGGTTATCTTAAGGAAACCTTAGGGTACTATTTCTATAATCCTGATGAGAACAAAGTTTTTGTAGCTCGGTCAGGGACATTTCTAGAGGACAAGTTTCTAAGTTCAGAAACTTCTAGAAAAGAAATAGATCTTCAAGAAATTGAAGAGGATGAAGGTATACTTCCTCCATTTGTGGAACCCGTAAGTCAACAAAAAATTGTTGAATCCCAACCCGAGTCTGCGGTAGAGAAAGAAGTGGAAACACAAGACCTTCGCAGGTCTAGTAGGATTCGGACTGAGCCAAATAGATATCTAGGATTTCTAATTGCTCATGAAGAAAGGGATCTTTATGAACCCACATCCTACAAGGATGCTATGTCGGGTGGTGAGTCTGACAAATGGCTGGACGCCATGAAGGCAGAGATGCAATCCATTTATGACAATCAAGTTTGGGAGTTAGTAGACTTGCCACAACACAGTAAAGCTGTTGGATGCAAGTGGTTCTTCAAGAAGAAGACCGACATGGAAGGTAATGTGCATACTTTCAAAGCTAGGCTTGTTGCAAAAGTTTCCACCCAGACTCATGGAATTGATTATGATGAAACCTTTTCACCAGTAGCCATGCTTAAATCTATTAGGATTCCTATGGCCATATCTGCATACTTCAATTATGAGATATGGCAAATGGATGTTAAAACCTCTTTCCTTAACGGGAAACTAACAGAGGATGTGTACATGGCACAACCAGATGATTTTGAGGATTCCAAGAATCCAGGTAAAGTATGCAAGTTGCTAAAATCCATTTATGGATTGAAGTAAGCATCTAGAAGCTGGAACTTGCACTTTGATGAGCGCATCAAGGAGTTTGGTTTCACCAAAACCGAGTTCGAGTCCTATGTTTACACGAAGTTCATTGGGAGCGTAGCAATCTTCCTGGTCCTGTATGTGGATGACATACTGATCATAGGAAACGATGTACCAGCATTGCAAGGAGTAAAATCCTGGTTAGGAAAATGTTTCCAGATGAAGGACCTAGGAGAAGCCGCATACATACTTGGTATTAAGATCTATAGAGATAGATCTAGGCGGCTGATCTGTTGACCAAGGCGCTTGCAAGAGAAAAGCATGAGAGACATTCTAGTTCCATTGGAATGCAGTACATGGGACCTAGCACCTAGTTTTTCAGTATTTAATAAACTGTATGGATAGAGATTTAAATTTTATGATTATGTATTAAACATTTCTGCGTGATGGAAATAGGAGGTTTAATATAATCTTTTTAAATATCTCTATACTTTTAGCATATTTATTCGTCCATGATATACAAGTCCTGCTATATCTAAATTACTCCGTAGCTACCTGATGCGGTGGGAGCCATATCAGGGAGATACTAACGCTATTATAAATACTTCATGGATTATTCGTGTAGAGACTAACAACACAAGTTATGTGACCAAGTATTTATAGATATTTGTCAGGGGTACAAATATTGGAGGTGATCCACATGAGTCTAACTTCATGGAGCCTACGACATGAGTTAGCTGATTTGTTGTCCTTAGACGTGAGATGTTTGATTTGGGGCACGAGGACTTTTGTACTTTGGAACGTTCTAACGTTACGCCGTAACTGGGTAACTATAACGGGCATATCTGGATGCAGCGGAAGACGTGTGCTCAAATGCAAGCAATCAAGGTGAGATTTGCACCTTCTCTTGTAGAGAGGTGATATTCCAGGGCCCCTTGACGGTTGAGACTAAATGAAATGCGTAGCCGTGCTCGGATATAATGATGGACATCATTTGGTAACTCCGTAACTGCAATTAGTCGAAATCAGAAATCAAGAAACATAATCTGGTTTTTCAGAATAAATCACGTGCTCCATGTCTGAAATCCACATTACAGGAAATTACGATGTGAAAGGAAAAGCCGGGCAATCCAAGTAGGTGATTACAGAATCTCTGGACATAAGAGAACTTATAGTCATGGTTAACCTAAGTGTCTGGCTAGGGACCTCCTTAGGCCCGTGATGAACAAGGGAGTGTAACTATCGTGCACAAGTAGGAGTTTGATAGATTGTATGAAGGGATAGTGTACACGTGTCATCACATCTATGGACACTATGAGTCACTAAAGGGACACACAGCTGCACACCCAATTAATGAACCAGGAAACAATACAAAGTGTGTAAGAAAGATAATTAACAGTTGATTAATTATCGAGAAAGAGAGAAATAATAAATAGATATTTATTATTAAAATGAATATTAAATATTAGTTAAATATTTAATATAATTAAGTTTTAGTTAGATTTATATTAATTAATAGTTTATTAACTAATAAATCAAAACTAAGGGGTTTATTTTGTCAAATGATCAAAGTTATTGATCATGGACCGGGTTTTAGGGTCCAAGGGCTTTGGCCCAAGATATTATCTATTTAAGTAGGTTTAAACTTTAGTTTAAACCTAATCCAAGATAATAAGCCACAAGACAACAAAAACACTCTTCCCTCTCTCTCTCTTTCTCTCTCTCACTCTCTCTCTCTCTCTCTCTCTCTACCTTCGGCCAGGACAACCACCACCACCCTTGGTGGTCGGCGACGCCCCTTGTGGCGGTGATAGCGACGGACGGTGGCCCAGCGGCGGCGCCACCCTCTTGGCGATAACTTTTCTCGTCCGAGCCCTGCCTTGCGGTGAGGCACTTCGGCGGCGATCGAGAACACACCAAAGCCGGCGGCTTTGGTGGTGGACACACATACGGGAATGGTTTTTCCGGGTATTGTTTGGTATTTGGCGGTCTAGGAGCCAGGTTCACGGGTGAAGTAGGTGTGTATCCCCTTTCAGATGTTTCAGGGTATATTTTATATCTCTTAGTTAATAACTTATATGGGGCATATATGGTTTATGATATATCAGTCTTTTTTATGATTATTGTTATGTTTCCCCACCTGATCCAGTTGGGATCCTGGGAACGGGATTTACAAGTTTTACTTCCGCTATATTTTATTGTACCCTGTAAATCCCTACAAAAATGTCCCCACAAATATTTTGGAAGGTTAGCTTGAAATTGGATAGATTTGGCTACTTCTAAGAGATGTATATGTTCCCTTTCAACCCTAGCATTCTATTGTGGAGTATAGGGACATGATGTTTGGTGAATTATTCCATGATCTTGAAAGAATTCAGTGAGTGTGGTATTGAAAAATTCAGATCCATTGTCACTTTTGATGATTTGTATAGATGTTTGGAATTGAGTTTGAACATATTTGTGAAAGGATTGGATTGTGGATGGAACATGATATTTGTTGGAATTAGATAAGTCTAAACTGCTACTGAATAGTCATCAATAATTGTAAGGAATGATTTACATTTGTTAGTTGTTGGATGTTTATAAGGACCTCAGACATCTATATGAATCAATTCAAACATTTTTGAAGCATTAGATTGACTTAAAGGAAAAGGAAGAACATGTTGTTTGGCTAAAGAGCAAATGTTACATTGAAAATCAGAAATAAGAAAATGAAGGAATTATTGAACTGAGTTTATTGAGGACTTGAGATGAAGGGGGCCATATTGAACTAAGTTTATTGAGGACTTGAGATGAAGGGTGGCCAAGTATTGCATGCCAAATATTTGAGTTGCTGGAATTCGATAAAGCAATGTGTTGAAGTGCTACAGTTGAGGGTTTGAGAGTGTAAAGTCCACTATTGAGGTTTCCTTGTGTAGTTTGGCCTTTAAGGTCTTGAAATACACATGTGTTGTGAGTAAAAGTAACACTTGAATGTGTCAGATTTAGGACTTTACTTACAGACACGAAATTGTAAGTGAATGATGGGATGTATAGCACTTCGTGAGGAGTAAAGTTTGGTGTGATATGAACAAAACTTGTTATGAATATATAAGTGGTAGATTGAAGGATTGCAATGTATAACTAGTAAGAAGGTAGAGATAATCTCATTTACACCTTGAAAAACACACAGTTCTTATTCATTAAGTGTGGCAATCCTTACACAAACACACTAAGCATAAGGATTAAATACTCATTGGGTATATTTACAATAAGCACCCTCGTACAATATTAGAACTCTTATTATATTACAATAAATTCGTTCTAACATTCTCCCCCTTTGGAATTGTATAGGAGTTGCAGAATAAAATGAATAGGATTCTTGAGATCTTCAGCTTCTTGAGGGTCTTTTGCTTATTGTCTTGAATCACTCCGGAAACCGAAGGCATTGATCGCCTTCGGTTATATAATCAATTTATCATATAGAGGTTTTCAGCATTTAGATCATTGAGCATTGGTAGCATCAGCGGAAGCATATAAGGATTCATCAACAGGAGAGAATATGTTGCTTACTCCCCCTAGAATCACAAATGGGGAAACTCTCCCCCTACAATGTTTCTCTCGATCCTTGTTGACAAATTTGGGGTGAGGATAAATTGGTCTTGCATCTGAGTATTTCTCCCCCTAAACCGAATACCCCGTATAATATGTCTCAAGCAGTAACCAACTGAATAAATATTTATATCTCCCCCTCATGATGTCCAAAGTCTTCACTGATCATCATGAAAAATGTTTCAGTTGAGAGATATCAGTCTATTATCTTCTACCACTTGTGAGCCATGATGGACCATTGAGGAGTAAAGAAGATCAGAAAAGAATACATCAACCAAATCAAAAATCTGAGAAGTCTCGAACAAGGATTACCAACCTAGTCCGAATCACAACAAGTTACAAAGAGAACCAAAGACAAAAGGATGCAAAAGAACTTGGGACACATAAGGAGCTGAAATGGAATAATATTCAGGCTTCTTCAAGTTGTACAACTATAGAAAAGGTGACTTTGAACAGCATTATGTGAACAGAGAGTCGAATACATCCTCATTCGGAAGCACACAAAAATCTATCAAACTCTTCGAAAACATGATGTAAACGGATGTTGGTCAAGACAATCAAGTATCGATACAAGAATTTTGAAAGATAAGAATGAAATATGAGAATTCAGAACTAACTGATAAACGATTACTAAGACTCTAAAGAAACAAGGAATGAAATTGATGACACAAGGCACAAAGAATCAAAGATCAGTTACGAAAGCACATGATGACTAGACATAGGGTATTAGGAGTTAAGCACAAGATCGAAAAGGACTTCAAAGCAAACCCAAATTCAGAAACATCAGAAAAATAACTGAATCTTTGAAAACTCATGACTCAGTCAATGAATCCAAACACTTGACTTAGGAATCAACATGTGATAGAGGGGTCCAAGGGACAGAGCCCCTTGCTGGTCAAGTTCAACACTTACACAATTTGATTCTGATTCATGGTCGAATTAGTTCACGATCGAATGTCAATCACTTAGAGTTTTTGGTCAATTTGATCCATAATCGAATGATGAGAATTTAGTATCACGGTCGAATCAAATACACTTAGGATATTTGTGACCAGCACTTGAACAAGATCGAATGAAATTCCTTCGACCGTAATTAAAAACACGGTCGAACCATAACAACCAAAATCGCTCTTCAACAGATTTCACACAAAAACACCAAATAATTGGTGTTTTTTACCTTTTTGAGATCAAACTCCCAGATATAAACTGTTCTTCAATTTTCCAACTGTTCTTGACAAAGATTTCCAAAAACCTTCCAAATCGATTACATTCAAATCGAACGTTCTAGTATATGATTTGATTTATATATTCGACCAGCCCTCTTTGTAAATCAGAACCAATTATGTATAAATTCAGGCCTTCGTAGATCAAACCGTGAAATCAAATCGTGAACAATAACCTCAATAAAACTTCGATTAATCTACCTTTTTCGAGCATTGAACAGTTGTTTTACCTCATTCAAAGATAGAACAGTATTTGTAGCTTCGATTTCAGTATAATAACGCCAATTTCAGATCATAATCTACTGTTTTGAACCGAAAACAGTATGTTCAACCCCTTTTTCTCGATTACAGCCCATTTGATCTTCAAATTTCGATTTGTTGATGATGAAACTAGATCCAATCTTCACTCCCTTGGCTCTGATAACACTTGATATGAATATAGAAGTGGTATATTGAAGGATTGCATTGTAGAACTAGTAAGAAGGTAGAGAGAATCTCATTTACACCTTGAAAAACACATATTTCTTATTCACTGTGTTTGGCAATCCTTCCACAAACACAATAACCATAAGGATTATATACCCCTTGGATCTATTTACAATAAGCACCCTCGTAAATGTTAGAACTCCTATTCTATTACAATAAATTCGTTCTAACACAACAACATGAACATCAACCGTGTGACCATTGGGTTAAGTGACTTGGATAGGTGGTTGACATTTGCTAGTGTGGTGCATGATTTGTAAAGATGTGCAGATATGATCAGTTGCACCACCATCTATTATCCAATTGTCCTTAATACAGATGTATATGAAGTAATAAATGAGTTTATACCTGACATGTAGACTATTTCTTCATCAGTATATCCAGTGTCCTTTTTTTGCAGCATGAGTAGAACCTGATTTAGTTGATTTTGAAGTTGATCCATTCTGGAGTGAACCATGGAATCATTTGGCTTTGCTTCATATGTGGAGTTGGTCACATCCAAAGGTGTTTCATCATCACAAAGTACCATGTTGACATTCTTTCGTTTATAACCTTGAGATTGCCTTTGAGAAGTAGGAACATATTTGTTATGTAGAGGATGTCCTACTAGATATCCTACCACTTTATAACACTCATTTTGTAAATGGCCTTCACTATTACAGTAAGTACATACAACACCTTTCTTGAATCTGGATTTCTTCTCATGTTGAATGTTGTTTGTTCTTTGATTTCCATACGTTCGTTTCTAGCCTTTTGTTGAAAGATTGAGGGCAATTGGTACTGATGGTGATTGTTTTTTAACCTCTCTTTGTTTTTCTTCTTGTCTTAGCATAATGTATGCCATGGCTACAACATGAAGAGGCTGGATTAGGAGTATTTGTCCCCTAATATTGGTTTAACTCTCGTCCAAACCCATGAGAAATTGGACAAGTCTCTTCCTCTGATCTCGTTCTACATTCATTTTGCCATTTTCGCAATTGCATTTGCAGGTACAAGCATATGGTGCCTCTAAGGAATCCAATTCATCCCATAACCCTTTCAGTTTGTGATAGTAAGACTCAATGGTGCGATTACTTTGTTGCAATTGAGTTATCTCATTCGTAACTTGATAAATCTTCTGCCCATCGAGCTGTGAATAGTGTTCATGGAGTTCATGCAATAGAGAGAAGGCTGAATTAACAAAACTTAAATTGTTACCTATTTGTTCAGATACTGTGTTGAGTATCCACGATATTAGCATATCGTTTGCCCTTTCACAGTGAGCCCTAAGATTTAATCATGGTTCTTCAAATTCTCCATTGACGAGTTTTAATTTGTTCTTTGCATTCAATGCAATTGTCATTGACCTCTTCCAAGTGCTATAATTCTCCGATTCAATCGTTTCTTTGAGATTAAAGTAGAAAGGATGATGAATTGAGCTGACATATTCTACCAGTGATGTCGTCATGACTGTAATATCAAATTTGATTTGAAAGAGTGAAGAGAGATTTGATTTAGGGTTTCAATTTCATGGAGGCAGAGTCGACATGGATGTCAACAATGCTCTGATTCCATAAAATCAATTGAGAATATTGTAATAGCAGTTTGAATCTAGAGTATTTTCATTTCTTGAATAGAGAATAGTACAGCACTATTTATACAATCTCTTAGAAGATTAGAGCTAAAGCTAAACAATCAATTTAACTAACTCACTAACTGAATGAATAATTAGTTACAATCTGTTGCAATGGATAATACTTGATTTTGCTGTGAAGGATTCGAGAGTGATGAAGTGTATTTAATGATTTGTAAATGCAGTTGACTTTGGAGTTGTTAGCATTGACTTCATTACTTGTATGTATGTTAATAAAAAGGAATTAGCCGAGTGATTTAGTTTACAACTACGATATATTATTTCACATCACTAGTATATTGTCCAGAAAAATCATCAAGAAGAAAAGCAATTAATAGGCAATTCTCACTTCAATATCTTGATTATAACAAGTATGCTCACATGCAACTTAACAATTTAAGAGGCAAGATTATCATTTATTACAGTTCTAAATGTCGAAATTTTCAAGTTGTACATCTTTCGACTTCAATGGATAGTAATCCCCAAGATACACCTCTAGATGATCCGCCAAGATTGATTTATCGATGTTTTGATGATGGAATGATTTGCAGATGAAATAAATGATCGTTTGGACAGTAAGGCTGCAAAGAATCAAAACCGAAAGCAACAAAAAAAAGATAATAGCTATAAGTGTTCTCATCATGAGAGACCACCCCTCTCCAAGGACAACATGCGATTCAAAACCCACTTGAATACCTATAAAACATAAGTTTAGAAAACAATAAATAGCCACAGAAACACCCATCTTTCCTTTGATTAACTCTTTGCTCTTTAGCATTGCTTGAATTCCATAATCTTGTTCCAAAACTGAAACCACACAAGCCAAGTGCCATATAACGCTAATATATATGAAAACCACCGTATAAAGAATGCCTAGAATGCTAAGAATCGATAACCCAAACGTCGAAAAACCAACCATCGCTGCCCAAATCACCAAAACCGCCAATGCTAGTAGATTAAAAACGAAAAAAATGATGAAATTCCAAACAAAAGTTACCATTAATCGCTTCCAAACCTTTGGAACAACACTCATAACTTTCTTAAAACTTAATTCTTTTGATGTGTAGATACATGCAATGGTGTAAACTATAGCTGACGTAGAGACGAGTGAGAGAGTGAGGAAAAATATGAAGTAAACGATCTTAAACAACCAAAAATAAGTCCATTCAGAAGAGAGAACATCAGAAAGGGTAGCATAATTCTTGGTATTTTTCGGGGTTTCTTCCAGAGCGAGTTCATCATCTATAATTTTGCCGAATATGTAATCAGAAACTTGGATATGAGCCAAGAATATAAAAGAGAGAGGTAAGATGATGAAGAGAGTGATTTGTGTGAAGATTTGTTTCCATGTTGAGATGATTTTGAAGGTTTCTTTGAAGGTGCCAATGAACCCAAGGAATTGAATCTCTTCTTGTTCTTGATCCATTTGAGATGGAGCTTCAAGAGTTCTTCAATGGTGTTTGCTTTCAAGCAAATGATTCAAATATTAAGAAATGGGACGGTTGCCTATAGACGTTTTGATATTATTATAATTAGTCGTAGTCGTGGGCCAGTTGCTAGTTAGTTATAAATTAAAATTATCTATCTGCTATTATATTTTTCTATTTCATCCTTATAACTAATACATGATATAAAAAAATTTTATCGTTTCTTTTTAGTTGGACACTTTCTTGTAAGTTTGTTACAAATTAGAAGAATTTTTAACCTTTTTAAAATGAATTTACAACAGTTTTTGCTAGTTCTTTTTTCCCTTTTCCTTTTTCTTATCGTTATTTTGTTTCTCAAGTTCTTATATACCGTATATTTAAAGATACAAATTTTTAATACATGCTAAATCTTGGATCCTAGCAATATTCTTGGTAAACCAAATAGGAAGGATAAAATACCATTTATTAGAACTTTGTGAAGTATTTTCAAGGTAAAGTTGATCATTTCCATTTTTTATTTATAAAAGGCCATAGGCGAAAACTAGTAATATATCAAACTAACATAAATAAAATTTATTGGAGAACTCTAGCAATTAAATTACATACAAGAATATAATTATTAAATATCAATCATTTATTTTGTTCAAAACGGAAATCTAATTTCGATATTTTTTTGGGTAAATATTAAAATCCAATGTTGAATTTCTTGTTCAAAATCTATTTCGATACTCATCTTAATTTACAAAACTTATCTTTTCTAACAATTCAAATATCATACTTAACAAAATTTTAGGTTTTATTATTTTAAAATCTCATATTTATCACGTCTCCGTACCTTAATATCACGTTTCTATAGTCACGTCTACCCTCTTGTTCGTGTCGACGCTTCCACTGCCTAATATCGGTGTTAAACCGTATGTACCTTTTTATAAAACTCTTTGGATCTTATAATTCTTATTTTTATTAATATTTAAAATTTATCATTTTTATAAATCAACATGTATATTATACCGGCGTTTAGTCTAATTTATGAAATATTAATTAATATATAATAAAGAAATATATTTTATCTGAAAGAGTAAAAAAAAACATAAAAATATTTAGATTATATTCGATGCATCCATGGTGCATGTGAGATAAATACAAAACATCAAACCTTGTAATCAACGTGACAATGAGCCGGCGTATCTTAATCTCTCCGCTTCATAGCCATGTTCGCCTCTTTTTAAAATTAACTAGCACTATATTGTGCAGACCGCGATAACAATATTTTATGCTTAATAATGTCTTGAATTTCAAGTACATTGAATGTAGGTATGGTATGTACGGAATAGGGTTAAAGTTATTAAATAGCTTTCATTATTCTTTCATATTTTATTATGATATGTCTACTTTTTTATTACATATGTGGTCATTTAACTTATAAAAACGAGTTAATATGCCTAATTTTTTTTACCTGCTTTAACAGGTCACTTTTCCCTCTCATCTTCTTCACCTTAAAATCGAAACTTTAAATTCGAAATTCTCTATTTTACTTGATGAAAATAAATTATTCTTGAGTCTATGGAAATGTAATCAAGTTGTCTATGGTATAATACAAAAAAACGCGACTAAAAACGATTCTAATATGAGTCAAATAATCAAAATACCGTAAGAGTGCTTAATTGGTCATATCCTACTTTAATTAACTATTTCTTGGCCTATAACTTGATTATAATTCATTAATTTAGTGTCTTTTTAAAGGAAAAATGATTACCTATTATAGTATGTAAAAAGAAGAGTAAATTACAAAATTGTCCCTATGGTTTGTAAAAAGTAACACATTTGGTCCTTTAGAATAAAAAAGTACAGAAATCGTCTCTGTGATTGACATTTTGTAACACTTTTAGTCAAACGGCGGTTAACTTTTCTGTTAAGGCCCCTCATGTGCAAGGCACATGAGGATATTTTGGTCTTTCTATCCTTAATTCATGTTGCGAAACACTCTTTCAGCCCTACTAACTCTCTCTGCTCTCGACTCTCTCTTCTCTGCTCTTGATGATTTCCAGATGAAGAACATATCAACACTAAAAAACACCCTACCAACTCTTTTTCTCACTTCCAGATGAATTAAACAAAGCAGAAAGAAGAATTTCCAGGTGAATTAAACAAAATACAGATGAATTAATCACACAAGAAGATCAACAAAATACAGATGAATTAAACAAAATACATATGAATTAATCACACAAGAAGATGAACAAAGTACAGATGAATTAAACAAAGTAATCTGGTTCGAACTGTAATTGACACAAAAAAAATAGTAAAAAACCAAACCAGTAATACACAGATCTGGTTCGAACTCCAAATCAACCAAAAAAGAACACACACAGATCTGATGGTAGCGCTCTAACTCCAAATCAAAGGGCGGTGGCGGTGGCGGAGTGCGGCGGTGACGGAGTGCGGCGGTCACAGATCTGGTTCGTGTTGACAGATCTGATGGTTTATTTCCTCTTATTTCAACCATGGAGAAAACCCTTGGAGAAAACCCTAGATCTAGTTCGTTTTGACTGATCTGTTCACCATCGAAGTCGTACCGTGGAGAAAACCCTAGATTTGGAGAAAGGAAACATGGCGACGGAGAAGGAGCGTTCAGGTGACGGTTCGTTCAGATCTGGTGGTCATTGTGGTGGCGGCGGTTCGTTCTACAACATGCGACGGAGAAGGAGCAGGACGATGATGGTGGTGGTGGCTATTGGTGTCGATTTTATCGAGATGAGTGAGAGAAAGAACGTTTGTGGTGGATGTGGTTGTGGGTGACGATGATGGTGGTGGTGGTTGTGGTTGTGGGTGACCATGATGGTGCTGGTGGCTGTGGGTGTGGGTGTCGATTCTGCAAGAGAGAGTCGAGAGCTGGGAGATAGATTGATAAAGAGAGTGGGTATTGTTGATTTTTATTGTTTGGTTGCAAGGATTAGTAGTAAAAAGACCAAAATACCCTAATGTGCAACGCACATGAGGGGGCCCTTCACAGAAAATTAAACGGATGTTTGTATAAAGGACCAAACGTGTTACAAATTGTCAACCACAAGGACGAAATGTATTACAAAATGTCAATCACAGGGACGATTTCTGTACTTCTTGATTATAAAGGACCAAATGTGTTACCTTTTGCAAACCACAGGGACGATTTTTGTAATTTACTCTAAAAAGAATTATGTAAAACATTTAAGAAATTGAAAAATACTTTTTTTTGTTTTGCTCTTTTTTAAAATTGAAAATCGTATAAAAGGTTCAACACTTTAAACTCGAAATTCTCCATAAATACATAAGCATAATTATGATTCTTGATTCTATAAAAAGGTAAACGAGTTATCTATAAATTAAGCAAAAGAACGGCAAAAAATGAGTTTAAAATGAGTCGAATCATTAACAAATAGTAAGAGGGTGTTGAATGAGACATAACCAACTTTACTTAGCAATTTCTTGGCATACATTGATGAAAAAAATGAATTTAGTGTAATTTGAAAGGTAAAATGATTATCTACAAGGTTTTGCAAAAGGAATTAGCCAAAACGATCAAGAATGGATCGAAAATCCTGTTGGATAGGTTGTGGGGCGAATTTTGGCATACTGACACGTTTTTAATGACTTGACTTGCCACATGTATAAAAAAAATGTAGACGTGCCACATTGAAACATGAGGGAAAGATAACATCTATTTAATGACTTTATCTCAATGGAATACGGTGTTAAAAGATTATTAAACATGCTCATATATATATATATATATATATATATATATATATATATATATAGAGAGAGAGAGAGAGAGAGAGAGAGAGTTAATTACATATTTGGTTCCTGAACTATGTCACTTATTTCACTTACAGTCCCTAAACTACGTTTATTACACTGGGAATTGATGGTCCCGTGTGTATACGTATGAAGCAATGCTTAGAAGATTATCTTTCTAATATGTGTTTGTGTATGTATTCGGTTAGAGTAAGAGAGCCGAGAGCTAGAGAGAATACTCAAACACAAGAGATGAATAATGCAAAGCTTACTTTAGAATTGTGGGGCAAATGCCTTTATATAGCATTTGCCCAACTTTGAGTTATTTACATATTACACCCTCACTTTAATAATCTAACAATCTCCCCCTAAGTGAGGTGTGTAATGATTCACAACAAATAAATATATAAATCATTCATAGGCTGATTTGTTGCGAATCCCGAATGCCACTTGCCACTTCCTTACTTGCCTTTTGTTCGACAGTGTAGTCTTCATCTGTTCTATAGCGCGATAGGCCTGGACATGTTGATCATAAGTGTAAGCCTCACGGTTATCCCATGCCTTCTGATATATCTAGTGATGAAGGATTTTCATTGTGCCGTCTGAGTAGGACATCAGTTCTTCAAGTCTTATGAAAATCTCTTCACATTTGGTGTTCTTGGAGACGACTCCTCGTTCACCCTTGAAGCTTTCATGTCCTTCATCAATTACCGTCAACTCTTCAAGCTTTTCTAAGTCTGGATGGCTCTGGTTAGGCTTTAAGAGATTGATTTTCCTGTAATTGTTCTCTGCTCCAAGTTGCAGATCATGCTCCTCTATGAATTCCATCAGATTTCTTAAGTATCTCATCAAAGCATCTCTCCCAAATTCTTCTTCTGGCCACTTTCCTCTCTTCTGAGAAAGAGTTTCAAAGATAAAGCTAATGTCATCAAATTTAACAAACCTAAGATCTGCTTTGGTGAGGAAGTATGTTAGGTTGTTTTCTCTCTTGACGTGAAAGATGGCATACGTTATTCTGAAGGTGGTTTGAGTGTAGACATTAATGAGTTCAACGATTGGATATTCTGATTTGTTCTCTTCTGGATTAGACATAGATTGAGTGAGGATGTGTTCGTATCTTCTTATTCGCTTATCATCCATGTTCAATAACTCGTAAGGGATAACCTGTATTTGTTCGCTGCAAAAGATGTCTGAGATTCTTTCTTCAAGATTGGCAGCATTAACATAATAGTTTTTCCATAAATGTTGCAGGCCTGCACTTCTAGAAAACATGTTGCTGGCATCCAGACCTGGATCTCCTTGGTACACTGGAGTAGAAGGAGGTACTATGAAGTGTGGTGGCAAGGGCCATTCAGATTCTTGTCTTGCTTTCTCAGCTGCTTCTCTTTGTTTGTTTCTTTCTAAAATATCAGCAGCTGATTCACGGAATTGACCAGGAGGAGGGAAAGTTTCATGAACTTCAACATTAATCCCACTGAGAACCCTGGACACATCAAAGGTTGGTTTCTTTTGTTTAGGCTTTCTCCTAACTTCCCTTCTAGCACTTGCTTCCCTTTCTTTTCTTCTACGTGCAAACTCTCTTTCACTGGGAATATCATCAAATCTGTCGACAACCCTAGGTGAAGCTGGACGTGTAGAAACCTTGACGTATTCATCAACGCTTTTGAATAGGCTTTCCATCTCAGGATCCTCAGGCTCCTCCTCTGGTTGATCAGAGCTACCTTCTCCCACATGCCTTGCAGGTGATGTATGAACAGACTCATATAATTCCTCCATTTCTTCATCTGAGTCCGTGAGTCCCTCAAACATCTCGGCATGGGACTACTCGTAAGGTATCTCACCTACTTCAAGTTCTATTGTCCTCGGTTCAGGTTGTGGAGGTACATAGAGTACAATCTGTTTGTTAGACACATCAGTTTGTTGTTAAGGAACTTCATCGGCCATTTGCTGTTGTTGTCTTCCAGACCCAGCTGAACTTGTGCCTGCAGAAGATAAATATGTATGTGCAGGTACAGTAGCTACAGTAGCAACTACAGACGGAGAAGTTATTTCTAATCTTCTTCTTTTCTCCCCCTCGGGTTGATCATCAGGATCCTGATCATCCCGTCTTCTCTTGCTACCCAGAGCCTGAACCTGACAAATTTGTTCAAGTAGTGTCAGCCGGTCAGTAACCGTGGAAAGTGAAGTATAGAAACCTCTGGTGATCCCATCTAGCTTGTTGTTTACATCTTCATGAAACTCTTGAAAGTCATCCATGGAGATTCCCGATCGACGCTGTTCGTTGCGAAGAATAGTCAGAAGGTCTTGATCGTGTGCAGATTCTGGCCGTTGCTCCAGAAGTATAACGTACAGCATGCTCTTTAAAGCATCCACTGACATAGTAGCAGGATTAGGTTGTGGCTGTGGTTCTGGCACTGCAGGCCTAGCAGCAAGGAGTGCTTCAATTCTTTTTAGTTGTTGTGCTTGAGCCTGGGAAGATTGTTCAATCCGGTCCAACTTTTGATTTGTCGTCAGCAGTTGTTGGTGGATTGGTGCTACGGCTTGTTGAATCTGATCATGAAGTTCAGCACGTGTGATAAACCCGGAATCACGAAGAATTCCGGTTGAGGTACCTACCACAGAGGCAGTACCACCTACTGGAGCAGCAGGGGATGTTGGCTCCAACAATATTTCCTTCTAATCCTTGAATGGCACCTTGATAGGTACCACCTATAGAAGTTGAGGAAGCTTGACTGACGTACAAGCTTAGTGCATCGATTATAACCCGGTGTTTATCAAGATAGGCGGAAATCCGCGGTATATCGAGTTTTGTATTGAAAGGAGTCGAGGACGAGGGAGGCGGTCCTCTAAGTTCAGTAGGTCTAACTCCCGATTGGGGTAGACCTAGTGTATGTGCTAAAGCCCTGTGCAATGAAGACGATGGCTGTTGAGAGACACCGTATTAGCTTGGTGGGGCAGAAACTTGCACGGGTGGGATCACCGCGACTTGTTCAATATGAGACCCAACAATGTTAGGCCCCATAGCAGATGTGGCTTCCCGGCTTTCTGGGTTTAGGGGTCCCTCAGCACTCTATTTTTCTTTTCTCACCTCCTCTCTTTCACTCATACTCCTAACCATAATACTAACTTCATCTTCACCACTACTAACAGCATACCCCACATATTGATCAGGTTGTATTAGAGAATCAGGGGTGACAGACCTACTTTCAACAGATAGGCTATGAGTTGGAGAAGTTACTAGAATGTCATGCTCTGGGACTACAATTTCCTGGCCGGTGGTAGGAAATTCAGTAGGTTGCAAAGAGATGACCAGACCAACAGGTTGTGGAATGAACTGAGTAGGTTGAATGGGTCACACTGCTACACACCCAATTCAGAACAATTGGTTTTCACCATTAATCTGTGTGGAAATAATTAATCAGTTAGATTAATAATTAAGGAGAAAAGGAAGATAATTAATCAGTTAAATTAATTAAAGAGATAAACGAATAATTAATCAGTAGTATTAATTATTGAAAAGAAGAGAGATATAAATAATTATCCAGTTTTGGATTAATTATTAGAAAGGAATAAATAATAAATAGATATTTATTATTTAAAGGGAATTAAATATTAAGTTGTATTATTTAACGGACCAGTTAATTAATAGTTAATTAATTAACTAGTAAAGTCCAGGGGGTCAAAGTGAAGAGATTGAAAGTTTAATTAAAACCAGTGGGCTTTTAATTAAACGGGCTTAGGTCCAAGTTAATCCCTATATAATATCCTTAAGCCTAAGGATTAATGATGATGAGACAAGAGATTAACCTAGCCACCACAAGACACTCTCTCACTCTATCGATCTCGGTTCTCTCTATCTCTCTCGTCGCTCGATCTCTCTCTCGGTTCTCTCTTGTTTTCGTCGAAGTCGAACAAGGTAAACACCCGAAAGGTGTTTTGCGGTTTTGGTGATCGACGCAAAGAAGGACACACACACACATTCTCGATTTCGAGAATTGGAGTTTTGGTGATCCAGGAGCGGTCTAGCAGCCAGTTCAATCGGAGGTGCAGTAGTGGTGGACTATCTTTAGCAATCCTAAAGTTTTATGATCAGGTATATTGTTATAACCTTTTTCTATGGATTGTTATGCAAGAAACTATGTTGATCATATAAAGTTTTAAAGATCCTAACCCTTTTGCGGTTTAGAGGGTTGTGTTCAATCCAGTTCCGCTTTTAGGATTGAACAGTAGAATCAAACCCAGGTTTGATCAGTTTGAGTCATATGATGGTTTGGTCAGGTTCAAAACCCTTCATTAACTTCATGAAAGATGGTCTGCTTTCATATGGTTGATCTATTGGTTGCTCAGGGGTGCCCAAAGGAGATATAATAGGTTCAAGGATAGGGGCACCACCTTGATGAGAAGCTGACTCAGCATGTGAGGATTCCGAACTTGATGACTCAGAAACGTCAAGACCAAGTTCAGTTAGTACAGCTCGGGTTTGGGTGGTACGGGAGATAGATTGGATAATTTGTTGAACAGTGGTGGGATCATATGCATCCCCTCCCTCTCTAGTCTCATCACCTTCACCTGCTTCTCCGCCCCTCTCAACATTTTCTCTCGCCACTTCCCTCTCAGCATCTCCCACAGATGTCTGAGGCATATGCTCTAATTCCTCACCAGGTGCTACTCCTCCCTGGGCAGGTCTGGCCGGCTCTGGCACGACCATGTGAGGTATTCCTACGCTCTCCCTATAACTCACAACAATGTCATTCTGTTCACATAGGTCTAGTAGAGATACAGGGAATGGTCTTAGAATTGGCAGGTTGGCTGGAATGGCAGGTTTTATATGCAAGAAAAGTTTAGGAGTAATAGAAGGTAAACCTGCCCTCCGAGGAATGTCAGCATTCTGATCCATCACATACTGGATGATCATTGGTAGGAAGCGGTGGTAAGGCAGCATGTTTGCATCCTTCTTCTTTGGGGAGTTCTTCCTGAACATAGTAGCTTTGATGTCCTAGGAGAGAAGGAATGTGTAGTCAACGTTCATATGAGTTGCAGCTGCTACAAAGATTTTGAGCTGATGCTCCGTTGGGAATTCGTAGCCTGAATGTTTTGGGGTGAGACATCTTTGAAGCACCGTCATAAATGTATTATACATTGGATGCAAGCCGTTGCATTTGAATTGGCTTTTCCCGGTGAGCTCACCATCATACCCCATCTCCCTTATTGCCGCAAGACATGCATCCTCATTTGGGATGTCCTCAAAGTCTGTTGCCGGAGGTCTGCTGTCTGTTGTGGGTAGGGAAAAAATTGTTCTGAGTCGATTAAGAGATATATTGACTTGAAATTCGTCGACCTCAGCATGAATGACCTCATAACCCCTGTCATTGAGGCGAACATCACATGTTTTCCAAAATTGTTGAACATATAGTTCAGGAACATGGGTGCCAATTGTGACTGGGTTGTTTGTGAGGAGATGGTTTAGGGGGTGGATTTTGAGGATCTCGGTGACAATGGGGTAGGTTGGGTTTTTAAGTTTGGTTAGGTCAACATAATGATTGTTTTCATGAGAGTCAGTGTTAAGAAACTCGGCTCTTGGCATGATCTCCTCTGGGTCACGTACAGCTTGTGCCATCTTATCTGTGCAGATAAATAAAACCGTTAAGTTAAATATAAAGAGATATGCAAGAAAACAACATGCAGCTTTGAATATTTGGTCAACCTTTGATAAGTGATTAAAAGTAGATCAAGTTGATCAAAACTATAGAGTTTGAAAACTTGTGAGGAAAAACCTCAACTCTGAGATCCCCATTGTGTACACGATTATTTTAAGTATAAAAAAATTGTTTTGACACTTTTAATATAGCAATTAGATAGTAATAAACAACTTTGTAGTACTGGAGCATAGTCAAAAAAATCATCCTAACACCCCTTTTTGATCCAAAAACCAAATTGTTAGTGTTTGTTCATACCCCCCAAGAACACGAAGAACACTTTTGGAGATTTTTGAAATATTTTTGTATCAAAGTGTTCCCCATGTGTTCAATATACCCATCGTATACTTTGTTTGATCAAACGAGTTTGTTTCGTGCCCCAAAAATCCCTTCGTATTCTCGAAACCCACTATCGTAGGTGGATGTTCTAAGGCCAAAAATTACCCTTTTAACTCAAAATTTTCAAAATGTAAACCATACAAGTTGTTACCTTTGTTATGAGGAGTTTTTTGAGACTAAAAGTGTAAATTTTGGCAGAGTAACGAGAGGATTCATATGCTAAAGTAACCAAGAAATCGAGAGAAAACTTAAGGAAATTTCGAGTTTAGGAATCGTGTAAAGGAAGATTGGTAATCTGATGGGACGGTTATAAATTGAAAAAGGACACGTGTCACTCGTTGATTGGACCAAAAAAGTGTAAAAAATGCGGTTGATAGGGGCAATTGCATGGTAAAACAACCCGGCTTATAGAAGTTCTGAATCGCATGCGATTCACCTTTTGGTGTGTTAATCGCATGCGAATCACCCCTTTGGTTTCCAATCGCATGTGATTCACCATTTGTTTATCAATCGCATGCGATTAAGCCTTGGACTTGCTATCAATTTATTTGAATCGCATGCGATTGGTCATTGATCCATACAAGTTAATAACATGCGATTGATGACCAATACGATTGATTCCATATGCGATTCCATGTGATTGATTCCATGCGATTGAACCAATACTTGGAAAAATTAATTTTGTTGGGTTTCAAGAGATTCCATGCGATTGAAGCATAGGATGCGATTGCTTGAAACAGAACCCAACACTTGGAAATTTTCTGAGAAATCAAGATATCTGAATTTTGAGATTTGAAAATTTTAATTTTCCAGATATGGTTGATTTGAATGTTTTTCTGACACACTCCCCCTAGACTCTTGCATCTGTTGATGAGAATTTTCAAGATTTAGGGACTGTGTCAGTTGTATACTTCTCCCTTCAGTTGTATACTTCTCCCTACTTCTCCCCCTACACATGTGCAGTATGTGTATGATATTTCTCCCCTATACATATGATACATGTGTATCACCAGAAACTCACTCCCCCTTGAGTGTTGTATCAGGAAACTGCACAAAGAACAAACAGTGTAATACCTACTCTAAACAAAAAGGAAGAAAGGAGAGATGAAGCAAGAGTATGTTATATTTGCAAGTTTAGCATGCCTAACTTGGATACCAACTAAGTGAAGAAACTTTCGTCTAATGGTTTGGTAAACAAGTCAGCGAGCTGATTTTCAGTAGGAACATACATGAGCTCAATAAGACCTTTCTCTACGTTATCTTTTATGAAGTGATAACGAATATAAATGTGTTTAGTTTTAGAGTTGTGTACCGGATTGCAGGAGATAGCTATGGCAGACTGGGAATCGCATAGCAATGGAATTTTGTCATACCTCAGGCCAAAGTCTGACAACTGTGTGCGTATCCAAAGACTTTGAGAACAGCACATTGCAGCAGCAACATACTCAGCCTCAGCTGCAGAGGTGGATACGCAGTTTTGCTTCTTGGAGGCCCATCAGACTAAACAATCACCCAGGAAGTGTGCACTACCAGATGTGCTTTTCCTATCAATCTTGCAACCGGCGTAGTCAGCATCTGAGTAAGTATGAAGATCCAGATTTGAGTCTTTGGGATACCACAGACCTAGATCCATAGACCCTTTGAGATACCTGAATATCCGCTTAACTGCCAGAAGATGTGACTCTTTAGGATTTGCCTGGAATTTGGCACAGAGGCACGTAGAGAACATGATGTCCGGACGACTAGCAGTGAGATACATTAGCGATCCAATCATCCCACGGTAAGTTTTCAGATCTACAGGAGAACCATCAAGATCTGCTGATAGTTGTGCCTTAGCAGCCATGGGTGTGGATATGGGTGTGCAGTTAATCATATCATACTTCGTTAGAAGATCTTTGATGTACTTGTATTTGCAAATAAAACTGCCATGACTTAGTTGCTTCACCTGGAGTTCAAGAAAGAATGACATCTCTCCCATCATACTCATTTGAAATCGGTTTGCCATGATCTTGGCAAACTCTTCACTGTATTTTGGATTGGTAGACCCAAAAATGATATTGTCCACATAAATTTGAACTAAAATCTTGTCCCTACCTTTGATCTTTGTGAACAGAGTGGTATCAGTCTTTCCTTTGGAGTAGCCTTCACCAATCAAATAGTCAGATAAGACATCATACCATGCACGTGGAGCTTTCTTTAACCCGTACAAGGCCTTATCTAAGATGTAGACATGATTTGGATGTTTAGAATTGATGAACCCCTCTTGCTGTGAGACATAAACTTCATCTTTAAGTACACCATTAAGAAAAGTTGTCTGCACATCCATCTGAAAGACACGGAAGTTTCTGGAGGCGGCATAAGCAAGAAAGAGTCTGATAGCCTCAATACGAGCAACATGGGCAAATGTTTCATCATAATCAATGCCCTTCTCTTGATTGTAGCCTTTAGCAACTGGTGTGCTCTAGACTACGGGTTTTTCTTGTTATAAAATCTTGTGACACAACCTCGTTTTAAATTTATAAAAACGATGTTACTAAGCAGATACTACACACGACTCATGCAAGTATAACCTGGTCAATAGTAGTATACACTCGGTAAGACCGGATATCGTTCCACCAGGACAGGAAGCTACCAATACTTAAGTCTCATTGTTGTTTAATCAGCAGAATTAATATTAAAGTAGGTAACAGAATGAACTAAATTAATCAAGAACTATAGTAACTCATACAGATTAAAACCGAAGGCAAACAGTAGGATAACAGATCACTTAGGCTTTCGAATCATCGAGACTAATCATGGAAATAACACAATACAACACATAATATGGAGACTTGAATAGATTGAGCGCATAGCATGCTGTTCTAATACTCAAAAAAACCACATTATCATGCAAGAATCATCACTCGAGTTATCAAGACTCAAATTCAACACTTAAACATGATCAATCAAGCAACGGAATATCAGAATTCAACTACAGATCCACCAGATCGCGTCCAAATCAGACTACAAAGACAAACATCTTTTCAAATGACATGTCCAGTAGTCCTCAGAACCCAAAAAGGTGTCAAAGCAGTTAAAATGGTTAAAACAAGCAAAAACAGCACACTGTGGTAAAAATGCCTCCTACGGCCGTATTAATTTCTTCCTACGGTCGTAGGAGGTGTACTGTCCTACGGTCGTAGGGATTTCTTCCTGCGGCCGTAGGAACCAGTACGACATAAAAGTTTAATCTAACATAAAGGCATTCAACAACAAAATACAATCTAGACTTTAATCTCTGATCATAAACACATGTAAATTGGTACAATGGGGTCACAAACTCCTCTAAACTCAAACCTTACAATTAAGGGATTTTAATATTTAGCCACATGATTACTAAAGATATGAACATGTTAAACCTACCATTTCTAGTATAGCCAACACTTCTTAAAACATGAATCATGTGATATGCACATTGAACACCAAGACAAGCATAACAAAGGCATACATGTGAGTTCATTTCACCATCTAAGCATACCAACAAACATCTTTGTGAATCCTTTAATTATTAGTAACATGTTTAATCCATAAATACCCCAAATGACTAGATTTTCATCGGATATCATAAGGCTTGCATAAAACCAACAAATGAATAAAATGACCAATAATGGATGAACCTAAAATGATTCAAAACATCTCCCAACAATGATATCTAATGACAACCATGCAAGATGTATCATTTCTAATAATAAATTTAACATGACATTAAGAATATACAAACATCATCATTGAATATCCACATGCTTAAACATGAATGAGTTATCCTATACACATTATCACACATGAACATGGTAAGATTAAACATACTAAGTTGATAAAACTCAATTGTATTCAAGATCAAACATGCATATTTGAATCAACTCAACATAAAAGTCAAATATATTGCCATAACTAGCCAATAATCATCTTGGCTCAAGTGAAATGAGTTTAGTTATCCATATACAACAATATTAATACTACAACATCTGGAACACATGGGTACATGATTGAAATAAGAAATGGAAAGAGTATACCCAAGATAAGCAATGATAAAACTAATGAATTCAAGCTCCAAGATGTTGTGCCTAGCCTTCAAATCCAATCTCTCCACCTTAGAATCACCAAGAGAAGTCCCCTGGAGTGTTAGGGTGTTTAGAGAGAGTGTTTGGGGGTATTGGTCCGAAATGTGTTGAAAAATCGGGACCCTTGTGCAAATGGCAGATTCTGCCATTTAATGTGGTGTAACAGAACTTCCAACGGCCGTAGGAAGTATCCTCTACGGCCGTAGGGTGGCGGGGACAGAGTTTCTCCACATGCAAGATTCTGCTACTTATTCGACACACGCAAGAAATCTGCCAGGAAATGATTACGGCCGTAGGGCGTCTTTTTAACCCTTCTAGAAGAATAACTCTTACAGCCGTAGGAAATAACTTCTGCGGCCGTAGGGTGTCTTTTTCACCTATTCATTTTTCTTCTATTCTTCCCTTGTTTTTCCCCTTTATCTTACTTAAAGCTCTTTTTAACCTGCATGGTGAATGTTAAGCATATTAGATCAATAATAGGAGTAATCACCTTGTATTTGGGCTAAGTACGGGGTATTCCAGCATGTAAAACATGCATAAAAACGCATATATCAAACTCCCCACACTTAAGCTTTGCTTGTCCTCAAGCAAACTCTAATGCAATAGCTAAAACCAAAGAATTTCTAAAGGCAGCAAATTAGTGCAAACATGTATCATTCCGACATAGAAGAGATCTAAAAGCATAACAGACAGCCAAACAATGTAACGAAAACAAACTTCCATGAAAAGCAAATTTAACCACGAATAGATGAATTATGACAAGTATCTGACTTCATACTTCACCGAAGATCACTCTAGCACTCAATGTGTATTAGGGTTAAGTGTATAAGTGCACGTATGCTAGATTGAAGCTAAGATTAGCATAAGCTTGATCACAGATCACATCTCCAGCAATTAACATAAACATATGCAATTATCAAGAAGACTTTGTTAGGGTTGTAACGTGGCTAGGGCTAAGGGTAGGAATGGGAATATATAAAACTGGCAGAAATAGAATCCAGAAATCAAGATCAAAACCATTTAAGCTGCTATTATTGAAGGAATACAAGCATATCACAATATTTTTGGTGAGAATACAGATCATCAAGTAGAAATGGAATCAGAATTCTCTGAATGATGGCTACCAACCAGGTAATACCGACAAAGAACTACTACTCAATGTATGACAGGCTCAAAAATAGCCAAGGAAAGCATGCCAAGTAATTGAATCTCTCATTTTTCTCATTTTCTAATTTTTTTTGGATTTTCTCAGAAAACTCAGCTGTATGCAGCATAACCAGAACAAACCAAGGGACATATGTGTTTTTCATATCCCACTAATCGGTGCATGAACAACTGACGGACAAAATACAACGGAACTAGGCAGCATGAAACGGGTCAAATTGACTCTGGAAACTTAAAAATAAAATAGACTAAAACAGGATAAACATGGGTAATGAAATGAAAGGCTTAGGCTCAAATTGGTTAACTAGGGGAAATATAAAGAAATTGGCTAAAAACAAAAGTATATAGGCTGAATTGGGGTATCCTAGTGCTTCTACCACTTAACTACAACAGTTTAGTTCATGATCTCGACATGCATACTAGTAAGCAAGTTCTACAATCAAAGCAACAATCAGCATATATGTGAGCAATTCCATGAGCTAATCATGTAAGAAAGGAAGTGTAGTGGCTCAAATGCTCAGGAATGCATATCAGGTGTGACTTGTGCTATTGAAGTCAAACAATAAGTATTTGTGCAAAATCTACTTCATAAAAGCTAAAATGTCACTTGTTTAAAGTCTATCATGCGAGAAGATCTAAACATGTCCAAAATGATATAATTTTGCGAAAAATTTACGCCTAAATAAATTCTAAGGTTTAAAGCATAGTTAACATACAAGAGTTTTCAACAGGACACAGAATAGCAGGCATGTTATATTAATCCCCTCCTCACACTTAAAAGTGTACATTGTCCCCAATGTACTAATAGTAAGTGATAAAGTACGAGAAAAGAGCTTTAAAAACTCCCTGAACAGCAAGTGTGTCTGCAGTTGATAAACTTCGAAGGCGTTGGCTTCCTCCCCATACTTAAGCTGAGCTGCCAAGATATCACGAATATTCTTTGCAAAACAACAACTAAACCAAAAGTGAAATATAGAGAGGGACAAAAATTATCACAAGTTATGGCGAGCAAAAGGAAATGAACTATAAAAAAAAAATCTGAATATGTACAAGTGTTTTGATGTCATACAGATAGACAAAATAAGTACAAGAACATCAAACACATCAAAATGTGGCATGTACTACAACATAACAAAATTGTACAGCCAAGCTAATCTAGAAATACATAAAAAGATAACTACTAAACTAACTATCCCCAAAATATAACTACGGCGGAGGTGGCTGCGAATGTCCGGCTCCATCAGTGAAGTCCCGGAGCCTCTGCGGATTAGCCGGCGGCTGTGGCGGTAATGATGTAGAAGAAGGGATGGTGCTACCCGTGATGAGCTGCAACATGCTAGCTGCATACTGACGATGTGCCTCGGCATGTGCAAACTCGGGCCTAACCAGCTCAGTGAGCCGAGTCTACGCCCACTGGAGATCCTCAATAGATCCATCCATACTCTGAAGTCTAGCCCTATAATCTCGGTTGTATACCTGAGTATACGGGGGCGGCTCTTGTTGTGTCTCTCCAAAAATATCCTCCATAGTAATCTTGGGTGGCCTATCCTCACCCTCAACACCTCCTGCCCCTCCTCCCTCAGATCCTCCCTCTGCTACCCCCTCCCCAGCCGCTCGTGTCGGCTCCTAAGGGACACCAGCAGAGGTGATAAGTCACATCCTGCCGTTGATCCTTGCTGCAACCCTCATGCGCTGCAGCATCAGAATATCTATCGGTGTGGCTCGGGCAGTAGATATGAGAGTCTCGGTAATCTCAATAGTGAGGAGGCCCATGGCGCGTGCAAGAATAGTCACGTAACCACCACCATAAATAGCCTGTGAAACGCCGGTGGTACGGACCTCAAATAAGAATCTCGCCAGGCAGAGAGCAAGCTAGCAGGGCGTGTGGTGGACCATGGTGTAATGGTAGAAAAGATCAGTCAATGTCACAACTCCAGTAGATGTGCTGCGCGCAGTAATTGAATGAACGATCACACGATGAAGAATACGGTGAAAGGGATCCCTGAGTCTCGTGCTCTTTGGCACGTTGGTGCTGTGGTACGCACTCGTGCCAACCTCAGACCAAAAACCAATACCATTGACCCCCTCGGGCCAGTCAACAAAGCCCTCAGAAAAGATAGGGGTGCCAAGCTCCTCCTGCGTATACAAACCTATAAAGACGGCAAACTGCCGTAAAGATAGTCTCCTCTCAACCCCAAGTAAATGGAATGTCAGGGCATCCTCCCGATCATAGTCTATGAGCGGGTAAAGCAGATGAACAGTGGAGAAGAACTCCAATGCTAACTCAGTGTAAGTAGTGCTCTGGAGACTGAACAATCGCCTCCATGGGAGATCACAGGTGCCCTCCCTATCGAGAAGAATGTCTCTATCAGAACGGTCCTCTTCGCGATCAAAGCGAAGGAATGGATGCAGAGCGGCATCAGCGGGTTTCTCAAGGCGGTCTACGCACACGTCGAGGAGGCATAGCTGAAATGAACAGAAATCTAAGTAAGACACGCGCACGATTGATCTTACACATCCTATCGATCGATACAGGTTTGCTTTGGTATGTTATAGGTCCCCAATGTAGAAAATGTCCAAAAGATGAACAAGTTTGAAAAATAGTTTGAAACGGGGATCCTACGGCCGTAGGTTTATGTTCCTACCGTCGTAGAAGCAAAATCAAATAGAAACCCTAAAAAGGTCCCTACGGCCGTAGGTGTTATGTCCTACAGTCGTAGGAAACAGAATGGACAAAACCCTAATTTAGACATCCTATGGCCGTAGAGATAATTTCCTACGGCCGTAGGAAAGTTACGAACAGAATAAAAACAGGCGATGAGGGTTTTGTTCAATCGATCGAAATGAGGAGCATAATAATGAAATTAAAGCATAACATTAGGACCACAGAAGTGAGGGGATCATTTTCATACCTTGTATGAGAAATACGGACGGAGAATGAGCGAGATACGGACGGAGAACCTTCGAAGGGCGTCGAAGCGTATTTTAGAGAGAGAGAGCGTAGAGAGAAAGAGATAGCATACGTATGACATCTGATGAATTTGTTTTTATAGGGAACTTCCTACGGCCGTAGGAACATTGGGAGACAGCCGTAGAGCGTGTGAGATCCTTCCTACGGGCGTAGAAAATATATGATACGGCCGTAGGGAACTATTTTCAAGCAAAACTATTTTTTTCATAAGAATTTCAACTTGAACAACATTTTGGCACATTCTACTCTCTATATGCCTCTGGAAAATGATTGGGATAGAAGTAAGTAGCATGGAATTGAAAACACAAATCTAGATTAGCGGAAAAACAGATAACACACTATTCGTACGGTGTGTAAGCGAACACTTTAACGCGTTGAAATGCGGAGTATTTTCCTGTCTCTCCAGACCAAATGAGAATTAAAGTGAGAAAACATGAGGAGCTATACGGCACGAACATAAGCATGACCTAGGGATTCTAACGGGGCTTAGGCTCGAGTTTCCTTAGTCGGAGACTCACCAACTCCTCAATCATGGCACCAGCGTTACTTTTGGGACGTAAGACCCCCTCGGCTTTTAGCTTAACGGGATTTTCTCGAAGAGCACTAGCACATTCTGACAAAGATATTGTCGGCAAATTCCTACAAGCGCCCTCATGTAGTAGAGCACCGCATTTCCAACATTTCCCTACATATTTGGCACGCCTTTTTGCCGCATAGATAGAAGTGTCTCGATGAAATTTGGCAAAGTTTTGATTTCTCCTCACATGTTTCTCAAGTCTCATGACTATATCGCGCTGAATGTCAGAAGGAAGTTGAGTACACAGAAACAGACAAGAAAGAAGAGCACGATATTCGGAAGAAAGCATATCTAGTTCTTTAAGGTCTGCCGGTAAAAGACCAAACTCACCCCGCTAAGGTGCAGCGGGGTGAAGTTCCAGAACTTCGTGGGGCTCCTCTTGGATCGGGAGACCAATATACTTCTTAAGTCGGTGACCGGTGACTTTGAATGTTACTCCCTCGGAGTTTGTGATGTCAACAGCACCGTGAGGAAAAACAGTGTGTACAGTATATGGACCCGTCCATCTGGACTTCAACTTAACTGGGAAAAGACGAAGACGAGAATTGTACAAGAGCACACGCTCTCCAGCCTGGAATTTCTTGTTCTTCAGGCGGAAGTCATGGAAAGCTATCGTCTTTTCCTTGTACATCATGGAATTATGATGGTCCCGTAAATGATATGGATGAAGCAATGCTTAGAAGATTATACTTCTAGTGTGTGTTTATGTGTTTGGTTTAGAGAGTGTGAGCCGAGAGAGAGAGAGAGAGTAGAGAGAACACAAACACAAGAGTTTAGATATGCAAAGATTACATTAGAATGTGGGGCAAATACCTTTATATAGCATTTGCCCAACTTTGAGATAATTACAATTTACACCCTCACTTTAATAATTTAACAATCTCCCCCTAAGTGAGGTGTGTAATCATTCACAACAAATAAATACATTGAACTATTCATAAGCAGATTTGTTGCGAATTCTGAATGCCACTTGCCACTTGCGTATTTGCCTTCTGCTTGCCAGTGTCATTCTCATCCTTTCTATAGCACGATAGGCTTCAGCATGTTCTTCATCAGTGTAGGCTGCCCTGTTTTCACAAACTTTCTGATGTATCTTATGATGAAGGATCTTCAAAGTGTCGTCTGAATATGACATTAATTCATCAAGTCTGATGAATATCTTTTCTCCTTTTGAATTTCTTGAGACGACACCTCGATCACCTTTGAAGTTTGGATGTCCATCATATATAACTGTCAATTCTTCAAGCTTTTCTAGTTTTGGATGGCTCTGGTTAGGCTTTAAGAGATTGACTTTCAGATAGTTGTTTTTAGCTCCGAGTTGCAGATCGTGTTCCTCAAAGTATTCCATCAAATTTCTCATGTATTTCATCAGAGCAACCCTTCCAAACTCTTCTTCAGGCCACTTTCCTCTTTTCAGAGAGAGGGTGTCAAAGATAAAGCTGATATCTTCAATACTGACAAACCTTAAATCTGCTTCGTTGAGGAAGTATGACAGGTTGTTTGCTCTTCTGACATGAAAGATGGCATATTTTATTCTGAAGGTTGTCTGAGTATAGATATTGATAAGTTCAACTATTGGATACTCTGATTTGATCTCTTCGGGTTTTTTCATGGACTGAGAGAGTATGTGTTCGTATCTTCTTCTTTGTTTGTCGTCCATGTTCCGTGACTCAGGGGAAATAACCTGTATTAGCTCATTGCTGAATATGTCTGGTATTCTTTCTTCAAGATTAGCAGCATTGACAAAATATGGTTTCCATATTGGTTGTTGGCCAGCACTTCTTGTGAATATGTTGCCAGCATCAAGTCCTGGATCCCCACGATACACTGGAGGAGCAGGTGGCACAATGAAGCTCCTTGGCAAGGGCCATTCAGATTCTTGTCTTGTTTTCTCAGCTGCCTCTTTTTGTCTGTTTCTTTCAAGTACATCGGCAGCTGATTCTTGAAACTGACCAGGAGGAGGAGGGAAAGTTTCATGAACTTCAACATTAATCCCACTGAGAACCCTCGACACGTCAAAGATTGGTTTCTTTTGTTTAGGCTTTCTCCTAGCTTCCCTTCTAGAAATTGCTTCCCTTTCTTTTCTTTTAAGTGCAAGTTCTTTTTCACTGGGAATATCATCAAATTTGTGGATAATTCTAGGAGAATCTGGACGTGTAGGAAACTCGACCTATTCATCAATGCCTTTGAAAAGTCTTTCCATCTCAGAATCCTCAGTCTCCTCCACCGGTTGAGCAGAACTACCTTCCCCCACATGCCTTGCAGGTGATGTGTGTATGGACTCATATAAATCTTTCATTTCTTCTTCTGAGTCACTAGACCAGTCAAACATCTCGGCATGGGGCTGCTCGTAAGGTATTTCACCTTCTTCAAGATCACTTGGCCTTGGTTCAGATTGTTGCTGAGGTACATAAAGTACAATTTGTTTTTCAGCATTTTCCTTTTGTTGTCGTTCATAAACTTCATCGGCCATATGTTGTTGTTGATTCCCAGACCCAACTAAACTTATACCTGCATATAGATATGAACTCAAACGCGGAATAGGTACAATAGGAATCTGAGAGGGAGATGACTCCTGAGCAGGTACATTAGCAACCGCAGAGTGAGATGTCACATACAGCCTTCTCCTTTTCTCCCCCTCGGGTTGATCATCCGGATCCTGATCATCCCATCTCCTCTTATTCCCCTGAGCCTGAGCCTGACAAGTTTGTTCAAGGAGTGTCAGCCGGTCAGTAACCTTTGAAAGTGAAGAATAGAAACCTTTTGTGATCCCATCTATCTTGTTGTTTACATCTTCATGAAACTCTTGAAATTCATCCATGGAGATTCCGGATGGACGCTGTTCGTTGCGAAGAGTAGTCAGAAGGTCTTGGTCATGAGTTGATTCTGGCTGTTGTTCCAGAAGTCAGACATACAACAAACTCTTTAGGGCATCAACTGACATAGAAGCAGGATCAGGTTGTGGCTGTGGTTCTGGCACTGGAGGCCTAGTTGCAAGGAGTGCTTCTATTCTGTTAAGTTGCAGTGCTTGGGCCTGGGAAGACTGTTCAATCCGATCCAACCTTTGATTTGTCGTTTGCAGTTGTTGGTGGATTGGTGCCACGGCTTGTTGAATGTAAGCATGAAGTTCAGCACGTGTGACATACCCGGAATCACAAAGAGTTTCGGTTTAGGTACCCGCCACAGAGGCAGGACCACCTATTGGAGCAGCAGGAATGTTGGCTCCAACAGGATTTCCTTCCAATCCTCGAATGGGACCTTGAAAGGTACCACCTCTGGAAGTTGAGGAGACTTGTTGAGTTAACAAGCTCAGTGCATCAATGGTGACTCTGTGTTGTTCAAGATATGCGGAGATCCGCGGTATATCAAATTGTGCACGAAAAGGAGTCGAGGACGAGGGAGGCGGTCATCTTTGCATCAATGGCTCAGTGCATCAATGGTGACTTGTTGAGTTAACATTTTCTTGTCTCACCTCAACTCGTTCACTCAAACTCCTATCTTCTTCTTCACCACTACCAATACCATATCCGGCATACTGATTGGGATCGAGTAAGGAATCAGGAGTGACAGAGCCAGCTTCGACACATACATCAGGAGAAAGAGAAACAGCTAGGTTGTCATGGGCAGGAGCAATTAAGCCGTTGCGAATGATAGGAATGGTAGTAGTTTGGGTAGGTGAAATTAACGGGATGACCAGACCACCAGGTTGAGGGATGGGAGTAGTTTGAACGGGGTAAGTCTGGTCGGGAGAGGTAGTATGTGGTTCAGTAAGTTTCATGAAGGAGGGAGTGCTATCTGCTGGTTGTTCAATGGGTAGCTCGGGGGTGCCCAATGGAGATATAATGGATTCAAAAGCAGGGACACCTCCTGGATGGGAAGCAAACTCATCATGAGAAGATTCAGAACTGGATGACTTAGAAATGTCAAGACCAAGTTCTTCTAGTACAGCTTGGGTGCGGGTGGATTGAGAAAGAGATTGAACAATGGCTTGAATGGTGGCGGGATCATATGTATCCCCTCCCTCTCTAGTCTCATCACCTTCACCCTCTTCTCCTCCCCTCTCTTCATTTTCTCTCTGCTCTTCCCTCTCAGCATCTCCCATAGATGTCTGAGGCCTATGTTTTAAATCCTCACCAGGTGCTACTCCTCCCTGGGCAGGTATGGCCGGTTTTGGTACAACCATGGGAGGTATTCCTACACTCTTCCTATAACTCTTAACAATATCATTATGCTCACAAAGTTCTAAGAGAGATACATGGAATGGTCTGGGAATAGGTAGGTTAGCCGGAATGGCAGGTTTAAAATGTTTGAAAATCTGAGGAGTTACAGAAGTTAAACCTGCCCGGCGGGGAATGTCATCATTCTGATCCATCAGGTATTGGATCATCATTGGCAAGAAGCGGTGGTAGGGCAGCATGTTTGGATCCTTCTTATTTTGGGAGTTCTTCCTAAGCATAGTTGCTTTGATGTCCTGGAAGAGAAGGAATGCATAATCCACGTGCATATGAGTTTCCACTGCTACAAAGATTTTGAGCTGATGCTCCGTTGGGAATTCATAGCCTGAATGCTTTGGATGAGACATCTTTGAAGCACGGTCATGAGAGTGTTATACTTTGGATGTAGACCTATGTGTTTGAACTAGTTCTTTCGGAGGAGCTCACCATCATAGCCCATCTCCCGAATAGCAGCAAGACAAGCTTCCTCAGTAGGAATTTCATCAAAGTGTGTTGCTGGAGGTCTGCTATCTGCCCTTGGGAGTCCAAAGATTGTTCTTAGGCGATTTAAAGGTATATCTGTTGTATATTCGTCAACCTCAGCATGAATGACCTCATGCCCTCTTTCATTGGTTCTAACATCACAGGTTTTTGTTGGGAAATTTGCTAAGTAATGGAAACTGTTGGACATGCAAAGGTAAAACTGTTAGAGGAAATTTGAGAAAACAGTTGAAAACTGTTAAGTGAAGTATGAAAACAGTTGTGACTAACAGTTGCTATGAGCATTACAACTGTTAGTACAAAGTTCAGAACTGTTAGTTCAAGTGTTTACAACTGTTAGAAGACCTTGAAGAGAAGACTGTTAGAAGAAGACCAGAACTGTTTCATTCAACAAACAGTTTCGGTTGAGCTATTCATGGAAAATGCGATCTTTGTGGATTTGAAGTATATCTTTATCAAAGTCGAAGATTATCAAGATTATATCAGAAGATAGAAGTTTACCTAACTGTCAACTTATCAAGGAGGATCAAGAGTCTATAAATACTCGATTAGAATATAGATCTCTTATTTTTGTATTGATTTGCATTCATTCGTATTGTTATTTACTTTCAGAAAGTGTTTTAGCCTCTAAGTTTCTTTTTAAACCTAAGAACAAATTGTGTTCTTCGTCTAACATAAGAAGTTAGATTGGAGGTGTAGATGAATATTGTAATCGTTATTGATTATTAATAAACATCTTTGTTTGGCAGTATTTTGTGTTTATTGATTGAATTGTTTTGTGTTGAAACCTTTATAATCAATTAAGTGTGATTCCGCAACTTCTTAATTGATTGTGATCAAAACTATAGATTGTCTTTTTAACAACTTTAATTTAAAAGATAATTCTTGTTATTTGGTAGTAAGCAATATCCGATCCTGACAAGTGGTATCAGAGCCTTATCATTAAGGTTCCATTGATCACCAGTTGAAGGTTTTTGCACCAATCTGCTGTGGTTCATTATTTAAAGTTTTTCTAAAGTTTAATTGTGTTTTTCAATTACCATACTGCAATGGAGTCTGGTGGATCTTCTGATAACACTGGATCTGGGTCAAACATTCGTGTTTCCATGCTCAAACCAACTGATTTTGAGATGTGGAAACTAAGAATCAAGCAGCATGTCCAATTAATGGACTATGCTATTTGGGAAATCATAGAAAAGGACCCCATTACTACTGTTGATTTAGATGAAACAGGAAAACCAAAGAAGAAATTACCACCAAGAACAGATGTTGAAAAGAAAGAGAGGATGATTGAGATGAAAGCTCTTAGCATTCTTCAGATTGCTATTCCCAACGAATACCAGCATCAGTTCAAAAAGTTTGATGATGCTCATGAACTGTGGAATGCATTAGAGAAGAGGTTTGCAGGGAATGCAAGTTCCAAAAGGAACCAAAGGGATCTTCTGAAACAGGCTTATGAGAACTTTACTAGTGGGAAGAATGAGAGTATAACTCAAATTTTTGATAGGTTCTATAAGCTGGTTAGTCAACTTGAGAGTGCAAAGGTTAGACTAGAACAAGATGTGATCAATAAGAAGTTCCTTAGGTCCTTAGGTGAAGAGTGGACAGTTTATGCTACACAATGGAGAACTAAGGATTCTCTGGAAGATATAGAGTTAGATGATCTTTACAACAGTTTGATTGTGTTTGAGGGAGAGATAGAGGGAAAAAGAAAGTCTGTTATCCCTAGCCACAATGCTGCTCTCCTGTCATCCTCAGGTATGGACTCAAACCATTCTTTAACTAATTCTATTGATGGTTGTGCAGGTACTAGTTCTGATGTTGGACTAGATGTAAACACTCCTGATGCAGTGCTTGAAGCATTTCTTGCTAGTCATGCACATTCAACTCTCACCAATGAAGATCTTGAGCAAGTGCATCTAGATGATCTTGAGGAGATGGATCTCAAGTGGCAGATGGCCATGTTAACTGTCAGAGCCAAAAGATTCATCAAAAGAACTGGAAGGCAGAACATGAACTTCAGGGCTGATGGCAAGGCTAGGTTTGACAAGTCAAAAGTTAGATGCTTCAAATGTCAACAGCTTGGCCACTTTGCAAGGGAATGCAGATCTGGTGGACAAAGTCAGAATCAAGGACAAAGATCAAACCAAACTTCATCAGCATTGGTCTCACAAGAAGGCCATGGATTTGATTGGAGTGATCAAGTAGAGGAAGCCACTCACAACAAAGCATTGATGGCATTGACTGACTCCTCCATCAAATTGGATTCACCAGAATCAGAAGACATACAGGTATCTTCTAAACTCTGTCCAGGTGAATGTAGAGCCAATGTTAAACGGTTTAGAGAGCACAACAAAAAGGTATGTGCTGCTCTAAGTAAAATGGAGGAGAGAAGGTATGAAAGCAGTGCTGTCATTGAAAGTTTTGAAAAGAAAATCAAAGATTATCAGGCTAATGAACTGCAAATGGATTATGATAGAAAGTATCATAAGTGGGAAAAGGAGCAGCTTCAGGAAGAGATTGATAATCTTAAGAAAAAACTGAGTGAGAAAGAAAGTAAGGTAGAAGAGTTAACCAAGAAGCTGGAAGGTGTAGACATAGATTTAAGTATGTTCAAAGCAACAAATATTAAACTTGAAACCTTATTACAATCTCAAATCAGAGATAAGCTGAAAAAAGGTTTAGGATACAAACAGACCCCACCTCCATACAATCACAATTACATAACTCCCATGTCTGATGTAGCTGATAGGTATGTCAATGAACCATTAGAAGCAGAGTTGAAGTCAGCTGATCCAAAACTTGAAAGTGATGAAGTAGGAGTTGTGTATGAAGTGAGTGATGACAAGAATGAGGGAGTTGTGAAGAAGGAAGAGGTTATTCCATTTGAAAATCACATCTGTTGTGAACCTATACAGCCACCAAAATCCTCTCTACAACCCGTGATGTTTGTTAAAGCCTCCACTAAACCATTCACCAGTGAAACAAAACCTTTCAAAGAAGTTTATTCTATAAACAGTTCCACTACTGTTGCAAACAGTCCTCAACATTATACTAACAGTTCCAAACAGAACCCAAACAGTTTTAAACCAAACATTTCAACTGTTAGTGTTAAGTCCAAAGGAAAAGAGAAGCTTGATGAATTTCAAGTTGAGAAGCCAAAGAAGAAAGCTTCAAAAGCACAATCTCAATCCAAATATGTGAAAAGGAATACTGAAGTGCCTGTATGCACATGCAAACAGCATGGAGTTCAGAAATTTCCTCCTTCAGCACCAGTGAGAGGAAATCAAAGAAATAGGAACCAGTTTTGGTCACAAAGAACTGTTTTGCCTATTGTGAAAACCAAAAGGTGCTATATATGTGGGAGAGCAAATCACTTGGCTCACAACTGTTTTCACAACCCACAGATCTATAGCACCCAGAAACCAAGTCACAGAAAACAGGCTAACAGTTCTACAGCGGTTAAATCAAAACCAGCTAACAGTTCTACAACTGTTAAGCCAAAACCAAAAACTGTTGGTCTGGCTTGGGTGAAATTGCAGAAACAAACAGTTTCTGAAGATGTTAAAACTGTAAATCAATCTGAAAATCAAACTGTTTTACAAAGTGACTCAACTGTTTTACCAAGTTCAAAAACTGTTTGTTCAAAAGTCTCAACTGTTAATCACAACAGTTGGGAACCACATGTTCTCACCAAATACTCTTCACACAGAGTAAAGAAGTCTAATTTGGATGAAATCAAGAAGAATCAAACTCTGTTTAAGTATTATGATTTGAATGGTGTACCCAAGACCTGTATGGCCTGGGTACTTCCTGCTGCTAACTGATTTTTATTTGTGCAGAGCATTCATAAGGCCGATCATGGATCAATTTGGCATGTGGATAGTGGATGCTCAAGGCACATGACTGGAAATCCACACTGTTAGAAGGATTTCAGAAGAATCAATGGAGGATATGTAGCATTTGGAGGAAATGCTAAGGGAGGAAGAATCACAGGTAAAGGAGTTGTGGAGGCAGGTACACTTACTTTTAATGATGTTTTCTTTGTTGAACAACTTAAATACAATCTGTTAAGTGTCTCTCAAATCTGTGACAATGGAAACAAAGTCTTGTTTACAGACACTAAATGCATTATCCTGTCAAAAGATTTTAAACTGGATGAAAAAGATGTTCTTTTAAGAACATCTAGAAAGGATAATGTATACTGTCTGGATACACAAAAGATTGCTAAATAGAATGTATTAAGTTGTTTACTCTCAAAGGCATCTCATGATGAGTCTGCTATTTGGCATAGAAGGATGTGTCACATGAATTTTAAAACCATGAACTTGTTAGCTAAAAACAGTTTGGTAAGAGGTTTGCCCCAGAAAGAATTCTCATGTGATGATCATTGTGTAGCCTGTCTCAAAGGCAAGCAACACAAAACTTCTTATAAGCCCAAAGAAGTTTCTTCCATTACTGCACCTTTACAACTGTTGCATATGGATCTTTTTGATCCAACATCTGTGGTCAGTATAGGTAAGAAAGCCTATTGTTTTTGTCATAGTTGATGATTTCACCAGATTTACATGGGTTCAATTTCTTAGAACTAAAGATGAAACTGCTGAGTTAGTTAAGTCTCTTATTCTTAGAATTGAAAATCAATCTGATTTGAAGGTGAAAGTCATTAGATCTGATAATGGTACTGAGTTTAAGAACTATGAGTTAAACAGCTTTTGTGAAGAAAAAGGAATTGAAAGACAGTTTAGTGCAGCTAGGACTCCTCAACAGAATGGAGTAGCTGAGAGAAGGAATAGGACTTTGATAGAGGCTGCTAGGTCCATGTTAGCTGATTCTAGGCTCCCAATGACTTTCTGGGCAGAAGAAGTGAACAATGCCTGCTATGTTCAGAATAGAGTACAAATAGTCAAGTCCAAAGGGAAAACTCCTTATGAGTTGTTCCTTAAACGAAAACCTTTGATCAACTTCTTCAAACCATTTGGTTGTTCATGCTCTATCCTGAACACCAAATCACCATTAGGCAAGTTTGAGAGTAAAACAGAAGAAGGATTCTTTGTAGGATATTCCACTCAGAGTAAAGCATACAGAGTTTTTAACAATGTCACTAGGATCATAGAAGAGAGTATGAATGTCTCCTTCAATGAGAATAGGATCAATATTGCAGGTAATGGTCCTGATTGGTTATTTGATATTGATGCATTGTCTAAATCTCTTTCTTTTGAGTATTTTACAGAAACAGTTGCAGGTGTTCCTACAGCTGTTAGTGCAAATCCACAAACGGTCTCAAACAGTTCTGAAACTGTTAGCTCAAATCCAACAACTGTTGTTGAAAGCAAAGCCACTGAAGACTTTGTAGTGATTCCTTTGATTCAAAATACTGTTAGTCCAATGAATGATGATGCTGAACCTTCAAAGGACATAGAATCTCATGTTCCTCAACAACATACTAATTCTGAACATCAAACAGTTGCAGATCAGGGATGCAACTCTTCTGGGAATGATAGTGAATCTGAGATTGATTTGTCAAATTTAGGGAATGTACTGACTGAAGAAAACATCCCTACATCAAGAATTCACAAGAATCATCCAATAGAGCAGATCATTGGTGATCCAACCACTCATGTTAGAACAAGAGCTATGCTGCAGAATAAAAATAGTGGTGTGGATCTTGAACAATTTGATGTAAATTTCTGCTTTCTATCTCAGATAGAACCAAAGAAAGCAGTAGAGGCTTTAAAAGACCCGTCATGGGTGGAAGCAATGCAAGAAGAGCTCATACAGTTTCAAATTCAGCAAGTTTGGAAGTTAGTTGAACTTCCAAGAGGCAAAAGAGCTATTGGCACCAAGTGGGTGTTCAAAAATAAGAAGGATGAGAGAGGGATTGTAATCAAGAATAGGCTAGACTTGTTGCACAGGGTTATACACAAGAGGAAGGAATAGACTATGATGATGTCTTTGCACCTGTTGCAAGGATAGAAGCAATCAGACTGTTCCTTGCCTTTGCAAGCTATAAAGGATTTAAGGTGTATCAAATGGATGTCAAGTCAGCTTTTCTCTATGAAACTATTGATGAGGAGGTATATGTGTGTCAACCACCTGGTTTTGAAGACTCAAAGTATCCTGACAGGGTATATAGGTTGGATAAAGCATTGTATGGATTGCATCAGGCTCCTAGAGCTTGGTATGAGACATTATCATCTTATCTGCTTGAGAATGGTTTTAAGAGAGGCACCATTGACAAGACATTGTTTACAAAGATTGTTAAAAAAGAGATTTTGCTTGTTCAAATCTATGTTGATGATATAATCTTTGGATCCAATGATGACAGCCTGTGCAAGGAGTTTGAAGTCATCATGCATAAGAGATTTCAGATGAGTTCCATGGGAGAACTCATATTTTTCTTGGGATTACAAGTGAAACAGAAGCCAACTGGTATATTTCTCAGTCAATCAAAGTAAGTCAAAGACATTTTGGACAAGTTTGGCTATCAAGATGTGAAGCTGGCAAGCACTCCAATGGAAACACACAAACTGTTGGGAGCAGATTCTGAGGGGGAGGAAGTAGACATACATTTGTACAGGTCTATGATAGGTTCTTTAATGTACTTAACTGCTTCTAAACCAGATATTATGTTTGTTGTGTGTGTTTGTGCCAGGTTTCAATGCAGTCCAAAGATGTCACACCTGTTTGCTGTAAAAAGAATATTTAGATATCTCAAAGGCCAACCAAAACTAGGTCTTTGTTATCCTAAGGATTCACCTTTTGATTTGGTGGCATACTCTGATAGTGACTATGGTGGAGCTAATGTGGACAGAAAATCAACCTCTGGAGGATGTCAATTCTTTGGCTCAAGGTTGGTCTCATGGCAGTGCAAGAAACAAACAACAATTTTAACTTCAACAGCTGAGGCTGAATATATTGCTACATCAAGCTGCTGTTCACAAGTGTTATGGATCCAGAATCAGCTTCTGGATTATGGTATGTCTTTCATGAATACACCTATTTATGTTGACAACACAAGTGCTATTAACATTGTCAACAATCCAGTGAAGCATTCTAAAAAAAAGCACATTGAGATCAGGTTTCACTTCATTCGAGATTGCAATGAGAAAAGGTTCATCCATGTTATGAAAGTCCATACTGATGATCAGTTAGCTGATCTGTTCACTAAAGCTTTTGATGTGAGCAGGTTCAACTTTTTGATCTCCAATATTGGAATGATTAACATGGAATAACAGTTGTTTGTTTATCTATGTTTTCTCACTAACAGTTTGCAACTGTTAGTTTTATTGTCTAACAACTGTTTGAGTATGTTCAGGGAACAGCTGTATGTGATACAACTAACAGTTTTCAACTGTTAGTACATGGTGTTCACAACTGTTAGATAAACGGAATGTTCATTTAAGGGGGAGTACTTCATGTCAATAACAGTTGACGTTTATTACAAAAACAGTTCTAAACTGTTAGCTCGTTATTTCCTTCAACTGTTAGTTTTGTTCAAAGGGTATTTTAGTCTTTGCAGAAACTTTGAGGCCGTTTCAATTGCATTTACTATTCGAAACATATATAAGTCATTCCCTCCTCACAGTTTCATTTAAGCTTACTAAACTTCGATCAAACGCTAAAACCCTAGAATTTTGCTCTCAAATCGCAATGGCTCCCCTTCCGTTTGTCAAAGAACACAACATGCTTGCCTTCCTTTCAAAACCTGCTGATCTCAATGCTTTTCATGACATGATTGACTATCTCTCGATGTCAACTCTCCACACCACTCTCACCATAAATCCAACCATCTACACTTCTCATATCGACCATTTTTGGAAACATGCTACACTCCGGGAAGCTGATGGAGTGCAATGGATTGATTCAAATGTTGATGGTTTGGCTGTTTCAATCTCTGATACCATACGCCAACATCTTCAACTCATTGATAGCAATGGTGAGTATTCTGATTCTGTCTCACTAGAATTTTTGCATGCTGAGTTGGTAAAACTTTGGTATGAGGGCCCTAGGGGAAAGAGTACCTTCTATAAGGGACAATTTTGCGCACACTGGAAGTATCTGATTCATACTCTCCAGCAGTGTATCAGTCCCAAAAGAACGGGGTGGAATGAGTTTGGAAGCAACATTGCCTTGGCCTTGATCTGTCTGACCAACAATCGTTGCTTCAATTTTTCAAAACTAATCTTTAACGGCATGGTAAAGCATCTCGGGACCAAATATGGTCTCTTTTTGATGTACCCCAGATTTGTGCAAGTCTTGCTAACCTTTTTGTTGCCGAATCTTCAAAAACACAAGAGGGTCATAATTCCCTCTGCTCATGTGGCCTCCACATTGAGCAAGTTGCTAATCAATGGCAGAAACTTCTCTGGTGCTATAACTCCACCACTCTCTGAAATGGTGGAGTTTCTTTCAAGAAACAGAGCTGCTAGAGTTGAGCATGAAGCCCCACTTATTGCTACACCTCCAACTCTAGAACCCACAACTCATGATACTCAAACATTCCCCACTGCTACCTTGTCTCAAGCTACAACACAAGCCCCCACACTCATAACATTTAAAAAGAAAAGGAGAATTGTTGGTGCTCCTTCCACCATAGTTCAAGAGCCTCAAACTGTTAGCCCTGCACAGGTGCATTCACCGGTGCAGAATATCAAAAGGGAATCCCCAGTACTGTCTCCCAGGTACAATGAGCAGGTGATCACTTCACTAGAGGGTGATCATGTGGTTCTTGAGGCTGATGCTACTGTTTCATCCGCAAGGGATGAACAGGCCAGTGTTAACATTGCTAAGACCTCAACCACGGCAACAGGGGCTGGTCAGACAGCTTCTGGAAATCCCCAGTACCAAGAAAAAAGGGGTACTGGTGAGGGAACTTCAAGGAGTGACACACCAGTTCTATCTGTCAATGATATGTTCATAGTGGCAATACTGGCTGACATTGAGGAAAGTATGAAACTTAAAGCAATAACGAATCCAGATCTTGTACCATTCTTTGTTGCATTCCTCTATCTCAAGAAGAGGAACTTTCTACAAGACAAGCTTCTGGCCAAACATAATGAATTAATCATCAAGCAAGACAAACAGATCAAATTTTTGCCAGATACTTTGAAGAAGGCTACCGATGTCCTTCAAGTCCATGATCAAATGCTCAAAAAGTATACAACTAGTGCCAGACCCCCTTCTCAAACGGTTCCAATCAAAAAGGGGGAGAAATCTTTAAAGCCAGTGATGATTCAACCAACAGTTGCTGAAACAGTTGTGCAGACTGAACTAACAGTTGCACCAGATACACAAACAGTTGCAACTTCAGAACCAACAGTTGCTCCAGTTCAACAAACAGCTGCAAGTGTTCAACCAGTTGAAGAAGAAGAAAGGTTGTCAGCAGTGGATAGGGTGTTGATAAACAAGATGATTATGACAGGAGACTATCTAACAACTGAGGTTTTCAAAGCATTGTCAAAGGTTAAGCAAAATCATCTGATTGAAATAGGTGCTCAAACTCTTAACATTAGCACATTCAAGATGGCTCAAAAGATAGATGATGGGTGGTTAGATGGCAAAGTCTCAAAACTGGAACCACTTGCACCTAAGCCAGGGTTTAAAGGCATTGCAATTATTGAAGGAAAGAAAGAGGAAAAGAGGCCCCCTATGCTAGGTAAGGGAAAGGAGATTGTAGTTGATATTCCTAAGCTAAAGCTCACCAAAGAACAACAAGAAGAGCATGATCGTGAATTAGCACAAAGGCTGGATGCTGAGCTTAAGCAACAAGAACAGAAAGATCATCAATTGGCTCAACAGCTTGCTGACGTATTTACTGCTAAAATAGATGAAGAAGAGAAGGCAAAGAAAGCTGGTAAGGGAGTCAAAAGAAAACGAGTTGTGATGAAGAAAACAGTTCCACCTCCTAAGCCAGCAGCTGAAAAGAAAAAGCAAACAGCTCAACCTCAACTGTCTCAACAATCCCAAACAGTTCAAACTAAAGCTGGTATGGTTCAAACAATCCTACAAGACAGACTCAAGGTGGATGTGGAAGAAAGAATAGATAAACTTGTGGCAGAGCATCTAGGCCAAAAATCCCACATTACTGAGTGGAGATTTGAATTTTTGAGGATTGAAACTGGGAAGAAAGGGATGACCATTGTAAGAGAAGTAGAGCCAATAGAAAGCTATGCTAGCTTCTATAATCTAATAGAGAATGTGACTAGAAGGGATATACAAGAGATGTATGAATATGGAATTAGTCACTTTGGGGAAGCTGCTGAGATTGAAATCAGAGTTTTGATGAGGCATTTAACAAGTATATGCAATCCACTGGGAATAATGCACATGATGATAATTAATGAAACATTTCCAATAATTTCTATGAAGGTATATGACAATTCAAGAGTTTATCATATGGTAATGGGAAAGGGAAAAACTCAGTGGTTTGATTTTGAGTTTATTGAACATGGTAAAATAAAGCTTATGTATATGTTGAAGGCAAAGTTCTATGGCCCTGCTAAAATGAAGGAAGATCTGATAAAGAGGGTGAAGGAAAGGTTGGAGCTCCTAGAATCAAGTAAAAAGTAATTATTCTTTTTATATTTTGATTGTAACAGTTTGACTTTGCATAATTAATGTTAATATTTTCTTTGCTTATGTTAATTTTTCTGTGGTTGAACCCTTAAAACAAACAACTTAAATGTATTGTTCAATACTTTAAGTTAGGGGGAGATTGTTGGGAAATTTGCTAAGTAATGGAAACTGTTGGACATGCAAAGGTAAAATTGTTAGAGGAAATTTGAGAAAACAGTTGAAAACTGTTAAGTAAAGTATGAAAACAGTTGTGACTAACAGTTGCTGTGAGCATTACAACTGTTAATACAAAGTTCAGAACTGTTAGTTCAAGTGTTTACAACTGTTAGAAGACCTTGAAGAGAAGACTGTTAGAAGAAGACCAGAACTGTTTCATTCAACAAACAGTTTCGGTTGAGCTATTCATGGAAAATGTGATCTTTGTGGATTTGAAGTATATCTTTATCAAAGTCGAAGATTATCAAGATTATCTCAGAAGATAGAAGATTACCTAACTGTCAACTTATCAAGGAGAATCAAGAGTCTATAAATACTCGATTAGAATATAGATCTCTTATTTTTGTATTGATTTGCATTCATTCGTATTGTTATTTACTTTCAGAAAGTGTTTTAGCCTCTAAGTTTCTTTTTAAACCTAAGAACAAATTGTGTTCTTCGTCTAACATAAGAAGTTAGATTGGAGGTGTAGATGAATATTGTAATCGTTATTGATTATTAATAAACATCTTTGTTTGGCAGTATTTTGTGTTTATTGATTGAATTGTTTTGTGTTGAAAACCTTTATAATCAATTAAGTGTGATTCCGCAACTTCTTAATTGATTGTGATCAAAACTATAGATTGTCTTTTTAACAACTTTAATTTAAAAGATAATTCTTGTTATTTGGTATTAAGCAATATCCGATCCTGACAGTTTTCCAGAATTGCTGGACATAAAGCTCGGGGATATGTGTGCCAGTGGTGGATGGGTTGTATGTAAGGAGGTGGTTTAGGGGGTGTATCTTTAGTATCTCAGTAACAATGGGGTAAGTAGGGTTTTTAAGCTTGGCCAAGTCAATATAATGATTGTTTGCGTGAGTCCTGGTGTTAAGGAACTCGGCTCTGGGCATGATATCCTCAGGGTCGCGGACAGCTTCAGCCATCTTACGTGTGCAAACAGATAAAACATTTAAGTTTCAGATTAAGATAAATGCATGAAAACAACATTTAGCTTTGAATGTTGGTCAATCTGTAGTGAGTGTGACAAAGTTGATCAATATTGACCAATGTTGACCAATGTTCAAAAACCCTAAGTGCTGAACCCTCATTGTGTACAGGATGATTTTCAGTATAAAAAAGTTGTTTTGATACTTTGAAAGTGTCAATTAGATCGCACTGAACAACTTTATAGTACTGGAGCATAGTCCAAAAATCATCCTAACACCCATTTTTAAGCCAAAAACCAAATTATTGGTGTTTGTTCATACCCCCCAAGAACACGAAGAACACTTTTCGAGATTTTTTAAATATTTTTACATCAAAGTGTTCCCCATGTGTTCAAAATGCCCATCGTAGACTTGGATTGATCAACCAAGTTTGTTTCGTGTCTCAAAAGTCCCTTCATATTTGCGAAACCCTCAATCGCATATGGATGTTCTAAGGCCAAAAATCACTCTTTTAACTCAAAATTTTCATAATGTAAACCGTACAAGTTGTTACCTTTGTGAATAGGAGTATTTTGAGACTAAAATTGCTAATTTTGGCAGAGTAACGAGATGTTTTTCAAAATCAAGTAACGCAAGTTGAGAGAGTTAAAAAGTTCGAAATTTGAATCGTGTGAAAGAAGATAGATTATCTGATGGGACGGTTATAAGATGAAAAAGGACACGTGTCATGCGTTGATTGGACCACAGACGTGTAAAAACGCGGCTTATAGGGGCAATCACATGGTACGAAAAGCGTGGCTGATAGAACCATGCAATTGGTCTGAATCGCATGCGATTCATTCTTTACGGAGTTAATCGCATGCGATTAACCCTTTGGTTGTTGAATCGCGTGCGATTGATGGTTTGAAAACATTCATCCTTTGATTTTTAATCAGATTCGATTGACTCTTTGGTTCCAATAGCATGCGATTAACTCTTTGATTCCAATCGCATGCGATTGATGCTTTGGTTACAATAGCATGCGATTAACTGATTGGTTCCAATCGCATCCGATTGATGGTTTGATTACACTTGTTGTAATCCCATGCGATTGACCCAAGACTTAGAAAAATCTTGTTGAGTTCCAAGAAAGTCCATGCGATTGAAGCATAGTGTGTGATTGTTTGGAACTGAACTCAACATTTTCTAAAATTTCAGAGTATCTGGATTGAGTGTTTTGAAAAATTGAGTTTTCCAGATATCTTGATTTGGTTATTTGTTTGACACACTCCCCCTTGACTCATGCATTTGGGTAATGTAAATTTATAAAACTTAGGGAATGTGACAATCTTTCTTCTCCCCCTACACCTGTGAAGTATGTGTATTAATTTCTCCCCCTACACATATGATACATGTGTATCACCAGAAACTCACTCCCCCTTGATTGTTGCATCATGAAGCTGCACAAAGAACAAACTGTTAGATTATGTGCAGAGATAATTAATGGGCACATTGTATCCAATGTTATAAGAGACTAAAGGGTCACACTGCTACACACCCAATACGGAACAGTTGGATTACACCATAAATCTGTGTGGAAGTAATTAATCAGTTAGATTAATTATTAAAAGAGAAAAGTAAATAATTAATCAGTTGTATTAATTATTGAAAAGATAGATATAAATAATTAATCAGTTTGTATTAATTATTAAAAAGGAATAAATAATAAATAGTTATTTATTATTTAAAGGAAATAAAATATTAAGTTTTAATATTTAACGGACTAAGTTAATTAATAGTTGATTAATTAATTAGTAAAGTCCAAGGGGTCAAAGTGAAGAGGTTGAAAGTTTAATTAAAATCAGTGGGTTTTTAATTAAACGGGCTTAGGTCCATTTAATCCTTATAAATATCCTTAAGCCTTAAGGATTAAGACATAAGTAACAAGGGATTAAAACCTAGCCACCATACCATATATCTCTCTCGATCACGCACACTCTCTCTCGGATCTCTCTTACTCTCGTCGAAGTCGAAGAGATCGACTCTTTCTCTCTTTTGTCGATTTCGAAGAACACCACAAAGGGTGTTTGCGTTTTTGTGTTGATCGACGCAAGCATACACACCAAGAGGGTTTCACGGTTTGAAGCTTTGGTAATCCAGGAGCGGTCTAGCAGTCAGTTCCAAGGAGGTGCAGTAGTGGTGGACTACTTTAGCAATCCTGAAGGTTTTTGATCAGGTATATTTTTGTTACTTTGTCTGTGGATTGTTTCATAGAAACTATGTTGATCATCTAAAGTTTTAAAGATCCTAACCCTTTTTGGGGTTTAGAGGGTTGTGTTCAATCCAGTTCCACTTTTAGGATTGAACCAGTGGAATCAAACCCAGGTTTGACCAGTTTGATTCATATGGTGGTTTGGTCAGGTTCAAAACCCTTCAGTGGTATCAGACCCTCGGCTCTATGATCCATAGTTTCTAGTTTTTATCTATTTTTAGGATTAAGGTTTTGTTTTTTAATTCCCTACTTATTCTTTGAGTTTTTCGAAAATCAAGTAGGTAACAAAATAGTTTGTTTTGTTATCAGGTTTATCCTATTAATCAGGAAATTCAAACAGTTAGTTTGAATGGTTAAAAGGATTATGATTTTTGAATAAGAAGAGGTTTTGAATTAACTTTAAATTAAACAGTTTGTTTAAACTGATAAAAACCTAGTGAATCCGGATATTTGGTTTGTTTGATAGTTAAGTGATCTTCTTCATCTTTGTTTCTTCTCCATTATATTTTCTCGAAAACCATAGGGATAAAAACAAGTTTTTCTGTTTTTATCGAGTTGATAAAAGGTTTGATTTTAACCAGTTAGGTTTAAACCAGGTTAGTGTTTAAACGGTTAAAAGGGATAAACTTTTATCTAAAACTAGATCTTAACCAGTTTTTTGAACTTTTTCTTTAAAAAGGGTGAGATCAAGTTTTAGGATAATTAGTTATTAATAAAACAAACTTTGTTAATATTAATAATTAATAGTTTTTGGTTTTTGAACTAAATCCAGTTTTTAATCAGTATATTAAAACAGTTAGTTTTAATAGGTTAAAAAGGATTTAAAATATTTTATTAATCGGAAAGCGGAAACCGAGATCATCACTGTATCGGGTGGTGGTTGTTAGCAGCGCTAAGGCCAGATGGGCCTCGCGGCGGCCTTTAGCGGCGCTAAGGGTCAAGTGGGCTTCGGCCCAAGCGTTTTCGGCCCAAGGCAGTTCTCGGCCCAAGCGGGCTTCAGCCCAATGGGTTCTCTCGGCCCAGTGGGTTTTTCTCGGGTTGACGGGAGTTGTTGGCCCAAGATGGTTTTTCCGGATTAATACAAAAGGATTATTAATTTTAAGTTATAAAATTAAAAAGGTGTTGTATAAAATAGTGTTATATATTTCAATTAGTTTTGTTAAAATATATATATTTTAGATTTTTTTATTCATTATGACTAGTTTTACTCATTTTTGAATAAATTCTAAAAAGGATAAAGTTTATATAATATTATGGAGAAACAAATAAAAAAGTATTTAATTGACCAAAAGTTGTCGGTTTTAAGTTTTTGGAAAACTAGTAAAGAAACGCGACATGAGGATTTCATTCAAGTTTTGAATGAGATCAAAGTTTTTAAAGTTTTGTTAAAAACTAGTTTGGTCAAATAAATTAGAAGATCATAATTCTCATTTTTGGTTAATATGTATTAATCAAAAGGGTAAATGAGAATGTTTGAACAAATCAGGTTATGTGTTTAACAGCACAGTTTATTGTTTATATATTATAACTGCGTGGTACTTTTATATATATAGTGCTTATATGTAATTGCGTGGTTGTGATAGCTATAGTTTTGCCGACTTAGGACTCGTTTTCTTTTTCTTTTGGTTTTGGGAAGGCCTGCGTGCCAATTACAATCCTTTTCTTATATGTAATTTTGTACTGGTTCGAGGAGGCCTGTGTGCCACTTACAACCCCATTCAATATTGTATTTGTAATAGATTAGTTGTAGTTTAATCCCTCAACCAAAATGGACTCCAAGAAGGTGATCAAGAAAATGGTGTTTTCACACGAAGCATGGATACTTCGGGGAGGTGTCAATGTTAGTGATAAACAAGCGGTAGATTGAAGGATTGCAATATGTAACTATGATAGGTTAAGAGAGAATCTCGTTTCACCTTAAAACACACATAGTTTATTTCATGAGTTGTGTGCAATCCTTACATTTCCTTGTCTATCACAAGGGTTATATACCTATAAGGTATATTTACAATAAGCACCCTCAACTATTGTTAAACTCCTATTCTATTACAATAATACAGTTCTAACAATCTCCCCCTTTGGAATGGAATAGGAGTTGTAGAATAAAATGAACAGGAGTCTTGATCTCTTCAGCATCTTGAGGGTGTTGTGCTTATTGTCTTGTAGCGCTCCAGTAACCTAAGGCATTGATCGCCTTCGGTTATATAATCAATTTAGCATATAGAGGTTTTCAGCAATTGGATCCTTGAGCATTGGGCAATCAGCGGAAGCATATAAGGATTCATCAACAGGAGAGAATATGTTGCTTACTCCCCCTAGAATCACGAACGGAGAAACCCTCCCCCTACAATGTTGCTCTCGATCCTTGACAAAATTTGGGGCGAGAATATGACTTGCTTTTTCATCTGAGTACTTCTCCCCCTAGACTGAATACCTGCTAAAATATGTCTCAAGTAGTAACCAACTGAATAACTCTTTATATCTCCCCTCATGATGTCCAAAGTCTTTACTGGTCATCATGAAAAAAATTTCAGTTGAGAAATATTAGTATATTATCTTCTACCACTTGTTAGCCATGATGGATCCTTGAGGAGTGAATGTACAACAGAAGTGAATACATCAACCAAATAGAAAATCTAAGAAGTCTCGTACAAGAGTATCAATCTAGTCCGGATCACAACAAGTGACAAAGAGAACGAAATACAAGTGGATGCAAACGAACTTGGGACGAATAAGGATTCTATAGTAAGAAATATGCGTTAAGGAACACAGGGAGCTGAAATCATATTCAAGCCTTTTCAACCTGTACGACTATAGAAAAGGTGACTTTGAAAACATATCATGAACGAGGAGTCGGATACATCCTCATTCGAAAGCACACAAGAATCTATCAAACTCTTTGAAAACATGAAGTAAACGGATTTTGGTTAAGACAATCAAGCAACGATACACGAATCCTGAAAGATAAGAATGACAAATGAGAATTTAGAACTGACTGATAAAAGACTACCAAGATTCTAAAGAAACAAGGAATGGATGACCAAAATCTGGTTTTGAGACCAGATATTGGTGACACTAAGAAAGAAGAACCAAAAATTAGTTTGGAAAGGGCAGGATGACTAGACATAGGGTATTAGGAATTAAGTACATGGTAGTAATGACCCAAAGCTAACCCAAATCTAGAAACATCAGAATGATAACTGAAACTTTGAGAACTCCTAACTCAGCCAAAAAATCCAAACACTTGACTTAGAAATCAAGGTGGCAACATAAATCAGTCAGAACGACGACGGGGGTTCGGGGGCAGCGCCCCTGATAGCGGGGTCCAAGGGGTGGCAACCCCTGGCGGGGTCCAAGGGGTGACAACCCCTGGGTGGAAACTCTGAAAAATCTGTTGGATAGTGTGATTCGGATCGCATGCGATTGGATTAACGTGATAGGATCTGTGCGATTGGATATGAATCGAATCGCATGCGATTGTATCTGGTTGAATCGCGTGCGAATGGTTATCAGGTTGAATCGCATGCGATTGCTAAATAGCATGTGATTGGAATTCAGTGATACTGATAGAACCTATACTTGGCCAAATTCAACTCGATCGCATGCGATAGCCTAGAGTGCGGCTGATAGAGTGATTTGAATCGCATGCGATTGGGTCCATGCGATTGGATCCATTGCGGCGGATAGAGAACTTGTACTTAGCCAAATTCAACTCGATCGCATGCGATAGCCCTAAAGTGCGGCGGATAGCTCATGGATGCGACTGATAGGATCTGAGATGTCACTTTCAGATCTGTTGACCTTACTCTGAATAGTGTCTACCCACTTGTACTTGATGTGATCTTGACTTGTGCAGGTTCCACACTCAAACACCCATACCAGCACTTGATTTCACACACAAACACCGAATTTTTGGTGTTTTTAATTTTAAGAGATTGAAACCTGCAAAAATGACGTTCTTGCTTCTTCTGGAGAAAAATTCTGAATGCTTCAACTCTCCATTAAAGTGATTAAACCGAACATACTAACCCCAAAACCGTATAAACCAGAAATCGAAAGGTGGCAAGGTTGTTTTTGCTCACTTCAATAGTAAATATATCTTCAAGAAAATTCGAATGTCTTGAAGAACTCGATAAAACCGTGAAATGGTGTTGAGATTATACCTTGTTTGTCTTGTACATCAAATAATTGATAATTTACACCACAAAAACAACTTAGAACACACCTCGTTAATGAAGAACTCGGTTGTTCTTTGCTGAAACCGTAATCGAGAGGTTTATGTTCATCTCCTTTGATCTTCAAATGTCGATTTGTTGATAATAACACCGATAGATCTTCACTCCTTTAGCTCTGATACCACTTGTTAGTGATAAACAAGCGGTAGATTGAAGGATTGCAATATGTAACTATGATAGGTTGAGAGAGAATCTCGTTTCACCTTAAAACACACATAGTTTATTTCATGAGTTGTGTGCAATCCTTACATTTCCTTGTCTATCACAAGGGTTATATACCTATAAGGTATATTTACAATAAGCACCCTCAACGATTGTTGAACTCCTATTCTATTACAATAATACAGTTCTAACACCTCTTCATCAACCCGGACACCCTTGCTTATATATACTCATGCATGGAAACATGCTAAGAAGGCGAATAGATAGTTGCATACTGAAATCTCATTTGTTGAGAATTAGAAGAGTTAGCATTTTTTCTTTCAGTATAACAAACTTGTTCATGTGTTGAACATCTTAGACATAAGTTGTTTAAGATTAGCTTAGTCTATGTGTTAGACTAATTTAGTTGCCACCTTTTATTGAACTTAGATTTTCCGCATCTAGTTCATGTAATTCTTGATTCAGAGCATCTAGTTCCTTGGCCCTTAGAAAGAATTTTTCCTTCTTACTGTTGAAGAGAACTATTCCATCATATTCTCCAGTCTCATCATCCCTCCAAATAGTTTGAAACATTTCTAGCTCTTCAATTCTGGGATGTGTGGTGTTTGGCTTCAGAACATTGATCTTAGCTTTGTCTGCCTCTGCACCAAGCTGGATGTCATTTCTCTCAGCAAGTCGAATTCTTTGCTTCATAAAGTCTAGCAAGATCTTGTAGCCTGCATTGTTTGCTTTGGAGCTGTGTTTCTTTGCTTCAAGTTCTTCCATCATGTGCTCTATTCTTTGCACACAGAAGTAAACCCAAATCACATTAAGAATTTTTCCAAATGAGCACTTTACTTTTGAAACTGAATGTTTGGAAGCCAATTGATCTCTTGATTTACCATGCCAATTCATTATCAGTCTTCTACCTGCATCAGAGACATCTGTTACCCCTAGTAGATTGATAGATAATTCCTGTTGAATTTGTTCAGAATAAATCTCAGAAATTTTCTCTTCAAGAAAGGCCACTGCAACATCAAAAGCACTCCAATTTCTGTTTGTCTTATTTAGAGCCTTTTTAGTTAATACCACTTTTTTTCTGATGTCTCTCATGCTTGAAGTCAGAATGGGATCTGGATTGTAACCTCTAGGAATTTTCCATTCAGTACCTTGCTTCTGTTTTCTCAATCTTTTATGTTTCTCTTGTTCTCTCAACAAATCTCTTGCTGTTTTTCTAAATTTGCCCGGAGAAGGAGGAAACAAGTCATCCACTTCTTTGTTTAATCTCAGAACATTTTCTATATTGAATGGCTTAGGAGTGGAAATTTCATCTACCTCAGGCTTTTCAACCCTTGGTGTTGTCACAGTTTCTTTAATTTTTCTTATATGTTGCTGAAGAGTTAACTCTTTTTCATGTTCACCAGCTTTTGCTACAAATGACCCATAAGCATCAAAGTCTGAACCTGCACTTGTAAGAAAGTCAAATGTATCATCTATTAGTCTGTCTGTAACCTCTTCTTTTTCATCAATCAAAGTTCTTTGCCTTTTTCCTTTACCTCAACCTCTATTTGGAGTTATTGGTTGTTTGCTTTGTGAAGACGAAGCAGCAGGTAGCTTTGATATTAGAGATGTCATAGGCACAGTTGCACGACATTTCTCCCCCTCAGAATGATCAGGATCGGGATCTTGATCATTATGTTTTCATTTCTTTCCTTGTGCCTGACATGTTTCTTCAAGAGATGCTTTAAGTGCAGTAGCAATTGCAGCTTCCTCTTCTGCATTAATTCGTCCTAAAGACTCCCCCTGAACAATAGCGGGAGAAGCCTCACCCTCAAAATCCTTAAGGGGATCCATGGCATCCATGCGTTTCTGAAAAGCAACCCCAAAAGCTACCATACTATCTCTCATCTCCTTCTTGAAACTTTCAAAGTCAGATTTCTTGTATTCATTTCTTAATAAATCAACCAGTGTAGCATCTTCTTCATTATTATCTGGTCTAGCCATCAGCTTTGCATATAACTGAGATTTTAACACTTCTACAGAAACATTCGGACCTTGTTTAGCCAACAACCTATCCACCTTCTCATTTACAACATCAATTTTAGCATTAACGGCAGACAAAGCAGTTTCAAGGTCAGCCTTAGAAACAAATTCTGAGGCAACCTGAGAAACTTTTGAATGTGTAACAAAACCGGGATCACCTGGATTGCCCGTTGAGACTGAAACAACTGGAGGAACAAATCCTTCAGAAGTTGAGCCACCCACAAGCACAGCTATATCAGGGTTGACTGTGGTAGGATTTCCACCTAATCCTTGAAGTCTACAAAGAGTAGCTTCTATAGACGTTCTGATAGGTCCTTCAGGTAGGATCCCAGTTGGTGGTATAGATGTGTCTTTGTGTTTAGAAAGAAGTGGGCTTGCAATGTGCTCTTGAAAATGAAAGTCGGTAGCCTGGGGAGAACTGGCACCTGTTTCAATACCTACTGTCTCAGAAGGAGACTTCGGTAGATCATGTGTTAAATCCCCGTGATAAGATGAAATAGTATCCTTTTGAGAGGATTCTGAGTGGCTGAGTGGGGTTTGTGCATGCTCTGGTGGGATGCCAGAGTCTTGTTCAACACCAGGACTGATCCTGTCAGACCCGATGGCAGATGTGGTTTCCCGGCTTTTTGTGGTTGGGGAACTCTCAACACTCTTATTTTCTTTTTGCTCACTTTCATTTTCTTTTTCTGTTAATCTTTCTTCTTCTGCTACATCAAAATCAATGTCAAACATATCATCATGTGCAAACACACTTGTTTCCTTTGTTGTTCCCTCAGGTATAATAATCATAATTTCAACATTATATTCTACACCCTGAGCTGGTGTTTCCTGAGATTGAGATTTTTCAATAAATTTTCTTGTAGGCATATCATCCTCCTCATCTCCCTCACCTACACTTTCATCTCCCTCAGCCACTTCTTCACCCCTCTCAGACTTTTCCCTCGACTCTTACCCGTCAGTGTCACCCAAAGACGACTGACTACTAAAATCTATTCCCTCAGGTTCTACAGTTCTTTGGGTAGGATCAACAGGTTCTTGTCGATCCGGAAGAACTAGATTATGCTCACTCACATATGCCTGAACTATGGGATCATCTAGATCCATTAACAATAACAGATCAACAGGCATAACATATGCCTGAACATCAAACGTATTTTCATTCTTATACAATTTCTGCATAATGTACACCGTTGGCAGAGGATCATTATCTCTTCGATTGTTATCAGTAGGATGATCTAGCATTACACTTTGAACAATCATCGAGAGTGTTAGAAATATTAAAGTGAGGGGTGTAATATGTAATTACTCAAAGTTGGGGAAATGCTATATAAAGGCATTTCCCCCACATTTCAATGTTAAGCTTTGCATATTTCTAAACTCTTGTGTGTGTTTTCTCTTTTAGCTCTCGGCTCTCTTTCTCTCTACCGTTTACACATACAAACACACACATTAACTCTCAAGCATTGCTTCATCCGTATAATACGGGATCAACAATTGGTATCAGAGCCAAATTTGTTTTTGGCTCTTGATTGTTCGAAAAACATCAAAGAAGATTTAGAAAAATCCAAGCTCAAAGTGAAGAACAAGCACTCGGGTCTAACAAAGCTTCCAACAACAAGGCTAGTCAAGAAAGCTACAAGCTCAAATATATTCAAGGTATAAAAATCTTCTATTTTCATCATTTTTCGGAGCTGTTTTTTGTAGTACACTACTGTTGTATAAGGTTTTCTCTCATCACATTTCAAAACCGAGTAGTACTTCTAAAGGAAAAGGTTCAAAAGTTCATTAAATACTTGATTTCGTGGCATTAAATTTTCTGAAAATCATGCATTTATGGTGTTCTTGAGATATAAATGCAGACTTGAAGTAGAAGAATTCTGGCTTTTATTTAAAAATAATTATTAATTCTTCCAAGTTTAAGTGTAAGTCAAGGCAACTCAAGTACTAGCCATACCAATCAAGTACAAGTGGTTAGACACTATTCAGGGTATGGCAATCTGATTAGAAAAGGACAGATCACACTCTATCAGCCGGATCCCCAATCGCACGCGATCGGTCTATACGGCTTATAGAGCAGATATTCTCAGCCGGATCCTCAAAGGCAATCGTACGCGATTAAGCTTGGTACTATCAACCGGCCTATACATTAGGAATCGCACGCGATTGAAATTTTTCTAAGTTTCCAATTTGATTCGCATGCGATTAACTCTTGATTGATTTCTGCCTTTCTTTATTGGCAATCGCATTCGATTGTCAGAACTAACCGTGTTATTTTCCAAGTTTTTGATGCTACAGTATTGAATCGAACTCGATTGATTACTTTACTAATCAATACTATGTTCTTACTCTGTCCATTTGTTTTCAAGGAATTCTCTAAATCGCACTTGATAAGACAAATTCCAATCAGTTATTCCTTATACTTGGACAAGTGATTGACTCTTTGGACTTGAATTAAAGAACTCTAAGACATTTGGACTTAATCAAACAATCTAATTCATAATTGAATTTAATTTAAATCAGATTTAATTCAAAGGTCAAGTTTTCCAACAATCAAACCATCTTACAAGTGAACGATCATTTCTCTCAAACATCACTAATCATGTCAAGTACAAATGAGATGATGTCCATTGGTACAGAAAGCGGGAAGGTATCTTCTAACTCTAACTATAATATGGGTTTTAAACATGAACACATACAAACCATATTAATCCGAATGAAAGAGTTAGAAAATCAGGTAATAGAGTTAACCACTAGAAATCAAGTTCTAGAAGATTTCTCACACAACAAGGGTATAGAGGCACAAACAATAATTAAGCAGTTAGATAACGACTTAATTAGCCTTAAGATCCAATTAGCTGCTAAAGAATCTGAATTCTTAGAGTTAACTAATAGCACGAATACCACCATATTAGATCTTAAAGCAGAATGTGCATGTGCTGTAAAGGATTCTGAAATTCTTAAAAATGAACTTAGGGATGACCTAAGTACTCTTTACTCCAGAATCAATGAACTTGAGTATCTTCTGTCAAAACGTGATCAAAGTGAAAAGACCATCTCACAATACAAAGAAAAAGTGCGTCCTTTCTCCAGATGGAAATTCGATGGGCTTGGCTTCAAATTGAAAAAGATTACGTCCAAACAATTATATAATGCTGATTTGTTTGGCGAAGGCCTTACCCAACGGATGGTTTTTATTGGTCAAGAAGAGGAACGTATTGAAGAAGATATCAAACGAACCCTTAATCTCAAAACTGCTATTCCATTTGACTACTCTGATCTCAATGACTCATACCTCACCTGTCTCACGTCATCATCTGATACTGATGTTTCATCTTCTGTCTATTCTGATGATGAACTCTACTCTCCTGTTTCACCAAAGCCTACTGTTGAATACATTCCCCACAAGGAATTACAGCAAAGGTTTCAAACCTTACAGGAGTTTTGCTTCACTCATCTAGTTCAAGATGACCTTACCACAGCCTTCCAATCAGAAACAAAATCTGAACCCTCTCCACTAGTTCAAGAAAACGCCATCCTCCACAAGCGTCTCCAAACAATATTCAATCTTGATGGCAAGATCATCGACGACTTGTGCAAAGAAAATTTTGAATTGCTTGAACGAATCAAAGAGGTCGAAACTGCACTGGAACCACCCACTCCATTTACCTTCTCACCACAGGAAACCATATTAGATGAACGAATTGAAGGTTCCAAACATGTGTCTACATCTTCTCAAAATGTCAAACTAGTAAAATCTGTTAATCATACTGCGGTAACAAATCTTAAACTAAAACAGATTTACAAACCAAAGCAACTTTCCACTTCTAATCACAGTTCTCGTGTGCACTTAGACGTACCTGAATCATCACGAGCTGCAGCCAGTCGACCACGACTTCATTATAATCTTTTACCCTCTGCTGCAGATGTGAAGGTTGGAAACAAGAAGTGTGAAATAAATACATCATGGAAAACAACTATTCCTAGATCCACAAAGAGGTGTTCAAATTTGAAACCTGTCTACGAAAACGTTTTGATGTTTGATTCTGTTTGTAATCATTCCGGTTCACAAGACAAAACTGCTTCTACCATGTTTTGTATGAGTGATGGTTGTACTCATGGACACTGTGAATTTAATTGTTGTTATGATCAATTGAGAAAGTCGTTAGGTATTAAACCATGTGCTGACTGGACTGATTTTTATGCTAATCTAGTCTGTATTCCATTTGTAAATTCTAAAGGTTACATCATTAATCAATGGATCACCACTCGTCAATCACATGCACTTAAACGTCTAAACAAATCCAAACGATTGCTCACGATCAAGGAACTAGAAGTCTACCGACGGCAGGGCTATGAAGCATTTAAAAGGGCTTGGATTGCACAGGAAAAACACTTGCATTCTCAAAAGCGTTCTCGCAATTCCCCTTCCAAAATCTCCAAACTTTCAAAACCCAAGCCATCATCCATCCAACGAGTAGCAAAACCTACTAATCGCAGTGCTCCAGTTCAGCAAAAGCAAGTTGATGCACCGAGGCCACAGAGAATTCTTGAGAATTCCTCGAAACCATGGATTCGCAAACATAACGCTTCCGCAACTCTACCGAATCCAAAACCTCCGATTCCATCAACTGTCAAACCAACAGTGGTAAAGAAACTTTCTTCTCAACCAATTTCTCCCAAATCTATTCATTCTCGACAAAAGATTCGACCCACATGGGTAATTAAGAATAGATCATCTCAAGTTTCACCACAACTAGTAGACACAATCACTACTCAACCACCTTTAGAAACTAACAATCAAGGACCCATTCAGATATGGGGACCTAAACGTGATTTATTCTCTTTTTGCAGGTGCCTCACTTGTGGTACCTTGACTCCGGTTGTACCAAACATATGACCGGCAACAAATGTCTTCTCAAGAATTATGTTCCTAAGTACTCCGGGAATGTACGTTTTGGGAACGACAATGTTGCACCAATAATGGGGTACGGAGACATTGAGAAGAAGCACATCAAGATCAAAAAGGTCTCCTATGTGGAAGGATTGGGTCATAATCTATTTAGCATCGGACAGTTTTGTGACAAAGATCGGGGAGTCTGCTGGGCATCAAAGAAGCAAAACTGTGTATCCACTTCTACAGCAGAAGCTGAGTATGTTGCTGATGCAATGTGCTGATCACAAAGTCTTTGGATACGTACACAACTATCCGATTTTGGTCTCAGTATCCATTCGGGACTCTCACTCTGCCATCGCCATCTCCTGCAATCCGATATCCACTGCATCAATCGAGGGGGAGTTTGTTCCTGGTTTTACACATGTTGCAAATGTGTAGGGGGAGAACTTTGATACACATTGGGCACATGTGTAGGGGGAGAAGTTTACTACAACTGACACACTCCAAATTAAGGACTTGGTCTAAACTTTCAAAAACAAAGCCTAAGTCAAGGGGGAGTGTGTCAAACAAACATTCAAATCAAACATATCTGAAAAACTAAAGTTTCAAATCTCAAATTTCAGATATTTTGATTGTTCATAAAATTTTCAAGTATTGGTTCAATCGCATGCGATTCAAACAATTTGATAGCAAGTATGACGTAATCGCATGCGATTGATAAACAGGTTGATTCGCATGAAAGGGGTGATTCGCATGCAATGGTTGATTCGCATGCGATTGATAAACAGGTTGATTCGCATGTAAGGGTTGATTCGCATGCGATTGATAAACAGAGTGATTCACATTCTATTAACCAAAGGGTGATTCGCATGCGATTAACACACCAAAGAGTTAATCGCATGCGATTCAACACTATCAGCCGGGTTTCTTTACCATTCGCATTGGCTATCAGCCGTGTTTTTAACCGACTTGGATGGCTAATCAGAGCACAACTCGTGTCTTTTTTCACTGACATAAGTTACCCATCAGTTACCAAACGTCCTTCACACGATTCAAAATTCGAAAATTCTACTAAGTGTTCTCTCGTTTTGTTGGTTACTTGATTTCGAAAAACATTCCGTTACTCTGCCAAAATTTGCAATTTTAGTGTCAAAATACTCCTAATCTCAAAGGTAACAACTTGTACGGTTTACATTTTGAAGATTTTGAGTTAAAAAGGGTAATTTTTGACCTAGAACACCCATATGCGAATGAGGTTTTCAACACTTTGAAGGGATGTTTGGTACACGAAACAAACCTGTTTGATAAAACAAAGTATGCGATAGGTATTTTGAACACTTGAGGAACACTTTGATGTAAAAATATTTCAAAAATCTCGAAAAATGTTCTTCGTGTTCTTGGGGGGTATAAACATACACTAACAATTTGGTTTTTGGCCTAAAAAGAGGTGTTAGGGTGATTTTTGGACTATACTCCAGTACTACAAAGTTGTTCAGCACTATCTAATTGACACTCTCAAAGTTTCAAAACAACTTTTTTATACTAAAAATCATCTTGTACACAGTGAGGGTTCAACACTTGGGGAGTTAGAACATTGGTCAACATGGGTCAAACTTTTGTCATGCATATCTCTTTATCCTTAACTTAACTGTTTTATCAATCTGTACAGATAGAATGGCTCAAGCTGTACGTGACCCAGAGGAGATCATGCCCCAAGCAGAATTCCTTAACACCAAATCTCATGAAAACAACCATTTTGTTGACTTAAGAAAACTGAGAAACCTTACCTACCCAATTGTCACTGAAATTCTCAAAATACACCCACTCAATCACCTGCTTACCTATAACCCAGCCAAAACAGGCACACATGTACCTGAACTATACGTTCAACAATTTTGGAAAACATGTGATGTGCGGATCAATGACAGGGGTTATGAAGTAATCCATGCTGAGGTCGACGAATTTCAAGTCAATATATCTCTTAGTCGCCTTAGAACAATTTTTGCCCTACCCAGAGCAGACAGCAGACCTCCTACAACAGACTTTGAGGAAATCCCAGACGAGGATGCATGTCTTGCAGCTATAATGGAGATGGGGTATGATGGTGAGCTCACACGTAAAGGTCAATTCAAACGCAACAGCTTGCATCCAAAGTATAATACATTCATGACGGTTCTTCAAAGATGTCTCACTCCAAAGCATTCAGGCTACGAATTCCCAACGGAGTATCAACTCAAAATCTTTGTAGCAGCCGCAACTCATATACATGTGGATTATGCATTTCTTCTCTTCCAGGACATCAAAGCTACTATGCTCAGGAAGAACTCACAAAAGCAGAAGGATGCAAACATGCTGCCTTACCACCGCTTTCTACCAATGATCATCCAGCATGTTATGGATCAAAATGCTGAAATTCCTCGACGGACAGGTTTACCTTCTATTACCCCAAAACTTTTCTTGCATATAAAACCTGCTGTTCCTGCTAATATACCAATTCCAAGACCCTTCCCTGTATCTCTCTTAGATCTTTGTGAGCAGAATGATATTGTTAAATGTTATAGGGAGAGTGTAGGAATACCTCCTATGGTTGTGCCAGAGCCGGCCATACCTACCCAAGGAGGAGTAGCACCAAGTGAGGATATAGCGAATAGGCCTCAGCAATCTACGGGAGATGTTGAGGGGGAAGAGGAGAGAGAAAATTCTGAGAGGGGTGGAGAAGAAGGTGAAGGTGTTGAGAATAGAGAGGGAAGGGATGCATATGATCCCGCTACCATTCAAGCCATAGTTCAATCTCTTTCTCAATCTACCTGAACCCAAGCTGTTCTTACTGAACTTGGTCTTGACGATTCTGAGTCATCCAGTTCTTCTCAAGCTGAGTCTGCTTCCCATCAAGGAGGTGCCCCTTCCTTTGAACTTGATATATCTCCCGTAGGTACCCCTGACCAACCAATCGAACAACCAGCAGAAAGCACACCCTCATTCATGAAACTTACTGACCCACATACTACCTTTCCCGACCAGACTCACCCCGTTCAAACTACTCAGGTCATTCAACAACCTGGTGGTCTGGTCATTCCTTTGACTTCAACTGCTCAAACATCCACCATTCCTATCATTCGCAGGGCCATTATAGCCCCAGAGCATGACATTCCACTCACTTCTCCAACTCTTAGCCTATCCGTTGAAACTAGTTCTGTCACCCCTGACTCTCTCATTCAACCTGATCAATATGTTGGGTATGGTGCTGGTAGTAGTAATGATGAAGGTAGTTTTGTTGTTAGGAGTGTGAGTGATAGAGAGGAGGTGAGAAAAGAAAAAGTGAGTGTTGAGGGTTCCCCAAACCCAGAAAGCCGGGAAGCCACATCTACTATGAGGCCTAGCACTGCTGAGCCTCATATTGAAGAAGTCGCGGTGATCCCACCCGTGCAAGTTTCTGCCCCACCAAGCCACTACGGTGTCTCTCAACAGACTCCGTCTTTATTGCACAGGGTTATAGCACATACACTGGGTCAACCCCAATTGGGCGTTGGACCTATTGAACAAAGAGGACCGTCTCCCTCGTCCTCGACTCCTTTTCGTGCACAATTTGATATGCCGCGGATCTCCGCTTATCTTGAACAACACAAAGTCACCATTGATGCACTGAGCTTGTTGGCTCGACAAGTCTCCTCAACTTCCATAGGTGGTACCTCTCAAGGTGCCATTCGAGGATTGGAAGGAAATCCTACTGGAGCCGACATCCATGCTGCTCCAGTAGGTGGCTCTGCCTCTGTGGCAGGTACCTCAACCGGTAATCTGAGTGATTCCGGGTTTGTTACACGTGCAGATCTTCAACTTGCTATTCAACAAGCCGTGTCCCCAATCCGCCAACAACTGCAGGAGACAAATTCAAAGCTGGATCGGATCGAAGAGGCTTCCAAGGCCCAAGCTGAGAAGCTCACTCGTATTGAAAATCTTCTTACAGCTCGCACTCCAGCAACAACGCCTCAACCTCAAGCTGATGTCACTTCTCTCTCTGTGGATGCTCTGAAAAGCATACTTTATGCAAAAATTCTTGAACAGAGACCAGACACTGCTTATGATCAAGACCTTTTGACTACTCTGCGGGCTGAACGAAATCCACAGGGAATCTCCTTGGATGACTTTACAGAATTTCATGAAGATGTCAATAGGAAAATAGATGGGGTGACATGAGGTTTTTACACCTCCCTTCAAAAAGTAACTGACTGGCTGAAGGTACTTGAACAAACCTGTCAGGCCCAGGCTCAGGGGTTAAAGAGGAGGCGGGATGATCAGGATCCTGATGATCGTCCCGAGGGGGAGAAAAGAAGAAGATGCATAACTGCCCCCTCAGCTGCAACTGTACCTGTACCATCCTTCAGCGAATATCTACCTACGGATACTAGTTCTGCTGGAAGTCAGCCTCAGCAACAACAACAAGCAACTGAACAGATGGCCGATGAAGTTTATGAAAAACAGCAAAAAGAAAATGCTGACAAACAAATTGTACTTTATGTACCTCAGCAACAATCTGAACCGAGGCCAAGTGATCTTGAAGAAGGTGAAATACCTTTCGAGCAGTCCCATGCCGAGATGTTTGAATGGTCTAGTGACTCAGAGGAACAAGTGGAAGATTTATATGAGTTTATTCATACATCACCTGCAAGGCATGTGGGGGAAGGTAGTTCTACTCTACCAGAAGAGGAAGCTGAGGATCCTGAGTTGGAAGGACTATTCAAGGGTATTGATGAATATGTCGAGGTTGCTACACGTCCAGCTTCACCTAGAGTTGTTGACAAATTCTATAATATCCCCAGTGAAAGGGAGCTTGCACTTAAAAGAAAAGAAAGGGAAGCAATTTCTAGAAGGGAAGCTAGGAGAAAGCCTAAACAAAAGAAACCAATCTTCGACGTGTCCAGGGTTCTCAGTGGGATTAATGTTGAAGTTCATGAAACTTTCCCTCCTCCTCCTGGTCGGTTTCAAGAATCAGCTGCCGATGTACTTGAAAGAAACAAACAGAGAGAGGCGGCTGAGAAAACAAGACAAGAATCTGAATGGCCCTTGCCAAGGAGCTTCATTGTGCCACCTGCTCCTCCAGTGTATCGTGGAGATCCAGGACTTGATGCAGGCAACATGTTCACAAGAAGTGCTGCCCAACAACCTATATGGAAACCTTATTTTGTCAATGCTGCTAATCTTGAAGAAAGAATTCCAGATATATTCAGTAATGAGCTAATACAGGTTATTTCCCCTGAGTTGCGGAACATGGACGATAAACAGAGAAGAAGATATGAACACATCCTCTCTCAGTCCATGACTAAACCCGAAGAGATCAAATCAGAGTATCCAATTGTTGAACTTATCAATATCTACACTCAGACAACCTTCCGAATAAAATATGCCATCTTTCATGTCAGAAGAGCAAACAACCTGTCATTCTTCCTCAACGAAGCAGACTTAAGGTTTGTAAGTATTGAAGACATCAGCTTCCTTTTTGACACCCTCTCTCAGAAAAGAGGAAAGTGGCCAGAAGAAGAGTTCGGAAGGGTTGCTCTAATGAAATACATGAGAAATCTAATGGAATACTTTGAGGAACACGATCTGCAACTCAGAGCTGAAAACAACTATCTGAAAGTCAACCTCTTAAAGCCTAACCAGAGCCATCCAGATCTAGAAAAGCTTGAAGAATTGACAGTTATCTATGATGGGCATCCAAACTTCAAAGGTGATCGAGGAGTCGTCTCAAAGAATACAAAAGGCGAAAAGATCTTCATCAGACTTGATAAACTCATGGCGTATTCAGACGGCACCTTGAAAATTCTCCATCATAAGATACATCAGAAAGTTTGGGAAAACCGGGCAGCCTATACTGATGAAGAACATGTTGAAGCCTATCGTGCTATAGAAAGGATGAGAACTACTCTGTCGAGCAGAAGGCAAATACGCAAGTGGCAAGTGGCATTTGGCATTCGCAACAAATCGGCATACGAATAGATTAATGTATTTATTTGTTGTGAATGATTACACACCTCACTTAGGGGGAGATTGTTAGATATATTAAAGTGAGGGGTGTAATATGTAATTACTCAAAGTTGGGGAAATGCTATATAAAGGCATTTCCCCCACATTTCAATGTTAAGCTTTGCATATTTCTAAACTCTTGTGTGCGTTTTCTCTCTTAGCTCTCGGCTCTCTTTCTCTCTACCGCTTACACATACAAACACACACATTAACTCTCAAGCATTGCTTCATCCGTATAATACGGGACCAACAGAGAGAAACCTCGGAAATGGAAGAAATTTCTTAGCTTGTTGTGGTATTTGTTTCAGATGGACAACTTTGGAAATTTCTTGAAAGATTATAGATGCATAGTTCACATGCCAGTGTTTGACCATTGAAACCAGAATTTGAAATGAACTGGAGCTAGCACCATCAACTCCTTTAGAAATGCTAGTGAGGCATTGATTGATTATTGCATATAAAGACTGCCAGATTGGCACCATGTTGTTTCTCTTAAATTTGACACTCTTGGTCAACACTCCATTAAACCCCCAGATCCTTCACATGTGAATATATAACTTTGCTGGATGGAATTGAATCAAAACTAGTTTTGCCAGCATAAGTGCCCCTTTCTGATGGTAGTTTAAACATAGTCCTTAGCTGGTTAACACCAAAAGAGAATTTGAAATTTTCAATCTGACCGGCTAGGATTTCTTCTCCTTCATCATTAACAATATTTTCCAGGGAGTGCCACAATTGTTGTACATACACCTCTAGAACATGAGGTTCTTCTCCGTCAGCAATAGGGTTATATAAGAATATGTGGTTTAATGGATGTGAAACTATGAGTTCAGAAAGAATAGGGTATTGAGTGGTAGTGGTGATGGAGTCAAAACAATGATTATTCATGAGATTGGGTAATTAGTTGGTTCGGGGAAACAGTTGTTCAGAAGGAACAAATGTTGAGAGGTTACTCGGATTAACCATCTGCAAGAAGATAATAATACCAATGGTTAATGATCAGATGTTCAGCAGATAAAACTAGAAAAAATTGTTCCTTCCTTTGATTTTGAAAAAATATTAAACTTTGAAAATATTTGAAAATTTTCAAATTTTACTAAGTGTTTTGTCGGAATTGAAGAATCCGACAAAAAAACTTAGGTGGAAATCCAAGGAAAACAAGTTGAAATTCCAAGAGTTTGTGAATTCCGACAGAATTCCTTGAGTGGAAACAAGAAATCCGAGACAATGTGAGATTCTGAGAGTTTGTACGGAATCCGAGACAATTAAGAATTCCGTAAGAATCAATGATTCCGATAAAACATAGAATCCGAGATATTACGAATTCCGAAAGAATCAAGAATCCGAAATAATCAAGGATGCCGATATAATCAAGAATCCGATAAAACATAGAATCCGATCAAACATCTGAATCCGATAAAACCTCGGAATCCGATAAAACCTTGGAATCTGATAAAATGTCTCAGAATCCGACAAAACCTTAGAATCCGAGAAGTTTCAAACAATGAAAACTCTCGGAATTATGAATTCCGAGAGAATCATAACAGTTTATCACCCTTCCAAATCATATTTTTAAAATTCAAAATTTTAACAAACACATTCAAGTCGATTGTATCATTTGTCATTCTAATCATTATTAGGGAAGCTTAAGCGGGTACCACACAAGGTTGTTCAAGTTTCAACAACATCAGCTCCTTTGCAGCTGCTTCATATGGATCTTTGTGGGCCTATGCGGGTACTGTCCAAAAATGGGAAAAGATATATTCTGGTGATGGTGGACGACTATTCACGGTACACATGGGTTAGGTTTGTCTCTCACAAGTCTGAAGTGCCTCAACAGATTATTCTGTTTCTGACAAAGCACAAGACTCAACAAGGTCAACCTGTAAAAGCAATTCGTACTGATAATGGCACAGAATTCAAGAATAGAACTCTGGATTCTTATCTTGATTCTGAAGGTATTTCCCATCAGTTCTCTGCAGCATACACTCCGGAGCAAAACGGAGTTGTGGAAAGGAAAAATAGAACTTTAGTTGAAGCTGCAAGAACCATGCTACAATACTCACAGTTGTCACCATCTTACTAGGCTGAGGCTGTCAATACAGCATGCTATACCCAAAACAGATCCCTAATCCACCGTCGTTTCAATAAAACTCCTTATGAACTGTGCAACGGCGTTGTGCCTAATATCAAATACTTCCATGTATTTGGTAATAGGTGTTTCGTTCTGAATGAAACAGACAAACTGTCTAAGTTTGATCCAAAAGCTGACGAGGGAATCTTTTGGGGGTATTCAACTGACAAAAAGGCTTTTCGAATTCTAAATCGGAGAACTCACGTTGTTGTCGAAAGCATCAATGTGACGTTTGATGATTTAGTAAACTTAAACTTTTTAACAGCCAAACCTACAAATAATAAAGATCCTGTTTCCCAGACAAACAAATCTAATAATCAACACATTCAGAATGAAGATATTAATTTGGATTTCATGTTTGATTTTTTCAAACCTACTAATACTTCTTCTGTACATGTAAATAGGGCTGATCCAGCACCTTAACAAGAGGAATCAGTCACAGTCACCACTTCTTCTGTTGTACGGGACACTGATCCGGAAAGTTCCGAGTTCGAAGCTACAAATAGTCCATTCCTTGTACAACAGATGCCTTCTACTGCTGAAATAGATGACAATGTAAATCCGTTTGCTGAAGTTGAAATGGTAAATCCATTTACAACGGACGCTCAACCAGTAGATGACTTCATACAGGTTAGGACCCCCGAGCCTGTATGGTTGAGAAGTCACCCTGACACTCAAGTAATTAGCAGTTTGAACGCCGGTGTTCGAACTCGTGCCGCAACTGCAAACGAATGTCTGAATATGAATTTTCTAAGTATGATAGAGCCAACACGTGTATCAGAAGCTTTAGAAGATCCGGATTGGATTCTTGCTATGCAAGACGAGCTGAATCAGTTCGACCGTTTGAAAGTCTGGCGGTTAGTACCCAAACCTGAAGGTAAATCAATTGTGGGGACTAAGTGGATCTTCAAAAATAAGAAAGACTCTGATGGAGTAGTTGTGCGAAACAAGGCTAGGCTAGTGGCTAAGGGGTACAATCAGCAAGAAGGAATTGACTATGATGAGACCTTTGCCCGTGTAGCCCGGTTGGAAGCAATCAGATTATTTTTAGCCTATGCTGCCTTCAAGAATTTCAAGGTTTTCCAAATGGACGTTAAAACTATATTCCTCAATGGTAAACTCAAAGAGGAAGTCTATGTTGGTCAACCTGAAGGTTTTGTGGATCCCAAACGTCCGCAGCATGTATATCTACTTGACAAAGCTTTGTATGGATTAAAACAAGCCCCAAGAGCTTGGTATGATGAGTTGTCAGATTACTTATTGAGCAAGGGCTATGCAAAAGGAACCACAGACACAACACTCTTCAAAAAGCAGATTGGTTCAGATTATATTCTTGTACAGATTTATGTAGACGACATTATCTTTGGCTCAACTAGCCCAAAGTATGGTGATGATTTTGCTAATACCATGAAACAGAGATTTGAAATGAGCATGATGGGGGAAGTTAACTTTTTCCTTGGATTGCAAATTTCTCAATTTAACCATGGGATTTTTATAAATCAGTCAAAATATATAAAAGTTTTATTAAAACGCTTTGACATGACTGATTGTTCTCCACTTTCAACTCCCATGGGAATTAACACTAAACTGTTTGCTGACCCTGATGGCAAATCAGTAGATTTAAAAACTTTTCGTGGTATGATCGGATCCTTATTGTACTTAACAGCTAGTAGGCCAGATATAATGTTTGCTACTTGTCTCTGTGCCAGATTTCAAGCAAATCCTAAATAGTCTCATTTATTGGCAGTGAAAAGAATATTAAGATATCTTAAGGGTACTCCAAATCTAGGTTTGTGGTATCCTAGAGATTCTGATTTTGAACTAATTGGATACTCGGATTCTGATTATGCAGGATGCATGCTGGACAGAAAAAGTACATCTGGCAATGCACATTTTCTGGGAGATTGTAATAGGTAAGGTTTTGGGCATAATGAATAAAAGAACTATGTGTTTTCTATAGTGTAAACCATATTCTCTCTAGTTCTACATACAAACCTTCATATATCCTACACTTCTTATATGGGACTAACAAGTGGTATCAGAGCCAAAGGAGTGAAGATTAGATCTGAATTCAACAACAAAAGTCGAATTTTTGAAGATTTTTGAAGAAAAAGGGGTATTCTCGGGTTTGAGATCAAAGTCTAGATCAAATGAAATTTTTGAGTGTTAATTGATTAGATTAGAGTCGCAAAGCATAATGGAACACTCGACATTTGATTTCATAGCAATTGAATAACAAATCAGTGGCCAAATTGAAGATTTTTGAGTTTTTGAGTTTTGGAAGTTCTTGAAGAAATTTGATCGATTTGGCTTATTTGATCGTTGTTTATGATTATTATTGATTGAGAAGTGTAAATCGGGGGTAGGCAAAGTGATCTGGACAAGAAATACACAGATTCGGGCAAAATTTTGAAATTTTTGAATCTGAGCGGGTTGATCTTGAAGCTGTCGGAATTCCAGGTTTGACGGTGTCGGATTTGCCATTTGAATCTATCGGAATTGATGAATTCCGAGAATATTTTGGTCGGAATTGTCAAATACCGAGAATAAATGTGCCGGAATTGTTGAATACCGAGAATAATTTGGTCGGAATTGTCAAATACCGAGAAGAAATTTATCGGAATTGCTATAATCCGAGAAAATTGTATCGGATTTGGAGTTTTTTCTCGGAATCCTTTATTATCTCGGATTCTCTGTTTTCTCGGATTCTTTGTTTTTCTCGGAATCCTTGATTTCCTCGGATTCTCTGTTTTCTCGGATTCTCAGTTTTTCTCGGAATCCTTGATTTCCTCGGATTCTCTGTTTTCTCGGATTCTCTATTTTCTCGGAATTCTATATTTTCTCGGATTTTTTTTTCTCGGAATTCTATTTCATCGGAATTCCCTCAGTGCTTAGAATTGTCAATTTTATCGGAATTCAAGATCACCCGGATTTACACTCATTTTTCAAAATTTTAAGATTTCTGATCATTTTGCCACAGCTCGACCCCAGCCAGGGGCTCTGCCCCTTGGACCCCGCTATCAGGGGCGCTGCCCCCGAACCTCCGTCGTCGTTGTTGTGACTGAATTATCTTGTCACCTTGATTCCTAAGTCAAGTGTTTGGATTTTTGGCTGAGTCAGAAGTTCTCAAAGTTTCAGTTATCATTCTGATGTTTCTAGCTTCGGGTCAATGTTGGGTCATTGTTACCATGTATTGGAATCTCTAGTCCCTTATGTCTAGTAATCCGGCTCTTGCTTAACGGATTTTTGGGTCTTCTTTCTTAGTGTCACCAATTTTTGGTCTCAAAACCAGATTTTGTCCATCCATCCCTTGTTTCTTTTGAATCTTGGTTATCTTTTATCAGTCATCTCCGATGTTCCATATCACAGTGTTGGTGAAATTTGTTGAAGGATTAACCAACACCAGGTATCATCAGTTTTTTTAAGATTTTGTAAGTTCATTCGTGTGCTCTCAAATAAGGATGTATCCGACTCCCTGATCTTATTACAGTTCACAGTCAAATATCCTCTTATGTGTACCCAAGTTTGTTTGCATCCGTATGTCTTTCAGAATTTTTTCCACTTGTTGTGATCTGGTGAAGGTTGATTACACGGTATTGGGATACTTACTTGACAACATCAATCTACAATATCAAATTACATCCAACACAGAGTTATATATCTTCAAGAATTCAGATCAAATCATTACCACTCCTCAACGGTCAAGAGTAGTTCAACTATCTTTTCAAGTCAGGGAATGTTTGAAGATTATTTTGACTTGAAGTGTTGGATCTTCCCCACCCCTCTTCCATGTTTTTGCAACGGAATCTCATGGTGATGTCTTTTGTGCACGATGCTCATAAAGTATTATAATCATCATGAGGGGGAGAATAAAAAGTGAAGAAATTTTACATTGTTGATTCAGTTGTTGAGGGGGAGTTTGAAGCTTATTGATAAAATCATTGTGTTTACTCATGATTATATAATATTTAATCATCAAAGAAACAAAACTGCTTATATAATCTAAGGAAAACTTAGATTACTGGCGTGTACACTCCTATTTCAATACAAAGGGGGAGAATGTAAATTCATAATATTGTATAGAAATAGGAGTTTAAATGTAATATACCCATGGGGTATATATAGGGATATGACCTATTGTAATAGGTAAGGTTTTGGGCATAATGAATAAAAGAACTATGTGTTTTCTATGGTGTAAACCATATTCTCTCTAGTTCTACATACAAACCTTCATATATCCTACACATTATACTTGAACCACTTGTTATATGGGACTAACATCCAGTCACTTGAAACTCCTTTCAAGCACAGGTTACTGTTGCGTTTCATGCATTCAATCCTTGATCAATACACAACCAACACCTAACCTCAGCCTTAATTCAAACTTCCTTCCCATGAAGAATAACTGACTGTGGAAATTTAGAATGTATAAACATTCTGGGAAGTGTTTAAACATGCTAAGATGGAACACAGTAAAGACCAATGAAGGTAACCGCATCATGCGTATATATAGTCTCCACTATATATCGATACAATCATCGGTTAGCAGTACTGCTTACAGTTCCCAAAGCTTATAAGTAAATCAAACATTTACTAAAACGATATTCAAGCCTAGTCAATAGCATAAACAATGCTATTATACCTAGTATGAAATTCATCACTAGTATTTGACAACGGCTTAATGACGGGATCATCAACACAATATCCCTTTGTACTCTTTTGTACTCTCTTATTAAACCACTTGCATAGTGTTTATCAAAGAGATCATACACAAGGTTATCATAGTCATCATATCCTCAATTTTACCGAAGTCTACAATAGGATTAATGACACTTATGATTATTAGACATGCCCTCAATGTAACCGAAGTTTACAATAGGGTCACTGACACTCACGTATATTAGAGTCGACATACCCTTAATGTTACCGAAGTACACAATAGGGTCAATGACACTCATTGGAATTTAAATGTCGTATCTACACCACATATTAGTTTATCCAAGACTTCGATTAAATCGACAGTCTTATTAGTATAGATTGACTTGCAGTAAAACTTACTCAAGAAAACTCTATTTTTTCGAACATCAAGAACATACTACAGTATTTCTTGAATTTTACAATCCAATTTACTCCAGAATACATATTTGTACTCGTGAAACAATAATTCCATCAATACGTTGAAAACAACCCTAAATTAGGACATTATTTTCATTGAGTACAGCTTACTAGGAACACTTAAAGCTCCCACTAGCCCTGACAAGAGTATCTAGCTTAATCTATGCTTTCTAGAAAACTCATTCCTTTGACTTTCTCGTAAAGCAAGACTACAACCACAAGATGAAAGTTTTGTCGACTTCAGTCATGGACACAACTTGGATGTAATGGATGTGTAAGACCTCGGAATATGCTTCAAACATTTCCTCAACTAAATCCTGTGAAGGATCAAGGTTTTCTTACGTCCAAGTGAACTAACTTGTTTCCGCAAGGTGACAACAATATTTCACTTTATCCAAGTCATCTTCAACATAGCCACTAGAACATGTTTCCATATAATCAACATGAAACACTTTGTCTCTAGTCGGTATTTGAAGTTGTCTATGATTGCATATATGTTATTCTCTACACCCTTCTTGGATAACACCTTTGGTGTGGGATTAACCTAAGTCAAGTACTTGGATGCATCATATGAGTTACATCTATGTATACCATTCCCTTCTTATATACACTAGTGAACTCAGGGTTCCACTATGTTTCCGATGAATGGTGACCTCACAATGATTCACCATCAAGCTGCTGTTGCTAAAATATGACAACCTCATATCTAAACAGCCTTCTTGATTTCCATCAGATTTAAAGAAGCAATGGTTATTGTCAGGTTTTACCAGCATCTTAATGCTGATTAAATGCTAGTGTCAACGTTAGGTCTCTTATTTAAGTTTTACGTTCTTCCACTAGAATGCTTTTGGATATTGTTTTCTCCCTTTTAAGCAACCAAACATGGTTCCCATAAGTTCAAGAAACAACTACCCAAAACTCAGATGAACTACTTAAATATATATAAGCATCAACTTAGTTTATAATTCATCCATCTCCCACAGAATGTAGACTGGATAATTTTAAGTTTTGAAATTGACAAGCAAAGGACTCTTTCTAGTCAAAATCTCATTTGATGCTTAAGTGACCATCATGTTGGGATTTAGATTGAGGACTTGGTTCATAAAATTAATGTATATCAATCACATTGAATACATGTTTTTAGGCCTGCCTTTCACCAGATCATCAACAAAGATATCCTGTTTTTCTTTAATGTGACACCATGTACAAATGTGTCTTTCAGAGAAAACGAATTATGGGTTAAACCCATGGTCCATTTTATGTTTAAACCAATATAGATAAGAAAAAATAGCATCTATTCTGGATCTAAGAATTGATATCTATATGCCCTTATTGATTCTTAATTTTCTTTAGGTTAGTGCCGAACACCACTAGGTTTCAGACACAAACCTTTCGTCTATTTAAACATTCTCCCAACAACTATCATTAAGATGGTGATGGAGAATTTTTACTAGTGTCACTCTTTGTGGCATACTTGAACGGATTATCCACACAAGTGTGATCAAGATCCAACAAGTCTTAATCCTTCATACCAACACTGGTGAAGGATTTCTTAATCACCCAAGTCTAATAAACAAGATTTGCATCTTTCATTTAATCTGAGGTTAAACTTTTACAAAGATCCTAACCACAAGGATCTAAGCGATGTAAATGTTGTTTACTTGATCAAGGTTGATTATGCCATAGAGTTAATGTATCCAAACCACTTTTGGATCTAAGAATCAATTATTCATGATTGTCTTATTACTTATAACGAGCCTTTATGTATGCAATGATATGGATAAGTTTTGATAAAAACATCTCAAAACAATATTTCAAAATGTTTCAATTCCAAGTGATATCCATCATCATCAAATGTGTATTTAAGCACTATAAATAGTCAAAAATAACACATAAGCATAGACATGGATCAAATGTGAAATGAAACCACCAAAATGAAAAATCTTTTATCAAAAATACAAGATACAAAATACATCCATCATCTTCAAAAGAACATACAATAAAGCAAGTCTTGCCTCGCAGGGCACAAAAATAAAAGTAATAACTAATTCGGAAATGATGGCGAGACTAACACTCCCAATTCTCTTGTAGAGGACAATCAACATAGTTTCCTCTTTAGAGATCCGGTTCTTCAAGCTCTTCCTTCATGGATCGAACAGACCTGTACTTTGTAACGAAATAAATTTGTGACAAACGTGAGTCTTATAGCTCGGGTAAACAACTCAGCTTATTTAGGAATAGCAATGAAGTATAATCATGAATGTACCTCAAGCAGGAAAATTAACTCTCTCTTTTCTGAGAAGTTTTATATCCTCTCGGCACGAAGGGCAGGCATGACAGCCCCAATCCCCAAATCTTCCGCAGAAGTAGCAAACCACCCCTTGTTGAGTCTCCTTAGGCACATCATCAATGTCCATGGACTCAAAACTTGAAGCAAGCTTGGATATTCCAACTTCTTCTGATAGGATCGATTTCTTGATCCTCATAATATGTTGTTCCTTAGAACCAAGAACGGGAGTGGATGAGGATGATGCATGCTTGGACATGTCAGATTCTACATCCTTCAACATTCCATGCAATTCATCTATAGATATTTCCTTTCCATGCATATGATAGTCTTTTACAAACTGTTCATATGATGCGGGCAGAGACTGAAGTATGAAATTCACACTAAGCTCCCTCCCTATAGGAAATCCTAACCTCTCTATTTGGTCCATGTATGATTTCATCTTCAAAACATGGGCACTAACACTCCCGCCTTCCCGCATCTTACAACCGGTTAGACTTTTAACACACTCATAATGTTCTTGCCTGACTTGCTGTTGGAATTTATCCTTCAGCTTGTTAATCATGTCATACACAGTCATGTGCTCAAATTGCTTTCGCAGTTTCGAGCTCATTCTTGATAACATGAGACAAGCAACATCGTGCGTATCCTGAACATGCTTTTCATACGCGTATCGGATGGTTCATGCCACATTGATAGCAAGTGGTTCAGGAAGTGGTTCCTCAAGGATGTGCAACTTAGACTCGGCACGTAGGACAATTCTCAATTTCCTAAGCCAGTCAACAAAGTTCACTCCCGTGAATTTCTCCCTTTCTAAGAACATACGAAGTGAAAAGTTCGACTTGGTGTGGTTATGATTCGACATCCTATATTTAAAGAGAGTACGTGAATTAGTTAGTTTGATTTAATCCTCGTTAAAATAATTACCCATATCGTCTCGAAAAATATTTTAACAATGGCTAAGAACCATATTTCACTCCAATTCATGACGGGGTTGTCGCGGATCACTTCATTGAGCTATTTAGGCCGATAACCATTTTACCGATTGAAATCTCTATTGCAACTCTTAGACACTTGTGGGATCCTACGACAACCATCTGTCGTTTGGCATGTTTGATCCCTACCTGCACCAATTCAAAATTAAAATTCATGGTTGACTCGTGCTAAGCTCGACAATCACTTAAGGATTTTAATTTGCAATTGTAAATAGTCTGTCAAGACATACGATGTCAAACCCACCAAAATTGGCTCGTGCTAAGCTCGACAACCAAAATTATGAATTTGCCATACTCACCTTCCACACAGTTTTATGCAATTGTAAATAGAAATTGAAATGGCGTACAAGCCACAATAATTTCTTATTTATCTATTCTAATTACACGGATGAATAAAATGGCATGCAAGCCACAATATTATTAAAAATATATCAATTTTAATAAATATTACAGCCATAAGTGATATAAAATCACCAAATGCATCCAAACACACAAAATCAACCACAAGGTCAAAGGCAAGGTTTACCAATTTCAAATCAACCACATACAACCAAACAAACTAAAAATGGTAACAAAATTACCAAATACAAATCTGGAACAAATTTCCAGAATCTCAAAATTGCCAAAAATTCCCGAAACCAAAACTGTTTTTAACAAGAAACCAAAAACTGCTACAGTGCGGTTAGCGGCGCTATACTTGAGTTAGCGCCGCTAACTCAAGGTTACCGCCGCTAACCCCGGTTCGACAGAAAATAAACATTTTGATTTCGGGATTTTCAGGCCACCATGTGCAAATCTAACATAGAGGTGGCTCTGATACCACTGTTGGGATTTCGTGGGCTCGCAGCGGAAGCGAAGTACAAGAAAAATAGCCCAATGTACAACACATCAAAGCATAAAAACAAGAAATCCCAAAAGAGGACCAAACTCTATGTATAAGAAATGCAACATGTAAGAAGGAACGAAGGTTATATCTTTCTCCTTAGCTCCAGAAATGATTTTGTGGCTGTATTGATGCTCCTACAAGAACGAAACACGCGGATCTTCTATTGGGATGTACCCCGGGAACATGTCAAACCACGAGTGCTAGCAAGCCTTTGGTAGTACTTCACTTTGAAAACTACTTCAGGAACAACAACTATGATCTATGTTTCTGGAACCCACACATAAAACTCTCTCTAAGTCTATATATATATAAATATATATATATATATATATGCCCTTAAGAGTGTGTATGCGAAGAAAATGGCAAAAAGTTACAAATGAGACTTATGAGGTAGTCTTATATAGACCTCAATTCGTCCTATCTCTCCTCATAGCCGGCCAAAGAGTCACCTTAGTGTCACACATGCATTGCTAGTCTTGGAGGTGATTTTGACATAAATCACATGCAGCCGTAGCAGAGCTAACCCATCCGGGTTCGCGGCACTAACCCCTTAAGGATAGCGGCACTATCGCGGCCTATCAGTGATATGACACAAAGTACATGCAGCCGTTGCGGCGCTAATGATAGCGGCGCTAACGCGGCCTGCAGCCTTCTGGTCAATCAGTCACATGCAACCGTAGCGGCGCTAACCCCTTAATGTTAGCTGCGCTAACGCGGCCTGCAGCCTTCTCGTCAATCGGTCACATGCAACCGTAGCGGCGCTAACCGTTAAGAGTTAGCGGCGCTAACTCATTAACGTTAGCGGCGCTAACGCGGCTCGCAGTACCAACTTTTGTCTTTTGCCATATTTGGTCCCTTTACATTAGTTGTTGTCAGGTTTGACCCCGGTGTATGACCCAATAGGCCAATACATCATCAGCAGCGGTCTATATGGCGTACGTGCATTGGTGGGCATATTTCTAACAAGAAGTACATGCGGTAATGCCTACCTAATATATAGTGCGTTACCTGGACCTCAAAATGGTTGATACTTGAAGAAACCGATATTTGTTTTGTTGTGAAAGTTGCGGATGCACTAGGCGCCTTCCGGGATTTGATGAACAAGGTGTGTTGACCAATGTTAGACAGACTAGTGATTTTCTTCTGCGACGATATTGATGTATTTTGGGACCCGAGGGGAGCATGAACTACATCATCAAAAGATACTAGCGACTATGAAGCAGGAGAAACGCTACGTGAAATTTTCTAAGTACGAATTTGGGTTACAAAAGGTTCAGTTCTAAGTCATTTTGTGAACCAGTGTGGAACAAGAGGTAGACCCCGCCTAGTTGAGGCCGTGTTGAAGTGGGAACAGCCAAAAAGTCCCACCGAGTTTAGAAGTTTTCTAGGATTGGTGAGATATTACCTATAGTTATCTGTAGAGGTGTACAACAGACGGCTTTGTGGAGGCCCTACGACCAAAATTGTGCGAAACTTCGGTGTTAACTCCGTCGGAGGGTATCAAGAATCTAGTGGTTGTTGTGTTACATCGCACTGCAATTTGTGATATGTACTGATGCAGCTGAGGAAGTTAAATGCTTACGCGTCGAGGCAACTTAAACCCCATGGGGGAAATTAACCGATATACGATTGAGGGGTTGCGGCCGTGGTTTCCACGTTGAAGATTTAGAGGAGCTATCTCTAAAGGGTTAAGTATACTATCTACACCGACTACGAGAGTATTAAATACGTCACATATCATAAGTATTTGATTCTGCGACAGCAGAGATTGATGGATTCGACGAAAGATTTACGACTGCGAGTTTTACCTTAGTGGAAGTTAATGTTGTGGCTGACACCTGGAGTCAAACGTCAAGGTGTATGTTGCTGAGAGTGAAATGTTTGCGAATGACAATGACCACTCTGTCAGTCAATTTGATTCGGTCGGCTCAGACTAACACGGATAAATCAGAAGATCACGATAAGAAACTCAAGTTATCAATGCCTACACTTGGAAGGGAAGAAGGAACAGTGTAGGTGCACAAAATATGGAAGGAGCCATGCTAGAGAATGCATATTAGAGTTTCAAGGTTGGTTCAATGGCTACACATGTTACTTGAGTAGAGACTGCCGGGGAAAAGAGGTGAGAGTTTGTGTTAACTATTAGGAATTCGTTTTGATTAATTCCGAAGCAAGTAAAACCTTATGTCATTATGGTTGTTCTGAACAAGCACCAATGAAACTAGAAATGCCTCGGGGGTAGGATTAGCCGATGATGAGATCTTAGATGTATAAACTGTGTAGGGAGGTAACATAATTAAATTGGAGATGCGGAGTTAGTAGCAGATATATATTGATTGCTAGAGAATTCCAGGTCATCGTGAGAGTAGAATGGCAAAATCACTATCAAATTACAGTTACATGAAACCGAAAAGGAGTTAGGATCCAGACTCCTAGTAGGGGAGAAAATCGTCATCTCAAAGGGGGACTTTATGCCAAGAATTCAAGTATGAGTAGGGATATAAGGGTACCATTCTTAGATCCTTTCGTGTATAGAGATGGTATAAATAGCGAATCCGGCTAAGAAGGAAGCCGTTAGGAAAAGTGAGTTTCACTAACACTTATATTATGATTGGGACACGTGTTTTATGTGATAGTGTGTTTTATGTGACGCGGATGTCGTGTCTTAAGCAGTTGTGCTTGTTTGGCCGATGGCCACTACGCCGTGTGAGGTATTTGTTATGTGTTGTTTTTTTTGGTGTCGTTTATTGAGTAGCCGTGCTAGTTTGGATGGGGGCCACTCGCCAATGTGGCGTATTAGTTGTGTTGTACATTATTTATGTAATGTCACACCGGGTTGGACCCGAGATGTGACGATAAGGGTGGGACCCGCCAGCAGATTGTGTTCATTTTAGAAACAGTGTCGAGGCATGGGGTGCCAATGTCAGTTGGGAGTTCAGGGCACGGAGTTCCAATGACCATAGTGTCTGTTTGACATGCGAGAGTTACGGTTCCTCTGTGTTTCATAGAGGTTGAGTAACAAGATCATACTTGCGTATGGTTATCATCTGCCGACGGATGGTCTAAATGAGAGAGTGATGCAGATATCTATGGGAAGTGCTTAGGGCACGAGTAACCAAAAATCGAGAGCAACTGAGATATTGCTTTCCATTAACAGAATTCATGAGTTATGACCGTTTTCACGTAATTATTAGAATGACTCCGTGCGTGTTGTAATAGTGTAAGCAGTGTAAAATCCCTGGTTGTTGGGGTTGAAGTGGTGTAGTAAGAGCTCGGAAGTAGCGAGGTAATGATGAAAACGTTTGAGAACCTTCAGAAATTCGTGAAAAGTTCCGCACAACGCAGAGCAGACAGAAATGCTACACTGATAAACGTCATCAAAAGTAGTATTTTAAGTTGGTACTGTGAGCCGCACCAGTTTTTTCATGAAAATGAGTGATACGCTTCAGGAAGCGTGGAGAGGTGAGCCCTAGAAATCCCGACCCTTCGAGGTTGTGTGAGAATCCTGTGGAGATCAGAATGAACTCAGGAACCAAAGGGAGAGGTTAGACAAGAATGACCGCGAAATGTCCGAATTGAGACTTCGAGGACGAAGTCGTGTCTTACTAGGGGAGAGTTGTAATACCCGTTTACAACAAACGCAATTTATATTATTGTTAGAAATCAGGAGTTAAGATCAAAGTTATCTTATATTGAGAATCCAGAAGTCGTGAATGTTGGATATATCATTGTCATAGAATATGATACTCAAGTTAATAAAGTGTAAGTCGAGACTTGATCCAAATTATATATCCATTTAATGATCGAGTTTAGCTTAATTATTAGGGTTCTAAATTATGGAGTTGGAGGGTGTGAATTATATTTATAAATGATAATAATTATTCATAATAGGTTAAGTGGGCTTAGAATCGTTTTTGGATTGGATCTTTATCTTTGTGGACTCAAGACTTAGAGATTTGGGCTTGGACCATTAAAGGTTGTTGGGTTTGCATTTTAGTTAGTTAGATATTAAGAGAAAAAGAAAAAAAATAGAAATAGATATTATAGTATTCAATAGCATTTAATATTAGGGTTTTTGGGCTTCTGAGATGAACAGTAACCAAGAGAGAGAGAGAGAGAGAGCAGTGTCTGCGATGGCTGCTTCTGCGCCGGCGCCGCCCTCCGCCGCCGGCCACCGTTGCGCCGCCGTTTCACGCCGGAAAACTTCATTTCGAAGGGGAAACGTTCAAGTAACTTTTCTCTACTACTTCATGAGCTTAGAACTTCATTTTATGTTGTCGTAGTCGAGTTTTTAGAGGGTTTCATGACTGCCCTGTTGTTGTAAAGAAGTAGATTAAGAAAACCCGTTTTCGTTGTTAAACCATAGCATAGAAGCCTTAGAACTTAAGGCAATCGTGTGAGTGGCAATGTGTTGTCGAAAATCAGAGGTTGTGTGTGCGGGTGTTGAAGTCGCCGGAGAAGACGACAGGTCATGTATGTGTGTTAACTTCGTCGGAGAAATCAGCCGGTTGTGTGTATTCGACTGCATCGCTGAAACGCAAGTTGTGTGTGTCCTTCGTCGGAGATGACCGGAGTTGGGCTGTGTGAGATCTTCACCGGAGCTGTGTGTGTGTGTGTGTGTCTTCATAGGAGAAAGCGATGGCAGCAAGTATGATTGTGTGTGCGTGTTTGAGTATCGCCGGAGGTGTCTGAAACGTTGGTGTGTGTTGTCGTCGGGAACCGCCGCCGAGATGTGTGTTGCTTTTTTGTGGTTGTTTGTCGCCGACGAGGGATTTCGTGGGCTAGCAGCGGAAGCAAGGTACAACAAATAAAGCCCAAGGTACAACTAAATAAAGCATAAAAGCTAGAAATTCCAAAATGGACCAAACTCTATGTTCAAGAAATGCAACAAGGAAAGGAAAGACGTGGTTATACCTTTCTCCTTAGCTCCAGTGATCTGCTTGTCTCGTGGTTGTGATACTCCAAGAACGAATCACGGATCAACTATTGAAGTATACCCCGATAACACGCCAACCTCAAGTGCTAGCAAGCCTCCATGGTACTTCAACTTGAATACCACTTCTGGAACAGCAACAAGTAGACCAACAATCTGGAGCTTACTCTCTTGAACCTTCTCTTGGTCTTTGTAGCACCAAAGAAGAAGAAATGTGTATAGAACACTTAGAGAGAAAGTTGAGAGAAAAACCATCAACAAAATGAATTCACTCTTTGCTTCTCTACTTCCTCCAGACCCCAATAAACCCTTCAAAGGCCGGCCATAGTGGATTCCATAAGTCCCACATGCATTGGCTAGCTTGGGAGGTGATTTGACAAATGTCACATGCAGCCTGTAGCGGCGCTAACCTTTAGGGTTTAGCGGCGCTAACACCTTAAAGTTAGCGGCTCTAACGCGGCCTGTCAGTGATTTGACACAAAGTTCATGCAGCCGTAGCGGCGCTAACCTTTAGGACTTAGCGGCGCTAATACCTTAAAGTTAGTGGCGCTAATGCGGCCAGCGATGTGAACTTTTGTCTTTTGTCATATTTGGTCCCTTAACTTTAGTTGCTGTCAGGTTAGACCCCGGTGTATGACCCAATAGGCCCATACATCATCAGCAGCGGTCTGTATGGCGTATGTACATTAGTCGGCATATTTCTAACAAACTCTCACTTGCACATAATGCACCGTACCCATGTAACCACAGACAAAGAGCGGCCTCTAGCAAAGCATCGATGCCCCCAAGTCAGTATGGATTCCGCTTCCTTGCAGAAAACCATAACCTACATAAAAACGTAGAGGTCCTATAGATAAGTGATCAAACATCCTTTTGTTCGCGATATCCTTGTGAACACGAGACATAGATTAATATGTCAATCTCCAGATCGTTCACGATTATGTTTCTCGATCTTGATTGGTGGTGACCAAAATTTAAGGACATATCTGATTCTCAATCAATATTCCTTTGCGCATGGCCATGCTTATTTTGGTGTCAGCGCCCAATCATCGAGGGGCCCAGGGATATCTCTCATATCAGAGGAACAAATTCCGTTGACTATACAACCCCATAGCGTGAATCTTATCTTACTTAACTATTCCTTTTATAATAGCCAGTTACGAACTACGTTTTGAAATAGCCGAAGTAAGAAAGTTTCATGCTATAGTAATTCATACATTTCGGGTCGAAGGACGTAATGATATTATCCTTCCGAGTCACTCTTTGACCATGATCCATGAAGTGAACTCAGGTGCGGGTCTTCCAGTCACTTGAAACTCCTTTCAAGTACAGGTTACTGTTGCGTTTCATGCATTCAATCTTTGATCAATGCACAACCAACACCTAACCTCAGCCTTATCTCAAGCTTCCTTCCCTTGAAGAATGATTGGCTGTGGAAATTTAGAATGTATTAACATTCTGGGAAGTGGTTAAACATGCTAAGATGGAAAACAGTAAAGACCAATGAAGGTAACCGCATCATGCGTATATATAGTCTCCACTATATATCGATACAATCATCGGTTAGCAGTACTGCTTACCGTTCCCAAAGCTTTTAAGTAAATCAAACATTTACTAAAACGATATTAAAGCCTAGTCACAAGCATAAACAATGCTATTACACCTAGTATGAAATCCATCACTAGTATTTGACAACGGCTTAACTATGGGATCATCTACCCGATATCCCTTTGTACTCTTTTGTATTCTCTTATTAAACCACTTGCATAGTGTTTATCAAAGAGATCATACACAAGGTTATCATAGTCGTCATATCCTCAATGTTACCGAAGTCAGCAATAGGATTAATGAAACTTATGATTATTAGAGTCCACATACTCTCAATGTAACCGAAGTTCACAATAGAGTCACTGATACTCATGTTTATTAGAGTCGAAGTACCCTCAATGTTACCCAAGTACACAATAGGGTCAATGACACTCATTTAAATCTAATTGTCCTTTCTACACCACATATTTGAATATCCAAGACTTCGATTAAAATCGACAGTCTCACAAGTATAGGCTTGCTTGCAGTAACAACTTACTCAAGACAACTCTATTTTCGTCGAACATCAAGAACATACTCCAGTATTTCTTGAACTTTAGAATCCACTATATTTCACGTTCATATTTGTACTCGTAGAACAATAATTCCATCAATAGGTTGAAAACATTCCTAAATTATGACATTATTTTCATTTGAGTATATTTTATTAGGAACACATAAAGCTCCCACTAGCCCTGACAAGAGTATCTGGCTCAATCTATGCTTTCTAGAAAACTCATTCCTTTGACTTTCTCGTAAAGCAAGACTAACGCCATAGGATGCAAGTTTTACTGACTTTTAATCATGGACACAACTTGGGTATAATGGATATATAAGACCTCGGAACATGCATCAAAACATTTCCTCAACTTAATCCTGTGAAGGATCAAGGTCTTCTTATTTCCATGTGATCTTACTTGTTTCCCCAAAGCGACAACAATGCTTCACATAATCCAGACCAAATCTGGATATTATGGATGTGTAAGAACCTCGGAAAATGCCTTAAACATTTCCTCAACTTAATCATATGAAGGATGCAGGTCTCTTACGTCCAAGTGAACTAACTTGTTTCGTCAAGGTGACAACAATATTTCACTTTTATCCAAGTCATCTTCAACATAGCCACTAGAACATGTTTTCATATAATCAACATGAAACACTTTGTCTCTAGTCGGTATTTGAAGTTGCCTATGATTGCATATATGTTAGTCCCTTCACCCTTCTTAGATTACACCTCAGGTATGGGATTAACCCAAGTCAAGTACTTGGATGCAACAAAAGGTTACATCTATGTATACCATTACCTTCTTATTATTCACTAGTGAACTCAGGGTCCCACTATGTTTCCGATGAATGGTAACATCACAATGATTCACCATCAAGCTGCTGTTGCTAAAATATGACAAGCTCATATCCAAACAGCCTTCTTGATTTCCATCAGATTTAAAGAAGCAATGGATATTGTCAGGTTTTACCAGCATCTCTATGCTGTTTAAATGCCAATGTCAACATTATGTCTCTTATTTAAGTTTTACGTTCTTCCACTGGAATACTTTTGTAAATTGTCTTCTTCCTTTTGAGCATCCAAATATGGTTCCCATAAGTCTAAGAAACAACTTCCAAAACTCAGATGAACTACTTAAATATATAAGCATCAACTTAATTTATAATTCATCCATCTCCCACTGAATGTAGACTGGATATTTTTAAGTTATGAGATTGACTAGCAAAGGACTCTTTCTAGTAAAAATCTCATTGGATGCTTAAGTGACCATAATGTTGTGTTTTAGATTGAGGACTTGGTTCATAAAATTATTGTATACCAATCACATTGAATACATATTTTAGGCCTGCCATTTACCAGATCATCAATAAAGATATCTGGTTTTTCTTTAACGTAACACCATGTACAAAATGTGTTTCTTACAGAAAATGAATTATGGGTTAAACCCATGATTCATTTCATGTTTTTAAACCAATATAGATAATGGAATCTTAGCATCTTTTCTAGATCTAAGAATCGATATCTATATGCCCTTATTGATTCTTAATTTCCTTAGGTTAGTTCCGAACACCTCCAGGTTTCAGACACAAACCTTTTGTCTAGTTAAGCATTCTCTTAACAACTATTATAAAGATGGTGATGGAGAATTTTACTAGTGTTACTCTATATGGCATACTTGAACAGATTATCCACACAAGTGTGATCAAAATCCAACAAGTCATAATCCTTCCTACCAATACTGGTGAAGGAATTCTTAATCACCCAAGTCCAATAAACAAGATTTATATCTTTCATTTAACCCGAGGCTAAACTTTTACAAAGATCCTAACCACATGGATCTAAGCGATGTAAATGTTGTTTACTTGGTCAAGTTTGATTATGCCATAGAGCTCATATATCCAAATCACTTTTTGATCCAAGAATCAATTATTCATGATTGAATTATTACTTATAACAAGTCTTTATGCATGCTATGATATGGATAAGTTTTGATAAAATCATCTCAAAAATAATTTTTCAAAAATGTTTCAATTCCAAGTGATATCCATCGTCATCAAATGTGTATTAAAGCACTTAAATAGTCAAAAATAACACATAAGCATAGACATGGATCGAATTTGAAATAAAACTATCAATATGAAAAATCTTTTCATAAAAATACAAGATACAAAATATACATCATCTTCGAAAGAACATACAATAAAGTAAGTCTTGCCACGCAGGGCAAACATACAAAAGTAATAAATTAATCCGGAAATAATGGCGAGACCAACACTCTCAATTCTCTTGTAGAAGACAATCAACAAAATTTCTTCTTCAGAGATCCGGTTCTTCAAGCTTTTCCTTCTTGCAACGAACAGACCTACACTTTGTAACAAAAAAAAATTTGTGACAAACGTGAGTCTTATAGCTCGGGTAAACAACCCAGCTCATAAAGGAATAGCAATGAAGTATAATCATGAATGTACCTCAAGTAGGTAAATCAACTCTCTCTTTGCTGAGAAGTTTTTTATCCTTTCGGCACGAAGAGCAGGCATGACGGCCCCAATCCCCAAATCTTCCACAGAAGTAGCAAACCACCCCTTGTTGAGTCTCTTTAGGAACATCATCAATGTCCATAGACTCAAAACTTGAAGCAAACTTGGATACTCCAACTTCTTCTTTTAATGGGATCGTTTTCTTCTTCTTGGAAAAGAGTTGTTCCTTAGAACCAAGAACGGGAGTGGATGAGGATGATGCATGCTTGGACATGTTAGATTCTACATCCTTCAACATTCCATGCAATTCATCTATAGATATTTCCATTCCATGCATATGATAGTTCATTACAAATTTTTCATACGAAGCGGGCAGAGACTGAAGTATGAAATTCATACCAAGCTCTCTCCCTACAGGAAATCCTAGCCTCTCCATTTGGTCCATGTAAGATTTCATCTTCAAAACATGGGCACTTACACTCCCGCCTTCCCGCATCTTACAACCGGTTAGACTTTTAAGACAATCATAATGTTCTTGCCTAACTTGCTGTCGGAATATATCCTTCAGCTTGTTAATCATGTCATACACAGTCATGTGCTCAAATTGCTTTCGCAATTCTAAGCTCATACTTGATAACATGAGACAAGCAACATCGTGCGTAACCCGAACACGCTTTTCATACGCGTAACGGATAGTCCATTCCGCATTGATAGCAGGTGGTTCAGGAAGGGATTCCTCAAGGATGTGCAACTTTGACTCGGCACGTAGGACAATTCTCAATTGCCTAAGTCAGTCAACGAAGTTTACTCCCGTGAGTTTCTCCCTTTCAAGGAACAAGCGTAGTGAAAAGTTTGACGTGGTGTGGTTTTGATTCGACATCCTATATTTGAATAGAGTACACGAATTAGTTAGTTTGATTTAATCCTCGTTAAAATAATTACACATATTGTCTCGAAAATATTTTAACAAGGGCTAAGAACCATATTTCACTCCAATTCATGACGGGGTTGCCGCGGATCACTTCATGGAGATATTTAGACCGATAACCATCTTACCGATTGCAATCTCTATTGCAACTCTTAGACACTTGCGGGATCCTACGACAACCATCGGTCGTTTGGCATGTTTGATCCCTACTTGCACCAATTCCAAATTAAAATTCTTGGTTGACTCGTGCTAAGCTAGACAATCACTCAAGGATTTTAATTTGCAATTGTAAATCGTCCAACAAGATACACGGTGACACCTCGACAAGTACCGGCTCGTGCTAAGCTCGAAAACCGATAATTTCAAGATCCCACACTCACCTTCCACACAGATCCACATGGAATAACTCGTGCTAAGCTCGACAATCACTCCATGCTTCACTAGATTCGGGTGGTGTCATCTTTTGGATGGCGCAAGATTTACGTTTTATGAAAACGGGCTTTTGTTTCCGGTTTGGTTATAGATTAACTTGGTAAGTGACAACACCTATTTCCACTAGGTGAGTTAATCTTGTATGTGTGCGCGTGCGAGAGTTGTAAACCATTTTTACCAAATCTCTTGTGATTTTATTAATTTTCGAAAAATTATCTAGCATGCGAATCCTAAGCAAACCATGCAAGAAATAATATAAAATCACATCACACGTATATATACGAAATAAATTGGTAACCCTTGCCAAAAATTCCTATGCGTTCTTCCCGTGAGCCAAAACGGGCAGAACGTGGTCAAACTAAGGGACGGAAGATCTTCAATGCGAGCTCCCACTAGAACTGCCATCTCCAATGGACTTCTCCGGCTTCTATGGACACGCTCCATCTCCTTCCGACTCCAAATTGTGTGTCTTCATCCAAATTGTACAACGTATACAATAGAAATTGAAATGGCGTACAAGCCACAATAATTTCCTATTTATCTAGTACAAATACACGGATGAATGAAATGGCATGCAAGCCACAATATTATTACATACAAAACTGAATTAATAAATATTACAGCCCATATTGTGATTTAAAATCACCAAATTGCATCCAAACACACAATATCAACCACAAGGTCAAAGGCAAGGTTAACAATTTCAAATCTACCACATACAACCAAACATAATAAAATGGTAACAAACTTACCATATCAAAATTTGGAACAAATTTCCAGAATCACAAAATGCCTAAAATTTCCCGAGATAAAAAACTGTTTTTAACTTGAAAACCGAAAACTGTCACTACGCGTTAGCGCCGCTAACATTTATGAGTTAGCGCCGCTAACTCGAGGTTAGCGCCGCTAACCCGGTTCGAACAGAAAACAAACATTTCGATTTCAGGATTTTTCAGGCCACCAAGTGCAAATCTAACATAGAGGTGGCTCTGATACCACTGTTCGCATTTCGTGGGCTAGCAGCGGAAATAAGGTACAACAAATAAAGCCCAAGGTACAACTAAATAAAGCATAAAAGCTAGAAATCCCAAAATGGACCAAACTCTATGTTCAAGAAATGCAACAAGGAAAGGAAAGAGGTGGTTATACCTTTCTCCTTAGCTCCAGTGATCTGCTTGTCTCGTGGTTGTGATACTCCAAGAACGAATCACGGATCAACTATTGAAGTATACCCCGGTAACACGCCAACCTCAAGTGTTAGCAAGCCTCCATGGTACTTCAACTTGAATACCACTTCTGGAACAGCAACAAGTAGACCAACAATCTGGAGCTTACTCTCTTGAACCTTCTCTTGGTCTTTGTAGCACCAAAGAAGAAGAAATGTGTATAGAACACTTAGAGAGAAAGTTGAGAGAAAAACCATCAACAAAATGAATTCACTCTTTGCTTCTCTACTTCCTCCAGACCCCAATAAACCCTTCAAAGGCCGGCCATAGTGGATTCCATAAGTCCCACATGCATTGGCTAGCTTGGGAGGTGATTTGACAAATGTCACATGCAGCCTGTAGCGGCGCTAACCTTTAGGGTTTAGCGGCGCTAACACCTTAAAGTTAGCGGCTCTAACGCGGCCTGTCAGTGATTTGACACAAAGTTCATGCAGCCGTAGCGGCGCTAACCTTTAGGACTTAGCGGCGCTAATACCTTAAAGTTAGCGGCGCTAATGCGGCCAGCGATGTGAACTTTTGTCTTTTGTCATATTTGGTCCCTTAACTTTAGTTGCTGTCAGGTTAGACCCCGGTGTATGACCCAATAGGCCCATACATCATCAGCAGCGGTCTGTATGGCGTACGTACATTAGTCGGCATATTTCTAACAAACTCTCACTTGCACATAATGCACCGTACCCATGTAACCACAGACAAAGAGCGGCCTCTAGCAAAGCATCGATGCCCCCAAGTCAGTATGGATTCCGCTTCCTTGCAGAAAACCATAACCTACATAAAAACGTAGAGGTCCTATAGATAAGTGATCAAACATCCTTTTGTTCGCGATATCCTTGTGAACACGAGAAATGGATTAATATGTCAATCTCCAGATCGTTCACGATTATGTTTCTCGAACTTGATTGGTGGTGACCAAAATTTAAGGACATATCTGATTCTCAATCAATATTCCTTTGCGCATGGCCATGCTTATTTTGGTGTCAGCGCCCAATCATCGAGGGGCCCAGGGATATCTCTCATATCAGAGGAACAAATTTCGTTGACTATACAACCCCATAGCGTGAATCTTATCTTACTTAACTATTCCTTTTATAATAGCCAGTTACGAACTACGTTTTGAAATAGCCGAAGTAAGAAAGTTTCATGCTATAGTAATTCATACATTTCGGGTCGAAGGACGTAATGATATTATCCTTCCGAGTCACTCTTTGACCATGATCCATGAAGTGAACTCAGGTGCGGGTCTTCCAGTCACTTGAAACTCCTTTCAAGTACAGGTTACTGTTGCGTTTCATGCATTCAATCTTTGATCAATGCACAACCAGCACCTAACCTCAGCCTTATCTCAAGCTTCCTTCCCTTGAAGAATGATTGGCTGTGAAAATTTAGAATGTATTAACATTCTGGGAAGTGGTTAAACATGCTAAGATGGAACAAAATAAGACCAATGAAGGTAACCGCATCATGCGTATATATAGTCTCCACTATATATCGATACAATCATCGGTTAGCAGTACTGCTTATCGTTCCCAAAGCTTATAAGTAAATCAAACATTTACTAAAACGATATTCAAGCCTAGTCACAAGCATAAACAATGCTATTACACCTAGTATGAAATCCATCACTAGTATTTGACAACGGCTTAACTATGGGATCATCTACCCGATATCCCTTTGTACTCTTTTGTATTCTCTTATTAAACCACTTGCATATTGTTTATCAAAGAGATCATACACAAGGTTATCATAGTCGTCATATCCTCAATGTTACCGAAGTCAGCAATAGGATTAATGAAACTTATGATTATTAGAGTCCACATACTCTCAATGTAACCGAAGTTCACAATAGAGTCACTGATACTCATGTTTATTAGAGTCGAAGTACCCTCAATGTTACCCAAGTACACAATAGGGTCAATGACACTCATTTAAATCTAAATGTCCTTTCTACACCACATATTTGAATATCCAAGACTTCGATTAAAATCGACAGTCTCACAAGTATAGGCTTGCTTGCAGTAACAACTTACTCAAGACAACTCTATTTTCGTCGAACATCAAGAACATACTCCAGTATTTCTTGAACTTTAGAATCCACTATATTTCACGTTCATATTTGTACTCGTAGAACAATAATTCCATCAATAGGTTGAAAACATTCCTAAATTATGACATTATTTTCATTTGAGTATATTTTATTAGGAACACATAAAGCTCCCACTAGCCCTGACAAGAGTATCTGGCTCAATCTATGCTTTCTAGAAAACTCATTCCTTTGACTTTCTCGTAAAGCAAGACTAACGCCATAGGATGCAAGTTTTACTGACTTTTAATCATGGACACAACTTGGGTATAATGGATATATAAGACCTCGGAACATGCATCAAAACATTTCCTCAACTTAATCCTGTGAAGGATCAAGGTCTTCTTATTTTCATGTGATCTTACTTGTTTCCCCAAAGCGACAACAATGCTTCACATAATCCAGACCTAATCTGGATATTATGGATGTGTAAGAACCTCGGAAAAGCCTTAAACATTTCCTCAACTTAATCATATGTACGATTATCTATATGTACGTATATAAATATATATTTAATTATATACATATATGTACATATTTACTTATAAATGTGTATATACATACATGTAATTAAATATATAAATATATAAATACATATACTTATTTTATGTTTATGTATAAATATATAAGTATATATTATGTGTGTACGTGTTGCTAAGATCCGACCCTAAGGGTAAGGTGTGCGGATCCGGCATCGGGGAATTATTATCCATATTCGACTTAGGTGTGCGTCGAGGATTCGACTTGCGTAATTAGAATCCGACCTAAAGATTTCGACAGGAATGCGTGGCGTTCAGCTGAAGGGTTGAGTTGTTGTTTAATTACTAGGTGCGGCCTTAGGGTGGTTCGACCTAGGGGTGTGAGTGTCGTTTAACTCAATGATTTAAAACTCAGTATTATTTCGGCATACGTGTTGTAGGTCTGCTAACGAGATCCGTTAAGGTGACACACGAGAATTATCGTTGAACCAGTTGTGTCGTCGACAATCAAGTGAGTTACCCTAACTTACTTCTGTAACCCGCAATGCGTAGTGGTGTGTGATGTGAAGTTTTACTAAGTGTTATGTGTATTTAAATGTGATAAACGTTATGTGTTAATATGATAAACGTTATGTGTTAAATGTTATGAAATGTGAATAGACGATCATGCCTGTTGGGTCGGTCGGGGTGATTGACGATATCTAAAAGTGGGAATTGTGATAGTCGTAGTGGGTGTGACCCTGGTTAGGCATCAAATGGGTGTGTCCCGAGATGCGGTGACGGGCGAGGCCCGAGTTGATGGCAGGGTGTGATGCATGCAAGAGGGCGAGGCCCGAGGTATGTATTATGTTGATAGGGGGTAAGGTAGTGTAATTCACTAAGCTTTTAGCTTACCTGTTGTTGTTGATATATTTTCAGGTTCGGCACAGTGGCAGTAGCAGTAGCGTTCAAGTTTTGTTTGAAAAACCGTTACAGACGTCGTTTTTATTTTAAATGCTTCCGCAACTTGATTTAGTTTTAAAGACTCGTAACATTCGTCTGTAATTATATTTTGGAACGTGTGGGTGATGTTTTCTCTTATTTATTTATATTATATTATATTCAAAAAAAATTTGGGGCGTTACAAAAAGTGAGGTGATTCGTATATAACAAAAGTTACAATACATAACCAGTGGCGGACCTATATATGTTCCACCGGGGGTACGTGCCACCGGTCAATTTTTGCATGCGTAGTGGAAATATTCAACTTTTTTGAGCGGGTGCTACCAGTCAAATTTTTGGGTGCTACCAATGATTTTTCATGCCACAAAAACTCAATGAAAAATGAGTTTTTTTATGACAAAATGATAAATTATAGTTCATTATTTGATTTATACTTTTAAAATGCTCTAGTTTACTTTGAAAATAACAATTTAATTAATAAAGCTTCATAAAAGTTGTTTTTGTTTTAGATTTTAGCCATAATATATCGGAAAAACAACTGAAATGTCATTAACCCGACTTGATTAACCGGAAACCCAAAAAAACCCGACAACACCCGTAATCTTAATTGATCTTATTTTTACTGTTATATGGTACCACCGGTTCCCAAAAATCCTGAGTCTGCCCCTATACATAACAACTATATGCATTATCATCTTGTAATAAATGCATTAATTACGTGTACTTTGTTGTGTACAGCTAAAAGGTGTTGTGTAAGAATCAACTCCTATATAATAATCTCGGAAGTAAGAACTAGATTTCAAGTAACATAATTCGACGCTTTTGCATGGTTCAATTGATAGTATATATATCCGTATATGGACGTAGTCAAAGAAGGAATTTTTGTGATGTGTGTTTTGTAAATTTGATGAAATTTGAATTAGATTTAATTCTGTTATCTTACTTGGTAATTTTTTTAATAGAAATCTAATTCAAATAACTTTGAACACTCCTTTAGTTGATGGAATTTATATTTATTAAGTTAAATACATGATATCTCATTCCATTTTGTCAAAAAAGTTACAAAAACATAAATATACCATTATAGAACACGCTAATAACGCATCACAAACATTTGTCATCGCTAACCACAACCAATATTACATACCCTTTCAACTTATGTCACCACCGCCCACGTCAATAACTTCCTTCCACCACCGGCTGCTGCCAAAACCAATCGTCTCCATCACCACCAACCCGCCTTTGACACCGCCAGCCATCGATCTCACCAATAGCTACCAACTGTCCGACGCCACCACTTACCGCTACCACCAGTCCACCACTACCACAACCGTTTACCACATACCACTGTTAATCACCCACTTACAGGCGCCACTAACCCCATTGAGGACCCCTGCAGACACTTCTACCACCATTAACTACTAGCACCACCACCAACACCTTCATCGACTACCCTCGCCACCACTGACCTCACTAGCTACTATTAGGGGTGAGCATGGCACCCGGTAGACCGAAAAAAATCAAAGAACCGGACCGCACCGGACCGAGACCACTCTGGACCGGGCCTGGTCGGTCCGGTCTTCGGTCCTTGTTTTTTATAGATTTCAGGTTTCGGTCCGGGCCGGTTTTGTTTGATACAGTGTATAATACTACTAAAAGACCAAAAAAACCGACGAACCGAACCGAACCGGACTTAGACCGGTCCGGACCGGGAATAGTCGGTCCGGTCTTCAGTCCTAGTTTTCTCTACATTTCGGGTTTCGGTCCGGTCCGGTCTTTTTCGGTCCGGTCCGGTTTTTGAACCGATCTCACCCCTAGCTACTATTAACCGTCGGCGCCACCTCTACCATCGACACTACTGGGGCTCCTCGCCAACAATGACCAAGGCCCTTAGCTATAACCCCCCGCTACCACTGAAAACGGAAACTTATCACTACCACCACTTGTTACCGCTGCTCCTCTGGCCAATGACACAATAACACAAGCCAGGACAGTTGCAACCGTCGTCGCCACATGCTACCACTACCACCAGCAATCACCACCGTCCCGAACACGGATCATTGTCGCTACCACCCCCACGTATCTTTATCATCGTTACTATCATTACTAACCCTCAATGCCACTGCCGCTTAATCAGTCAACACCGCCACCTCCATAGGCATATATCATAATTTTAGTAACTATAAAAATAATTATAACAACAATAATATCTTTTAAGTTTAATTACTTTTTTGTTTTACATTTTTATATTATAGTTCGTTTTGACCGGAACGTAATGAAATTTACTACATAAAAAATAATTATTTAATCAATGTATATTATTTTCAAGCAACTAAACGTGAAACTGAACACATTTTTTTAGAATTTAATATCTTTAAATTCAAAACCATCATACGAACCAAATTTCTTTTTTAGAACACTTATGCCTTATGATACGCCGAAAACAAATAAACCATGCAATTATGTAAAAAGTTCTTCTAAGTGCAAGTGTACAACATTTATTTCAACCCACAACCAAATACAAAGTTTTGTTTTTTCATAGTCATATATCTAGAATATCCTTATTTATATTTGTATTTTAGATAAACCTTTTTCTAAAGAGTTATAGAGTTCTATGCTTTACATAAAGTGGGAAAACAAAGGGGGTAGGAAGCAATAAAGTTATCACCTAACAACAGGTGTTCACTTGACTTCAAAACTAACTTGAGTAAATGATACTGGACTTGGTCTTCATGTCACTTATTTTTCTCTCTTCCCAACCAATATCCTATGCCACTTCTACTTTCTATTCTAATTTATTAAATACTAACAATGCTTAAAGAATACTATGTTGCGTCCAAATATACAGCTGTTTTCAGCAACAAATTAAGGTTCCATATTCTTCTAATTTTTACTAGTTTAATACCCCGTATATAAACACGAGAATGTTTAAATTAAGTTTTAAAATATATAGTGTAAAAGACTACAAAAAGGAATAATAAAAGCAAAAGTTGTAAACAATATATAGTGACATAAATTGTAATAAAAAGTGTTTATTAAAAATTAAAACTTTATACATAAATTAATTATGATATCTTTAATAGAACCTCTATATAAAACATTTATCATTTTATTTACATGCTTGTCTTTTTCTATTGCATATAATAGTATTGAAATATGATTTTTGTTTTCTATATGATTTTATAATGTATATTTTTTTACTTTAATTAAGAAGGTAATGGAATGAATATTGAGTTATGTTTTTATATGTAATTTTAATTGATATTGATACTTAAGTATAATTAAGGTCATACATTTAGCATTTTGACAATAGTTTATACTTAATTATAATTAATAAAAAGGTACAAAAGACATCTAGAGTTATTGGGGTTAATATTTCATGTATTTAGTAGGCAAAAAAATTTGTGTGCTCTATTCTCTCTGACATGTATAATTTCACTAAACGTACATAAAAATAGGAATATTATATAAAACACTATATCTTATGATCATAAATATAATTATATACCAAGAAAAGTTAGAAGTAAAACTAAATTTCATTTCGTATTATAAGAGTTAAAAAAGAACAAAAACCTAACAACAAAGGAAAGGAAAAAATAGGAATTATAAAGCAAGCATATATAAAAATTATAAAAGAAAGTGGTATCATCTACCTAGTGTATATTTATATCCACTAAGAAGAATAATAATAAAAAAGGCTAAGAAAGAAAAGGAGATCAGGCTACATAATAAAGGTGGGATAATGTGCTAAGTTAAAGGATGCATGAAATACAAAGAATGTGCTACCAGGGATCAAACTCAAGAAGTAGAGCTATTTAAAAAAAAGGGGACTTTCCAATCTAGCTGCAAAGAGATATTTGTTACTTTTGCTGGATATATATTTTATAAAGTACAAGAAAAATGGTGCATTTTAGCAAAATCCAGTTATGAATAGTGTTTTAGGCTTAAGTTAATGGTTGCTAAATGTATATATTATAAATAATTTTTATTAATTTAGACGTGTTTATTTCATTGTTTTTTATTCATATTTAAAAATGGGTAGTTTATTGAATAATCATTATTTAAAATTTAATCATCTATTGTATAGATATGTGCGTGCATTTGAATCTATATAAGGGATTAAGATATATGACGTCATACATTATTGTATGATGTAAAGAATTTTGAATGCTAATGTTTTTATTGGTGCAATTTTATTTAAAAAAGGAAACTTTTATCAGAATCCCTATTCTTTTAATATTAGATAAAGATTTGTACATCTATATCTTTATCTTATATACTAATTAAACGAAAAGAGATCACAAAAGGATTGGGTATTATTATTATTGTTATTGTGTAAAAGAAAAGGGATAAGACATCATCATATTCTTTATAAAATAATTTTCACCAATCAAGACACGTAATTTCAAAAAACTTTCTTAAAAATATGAGATAATTACATCATCCTTTTTTAAATATCTTTTCCTTATAAACTACATGTTTTTTTTAAAATTAATTTCACAAAAATTTCAAAAAAACTCCCTTATAAACAGGAGATAATCATATCATCTTTGTAAAACCTCTATCTACTCAAAATTCTTTCTAAAATAAGATCCCTCAAATAAACCTACGGCTTCATTAGGTTTATCGACACTGGTTGGTGGTGCATTATTAAACGTTGACAAACATAAAGTTCTTCATCAACATTTTCTTGGTTAATCGATATCTGGTTCTTCTTCCTCTACCTTATAAAAGTACCATTCGATTGATGATATATTAAATAAATGAGCATTTGCTATCCTTGTGGTTTGAGTTTGTAACGGATTTCATGTATCTCATAGACTTAATTTTCTAAATCAATCATCAATATTTAATCTGTTAGTATATGCTCATGTTCTAAAAATGATACATTCAAGTGATATGATCCTGATTAATCGAATGCATTTTATGGATTACTCGAATGCATTTTCTGGATTACTCGAATGCATTTTGTTTCAAAGTTGGTTGTTCACGTTGTGTGTTACTGAAAAATAAATATTTATCACTTTTTATCAAGATATTGATTTCTAATTAAAGAGTAATTTTTTTACTATTCATAATTTTCATATGTTTGTCGCAAGTAATATACAAGTTTGTTTTTCTTTATGCTTAAAATGTATGTACGAGCACAAAAATTATGCTTTTAATTTCCATTTATATCATATTATTTGGACTTTTAGTGTAGTATATATTGTGCGTTCAATGTATGTTTAAGCATGATAGTACATGTTGAAGTTTGTATACTCTTATATCATGACATTTGACATCATCTTTTTTTAACACTTCCGTCTTCTATTTTGATTTTTTCTATATTGAAATAAATTACTATTACAATATAGTATTTTACATTTTAATGCCAATCATTTATATGCTTCTATTAATTGTAAGTTGTGGTTATCACCATATAAAGATCGTATGGGAAAACCTACACATATTAGTAATCTTAAAAACTTACAAATATCTAAAAATGACTTAAATCAATCCAGTGTTTATACACGGGATGTTAAGTTAGTATAAGATTAATATACGTATCAAAACTATCAGGGGTGTCAAGAAAAAAAGATATTTCCTTCTATTCTAAAAAAACATAACCTTTTTTAGAGTCTGTTTATTAAAAAAAAATTAGACAAATTGTATGAACTTTACAATGAACTTTTTCTTAGTTGTCAATGCATACAATCAATTTTTTTTAACAATAATACGATCAAATTTCAGAATTCATTCATTATATATATCCAAACAACTTTAGACTGTGTCTGAATTTTAGTTATCATTTGTATACAGTCAACATTGTTGTAATTTTCATTGTATACAACACAAGAATTATGAAAAATGTATTGTATTGTTTTTTAAAATAATAAGTATTGTATACAATAATATCAAAGCCAGTGTTTATTATATTTTCATACAATTTTTCTTTCTTTTTTAACAACTTAATTTTGTCAAAAGAAAAGAAAGAAATATGGAAAATCCTCTATTTCCTTGTTGTAAGATCCGTCTTACATCTGTTGTAGAGGGGAACGAAACATGTCTTATAAAGGTGTGAATATCTCTCCTTGCATGAGGATTTTTTGGTGGAGTATTTCATGTTAAAACAAAACTGTGAGCCAATGGAGCAAAGCAGACAATATCATGTTACGGAGTTTAGGTTGTTACAGATGGTATCAAAGCCAGGTCCAAACGGATGTGTACAACGAGGACAATGTGTCCGAAACGGGGATGATTTGTAACATCCATCCCACATCGGCTGGAGAGATGCACGAAACATGTTTTATAAAGGTGTGTATATCTCTCTTTGCATGAGGCCTTTTTGGTGGAGTGTTATATACCAGAAACAAAACCGTGAATCAGTGGAGCAAAATGGACAATATCGTACAACGGGGTTTGGGTGGTTACACTTGTTCATTCTTTATAAAAGAAAATTAGTTTTTCGTTTACTTCTAAGACCATGAGTGTAACATCCAAAACTCTCTCTCTTACCAAATGTCACATCCACACAACATTAGATTTTCCTCATTTCTCTCTTATTCAAAACCCAAGTATAGCGTTATACTAACTCAATATTTTTCCTACTCTTACTTTCTCGTACATAGCAAAATAAAAATAAAGAAAATGGTTCAGGAATCAGATGTAGGAGTGTAGGACCCGACTCCCTATCCCGAAGGAGGGGCGTAGTGGTCAAGACGAGGTACCCGACCAAAACTTTTTCATCCCGGTTGAATTCGGTTCACCATACGAGTGACCTAAATAGATGTACATACATAACGAGGTATTCATACCGTGCGTTACAACAAACTTTTAAAACATATATAAGACATGTAGTAACATCTAATTTTAATTTACACAAATAAATGACCACATGTTACAACAACAAAAAGTCATTTGTCATTTTTTACTATGCGCACTTGATTGCGAGATTTAGAAATAGTCATTTTATCATAATCACAAAATCTATTGGTTAATATGTGTCAGTTTTTAACATAAACCGAACATAAGTCGTTAATTTTCCATGCATATTTCAAGTCCAAAAATTTCCAATCGACGAATATTTTTCAAACGTTAGCGTTAAAACCAAATTCCAATGCCATTTTTTTAGAATTTACAGGGACAACTTTGGCGCATATACTTGAAAGAAATTAAATAATAAAATCCAATAAAAAGTATACATATATAAGTCTATAAACTATAAGGAAAAGCAAACAAAAATTATTTAAGAATCTAGGTTAAATCACAATTACATTTAAGAAACAAAACAACTCTTTCTCTCTCATGTTAGTGAGTATGTTGAGTCTATTACATTAGGGCTCAGGCCCATTAGGGTTTTACCATTTGTGGTCTATTTATATTGTTCTCGTATAATGTTATTGGTTGAGAAATTATGTAAACCAACATGGTATCAGAGCTCAGGCTCAACCATTCCTCCCGCCGCAACCCTACTTTTTCCGGCTACCGTCTTCACTGGAGTTGCCTTCTCATTTTAACCTTCCGGCCATTCTTCATCGCTCTTGGTCCAGCCGATGCAAAGAAACAAAGGGTTTTGTTTTGCCATGGATGCAACACATACACACACAAAAGAACATGGTTTGTTGGTTTTGGTAACTTGGTGATTTCCTCGTGCGATTTGGTTCCAAGTGGTGTGTACCGGTGTAAATATCATTAGAAGCTCAAGTAATGAATAATTTTAAAACGTAATCCTTTTATCTCTTTCTTGGTTTTAGTTTGCCTATTGAACAAATTGAATCAGTGGTGGGGATTTTTTAAATAAACAATTATTTTTAAATAAACATTACCCCCATTTTTTTAAAACTAATATATCTATCAAACAAGAAGGTGTTAAATTATGAAAAATATACCAAATTATCGAGAAAATTATACTCTTTAATTTAAGACCGATCTTGATATATTTTTTTTGGAAGAAAATAAATCATGTTTTGCTGGGGTTTTTTCAGTACAGCGAGATGTGCACTTGTGCAAAATTTACATAAGTGCAAAATTTTGCACATGTGCATATTTACATCTGTCCTGAAAAACTAGGCGAATCTGTGCATATGCACATGTGCAAATTTTTGCACTTGTGCAAAATTTGCACTAGTGCACATGTCGCTGTACTAAAAAAACAACCACGGAAACACACACAAAAATTTATTTGAAAAAATATATCAAGACCGGTCTCAAATTAAAGAGCATTTTTTTCTCGTTAATTTGGTATAATTTTCGTAATTTAACACTTTTGTGTTTGATGTATATATTAGTTTAAAAAATGCGGGGTAATGTAAAAATGTCCAAACTACCCTTAATTAATTAACGATAAGTTTGATTAGTTTAAGGTTATCTATTAACAACTCTTTAATCTCAACCCTCAATCACTTTGATCAATGGTTGTAATTGGTTCTCGCAGTTCTCGTACGAAAAACGGTTCTCGTTTGAACCGTCCCATATATATATATATATATATATATATATATATATATATAGAATCAGGATCAAATAAAAAAAGTTTTATGGTAAAAAGTGTAGGGAGAAATCTGAGCCTGACATGTGGCATAGTTGGTAAAAGGGCAAATTAGGTACTTTAATTAAAAAACAAATTCTCTCTCCAGCCCCACTAATCCACGTTTTATGCCTCTTTTATCATTTTAATAAAAACCTTAGCGCTGATTTGAACTTCTCGACAGAAGAATACGTTGACAGCAGCATTAAAAACCCTAGTCTGCACCGATTTGCACTCCTCGACTGAAGAAATCATCGACAGCAGCGTTAAAAACCCTAGAGGCAAACCCTGCTGCCTCATCAAAGAAAATTATCCGCCGCTGCCATCGAAGCTTTCCTCCGCTCCCTTTCACAGAATTGCCGATTGCTTCTTTGGGTGTCGCCATCTCCTTCTCTGTAACACCACTGTCGCTGCATCACCACCGACGATGCACACAAAACGGTTCATTCCAGATGCACAATCGATGATTCATTTGTCATAACCCAGTTTTTCAAGATGGATAGTCGCCGGCCGTCGTTCGATGTTCGGTCGATTCACATTCGATGTTCGGTCGATGCACAATCGTCATCTCTTTTTCACGAACACAATTTGAGATGATGCACAATCGATGCTTGTTTAGACAGAAGTCTTCGTTCCCAGATCTGAAAGAACTTGCAGTGGTGGCAGGCGTGGATGGCGGTTGTGGTGTTGCTGTGGGGTGGCTGAAATGGTTGTAATCCAATCAATTTTGTAAGTATTAGTTTGAAAATTGTTCTTTAAAATTCGTATGTATCAGTTTCATATGTATCAGTTTCAAAGTTGTTTATCAATTTTATGCATCATAAATTCGATCGATGGATTGTGCATCAGTGTATTGATGATTTCTTTGTTATGCATCAAATCTTTTAATTGATGATTTCTACCAAATATCTTAATCTGTTGTCTGAAAAAAATGAAATCAGTAGGCGTCATTGTTTTTTCTTTTTTTTTTTGAATCAGTTGGATTACCCATTACGTAATTTTAGGAGATGTTAGATAGTTAAAAGGACTACTATACCCTTTTCTACAATTTTTTTATAATTAATATAAAAAGTAAAAAACCATTTTTATAGGAGCAGTTATAGACAAATGAATGGCTGAGATTTCTCCTTACCATTTGTAGTTTAATTCTCTTTGTAGCATATCTCGACCCTATATATATATATATATATATATATATATATAGAGAGAGAGAGAGAGAGAGAGAGAGACAAAAGTTCAAACGAGAACTGTTTTTCATCGAGAACCGCGAGAACCAATCTGAGCCGTCCAATTCCCCTCCCTCAATGTCATCACACCCATAAATTCCTCACATGAAACATGACACACTTGATTCCCCCACACTCCACATCTATGAAATTCCACTTTATCAAATTGACGGCTAAGATTGGTTCTCGAAGTTCTCGCACGAAAAACAGTTCTCGTTTGAACCGTCCCAAACAGTTCTCGTTTGAACCGTCCCCTACATATATATATATATATATATATATATATATATATATATATATATATATATATATATATATATATATATATATATATATATATATATATGTATGGGAGGGTTCCATCGAGAACAAAAAAAAATGCGAGAACTGCGAGAACCGATCCCCATCTTTTGAAAACTAAAATATCTACCAAACGACAAGATATTAAATTATGAAAATTATACCAAATTAACGAAAAAAATATGCTCTTTAATATGACATCCATATTGCTATATTTTTTTCAACAAAAAAAATTCTTTACATATGTGTAACATACCTTATAGTACTGATCACATATATGTTAGTACTGATTATATATATGTAACATACCTTATAGTGCTAGAAAAAAAACCCCGGCAAAAACGAATTTTTTTTGTTGAAAAAAATTTAGCAATATGGATGTCATATTAAAAGAGCATATTTGGTATAATTTTCATAATTTTATATCTTGTCGTTTGGTAGATATTTTACGGTTTAGATTGGTTCTCGCAGTTCTCGCATTTTTTTTGGTTCTCGATGGAACTTCCCTCTATATATATATATATATATATATATATATATATATATATATATAAAGGTTTATGGTTAGAAAATTATACCTTTTTATACCTTTGGACTGCTATAAGGGATACACATCTATTACACCCCGAACCTTCTGTTAAACCACCATGAAAAATACCTGCAAAACAAGAGAGTGGCTGTTGAGGGGGCTGGGGACCAAGAGGGGGGCTGTGTAGGGACTGCCGCCGTGAAGGGGGGTCACCACCGCCTTAGGGTTATCACCGGTTAACCACCTCCACCACATGGGGAGGGTTCGGCGATAGGGGAGAGTGGGAGAGGGAGAGTTTTTGAGACTTGGAGTAAAAGTTTTCTTAATTGACAAGTTTCAAGAGTTAATCTCATTTAAATACATATTTAAAAGGATTAAGTCTTAAAGCCCACCCCATGTTTGATACTATAAAGAATTTACAAATTCTACTCTCAAGGTTTAATCTTTATTAATTAAATTTTTAATTAATTAATAACCTTTAATCAAACCTTTTAATGAAATATTAAAATTAATATTTAATCTCCCAAATAATAAATAAACTATTTATTATTTATTTCCTTGACTAATTTATTAACAATTAGTTATCAACACACATAATGTATTCTTTATTAACTTTGTTCGAGTTTGGTGCAGCCGTGTGACCCTTTAGTGTCTTATATGCACATAATCTAACAAACTCCCACTTGTGCAAGATTAGTTACACTTCTTGTACACCATTGGCCTAAGGAGGTCCCTAGCCAGACACTTAGGTTAACCATGACTATAAGATCTCTTACGTCCAGAGGTTATAGTCCTCACACAGATTATCCAGGGTTTTCCTTTCACATCATGATATATCATAATTTATATTTTAGACATGGAGCACATGGTTAGTTCTAAAATTCATATTATGTTTCTTGACTTTGATCTAGACTAACTGCAGTAACGACTCTACCGAATGATACTTATCATTCTATCCAAGCGCAGCCACGCATTTCACATAGTCTCAACCGGTCAAGGGGTCCTGAAATATCTCTTTTTATAAAATAAGGTGCACATCTCATCTTGACTCCTGCTCCCAATGGTTTAAGCATCCGTAGTATTCTTCTCTCTCCGTCTTTCTCCTTGTCTTGCTTGGTCGTCTCCAAATGATTACATTTAGAAAATATCAAACTAACTTATACAATTTTGATAAATCCAGTGCCCTATTATAAAGTAATCCAAAGGCACACAGGCCCGCTAAAATTAGTACTTTTACAAAATTGAATGAGGGTTGTAAGTGGCACGCAGGCCTTCCCACAACAGATAAATAATAAATGTAATCAACCATAGCAAGAAAAATAAAGCAAAACAAAGTGATACACTAGGTCTTAGGCATTGGCTAAAATAAATAATAATTATCCAATCATGACACAATATGATATTAATTAAATATAGCACGCAACTTGATCATACACCGTATATACATCTACACAGGATGATTCAAAACTTGAAACAAATAAAATTTAGAACCAAAACCTAACTGATTTTGTGTTAATCCCAAAAACATAACCTGGGCCTAAATTAGGTTTTTTTGTAATTTATCACAAACTGGACAATTTGGCAAAAACACCGCCTAGGTTAATGTTCGTATGATCAAAAAAATAATAAAGCTAGAATCTTTATTTGACCAAAAGTTCAAAACATTGAGCTTTTGTAAATCCAAGTTTCACACTATCTATATATATAACAAAAAACTGGAAACTTTATTTGGTAAAAGATCAGAACTTGATCTTAACCGAAAAACAAGTTTCTCACATATATATTGTTGGAATTTATAGGGTACAACATGCACAGCGGAAAAATATTAAAAATCTCATCCCAAGATCACAACTGGATCATGTGCGGAAACAGAACAAATAATCATGCTTAAACAGATAACACATATATGTATATAACAGTATTAAAAAAGGATAAGAAGTTATACCCTTGGACTGCTATAGGGGGGTACACAACTACTGCACCCTTTGAACTGGCTGCTAGACCGCCAACAATAACAATACCCGAATCAGAAATCAGTCCCGTGTGTGTACCACCAAAAAGCCGTCGGCTTTTTGGTACCTATCGACCGCCGCTGAGAAAAGCCGCCGCAAAAAGGGGCTTCGGCCCTTGCGCCGCCGTTCGCCAGAGAGAGGACAGCCGCCATTGACCACCGTAGGCTGCCGCTAAGACCACCGTCGACCACCACCGAGTTGGGTGGTGGTGATGATGTTCGGCCGAAGAGAGCAAAGACAGAGGGAGAGTGTTTTGTCCTTTTTTTGCTAATTGTAATTAGGGTTATGAAAAACCAAAGGCTTAATCCCTTAATATGAATTTAAGTGGATTAAAGCCCTTCGACCTCGAAGTCCGGTCTGTGATCAATAACTTTGATCGTTCGACAAAACACCCTCTAGCTCAGTTTAATACTAATTAATTAACTATTAATTTATATTTTTCCAACTAAACATTATAATTAAATATATAACTTATATTTAATTTATCCCTTAAATAATAAATGTCCATTTATTATTTTTTTTCCTGATAATTAATTATCACTATACACACATTGTATTATTTCCTGGTTCAATAGTTGGGTATGCAGCTGTGTGACCCTTTAGTGACTTATAGTGTTCATGGATACGATGACACGTGTATACTATCCCTGCACACAATCTATCAGACTCCCACTTGTGCACGATAGTTACACTCCCTTGTTCATCATGAGCCTAAGGAGGTCCCTAGCCTGACACTTAGGTTAACCACCACTATAAGTTCTCTTATGTCCAGAGATTTTGTAATCGCCTTCTTCGATTACCCGGATTTTCCTTTTGCATCACAATATTCCATAATGTGGATTTCAGACATGGAGCACGTGATCTATTTTGAAAAATCCAGATTATATTTCTTGACTTCTGATCTAGACTAACTGCAGTTACGAAGTTACCAAATGATATCTATCATTCTATCCGAGCGCGGCCACGCATTTCATTTAGTCTCAACCGTCAAAGGGCCCTGGAATATCTCCTCTCTTTTAAGAGAGGTGCAAATCTCATCTTGAATGCTTGCATATGAGCACACGTCTTCTGCTGCACCCAGATACGCCCGTTATAGTTACTCTATTACGGCGTAAAGTTAGAGTGTTCCAAGGTACATAAGTTCTCGTGCCCCAAACCAAACATCTCAGGTTTAAGGACAACCAATCAGCTAACTCGTTTCAAAAGGCTCCACGAAGTTAGTCTGATGCAGATCACCACCAATATTTGTACCTCTGACAAATATCTATAAATACTTTTTCACAAAACTTGTGTTGTTATTTTCTACACGAATAATCCATAAAGTATTTATAATAGCGTTAGTATCTCCTTGATATGGCTCCCACCGCATCAAGTAGCTACGGATTAATATTGATATAACAAGACTTTCTATATCATGGATAAATAAATATGCTAAACATGGAGAAATTTAAAACGATTATATTAAACCTCCTATTTCCATCACGCAAAAATGTTTTGTACATAATCATAATTCTTAAACTTCAATCCATACAATTTAATCAATTACTGAAACTAGCTGCTAGGTCCTATGTACTGCATTCTAATAGAACTAGCATGTCTCTCATGCTTATCTCTGGCAAGCGCCTTAGTCAACGAATCAGCTACGTTGTCATTTGTGGGTATCATGCAAATCCTCACATCTCGCCTTCCGATGATCTCTCGGATGATGTGATCTTTCTAAGTATGTGCCTGGTCCGCTGGTGTTCTCTTAGTTCTTTTGCTTGCTCTAACAAAATATATCAATCGGTCTAGAGATACTAGCAATAACTCTTAAATCCGAGATAAAATTCCTCAGCCAAACCGCTTTCTTTGCCGCATCATTTCCCGCATTGTACTCCGCCTCTGTAGTCGAATCTGCTATTGTATTTCACTTCTGGATTTTCCAAGATACAGCTCCTCCGTTTAGGGTATAGACAAACCCTGACTGTGACTTAAAGTCGTCTATGTCCGTCTGGAAGCTCGCATCTGTGTAACCAGTTACACTGATTTCATCCGTGCTTCCTCCAAAGACCAAGAACATTTCCTTTGTCCTTCTCAAATACTTGAGAATGTTCTTGACAGCCACCCAATGGGCTTCACCTGGATTTTTCTGATATCTACTCGTAAGGCTTATGAAGTAAACAACATGGGGCCTAGTACATAATATGACATACATAATCGATCCTACTACCGAAGCATACGAAACTGATTTCATTATCTTCTGCTCTGTTGGAGAAGTAGGACATTTAGCCTTGCTCAAGGGTATACCAGATCTCATTAGAAATCCTTTCTTGGACTCTTCCATCTTAAAGCGTTTTAACACTTTATCGATGTTTGTACTTTAACTAAGTCCGATTAGCAGCCTAAATCTATCTCTATAGATCTTTATACGATGTATATATGCGGCTTCTCCTAGATCCTTCATCTGGAAACACTTACCTAACCAGTATTTTACTCCTTGTAATGCTGGTATGTCATTTCTTATGATCAGTATGTCATCTACATACAGGACTAGGAAGATTGCTATGCTCACACTGAAGATCGTGTAAACACAGGACTCGAACTCGCTTTTGATAAAACCAAGCTCTTTGATACACTCATCAAAGCGTAAGTTCCAGCTTCTAGATGCTTGTTTTAATCCATAAATGGATTTTAGCAACTTGCATACTTTTCCTTAATTCTTAGAATCCTCAAAACCGTCCGGTTGGGCCATATACATGTCCTGTGTTAGTTTCCCATTAAGGAAAGCGGTTTTGACATCCTTTTGCCATATCTCATAATTGAACTATGCAGATATTTCCATAAGAATTCTAATAGACTTAAGCATGGCTACTAGCGAGAAGGTTTCATCATAATCAATGTCGTGAGTCTGAGTGTAACCTTTCGCAATAAGCCTAACTTTGAAAGTATGCATGTTTCCTTCCATGTCCGTCTTCTTCTTGAAGACCCACTTGCATCCAAAAACTTTACTGTGTTGTGACAAGTCTACTAACTCCCAAACTTGGTTGTCATAAATTGATTGGATCTTTGCCTTCATGGCGTCTAGCTATTTGTCAGACTCACTGCCTGACATAGCGTCCCTATAGGATGAGGGTTCATAAAGATCCCCCTTTTCCTGAGCAATTCGAAATCCAAGATATCTATTTGGCTCAGTCTGAATCCTACTGGAACTGTGAAGGTCTTGTGTTTCCACTTCCTCCTCAACCAAAGACTCGGGTTGGGTTTCAACAATTCTTTGTTGAATTACTGGTTCCACAAAAGGTGGATTCATACCTTCATCTTCTTTAATTTCTTGACGATCTATTTCTTTTCTGGTTGTTTCTGAATTTAGAAACTTGTCCTCCAGAAACGTCCCTGACCGAGCAACAAAGACTTTGTTCTCATTGGGATTATAGAAATAGTAGCTTAAGGTTTCCTTAGGATAACCCACGAAGATACACTTGTCTGACTTGGGTTTGAGTTTATCCGAGAACGGTCGTCTAACGAACGCCTCACAACCCCGAATCTTTATGAAAGACAGTTTGGGCTTTTTCCCCATCCATACTCGAACGCTGTCTTTCTTTTCTCCACAAATTTTGTTGGAGCTCAGTTCAGCATAAAAGCAGCTGTTTCGAGTACATGTCCCCAGAATGACACTGGTAAACTAGTTTGACTCATCATAGAAAGAACCATGTCAAGCAAGGTTCTGTTCCTCCATTCTGATACACCATTCTACGGTGGCGTATACAGAGGTGTGAGTTGTGAAACAATCCCACATTCCTTTAGATGATCGTCAAATTCTTAACTCAGATATTCACCACCCCAGACAGACCAAAGCAACTTTATCTTCTTGTCAATCTGGTTTTGTACTTCATTATGAAACTGTCTGAAAAAATCAAAACTTTCAGATTTGTGTCTCATAAGATACGCATAACCATACCTACTGAAATCGTAACTAAAGGTAATGAAGTACTGGTATCCTCCTCTGGCTTCTTGACTGAAAGGACCGCACACATCTGTGTGTATTATCCCTAGCAGTTCTTTTGACCTGTTATTCAGACAGTCGAAAAGTTTCTTAGTCATCTTCCCGCACAAACAAGATTCGCAATTGTCAGTTGATTCAAGATCAAATGACCCTAGAACTCTATCTTGATGAAGTTTCTCTATGCGTTTGTTGTTAATATGCCTGAGCTGACAATGCCATAGGTAAGTTTGGTTCAAAGTGTCCTTTGATATTTTACTTATATGATAGATTTCCTTGTCATCTTGTAGATTTATTGTATATAGACCATTTTGTGAACTTCCTTTAAAATAAAATAAATCATCTTTAAATCACAAAATTGTTTTTCATACCGACTGATAGGTAAAACTGTTTATTAATAAATCGTACGAGATTGCATTTTTTATTAATCTAGAAACAAATAATAACTTTCTAGTTCTATGATTAATCCTGAAGGTAGCCTGAGACTATATGTCCCTACAGCTTCAGCACCAATGATGGAGCCTTCGCCTACCCGTAGGTCCATGTCCCCCTTCCTTAGTTTCCTACTCCTCTTGAATCCTTGCAAGTGATTGCAAATGTGATGACCACATCCGGTATCGAGTACCCATGATTCAAAAGAAGTAACTAAGTAATCTATCATAAAGATACATGACTCGTTGGTTGAACCAACGTTCAGCAGACCAATGTCGAGTAAGTGCTCACAAATATCCTTGCTATCGCAAACTGGGCAACAAATGTCTAGTAGCTCATCAATCCAGTTATCTTCTTCCATTGATTCAACTACTATTGCATCAAATATATCTGGGTGCATCTGGTCATCCATACACATTAGAAACTCGTGTATACCAATTATAGTTGATTCATGTCCTCTGATCTTATCTACTACCTTTGCCTCATAGTGATATTCTAGAGTCCCGACCAAAAGCATCAAAAGTTCTTGTTCACTGACTTGTGACCCTAGAAGCATTAAACAATTAAATAACCTTCTCATATTGATGAGATGTTCGCTCAAAAACTTGCTTTCTTTCATCTTCTGTGAAAGAATGTCTTTCATAAGCAGAAAGCGTCCATAGCGTTCACTACTTTTGAAGCATTCCTCTAGATCTTGCACAACCTCAAAAGTTGACTTAATTTTGAGTTCATTCGAAAACTCAGATTCTGTGGAGAGTATTAGAATTGACATGAAGTCAGATTCATCAGATAACTTATAATACGTATCATACTCTCCATCCTGAGCGGAATAATCGGGTCGTGCTAGAGGTGGCTTATAGACTGTGTACAGCTTTCCCTATTCCCTTAGAATATTCCTAAAGTGCAACTTCCAAACTGAAAAATTTGGTCCTGAAAGCTTCCACTTTTGCATGATGAGACAGAGAGACTCCTCAGGTGAATTAAACGGTATAACAAAAAAAAGTGGCATCTACAGAAAAGCAAGAAAAAACATTTCAGTAATTAATTCCTCTAAAATAAATTATAACCCTTTAAATAAATTTATTTTAGAATAGGATCCATATTTCACATGTGCGATGCACGGTTTGGGCATGACAACACCGACCCCGTGTTATTTCTGGTGGGTACAAACCATACGGATCGCATTTAATCCAAAACACGACTCCTATATCTTTGGGACATCGAATGAAACATAATTCGTACATATTTAGTCCTCCTAAGGGCACTTTGAGCCCGTCACATCAGGGACTCACCAAAATAGACCTCACCACCTAAGACGGGGTGAACTCTGGCCCGTTACATCAGGGAATCGCAAATTCTTTCACCCCCTCTCCACATCGGTTTGAACCCCGGTGTGCACGGTTTAGGCACGACAACACACCAAGGTACCGGTAGCAGGAAGGTGTACTATTAGATGGGTAACACCACTGTTCTAAGATTTTAAAAGGGTTTATTGTTTCAAAAATCTTGCTAGTTTTTCATTTTACGAAAACTTTGTAAAAACATTACCTTTTTAAGTGAAAAAACATTTCAACTTAATATATATATATAGGGTTTAGGGTTTAGGGTTTAGGGTTTATTGTTTCAAAAACTTTGCTACTTTTTCATTTTACAAAAACGTTGTAAAAACATTACCTTTTTAAGTGAAAAAACATTTCAACTTAATATATATATATATATATATATATATATATATATATGGTTTTAATGACGAGCGTGCACTATTAACTAATTAATATCACAACCACGCAATTAATAATAATAAGCCAAAACGCATATCGCCTTTGACCATCACTAGTACTTGATCAAACAATCAACCACCCCTGTGGTCAAAACCCTAAGTGGATCACAACAACACACATGGCATGGATTCTTGATGCTCCCACTGGCTTCAGCATCCATAGCATGTTCTCTCTTTGTCTTTCTCCTTGTCTTGCTTGATCGTCTTCAATAATATTACATTTACAAATAACAAACTAACCTATATACTTTTGATAAAACTAGTGCCATATTACTAAATATTTCAAAGGCTCGCAGGCCCGCTAAAACTATTACTTTTACATAATTGAATATGGGTTGTAAGTGGCACGCATGTCTCCTTACACCGAATAAATAATATATGTAATCAACCACAACAAGAAAATAAAAAACAACACAAGTGATCCGCTAGGTCTTAGGCGTTTGGCTTAATAAACAACAAATATCCAATCACGACACGAAAAAATTAATTAAATAATACACGCATTATAACCATACATTACATATATGCATAATCCCGGGATGATTCAAAACTTGAATCTGAACATCAAAACACAACTGGTCTTGTGTCTATCCCATCAATATAACATGGGCCTCAAACCTGGGCCTAAACTGGGCTATTTGTTAAATATCACAAATTGGATAAACGACAAAAACACCACACAGGTTAAACGTCAATATTATTAAATATATATAATAATAAAGCTGAAAACTTGATTAAAAAATTCAAAACTTTGAACTTTTATCAATTTCAAGTTTCACACAATTTATATATAAAAGCATATAAACTAGAAACTTTATTTGGTTAAAAATCAAAACTTTGATTTTGTCAAAAATTAAAGTTTCACGCATAATATATATATATAGAGGGAAGTTCCATCGAGAACCAAAAAAACTGCGAGAACTGCGAGAACCGATCTAAACCGTAAAATATCTACCAAACGCCAAGATATTAAATTATAAAAATTATACCAAATATGCTCTTTAATATGACATCCATATTGTTATATTTTTTTCAACAAAAAAAAATTCGTTTTTGCCGGGTTTTTTTTCTAGCATTATAAGGTATGTTACATATATGTAATGAGTACTAACATATATGTAATCAGTACTATAAGGTATGTTACATATATGTAACAAATTTTTTTTTTGTTGAAAAATATAACAATATGGATGTCATATTAAAGAGCATACTTTTGTCGTTAATTTGGTATAATTTTCATAATGTAATATCTTGGTGTTTGGTAGATATTTTAGTTTTAAAAAAATGGGGATCGGTTCTCGCAGTTCTCGTATTTTTTTTTGGTTCTCGATGGAACCCTCCCCTATATATATATATATATATATATATATATATATATATATATATATATATAAACAGAAAAACTAGAAACTTAAATTGGTAAAAAGATCAGACTTGATCTTAAACCAGAATTTAAGTTTCACACATATATGAAATATATAATTAAGTAGTAAAGCTGGAAACCTTATTTGGTATAAGATCAGAAACTTGATCTAAACCATAATACAAGCACCACACACACACACACACACACACACACACTCACACGCATATATATATATATATATATATATATATACATGATAATACGAATAAACTTGTCCCCTACCGGCCACTGAGACTAGAATAGACTCTGATACCACTGTTGTGATTTACAGGGTACACAATGAACAGCGGAAAAATAATATAAATCATATCCCAAGATCACAACTGGATCATGTGGGAAAACAGAACAAATAATCATGCTTAAACAAATAACATATATATATATAACAGTATTAAAAAAAGATAAGAAGTTATACCTTTAGACTGCTATAGGGGAATACACAGCTACTTCACCCTTTGAACTGTCTGCTAGACCGACAACAATAACAATACCCGAATCAAAAATCGGTCCCGTGTGTGTACCACCAAAAAGCCGTCGGCTTTTTGGTACCTATCGACCGCCGCCGAGAAAAGCCGTCGTAAAAAGAGGCTTCGGCCCTTGCCCCGTCATTCGCCGGAGAGAAGAGGCCGCCGCCGTCGACCACCGTAGGCCGCCGCTAAGACCAACGTCGACCACCGCGAGTTAGGTGGTGGAGGTAATGTTCGGCCGAAGAGAGCAAAGAGAGAGAGGGAGAGTGTTTTGTCATTTTTTTGCTAATTGTGATTAGGGTTATGAAAAACCTAAGGCTTAATCCCTTAAATATGAATTTAAGTGGATTAAATCTCTTCGACCTCAAAGCCCGGTCCGTGATCAATAACTTTGATCGTTCGACAAAACAATCCCTCTAGTTCGGTTTAATATTAATTAATTAACTATTAATTAATATTTTCCAACCAAACATTATGATTAAATACATAACTTATATTTAATTTCTCCCTTAAATAATAAACATCAATTTATTATTTTTTCATGATAATTAATTAACTATTAATTATCACTATACACATTGTATTATTTCCTGGTTTAATAGTTAGGTGTGCAGCTGTGTGACCCTTTAGTTACTTATAGTGTTTATGGATACGATGACATGTGTACACTATCCCTACATACAATCTATCATATATAAATAATAATATCAATAAAACTGTTTGGGATTTACAGAGTACAACTTGCACAACTGAAATAAACTAAAAATCCGAAGCCCAAGGATCACAACTGGATCTACTTGGGGAACACGACAGATTATAATATTCATATTGATCAAATATTATATATATGTAATATAGTATATTAAGGATAAGAATTATACCCGTGGACTGTTATAGGGGACTATACATCTACTGCACCCGTAAATCCGGCTGCTAGACCACCCAAATAATACCCGCGATAAAATATCACGTCCCATGTGTAAACCACCAAAAACCGTCGTCGGCTTGGTCCTCCATGAGGGTTGCCGAGAGAGATGACCGCGTGCAAAGGGGTCCTCGGACCGTGGGGTGTACTCGCCGGAAACCACGCCGCCTAGGCTGCCGTCGACCTGCTGTCGTGCCGCCTGCGTCGGGTCGCTACCATCGAGAGATGGTGGTTGTTCGGTTCTCTTCGGCCACCGACAAGGATAGAGAGAGGGACAGAGTCTTAGGTTTAGCTTTTGTGGCTTTAGTTAATTATATTAGATTAATTAACTTTTTCCAAGAGTTAATCCTCTTAAATACTAATTTAAGTGGATTAAGATCCTTAAGCGTTAAAGCCGGGTCCACGATCAAAGATTTTGATCATTTGACAAAAGCAACCCTTAAGTTTGATTAACTATTAATTAATGATTCTTTAACCAAACATATTAATTAAATATCTAAGTGATATTTAATCCCTCAAATAATAAATATCCATTTATTATTTCTCTACTGGATAATTAATTCACTATTAATTATCACCATACACACAAGGTATTACTTTCTTGGTTCAAAATTGGGTGTGCAGCTGTGTGACCCTTTAGTGGCTCATAACACCCGGATATGATGACACGTGTACACTATCCCTGCACACAATCTATCATAAAGTACAAGCATAGGAGGAGAAACTTAAACTTCCAAGTCAAAAGGTATATGCTTTAATATTATTATATTGTTAGTGGGATGCATTTTTGCATGAAAGTAAATTCACTTTATACCTTGGTTGTATAAAGTGCTTTTAATATTCACCCACTAACTTTATCTAATATAATATTATATCATATGTACTTTTTGTCTCTTTCTCCTTTGCACCAACAGGACACCTTTGCTCTATATATACTGAAGCATGCTCAACATGCTAAGAACATTGAAATCTCATCTGTTGAGAACTACACTAGAATTGGACTGCTTAGTTTTATAAGCAAGTTCAAAAGCTATTAATTAGCATATAATGAACTTTTAGAGTTATTAATATTTTGTGTAGAGCAAACTTGTTCATGTGTTGAACATCCTAAACATTAGTTGGTTAGGATTAGCTTTGTCTATGTGTTAGACACTTTGTTGCTACCTTTATTGAACTTATATTTTCCACATCCAGTTCATGTAATTCTTGATTAACATCAACAAGAATTATATGAAGTATAATAGTGTGTACTTAATTTAAAAAAAAACTAAAGTTTGTATTCAACCTCCCTTCTACAAATATTTGTTGTTGTAGTATCCATCCGAGTCCAATAATATATATATATATATATATATATATATATATATATATAGGGTGAGGTTCAATAGAAACCCCCCCCCCTAAGCAAAAACTCCAAAGTCTCAATCTCAGCCACTCATCTAAAAGGGCAAAATGAGAAAATGAAATACAAGGACTTAAAACTCACGTTCACCTTCCAGCCCTCAAAACCCACATTTTTTTATATTTTTTTTACCCTCAAATCTTTAAATGACCATAACTATTTCGATTTTTTGAATTTGAGCAAAAAAATTATACCAATCTTCTCATTTTTTAATCCTCTTTCAAACAAGACCACTCTTCCTATATTTCTGAATTTTTTTTTTACAAAAATGACGAAAATGATAAAAAAAATTATCATTTTCGTGCCCTCTTGTATATATAGGAGCAGGTGACAAAAATGATAAAAACCTCGTCATTTTTATCATTTTCGGACCTGCTGTTTAAGTGTATATAAGGGGATATGAAAATGATGAAAATGACGAAATTTTTATCATTTTCGTACCCCCTTGTATACATATAAGAGCAGGTGACGAAAATGATAAAAATTTCGTCATTTTTATCATTTTTGGACCTGTTGTTTAAGTGGTATATAAGGGGATACGAAAATGATGAAAATTATGAAATTTTTATCATTTTTGTGCCCCCTTGTATAACTTATAAGAGCAGGTGACGAAAATAATAAAAATTTTGTCATTTTCATCATTTTCATATCCCTTTATATACCACTTAAAAAGCAGGTCCGAAAATGACAAAAAATTTGTCATTTTTATCATTTTCATATCCCCTTATATACCACTTAAACAGCAGGTCCGAAAATGATAAAAATTTTGTCATTTTTATCATTTTCATATCCTCTTATATACCACTTAAACAGCAGGTCCGAAAATGATAAAAAATTTGTCATTTTTATCATTTTCGGACCTACTGTTTTAGTGGTATATAAGGGGATACGAAAATGATAAAAATGACAACATTTTTATCATTTTCGTCACCTGCTCTTAGATGTTATACAAGGGGCACGAAAATGATAAAAATTTTATTATTTTAATCATTTTCGTGTCCTCTTATATATCATGTAACAGTAGGTGATGAAAATGATAAAAATGACAAAATTTATCATTTTCGGGACCTGCTATTACATGACATAACAACAGGTGGCGAAAATGATAAACTTCGTCATTTTCATCATTTTTGTCATTTCGTCGAATTTTTTTTCTTCAGAAATATAGGAAGAGTGGTCTCGTTTGAAAGACGATTAAAAAATGAGAAGATTGGTATAATTTATTTGCTCAAATTCAAAAAAAATGAAATAGTTATGGTCATTTAAAGATCAAAAGGGTAAAAAAAATAAATAAATATGGGGCTTTGACCATAATACCCCTCCTTCTCTAATTAAATCTTATAATTGTTTAGTTATTTACAATAATGACATTGTAAATCTTAACCATTGATTTGATCGATCTAACTGCCAGGAATTGGATTTTGAGGTTTTTGTTTAAGGGGGGGTTTCTATTGATCTAATTTCTATATATATATATGTGTGTGTGTGTGTGTGTGTGTGTGTGTTTTTCATATATATATATATATATATATATATATATATATATATATATATAATATCAGTTATATGAAAGTAAATAAAAGAAAATTGAAAAACCTTATTAGATAAGTAAAATCCTTTAAAATTAGATGAAGTAACTTTATAATAAATGATGATTATCTAATTTAATATAAATAGGATATCAATATCACTTTTACAAGGTTAAGCATCTTTTCTTTAAGCTATATTAAAATAAAAGGCTTATATCATCAAATTATTTTTAAAATACTTTTCATCATTTAGAATCATATATCTCACAAATGACTTCAAATTATTTTTGGAACTTTCTTTTTATAATCATCCCTATTCATTTTCTAAAATGGTTAACAAATGACGAATATCTTACGTAAAAAGCATTAAGCCGTGAATTTTGAGTTTGGTTTGGATCTCATGACATTATATATTTATATATATATAAAACAAAGATCAGGAAGGTGAACAGTAGTTCTTTTGTCTTATTATGCAATTTTAATATATAAACAAGAGAGTTGAGAATCTAACTAAAATATATATAACAAAGATCAGGAAGGGTGAACAATAGCTCTTTTGTCTTATTATGCAATTTTAATATATAAACAAGGGAGTTGAGAAACTAACTAAAAAGATGAGTTAAAGTTGCTTAACACAAACAGACTTTTTCCAATGTTCTGATATGGCACATTAACTTTTTTTTTACACATATAGCCATTTAACTTACCAAAACCGTGTCGATATGGCCAAAACGCGACCTGCAACCTGCCAAGTCGGTTTCAGCCCTTTTTTTGCGATTTTTTGGTCGATTTTTGGTCTTTTTTTGTACAATCTTGTAATTTATCATTATACCTTTCAAATGACACCAAATTCATGAATTTTCGTTAATTATTGAGAGATAATTTCGAGCTCAAAGTCTCGTTTTTTTGGGTATTTTTGCCGGAAAACAGGGCAGAAAAAAGATTGTTTTTTTTCACAAATTTATGAGTTTTTTAATTGAAACAATTGTCTAAGTATAATTACCAATCTCTTCTTCAACAACTAAGCTATTACCCTGTTATGATGACTTATAGCATCTATGAGAATATTCATGAAGTCAATTTTATCCTTATATGTCAGATTGTGAAAGTCACTTAACAAATTTTTAAACCTATTTATTTATAATCATCAACTTTTAGCAATTTAATTATCTAACCACATAACAGATATGCATGCATTGCATTTTTCTTTTGTTTAATGGGATCCATGCAGTTTTATATGATATTTCAATTTATATTATTTTCATGATGTTATTTGTAGTTGTTTGATCAACTAAACCGATCCACAATAATACACATAAGCTTGTAGTAGGTTGTAGGTAAATTAATAAATACGATAGAAAGTTTTGAAACTTGACTATATGCAACAACACATATTGAAGCTTGATAAATTCATACAAGCAATGTTGAAAACATCTTGGCAAAGTTTGTCCATATCTATATTCAAGGACTCTTTGTTGGGCTTCGGCCTTATACTTGAGAAAATATATAACGACATCGTCTTGTTCTAACAAAGATGGTAATAAAACAAAAAAAAATATTTAATAATAAAAGGTACAGTTCTTGTTAATTAAGTATACATGTGAGAATTGAAAGTCCAATACTAAATTATTTTCATACAATTACATTTTCTAAATAAGACTGTCATTGTTACAATAATACAACCTTCCATATAAAACTGAAAAAGAATACCAACAGGTTGAGAAGCATAGATTGATCACAAGTAGCAAAGTCAACTAAGCCTCAAGTTAGAATTTTTAATACACTTGCACATATTCAGAGTATCATTGTTGTTAGAACTTAAGAGCAAGTATATTATAGGCCCTTACCCTTCAAAGATGGAGGCATGGAGCTATGGTAGCATAGTCAAACACTATGAATCTATATATAGTAATAATATTAATAATGGTGTCCTTGGTACAAAAAGTTAGCTGATCACAAATATATTAACTAATTACTACCTATGTGTTGCATAATCACTGATTGAGATAATTTTTTTTTGAAGTGTTGTATCTTTATTAGAATGATTCATGAATAATATAATAATGGTATTAAAACTAACATTGAAATTAAGGTACTTGAGGCAAGTGGTTTTGCTTGATTTGTAATTCTTTTTGCTTATCATGTATGCCTAAGAGGGGGTATGTCTTTTTCCTTGTTTGTATCTCTAGAGAAATCTAATGGATTTATCCATAAAATGAAAAGAAAAAATGATTAATAAAAAAAAGTAGCAAACAAACACATGTACTCAGGTAACTATATAAGGTTATGAATAGTTTGTGAATTGTAAGGGTTGCCACACTTACAAGAAATAAACTATGCGTGTTCTAAGGTGAAAACGAGATTCTCTCTCAACCTTATCATAGTTATTTTAGCAATCCTTCAATCTACCGCTTGTTTATCTCTAACAAGTGGTATCAGAGCCAAAGGAGTGAAGATCTATCGGGTGATATCATCAACAAATCAAAGTTTGAAGATCAAAGGGGTGTTCATCGAAGAAAAATGGGCTGATCATACGGGTTTTTCAACTCAAGATGCTACTTATGATCTGAAAATAGGGGTTATCGATCGAGAATCAAACAACATATACCGTTCTTTTAGCGAAGAAGGTATATTCAACTGTTTAATACACGAAAAATCAGAAAAATCAAAGTTTTCTCAAGTTTATTGTTCATGCCTTGAATTTATTGTTTCATCTACGAAGGCATCATTTTACGTGGGTTTGGTTCGGTTTTTAAAAGAGGAATGGTCGAAATTGTTACTTGAATTAACCACAAGAAAATTGATTTTAATCTTATCGATTTTGAAGCTCTCAAAATTTTGTCAAAAACAGTTGGAAAATTGAAGAACACTTCAGATTTTGGATTTTGATTTCAAAAAAGATAAAAACACCAAAAATTTGGTGTTTGTGTGTGAAATCAAGTGCTGGTATGGGTGTTTGTGTTTGAGTGTGGAACTTGCACAAGTCAAGATGAAATCAGGTACAAGTGGGCAGATTTGACATGTTTTGTGTCAGGTGCGATAGCTATCAGCCGCACTTTAAAGTTCGTGTGCGATAAGTAAGAAATTCACAAAGTGTTGGCCAATCGCATGGACCCAATCGCATGTGATTCGATTTCACATCCAATCGCACAGATCCAATCGCGTGGATCTAATCAAATGCGATTCAATTGCACGGATCCAATCGCACGGATCCAAATCACACATATCCAATCGCATGCGATCCGAATCACACTCTATCGACCTTGTTCTGATATTGTTCTATCTATTGTGGTCTATCGAACAGGTTTCTCAGAGTTGCAATTTACACTCAAAATTTCAAAATTTTCATCCGAAATGCATTTTCTGATATAGCTCGACCCCAGCCAGGGGTTCTGCCCCTTGGACCCCGCCAGGGGTTGCCACCCCTTGGACCCGGCTAACAGGGGCGCTGCCCCCGAACCCCCGTCGTCGTTCTGACTGATTTATCTTGCCACCTTGATTCGTAAGTCAAGTGTTTGGATTTTTTGACTGAGTCTGGAGTTCTCAAAGTTTCATTTATCATTCTGATGTTTCTAGATTTGGGTTAGCTTTAAGTCATTACTACCATGTACTTAATTCCTAGTACCCTATGTCTAGTCATCCTGCCCTTTCCTAACTGATTTTTGGTTCTTCTTTCTTAGGCTCTTGGTCGATGTTGAAGAAGGTGTTAACAAGTTTGTAGCAGAACATTTAGGCCAGAAGTCTCACATCAAAGAATGGAAGTTTGATGTTGTCCGGTTTGATACTGGGAAGGAAGGGGTAATCATTGTAAGGGAGAATGATCAGATCGAACAGTTTTCAGGCTACTTACAAATGATGGATAGCATTACTAGGCGGGACATACAAGAATTGTATGAGTATGGAACAAGGCATTATAGAGGATCTGAGCATCCAACAATTAAGATATTGATGAGACATTTAACAAGTATTTGCAACCCAAAGAAAGTGATGTCAATACTGATGGCTGATGAAACCTTTCCAGTTCAATCTGTTAAAGTGTATGCTAAGCCAAGGGTATACTACATGGTAATGGGTAATGCAATTACAGAATGGTTTGACATGGATTTCATCGAACACAGTCAGATCAAGCTCCAATACCTATTGAAAGCCAAGTTCTATGGTCCAGCCAAAGTAAGGGATGAGCTAATTCAGAAGTTCAAAGATAGACTTGAATCCCTGAGATCAAAGAAAATGTAATTTTTCTATCTTTTGAATTTTTGATTATAACAGCTTGATTTTGTATTCAATGATAAATATGTTCTTTACTTATGTTAAATTTGTCTATGATTGAACCCTTAAAACAAACAACTTAATTGTATTGTTCAATACTTTAAGTTAGGGGGAGATTGTTGGGAAATTGGCTAAGTCATTGAAACTGTTATACATGCAAAAATCAAAACTGTTAAGACTGGTAATGGATGTTGGGAAGACAGTTCGAAACTGTTAGAAGAATTGTTGAAGAAACAGTTTAGAACTGTTAGTGAAAATTGGGAAGACAGTTGTAACCAACAGTTGCGGTGAACTTCAAAGCTGTTATATAGAGTTCAGAACTGTTAGTACAAACTACTACAACTGTTTGAAGACCTTGAAGCCGAAGACTGTTAGAAGAACCAAAAACTGTTACATTCAATAAACAGTTTCGGTTGAGCTAAATATGGAAAACCCTATCTTTGAAGATATCTCGAAACACTTGAAAGATTATCAAGATTATCTCAGAAGATAGAAGATTACCTAACTGTCAGCAAATCAAGGAAGATCAAGGAGTATAAATGCTAGATTAGAATTTATAATATGTACGTACTCATTTATTAAGTATTTTTGCATTCATTCTTCAAGTTGTAATTTGCTTTCAGAATAGTGCTAAGCCTCTAAGTTTCTCGTTGAAACCTAAGAACAATCTGTGTTCTTCGTCTAGCATAATAAGTTAGATTGGGGGTGAAGTTTGCTATTGTAATCATTCTGGTTGATCAATAAAACTAATGTTTGATTGAATTGCTTTGTGTTCAAAACCTTCTTTAATCAATTAAGTGTGATTCCGCAACTTCTTAGTTGATTGTGATCATAGTTAAAGATTAACTTTTATTCAACTCTGATTTATAATTCAAAAGTTAGTTCTTGTTATTTGATATAATCTATATCCGATCCTGACAAGTGGTATCAGAGCCTTATTATTAAGGTTCCTTTGATCACCAGTTGAAGGTTTTGCTTCAATCTTGCTTTGTTCTTTAAAATGTTTTCAAATCACTTTGTTTCAATGGATTCTGGTGGATCTTCTAATAACAATGGCTCTGGGTCAAACATTCGTGTTCCCATGCTCAAACCAACTGATTTTGAGATGTGAAAACTGAGGATCAAGCAGCATGTCCAATTAATGGACTATGCTGTTTGGCAAATCATTGAAACTGTTCCCACTACCCCTGTTGATCTGGATGAGACTGGAAAACCAAAGAAGAAGCCACCACCAAAGACAGATGGTGAATAGAAGGAGAGAATGTTGGAGATGAAAGCTCTCAGCATCCTCCAGATTGTAATTCCCAATGAGTATCAACATCAATTCAAGAAATTTGATGATGCTCATGAACTTTGGAATGTTCTGGAAAAGAGGTTTGCTGGGAATACTACTTCTAATAGAAACCAAAGAGATCTCCTTAAACAAGCCTATGAGAACTTCACCAGTGGAAAGAATGAGAGCATCACCCAAATCTTTGATAATTTTTACAAGCTGGTAAGCCAACTAGAGAGTGCTAAGGTTAGGCTTGATCAAGATGAGATAAATAGAAAGTTTCTTAGGTCTCTAGGTGATGAATGGACTGTGTTTGCTGCACAATAGAGGACTAAGGATTCCCTTGAAGACATAGAGTTAGATGATCTCTATAATAGTTTGATAGTGTTTGAGGGAGAGATAGAGGGAAAAAGAAAAACTGTTGTCCCTAGCCACAATGCTGCTCTTCTGTCATCCTCAGGTATGGAATCAAACCATTCATTAACTAACTCTTTTGATAGTTGTGCAGGTACTAGTTCTGCTGTTGGACTAGATGTGAACACTCCAGATGCTGTTCTTGAAGCTTTTCTTGCCAGCCATGCACATTCAACCCTCACCAATGAGGATCTTGAACAAGTGCACCCTGATGATCTTGAGGAGATGGATCTCAAATGGCAGATGGCCATGCTTACTGTTAGAGCCAAGAGGTTCATCAAAAGGACTGGAAGGCAAAACATGAATTTCAGAGCTGATGGCAAGGCTGGATTTGACAAGTCAAAGGTGAGATGCTTCAAATGTCAACAGCTTGGCCACTTTGCAAGAGAGTGCAGATCTGGTGGACATGTCCAGAATCAAGGTCAGAGGCCAACTCAGAATCAAACCTCCTCAGCATTGGTCTCACAAGAAGGCCATGGGTTTGATTGGAGTGATCAAGCAGAAGAGGCTACAAACAACAAAGCTTTGATGACATTGACTGACTCCTCCATCAAGATGGATTCACCAGCATCTGAGGACATTCAGGTATCTCCTAAACTATGTCCTGGTGAATGTAGAGCTATTGTTAAAAGGTTTAGAGAGCACAATAAGAAAATGTGTGATGCTCTAAGCAAAATGGAGGAGAGGAGATATGAATCAAGTGCAGTCATTGAAAGCTTTGAAAAGAAAATAAAAGATTATCAAGCCAATGAACTGCAAATGGATTATGATAGAAAATATCATAAGTGGGAAAAAGAGCAGCTTCAAGAGGAGATTGATAGTATGAAAAAGAAGCTAAGTGAGAAGGAAAGTAAGGTTGATGAGTTAACCAAAAAGTTGGAGGGTGTTGATATTGATATGAGCATGTTCAAGGCAACAAATCTTAAACTTGAAACCTTGTTACAATCACAAATCAGAGACAAGGTGAAAACTGGTTTAGGATATAAGCAGACCCCACCTCCATACAATCACAGCTACATAACTCCCATGTCTGATGTAGCTGATAGGTATGTTAATGAATCATTACCAGAGGAACTGAAGTCAGCTAATCCACAATTTGAAAGTGATGAGGAAGGAGTTGTGTATGCAGTGAGTGATGATAAGAATGAGGGAGTTGTGAAGAAAGATGAAGTTATTCCATATGAAAATCACATCTGTTGTGAGCCCATTCCCACAAAATCATCTTTACAACCTGTGGTGTTTGTAAAAGCATCCACTGAACCCCTCACCAATGAGCCAAAACCCTCGAAAGCTATTAACTCCATAAAAAGTTTCACAACTCTAGCCAACAGCTCCCATCTCTACACTAACAGTTCCAAAAAGAACTCAAACAGCTCAACTGTTAGTACCAAGACCAAAGGAAAGGAGAAAGTTGGTGAAGTTGTAGTTGGAAAGCCCAAGAAGGAAGCTGCAAAAGCACAGACTAAACTCAGATCTGTAAAAAGGCATACTGAAATGCCTACATGCACTTGTCAAAAGCATGGTGTACAAAAGTTTCCTCAGTCAGCACCCGTTAGAGGAAATCAAAGAAATAGGAACCAGTTCTGGTCACAAAGAACTGGTTTGCCTATTGTGAAAGCTAAAAAGTGCTATACATGTGGGAGATCCAATCATTTGGCTCAAGACTGTTATTATAACCCACAGCTGTGTAGCACCAAAGAACCAAGTTTCAAAAAGCAAAATAACAGTTCTAAAACTGACAAGTCAAAGCAGATTAACAGTTCTAAAACTGCTAAGCCAAAACAGGCTAACAGTTCTACAACTGTTACATCCAAACCAACTAACAGTTCCACAACTGTTTTATCAAAACCAAAAACTGTTGGTCTGGCTTGGGTGAAACTGAAGAAACAAACAGTTTCTGAAGAGGGTAAAACTGGTACTCAAATTGCAAAACAGAATAAGTCACATGATGACTCAACTGTTTTACCTTCTACAACAACTGTTTGTTCAAAGGTCTCAAATGTTAATCACAACAATTGGGAACCACATGTTCTTACAAAGTATTCCTCACACAAATTAGAGAAATCTAATTTGGATGAAATCAAAAAGAACCAAACTCTGTTTAAGTATTATGACTTGAATGGTGTACCCAAGACCTGCATGGCCTGGGTACTTCCTGCTACTAACTGATTTTATTTGTGCAGAGCATTCATAGGGCCAATCATGGATCTATCTGGCATGTGGATAGTGGATGCTCAAGGCACATGACTGGAAATCCACACTGTTTGAAGGATTTCAGAAGCATCAATGGTGGATTTGTAGCATTTGGAGGAAATGCTAAGGGAGGAAAAATCACAGGTAAAGGAGCTGTTGAGGCAGGTACACTTACATTTAATGATGTTTTCTTTGTTGAACAGCTTAAGTACAATCTGTTAAGTGTATCTCAAATCTGTGACAATGGAAACAAAGTTTTGTTTACAAATTCAGAATGCATTATTCTATCAAAAGATTTTAAACTAAATGAGAAGGATGTTCTTTTGAGAACACCTAGAAAGTATAATGTATACTGTCTAGATACACAAAAGGTTGCTAAACAGAATGTGTTAAGTTGTTTACTCTCAAAGGCATCTCATGATGAGTCTTCCATTTGGCATAGAAGGATGTGTCACATGAATTTTAAAACCATGAACTTGTTAGCTAAAAATAGTTTGGTAAGAGGTTTGCCCCAAAAAGAATTCTCATGTGATGATCATTGTGTAGCTTGTCTCAAAGGCAAGCAACACAAAACTTCTTATAAGACCAAAGAAGTTTCTTCCATTACTGCACCTTTACAATTGTTACACATGGATCTTTTTGGTCCTACATCTGTGGTGAGTATAGGGAAGAAAGTCTATTGTTTAGTCATAGTTGATGATTTCACCAGGTTCACATGGGTTCAATTTCTTAGAACTAAGGATGAAACTGCTGAGTTAGTTAAGTCACTTATTCTTAAAATTGAAAATCAATCTGATTTGAAGGTGAAAGTCATTAGATCTGACAATGGTTCTGAATTTAAGAACTATGAGCTAAACAGTTTTTGTGAAAGTAAAGGTATTGAAAGACAGTTTAGTGCCCCTAGGACTCCACAACAGAATGGAGTTGCTGAGAGAAGGAATAGGACTTTGATAGAGGCTGCTAGATCCATGTTAGCTGATTCTAGGCTTCCAATGACATTCTGGGCAGAAGCAGTGAACACTGCCTGCTATGTTCAGAATAGAGTACAAGTAGTCAAGTCCAAAGGGAAAACTCCTTATGAGTTGTTCCTCAAGAGAAAACCTTTAATCAACTTCTTCAAACCATTTGGCTGTCCTTGCACTATCCTTAATACCAAATCACCATTAGGCAAGTTTGAGAGTAAGGCTAAAGAAGGTTTCTTTGTAGGATACTCCACTCAAAGTAAAGCTTATAGAATTTTTAACAATGTCACTAGAATCATAGAAGAGAGTATGAATGTCTCTTTCAATGAGAATATGATCAATATTGCAGGTAATGGGCCTGATTGGTTATTTGATATTGATGCATTGTCTAAATCTCTTTCTTTTGAGTATTCTACTGAAACAGCTACAGGTACCTCCACAACTGTTGGTAAAAATCAACAAACAGTTTCCAACAGCCCAAACAGTTTTGAAACTGTTAGCTCAAAACCAACAACTTTTGGTTCGAACAAAGTTACTGAAGACTTTGTTGTGATTCCTATGCTTCAACAAGAGTTCTCCAATGCTGTTGATCCATTGATTGATGCTGAACCTTCAAAGGACATGAAATCTCATGATCCTCAACAACACACTGACTCTGCATCCCAAACAGTTGCTCATCAAGTGTGTGATACTGCTGAAAATTCAAGTGAATGTGAGTTTGATCTGTCTAATCTAGGGAATGAACTGACTGAAGAAAACATTCCTACATCAAGAGTTCACAAGAATCATCCAATATCACAAGTAATTGGTGATCCAACCACTCCTATCAGAACAAGGAATATGCTGCAAAATGAAAACAGTGGTGTGGATCTTGCCCAATTTGATGTGAATGCCAGCTTTCTATCTCAAATAGAACCAAAGAAAGCAATTGAGGCATTGAAAGACCCTTCATGGGTGGAAGCAATGCAAGAGGAGCTCTTACAATTTCAAATTCAGCAAGTTTGGAAGTTGGTTGAGCTTCCAAGAGGCAAAAGAGTAATTGGCACCAAGTGGGTGTTTAGAAACAAGAAAGATGAAAGAGGGATTGTAATCAAGAATGAGGCAAGACTGGTTGCACAAGGCTATACACAAGAGGAAGGAATAGACTATGATGATGTCTTTGCACCTGTTGCAAGGATTGAAGCCATTAGACTATTTCTTGCCTTTGCAAGCTTCAAAGGATTTAAGGTGTACCAAATGGATGTCAAGTCTGCATTTCTCTATGGAACTATTGATGAGGAGGTATATGTGTGTCAACCCCCTGGCTTTGAAGACTCAAAGTACCCTGACAGGGTATATAGGTTGGATAAAGCTCTATATGGACTACATCAAGCTCCTAGAGCTTGGTATGAGACATTATCATCCTACCTTCTTGAGAATGGTTTTAAGAGAGGCACAATTGACAAAACATTGTTTACAAAGATTTTTAAAACAGAGATTTTGCTTGTGCAAATCTATGTTGATGATATAATCTTTGGATCCACTGATGATAGCTTGTGCAAAGAATTTGAAGTCATTATGCACAAAAGGTTTCAGATGAGTTCCATGGGTGAACTCATATTTTTCATGGGATTACAAGTAAAACAGAAGCCCTCTGGTATATTTCTAAGCCAATCTAAGTATGTCAAAGACATATTGGACAAGTTTGGCTATCAAGATGTGAAACTGGCAAGCACTCCTATGGAAACACACAAACAGTTGGGAGCAGACTCTGAGGGGGAGGATGTAGACATACATCTATATAGGTCAATGATAGGTTCATTAACGTACTTAACTGCTTCTAGACCTGATATAATGTTTGCTGTGTGTGTTTGTGCCAGATTTCAATGCAGTCCGAAGATGTCACACTTGTTTGCTGTGAAGAGGATCTTTAGATACCTCAAAGGCCAACCAAAATTGGGACTTTGGTATCCTAAAGATTCACCTTTTGATTTGGTGGCATATTCTGACAGTGACTATGGTGGAGCCAATGTGGACAGAAAATCAACCTCTGGAGGATGTCAATTCTTTGGATCAAGGCTGGTTTCATGGCAATGCAAGAAACAAACAACAGTTTCAAGTTCAACAGCTGAGGCTGAATATATTGTTGCATCAAGCTGCTGCACAATTAGATAGACAGTACCAACAATGGCTTGTGAAAATGCATGTACTTTGTAGTTCATCTGTGTTAAACATGAATAAAATGCATATTTTGTTGATATCTGTGTTAGCTAATGGTTTGTTTATGATGGATCAGCTTATGATGAGTGTATGAGCTAAGTTTTGTTGACAGTTGCACATATTTTTTAACAGTTGTTTGAAATACTACTAACAGTTTTCAACTGTTAGCATATGGCCTGCACAACTGTTAGGCAAAATCCATGTGCATCTGAGGGGGAGAAACTCGTGTCCAATAACAGTTGTACTTTCTAAGAAAAACAGTCTTCAACTGTTAGTGTGTAGAAACTTCGAAAACAGTTCTTCAACTGTTAGCGTTATTTTTATCCGTCAACTGTTAAGTTACTAAAGGGTGTTTTGGTCTTTGCAGAATTTTGAGGATGTTTGAATTGCATTGAACATTCGAAACATATATTAGGCAATTCCCTCCTCATCAGTTCATTCACTCGTTCTGAACTTTGATCAAACGCTAAAACCCTAGAATTTTGCTCTCAAATCAAAATGGCTCCCCTTCCATTTGTCAAAGAACACAATATGCTTGCCTTCCTTACAAAACCTGCTGATCTTACTGCTTTCCACGACATGATTGACTATCTCTCAATGTCAACTCTACACACTGCTCTCACCATAAACCCAACCATTTACACTTCTCATATTGATCAGTTTTGGAAACATGCTACCCTTCGAACATCTGATGAAGTGCAATGGATTGATTCCACTATTGATGGTTTAAATGTTTCAATCTCTGAGGAATCCATCCGCCAACTTCTTCAACTTCATGATCGCGATGGTGAGTATTCTGATTCTGTTTCCCTAGACTTTGTGCATACCGAGTTGGTTAGGCTTGGGTATGAGGGCCCTAGGGGCAAGGGTACCTTCTACAAGGGACATTTTTGTGCACACTGGAAATATTTGATTCATTCTCTTCAGCAGTGTGTAAGTCCTAAACGCACAGGGTGGAACGAGTTTGGAAGCAACATTGCATTGGCTTTAATCTGTTTGGCCAACAATCGTTACTTCAACTTTTCAAAACTTATTTTTGATGGCATGGTAAAACATCTCGGGACCAAATATGGTCTCTTTTTGATGTACCCGCAATTTGTGCAAGTTTTGTTAAACTTTTTTATGCCAAATCTTAAAGCACACATGAGGGTCCTAATTCCCTCTGCTCATGTGGCCTCCACATTGAGCAAGTTGATGGTTAATGGGAAGAATTTCTCAGGTGCCATAACTCCACCACTCTCTGCAATGGTGGAGTTTCTTTCAAGAAACAGAGCTGCCAGGGGTGAGCATGAAGCCCAACTTATTGCTACACCACCACCTCTGGAACCCACAGCTCACGATACTCAAATAATCCCCTCTGCTTCCTTTGAAAGAGCTACAACACAAGCCCCTGCACTAAAAATATTTCAAAAAAAGAGGAAAAGAACTGTTGGTGCTCCTTCCACCACAGTTCATGAAACTGAAACTGTTAGCCCTGCACAGGTGCATTCACCTGTGCAGAATATCAAAAGGGAACCCCTTGTGCTGTCTCCCAGGCACAATAAGGAGGTGATCACTCCATTAGAGGGTGATCATGTGGTATTTGAGGCTGACCCTACTGTTTTATCCGCAAGGGATGAACAAGATAGGGTTAACATAACTAAGACCTCAGCCACGGCAACAGAGGCTGGTCAAACAGTTTCTGGAAATCCCCAGTACCAAGAAAAGAGGGGTACTGGTGTGGAATCTCAATTGAGTGAACCACCAGTTTTATCTGTCAATGATATGTTAACAGTGGCAACACTGGCTGACATTGAGGCTAGAATGCAACACCAAGCATTGACGGATTCCAACTTTGCACCTTTCTTTGCTGCATATGTACAACTCAAAAAGAAGACTGCCTTACAAAACAAAAGGATTCTTCAACAAGATCAACAAATCAAGGTTTTGACCAACAGTTTGAAGCATGCTAATGAGGTGCTAAAGCTACATGATCAAGTACTACAACAGTTGACAGCTGCTGCAAGACCCCCTTCAACTGTTCCAATCAAAGAGGGGGAGAGTTCATTACCAACAGTTGCTGAAGTTCCAGAACAAACAGCTGCAGTAGATGAACTAACAGTTGCACCCAGTGAATCAACAGTTGAAGAGAAACTATCAGCAGTGGATAGAGTGCTGATCAATACGATAATTTTGTCTGGTGATTATCCAACAACTGAGGTTTACAAGTCATGGTCCAAGGTGAAACAAGAATATTTGGTGAAAGTGGGTGCTCAGATGCTGAACTGCAATGAATTCCAAATGAGACAAAAGATTGATGATGGATGGCTTGAGGGCAAATGTGCAAAGTTAAAACCTATTAAGCCAAAGCCTGGATTCAACGGAATTCATATTGTAGAAAAGGTTGTTGAAAAACCAGTGCAAGAGGTAGAAGGAAAGGGAAAAGAGATTGTTGTTGAGCTACCAAAGCTAAAATTATCAAAAGAACAACAAGAAGAAAGGGATTTTGAATGTGCTCAGAGGTTGGCTGCTGATCTTCAACAACAAGAACAGACTGATTTTGAGATAGCAAAGAAGCTGGCTGATGAGATCACAGCTCAGATTGATAAGGAGGAAAAACAAGAAAAAGCTGCTAAGGGAGTTAAGAGAAAAAGAATTGTGAAAAAGAAACAACCTCAACTTCCTAAGCCAGCAACTGAGAAGAAGTCTCAACCTCAACAATCCGAATCCCAAAAGTCCAAAGTTGTCCAACCAACTCAAACAGTTTAAACCATCAAAGCTAAAATGGTTAAAACTATCATTCAAGATAGGATCTTGGTCGATGTTGAAGAAGGTGTTAACAAGTTTGTAGCAGAACATTTGGGCCAGAAGCCTCACATCAAAGAATGGAAGTTTGATGTTGTCCGGTTTGATACTGGGAAGGAAGGGGTAATCATTGTAAGGGAGAATGATCAGATCGAACAGTTTTCAGGCTACTTACAAATGATGGATAGCATTACTAGGCGGGACATACAAGAATTGTATGAGTATAGAACAAGGCATTATGGAGGATCTGAGCATCCAACAATTAAGATATTGATGAGACATTTAACAAGTATTTGCAACCCAAAGAAAGTGATGTCAATACTGATGGCTGATGAAACCTTTCCAGTTCAATCTGTTAAAGTGTATGCTAAGCCAAGGGTATACTACATGGTAATGGGTAATGCAATTACAGAATGGTTTGACATGGATTTCATCGAACACAGTCAGATCAAGCTCCAATACCTATTGAAAGCCAAGTTCTATGGTCCAGCCAAAGTAAGGGATGAGCTAATTCAGAAGTTCAAAGATAGACTTGAATCCCTGAGATCAAAGAAAATGTAATTTTTCTATCTTTTGAATTTTTGATTATAACAGCTTGATTTTGCATTCAATGATAAATATGTTCTTTACTTATGTTAAATTTGTCTATGATTGAACCCTTAAAACAAACAACTTAATTGTATTGTTCAATACTTTAAGTTAGGGGGAGATTGTTGGGAAATTGGCTAAGTATGCAAAAATCAAAACTGTTAAGACTGGTAATGGATGTTGGGAAGACAGTTCGAAACTGTTAGAAGAATTGTTGAAGAAACAGTTTAGAACTGTTAGTGAAAATTGTGAAGACTGTTGTAACCAACAGTTGCTGTGAACTTCAAAGCTGTTATATAGAGTTCAGAACTGTTAGTACAAACTACTACAACTGTTTGAAGACCTTGAAGCCGAAGACTGTTAGAAGAACAAAAAACGGTTACATTCAATAAACAGTTTCGGTTGAGCTAAATATGGAAAACCCTATCTTTGAAGATATCTCGAAACACTTGGAAGATTATCAAGATTATCTCAGAAGATAGAAGATTACCTGTTAGATATATTAAAGTGAGGGTGTAATATGTAATTATACCAAAGTTGGGGAAATGCTATATAAAGGCATTTCCCCCACATTTCAATACTAAGCTTTGCATTATCAACTTTGTGTGTTTGTGTTCTCTCTCTCTAAAGCTCTTGGCTCTCTCTTCTCTACCGAAACATACACACAAACACACACTAAATCACTAGCATTGCTTCATCCGTATAAACACGGGACCATCAATTGGTATCAGAGCCAAACTTGTTTTTGGCTCGTGATTGTTCAAAAGAAGACAACAAAATCTCGAAGTGTTCAAGCTTCTAAGAAGAAAAGGCTCTCGGTTGTGCAAAGGTTCAAGAACGTCAGTTTTATTCAAGATAACTCAAGCTCAAACGACTTTTAAAGGTAGAACTCATTAAAGGTATAAACTACATCTCCTTTAACTTTCTTTTGAGTTGTTTCGATAGCCTTACAAAGGTTACAAAACATTCTTTGAAGAAAAACACAAACCATGGGTGTTTTTATAAGTATTAAATCAAGAAGGTCATTAAATATCCACTTTTTCAACATTAAATTTTCTGGGTATTTAAGCATTTATGGTGTTCTTGATCTGAAAGTACAATTGGAAAAAGAAGAAATCGAATTTTATAATTTATTTAATTATAAAATCATAATAGATTAAGTGTTGTACAAGGAAAATCAAGTACTTGCCATACCAATCAAGGTTAGACACTATTCAGGGTATGGCAATCTGATTTAACAAGGACACATCAGAGTCTATCAGCCGGTTCCTTGGTTAATGCGATTGACTCTTGGGGCGGCTTATAGAATTTTGTCAAATTAGAACACCTAAGTGTTAATCAAATTGCTATAAGCCAAGTTCAGTGAATCGCATGCGATTAGACTGTGCGGCTTATAACAGTTGATAAGTTTACCTGAATCGCATGCGATTAACACTTACATCTATCAGCCGGCTTGTAAAGGGAATCACACGCGATTGAAAGGTTTCTATTTGATTCGCACTTGATTGACAGGACTAACAGATTATTTTCTAAGTTTTTGATGAAACAGGATTGATTCGCATTCGATTAACCATCAAAACTAAGTTCTTATTCTGCTTGTTTTCAAGGACACCTAATCGCATTCGATTGACCTGTATTCGCATTTGATAAGACAAATCCCAATCAAGTTATTCCTTATACTTGGACAAGTGATTGACTCTTTGGACTTGAATTAAAGAACTCTAAGACGTTTGAACTTAATCAAACAATCTAATTCATAATTGAATTTAATTTAAATCAGATTTAATTCAAAGGTGAATTACATTACTTCAAGTCTATCTAGTTCAAGGTTGAATTTAATCTTTTAAGATCTAATTCAAAATTGAAATTCACAAGACTTAGTTCGTTAATCAATCATTCAAATCACTTTAAAATCAGGACAAGTTTTTCGAACAATCAAACCATCTTACAAGTAAACGATCATTTCTCACAAACATCACTAATCATGTCAAGTACAAATGAAATGATGTCCATTGGAACCGACACAAAACCTCCTGTTTTGTTTCAAGGGGAATACAATGTCTGGAAAGGAAGGTTCATGGACTTCCTCGAGCACAATGACCTCTTCGGTGACAAGATGATTGAATGCATCAACAACGGAAACACCAAATTCACGAAGGTAGTTGAAGCAGATCCAGATAACAACCCTGGCATTCCCAGACACGAAAGAGAGAAGACTCATGATGAGATGACCAATACAGAAAGAGAAACAAAGAAAGCAGAGAAACTGGCCAAGTACTACCTCAAGCAGGGCCTCTCATCTGAAATCTATCTCAAAATAGATAGCTTGGGCACAGCCAAGGAAATCTGGGATGAGATCAAGAAACAACTTCAGGGCACTGAGCAAGGAGAATACATCAAACGAACTCAGCTAGTCAACAGCTATCATGACTTCAAGGCTCGAGAAAAAGAACTACTCTCTAAAACATATGGGAGATTCTGCAAGCTGCAAAATGAAATGAGATCTAATCAAATTGTCAGAACTGATCTTGATTTGAACTGTGTTTTTCTGAATTCATTAGGTTCTGAGTGGAAAGGCTATGCCAGACTTTACAAACAGATTAATAAAGATCTTACATCAGTCACCTTCCACAACATCTTCGAAGATCTCAATCAGTATCAAGATGAAATCTTGCAATCTCTCCCTAAAGAACCAGTTGATGACCCTCTTGCCTTGGTGGTGGCCGACAGAATCCATAAGGAAACATCATCGAGATCCTTGAAACTTAAACAAGTGGTTCTCAGTGATTCTGATCATGATAATGATGATGATGATTCAATCGAAGCAGCATTTCAAGCTCTCACAGTGGCCAACAAGAACTTCATGAACCGTTTCAGCAAGACTAACAATAGACAACGATTCACATCAGGTTCAAGGAGACCCGAAAGAGCTGCTGCTGTTGACAAGCCAAGGTACCAGAGGGATGAGAAGAAGGAAGAAAAGAAGGTTGATTTCAAATGTTATAACTGCGGGAGGTCAGGACATCTGATCAGGAACTGCCCAATGAAAAAGACAAAAGATGCAGAGTACTATCGGCAGAAGTACCGCCTGTCTAAACAAAAACAGGCTGGGAACGTGCTGCTAGTTGAGGAGGATCAGTTCCTTGATGATACAGGATCAGACAGTGATCTGGATGGTGAAGATCACGCTCAATTCTGTCTGATGGCTCACAATGGTGAAGAAGGTAGAGAGGATGATGACAGAGATAATCTCTTCGAGTCAGATGAGGAAAGCTTGGACAGTGGAAAGGTATCTTCTAGCTCTAACTTTAATATGGGTATTAATCATAAACACATTCAAACCATATTAAATCGCATAAAAGAGTTAGAATGTCAGGCACTAGATTTAATCACAAGAAATCAAGTTCTAGAAGATGTTTCACACACTGAAAAATTGGAGGCACAAACAATAATTAAGAAGTTAGATAACGACTTAATCAGCCTTAGGAACCAATTAGCTGCAAAAGAATTTGAGCTTTTAGAATTAACCAGTAGGACTAATAACACCATATTAGATCTCAAAGCAGAATGTAAGTGTGCTGAAAAGGATTCAGAAATTCTCAAAAATGAACTTAGGAAAGAACGAAGTACTCTTTACTCTAAAATCAATGAACTTGAATACCTTCTGTCCAAACGTGATCAAAGTGAACATACCATCTCTCAATACAAAGAAAAGGAACGTCCTTTCTCCAGATGGAATTTCGATGGGCTTGGCTTCAAATTGAAAAGGATTATGTCCAAACAATTATATAATGCTGACCTGTTTGGGTTAGGACTTACCCAAAGGATGGTCTTTGTTGGCCAAGAAGAGACACAAATAGAGGAAGATTTCACACGAACTCTTAATGTCAAAACTGAAATTCCGTTTGATTATTCTAATTTGAATGACTCATACCTTGCCAATCTCTCTTCCTCGTCCGATTCTGATATTACATCGTCTGTCTATTCTGATGAAGAACTCTACTCCCCTGTTTCACCAAAGCCCACTGTTGAATACATTCCTCACAAAGAATTACAAGACAGATTCAACACCCTGCAGGAATTTTATTTTACCCAAGTCATTCAACAGGACCTCACCAAAGCCATTCAAAATGATTTAAAACCTCCTACCTCTGAGACATTCCCTTCAATGCATGAAATCATCACCTGTCAACAAATTCCCAACATGTCATTTGTACATGATGGAAAGATCATTGATAAACTGTGTAGGAAACAGTTTGTTTTGAAAGAAAGAATCAAAGCCCTCAAAGTAAAGATGGAAACTCCAATAGTTCCCTTTACCTTCTCACTTTTTGGTTCAGATATGGATGATCTAACTCATGCAAACACCAAGGGTACATATTGCACAACTTCTGTAAAATCTGTTAATAAACCTGACTTAACAAATCTTAAGCTTAAACAGATTTACAAACCAAAGCAATAATCCACTCCTAATCCCAATTCTCGTGTGCACATAGAAATACCTGAATAATCCACTCCTAAACCTGACTTCAGTCTAATCTTTTATCCTCTGCTGCAGATGTGAAGAAGGCTGGAAACAAGAAGTTTGAAACAAATACATCATGGAAAAGAGCTATTCCTAGATCCACTAGGAGCTGTTCAAATTTGAAACCTGTCTGTGAAAACATTTTGATGTTTGATTCTGTTTGTAATCATTCCAGTTCACAAGACAAAATTGCTTCTACCATGTTTTGTATAAGTGATGGTTGTACTCATGGACACTGTGAATTTAATTGTTGCTATGATCAATTAAGAAAGACTTTAGGTGTTAAACCATGTGTTGATTGGACTGATTTGTATGCTAATCAAATCTGTGTTCCATTTTTAAATTCAAAAGGCTACATCATTAATCAATGGATCACCACTCGTCAATCACATGCTCTTAAACGCTTAAACAAATCCAACCGATTACTCACGATCAAGGAACTGGAAGTCTACAAACGGCAGGGCTATGAAGCATTTAAAAGGGCTTGGATTGCACAGGAAAAACTCTTGCATTCTCATAAGCGTTCTCGCAATTCCCCTTCCAAAATCTCAAAATCTTCGAAACCCAAGTCATCATCCATTCAACGAGTAGCAAAACCTGCTAATCGCAGTGTTCCATTTCCGCAACAGCAAGTTGATGCACCGAGGCCACAAAGAATTCCTAAGAATTCCTCTCAACCATGGATTCGCAAATATAACGCTTCCGCAACTCTACCGAATCCGAAACCTCCGATTCCATCAACTGTCAAACCAACAGTGGTGAAGAAACTTTCTTCTCAGCAAATTTCTTCCAAATCTATTCCCTCACGTCCAAAGCTTAAGTCCATTTGGGTACCAAAGAATAGATCATTAGAAGTTTCATCATCATCAAAACCAACAGTTGTTACTCAACCCAACTTAGAGACTAACAATCAAGGACCCATATCTAAATGGGGACCTAAATGTGATTTATTCTCTTTTTGCAGGTGCCTCACTTGTGGTACCTTGACTCCGGCTGTACCAAACATATGACCGGCAACAAAAGTCTTCTCAAGAATTATATTCCTAAGTACTCCGGGAATGTACGTTTTGGGAATGACCAAGTTGAACCAATAATGGGGTACGGAGACATAGAGAAAAAACATGTGAAAATCAAGAAAGTCTCCTACGTAGAAGGCTTGGGGCTGCAATGTTAAGCGAATTTTCAGATATCTCAAAGGGTCCATGCATCTAGGACTGTGGTATCCCAAGGACTCCAATCTAAATCTTCATGCTTATTCAAATGCTAACTACGCCGGTTGCAAGATTGATAGGAAAAGCACCTCTGGTAGTGCACACTTTCTAGGAGATCGTTTAGTCTGCTGGGCTTCAAAGAAACAAAACTGTGTATCCACTTCTACAGCAGAAGCTGAGTATGTTGCTGCTGCAATGTGCTGTTCCCAAAGCCTATGGATACGTACACAACTCTCAGACTTTGGCCTCAGGTACGACAAAATACCATTGTTATGCGACTCTCAGTCTGCCATTGCCATCTCCTGCAATCCGGTACATCACTCTAAAACCAAACATATAGATATCCGTTATCACTTCATAAAAGATAACGTAGAAAAAGAATTAATTGAGTTACAGTATGTTCCCACCGAGAATCAGCTTGCTGACTTGTTCACCAAGCCTTTGGATGAAAGTCGTTTTACTGAACTGGTATCCAAGTTGGGCATGCTGAATTTGCAAATCTAACAAACTGTTAACTTGTTTACTTTTCTTTTCTTTCTTTTTAGAGTTGGTGTTACACTGTGTGTTCCATGTACAGATGTCTACTGAAACTGCAAAGGGGGAGTTCTGAAGTCCTACACATGCTGCATATGTGTAGGGGGAGAAAAGTTAAATACACATGATGCCCATGTGTAGGGGATGCCCAAGTGTAGGGGAGAAATTCAAAATTATCACACTCTCAAAGTTAACAGATGCAAAAGTCTAGGGGGAGTGTGTCAAACAAACACTCACATCAACCATATCTGAAAATTTAACTTTCATAATCTCAAAATTCAGATATCTCAAATTTTTCCAAGTCATAGCTCAATCGCATGCGATTAAGCTATGTGAGTGAATCGCATGCAAATGTTAAAGGTTTTAATTGCATGTGAAAAGGTTGAGAAACAAGTGTGAATCGAATGCAATGTTGTCTAAGGTTGAATCGCACGCGATTAAGCTAAGATAGTGTGAATCGCATACGATTTGGACAAAGGTTGAATCGTACGCAATTCAGCTAAGTTAGTGTGAATCGCATGCTATTCAGACTAAGGTTGAATCGCACGCGATTAAGCTAAGATAGTGTGAATCGCATACGATTTGGACAAAGGTTGAATCGCACGCGATTCAGCTAAGTTAGTGTGAATCGCATGCTATTCAGTCTAAGGTTGAATCGCACGCGATTAAGCTCAGATAGTGTGAATCGCATGCGATTCTGATGCCATGGTTCTAACACCCAAGCTGATTCACATGCGATTAACACACCACAGTGTGAATAGCATGCGATTGAAAACTCTTATCAGCCGCATCCAAACTTCTATCAGCCGCGTTTTTTAACCGTTGCACCAGCCAATCAGGGCTCGACATGTGTCTTTTTACACTGCTACAAGTTACCCCAACAGTTGCCATTCTTCATTTACGCTATTCAAAATGTACAAAGTGTTCTCTCGAGTTCTTGATTACGTTAACATACAAATCATCTCGTTACTCTGCCAAAATTTGATATTTTAGTGTCAAAATACTCGAAATCACTAAGGTAACAACTTGTACGGTTTACTTTTTGGAAATTTTGAGTTAAAAATGAACTTTTTGGCCTTTGAACACCCGTATGCGAATGAAGGTTTCGGGACTTTAGATGGATTTTTGGGATATCAAACTAACTTGTTTGATCTATCCATGTTTGCGATGGGTTTCTAGAACACTTGGGGAACACTTTGATGTAAAAATCTTTCAAAAATCTCAAAAAGTGTTCTTCGTGTTCTTGAGGAGTATAAGCATACTCAAATGATTTGGTATTTGGCTAAAAAGAGGAGTTTAGGGTGAGTTTTGGAACATGTTCAAGTACTACAAAGTTGTTCAGTACTAACTAATTGACACTTTTGCAGTATCAAAACAACTTTTTTATGCTGAAAATCATCCGGTACACAGTGAGGGTTCAACACTTAGGGTGTTTGAACATTTATTCAACATTGGTCAACGTTGGGTCAATTTGGTCAAATTTTACTCACTTATCAAAAGTTTGACCAAATATTCAAAACTGAATGTTGTTTTCTTGCATATCTCTTAATTTTAAATTTAACTATTTTATCTCTTTGACAGATAAGATGGCACAAGTTGAACGTGACCCAGAGGAGATCATGCCCAGAGCCGAGTTTCTTAACACTGGCTCCCATGAAAACAACCATTATGTTGACCTAACCAAACTCAAAAACCCAACCTACCCCATTGTCACTGAGATTCTCAAAATTCATCCCCTAAACCATCTACTGACCTATAACCCAGCCACAACAGGCATACATGTTCCTGAATTATATGTGCAACAATTTTGGAAAACATGTGATGTGAGGGAAAATAACAGAGGTTATGAGGTCATTCATGCAGAGGTCGACGAATTTCAAGTCAATATATCTCTTAGTCGCCTCAGAACAATCTTTGCTCTTCCCAAAGCAGACAGCAGACCTCCAGCAACAGACTTTGAGAACATCCCCGATGAGGATGCATGTCTTACAACAATAAGGGAGATGGGATATGATGGTGAGCTCATCAGGAAAGGTTAATTCAAACGCACCGGCTTGCACCCAAAATATAATACATTCATGACGGTGCTTCAAAGATGTCTCACTCCAAAGCACTCAGGCTACGAATTTCCAATGGAACATCAACTTAAAATCTTTGTAGCAGCTACGACGCATATGCATGTGGACTATGCATTCCTTCTCTTCCAGGACATCAAAGCTACTATGCTCAGGAAGAATTCCCAAAAGAAGAGGGATTCGAACATGTTGCCTTACCATCGCTTCATACCAATGATCATCCAGTATGTAATGGAGCGGAATGCTGATATCCCTCGTCGGACAGGTTTACCTTCTGTTTCTCCAAAACTCTTTTTTCATATTAAACCTGCTAACCCAACGAATCTGCCCATTCCTAAACCATTCCCTGAGTCTCTGCTGGATCTGTGTGAGCAAAATGATGTAGTGAGAACATATAGGGAGAGTGTAGGGATACCCTCTATGGTTGTGCCAGAGCCGGCCATACCTACCCAAGAGGGAGTAGCACCCGGTGAGAATATAGAGGATAGGACTCAGCAATCTGTGGGAGATGCTGAGAGGGATGTGCAGAGAGAAAATCAAGAGAGGGGAGGAGAAGTGGGTGAAGGTGATGAGAGTAGAGAGGGAGAAGATACATATGATCCAGCAGTCATCCAATCCATTGTCCAATCCCTCTCTGTATCCACCCGTACCCAAGCCGTTTTAACCGAACTTGGACTTGACTTTTCTGAGTCATCCAGTTCCTCTCAAGAAGAGTCAGCCTCCCATCCAGGTGGTGCCCCTGACCCCGAAACAGAAATATCACCTTTGGGCACCCCTGAGCAACCAATAGACCAACCTACTGATAGCACCCCATCCTTCATGAAAATAACCGACCACAATCCTATCAGTCCAAACCAGGCCCATACCACTCAGACAACACCCCTCTCTCCTACCCGTGGTCTGGTCATACCACTTTAAACCACCTCAATCATTCGCAGGGCCATGGTTGCTCCTGAACATGACATTCCAGTAACTTCGCCAAGTCATTCTTTATCTATTGAATCTGGTTCTGTCACTCCTGACTCTCTTATTCACCCTGATCAATATGCGGGGTATGGTGCCGGTAGCGGTGATGATGAAGATAGTTTTGTAGTTAGGAGTGCGAGTGATAGAGAGGAGGTGAGAAAAGAAAAAATGAGTGCTGAGGGTTCCCCAAACCCAGAAAGCCGGGAAGCCACATCTACTATGAGGCCTAGCACTGCTGAGCCTCATATTGAACAAGCCGCGGTTATCCCACCCGTGCAAGTTTCTGCCCCACCAAGCTACTACGGTGTCTCTCAACAGGCACCGTCTTTATTGCACAGGGCTATAGCACACAATCTAGGCCAACCCCAATTGGGTGTTGGACCTATTGAAAACAGAGGACTGCCTCCCTCGTCCTCGACTCCTCTTCGTGCACGATTTGATTTGCCGCGGATATCCGCATATCTTGAACAACACAAGGTAACTATAGATGCACTGAGCTTGTTGACTCAACAAGTCTCCGCAACTTCCGTAGGTGGTACCTCTCAAGGTGTCATTCGAGGATTGGAAGGAAATCCTGCTGGAGCCTACATCCATGCTGCTCCAGTAGGTGGTTCTGCCTCTACGGCAGGTACCTCAACCGGTAATCTGATTGATTCCGGGTTTGTTACACGTGCAGATCTTCAACTTGCTATTCAACAAGCCGTGTCTCTAATCCGCCAACAACTGCAGGAGACAAATCAAAAGTTGGATCGGATTGAAAGGGCTTCCAGGGAACAGACTGAGCAGCTGTCACGTATTGAAGATCTTCTAGCAGCTCGTCTTCCAGCAACGGCTCCTCAATCTCAACCGGATGTCACTTCACTATCGGTCGACGCCTTAAAAAGCATCCTCTATGCTAAAATGATTGAACAAAGGCCAGACTCTGCCTATAATCAAGACCTTCTGACTACTCTGCAAACTGAACTACATCCACAGGGAATCTCCTTGGATGAATTTACAGAGTTTCATGAAGATGTAAATAGCAAGATTGATGGGGTGACAAGAGGGTTCTATTCTTCCCTGCAAAAAGTTACTGACCGGCTGACGGTACTTGAACAAACCTGTCAGGCCCAGGCTCAGGGGTCAAAAAGGAGGCGGGAAGATCAAGATCCTTATGATCGTCCCGAGGGGGAGAAAAGAAGAAGATATATCACAACTCCCTCCGCCGCAACTGTACCAGTACCATCATTGAGCAGATACTTATCTACAGGTACAGGTTCTGCTGGATCTGGAAGCCAGACGGGTCAACAACATAGATCCGAATCATTAACGGCCGATGAAGTTTATGAATTACAACAGAAAGAGAATACTGACAAACAAATCGTACTCTATGTACCCCAGCAACAATCTGAACTGAGGCCGACAGAACTCGAAGAAGGAGAACTATCGTTCGATCAATCCCAGGCTGACAATGTTAATTGGTCTAGTGGCTCCGATTCTGACATGGAAGAGCTGTATGGGTCACTAGGAAATTCACCCGTCAGGGATTTGGGAGAAGGTAGGGTCTATGAACAGGAGGAGGAAACTGATGACCCAGAAATGATAAGACTATTTGCCGGCATTGATGAATATGTCGAGGTTGCAACGCGCCCAGACTCACCTAGAATTGTAGACCATTTTGATGACATTCCTAGTGATAGGGAACTTGCTCAAAGAAGGAAAGAAAGGTTAGCAATCTCTAGGAGAGAAGCAAGAAGGAAACCAAAGAAGACAAAGCCTCTCTTTGATGTTTCCAGGGTCCTCAGGGGTTAAATTTTGAAGTTCACCAACAATTCCCTCCTCCTCCTGGTAGATTTCAAGAATCAGCTGCCGACATACTAGAAAGAAACAGACAAGCAGAGGCAGCTGAAAAGTTTAGAGCAGAATCAGAATGGCCCTTGCCTGAAAGCTTCACAGTCCCACCTGCTCCTCCAGTGCATCGTGGAGATCCTGGTCTTGATGTCGGGAATATGTTCACAAGGAATGCTGCAAAAAACCCGATATGGAAACCTTTCTTTGTCAACGCTGCCAATCTTGAAGAACGAATTCCTGAAATCTTCAGCAGTCAGTTGATAGAGGTTATCTCACCCGAGCTGAGAAACATGAACGATAAACAAAGAAGGAGATATGATCATATTCTCACTCGTTCACAAACCAAACCAGAAGATATCAAATCAGATTATCCCATAAGTGACCTTCTCAGTATGTATACCGAAACCAACTTCAACATAAAATATGCCATCTTCTACGTCAAAAGAGCTAACAACCTCACATACTTTCTCACCGAAGCTGATTTGAGGTATGTAAACATCGAAGACATTAGCTTCTTATTCGACATGCTTTCCCAGAAAAAGGGAAAATGGCCTGATGAAGAATTTGGTAGAGTTGCGTTAATGAGGTACATGAGAAATCTTATGGAATTCTTTGAGGAACACGATATCCAGCTCGGGGCTGAGAACAACTATCGGAAAGTCAATCTTCTTAAGCCTAATCAGAATCATCCAGATCTAGAACAGCTTGAAGAGTTGACAGTAATCCATGACGGTCATCCAAACTTTAAAGGTTCTCGAGGTGTTGTCTCCAAAAATACAAAGGGTGAAAAGATTTTCATCAGACTAGACGACCTTAATGCATATTCTGACGGCACCTTGAAAATCCTTCATCATAAAATTCATCAAAAGGTTTGGGATAACCGAGCAGCTTACACAGATGAAGAACATTCCCAGGCATACAAGGCAATAGATCAAATCAGGAAAGCATTGGCTAGCAGGAGAGAAATCAGAAAATGGCAAGTGGCCTTCGGCATTCGCAACAAATCAGCTTTCGAATAGATTTCAATGTATTTGTTTGTTGTGAATGATTACACACCTCACTTAGGGGGAGATTGTTAGATATATTAAAGTGAGGGTGTAATATGTAATTATACCAAAGTTGGGGAAATGCTATATAAAGGCATTTCCCCCACATTTCAATACTAAGCTTTGCATTATCAACTTTGTATGTTTGTGTTCTCTCTCTCTAAAGCTCTTGGCTCTCTCTTCTCTACCGAAACATACACACAAACACACACTAAATCACTAGCATTGCTTCATCTGTATAAACACGGGACCATCATTACCTAACTGTCAGCAAATCAAGGAAGATCAAGGAGTATAAATGCTATATTAGAATTTATAATATGTACGTACTCATTGATTAAGTATTTTTGCATTCATTCTTCAAGTTGTAATTTGCTTTCTGAATAGTGCTAAGCCTCTAAGTTTCTCGTTGAAACCTAAGAACAATCTGTGTTCTTCGTCTAGCATAATAAGTTAGATTGGGGGTGAAATTTGCTATTGTAATAATTCTGGTTGATCAATAAAACTACTGTTTGATTGAATTGCTTTGTGTTCAAAACCTTCTTTAATCAATTAAGTGTGATTCCGCAACTTCTTAGTTGATTGTGATCATAGTTAAAGAATAACTTTTATTCAACTCTGATTTATAATTCAAAAGTTAGTTCTTGTTATTTGATATAATCTATATCCGATCCTGACAGTCATTCTAATCTTTCGGAATTCGTGTATCGTTACTTGATTGTCTTAACCAACATCCGTTTACTTCATGTTTTCGAAGAGTTTGATAGATTTTTGTGTGCTTTCGAATAAGGATGTATCCGACTCCCTGTTCACGTTATGCGTTCAAAGTCACCTTTTCTATAGCTGTACAGGTTGAATTCCCTTGAATAATAGTTCAAGCTCCCTGTGTTCGTTAATGTTCATATCATTATATAGAATCCTTATCTGTCCCAAGTTTGTTTGCATCCACTTGTCTTTCGTTCTCTTTGTCACTTGTTGTGATCCAGACTAGGTTGATACTCTTGTGCGAGAATTCTTAGATTATTTTATTTGGTTGATGTATTCACTTCTGATCTACATTCACTCCTCCTCGACCCATTTTGGCTCACAAGTGGTAGAAGTTAATAGACTGATACTTCACAACTGAACATTTTTCTGACCAGTAAAGACTTTGGACATCATGAAGGGGGAGATATAAAGATTTATTCAGTTGGTTATTGCATGAGACATATTGTACGAGGTATTCAGTCTAGAGGGAGAAGTAATTAGATGAAAGTATACTTAGATGAAAGTAAAAATTTATTCTCGCCTCAATTTTATCTTAAAGGATCGAGAGCAACATTGTAGGGGGAGGGTTTCCCCGTTCGTGATTCTAGGGGGAGTAAGCAACATATTCTCTCCTGTTGATGAATCCTTATATGCTTCCACTGATGCTTCCAATGCTCAAGGATCCAAATGCTGAAAACCTCTATATGCTAAATTGATAATATAACCGAAGGCGACCAATGCCTTTGGTTACTGGAGCGCTTCAAGACAATAAGCACAAGACCCTCAAGAAGCTGAAGAGATCGAGACTCCTATTCATTTTATTCTGCAACTCCTATTCCATTCCAAAGGGGGAGATTGTTAGAACTATATATTGTAATAGAATAGGAGTTATAACAGTAGTTGAGGGTGCTTATTGTAAATATACCTTATAGGTATATAACCCTTGTGATACACAAGGAAATGTAAGAGTTTCCACACTTACAAGAAATAAACTATGTGTGTTCTAAGGTGAAAACGAGATTCTCTCTCAACCTTATCATAGTTATCTTAGCAATCATTCAATCTACCGCTTGTTTATCCCTAACAGCCATACTTAGCAAATTGATATATACAAGCGATAGATTTTGGATGTGCGTTGCGTCAGGTAGAGGCTATTATTTTTATGCATCTATCAAAAAGATAAAAAATGTTATACATGATTTTTTTGCTTTACTTACATATGCAATATGAGCGTAGTTTTCATAATTTTTCCCTAATATAGGAGAAAAGATGTACTTCATTTAGAAGATGTATTAATGAGTGTTTAAAAAGTTGTATGTAACCTACATTACCTTTAAAATCATTTTCATAATGTTTTATATTACCAAAAAAAATTGATTTTCATGCCTTTATATCGTACGTGGCAACTTTGAATGATATATAAATTCTCTTCTTCTCTTTATATAAGATGTCGATTTGTTATATAATAATTTTAAAAACCGGATGGGTTCGATAAATTGTTTTGACTTTTGTATATTTGCCTTCGGGAGCTAACTCTTTTGACCTTTGAACCTTAATAATGATGATAAGATTTCTTTTAAATCGATTTGTGAACTCATAATTTCTTGCAACTATAATATTAAATAGTATATTAACTTTTGTATGTGACTAACAATCACGTTAAAATAAAATGTTTGAGTTATATCTTGGCCTTGAAGTATAATAAAAGAGTTAAGAAATCGTTAAGTAGTGTGTATAATTTCAACACATTATAAATTTTGAAATTATAGAAAATTTAACAATGAAAAATATATATTTATCAATAATATACAAAAGTACATTTCAATATAAAAGTGAATGTTAGTTACTATAATAAAACTCATTATATATATATATATATATATATATAGTGGGAGGTTCAAATGAGAACCTTAAATTAAATTAGAATGAAAGACTCAATTACAGCCGTCCAATTCCCCCACCTTCAATGTCATTGCCCACTCATGAATTCCACACATGCACCCTGCCACACTCGATTCCCCAACGCTTTCCATCTATGAATTCTACTTACAAAATGAGCGGCTGAGATTGAGTCTCCTATTCTCAATTAGTTTATTATTCTCATTTGAACCTTTCCCGGGAAAGGTTCATTCGAGAACCGTTGTTAGTGCGAGTACCACGAGAACCAATCTCAGTTGTTCCTTGGATATGGGAAGTTTCATGGATGGTGAGCGTGGAGGGATAGAGTGTGGCAGAGTGCATGTGAGGAATTCATGGGTGGGCAATGACATTGAAGAAGGGGAAATTGGATGGCTCATATTAGTTTTCGCACTAAGAATGGTTCTTGCATGAAAATTTTCATATATATATATATATATATATATATATATATATATATATATATATATATATATATATATATATATATATATATATATATATATATATTCAAGTATATTAGACATAAATTATTCAAAGTATAAGAAAAGGAAAAAAAAATATAACAAGAAATTAAAAATGTATGTCACATTTATGTAAAAATTATAAATATATACCACTAAAATATGATGACATAAGTTTTTGGTAAAATTTCATGAGAATTTAATTTCTCATCTCTTATCAAATTCTCACGTCTTTTTAACAAAATTACCAAATTGCCCTTAAAATCTCATGATGTTTTGCTCCATTGTTTTGCCAATTGATATATAGATCAAATTCTCATGTCTTTTTAAACAAAATTACCAAATTATCCTTAAAAATCTCATGATATGCTTCCTTGTTTTGCCAATTGATTTCTCATTCTTATTTGAACCTTCCCCTATATATATATATATATATATATATATATATATATATATATATATATATATATATATATATATATATATATATGTATATCTTCAAGTATATTAGACATAAATTATTCAAAGTATAAAAAAAGGAAAAAAAATTACAAGAGATTAAAAATGTATGTCACATTTATGTAAAAATAATAAATCTATACCACTAAAATATGATGACATAAGTTTTAGATAAAATCTCATGAGAATTTAATTTCTCATCTCTTATCAAATTCTTATGTCTTTTCAACAAAATTACCAAACTGCTCTTAAAAATCTGATGATATTTTGCTTCCTTGTTTTGCCAATTAATATATAGATCAAATTCTCATGTCTTTTTTTAACAAAATTACCAAATTATCCTTAAAAATCTCATAATATTTTTCTTCTGTGTTTTGCCAATTGATATATAGAGTAATAGTAATGTTCATTTGAAGTTTGATCTTGTTTAAAACTAATTTACATGTTTTTTTATCCACTACTTTGTAAATAAAATATTAAAAAAAATTATAGAATGTTACAGTCATCCTTAGCACCACCAACCATCATCTACCACCATAATTGTCATCCCCCATCAAACCTTAATGCTTAAACGTACATAAGAACACACATATGTATAAAAACCCCAATAGAGCACCACCATTATGTAACTATGGTAAGTGCTGGCCAATGATGATGGTCCCATAAACACGAATCACACATGCAAACACACAAATTCTCATCTTTTTTTATAATGAAATCTACTGTACATGTTTGGTACAAATCCGGCACCACAAAGGGCACTGGGAACCACACACACTGCGCTTAGAATCGTACATATCATCATCTACTTATAGGCCTCCGGTGAGGCGGTTATTCCGGCGGTTCTTCGTCACTTGACGGCGGTAGACGGCGGCGGTTGGCCGTCAACAGTTATTGGCCGGTCGGCGGTGGTGGCTTAGTTTACATAAATATGTCACATATTATTTACAAATACAATAATAAACTTATACTAATTTCTCCTTTTTGACAATTATTCCAACAGTCTCCCCCTTAATTATCAAAAGGTCTTCAATATTTATTCTTGATTGGTTCTTGCATTCACTGCAATTTCTGCACTCGCTGCAATTTCTTTCTACACTCACTGCACTTTGGTTTGTGCGCTCACTGCACTTTCTTCAAACCGTTTATTAACCAAATGTAGGTTCAATAAACCTTTCCGATGCTTCTTCAATGATTGCCAATTGTTGTTCCAAGTCTTCTCTCTTCAACAATACCACATGTTGGTACAAGTCTCCTTTAGCCTTACAAACTCCCGCGAACTAACGTCGTACCGGCACAGATTGCCTTGACAAATCCATGTCAACAAAACCAATGGTCACACAGACCATCTCAAACTGATTCCGTCTTCTGGGCTAATCTTTCTTTAAACTAAACTTGTAAAAACTTTTTAGGAACTAACAATATATTAAAAAGCATCTTTTATATCCATTAGGATATTCAAAACATCAATATAAAACCATTTAATAATTTAATAAAAGTTTAATAATAAACCAAAACTTTTATTAAAAAATAAAGCAATCAAGAATAATAATTTAATTAAAAAACCTTTCTCCCTTTTTTTAAGATAACATGGGGTTTAGTTTTATAAAACAGAAAAGTTTGTTGTTTTATTTTAAATATCACAAATTTGGTATTTACAAACAATTTACTAAAAAATCAGATTTGTTTGTTTTACAATAAATTGGCTTCTGTTTTAAAAAACGTGGACCTTGGTCCACACTAAATAGCAATCTGTTTTGATTACAAAAAAAAACAGTGGGCCTTTATCTTTAAAAATGTGGGCTTACCACATACAGATTTAAGAATCTTTTTTTTGTTTTGTTTTTTATGCTAAAATGCCTTGATGTATACCGTGGCTTTCAATGTAAAAATAATACGTTAAATGAAAAGGGTATTGAATTACTCCCTTGGGTTTGCCTCCTTTTACGCCACTACAATGAAGCAATTGTGGTTTTGGCTTCCCAAAGCATCGCTTCGTTTGAAGCGTCGGTTGTTGTAACACCCTCTCTACCGGACTAGACTAATGAGGTAATTAGTTTATTCATCTTGGGATTTATATTTTATTAAGTGGATTTAATTATTATTATGTGTTAATCATAATTGATGACTAATTGTGATTATTATGTGGTTAGTTAAGTGTAATTATTAATTAATTATAGAAATGTTAATTAATTTATTATTTGAGTAAGTGGATTATAGCTGTCCATTTTTGGTAACACTTAGTCACCTAAACAATCACCAACACCTCATTTGTCATGCAAATTAAACAAAATTGAGAAAGTGTGAGTGTGTGATTTGTGCTCTCGGCCGAAGGAAGAGAAGAACAAGAAAATTCAACTTCATTTTCTAACTTTGGATTAATTGCTTTCATTTCTGAAGAATCTGAATTATTGAGGTTCGCATAACTGATTGATAATTGTTATTTTTATTCGGTTTTATTCGGTTTTATTGATATATATATATATATATATATATATATGAATTCCGAATGGTGCTTGATGAATCAATTGATGATTAGGATGTTGCATGTTAGATATTTATGTGAAATTATGTTCATAATATGCTTAGAATCATTTCTGGAAATGTGGATTATATGTATGTGTATAATGCAGCATAAAATTGAAGTTAGAATTAAAAAATATGCAAGAACATATGAATTATTCGGAATTGGGTGTGAATTATGCGGAATTGAAGGATTCCGAATAGATTAGATCGGAATTGATAATGGATTCCGAATAAACTGTTAGAACTTAGATTGAATTCCGGACCATATACTCGGAATTGAGGTAAATTCCGTATGAAGTTATTCGGAAATGATAAATTCCGTATATATTGATTATTGAATTGCTAATGCCCTAACACTTTATACGGAATTGGGTCGATCAGAATTTGTGATTAATCGGAATTACGCATCTCCGGAATTGAATATATGCCTTTACTCGGAATTTCATTCGATCGGAATTACGTCACTCGGAATTGAACTTTTTTTCGGAATTATGATTGATCGGAATGTGCCTTTGCTCGGAATTGATCATTATTTGAAATAGACATATGTTCGGAATTTAAATATGATTTCATCGGAATTGATGTTAATCTGATTTGCCCTAACATTCGGAATTGTAATTTATTCGGAATTGGATCTTTTATCAGAATTGGCTTTTTCTCGGAATATGCCTTGCCTTATACGGAATTATGAATTATCCGGAATTGATACAAACCGCATGGATTGCTTATGCTTGTTCGGAATTACAAGATGGATTCGGAATTTTGGCAATTCCGTATGATATATCCGGAATTTGGGATTTCCTGAGTGCTGAGTTGTGCAAGCTTTGGTGAGTGTATTTATATCTTCGGATATACAGGATATGATATCCTGATTGTTACTTGCTCATTGGACGGTATGTCTTGATTTTGAATATGTATACATTTTACTTTTGGAGATCAGCGTGGGGGATTTTCAGTTGGGTCTGGTTTAGGGATATATAGTATTAGCACACAGCTTGATTTGCATTGGTTGTATTCAAGGGTGCTACTATTGTTGTCCATGTAACTGGGCCATCGGTAAACCTTGGTTTTGGCCGACCTTGGTTGTAGGTGGTTGCAACACCGCCGGTTCTCCTTGATTTATGAGTTTTGTGTTTTAGGCATGTTTTCCTTGTGTATGCTTAGATATTTGTTCTCTCACTTAGCTTTATGCTAATTCCCCACTAGATTGTTTTGCAAATACTCCGTGGTGAGTTTCTTGAAGATAAAGACTGGGAATATGGACAGACCATTACTTTGATGTCAAAGTGTTTGATTAGAGCATGTTTTGTATATAACACTGTAATGGCATTTTATGTAAATGATAACCATTCAAAGTTGTATTTATCTTTTGATTTTAATCTAATTATTATGTAATTAGCTTCCGCGCGCAGTTTTATGTTAATTAAAAAGTACAGTGTTACAAATTGGTATGAGAGCCCTGGTTGATTTGCACGAATGATTTGTGCAATACTTGAACCGAGGCTCTGGTCAGTCCAGTATTCCGAGAGTGGGTAATTAGTAGTGTAGCTTTGAGGGTGGTTAGTGTGTTTATACTAACGGATTAAATCTAACAACTGGTGAGATGCTGTGTATAGAACAGAAAATGGCTGACAACGTGAACCAGACAACTATCCCTACGTCCCCCAGGAGAAACAACAATCAGTCTTCCAATACAGTAAATGAACAACACAACCGGGTTGGTTCATCTCACAATGGTGAGTCTGAACATCAAGATTATGTGCTATAATTGGAGGATACACTGCAAACACTGAGAGACCGCGTTCGGAACAGCGGCAGCAAACTCAATCCTTACAGCAAACCCAAACCATCCAGATGCCAAGAGAAACACATGTATTTACTCAATCCATACCACCACCTGTCTTTACTTCAGTACCATTGAGTACTATGTCAACTTCTTTCGGATCCTTACCATTTGTTACCATACCACCTGTATCACAACCCCAACAACAGCAACAACCCCATCAGCAAAATTTCTTTATACCTTGGTATCCAACTCAAGGAGGCTTTAAGCCGAAAGGGCAATACAAGGATTTTATGGATTGCCAACCACCTGAGTATTCTGGAAGCTCCAACCCAACTGATACTTTGAATTTGTTAAGGGAGACGGTGAAGGCTTTAGATGCATGCAATTGTGAGAAGTCTGATAGGGTGAAATTCGCAACTCGGAGACTGAAAGGTCAAGCTGCAGTCTGGTGGGATTCTTTAATTGCTTATTTATCAAGGGAGGTTGTGAATTCTGTTACCTGGGATCAATTCCAGAGTAAATTCTGGGAGCATTTATGCAATTCCTTTGATTTATCGAAAGTATAGCGGGAATTCTTGGATCTGGCACAGGATGATAAAATGTCAGTTGATGAGTTGATTACAAAATTTAATGAAAAGTTGAGATTTGCAAAGCAGTGGGTACCGGATGAACCATCCCAGATTGATCATTTTGTACAAGCCTTGTTGCCTGAATATCGGGGTAACACCCGCATGGCAACATCACTAATCCAAGCATTCACATTAGCTCGAGCTGCAGAGAGTGATGTGAAAGCCAGAGAAAAGATGAATCGGGAGAAAGGATCGTTCCACAAGTCTGGTGGAAACCAAGGTAAAGGTAAGTGGCAGGGAAATCAGAATCGGAATGATCAAAAGTCGAAGAGTTCAGGTTCAAATCAGAATAGACCATGGTGTGGCACATGCAAGTCTAGGCATACCGGTCCATGCACACCTCAGACTAAACGGTGTGTAAGATGTGGGGAGTTTGGTCACGAGCCTTCTAACTGTAGGTTCAAAACAAATGTTTGTTGGAACTTCCATGAGGAAGGCTACAGATCTGGAGCTTGCACGAAACAAAGATCAGCGGGGACGGGGCAAGGGGTAACAAATGTCGGGGTATCGTCTTCTGCAGGTCAGAAGCGAAAGGCTGCACCTTCTACGGAAGGGAGAGCCTTCAAGATGACTGTTACAGAGGCTGCTAAAAACAGTGATGTTATCACGGGTATGTTTTTGATAAACTCTATCCCTGCCCGTGTGTTATTTGACTCTAGCGCAAATAGATCATTCATATCTGTTTCCCTACGTGATAAATTGAATTTGCCTGCTACTGTGATTACTACTCCATTAGAGGTAGAAATAGCAGATGGTAAGATAGTGCCTATAACTTCTTGTGTGACTGGGGTATCGATAGACATTGATGGTACTAGTTTTCCTGTAGACCGTTTGCTAATGCCTATACCGGGGTTGGACTTAGTACTAGGAATGGATTGGTTAAGTCACCATAAAGCTAGTATCCAGTGTCACAAGAAACTCATTACTATTCCTTTGGCTTACGGGTCGCATGTCGTGGCTCGTGGGGATTGATCTTGATCTTCTTTTCCAATCATCTCGTATATTAAGGCTAGAAAATCTCTAGCCAAAGGGTGTGCATCTTTTCTGGCTTATGCGATCGATGCGAAGAAGAAGAAGAAACCGGTTACCGATGTTCGTGTTGTGTCAGAATATCCTGAAGTTTTCCCAGATGATCTACCAGGATTGCCACCTGTGTGGGATGTTGAGTATAAGATAGATTTGATACCTCGTACTACACCGATTGCGAAAGCACTGTATCGTTTAGCTCCTTCAGAGATCTGGGAGATGATGACTCAGATCAAGGAACTGTTAGACAAGGGGTTTATTCGTCCGAGTTCTTCACCATGGGGTGTGCCGGTATTGTTTGTAAAGAAGAAAGATGGGACTCTCCGTATGTGCATTGATTATCGGGATTTGAATAAGAGAACCATCAAGAACAAGTATCCGTTACCCAGGATCGATGATTTGTTTGATCAACTACAAGGGGCTTCATACTTTTCAAAGATTGCTCTAAGGTCAGGTTATCACCAAGTCAGAGTAGCAGCGTAAGATATACCAAAGACTGCTTTCCGTACTCGATATGGTCATTACGAATTCCTTGTGATGCCGTTTGGTTTAACAAATGCTCCTGCAGTGTTTATGGATTTGATGAATCGCGTCTGCAGACCTTTCTTAGATAAGTTTTTTATTGTGTTTATAGACGACATCTTGGTGTATTCTAAAACAGAAGATGAAAATGATCAACATTTAAGACAGGTACTTGAAATTTTAAAGCAACACAAGTTATATGCCAAATTCTCGAAATGCGATTTTTGGTTGCGTGAAGTTCAATTCTTAGGGCATGTAATTTGCCAAGATGGTATCAAGGTAGATCCATCCAAGATTGAAGCTGTGATGAATTGGAGTGTTCCGAAAACACCGACAGAGATCAAAAGTTTTCTGGGATTGGCAGGTTACTACCGTAGGTTTATCAAGGATTTCTCTAAACTTGCTTGTCCATTGAGTAAGTTGACCCGAAAGGATGTTCCGTTCCAATGGGGTTCAGTTCAGGAGAGTGCTTTCCAGACTTTGAAACAGCTGTTATGTCAAGCTCCTATTCTTTCATTGCCCGAGGGTTTAGAAGATTTCGTTGTGTATTGCGATGCCTCTCATGCTGGGTTAGGTTGTGTTCTAATGCAGAGGGGTAAAGTGATTGCTTATCTTCGAGACAGTTAAAACCCAACGAACGAAATTACCCAACTCATGATTTAGAGTTAGCAGCAGTGGTATTTGCTTTGAAACTGTGGAGACACTATTTGTATGGAACGAAATGTACGATCTACACTGATCACAAAAGTCTTCAATATGTGTTTACTCAGAAAGAACTGAACATGAGACAATGCCATTGGTTAGAACTTATCAAAGATTATGATTGTGACATTCAGTATCATCCGGGGAAAGCCAATGTGGTTGCAGATGCACTTAGTCGAAAGGGATCGCCGGATACATTGAAATTCATGCGATTAGAAATCAATTCTGATTTGGTGGATCAACTTTTGGCTGCTCAGCTTGAAGCCTTGAAAGGTGAGAATCTAAAGGAGGAATTGATGATGAAACGAAAGCATGAATTAACTACTGACTCGCGTGGTTTGAGGGTTGATCATACACGCGTTTGGGTACCGAAATTTGGAAACTTAAGGGAGTTAATTTTGAATGAGTCTCATAAGTCTAGATTGTCGATACATCCGGGCAGTACAAAAATGTACCATGATTTGAAAACTCGTTATTGGTGGCCGACAATGAAAACAGATATTGCTAGATTTGTTGAGACATGCCATATTTTTGCTCAAGTTAAAGTTTAACATCAGAAGCTGTATGGATCGTTGAAACAGTTAAAAATACCTGAGTGGAAGTGGGATCACATTACGATGGATTTTGTAACTAAACTTCAACGAACTCAAAGAGGTCATGATATGATTTGGGTCATTGTTGACAGATTAACTAAAAGTGCACATTTCCTTGCTACTGCTAAAACTGCTTCTTTGAGTAAGTTGGCGCAACTATATATTGATGAAATAGTATCTAGACATGGAGTTCCGTTATCTATTGTTTCAGATCGGGATTCGAGATTCGTGTCTAACTTCTGGAATAGACTACAACAGGAATTGGGGTCCAGAGTAAATTTGAGTACAGCTTATCATCCACAGACAGATGGTCAGTCAGAGAGAACCATTCAGACTTTAGAAGATATGCTTCGAGCATGTGTGTTAGAGTTTGGGGGTTCGTGGGATTCGCATCTGCCTTTGGTGGAGTTTGTCTACAATAATTCTTATCACTCCAGCATCGGTATGCCACCGTATGAGATGTTATATGGGCGTCCTTGTAGAACTCTGACTTGTTGGTTAGAGGCAGGGGAAAAGCAATTTGCAGGGCCTGATATTGTACAGATGACAGCTGATAAAGTTGTTATTGCTCGGGATAAACTAAAGGCTGCAAGAGATAGACAGAAAATGTACGCTGATCCGTGTCGTTGGCCGGTGTCGTTTGTCGATGGGGAGATGGTCTACTTGAAAGTATCTCCTTGGAAAGGTGTGATACGTTTTGGTAAACGTGGAAAGTTAGCTCCCCATTACATTGGTCCTTTCAGAATCAGACGAGTGGTAAACGATCAGACAGTGGCTTTGGAACTCCCTGATGAGTTGACGGGTATTCATGATACTTTCAATGTATGTTATCTACGCAAGTACAATGTAGAGGATCAGATGCAGGTTCTACCAATACAGGATCTTCGTGTAGATACGAATCAGAGACTCATTGAGGAACTAGTGGAATTACTGGATCGTAAAGTGACAAAGCTGAGGAAGAAGCAGATACCGATGGTTTTGGTCAAGTGGAAGCACAGTCTAGGTTCAGACTTGACTTGGGAGACCGCAGCTGATATGATGGATCATTACCCTTCCTTGTTTGAGCGCGATGAGATTCCGAGGACGGAATCTTCTTAAGGGGGTAGATTTGTAACACCCTCTCTACCGGACTAGACTAATGAGGTAATTAGTTTATTTATCTTGGGATTTATATTTGATTAAGTGGATTTAATTATTATTATGTGTTAATCATAATTGATGAATAATTGTGATTAATTAAGTGTAATTATTAATTAATTATAGAAATGTTAATTAATTTATTATTTGAGTAAGTGGATTATAGGTGTCCATTTTTGGTAACACTTAGTCACCTAAACAATCACCAACACCTCATTTGTCATGCAAATTAAACAAAATTGAGAAAGTGTGAGCGTGTGTTTTGGGCTCTCGGCCGAAGGAAGAGAAGAACAAGAAAATTCAGCTTCATTTTCTAACTTTGGATTAATTGCTTTCATTTATGAAGAATCTGAATTATTGAGGTTCGCATAACTGATTGATAATTGTTATTTTTATTCGGTTTTATTCGGTTTTATTGATATATATATATATATATATATATATATATATATATATATATATATATATCAACTCCGAATGGTGCTTGATGAATCAATTGATGATTAGGATGTTGCATGTTAGATATTTATGTGAAATTATGTTCATTATATGCTTAGAATCATTTCTGGAAATATGGATTATATGTATGTGTATAATGCAGCATAAAATTGAAGTTAGAATTGAAAAATATGCAAGAACATATGAATTATTCGGAATTGGGTATGAATTATGCGGAATTGAAGGATTCCGAATAGATTAGATCGGAATTGATAATGGATTCCGAATAAACTATTAGAAGTTAGATTGAATTCCGGACCATATACTCGGAATTGAGGTAAATTCCGCATGAAGTTATTCGGAAATGATAAATTCCGTATATATTGATTATTGAATTGCTAATGCCCTAACACTTTATACGGAATTGGGTCGATCGGAATTTGTGATTAATCGGAATTACGTATCTCCGGAATTGAATATATGCCTTTACTCGGAATTTCATTCGATCCGAATTACGTCACTCGGAATTGAACTTTTATTCGGAATTATGATTGATCGGAATGTGCCTTTGCTCGGAATTGATCATTATTCGAAATAGGCATATGTTCGGAATTTAAATATGATTTCATCGGAATTGATGTTAATCGGATTTGCCCTAACATTCGGAATTGTAATTTATTCGGAATTGGATCTTTTATCGGAATTGGCTTTTTCTCGGAATATGCCTTGCCTTATACGGAATTATGAATTATCCGGAATTGATACAAACCGCATGGATTGCCTATGCTTGTTTGGAATTACAAGATGGATTCGGAATTTTGACAATTCCGTATGATATATCCGGAATTTGGGATTTTTTAAGGTTTCCTTAATAATTCAGATATTATGTATTGAATTTAAATGTATATCTGTGATATATGTATATACATGTGAAATATGAATAAGTGTGTTACTTATCGTGAATCAATATTGTGAATTAAATACTGACTCGTGTATATATCTTCTCACGAAACGAGAAGACTAGGTGATATAGATTCCTGAGTGCTGAGCTGTGCAAGCTTTGGTGAGTTGATTTATATCTTCGGATATACAGGATATGATATCCTGATTGTTACTTGCTCATTGGACTGTATGTCTTGATTTTGAATATGTATACATTTTACTTTTGGAGATTAGCGTGGGGGATTTTCGGTTGGGCCTGGTTTAGGGATATATAGTATTAGCACACAGCTTGATTTGCATTGGTTGTATTCAAGGGTGCTACTATTGTTGTCCATGTAACAGGGTCATCGGTAAACATTGGTTTTGGCCGACCTTGGTTGTAGGTGGTTGCAACATCGCCGGTTCTCCTTGATTTATGAGCTTTGTGTTTTAGGCATGTTTGCCTTGTGTATGCTTAGATATTTGTTCCCTCACTTAGCTTTGTGCTAATTCCCCACTAGATTGTTTTGCAGATACTCTGTGGTGAGTTTCTTGAAGATAAAGACTAGGAATATGGACAGACCATTACTCTGATGTCAAAGTGTTTGATTAGAGACTGTTTTGTATATAACACTGTAATGGCATTTTATGTAAATGATAACCATTCAAAGTTGTATTTATCTTTTGATTTTAATCTAATTATTATGTAATTAGCTTCCGCACGCAGTTTTATGTTAATTAAAAAGTACAGTGTTACCGTTGTCTTCTTCGTTTCAAGAACTAGGGTTTCTCCCCTCTGTTGCACCACTCCTCTTGGTGTTTCCCCTCTGTTCTTCACTGAACCATGGTTGTTACTCTTATACGCCGCCTTGACAGTCCCTTTGATAGGTTTCTTCTGTACGATGGCTAGGGTTTCTCGGGAAAATTCACGGTTTTCTCCGTTCGATCGTCGCCTGAAGGTTTAACGATCGTTGCGCCGGTTATCTCTTCGGTTCTCACTGTCGCCCATTCAAATCGAGTACCGCTCCATTTCTTTTTCGCCGCTATCGAGTAACACCCTCGATGTTCGGCTGTGGCGGCAGTGGCGGTGGTGGTTCTCTGTGGTTGCCCCTCTCTCCGGTCATCTTCTCCGGTTATCTTCTCCGATAAGGTAAGTCCCCTTTCTCGGTGGATGCCAGACGGGGGTAAATTTCATTTGGCCGCCTCTTGGTATCTAGGATTTCTGGCTGGTTTCCGGTCACCGGTAAATGATGAGAACTGTGGTGTATACCTCGGCTCTGATACCAATTGATGGTCCCATAAACACGAATCACACATGCATCATCTACTTATAGGCCTCCGGTGAGGCGGTTATTCCGGCGGTTCTCCGTCACTTGACGGCGGCGGTTGGCCGCCAACGGTTATTGGCCGGTCGGCTATGGTGGCTTAGTTTACATAAATATGTCACATATTATTTACAAATACAATAATAAACTTATACTAATTTCTCCTTTTTAACAATTATTCCAACAAATGATATCACCATCACCAGGTTTCCAAACACGTACAAATTCATATACTCACACCAGAAACATGTACACACATAATTTAAGACCAAATTAAGACACAAACACACATGCAACTAAATAATATTAAAAATTTATTAAGCTATTGTCTCTGAAAAAAAAATTCAATCCAAATCGCAGACACATACCCCGAACCTTTAAATCCTAAACCGCAAAAGATATACCATTTTCTTTTGCTATATGTTCTTCAAACAACTTTTAGAGCAAGAGAGATAATCCTAAAAACCAAACTGTACTGAATTTAAGTCTTTAACTTATTTTTCCTGCAAAAAGTAGTTGTACTGATTAGGGTACTCCCGGATCGAGGCTCGATCAAGCTCTGTTTTCATGGACGCAGTCTAATCATTATTATGAGACTAGCTAGAATCGTGGACCTTCATTATAAAAGACGAGTCTCTTACTGGTAAACAATTAGGTTATGGTTATAATTATAAGTGTTCATTCATATACACAAATCAATCATGGTTAATGGAACCTAATCACCGTGTGTGTTCAAACGAGTCAACACTACATAGATTTCGGTTCGGACTATTGGTGACACTTTGACGTCAAGGAAAGAGAATGACAAAAATCAAATTTCATGCTTGTGTGAAAACAAATATACAAAAAAACATTTTCACATTCATATGTAACAAACATGACAAGTTGATAAAGGTCTTTTTATACATACATGTATTTTAACGTTCATGAGTGTTACATGTTAAAAATAAAGATAATTAATAGAATTAATTTCCAAAAATGTTGAAAACTATAACCATAAGTTTATGTAAAATGCATGAAAATTGTATGTAATTTACATTATTTATTTTGTGTACAGATATTCACAGGGTTGGTGCATCTCTTCTTAAATAAGGCTAGAGTCATAATTGATCTAACATTTCCTCTCTCTCTCTCTCTCTCTCTCTCTCACTCTCACTCTCTCTCTCTCTCTCTCTCTCTCTCTCTCTCTCTCTCTCTCTCTCTCCATTAAATAGCTGGAAGTTAGATCACACACAGTAGGTAGTACTTGCAGCATTCTCTCTCTATATCTATACTTACATATATCTATACAGCAGAGAGAGATGGGCGTACAATCAAAGAAGTTCCGAGGTGTCAGGCAAAGACAATGGGGATCTTGGGTTTCAGAGATCCGACACCCATTACTGTAAGTTTCATTTATATTTATTTGTCGTAATTTAATTAATATTTCAATATATTTTATTGAAATTAAATATGATTTATTTTAGGGGGGTAATGTAGACGAACACCGGCCATCTTCTTCTTTACTTTTATTGTTTAAGCTCACTCTTTAAACCTAACTTAGAGGTCATGTAATTATATTTTACAATTTGTTTAAAACAAAATATGCCGAAGAGATACTAACTATAAATTATTAATGAAAAATATCATTCGAATTTTAACAAGTTGTGGTTTATTATTATTATTATTATTTTTTCAAAATTTCGAGCATTAATTATTTTCATGATTATCATGTTTTATGAATTTCGTATGAAACGAAGTTGAATATATATTTTACTACATGAATTTCTTATTATACTTTCTGCTTTTAGAAAAATAATATTATCCGTGTTCTAGTCTATAAATAGAGAGATTTTTAATATTATGGTGTACTAATATATATTGATAAGTGGAAATTTTTTTCAATCAGGTGCACAAGTGACAATGTTTAATTTGACAGGGAACGCAAGTTATAGTTATGGGTCTGATTTTTATATATTATAATTTTTTATACACAACAATTATGCATACTTTTAAATTTTAATTTATGCATTCGTACGTTGTTATTAAATACAAATTCTATTATGTAGAAGTCAGCTTTTTATAATTATATATATAAACCACAACCACGTTTTTAGATTTGTTGTTCCTTAGATGTTTCATTAATTAGTGGGTATACATTTACAAATATTTAAATGAGTAATTATTATAATAACTAACATACATTCCGCATATAATATTTATGAGTGAACCGCAACCTGGAAAAATTATACATAGCATTGGTTAACTAGTAAAACGTTTTAATTATCATAAATATCAAATAAAATAACGAGTGAAACATAAAAACATTGACAGGTCGAAATTGTAACGTGTGGATACCATTTCTTTAGCATTTCTTGGTCCCACCTCGAATATCATTTTATATTTTATTTAACTATTAAATGGTATTTTGCTTACTAGTAAATGCATTGCGAATTAATTTCTTGTTTTACAAGTTGTATATGTATATATATATATATATATATATATATATATATATATATATATATATAAATATATATATATATATATATATATATATATATTATTTTAATTTATTATAAAATAATTTTACATTTTATAATAAAAAGATTGTTATTTCTTGTTACTTTTTATGTTTTATTTTACTTGGTTACAATTATTACATATTATATAAAAATAATAAATTATGATATAATGTTTTCACCTTTATTTAACTGTATATTTTTTTGTTCGTAGACAAAAATTTTGATATGGAGAAAGTAAAAATTGCTAAATTCTTGATGGATAGGTAAAACTGAATTAATATTAAATATTTATTTTCGATTAATACCATTGAATAAATATTTTTTTTTTTTGCTTTATCGTTTATATCATAATTAATGTACATCAGTATGATGTTTTCTATGAATGTAATAATTTTAGATCGATTGAATTTGTTATGTAAATACTAAAAGAAAGTAGAGTAAGCTACTACACATTAATTTATATGACAAACCTGGATTTTTCCTATCATATCATGGGCGAGTAATCACTCCCATAATTTTAATGGCTAATGTTAGTATTTAGTAATCTATATTTTATTCATGTTTTAACTAAAAAAATATACATGTATAATGTAGTATACATACTTTAAAAGTTTTTTATTATCATCTCCTTTTTTCTCTTTCTCTCTCCTCTGTTACTTTTCTCTCCTCTCACACCTTCAATAAGAAACACCGAGATACTATCAAAATTCTCGATACCACAGTCATGTAAAATATATGTTGGTCAGCGGTACCAAAAGACACATATGCATACAGAAAGTATGTCGACTACCATTCCACATGGCCTTAGAGTTTGTACGGGGGAGCTAAGCATTTAGCTCCTTTCTACACGATTTAACTGGGTTTATCCGTATCCATTTCTAAAGCATCCAAATAGCCAAATTTGATTAATTCTACCAATAGACTCTTACTATTGACGTCTTATATGGGAGACAAGACCTACCAAATACACTATCCGACGATCGTTGGTTCCAGTAAAATTAAATAAGAGATAAATTTTTTCTTTCAGAGTTGCTAAATTTTCATTAATAGTTATAACTAAATCATATTCTAAAATACTAAAATTACACACGCACACACATACACACACACACACACACACACACACACACACACACATATATATATATATATATATATATATATATATATATATATATATATGTGTGTGTGTGTGTGTGTGTGTGTGTGTGTGTGTGTGGGAGGGCTAGTGTGCGAATATATATATTTAGGTGAGAATGAAAGAACAAATCTTAGTCATTGATCTATTAGATCTAACGATCGCAATTCACACGTTGCAATTCATGGTCGTCACAATTCATAGTTGGGTAATAAATAAAATGGATAATCAAATGTAGACCGTCCGATCAAATCATATAAATGGTCAGGATTAAGTCTCTCATTCTTATTTATATATTAATTCTCACTTAAACCTCCCACTATATATTCATAGTGAAAAGATCATTTGAGAACTGTTTTTATTGCGAGTACCATTTGTAACCGACATTAATGCTCATTAATATAAGTATTTTGATCTTTTATATAATTTTCCAACCGTAAATTACGTCCCGGTGAGTTGTCATTAAAGATCGAACCTTGATTTTCCGAAATACCCCTCATTAATGCCCCTCATTAATTAATATATCATTAATGAGCCATCATCATTGTTGATCGTTGATTTAAATTAATCAATAGCCAATATTGGTTCTTACGATACTCGTAAAAAGAATGATTCTTAAACAACCTATACCATATATATATATATATATATATATATATATATATATATATATATATATATATATATATATATATATATATATATGGCACGGTTTAAACGAGAACTGTTTTTCGTACGAGAACTGCGAGAACCAATTACAGCCGCTGATCAAAGAGATGGATGATCTAGATTAAAGAGTTGTTTAAACTAATCAAACTTATCCTTAATTAATTAAGGGCAATTTGGATATTTTCACATTACCCCCATTTTTTTAAAACTAATATATCAATCAAACGGAAAAAAGTGTTAAATTACGAAAATTATACCAAATTAACAAGAAAAATATGCTCTTTAATTTGAGACCGGTCTTACTATATTTTTTCGAAGAAAAAAAATCATGTTTGCTGGGTTTTTTTCAGCACAGTTCTCGGAATATGTACATGTGCAAATATGCACATTTGCACATGTGCAAATATATGCACTTGTGCAAATTCCCATATTTTGCATAGTTTTTTCCCATATGTAAATATGCACTTGTGCAAATATATGCACTTGGGCAAATTCACATATTCACATAGTTTTTCCTAGTACAGATGTAAATATGCACTTGTGCAAATATATGCACTTGTGCAAATTCACATATTTACCTAGTTTTTCTCAGCATAGATGTAAATATGATCAAATTACAATGGGACAAGCAAACATTTTTATATGTGGCTTACAACAAATTATAATGATAATCAAATGATTTTATATGTGGCTTACAACATCAAATTACATCTTTTAGCTATCATCAGTTGAGATTATCATTTCTCAATTAGTTTTGGATCTACGTTGATTTTAATATTCATTGATAAATTTATCTTATGTACATATCAAATAATCATTGTTGTTTGACTGTTATTAATAGAAAAGTCTATTATACACACCTCTAACTAGCTCCATAGATCTTTTAATTTAACTTTTAAACTTTTAAAAATATATGAAAATTACGTGGCTATACCCTGCAATTGTTGGAGTTATAAACACTAACACTTATCCATATATAACTTACAAGCAAATTAAATCTCAGAATGATCTGGACTCCTTGTTTCAACCATGACCTTTTCACATTCGCCACTGAATATTGCATCTCTAACCCATACGATCCTTTTCTAGCTCCGTCTTCGACTTTACACCAATGGAAATGATTGAAAATCAAGTGGGTAATAATTTCTCGAATTATCCATAAGATTCCCTCTGTGCTCGAATATCATCCAGTCGACGATAATGGTTGACGGCGAGACTAGATCTGTAGTTTACATTAGGTTGCCGGCGATTGAAGTTATAAGCTGTTGTGAGTAGCCAAATCGTTGACCGCAACCCCGAAAATAGTCTCCCGTGATGGTTACATATTTCACCGCTATTGAGAATAGATCTGAAGCATTATATATAATGAAAATGGGGGGTGGGATGTGTTATTAAAATGAAAATGGATGGTAGGTAGGTCGTGGAATGTAAGAGAGAGGGATTGAGTATATTCTTTTTAGTTGGACAAAACAACCCTTTTGAACTTAATAAGGTTGTTGTAAATGGATAAGAATTGATTGGTTAAAAATGGTTCTCGCAGTTCTTGTACGAAAAACAGTTCTCGTTTGAACCAATCCCTATATATATATATATATAGGGTGTGGTTAAACAAAGAACCTCCCTTAAACAAAGAACCTAAAGAACTCCCCTGGTAATGACATGTGGCACATTGTTTAGGGTTAAAAAAGGAAATTAAAAAAAAAAATTCGGCGCTTACAGCAGCCTCAAGCAAAACCCCCCAACAAACTTAAAAAAAACCCCCCAAATGATCATAACTCGTTCGTTTTTAAGAATTTAAAAAAAAAAATTATACCGTTAGATTCAGTTTTTCGTCCTCTTTCAAACAAGACCGGACTTGATATATTTCAGAAACTTTTTTTTTTCAAAATGCAAAATTTGAATTTAGAGTTGTGTTCATATTAAATGCAAAATGCAAAAAATCATGCAGAATGAAGAATGCACAATGCAAAAACCATACAAGATGCAAAAACATGCAGAATGCAAAATCCAAAAAACATACAGAATGAATAATGCAGAATGCAAAAAACATGCAGAATGAAAGAATGGAAAATGCAAAAAACATGCAGAATGCAGAAATGCAAAAAATATCAAGAATGCAAAATGCAAAAAAACAAGCAGAATGAAGAATGAAGAATGCAGAAAGCAAAAAAATGCAGAATGCAAAAAAAATGCAGAATGCAGAATGCAAAAAACATGCAGAATGCAGAACGTAAATCTGTATAAACATGCAAAATGCAAAAAACGAAAAAACGCAAAATTTCTGATCTGAGACAAACCTTTTGCGACGACTGCATGGTCATTAGCGACGACTTTGCTTATTTGTGACTACAGATTTAACTTCATCGTCGCTAATTTCTGATCTGAGACGAACCTTTTGCTACGACATTCAGCTCATTAGCCACGACATTCAGCTCATTAGCGACGAGCTGCTAAAATGCAAAAAAAGGTGTTTTTCCTGTACAGCTGCCAAAATGCAAAAAAAAAAATTCATTTTCAAATTTTTTTTAGAAAAGTATAGGAAGAGTGATCTTGTTTGAAAGAGGATTAAAAACTCAAAAATGGTATAATTTTTTTTATTAAATTCACAAAACATAAAAAGTTATAAAAATTTAAAGTTTTTGGTGGTTTTTTTTTTAAATCGTGGGTTTAGGGTTGGGGGATAATTACATTTTTGCTCTATTCTTCCTAAATTAATACATAATAATTACAGTTTTGCCAGCGATCAATCTCATCCATTGATTTTGACGATCCAAAGGTCAAGATTGTTTATTTAGGTTCTTTGTTTAATACATGGTTCTTTATTGATCCAATTTATATATATATATATATATATATATATAAATGAGATGTTGTTAATCTATGTGTACAAAGTTTGATGCACGTTGTACAATGTAGGAAGCGAAGGATCTGGCTTGGGACATTTGACACGGCTGAAGCAGCCGCAAGAACATATGATCAAGCCGCCGTATTGATGAACGGTCAAAATGCGAAGACGAATTTTCCGGTAACCATCAAGACCCAACCAGCCGGCAACCACGAGTCTCCGGAAGAAATTCCGGCAGAAACCCTTGCCGCCAAATTACGTAAATGCTGCAAGGATCTGGCTCCGTCTGTCACCTGTTTACGTCTTGACAACGATCATTCCCATATCGGAGTGTGGCAGAAACGGGCCGGAAAAGGGTCGGGATCTGGCTGGGTTATGAGGGTTGAGCTTGGCGGCAAGAGAAAATTAGCGACGGAGAAGGAATCCATGTCGCAGACGCATACGATGTCATCGGAATATTTGATACCGACAATGGTGGAGGACGGTGGTTTCGGGGGTGGTGGGAGTGGGGGTGGTGAAGAAGGCATGGAGGAAGAGAATAGGGTGGCAATGCAGATGATCGAGGAACTGCTTAATTAGAGCTAGATGCTGGCGAGGCTTGGCTATTTTATAAAATTAAATAGAAATTATGTTTGAACACATAAAAAAAGTCAAACTATATAATCGTATTCCTGTAAAACAACAGATAACAATTACTTTTTATTTGTATTATGTAAACGGTTTAAAATTGTGATACATATTATAAATTAATCATGATTAGCAATAAACGGTTTATTTGTATTATATAAACGGTTTCATGTTTTAACCATAGTTTCACCCTTGCTATTTGTTTATCTTAATCTGGAATCGTTTATGATTCAAGGTATTTAATATTTAGACCATGCGTATCGGTATGTTGTCAAGTGCTAGTCGATAACCCTCTAGCCCAAAAGACAAATACCTTAGGGCTGGTTGGACAGGTTCCAACCCCGGCTAGCCCTCCAGCCAGCTTGGGACTCGGGTAACACCCTTTTTTTTCTTTTCCTCCCCTTTACTCACTTCTCTCTCTTAATTATATATATTTTATAATAAAATAATATATGTGGTTTGATGTTTGTTAGATGTGAGTGTTTGTGGGTTAGAGAGGGTTTAAGGTGGGAGATGATGTGGATGCTACTATGACAGTATGTTAAGATGATTAGATGCTGATGATCTTAAAGTTCATTGGTTTTTTTTTTATCTAGAATCGATTTTGATTGTTGGTGTTTAAAGATTCTATTTGTTTGTAGATTGTGGGTGTTTCGAACTGATTGTGGTTTCCTCTAGTAATTTGCATAAATTGATATTTTGAAAAATATTATATAACATGTGGCTTTTGAATCATATTTGTAGTTATTATATAACGGTTACTATATTTTTAATATTATAATAGTAACTACAACAATATCACAGTTTTACTGTTCTAGTTACCCCATTTAACATTATATTATTGATCAAGAAGAGTGAAAAAACTAGTGATGTGGCAAATTAAATGATAACAGTGACTTGCAAATGTGACGTAGCAACATCATGTTGACCAGTCAAATGTTTGCTAGACTAAAGTTCCTTATTTGGCTGTTATTAAGTTCTTAGCAACCGAAACGGCTTATAGGTTACTGATATAACGTGTTGGAATGTATTTTTTTGGTTTATGGTTATGGGTTCAAATCCTGTTATAAACAAAATGTGTAGATTTAAGAGTAAATTAGTACGTGTGTGTTCTGCTTTAAAAAAATGTTTTAGCAGATAAAATACATTTTGAAAAAATCAATATAAGTAGATAAATCTGCATTTTACGTCAATAAATTACATTTCATTTCAATCTTCACTCTACTCTTCTGCTAATCATGTTGACTAGTCAAGTATTTGTTATACTAAATTTACTCATTTTGCTGCATTAGATTCTATCCCACGTTATTTTATATATTCCAGAGAAGAACAATAAAGGGTGTATATGTTAAATCGCACAAAGGGAGAGTTGGAAAAAGGGTTGCTGACTCATTTGGATATTTATCTTAACTATATGTATCCCAATTCCCTAACCGACTTTTATCCATATGATGTTAATAAATCCTAACAATGATATATTCAGAACCATTATTTTAAACTATTTAATAATTTATAACTCTTATTTTATTTTTATTATTTTACTTACCATTCTAATTATTTACAATAAATGGTACTATACTATTAATCTTTAAAACATCTTTCCAGGTGTTACGTAATTATCACTCCATCCTTGTCTATCTTATTCATATATACCCATTTAGTGCCTATAATTGTTTTACCATTGGAGTAGAGACAAGTAAATACTCCATTCTATTGGAATTCAGTTATCCCCTCTCGCATGACCTCACACTACTACAAAAACTACTATCAGACCTCCCCTTTTAACCCCGGTTTTTATCAAACTTCAAAAAAAAAAAAAAAAAAAACAGGGTTGAAAGCATTAAAATGTTGCTGGAAATGAGGAGAGAGGGATTTAACCCCGGTTATTTATGAAACAACCGGACTAAAAGTTTCAAAACTTTTAACCCCGGCTTTAAATCAAGAAACCGGGTCTGAAAGGGTTAATGAAAATCACACGGGAAAGATTCAACCCCTGTTTATTACTAAAGAACCGGGGCTAAAAGTTTCAAAACATTTTACCCAGGTTTTTAATCAAGGAACCGGGTCAGAATCGTAAACTAGTGTTTTATTAGTGGAGGGAAAATTCCGTCATTTTCATTGATTATTTTTGAAAGAAAACATATCATAAGCCTGAATTCCTAAAAGAGTAGTCGCTCTCCTGCCCCCTTCAGTTCAATCTCACCGTTTTAGGCCTAATCTCCGATTGCCCCTCCCGTCGATTGACCTATTGAGCTCATCTTCGTCGCCTACCTCACCGTCGCTCACCTCACCGCCGTTCAGTGCTTCTTCATAGATTCCTGGTTAAGGTTAAATTGATTTAGTATTACATATTGTTTAATTAAGTTTTTCCATTTTCGTTATGTTCACTGAGACACTGTACTCGTCTTTTTCAGGGATCAAATTTCATATCTGTAACAAGTCACCTTTACGTATATGCACCGTTTTCGTGCCACACATTCAAGGTTTTCATCTTATTTTTTTTTTTTGATTTTACCTAACGATTAACTTGGTTTAAATCTGATTTTTCTATTCTTGGTCTTAGTTAACGATCCAGTGTGTTAATATATTTGAAGTATGTTATTAATGTGATTTTTGGTACCGATGAAATTGGATTCCAACCTATAAAAGTATCTTTCCATTCGTATGATATACGTTTAATTATATAAAGCTCTGTTTTTTATATATTGTAAAGTATATAGAATCTGTTTTGTAGGTTTATTGTTTAGGAAGTGATTAAGTGAATCTGTGTTGTGCCTTTTTTTTTCACACGTATTGTTTTGATTTAAGTTTAACAGGAATCGTAAGTTCTTTATTGTCATTGTTCTTCACATAAATTGTTTGGCTTGATGAGAAATTATTCTTATTTTTTTAATAGATGTTTTCTTACAACTACCTACAGATCCTTTGCTAATAAGTGTGAACTGCCAAAGAACTCTTATTCATTTCAATCAAATTACAGGTTTAAGGATACATACTCACTCACATGGTGTCATCAAGAAACATTAAAATAAAGAAAACACAATAGAATGAGAGCATCTCTCCTTCCTGCCCTGTAACACTCATGCACATTTAAGCTAATCTAAAACTTTGATTCACATTACTCCTTATACCCTATGTTGACTACTTAATTGCTTGACAGATCTTATTTCTTTCGTTGTAAAGTTCATAGATGGGGGTATTATCAACTCATTTTGTGCGGAGCATGAAAAATCAATGGACCGGCCACGAATGAACAAGTTAAATTTCTAACCTAATTCACTCAAGTCTCCATTATCAAGGTAATTTTTCATATTAACAATTGCATATTTGTTGTGGTCTATATTTCTATTTATCACTACTATAATGGTAGGGTGTTAAATCGGTGTTAACACATTTCCTATTCGTATTGATGTTTTTTGTGCCAAGTGATTAAAAATTTTCTTTGTGACATTTTACAAATGCCTTTAATTCTTGATATTCAAAACATCTTTTAAGAGTAGTATTCTTGTAGTTGGGATGCATTTATAATCTAATCAAAGTACAACTATTTAAAATCTGATCTCTTCTATATATTTGGACAATTGATTTTGATCTTGAATATGTTTGAGATAATATTATATCTTTCATGTAGAAATTGACATGATCTTGGTATTGTTGTTTTAAATAATAAGTATCTTAGCTTTTAAATTTAGTTTATGAATAATGTTGGTTGTTTCCACTTTTGGATTCAGTTAAATTATTTCTTCTGCCTTTGTATTGTGTGATAATTCATATGGATGAATTAGTTAACTCAAAATTATGTGTATGGTGTAGCTTCTTTTATGTATCATGGATACTGCAAACAAGAGAAGACAAGTGCTCTTTGCTGGCGCTCACATGAAATCTAATGAGGTTTGCCACATGTCGATTCTTTCTGTTCTAATTGTTGGCTGTCACAATTACTTTGTGTTCACCTCTACTGCTTATTTGGCAATCACTTTTCGCGCTTTCAAAACAGATTGAATGACATGGGATGTTGTTAACTATGTACTTGTAATTTGTGAAGTTTTTAATAAAGATTAGACAAAGACAAAAAATGAGTGTTATGTTGTTAACTATGTTGATTTTTTATGTGGTTGATTAGGTTTTTATTTGTTAAATGTGACCTGCATAATTAAATGCATATATATTTGTTGGGAAGATGATCTCATTAGTTAAGATTTGATGAGACAAAGTTAAGTTTGTAAGATGTGTTCCAAAGTTAACTTAAACAGAATTATGAGGCTTGATCAGACTGAACACTTATAGTGTTTCAGACTGAGCATAAGCTGAATATAAGCTGAGCATATGTTCGATCAGCTTATACTATATCTTAGTAAGATTATCACTATGTGTGATAAGCTGTGTATGTCACCTAAGATATATTGAGCTTTCAGCCTGATGTGTCTCAAGCTGAGTGACTCGGCTTATATACTGAGTCAGCTCAACAGAGTTGCTAAATAAGTTCTAGCTAACTCTTGGGACTTCTAAGGATGCGTTAATTAATCTACATGTTAGTCCATGTTTGTTTTCGAGTCTGTTCTCGAAGAACTCAGCTTGATGAGTTTCAAGCTGAGTAACTCAGTCCGAGCAAGAAGTCAGTTTAAGAGAATTTAAATATGTTTTAAATTTATCTTTTTAACTCTCTATATCTACGGGAAGGATAAGAAGACTCCAGAATCAAGATTGAAGATTGAAGACTCAAGATGAGAAGATTCAAGATTCAAGATTCCGGTTTATCCATTAGTTAGTTAGCAAATTAGGATAAGTCCAGTTTGTTAGGATCCATAGGAACAGGATTATAAATACTTATCATCCTAATAAGTTTTGAGGTACGACTACAACTGCTACAACGAAGAGTTACAGAGCCATAACTCAGTTTCACCTCAAACCGTATGTGTTACGAGTCTTGATTCACCGTTTGTCAGTGATCAAGATACTCACAGATTGCCAAGTTATTCGTGTGTTCGAATATTCACATTAGTTGTGAAATTGGTAAGTTTTCAATCTGTGATTAAATCCTGTTTAGAGAGTCGTCCAGTATCTATAATCATAAGTTGATTATAGATAGCTAAGTTTGAAAGATTGAGAGATTTATATTAGGTGTTTACATATCAAGAGTTGCTTATTTGAAGAGTCTGTAATCATCTTCTTATTAATGAAAAGCAAAGCATTCGATTGTGGTTTGATTTACTATGTGTAACACTTTATTTTGATTTGTTCAATTTTCGCAGAAAGTGTATTCAACCCCCCCTTCTACACATTTGTTGCTTGTTGTTTTTCTCACCAAGGGACCAACAACTGGTATCAGAGCAGGCTGAACAATTTCATACGTTGAAAGTTCAAGATTCTGAGAAAGTTAACAATGTCTACAAGCAATAATTCTTCAAACTTTCCACAGATGTCTGCTAAGGGCTATCCCATATTTGATGGATCTGACTATCCTATGTGGAAGTTCAGAGTCATGTTGTTTCTCAAGTCCATTGACAATCGTATGTACGATGTTATTACAAAAGGACAAATAATCCCCAAGATTCCTGCAACTGTTAGTGATATGTCTCCTGGCATATCTGAAAAGGATATGAGAAAGCCTGTTGCATCCTGGACTGAAGAAGATTGGAAACTACATTCTTTGGATGACAAGGCAAAGAGTGTTATGGCAAATGCCCTAACTAATGAGATCTTGCATACAGTGACTGGGTGTCAAATGACGAAAGAGATCTGGGATACATTGAGTATTATATATGAGGGCACTGATCAGGTCAAGCAGCAGAAGAAGATTCACTTGAATAGATCCTATGAAAACTTCTTTTCTAAGAAGAATGAAACCTTGCCTGATTTGTTCACAAGGTTTCACAGCTTGATAAATGACCTGCTAAGTGTAGGTGTTAAGAAAGATGAAGCCGAACTTGTGCTGAAATTTCTGGATGTGTTACCAGAAAGGTTCAATGAAGTAACCACAACACTGAGGGCTGGAGGAACACTACACATGTATAACCTACATTCCATCTATGGGTTCTTGCTTAATTATGAACAGATTACAGAACACAAGAAATCTTCTCAACAACAACTTAAGGATTCTTTGGATAAAGCTGATATTGCATTAGTTGCACAGAAAAAGAAGAAAGGTTCCAAAGCTTTAGTTGTTGAATCCAAGACTAAGTCAGAATCTCAAGCTGACCACTCAGTCTCAAGTGATGATGATGATGCTCAGACCATCACTGAGCAAATGGCTATGCTAGCCAGACGATTGAGAAGAGCTCAAAGGGGAAGAGGAAGATCTGACAGGAGAAAAGGAAAGAGTTCTTTTGATCCTAAGAATGTTGTGTGCTTCAACTGTCAGAAAAAGGGACTCATTGCTGCTGAGTGCAAATCAAAGAAGGTAGAATCAGCATCAGTTGCTGATAAGAATACTTATAGAGCTGACAAATACAAGAAGAAATATACTCAGCTCAAGAAAGGAAAGCCTGAAGACAAACCCAGTGCAAAAGGACTATATGCTGAAACCTGGGATACACAATCATCTACCTCAGATGATGATGTATGTCTAATGACTCAAGAAGATGAAGAGTTGGAAATAGATGAGGTTGGTAAGAAAACACAGTGTGATCTTGAATGTCAAAGACACATTAATAAACTTCTAAGTGAAGAACTTCAGGAAGCTAAAGTCAAAGCTGACCAACTCCAAAAGGTCACTGAGTCGTGGTGTAAGTCATCAAAGCTTGCTGAAAAGTGCTAAACCAACAAATTCCTAAACAGGTACAAGCTGTACTTGGAGGTGACTATCAAACTGCAACTTATGTAGTTGATGATGAGATAGCAAGTACAGACTCCGAGGAAGATAGACAACTGATTGAGTCTCAGAAGTCAGCCTCAGAGAAAAGACATGATCCAAGCTTGAAATACAATATGTTTGTAAAGGCTAAAGAATAAAGATCATGGAAATGAGTGCTCAACATCCAAACAGCATAGTAAGTCTATGCTGGATAGATTAAGCACTCAGCATATTCAAAGAACTTCAGTCATAAAAAGGCTTAAACCAAATCCTTTCAAAAGACAACACTCTCTATCTGGCTCGGAGAGAAGTTACAAGAATAGGAAGACCACTGTAAGTCAGAGGTCAAATCACAACAATGGTAAGTCCAAAGTTGTGGATCTTGGTAATGTTGGGTTTCGTTGGCCATCTTACCTGCGAGGCGGAAGCGTGAAAAACAGATTTCCGGGTATAAAAACAAGATGCCATCAAGACCCACTAATGGTGGAACTCTACATAAAGATAAAGCAACCAAATAAAAGAGATGGGATAGGAAATATACCATGCTCCAGCTTCTGATTTCTTCATGTTGGGATGAACTCTAAGTCACAAGAGAGCAACTCTCTATTGATAGTCCATACCAAGTTTGTTCGATCCCCAAATGCTAGTAAGCCAAGTTATGATCTTCAAGACTTGAAATCATCCCTTGGTACAACACACAACTTCCAGAAATCATGAAGAACACTTATGATTTCTGGACTCATACAAGAACACCCAAGAACTCTCTTAAAGAGAGTATGCAAGTACAAGAGAGAAAAAGAGAGTTTTTGCTTCATTTCTTGGTCAAGTATAGACTCATATGCATTATAACATGCCTTATAGCAGAGCCATAAGTCGTCCATCATCATTACTATATGCCCCATAAGTCAAATACTTGAGCCAATCAATAACCAAAAAGTCATGTTTCTGTCAGATGGATTACGCGCCGCGTAATCCTTAAACGTACGCGTCGCGTAACCCTTACGGCCGTAAGCAAAATGCCATGAGGCCGTAAGGCCCCTTTTTCCAGATTTCAGTTTCTCTCGTTTGCGTTATGTGCTGTCGGGATCAATCCTTGGCGTGTGACCCAATAGGCTCGTGTATGATCAGTAGCGTTACTAATCTACGTGTGTCAGTGGGCATAATATCCAACAGACTCCCACTTGCACATGACACAGCGTATCAAGAAGTAACACAGACAGAGAGTAGCCTCTAGCAAGACATCTCTGCCCCCAACTCAACGCGAGTTATGTCATCCAAAGACAAGTACCAAATCACAACCCTATAGGTTTGAGATGGCCCTATAGATAAGCGATCAATCATCCTTTTGTTCGCGATATCCTTGTGAACACGAGACATGGTTAAATGTCAATCTCCGACCGTTCACGATTACGTTTCTCGATCTCGATTGATGGTGACCCAAAATTTAGTTGCAATCGATCAAACATCATAGCAACACGAGCACGACCGTGCATTTTACGTCAGCTCTCAATCATCGAGGGGCCTATGGATATCTCTCTAAAACTAGATGAACAAATCCCTTTGACTGCATTGCTCCGCCACATACCCCATACTTTACCTAAAAGCTCCCTTTATAACAGCCAATCACGAACTGCGTTAGAAAGCAATCAAAGCAAAGCAGGTTCATGCTTTGGAACACATGTATCTCTAGTCTAAGGACGAAATGATATTATCTTTCTAAGTTACTCATAACATAAACCATGAAGCAATCTCAGGTGTGGGTCGTCCAATCACTTGAATTAGTCAAGCACAGGCGAAGTGTTGCGTTTCTTTTATCCAATCCATTGTTGGATAGCGACCAACCACTTCCCTCAGTCTTAATTCAAACTTCCTCCCCAATGAAGAATGACCGACTGTGGACATTTAGAATGCATAATCATTCTGGGAAGTTATTAAACATGCCAAGATGGAACACAGTAAAGATTCATGAAAATACCCGCCCATGGCGTATTATTAAATCACATTTAATAATCGATATAATATGATATACAATACTGCTTAATGTTCCCAAAGTTTAGTATATCAATATATAACTAAAATAAACTTAAGTCACGTCCTTTTGCAAAAGGATTTGCATGTAGGCGCTAGTATGACAACCATCATCAGCCTATGACTTAAGCTTAATTAAACGGATCAGTCATAATGTTATCCGTTTGTACTCTCATGAAGACCATACCTCCAAACACAACCAAACCACTAATAAAGTGTTTGTTGACGAGACTATGGTCCTTTGTCCAAGTCCGAGTACCTTCATTGCTTCAAAAGAACTCAATAAGGTAAGTGACACTAAGGACAATGGTTCTTGTGCAAAAGCCATTAAACCCTCATTATCACAGAAGATCCAAATAAGGTCATCAATGTTTTGAGAACCATTCTTACTAACAACTACACATAAAATGGGATCATGTACTCCGATCTAAATCGGCAGATATCCTTTATAGAAATTAGCACTGGAGTAATAAATTACTCTAAGCTTTATCTTTCCATAAATTTTCCAAGAACATATCTCAATATTTCTTGTACTCCATAATCAATATTATATATATAATAATCATTATGGAAGAATAACTCCTGAACTAAGCTTTTGAACCAAGCATAGTCGGAACATTTTCTCCAATATAAAGTATATACAAGTATATGATTATAACAATGCTCCCACTAGCCCTGACATTCATATAGGTTTAATCCTTGCTTTTGAAAAATCACATATATGATTTTCATATCAAAGCAAAGGTTCCAACCCTGAGATGCTTATTTAAGTCTATCAATAGACTTCCATAATTTGCAGACTTTACAAGAATACTTGTGCTCTTAGACTTCACAAGGATGCTTGTGCTTGTAGACAATACAAGGATACTCTTGATGTAAGAGACCTCCGGATAGTGTTTTAAGCACTTCCTCATAAAATTCCTGTTAAGGAATGGAGTCCTTATATCAATTTATCATAGCCATAAAAGGGCAGTGATATCTTATAAGGATCTGAGTAAACTTCAACATAACCATTGGAATAAAGTTTCAAGATGATACCAACCTTATGGTCAATCATCGAGAACACTTTTCAACTATGCGATATTTGAAGTTGTCTACAAAACAACTTTTGACATAACCACCGAAAGAAAGTATCTATATGATACCTTCCACATGGTCAATTATCAAGAAAACCTTTCCAATCAGTCGGTATTCAAAATGGTCTATAAATTTACTCTTCGACATTACCACTAAGAGATGATACCTCCCTCATTTTCAATCATCGAGAACACTTCTATTAGTCAATATTCGAAGTAGTAATAAAATCCATGATGGTTTCTTTCATAAAGAACCATATACACTCTATGGGTTTCCACCCCGGTATAGGATAAAAAACAAGTTTCAAACTTGAATATCCTCAATGGATTACATCTCACATTCATTGTCTCTTTTCTACTAGCAGACTCTAGGCCCACTACGCTTCCAGTAGTTGATGAGTTATCATCAAGTCGTCTTCCTTAGATATAATAAACTATATCTTTCTGGTCTTATGACGACATATACCAGTCTAAGAGGAAATGACTATATGTCAAGTTCTCCAGCCTTCTCATGCTGAATTTTAATCATTTCTGATTATTTGCTAGTCCCAACATCAGGTTATTCCATTCAAGGTTTACTTTTACTTCTACAGACATCCATGGATATTAATTTTGACGAAAAAAAACTTTTTCCTAGAAAACACTTTGTTTTTATAAAAACAAATATCCCATGGTCTTAGAAGAATACCTAATGGAGTAACACCTCTAGATTCCGGATTCCTTCACCTCACGTACAAAACGCAGGTTTAGACAATCCAGACTTTGAGATAGACAAGCAAAGATACTCTTTCTAGTCTCATCCCCTAAGGTGTAGTCTTAACCGTCTTTGTTGATTTAAGATTAAGAACATAGCCCGCCACTACTTTAGTATACTTCAAACAATTGAATACTAAAGTGGAACATATCAATTACCAGACCATATCAAGAATGTCCGGTTCCTCCATGATATGACCCACTATACAATGTGTCATAGAAGAAGTGAATTATATGACAAATCCATAATTCAATTGATGGTAATAGAATTTTAGCACATATTAACTCAATCTACATAGTCTACACAAGGATTAACTCGGCTAAAGCTCGACAATCAACCTTTGTGTAACTTGAATCGAGTATCATATTTCTTTATCTATTTTAAATCAGGCACTTCGTTATGGTGTGTCTTGAACACCTTTATGGTTTCAATCACTTAGTCTATCAATGAATAGACATATCCATTTCTTCTACCATCATCGGTAAAGATAACGAAGTATTTGGATTTTATACCTTATGATTTACTTGAACGTTCTACACGCAAGAGTGTGTACGTAATCCAACAAGCTATCAATCCTCTCACATACAAAAGTGAAGGATGTATAATTAAATTAACCTAATAAATAAGATTTGTTAGTCAAAATTTGACCCATGATCAAACGATTCCAAATTCCTTACCACATGGAGTTTGGTGATACAAATCTTGTTTATATGGTTAAGTCAACTATGTCATAAGGATAACTTATCCAAATTATTCATGATCATGATATTACTTCTTAAGCATAAGCTTAATATAAATGCCTTGGCATGTATAAATTTTGAAACAATTACATGGTTCAAAATAATATACATCGTCCAACAAACGGCATAATAGATATAATGTTTCTAGCCACGAAAAGTGCAAAACAAATATCTATTGAAGTAATATATTAGATAGAGGGATAGGCAAGTGTCATACTTCCAATCCTTTCAATAGAAACAAGTATCTTGTTTTTCTATTTGAAGTCCATCTCTCTATGCCTTATATGCTTACTTCCCTTTTAATACTTATATTTTGCAGCAAATAAATTTGCAACAATTTTAAATAATATAGCTAACGTTAAAAAACCTAGCCTATAGAAGTAGCATTAAAAACAATGGAGTTTAATCATGAATGTACCATAAGTCAAAAAGATAAAAGAGTCTTTAACCCATTTAGACAAAATGGTGGCGCTAATTTCTAATCTTATCGTGAAGTAGCAAACTACCCCTCATGGAGTCTAATCACCATAGGCGCAATCACAATTCCCTTTAACTCCAATATAATGGAAGACTTGATTAAAAATAAAAAATTCCATTAAAGGTCAGTTTCTATTTCATTGATTATTTGTTCCTTAGTAGCCTTATTTGGGAATATATGAAGTAATCTTCACTGGTCATGTTTAGACTTTGCAGTCTCTAATCATACCATGAAGCTCTATCAAAGAGTTCTTCATTCGGTCCATGTACGCCTTAATAATAAGGACATAGACACATTTATTCCCACCTTCTTGCATCCGAAAACCGACTTAGGTCTAGACACATAATCCTCTCTTGTGTCTACGACACGCATTGTGCGCATCTAATGACCTAGTTCGCATTTGTAGCAAGTGGCTTTAAAAGGTTTTCTCAATAATGTACAACTTTGTCTCAACCAATAATGTTAGACAATTAAGTTTACATGTATGAGTTTATCCTTTATTAGGAACTGACGGAGTATTAATTTTGATGTGTTGTTGTTAACGTGTAAGTTATCTTAAGAGTACACAATTATTGTTAATATTGAAATGATCCTCGTTAAAATATTTTACCCATTTGATTTATAAAATCAACATTTTAACAAGGGCTAAGAACCATATTTCACCATTCACCGTGACGGGTTTTCCGCGGATCACGTGGCGAAGCTATTTAGGTCGGTACAAATTCACCGATTGTAATCCATTGTTACAACTCTTAGTTCCATGCGGGATCCAAGTTGACAACCATTGTTTCAAATTTGGCATGTTTGATCCTTCCACACCAACTTCAAACTAAGATTTTAAATAACTCGGCTAGAGCTCGACAATTATTTAAAATATTATTTTAAAATCGTAAATCAACCATCAAGATACACATTGGTACTCTTGCCTAACGATTGACTCGGCTAGAGCTCGACAATCAACCTTGCGAGTTGCCACACGCGCCTTCCAGACAGTCTATACAAAGATTAACTCGGCTAGAGCTCGACAATAAACCCTTGTATAACTAGATTCGGGCGGTGTCATCTTATGGGCGGTTATATTAACAAATAAGTGACAAAACGCATTTTTCACTTTGAATTATAAGCCATAGTTATATTCTCTTTTGTTAATCTTATGCGTGCGCGAGTTTGTTAAACCAATGTTAAAAACTCTTGAGTTTTATTATTGTCAAAAATTGTCTAGCATGCAATCCTATAATCCATGCATAAACAATAAATAATAAAACAACCATACACATATATAATAGTTGATAACCATGCCCCTAAAACCTATGCGTTTTTCCCGTGAGCCACTACGGATAAAACGAAGTCATATAAGGACATATCCTTGACTTGGATGTGCTCCCACTAAACCCGCTACCTCCATTGGGCCTCTCGGATTCGTGTTTGCCAGGACGTCTCTCCAAGGACTCCCGATGGTTGCTTCCATATTACAATTACATAGAAAATGAAATAAATGGCATAGAAGCCATAAATCCTATTTTCAAGTACAAAAAAATACATAACATGGAATTTAAATTAAATAAATTAATTATTACATACCAAGTGACATTAAGTCACCAAATGAATGAATAACTAATTTAACACAACCAAACATCCACAAGGTCTAGGGCATTTATTGGTTACCAACATCACATGAACAACATGAACAACATGAACAACATGGTGTGCCACACAAAACCATGTAAACTTATGTATCTTGATTAAGATTATTTCTTAAAAACTCAAGGCACTAAATAATCCCATGTATATATGTATTAGTAACAACAAACCATTTTTGATGAAACATATTCATATATACATAATATAAGTATATGCAATTACTATTTTTATGCCAAAATAATAATATACATATAAATACACCAACCAAGATACAAGGCATCTTAATATACCAAAAAATAATTTCTAGAACAAAAATCACAGAAACCATTTTTGGATGCCAAAAACCCGACTGCAAAAACTGTTTTTAAAATTAAAAAAAAATATGTCAGATCCATTTACGCGCCGCGTAACCCACCTGACAGCAAATCCAGTTTTTCGATTTCGGGTTTTTCAGGCCACCAAGGTGCAATACCTTTGTAGAGATGGCTCTGATACCACTGTTGGGTTTCGTTGGCCATCATACATGCGCGGCGGAAGCATGAAAAACATATTTCCGGGTATAAAAACAAGATGCCATCAAGACCCACTAATGGTGGAACTCTACATAAAGATAAAACAACCAACTAAAAGAGATGGGATAGGAAATATACCATGATCCAGCTTCTGATTTCTTTATGTTGGGATGAACTCTAAGTCTCAAGAGAGCAACTCTCTATTGATAGTCCACACCAAGTTTGTTCGATCCCCAAATGCTAGTAAGCCAAGTTATGATCTTCAAGACTTGAAATCATCCCTTGGTACAACACACAACCCAGAAATCATGAAGAACACTTATGATTTCTGGACTCATACAAGAACATCCAAGAACTCTCTTAAAGAGAGTATGCAAGTACAAGAGAGAAAAAGAGAGTTTTTGCTTCATTTCTTGGTCAAGTATTCAACCTCTCATGACCCTCTAGACTCATATGCATTATAACATGCCTTATAGCAGAGCCATAAGTTGACCATCATCATTACTATATGCCCCATAAGTCAAATACTTGTGCCAATCAATAACCAAAAAGTCATGTTTCTGTCAGATGGATTACGCGCCGCGTCATCCTTAAACGTACGCGTTGCGTAACCCTTACGGCCGTAAGCAAAATGCCATGCGGCCGTAAGGCCCCTTTTTCCAGATTTCAGTTTCTCTCATTTGCGTTATGTGCTGTCGGGATCAATCCTTGGCGTGTGACCCAATAGGCTCATGTATGATCAGTAGCGTTACTAATCTACGTGTGTCAGTGGGCATAATATCCAACAGGTAAGTCCAAGGAGATCAACAGTGGTAAGTCCAAACCTGTTGAAACTGGTAAGTCCAGAAAGCATGACAAAGGTAAGTCCAAGGTCATGGAAAAGAAGTTTGTTGGTCAAGCTTCTAATCAAAAGGATAACAAACAAAGATCTGACAAAGATAAGTCCAAAGTCAGTAAGAATCAGTGAATCAACTTGCAAAGAAAGTTGAAAAGTTATCCACTACATATAATCCCAAGACTGAGAGCAAGTTCTCACGAGGATTATTAGACACTCTACCTCCTGTAATCATTGGAAGAAAGAGATGCTAAAAGTGCAGAAGTAGAGGTCATGAGGCTAAGTACTGTGATGTTGAAATCTCAAGGCCAGAACAAGAACAGGCTGATCAGCCTACACATGACTTAGCTCCTGCTCAAGCTGAACAGTCAGTTCAACAAGTTGAAGATGTTAAGTGCTCATCATCTGAACCCACCAAGAAGTGGGTTCCCAAACAAAACTAATGTGTTTAGTTTTCATATCATGTGCAGGGTTCAAGTAAATGGTACTTGGATAGTGGATGCTCAAGACACATGACTGGGTGGAAAGGACTTCTTAGTTATTTCCAGGAAGATGAAGGTCCTAAAGTAACTTTTGGTGACAACTGCCATGGAAGTACTAAAGGCTATGGGAAGATGCATGCTGGCAAGGTTACTTTCTAGAAGGTTGCATATGTCAAAGGTCTTAAACACAATCTGATTAGTATCAGTCAACTGTGTGATGAAGATTTGATGAGACAAAGTTAAGTTTGTAAGATGTGTTCTAAAGTTAACTTAAACAGAATTATGAGGCTTGATCAGACTGAACACTTATAGTATTTCAGACTGAGCATAAGCTGAATATAAGCTGAGCATATGTTCGATCAGCTTATACTATATCTTAGTAAAATTATCACTATGTGTGATAAGCTGTGTATGTCACCTAAGATATATTGAGCTTTCAGCCTGATGTGTCTCAAGCTGAGTGACTCAGCTTATATACCGAGTCAGCTCAACAGAGTTGCTAAATAAGTTCTAGCTAACTCTAGGGACTTCTAAGGATGAGTTAATTAATCTACATGTTAGTCCATGTTTATTTTCGAGTCTGTTCTCAAAGAACTCAGCTTGATGAGTTTCAAGCTGAGTAACTCAGTCCGAGCAAGAAGTCAGTTTAAGAGAATTTAAATATGTTTTAAATTTATCTTTTTAACTCTTTATATCTACGGGAAGGATAAGAAGACTCCAGAATCAAGATTGAAGATTTAAGACTCAAGATAAGAAGATTCAAGAATCAAGATTCCGGTTTATCCGTTAGGTATTTAGCAAATTAGGATAAGTCTAGTTTGTTAGGATCTGTAGGAACAGGATTATAAATACTTATCATCCTGATAAGTTTTGAGGTACGACTACAACTGCTACAACGAAGAGTTACAGAGCCATAACTCAGTTTACCTCAAACCGTATGTGTTACGAGTCTTGATTCACCGTTTGTCAGTGATCAAGATACTAATAGATTGCCAAGTTATTTGTGTGTTCGAATATTCACATTAGTTGTGAAATTGGTAAGTTTTCAATCTGTGATTAAATCCTGCTTATAAAGTCGTCTAGTATCTATAATCATAAGTTGATTATAGATAGCTAAGTTTGAAAGATTGAGAGATTTATATTAGGTATTTACATATCAAGATTTGCTTACTTGATAGAGTATGTAATCATCTTCTTATTAATGAAAAGCAAAGCATTCGATTATGGTTTGATTTACTATGTGTAACACTTTATTTTGATTTGTTCAATTTTCGTAGAAAGTGTATTCAACCCCCCCTTCTACACATCTGTTGCTTGTTGTTTTTCTCACCAAGGGACCAACAACTTGTATCAGAGCAGGCTGAACAATTTCATACATTGAAAGTTCAAGATTATGAGAAAGTTAACAATGTCTACAAGCAATAATTCTTCAAACTTTCCACAGATGTCTGCTAAGGGCTGTCCCATATTTGATGGATCTGAATATCCTATGTAGAAGTTGAGAGCCATGCTGTTTCCCAAGTCCATTGACAATCGTATGTACGATGATATTACAAAAGGACCAATAATCCCCAAGATTCCTGCAACTGTCAGTGATACGTCTCCTGGCAGATCTAAAAAGGATTTGAGAAAGCCTGTTGCATCCTGGACTGAATAAGATTGTAAACTACATTCTTTGGATGAAAAGGAAAAGAGTGTTCTGGCAAATGCCCTAACCAATGAGATCTTGCATACAGTGACTGGGTGTTAAACGGCGAAAGAGATCTGGGATGCATTGAGTATTACATATGAGGTCACTTATCTAATCAAGCAGCAGAAGAAGAATCACTTGAATAGATCCTATGAAAACTTCTTTTCTAAGAAGAATGAAACCTTGCCTGATTTGTTCACAAGGTTTCACAACTTGATAAACGACCTACTAAGTGTAGGTGTTAAGAAAGATGAAGCTGAACGTGTGCTGAAATTTCTGGATGTGTTAGCAGAAAGGTTCAATGAAGTAACCACAGCACTGAGGGCTGGAGGAACACTACATATGTATAACCTACAGTCTATCTATGGGTTCTTGCTTAATCATGAACAGATTATAGAACACAAGAAATCTTCTCAACAACAACTAAAGGATTCTTTGGATAAAGCTGATATTGCATTAGTTGCGCAGAAAAAGAAGAAAGGTTCCAAAGCCTTAGTTGTTGAATTTGAGACTGAGTCAGAATCTCAAGCTGACCAATCAGTCTCAAGTGATGATGATGATGTTCAGACCATCACTGATCAAATGGCTATGCTAGCCAGACGATTGAGAAGAGCTCAAAGGGGAAGAGGAAGATCTGACAGGAGCAAAAGAAAGAGTTCTTTTGATCCTAAGAATGTTGTGTGCTTCAACTGTCAGAAAAAGGGACACATTGCTGCTGAGTGCAGATCAAAGAAGGTAGAATCAGCATCAGTTGCTTATAAGAATGCTTATAGAGCTGACAAATACAAGAAGAAATATACCCAGCTCAAGAAAGGAAAGACTGAAGACAAACCCAGTGCAAAAGGACTATATGCTGAAACCTGGGATACAGAATCATCTACCTCAGATGATGATGTATGTATAATGGCTCAAGAAGATGAAGAGTTGGAAATAGATGAGGTTGATTATGGTCAGTCCGAATCAATCTTTGAAGCTGACATGAAGGAAGCTGAGCAAAACAATAAGCTTAGTGATTGGGATCCTGCTTCCATGTACAAGGTCAATAATTTCTACTCTTACACCGATGAGGAAAAGGGTCTTGCATTTGATTATCTGCTAAATGATTTCAAGACCAGCCTTAAGTCTCAAAATGACCTCAAAGCTGAGATAGCTAAACTAAAAGATGAGACTAAGGAAAATTAATCTCTCATTGATGTTGGTAAGAAAGCACAGTGTGATCTTGAATATCAAAGACACATTAATAAACTTCTAAGTGAAGAACTTCAGGAAGCTAAAGTCAAAGCTGACTAACTCCAAAAGGTCACTGAGTTGTGGTGTAAGTCATCAAAGCTTGCTGAAAAGTGCATAAACTAACAAATTCCTAAACATGTACAAGCTGTACTTGGAGGTGACTATCAAACTGCAGCTTATGTAGCTGATGATGAGATAGCATGTATAGACTATGAGGAAGACAGACAACTGATTGAGTCTCTGTGTTGGTCCCTTGTATGAGAATAACAACAAGCAACAGGTGTGTAGAAGGGGGGTTGAATACACTTTCTGCGGAAATTGAACAAATCAAATAAAAGTGTCACACACAGTAAATCAAACCACAATCAATTGAATGCTTTTATAAAGAAGATGATTACAATGCTTTGAATAAGAAGATGATTACACTAACTATCAAGTAAGCAACTCTTGATATATAACCACCTAATATAAATCTCTCAATCTCTCAAACTTAGCTATCTATAATCAACCTATGATTATAGATACTGACGACTCTCTAAACAGGATTTACACAGATTGATAACTTACCAATATTACAACTAATGTGATTATTCGAACACACGAACAACTTGGCAATCTGTGAGTTTCTTGATCATGTTGAACTGACAAACAGTAATCAAGATTCGTAACACATACGGTGAGGTGAGGTTTTAGCTCTGCAACACTTAGTCGTTTTCTGGAGTCGTAGTCGTAGTCGTACCTCAAAAATTATCAGGAGATAAGTATTTATAATCCTGTTGTTACGGTTCCTAACAAACTGGACTAATCCTAATTTGCTAACTAACTATCGGATAACTCGGAATCTTGAATCTTGAATCTTCTTATCTTGAGTCTTCAATCTTCAATCTTGATTCTGACGTCTTCTTATCCTTCCCGTAGATATAGAGAGTTAAAAACATAATTTAAAACATATTTAAATTCTTTTAAACTGACTTCTTTAGTCAGGCTGAGTTACACAGCTTGAAACTCATCAAGCTGAGTTCTTTGAGAACACACTCGAAAACAAACATGGACTAACTTGAACAGTTCATAACTCATCCTTAGAAGTCTAAAGAATTAACTAAAACATATTTAGCAACTCTATTGAGCTGACTCAGTATTCAGGCTGAGTCGCTGAGCTTGAAACTTATCAAGCTGAAACTCAATATATATATCTTAGTTTACGCACACAGCTTATCAAACATATTGATAATATTACTAAGATATAGTCTAAGCTGATCAAACATATGTACATCTTACACTCAGCTTATACTTAGTCTGAATCACTATGAGTGTTCAGTCTGACTAAGCTTTATAATTCTATTTAAGTTATATGTATAACACATCTTACAAACTTAAGTTTGTCTCATCAAATCTTAATTGATGAGATCATTTTCCCAACAAACTCCCCCTATTTGATGATGACAAAACCATCAAACAGTTAATAAGTTTGTTTAACAGAATTATGTTTTAAATCTTAAACTTATTAAGATTTTTATATCTGAACTAATCAAATATTGATTGAACATATCAATTTTAATTGAACTTATCAATTATATGTGGAACAAACCAACTTTTAGTTGAACATACCAACTAAACAAATTAATGAATAAGAACTGATCATTTATTCACTAAGCTGAACTTATCAGACTAATTAAACATGAACACATCACAATACAGTTGAACATATCAAACTTTATACTTGTATTAATTGAACATATCATAATACAAAATGATTGATCACTTAGATCATGCACACTAAGAGCTTACAAAAATATTATAACTAATCTAATATTTACAATAGAACTAATCTATTGAGGATGCAGCTCTTCAAACTCTTTGATTTCCTTGTTGATTTCTTCAAGGATTTCTTGCAGGTTAGGTAAGTGTTAACGCTGATCCTTTTAAGATCTGATTGCTCTGTTTATTCTGTATCTAAACTTTGCAGTTTGTTCCGACTTTTCTACAATTTGTCTTAGAGAAAACACTTGAGATACCCCACATGTGTAAATACTCGCATCAGACTGGAAGCATTGTTCACCGTTTCTATCTAGGTACATGAATCCATTCTCAGGCTTTTCCACATAAGTGTTTTCTTTAAACTCCAAGCCTTCAGGGAGAACAAGACTATATGTATCAAGATTTGCTAGTACAGCTGGCTTTGTTTTCTTCTTCTTTCCAACTTTATGAAAAGAAGTTAGTAGGGTAGCTATCTCAGATCTGGGTATGAGTTTCAACGAATTAGCTCTTGCAAGTAGCCTTAGCAGCTCATCTTTAACTTGATTTCTGGCAGAGGAATTTTCCATCTGCTTAATAAGTATGGCAACTTGCTTCCAATCTTCATAACCCAGTCTATGCATTTGATTCAGCTCCAGAGATGATGTCTCACCATTTCTAAAGACAAACTCTAGAATGATGATCCCTTGAGCTGAGCTCAACTGTAATGAGATTATTTGAGAAGAGAAGAATGTTCTTGTATAACAATGAATTATATTTTCCTCCTCTTGTTGATCTTGAACAGGAGGTTCTTCTTCCTCTTCCTCTTTAGGCACAATTAATAGATTGAGTTTTGCTAAATCCTCATTCTGCTTTCTGATTTGCGCAGCCCAGGCCTGTTCTCTTGCTTCTTTCTCATCAACTAACACAGCTTGAGCATGCAGTTGTCTTCTTCTTAACTCGTTGATAGATATCCCAAGCTGGTCAGCATCTTCTTGTTCCAGTCTCCTTACTGCCAGCAGAGAAGCTCTTTCTTGTAGTGTCATTTTCTCAGCAGAGTCTTCATCTGAGGATGATTCACTTAGAATCATCTTTCGTCTTTTCTGCTGAGGGGTTTCTGATTCATCTGAGCTGACCACTACTGGTCTTTTGCCTTTTGCTTTCTCAGTCAGCTCAGCTTCTTTCTTTATTTCTTTCTCCCCCTCAATCTGATCTGCTGCCTCTGCCAATAGTAGTAGAGCTTCAGCTTTGACTAACTCAGCTTCAGCTTCTTGAACCTTCTCCTCCTTTTTGTCATCATCAATAGGGGTCGAAGTCTTTTGTTTTTGTAATGCAGCAATAGCAGATTTTAACATTAGCACCTCCTCATCCAGATTATCAAGAATCATCAGCATATCTTTCTTTGGTTTCTTCCTTTTGAGGTGCAATGTATCAAACTGACCTTTGAAGAATGTTAGCAAATCATCCAAGTCAGCTTGAGTAGGTTGGAACTCGGGTACATCATCCAAGGGTTGGTGTGAACCCTCAAACTCATTTGCACCAGAGTTTGGACCCTGTGAATCATCTTGGTTTGAAGATGAAACATTGACAGGTCGTGCAAAAGGGTGTGAGAAGTGAAGAGAAGTAATGGGGCTCGAAATGTGTAGTGTATGTGTTGGTGTTGGCTTATAGGTATAGAGGGGGGTGATTGACCCTGGGGATTGGTCATATGTTCAATAATACCTAAGTGTGTCTGCTTAGGCACAGTAGTGGGCTCTCCCATGGCACTGGAGAGTGTGGGCTGAGTAGACACCACACCTGGATAAGGCTGTTGGGTTGTAATGAGCCTCGAGGTTGACACCTTAAGAGAAGGCGTCTCCCTCTCAACTCCTGCCGGTGGAGGGATCAATGTGATCTCAGCTCCAGTGATGCCTTTAGGAGTGGCACCACCTATGGCAGTTTTACGTGTGTAGGTTCGGATATTTTCCCTAGCAGCAGTGGACATACTAGGGGTGGCTTCAGAGTGGGATTGTAAATGGAATGAAGATGGAGGAGATGAGTTAGACTGAGTTGGGTTTACTGTTGTCTTATCTCCAAAAGTGGATGGAGAATAATGAGAAGAGAGAGAAAGTGGATAGGTCTTACCAGAAGCAGCTTCAATAGTTGCTGGTTCAGCTTGAGCAGAGTACTCAGCTTGAACCTCTGTGTTAGCTTAAGAAGCTCCCCCTTGATTGGATCCCTCATCGTCACTTTCTGATGAAGCTGCCTCAGCTATCAGTTGCATAGGCTCACTCAGAACCTCCTGCTCTGGGAAGATGTCGTTGTTGAACATCTTGGGGCTGAGTGTAGGAAACAGGAACACATCCTGATCAACTTCATATAGTGCTGTCCTCAGCTCGGCTTCAAATGCCAAGGACAGGTACCTGATGAACGGTACATGAAGATCCCTTGTGGTCTTCATCACTTGGACCCTGAGCTCGTTGAAGATGAGTTGTGCATAGTATAAGTTCCGAGCAAAGTATATATTGTAAAGCAGCTGCATCTCGAACTCGTTAACTTGGTCCAATCCTCCAACCTTAGTACCAAGTGAACGGATCACTGTAGACACAATGAAACCCCAACTGGTTGGAAAGGTGGCCTTCTTGATGACACCCTCTGTTTGTGGGTGTCCTATTCTAGGTAGGACAGACCTAGCCACCTGTCTCGTCACCGCATGCTCGAACACATCAGAGTGAGGGAGTTGAAGAACTTCCCTTAGCCTATCGACGGTGAGAGTAATGGTCCTCTCCCCATTCAGCACTGTGCCTCGGATTAAGGTAGAGGTTTAGTCGTAGACACACGTATACCAAAACTCGAGCAGATGCTGAGGAACCATATGTAGAGGTGCTCCAGTGAAAGTGAAGGCCAACGGGCATTTTCGAATGTAATTGACCCATGGTTCGTATCCTCTGTTAAGCTAGCGTTGAGGGATTGCAAGACAAGCACGCTGATTGTTGATTTTTATCAGTGGCAATCCGTTGTTCTTGAACGAAGCACCTCTTACCATTCTGTCACTTAGAATCAGAACAGTTCCTTCCATCGTTGAAATTTGAAGATTACACTGAGTAACTTTTCTGTATTCGCACTGAGCAAATGAAGTCGCACTGAGCGATGTAGAGTTTTGAGAACGATGAAACGAGTAATCGCACCGAGCAATTGGTTATTGGCGAAAGGTATTTTAGAATGTGAGAAGTTTGTTATGTAAGCGTAAACTTCTCTAAACCGAATAGAGTCGGTATATATACCTTTCCGAGGAGAGAGGAAAGTTACCGTTGAACTCCCTTTTTATCCGTTACATCGTAAAAAATTCCGGCTTGATGTAACAGTAAGAGGGTAGAAACACATCATCTTCCAACATCATCTTCCAACACTGATACAAGTGTAGAATATTATAATTAACTAATAATTATAGTATAAACACTGATAAAGTATACCAATACACAATTGATATACGATGCGATTTGAAACTTACTCAAATACACATGTACATATGAATTAATGACACTTAGTAATTAAATCATAATTTGGACACACCGAGCTGAGGAAACTAATCACTCAGCCTAAGTCAAGCACTCAGCTTGAAATGAGCACTCAGCATGAGAATGAAACTCAGCTTGAGTAGAGCACACAACTCAGGCTTAATGACACTTAGTCATTTTGTTTGAGACTAACTCAAACTATGTATTTTAACCACACTGAGTAGTTAAAATATGTTTGGAACTCACCAAACATGCGAATCAATCACACAGCTTGAGTTAAGCACATAGCTCAGACTCAATGACACTTAGTCATTTATGTTTGAGAGTTACTCAAACTATATATTTTAACCACACTGAGTAGTTAAAATATGTTTGGAACTCAGCAAACGTGTGAACTCATTATTCAGCTTAACAGGTTATTCAGTTATGAAAACATATTTATAAACTATGCACTCAGCTTAAGACACTTAGTCTTAGTCAAACTGAAAACTCAGATTCTAGACACTTAGCTAGGGGTTGAGCATACCCAATTTACGTAGCAGATACATAAACCTCTTTTCATCAAGGGGTTTAGTAAAAATATCTGCTAATTGGTCATCAGAAATAAATTTAATATCAACTTTACCTTTTTCCACGATGTCCCTGATGAAGTGATGTCTAATTTAAATGTGCTTGGTTCTTGAGTGGAATACTGGATTGTAAGTGATGGCTATTGCTCTTTGGTTATCACAGAGGATAGGAGTTTTCTTGAAACTCATGCCAAAGTCTTGAAGTTGATGCTGCATCCACAGGATTTGAGCACAACAGCTTCCTGCTGCAACATACTCAGCTTCAGCAGTTGAAGTAGCCACTGAGTTCTGTTTCTTACTAGTCCAGCTTACTAGCTTCCCTCCAAGCAATTGACATCCTCCAATTGTTGATTTTCTATCTAACTTGCACCCAACATAGTCAGCATCAGAAAAACCAACTAACTCAATCCAGAGTCCTTTATATACCAAAGACCTAGATTTGGTGTACCTTTAAGGTACCTAAAGATCCTTTTCACAGCTTGAAGATGTGATTCTTTAGGATCTGCCTGATATCTTGCACAGACACATGTAGCAAACTGAAGTGTTTTGAACCTGACCAAACCACCATATTGCTCAAACTGGTCAAACCTGGGTTTGATTCCACTGGTTCAATCCTAAAAGCAGAACTGTATTGAACACAACCCTCTAAACCCCAAAAAGGGTTAGGATCTTTAAAACTTTAAATGATCAACATAGTTTCTATCAAACAATCCACAGACAAGGTAACAAAAATATACCTGATAAAAAACCTTCAGGATTGCTAAAGTAGTCCACAACTACTGCACCTCCTTGGAACTGGCTGCTAGACCGCTCCTGGATCACCAAACCTTCAACACTCTAATCGAGAGTGTGTGTGTGTGTGTGAGTGCCTTGCGTCGACTTCAAAACCAAGAACCACCCTCTTGATGTTCTTCGACTTCGGTTTCGACGAGAGCAAGAGAGAGAGCCGAGAGAGAGTGAGATCGACGAGATGGGAGAAGGAGAGAGTTGGTGGCTAGGTTTAATCCCCTTGCCTCTTATATTTAATCCTTAAGGCTTAAGGATATTTATAAGGATTAAATGGACCTAAGCCCGTTTAATTAAAAGCGCACTGGTTTTAATTAAACTTTCAACCTCTTCACTTTGACCCCCTGGACTTTACTAATTAATTAATTAACTATTAATTAACTTAGTCCGTTAAATATTAAAACTTAATATTTAATTTCCTTTAAATAATAAATAACTATTTATTATTTATTCCTTTTTAATAATCAATACAAACTGATTAATTATTTATATATCTCTTTTCAATAATTAATACAACTGATTAATTATTTACTTTTCTCTTTTAATAATTAATCTAAATGATTAATTATTTCCACACAGATTTATGGTGTAATCCAACTGTTCCGTATTGGGTGTGTATCAGTGTGACCCTTTAGTCTCTTATAACATTAGATACAATGTACCCATTAATTATCTCTGCACATATCCCACTTGTGCAAGATAAGTAACAGTTACTGCACATTGTTAGCCTAAGGAGGTCGCTAGCCAGACACTTAGGGTAACCAGGTTATAAGAACTCTTATACCCCAAAGTAACTTGTGATAAAAATTCATAAGAAACCTGCTTAGAAGTAACCTGTTACAAACTAACTGTTTATAAACTAAACTATCATAAACTTCCTGTTTATGAATGGGTACGTTTTTATATATACAAACTTGCATATATATATAGGTTTGTCCCTTGTAGCGCGATATTTCATTTTTTGAGCATGAGCATGGAAAAGGTCAACTCAGAGACTCAAAAATTTGTTCATGACATACTTGATTTCAAAACAGCGTGATAAACGACAAAGAACAGATCAGTTCTTTTGGGCACGGCCGTACACTTACCAGTTTCTCTAATCAGTCAAGGAGCCCTGAAATATCTCTTCAAAAAGAAGTTGCAATTACCATCTTGTATATTTGCATTTGGAAATACAGCTCCCATTGAATCTAGACACTCCCCTTATGACCACCCTGTTACGGCGTGGTGTTAGAACGCGCTAAGAAGACAATAGTTATCGCATCCCAATCCAAATACCTCAGGCTTAAGGATAACCTATGTGATAAATACTTTTGACATGAATCCACGAAATATTTTTCACAGTGGGTCAATCCAATATTCGTAACTCTAACGAATATCCGTCAATTTTGGTCTGCAAAAACCTTTTGCAGCTATATTCGATATACTCTCGAATCTACCCCAAAATTACGATGACTTTATAGCCCTATCATAGTTCCCACCACGATAAGTAGTCACGGATGATGTTTTGAATAAGCCTAGTTTATTCCTGGATGAACCAAAACATACAAAATTGTGAAGAATAATGAAACTAATTTCTACACCCTTCCATATTCCACCCTAGAATAAAGGTGCATAATTTCTACCATTTCTTTGACTCGATTCGCGGTGTATATCTGAATTACTTATTATTTTGCATTGTAACTTATCACGGATTACAAGGAAAAATAATATAATTATAAACCTAAAACTCAAAACTAGCACCCTGAAGTACTTTTTCTTGGTTTAGCTAGAAATCGTTCTTGCAACCTAAGAACAATTCTAGACTTACTTATTCATAAAATTCCTTAAACTTGGAGAAACTGGAAATAACTCCAAAGTTTCTGAGTATAACTTTATTAATGAAAAGCAAAGCATTTGATTGTGGTTTGATTTACTATGTGTAACACTTTATTTTGATTTGTTCAATTTTAGCAGAAAGTGTATTCAACCCCGCCCCTTCTACACATCTGTTGCTTGTTGTTTTTCTCACCAAGGGACCAACAATATATATATATATATATATAATTATTTTTTACTTTTTTAAAGACCTTTAGCCCCGTTTTTTAAGTTAAAAACCGGGGTTGAAAGTGGTATTCAAACCCTGATTTTGTAATATAACCGGGGTTTAAAAGGCTTTAGCCCGGGTTTTTTAACCGGGGTTGATTACCCCCTTTAGTCGCCCCCCATTTAGCCCCCTCGCAAAACCGGGTCTAAAGGCTCTAAACAACCAGGGTTAAAGGGTTATTTTGTACTAGTGTCAATCAAATCCACCATCGCTTCATCACATGATCACTTAGATCCTCAGTATAATATTCTACTCCAAACGGATTCACCAAGTCTTCACATTTGTGAGCTTTAGATGTCTTTGGAGAAGATAGTGGATGACTGAATGATGTTTTGTTTGAATAGTTATTAAAAGCTTCATCATCATTGTCTATTACATACATAGTATTGGATTGCTTATTGTCAGATTTCCCAAGCTCACCAAGACTGACTAATTAAGTTAGCTTGAGTCATCTCAGCTTCATCAGTACCACTAGTAGAAAAACGCGATTTCGTCACACCAAAAATGTGTGACGATATGCGTATAGTCACACTTGCTTTTTCAGCGCATGTGTGACAAAAGGTCAAGTGACCATAGGTCGTAAATGTGTGATCATATTCTTTTTAAAGTCAAGTATAAGTGTGTATGTATGACTATTGTTCATGTAATGGCCACATGAATTTAATGTTTATGTGGCGTTTGTAATATTCAGTCAAATAGATGTAATTATAACGTGACCAAAAGTGTTAAAATGTGTTACCATGTGCTTTTTAAATTCAAGTAAATGTGTATTTCGTGTGACTATTGTTCATCCAACGGTCACATGAATTTAATTTTTGTGTGACGTTTTGTAAGTCACACAAGGCATTTTATTTTTGAGGATTTAGCCACATAGATGTAATTATAACGTGACCAAAAGTGTTAAAATTTGTGACCATATGATTTTTAAAGTCAAGCATAAATGTGTATGTGTGATTATTGTTCACCCAATGGTCAAATGAATTTAATTTTTGTGTGGCGTTTTGTAATATTCAGTCACACAAGACATTTTATTTTTGAGGATTTAGTCACATAGATGTAATTATAATGTGACCAAAAGTGTTAAAATATGTGACCATATGCTTTTTAAAGTCAAGTAAATGTGTATTTCGTGTGACTATTGTTCACCCAATGGTCACATGAATGTAATGTTTGTGTGGCGTTTTGTAATATTCAGTCTCATGATGCATTTTCATTTTGAGGATTTAGTCACATAGATGTAATTAAAAAGTGAACAAATGTGTTTAAATATGTGACCATATGCTTTTTAAAGTCATGTAAATGTGTATTTCGTGTGATTATTGTTCACCAAATGGTCAAATGAATGTAATGTTTGTATGGCGTTTTGTAATATTCAGTCACATGACGCATTTTAATTTTGAGGATTTAGTCACAAACAAGTAATTAAAATTGACCAACAGTGTTTAAATGTGTGATCATATGCTTTTTAAAGTCAAGTAAATGTGTATTTTGTGTGACTATTATTCACCCAATGGTCACATGAATGTAATGTTTGTGTGGCATTTTATTCAGTCACATGATGCATTTTAATTTTGAGAATTTAGTCACGTAGATGTAATTAAAAAGTGACCAAAAGTGCTTAAATGTGTGACCATATGTTTTTTAAAGTCAAGTAAATGTGTATTTCGTGTGACTATTGTTCACCCAATGGTCACATGAATGAAATGTTTGTGTGGCGGTTTGTAATATTTAGTCACACAACGCATTTTATTTTTTAGGATTTAGTCACATACAATTAATTAAAAAGTGTCCAAAAGTGTTTAAATGTGTATTTTGTGTGACAATTGTTCATCTAATGGCCACATGAATTTATGTTTGTGTGACCTTTATGTAATATTTAGTCACACAACGAATTAAGAAAACAGTGGCCGAAAGTGTTAATAATATATATATATATATATATATATATATATATATATATATATATATCGAAATAAATAATTTGTGAGGGCACCTTTTAGTCACATTTAAGAAATCAATAATTTGTGTCATATCATGAATTATATATATATATATATATATATATATATATATATATATATATATATAACACTAATCTAATTCGAATTACACAACTAAATTGGAATGCATATAAGTAAATGAAATACGTAATCGTAATGAAATAAAATTGTACACTAGCATACTTTTCACGAGTTATACATTTTACAATCACAAATCTAAAAGTTTTTGACTCTTCATATTGGGTCTCGCTTTTTTTGTAAAGCTATCAGTTGTCACATAAACACCTTTGCGCTTTGTTTGTAATTTAGGTGCAACTGTGTTCTCGCCAATCTTCTCTACCGTATTTGGTGGTGAAATTTCCTATAGGTAAATTAAATCCGCATGTATCAAACATTACAATAAATATGAAGAATGATGTATATAGCTAGGTTGATAAAAACAATGTATGTATGTACCGTTTCATCAATAATAACTTGTTCCATTGGCCATGCGTAAAATCCACCTACTGCGTCCTTGACTGTTTTGAAATCATTCTTTCCAACGTCCGGTATGCATTCTGCATCCACTAACAATTGGTCAATTGAAACTCTGTAGCAATCCTTTGGAAGTGGTGCGTTACAAAGAGTTTGTTTTCTATCAGTCTTGTATACGGTACCCAAAGCAATAAAACTTGTTCTCTTAGTGTGCCACAATTTACACTTAATTTCCTAAAAAACACACAATGATAAGAACAAGACAACTACACAACACAGAATGATCTGCTGATGCAACAAATTAAGATCTATCAGCTATTTAAACTACAAAATAAAATAAACAAATGATCAGCTAGACAAGACATAATGATCAAGTGATATAACAAGATAGCTGATCACACAAATACACATCAGCTGATCACACAAACACACAATATATGAACATGTGGAAATACATACTTGTACTAGTGGTGGAGATATATTTTCATGCGATTTAGAGTCTCGAGACGTGTTTCTTTGTGATCCAGGCTTTTTGTTAGCTTTGACATATTTAACCTTTTCCTATATCTATAAAACACGTTAATTAAACGCGACATGTATGTAAATTTCAAAAATGACAGGGGGATACAGGGTAGATGTTTTATTACTTAAAATTGTTTCCATTTCGTTGTTAGAAGTTGCAAGTCCATTAGACTTCTGAATGCTCGCCTCCATCTCACATACAACATCATCACTTAACAGTGTTCGGCCTCCATCGCCATTAGACAGCTGCAATATAAATTAAGAAATGCATTTTTTAGCAACACACAATGTAAATGTTAGCAAAATAGAAAAAAAATTCTTTCCTTTGATGTCAAAGACCGTATCATCTCCTTTTGTGCCTTCAACTGACCACTCAGTTGAGCAAGCATTCCTTTTGTTTCTGTCACCTCATTGGACAAATTCTGGATTACTACTTCCTTTTCTTGACGCTCGCATCTCTCATTATCGAGTTGATATTCAAGTAACACAATTCTTTCATCTGATGCTTGTCTGTTTCGAGAAAGATCAAAGTACTTATTGTATATCACTCCACCTCCAACTCCTCTTGCATAACCTCCCTTTTCCTTACCAAATACAACTGTTAGGGCATTAGTGCCCTAAGCAACCTGCAAGGTTCCTTTTTTGATATTGTCCTCAGTTTCAACCTGCGTATATGAAAAATATGTTATTATATATATATATATATATATATGTATATATATATCAAACTAAACATAAAGTGATAATAAAATATGAAGTCATACTTACAATTTTATCTCCCACTGATTTAGTCTCATCGTCTGCAAAATTTTCTGCTTTGTAGCCTTCCTTTCAACCACATTATACAACGCGGGGGTTCTTCATCAGGTTGGATTTATTTATTTTTTATCTTATAAACATCAAATACATAAAAAATGTAAAGTTAAACCATGTTCAAATGCGTAATAAATTATAATATAATAGAACAGTTTACCATTTTCTCTTTGACATGTACGTATCCACCTTGTCCCATTGTATGCTAATAAACAAACTTGGAACGCGTCGTTTTAGTTGCAGCTAACTTTTCCTAATTAAAACACAAATTCATTAGGTGTTTAAATGCAAACACAAAATTATGTAAAGATATTGACTTAAATAAAAATGACAAATTAAAACCTGGTATTCCTCTAAGCTCGTATACTTCACAAAATCGACCCACGCTGGGGCTTAAACAATCACACTATATTTCGCCGGGACTTCATTTAATTTTGAAGGTGTATTTTGATTGGGCAATATGTATGTTTTTCTCATTTTCCTTTTGAAACAATCACACTATATCAACAACTGGAGGAAGCTCTAAGCTGGACTAGTAAGAAACAGATTTCAGTGTCTACTTCAACTGCTGAAGCTGAATATGTTGCAGCAGGAAGCTGTTGTGCTCAAATTCTATGGATGCAGTATCAGCTTCAAGACTTTGGCATGAGTTTCAAGAAAACTCCTATGTTCTGTGATAACCAAAGTGCAATAGCCATCACTTACAATCCAGTCTTCCACTCAAGAACCAAACACATTGAAATTAGACATCATTTCATAAGGGACATCGTGGAAAAAGGTAAAGTTGACATTAAATTTATCTTCAATGATGATCAATTAGCTGATATATTCATTAAACCACTTGATGAAAAGAGATTTATGTATCTGCTAAGTGAATTGGGTATGCTCAACCCCTAGCTAAGTGTCTAGAATCTATGTTTTTCAGTTTGACAAAGACTAAGTGTCTTAAGCTGAATGCAGAGTTTTTTAAATAAGTTTTCATAAACTGTATACCATGTCAAGCTGAATGATGAGTTCACAAAATTGGTGAGTTCCAAACATACTATAACTGCTTAGTGTAGTTATGATATAGTTTGAGTCAGTCTCAAACATAAATGACTAACTGTCATTGAGTCTGAGCTATGTGCTTAACTCAAACTGTGTGATTGGTTTACACGTTTGGTAAGTTCCAAACATATTTTAACTACTTAGTGTAGCTAAATTATATGCTTAAGTCAGTCTTAAACATACATGACTGAGTGTCATTAAACCTGAGTTGTGTGCTCTACTCAAGTTGAGTACCAATCTCAAGCTGAGTGCCCAACTCAAGCTGAGTGCTTGAATCAAGCTGAGTGCTTGAATCAAGCTAAGTGCTTGACATAAACTGAGTAATAAAGTTACTCAGACTTGGTGTGTCCAAAACCATGTTTTAATTACTAAGTGTTATTGATTCATATGCTTCTGCGTATATGAGTAAGTCTCAAATCGCGTATTATACTAATTTGGTATTGGTGTAGTACAACAGTGTTAATAGTATTTGTGTAGGTCACTAATATTATTTTACAATTGTATCCGTTGGAAGCTGATGTGTTTCTACCTTCTTACTGTTACATCTAGCCGTAATTTTTCCGGCGTAACGGATAAAAAGGGATTCTAACGGTAACTTTTCTTTCTCCTCAGAAAGGTATATATACCGATCATAACCGGTTTAGAGAAGTTTACAACTACAATTCTGACTTCTCAACTTCTATAATACCTTTCGCAAACACCTCAATTGCTCAGTGCATACATCCGTTCGAAGCCCTAATTTGCTAAGTGCAATTTTCTAATCGCTCAGTGCGTGTTGTCAGTTGCTCAGTGCTTTCTTCAACAAATTACTCAGTGTAATCATTCGAATATGGACGGATTCGCATTTGTTCTCGTTGATTAAATGGTTCGAGGTGCTCAGTTTAAGAACAATGGAGTGCCGTTGCTTAAAATTAACAATCAACGGGACTGCCTTCCAATTCCACAAAGAAAACAAGGCATAGGTTATGAAGCCTGGGTGGCTTACATTCGTAAATGCCCTCTGGCATTCGCCTTCTGTGGCACACCTCTCAAAATTGTTCCTTAACATCTACTGTAGTTCTAGTATACCTGTACATACGACCAGAACAGGGGAGAGATAACAGGGACTGTTCTCAATGGCAATAGAACAGTAGCCCTATCAGTGCAGCGGCTAAGGGATGTTCTTCGACTCCCTCATTCTGATGAGTTCGAGCCGACTGTCACAAGGCAAGTGGCTAGGTCTGTCCTACCTAGATTGGGTCACCCGCAGACAGAGGGTGTCATCAAGAAGGCCACTTTTCCAACTAGTTGGGGCTTCATTGTTTTAACAAGTAAATGAGTTCGAGATGCAGCTGCTGTACAATATTTTCTTCAACAGAAATCTGGATTATGCTCTGCTTTTCTTCAACGAACTCAAGGTCCAAGTGATGAAGACCACAAGTGATCTTCATGTATCTTTCATAAGGTATCTGTCCTTGGTATTTGAAGCCGAGCTGGGGACAACACTCTATGAAGCTGATCAGGATGTGTTCCTATTTCCTACACTCAACCCCAAGATGTTCAACAATGACATCTTCCCAGAGCAAGAAGGTATGAGTGCACCTATGCTCCTGATTGCTGAGGCAGCTTCTTCGGAAAGTGAAGAAGAGGGATCGAATCAAGAGGGAGCTTCCCAAGCTGACACCGAAGTCCAAGCGGAGCACTCTGCTCAAACTGAACCAGTATATACTGAAGCTACTTCTGGTAAGACCTCTTAAGTTTCTTTCTCTTCTCATTATTCTCCATCCACTTTTGGAGACAAGACTGCAGTAAACCCAACTCAGTCTAACCCATCTCCTCCACCTTCCATTCAAAACCAATCTGAAGCCACCCCTTGTATGCCCACTACTGCTAAGGAAAATATCCGAACCTATACACGTAAAATTGCCATAGGTGGTGCCACTCCTACAGGCATCACTGGAGCCAAGATCACATTGATCCCTCCACCGGCAGGAGTTGAGGGGGAGACGGCTACTCTTAAGGTGTCAACCTCGAGGCTCATTACAACCCAATAGCCTATACAGGGTGTGGTGTCTACTCAGCCCACACTCTCCAGTGCCATGGGAGAGCCCACTACTGTGCCTAAGCAGACACACTTAGGTAACATTGAATATATGACCAATCCCCAGGGTCAATCACCCCCCTCCAAACCAATACGCCAACCACCAACCCATACACTACATGTTTCGAGCCCCATTACTTCTCTTCATTTCTCACACCCTATCGCACGACCTGTCAATGTTTCATCCTCAAACCAAGGTGATTCACAGGGTCCAGAATCTGGTGCAAATGAATTTGAAGGTAAACACCAACCTTTGGATGATGCACCCAAATTCCAACCTTCTCAGGCTGACTTAGATGACTTGACGAATTTCTTTAAAAGTCAGTTTGACAAGTTGCACCTCAAAAGAAAACAAACAAAAAAGGATATGCTGATGATTATCGATAATCTGGATGGAGAGGTGCTGAATTTGAAATCTGCAGTTGCTGCCCTACAAAAACAAAAGACTTCGACCCCTATTGATGTTGACAAAAAGGGGGAGAAGATCCAAGAAGCTGAAGCTGAGTCAGTAAAAGCTTAAGCTCTACTACTATTGGCAGAGGGAGCAGATCAGATTGAGGGGGAGAGAGAAATAGAAAAAGAAGATGAGCTGACTGAAAAAACAAAAGGAAAGAGACCAGTTATGGTCAGCTCAGAAGAGTCTGAACCCCCTTAACAGAAAAGAAGAAAAGTGATTCTAAGTGAATAATCAGCCTCAGATGAAGACTCTGTGGATAAAATGACATTACAAGAGAGAGCTTCACTAATGGCAGTTAGAAGATTAGAACAAGAGGAAGCTGACCAGCTTGGGATATCAATTAATGAATTAAGAAGAAGACAAATGGATGTTCAAGCTGTTTGATGGTTTTGTCATCATCAAATAGGGGGAGTTTGTTGGGAAGATGATCTCATTAGTTTGGATTTGATGAGACAAAGTTAAGTTTGTAAGATGTGTTCTACATACAACTTAAACAGAATTATGAAGCTTAGTCAGACTGAACACTTATCTTAGTAAGATTATCAATATGTTTGATAAGCTGTGTGCGTAAACTAAGATATATATATATATATATATATATATATATTTATATATATTGAGTTTCAGCTTGATGAGTTTCAAGCTGAGCGACTCAGCGTGAAGACTAAGTCAGCTCGATAGAGTTACTAAATATGTTTTAGTAAATTCTTTAGACATCTAAGGATGAATTAATAATTTTACATGTTAGTCCATGTTTGTTTTCGAGTGTGTTCTCGAAGAACTCAGCTTGATGAGTTTCAAGCTGAGTAACTCAGCCTAACTAAAGAAGTCAGTTTAAAAGAATTTAAATGTGTTTTAAATTCTGTTTTATCTCTCTATATCTACGGGAAGGATAAGAAGACTTCAGAATCAAGATTGAAGATTGAAGACTTAAGATAAGAAGATTCAAGATTCAAGATTCCAAGTTATCCGATAGTTAGTTAGCAAATTAGGATTAGTCCAGTTTGTTAGGAACCGTAGCAACACGATTATAAATACTTATCTCCTGATAAGTTTAGAGGTACGATTCTGAAACAAGTTGTAGAGCCAAACCTCACCTCACCGTATGTGTTACGATTCTTGAATTACTGTTTGTCAGTTCAACGTGATCAAGATATTCACAGATTGCCAAGTTATTCGTGTGTTCGAATAATCACATTGGTTGTGATATTGGTAAGTTATCAATCTCTGTAAATCCTGTTTGAGAGTCGTCATTATCTATAATCATAAGTTGATTATAGATAGGTAAGTTTGAGAGATTGGGAGATTCATATTAGGTGGTTATATATCAAAGTTGCTTACTTGATAGTTATTGTAATCATCTTCTTATTCAAAGCATTGTAATCATCTTCTTAATAAAAGCATTCGATTGATTGTGGTTTGATTTACTTTGTGTAACACTTTTATTTGATTTGTTCAATTTCCGCAAAAAGTGTATTCAACCCCCCTTCTACACACCTGTTGCTTGTTGTTATTCTCACCAAGGGACCAACAAATACAAAGGGGGAGAATGCAAATTCATAAATTGTATAGACATAGGAGTTTCTATGTAATATACTCATGGAGTATGTATAGGGATATGACATATGTAATGTGTAAGGTTTTGCTCATAATGCAATAAAGAACTAGGTGTTTTCCAAGGTGTAAATCATATTCTCTCTAGTTTACATATGCAAACCTTCATCTATCCTACATGGTACATGAACCACTTGTTATTTGGACCTAACAGATGTTTGTGTGTGTTTTTTATTATGATTCCGAATAAAAGGTTCGGATTTGAAATATTCGGAATTTTAAAAATATTCGGAATTTGAAAATGTTCGGAATTGATGTGTTCGGAATTGATACGGTTCAGAATTGATGTCTTCAGAATTGATAGTTTTCGGATTTGTTCGGAATTGAATGTTCGGAATTAATAGTGTTCGGAATTGACTTTATCCGGAATTTGTGTTTATCCGGATTTTGAAATTATTCGGAATTCACATAACATAAATAATAAAAAAAAAGGCTGACAAGCGCATTTAATCAAGCCGACAAGCGCATTTAATATCCGAAACAAAAGGCTATCAATTTTTGAGAACCGAGAAGGCGCGTGAGAGAGAGCTGCAACTGTCAATACGCGTGGGCTGTTTTTTAAATCTGAACATTAATTGTCAGCCATTAATTGTTGTATCTGAATTAATACTCATGGCTATCAAACTAAATTTGTTTTTTAAACCGAGTTTTAAATGCCAGCCATGAGTATTAATTTGTTTTGAATTTGTTTCACATCATCGAGAGTTGATTTAATTGTTTTTCATCAAACTTGATTTTTTCATCATCATCAAACTTTATTTTTTTTAATCATCTTCAAACTTGATTTTTTTATGTTCATCGAACTTCATTTAAAAAAAAATCATTTTTGAACATCAATTTTAATCGATTTTGTTCATCGTCATTTCGCGCATATTGCTAAATCATTGTTGCCAGCAAATTTCGTTGCGTTTAATCAACTTGTACTAAATTGATTTTAAAATCATTTTAGTTGATTAAATTTTTGATTAAATCAAATCATTCCTAAACGATCATTTTTTTCAGGTATCACAATTGATTATTCAATGAGATATTTTTCAAAAGCAACCATTGAGAAAGAAATTAAGAAATGGCGGAGATCAAGATCTAAGTTTACACAAGAGGAGATCTTTATCCTTAAATTGTTTGATCATATGTTTTACTTGCATGTTCGTGCATGTGCCTGAGTCACCACACGTCACACAATCTTTAAGAGTCTTCCATCTGATGTTCAACAGAAGTACAAAGATTTAGGGTATGATGAGAGTGATTTCTTTTCGAAAATAACTTGTACACAATTATATCAAGCGGAAAGAATGAATCTTGGTTATACACAAACAATGACGTTTGTGGGTGAAGAGGAAACAAAAAGAGAGGAAGAGATTAAAAGGAAAACGACAAATAAATGTCAGGAATTTCTGAATTATGATCGGTTGAATGCAACATACAAAGCATGTGACGACAACAAAGTCAAGCCTTTGTGTTCAAGTGAATATTTCATTCCTTATCAACCAGAGCAACAGGTCAAATCAACTGCACCTCGCGTGTACATTCCTCACATGGAATTACAACGCCGACAGGAGATTCTCGAATCCCAATGCTTCACAAAGAATGTCATGCTTGAGTTATCTTATGCAGTTGAATTGGAGCAAAAGCAAGCAGATATTGAAACTGCAATGAATAAGGCTATAAACTTGACACAAGCCAATGCCAAGCTGAATGATAAATTGTCTACTGTGTTGAAAAATGATACAAAGATCATAGACAAATTGTGCGTTGAGAACGCTAAGTTGAAGGAAAAGGTCAAAGGACTTGAACAACAGCTGCATGTGTCAAATCAATCTTTTGTTCCTCGTTCAATTTTAGAGAGGAAAATATCTGAATTGCAAATGTCAATGGACACTAAGAGAGAGAGTTTTGAGAAAGAGAAGAAAGAGTTAATGGCTAAAATTATGAATGCTGAGCTTAGCGCTGCTAAACTTGCTGAATCAACGAAGACTTCCGCTGACAATATTCATTTTGATTCAGTTTCACATTGTAGTAGCCAATCTGATTCTTATTTTTCTGTTGTAGGTTCTGAGCTTTCAGATAAAGATTTTACCAACGCATCCACTGCTGCGAAGCATCCTAAGATTACTGTATCTATCGGATCTTCCTATCAAGTGAAATCACCTTCAGCCACAACGACTCACTCTTCTAAAGAAAACACTAAATTCAAACAAGCTGCTTTTAATTCAAAACAGAATACTTGTTCTACGAGTAATTCAAATTCTTCTTGTTCTATAATTACAGATGATACTTTGTCAACGTCCAAACTAGCATGGATTTTAAAGAAAAAACTAAATGACGCGGTTGCAAAGGTGTCATCATTATAGAGTTTATCCACTTCAAAGCCGACGAAATCATCTTGGAATGAAAAGAAGAAACCTTATGACTCTGCACCAAGTGCATCAGAATCCAAAGTAAAGAAGGTTATAAATGATGATTTCTCGTCAACTACAACAACGAGGATTCCAAAGAAAGAGAATAGAGCTGCTAAGCCAAATCTTACTTCTCATCACAACAACAGATGCCGATCTTTCTCAAAACCAAGATCAACAGGGGAATTTGTGCTCAAGACAGATGTCAAGTATCCTTTTGTGGTTTACTCAGCAAAACACTTAATCCGCCTTTCGAAAGAAAAGATCTGTAAGACGTCAAGAATTAAACAAGAGTTTGTTGTGAAGAAGGGAATTCCTCAATGGCATTCAGGACCATTGAACAAATAGGTCCATAAACCTGTTATTGTAACAAATACACAAAAATGGATGCCCAAACTTGCGACTAACAAATCTGGACCCAAACAAGAATGGGTACCAATTTTTGTTAATCCGTTTTGCAGGTAAACAAAGAGAGACATTGTTGGAGTACAATGAAGATTATTCAGATTGCAGTGAAGATCATTGTGCTCAGTGTGCTGAAGTGGTTTACATCTCATTACTTTTAAAGACGACGGAGTTCCCCTGCAATTCAATTCAATTTCATTGTGTCCAGCATTAGAACGAGTCTAATGACCTGAGAAGCTTATTTTGTGCAATTTTATCATTTCATGATAAATTCAAAATTTTATCTTCGCCTAATTGATGAAAATAATTTTCATGCATCAATTTAGGGGGAGCTTGTTTTTACTGCTTTATCTTTTTTCAGAAAAGCCAAAAACATTCAAATATTGAAAAGCCAAAAACATTATAAATTTTCAAATTTCAAAAATATTTTTGCTTTTCATTTGCTGTAATATGTTCAAGAAGGTATTCATTCTTTGATATATTCTGATACCTTTCTTGATTCAATTTGTTGTTGATCTTTGCATGATCATCTTTCATTTCTGCATTTCCATCTCTAATCATACATTCCTTCCTTCTATGCTAATTGTTTCAAATCAATTCTGGAACTGTTCATTCATGTAATATTATTGCAGTGATCACAACGCACCATGAGTGAGGGAGTGTAAGCATTTATACTCCTATGGTCTATCCAGAACTGGAAGGACCTGCCCCAGGAGCTCACCATATTCTAGAAAGCGATAATAAGGGTTACTTACTAGGTCATCTAGGTGAGCAGAATCAGTTATCACGGGATACTGATTGGTGTGCAGAGATAAAATGAAACTGAGAGGCGTGGAACAGGAGATGGGGTGCATATGATCAACATATTATCTTGAGCTTACTGTTAAATCATTTTGTGACATTCTTAGTCCCTATTCCCTAATTGTTCAAATTCTTTGATTGTTCAAATCATCCTTGACAATCCTTCTCAACATCGAATTTCTTGAAAACTATACTTGTTGTAAATCACATGATTTCTCATCCGGTTACGAATGATAACAAGTGTCCAAGTGTATGTAACCAGAGATACGCACATAAATTTTTGGAAAGTAAGTTCGAGGGAGAATTTGAATAATATTTAGAGAGCTGTGGGTGAGACATGATCAAAAGAAAAGAAAGATTCTTACCAAATAGTATACATCTAGGTAGCCACATCTGCTACTGGATCTCATTCGTTGAGATTTGGTATTGAAATAGCCTTCATGGACCCAGTGATGCAATGCACTAACCCTACCCAGCTACTTAATTATCTCTTAATAGATAGTTGTTTCAACTTCACACGGAGAATTAGCACATTTCTATTGACATCTCACTTGGAGATTGTTGATATTGAAACAAGGAGGACAGCTACTCCCGTCCCCAACTTCTTTCATGCACTTATCGAGTCTAGAGCTTATTTGAATATATATTTCATTTCTTAGGACACATGTTGGAACTTTAATGCATATCTAGTCTTTCCTGACTACCGGAACATCTTGGAGTGATATCTTTGTGATATTCACAATGATTAGATGGAAATCCTACCAGTGATAACATCATGCCAACACTGAAAGTAGGTCACACAGTTTCTAACTGTTGTGTTAACGAGAATCTATGTGATCTCGGTGTTATCCCACGGGAACTTTGAGATAGTGCCCTAAAGACTGTCTCGCATCCTTTAATTGTCATATCATTGTGGTGACACCATCCTTCAATTGAATCTCATGATGAGGGTTCAAAGCTTCAAGTGTTCAATATATTCAGGTCAAAATCAAGCCGAATACAGAGTTCATGTACATGATGTTCATGAAGAATCCTGATCATCATGAGGGGGAGAAACTTTGATACTTAATTCAGTTGATTTTGAGTTTATCGATCAAGAGAAAATTCATGTGTTGAGGGGGATACTAAGAGAGCTAATCGATCATATATGTCAAGTTAAGGGGGAGCAAAGTAAAGAACAACAAAAGTGAAAGAAACCAAGATTCAGAACAGTGAAAGTGCTTTATTTAAATTCAAGAAGTTCTAAATGAATAAACCAGATCTAGAGCTACATTCAAGGGGGAGAAAACAAATATTCTTTCTAAATCATGCTGTGTAAATGCTCAAGATTGCGATTGCTGAAAATCACTTCAAGCTAAACTGCTCTTACAACCAAAGGTTGCATAACCTTAGGTTACTGGTGCAAATCTAAAATCAGATGAAAAAGATGTCGTTGTATACTATCAAGATTCAAGATCTCATCAAGGTTATGAAGTGAAGACTATTCACAAAACGAAGAGTCTTTATTTCAGGATGAGAAGTCATTCTGAAGACATCAAGTCAATGATTGAAGATTTCCCAAAGGCTCAATAGAATGCAGACTGAAAAAGAATATCTGCATTATTCAAAAGGGGAGATTGTTAAAGAATTCATAAGATGCCGAAAAGACATAATATCTTCTATTTCTATACAAAGGGGGAGATTGTTAGGTTTATTAATTATATAGAATAGAAGATTACATTTTGGGTGAAGTTTTTATTATATACAAACTAAGGGAGCTAAAATGTAAATATACTCTATGAGTATATAAGCCTATGATTAAGCCTAATCATGTATCAATTGCCACATTAATAGAATATTAACTATGTGTTCTTAAGGTGTAATCACATATTCTCTCATAGTTATACATTGCAATTGAAGATTAGATTGATACCTGAATCACTTGGGACAAACAGTATTATAATCTGTTTCTTTTGCTTCATTCATTTCAAGTCTTTTCTATAAGCTAAATGTCAGTATTACATTTATCAAAACAAAAAAGTCAGTATTCCATTTAACAAAACAGATAAGTCAGTATACCATTTATCATGTTTGACTATCAAAAGTCAATATTCCATGTCTATTTTGTTCCATTTTTATGCAACTGAGTCCACTAACAGTTCCTAGGAAACTGTAATTAAGTCATTCACAATCTAAATATATTCATATACCAAAAAAAGTATTGGATTACATTCACAAACAGTATTTAGTTATTCACAATCTAAATAACCATGGAAGTTGACTATCAAAATTCAAAATTCCATAAACAACCTTAACAATTGAATAATCATGGAAGTTGACTATCCAAAGTCAGAATTCTATTTATCATAGTACTGTTTGGTAGGAACTGTTAGTGAACTCAATTGCATGAATTCATGCAACTGAGTTCACTAACAGTTCCTACCAAACAGTATTTATGTCATTCACAAATAATAATTAATTAAATCATTCACAAATAGTAATTAAGTCATTCAAAATCTAGTGATATATCATATACCAAAATAAGTATTAATTACATTCACCAAAAGTATTTAGTCATTCACAATCTAATCATAGTCAATCCTAAATATTCTAGCAAATTTAACATGACAAATGTCCCATAAACAAAAATTACAGTTGAATAACCATGCTTGTGAATGGGAAAAACCCCTATGTAGAGGAAGGGTTGAAAGGATTTTGTGCTCGGTATAGGTTAGAAGGCATCCATAGAATTGTACTGGTTTCAAATCGTCCCGCCAAAAAGACATGATTCTTTGTATCCTTTAATATCGGTGGCACAATCTGAGCTCTATCAGAATGGAAGGAATCATTCAACATGGCAAGAGCTTCCGGTTTCCTCTCAAAGCCTTCTACCATCTTCATCATCCCCAACACAAACGTTGCATCCTTCTGTCCTAAGGCAGATGCATTTTGAAGCATCTCCATCCTTAACCTCTTCTGTTTTTCTTCATCAAAGTTGAACAATTTCATCTGAAATGTATAACACAAAAGTCAATAATACAAAAATTAATAAAATGTATAAAACTTAACTTCAATAACAAACAGTAAAAGTACACACTAGATTTAAATGTACGTACCATTCCATCTGTATACATCACGTTCGCGTTTCCCGCTGCTTTACATCTGATGATCAGTTGACGTCTATTCTCACTAAACTAGAACCTATGATTGTGTAAACTTTCTACTTCCATATGTTTGTAGACCTGTTCGCTATTAGAGGCCTCTAATAACGTTTGGCAACTGTAATACACACACAAATTGATTTCTTAATGTACAAATTAACAATATTACAAAATATATGAAAAAATAGATAGATTGTATTAGAAACTTACATACATTTCACTTTCAAACAATCGATGGCAGAGACAATCCCCAAGTGTGTAATTATTTTCTTAATAACCGCCATTAGAAGATCAGTTAATGTTGTTTCTGGTATTGTTGTTTTTACTTTTTTTGAAGTAGATGCTTCCATGGTGATCATTGAAAATGACTGGTGATTCTAGGGTTTGAAACTGTTTGGGTTGTTTTTTGGAGAATCAAATGATGGTCCGGAAACGCCGATGAACCGAAACAACGTGAAATGGAAAATATGGCGCCTATAATGTGTAGTGTGTGCATTTCTTTATTGACCTTATAAATACAATGCTATATTTGATTAATAAGGTTATTTTTGTCAAAACACTAAATTCAAAAAAAACAGAATTTTCTTTGACTATCAAAAGTCAATATTCCATTATCAATTATCGTAGTTTCATAGTTTGTCTATTAAAAGTTAGTATTCCATTTATCATAATTCCATTTTCATTCACAAACAGTAATTAAATCATTCACATACATGGTTTCATTGATTATCATAAGTCAGTATTCCATTTTTCATTCACAAGAATTTTTAATTCATAAGTCAGTAATTAAAAGTCAGTTGACTATCAAAAGTCAGTATTCCAAGAATCATGATTTCATACTTTGATTATTATAAGTCAATATTCCATTTTTCATAGTTTCATAGTTTGACTATTAAAAGTCAGTATTACTAGCAAATAGTAATCAAATCATTCATAAACATTAATTAAGTCATTCACAATATAATGATCGATCCTATATATATACCAAAAAAAGTATTGGATTACATTCTCAAACATTATTTACTCATTCACAATCTAATAGTGTATCCTTAATATTCTAGCAAATTTAACAAAACAAGCTATCCAACAACAAACGTTACAATTGAATACCCATGGAATGTGATCATCAAAACCCTATCTAGAGTAATTAGCCTTGATCGACGAGTAAGGTGGTCGGGATAGCCGCAATTGTATAAACTGAAATGTAGTTCTTGCAAATCCGCCTGCCAAAACCTCATTATGCCTTGTATCGTGCGTAAGGTTGTTAGATTATAAAAAATGAGGGTGCAAATATGTAAATATTGTAACTTGGGCAAATGCTATAAAAGGCATTTGCCCCACCTTTTCTAATTAAGCTTTGCATATTTCTAACTCTTGTGTTTTGCGTTCTCTCTCTCAAGATCTCGGCTTTCACTCTCTCAACCAAACACACACACACACAAACACATACTAATCATCTAGCATTGCTTCATCCGTAAGAATTACGGGACCATCAGTTGGTATGAGATCCAAACTTGTTTTTGGCTCGTGATTGTTCGAAAAACAACAAAGGAAATTCTCGAAAACTTCAAGCTCAAGGTGAAGAACAAGCTTTTGGGTTCAACAAAGCATACAACCACAAGGTTTTTTTAAGAAAGGTGCGATTTCTAACATTTCCCAAAGATAGAACATGTTTGAGGTATAAATCACTACTCTTTCTATCATCCTTCCGGGTTTGTTTGAAGATTTCTACTGTTTTATAAGGCTTTCTTGGAGAACACTTCAAAACCGAGTGGTATTTTAAAGGAAAAAGTCTAATAGTTCATTAAATGCCCAACTTTATAGCATTTATTTTCTGGAAATTAAGCATTTATGGTGTTGTTAAGGATTAAATGCAGATTTGAAGAAGAAGAAAAAGTCAGGCTTTAATTAAAAATTATTATTTATTCTTCAAAGTTTAAGTGTAAAACAAGGCATCTCAAGTACTTCCCATACCAATCAAGGTACAAGTGGGTAGACACCATAAGGGGTAAGTCCTTCAGATTGGATAGGGACACATCAGATCCTATAAGCCGGGTTGTTGGTCAATGCGATTGACTAGTTTATGTGGCTTATAGAAGTCTGTCAAGGTTGAAATTCACAAAGTGCTACTCAGTGCTATCAGCCGCGTAAGTTAAATTGCATGCGATTGGATGGCTTAAAGTGCTATCAGCTGCAGTCTTGGTTCATCAATCGCATTCTATTGGCCATTGCGATTCAAGGGTTCGATTACAAACACAAAGGCAATCGCATTCGATTCAGGTTACATGAATAGCATTCGATTGTAGCAACTAACAGTTTATTCTAAGTGTTTGGTGCTACATGAATCAATCGCACACTATTGGTTACCCTATTCAATCACTACCAAGAAGTTACTCTGCTCAATTTTCAAGGGTTGTCTCCAATCGCATAACACTTATCGCATACCTTGAACTTATTGGACAAGTGATAGAACCATTGAGACTTGAATTTAAACAAAGAGGACAATCGGACTTAAAACTTAAAATTGTAATTCAAAATTGAATTTAATCAAACTCAGATATAATTCAAAGTTGAATTAAATTAACTCAATTCTATATAATTCAAAGTTGAATTTAATCTTTACAAGATCTAATTCAAAGTTGAATTAAAGTGAATTAGTTCCACATTTTGTTTATCAAGATTTTCGAACAATCAATCCATATATTGCAAGTGAACGATCATTTCTTAATTAAATTCTCAAAATGTCAAGTTCAAATGAGATGATGTCCATCGGTACCGATACAAAACCTCCAGTTTTGTTCAGGGGTGAATACAATGTATGGAAAGGAAGGTTTATGGACTTCCTAGAGCACAACGAGATGCATGGAGAAATGATGATAGAATGTATTGAAAAAGGAAACAAGAAGTTCATCAAGGTAGTGGAGGCTGATCCTAACAACAATCCAGCCATTCTCCGTCACGTGAGGGAAAAGACTGCTGAAGAGCTCACAGCTCATGAAAAAGAGATCAAGAAGGCCGAAAGACTGGCTAAGTACTATCTAAAACAAGGACTCTCCTCAAATATCTACACCAAAATAGATAGCTTAGCCACTGCTAAAGAAACTTGGGATGAAATCAAGAAGCAGTTGCAGGGTACTGAGTAAGGAGAGATTACATCAAACGTACCTAACCGGTCAACAGCTATCATGACTTCAGTGTTCGAGAGAACGAGCTGCTTTCTGAAACCTATGGTAGATTTTGCAAATTGCAAAATGAAATAAGGTCAAACCAAATCATCAGAACTGACCTAGACTTGAACTGTGTTTTTCTGAAGTCACTGGGTCCTGAGTGGAAGGAATATGTTCGACTATATAAACAAATCAACAAAGATCTCACTACAGTCACCTTTCACAACATATTTGAAGACCTCAATCAGTACCAAGAAGAAATACTGAAGTCTCTCCCCAAACAACCAGCTGCAGATCCTTTGGCCCTGATAGCAGTCGAAAGAATTCCAAGGGAATCTTCATCCAGAATAATGAAGTTCAAACAGGTGATTCTCAGTGAATCTGAACCAGATGATGATGATGAAGATGCTGTTGAAGTTGCCATTCATGCTCTCTCTGTTGTTGGCAAAACCTTCAGAAATTGATTTAATAAAACCAACAACAGACAAAGGTTCACCTCTGGGTCTAGGAGACCCTGTTGACAAGCCTAGATTTCAAAGAGAAGAAAGGAGAGACGAAAAGAAAACAGACTCGAAGTGCTACAACTGCGGGAGATCTGGCCACATGATCAGGAACTGTCTACAAAAGAAGGTCAAATATGCTGAGTACTACAGACAAACGTACCGCCTGTCAAAGCTAAAGCAGGCTGGGAATGCACTTATGGTCGAAGAAGATTAGGTCCTGGAGGACACAGACTCCGAGAGTGATCCAGATGGTGAGGATCAAGCACAGTTCTGTTTCATGGCTAATAATGAAGCAAATGACAGGGATGAAGAAGGTGGTGATCTCTCCGATGCTGAGGAGGAGACTGCTGAAAGCAGAAAGGTACATTCTATCTCTGACTCTAACATGGGTTTTAACTTCGAACATATACAAACTATATTAAAACGCATGAAAAAGTTAGAATTTAAGGTGACTAAACTGGCAAATAAAAATCAAGTGTTGAAGAAGGTCATTCATACACAAGACAAAGAAGCACAAGTCACAATCGAACAGTTAGAGAAAAACATAAATGAATCTAAAGTTAAATTAGCAGTGAAAGAATCTGAATTTCTTGAATTAACAGATAAAACCAACATCATCATACACGATCTCAAAGCAGAACGTATTGGTGCATAAAAAGATTCAGAAATTCTCAAAACTGATCAAAGTGTTCTTTGCTTGAAAATTAAAGAACATGAAGACCTTCTAATCAAAAGAAGGCAAAGTGAACAAACCATCTTTTTGTACAAACAAAAGGAACGACCTTTTTCAAGATGGACATTCGATGGCCTTGGTTTTGAAAATCCAAATGTTTTGAGTAACGTATCTGCCAAACAATTATACAATGCGAATCTTTTTGGCGAAGGACTCACTCAACGAATGGTGTTCGTGGGTCAAGAGGAACAATAACTTGAGGAAGATATCAAACGAACTCTTCACCTCAAAACTGAAATCCCCTTTAACTACTCTGACCTAAACGACTCATACTTTACTTTCCCTATTCCAACACTAAACTCCGTTGTCACCACACCAGTTTATATAGATGAGGAACTCTATGCTCCTGAAACGCCAAAACCCCAATTCCCATATATTCCCCACAAGGAATTACAGCAAAGGTTCCAAACCTTACAAGAGTTTTGCTTCACCCATCTGGTACAAGGAGACCTTACCAAAGCTTTCAACTCTGAAACCACACCTGAAACCATTCCAGTTTCTGAACCACTCCCTGAATCTATTCAACTGGTTCAAGAAAACTCCATCCTCCACAAGTGTAACACCGCTCTTTTTTATTTTATTTTAACCATGCGGAAGCGAAAACAAACAACTACAAACCTATTCACATAGGTAGTATAAAAAAAATTAAGTAATTAAACTGATACCAAAATATTTGTATCCCAAACTCGGCGTTACATAGTTTACAACAGGCTCGACCGACACAAAATATCAGAGTGCAGTTCAAACATTCCCAAAAGCAAACACAACAACAATACACGTGTAACAGTATATCAAACTCAAGTATAGGTATTTACAAAATGAACTATAATTCATTTATCATCAGTTACCTCTACTTTTAATAGTAGTGTAGCATCAGAAGAAGACCTATTCAATTATCACATAAGACCACATAGATAACTGAGCATTCAACTCTAAAATCAAATATCATACATACAGATATAGAGTTTCTCAAAACATACCTGAAATATCATCTTCAGCAATGGTAGCATCATCTACCAAACTCTGAATTGCTCTACCCTTTGGAGAAGAAGGGTTCTTTCTCTTTTGTTTCACCACTGACGAAGATTCCCCGCCTGTTCCCTCTACTCCTGACCCTGACCTTGATTTCTTGGCAGAAGTACAATCACCAGATTTATGACCCTCTTTCTGACAATTCCAACATACTTCACTAGGAAACAAACAGCCATCTACCATGTGCCCAAGTAATCCACATCGGATACAACGTAAAGTCTGAAGTGAGCAAAGCCCAAAATGAGAAGATCTGCAATCTCTACACCACTGGAACCTGTTATTAGACCTACTCGTCATAGGTGTAATGGGCTGGCTCCCTTGTTCCTGACTAACATGTCTTTTCCGCTTTTGTGAAATATTACTTTGTTCAAATCTAGATTTCTGTTGCGGAATCATTTCCTGATTCATCATGTCTCTAGCCAATGTATCTCTTCCTAGCATAATAGGATTCATACTGCCACTGTATACAGGCGGTTGATAATCCAAAAATGGCTTATGGTCGAAAGGTGAGATACATCTCATATATGGATAAGGATATACTCCCGGAGGTACTGTTGGATAATCAAACTGTGGTTGTGTCCATTGTGATGCAGAAGCAAACGGAAAGGTAACCGGAGGAATAACTGTCGAAGAGGTCTTAACTTGTTCATTTAGTATAAGAATCCGTTGTTCTAATTCTCTAACAGTATCTTTTAATCTCTGTGTCTCACTTTCCAATTTAGAAATATACTCAAGCAGATCCAGTTCAGATTTAGTACCGGAAATCACAATATAAGTAGATGTTTCCACATTAGGAGTTGATGATAATTCTGCTGGGGCCAGAGTTACAGGAACCTCTGTCGGGATTTCTTTGTCAGTCATCTGTGACAATCACAACATCTCGCCACTTATTAGGTAAACCGTTAGTACATACATACTAATCACAACACGAAACAAACTCCAATCACTCTAATCCCCACACAAACAAGGAATGTTTGACCAGACTCGAGCCAAGATTTGGGAATTGGACACTCTAACTGTGCACGCATCCCAAACCAGGGCTCTGATACCAAATTGTAACACCGCTCTTTTTTATTTTATTTTAACCATGCGGAAGCGAAAACAAACAACTACAAACCTATTCACATAGGTAGTATAAAAAAAAATTAAGTAATTAAACTGATACCAAAATATTTGTATCCCAAACTCGGCGTTACATAGTTTACAACAGGCTCGACCGACACAAAATATCAGAGTGCAGTTCAAACATTCCCAAAAGCAAACACAACAACCGGCCAACAGCTAAACTTACCGCAACCTGCAAAGGGAGAGTTTATGTGGGGGATTAGCATAAAGCTAAGTGATGGAGATTTAACAAACGAACAGCAGCAGTTACAACAAGTAACGACATACAATCAGATCACATAATTGTCATCAAACAATTATCACCCAGGTCATGCAATCAGGGATATCCAGAGGACCGGCGGTGTTGCAACACCTTCAACCAAATGCCGGCCTAGCATAGGTTTACCGATAGCGTAATGCTACTCAGATCAGTTAATCATTTCTAAACACATTAGAAACCTTTAACTGAGTTTGATAGCAAACAAGCGCCCAGCCTACAAAACTGTCGCGGCTGACCTCCTTCAAACAACTCAAAGTGTCCAACATCACAGTTGTCCCCGATTACAAAGCACGTATACAGATCAATTCATATTCTCAAAACACAATTCAGCGATTACTATCATATATCAAGAATCATCAAATTATCGTGCTGAACATTCTGCTCATAGAATCTAGCATAAAACATTGCAACCGTAACCGTTACAACTAGCACAAATTCGTGAGTTAAAAGTCCACTCACCTGCGTCCTTGCCAATCCAAGATCTACACTCAGTTGTCTCATATCACTGAGTCTTTGAGTTCCCTGAGAGCACAATATAACATGTCAATACCTCAAATCATAGTTAACTCCAAAAGTCAAACCAATTCACCACCAAGTCAAAGCTTATTCATTTAGAATATCCATGTAAGTCATAAGCAGTAGGTAGCAGTCAACGAAATATTCATAAGTGTCAAGTATTTCCAATTATTCCGCAAATGGGTCAAAAACCCAACCCGTTGGACTTCATAATACCAAACCAGTTTGAAACATATCAAATACCACTTAGGAGTGCTTCATAAATCATATGAGACATATAGAAATCAACGGATCATAAACTCAGGCTATCTAACATTATTTCATGAATTAAGCATGCAATTAGCATATAGAATCCAATCTTGAAGCATCATTAGTAAACCCTCTCATATATACCATATAATCAGAACTTAACTCATTTAAGTTAATCACACAGATCATAAGTAACATACAATTCTTAACAGAACATGTTTCATCATCTAAATCATTCATATATATATCCTAAATCATGCAAGAATATCTCAACATCATACAACAACAAACTGAGTTAACATACGAGTCACTACGCACGAGGTGGGTTCACTGCGCACGTGCTGAACGCACTACGCACGGGCTGGACAAACTACGCACGTAGAGAACTCAAATACACTTAACATGTTTCACACACTACGCACGTAAAGGACACTAGTACGCACGGAGTGGACCACACCACGTGCGACCAAAACTCATCGACTTCATCTTCTTCATCAAGCACTTCGTACGAAGTGGAGCCACTACGCACGGAATGGACTTCACTTCGCACGGCTAAAACTCAACTTTTCAAGAACTTCTTAACCAAAACTCGACATACACAACACAGCCTCACCTCTTGCTACAGAATCTATATCTTGATCGAAATCCAGACGTTAACTCTCGCTTTAAGGTCGAAAGCAGAATCAAGTTGTGAGTGTTTGCGTGAAAGGTTCGATTCTCTCCTCTTATGCAGCCAGAAACGAAAAGAAAACAAGGCCAAGAACAAAACTATATAAAGGGTTAAAACATATAAGATTTACACTACGTGGTGCAAATACTGATTGCTGAGATACAGGAACCTAATTAAAGCGGTCCTTTTCAAGTCAATAGCATGCAACGAGGTATTATTTAGAACCCTCGTGTAAAACCAAATCATATAACATCAATATTACATAAAAACCTTAAAATTAATGTTTCACCTTTTTATCTCGCGTTTCAATTAAAATTATCCTATCATATCGAATAAATAACAATTAATAATCAATTAATAAAAACAATTAAATATAAATTATACACAAGTAGTTTACCATATACGCGTAAACTACCAGGCCCATTGAGAGGATGTTACAACAAGCGTCTTCAAACAGTACTCAATCTTGATGGCAAGATCATTGATGACTTGTGCAAAGAAAATTTTGCATTACAAGAACAAATCAAGCAGGTCAAAACTGAGATGCAGCCTCCTACTCCATTTACTCTCCCTCCATATGCTGAACGCATTGAACACTCAAAGCATGCGTCTACATCTTCTCAAAATGTCAAACCCAAAATAAAATCTGTTAACAATTCAAACTTGAAATCTCTAAAGCAAAAACAGATTTTCAAAGGGACATCCACTCTCACTTCTAATCACATTTCTCGTATGAACACTGGCATACCTGAATCCTCAAAGGCAGCCGCCAGTCGAACACGACTCAATACTAACCGTTTACATTCTGCTGCAGATGTGAAGAAGCTCGAGAGTGAAGAGCGTAAAATAAACATCACTTGGAAGAGAGTCATTCCTAGATCACATAGGAAATGTTCAAACACTAGCCACACATGTGAACAAATTTTGATGTTTGATTCTGTTTGTAATCATTTAAGTTTACATGCTAAAAATGCCTTTTCAATGTTTTGTATTAGTGATGGTTGTCTCCATGGTCATTGTGAATTTAATTGTGAGTATGATCAATTAAGGAAACGAATAGGAATTAAACCATGCGAGGACTGAACAGACTTTTACGCTAATCAAATATGTATTCCATTTATACACTCAAAAGGATACATTATTCATCAGTAGATCACCACTCGTCAGTCACATGCACTCAAACGTTTAAACAAATCAAAACGATTGCTGACGAACAAAGAACTGGAAGTCTACAAACAGCAAGGCTACGAAGCATTCAAAAAGGCATGGATTGCTCACGAACAACACCTGCAATCTAAAAAACGATCACGCAATAAACCTTCCAAAAATGCCAAATCTTCCAAACCTAAGCCGACACCCAATCAACGAGCAGTACAACCTTCTGCTCCTATGATTCCAGTTCAACATAAGCAAGTTGATGTTCCTAGGCCAAAGAAAATTCTTCAGAATTCTTCAAAGAAATGGATTCGCAAACACAACATTTCCGCAACTCTATCGAATCCTAAGTCTCCGATTCCATCAACTGTCAAAACAAAGGTGGTAGAGAAACTCCCAACTAAATCAACTCCTTCTAAATCTGTCTCTTCTCGACAAAAGATTAAACCCACATGGGTACCTAAGGATAAATCACTAGAAGTTTCACCACCAAGAATTGAAATAGTCATAACAGAACCACCTCTAGGAACTAACAATCAAGGACCCATTCATATATGGGGACCTAAACGTGCTTTACTCTCTTTTTGCAGGCGCCTCACTTATGGTATCTGGACTCCAGTTGTACCAAGCATATGACCGGCAACAAAAGTCTTCTCCAGAATTATGTTCCTAAGTACTCCGGGAATGTACGTTTTGGGAACGACAATGTTGCACCAGTAATGGAGTACGGAGACAGAGAGAAGAAGCACATCAAGATAAAGAAAGTCTCCTATGTTGAAGGATTGGGTCACAGTTTGTTTAGCATCGGGCAGTTCTGTGATAAGGACTTGGTGGTAGTATTTAAGAAGAACAAATGTTATGTGATAACTGAAACTGGGGATGAATTACTGGCAGGCTCTAGAAAATCTAACCTGTATTCCATTGACTTGGAGAAATACGACACCCCTACCTTGATATGTCTATTGTCCGAAGCTTCAACATATCTTACTTGGCAATGGCACAGAAAACTCTTTCATCTGAACTTTCAAAATATTATCAAGCTAGTCACTGGTGACTTGGTGAGAGGTATTCCCAAGTTAAGATTAAAAAAGGATCATCTATGTGCAGATTGTGAGAAAGGAAAAATGAAGAAGACTTCTCATAAATCAAAACAAGTGTTCAGCACTACAAAGCCTTTGGAACTCCTGCATATGGATCTCTGTGGTCCTATGAGAATTTAGTCCAAGAACGGGAAGAAGTACATCCTAGTCATGGTGGATGACTACTCCAGATATACTTGGGTCACATTTCTGCGCTCTAAAGATGAAGCTACTCCAACGATCATTTCCTTCATCAAGCAACAGCAGAATAAGCATAGTCAGAGTGTTGTCTCAATCCGTACAGACAATGGAACTGAATTCAAGAACAGTACTCTGAAGAGCTTTTGTAACCTAGTTGGGATCAACCCTCAGTTATCTGCTGCATACACTCCACAACAAAATGGTGTGGTGGAAAGATGAAACAGAACTTTGGTTGAAGCTGCCCGCACCATGTTGTCATACTCCGGGCTCCCGCCTTCCTTTTGGGCTGAAGCTATCAGCACTGCCTGCTATACGCATAACCGCTCTTTTATTAATAAACGCTTTAATAAAACTCCATATGAACTAGAAAATGGCATAGTGCCTAATATCAAATACTTTCATGTCTTTGGTAATATGTGCTTTGTGCTGAATGACAAGGATAATATAGGAAAGTTTGCTCCCAAAGCTGATGAAGCTATTTTCCTAGGTTACTCCACCGAATCTAAAGCCTATCGAGTTTTAAATAAAAGAACAAAGAGCATTGTTGAAAGCATCAATGTAACATTTGATGATACCTTGACTGTTAAAGATTTTCCACCAAAATCAACAGGAAACGTTTCTGAACATACCAGTTCAGGACCGGCACTTCAAAATAAAGAATCAAACAATCCGTCCAGTTCAAATACCAATCTTGACTTTATGTTTGATTTTCTTAGATCTGAATCTTCTCCTGTTTTAACTGACAACAGGAACAACACAACAACACAAACAAGTGTCACTATAAAGGCTCCAATTGTCACTGAGACGCATCCATTTGCATATCTCTATGCTGAGGATTCTACATCTGTCTCTGTCACTCATCCCCCTGTGACCTCTCAGATTTCTGACCCAGAGTGCCCGCCTGTGTTTGATTCAGACCCACATTTCTCCCGTGATGGTGAAGAGGAAGCACGACAATTACAAGATCTTATTTCTTTATCTTTAATTTCCCACGAGATAAAGTGGACTAGACATCACTCTGAGGATAACATCATAGGAAATCCTTCAGTTGGCGTTCAAACACGAGCAGCTACAACAAAAGAATGTCAATTTTCGGGTTTTCTAAGCATCATTGAACCCACCAAGACTTCTGAAGCATTAGATGATCCGTATTGGGTATTAGCAATGCAGGATGAACTACACCAATTTGATCGTCTCAAAGTCTGGAGATTAGTTCCTCTTCCATATGGAAAATCTATTGTTGAAACTAAGTGGGTGTTCAAGAACAAGAGGGATTTAACTTTTGAATAACAAATCAAAGTTGAATAAAAGTTAATCTTTAACTATGATCACAATCAACTAAGAAGTTGCGGAATCACACTTAATTGATTAAAGAAGATTTTGAACACAAAGAGATTCAATCAAACAGTAATTTTATTAATCAACGAGAATGATTACAATAGCAAACTTTACCCCCAATCTAACTTATTATGTTAGACGAAGAACACAGATTGTTCTTAGGTTTCAACGAGAAACTTAGAGGCTTAGCACTATTCAGAAAGCAAATTACAACTTGAAGAATGAATGCAAAAATATAATCAATGAGTACGTACAAATTATGAATTCTAATCTAGCATTTATACTCCTTGATCTTCCTTGATTTGCTGACAGTTAGGTAATCTTCTATCTTCTGAGATAATCTTGATGATCTTCAAAGTATTTCGAGATATCTTCAAAGATAGGGTTTTTCCATATTTAGCTCAACCGAAACTGTTTAATGAATACAACAGTTCTTGGTTCTTCTAACAGTCTTCAGCTTCAAGGTCTTCAAACAGTTGTAGTAGTTTGCACTAACAGTTCTGAACTCTATATAACAACTTTAAAGTTCACAGCAACTGTTGGTTACAACTGTTTTCACAATTTTCACTAACAGTTCTAAACTGTTTCTTCAACACTTCTTCTAACAGTTTTGAACTGTTTTCCCGACATTCATTAACAGTCTTAACAGTTTTGATATTTGCATGTATAACAGTTTCAATGACTTAGCCAATTTCCCAACAATCTCCCCCTAACTTAAAGTATTGAACAATACAATTAAGTTGTTTGTTTTAAGGGTTCAATCATAGACAAATTAACATAAGTAAAGAACATATTTATCATTGAATGCAAAATCAAACTGTTATAATAAAAAATTCAAAAGATAGAAAAATTTCATTTTCTTTGATCTCAGAGATTCAAGTCTATCTTTGAATTTCTGAAGTAGCTCATCCATTACTTTAGCTGGACCATAGAACTTGGCTTTCAATAAGTATTGGAGCTTGATCTGACCATGTTCGATGAAATCCATGTCAAACCATTCAGTAATTGCATTTTCCATTACCATGGAGTATACCCTTGGCTTAGCATACACTTTAACAGATTGAATTGGAAAAGTTTCATCAGCCATAAGATTTTGACATTATTTTCTTTGGGTTGCAAATACTTGTCAAATGTCTCATCAATAACTTAATTAGAGGATGCTCAGATCCTCCATAATGCCTTGTTCCATACTCATACAATTATTGTATGTCCCGCCTAGTAATACTATCTACCATTTGTAAGTAGCCTGTAAACTGTTCGATCTGATCATTCTCTCTTACAATGATTATACCTTCCTTCCCAGTATCAAACCTGACAACATCAAACTTCCATTCTTTAATGTGAGACTTCTGGCCAAAATGTTCTTTTACAAACTTGTTAACACCTTTTTCAACATCGACCAAGAGCCTATCTTTTTCACAATTCTTTTTCTTTTAACTCCCTTAGTAGCTTTTTCTTGTTTTTCCTCCTCATCAATCTGAGCTGTGATCTCATCAGCTAGCTTCTTTGCTATTTCAAAATCAGTATGTTCTTGTTGTTGAAGATCAGCAGCCAACCTCTGAGCATATTCAAAATCCCTTTCCTCTTGTTGTTGTTTTGTTAATTTTAGCTTTGGAAGCTCAACAACAATCTCCTTTCCCTTTCCTTGTACCTCTTGTACTGGCTTTTCAATAACCTTTTCTACAATATGAATTCCTTTGAATCCAGGCTTTGGCTTAATAGGTTTTAACTTTGCACATTTGCCCTCAAGCCATCCATCATTAATCTTTTGTTTCATTTGGAATTCATTGCAGTTCAACATTTGAGCACCCACTTTCACCAAATATTCTTGTTTTACCTTGGGCCATGACTTGTAAACCTCAGTTGTTGGATAATCACCAGACAAAATTATTGTATTAATCAGCACTCTATCCACTGCTGATAGCTTCTCTTCAGCTGTTCATTCACTGGGTGCAACTGTTAGTTCATCCACTGCAGCTGTTTGATCTGGCACTTCAGCAACTGTTGGTAATGAACTCTCCCCCTCTTTGATTGGAACAGTTGAAGGAGGTATTGCAGCAGTTGTCAACTGTTGTAGTACTTGATCATGCAGCTTTAGCATCTCATTAGCTTGCTTCAAACTGTTGGTCAAAACCTTAATTTGCTGATCTTGTTAAAGAATCCTTTTGTTTTGTAAGGCAATCTTCTTTTTGAGTTGTATATATGCAGCAAAGAAGGGTGCATATTTAAAATCCGTCATTGCTTGGTGTTGCATTCTAGCCTCAATGTCAGCCAGTGTTGCTACTGTTAACATATCATTGACAGATAAAACTGGTGGTTCACTCAATTGAGATTCCACACCAGTACCCCTCTTTTCTTGGTACTGGGGATTTCCAGAAACTGTTTGACCAGCCTCTGTTGCCGTGGCTGAGGTCTTAGTTATGTTAACCCTGTCCTGTTCACCCCTTGCGGGTAAAACAGTAGGATCAGCCTCAAATACCACATGATCACCCTCTAATGGAGTGATCACCTCTTCATTGTGCCTGGGAGACAGCACAAGGGGTTCCCTTTCGATATTCTGCACAGGTGAATGCACCTGTGTAGGGTTAACATTTTCAGTTTCATGAACTTTGGTGGAAGGAGCACCAACAGTTCTTTTCCTCTTCTTTTGAAATATTTTTAGTGCAGGGGCTTGTGTTGTAGCTCGTTCAAAGGAAGCATAAGGGATTATTTGAGTATCGTGAGCTGTGGGTTCCAGAGGTGGAGGTGTAGCAATAAGTTGGGCTTCATGCTCACCCCTGGCAGCTCTGTTTCTTGAAAGAAACTCAACCATTGCAGAGAGTGGTGGAGTTATGGCACCTGAGAAATTCTTCCCATTAACCATCAACTTGCTCAATGTGGAGGCCACATGAGCAGAGGGAATTAGGACCCTCTTGTGTGCTTTAAGATTTGGCATAAAAAAGTTTAACAAACTTGCACAAATCGCGGGTACATCAAAAAGAGACCATATTTGGTTTCTAGATGCTTTACCATTCCATTAAAGATCATTTTTGAGAAATTAAAAGCTCTGTTGTTGGCTAAACAAATGAGTGCGAGAGCAATGTTGCTCCCAAATTCATTCCAGCCAGTTCTCTTAGGGCTCATGCACTGCTGGAGAGTATGGATAATGTACTTCCAGTGCGAGCAAAATTGCCCTTTGTAGAAGGTGCCCTTTCCCCTAGGGCCCTCATATCCCAACTTTACGAGTTCAACATAAATAAACTCAAGTGATACAGAATCAGAATACTTACCATCCTGATCATTCAGTTGTAGTTGTTGGCTTATTATGCTTTCAGAGATGGAGACAGTGATATCATCCACCATAGAGTCGATCCATTTCACTCCATTTTCTTCCCTCAGTGAGGCATTTTTCCAGAACTGATCAATATGAGAGAGGTAAATGGTGGGGTTGACAGTAAGAGCATGGTGGAGTGTGGAGAGTGAGAGGTAGTCAATCACATCATGGAAAGCACCGAGATGATCGGGTTTGGACAAATATGCGAGCATGTTGTGTTCCTTTACGAATGGAAGGGGAGACATTTTGATTTCGATCGCTGAGAGTTGTTGAGAGATTAGGGTTTGTTTCTGATCGAAGTTCGTTTTGGACGTGTGAGTTGCTTGGTAAGGAGGGAATTGCCTTATATATGTTTCGAATGTTGAATGCAATTCAAAGTTTCCAAAATTCTGCAAAGACCAAAACACCCTTTAATAGCTTAACAGTTGACGGACAAAATAAACTAACAGTTGAAGAACTGTTTTCATAAGATGTAACAACTGTTATTTAAAAGTTAACTCCCTTTTGTTTGATCATTTATTTGGATTAACAGTTGTTTAGTGTTTACAACTGTTCTCATTTCCCCCCCTCAGTTGCACATGGACTTTGCCTAACAGTTGTGGAAGCCATATACTAACAGTTGAAAACTGTTAGTATATATTGAAAAAGAATTGTGCAACTGTCAAACAAACTTTAGCTCATATATATCAAATGCTGAAGCAACAATAACAAACCATTAGTGAACACAGTCATCAACATAAGATGTATTTTATTCATGATAATCACAATTGAGCGACAATAATTTTGAGAAAACAATACTGTCATTTGCTATCGATCTAAACACAGCTTATATTAACTATCTTAACTCCTAGATCTACATTTGACAAATTATCGTTAACATTCTAATTTTCTTGAAGACGTATCAACAAATCTGAACTTTAAGGAAAACAATCATCATCACATTCTTTCAAAACTTGAAGACGTACCAACATCAACAAATCTTGAAGACGTACCAACAGTTGTTGGTTTTGTGCTAACAGTTTCAAAACTGTTTGGGTTGTTGGACACTGTTTGTTGATTTTCACCAACAGGTGTTGGGGTACCTGCAGCTGTTTCAGTAGAATACTCAAAAGAAAGAGATTTAGACAATGCATCAATATCAAATAACCAATCAGGTCCATTACCTGCAATATTGATCCTATTCTCATTGAAAGAGACATTCATACTCTCTTCTATGATTCTAGTGACATTGTTAAATGCTCTATAAGCTTTACTTTGAGTGGAGTATCCTACAAAGAAACCTTCTTCAGCCTTACTCTCAAACTTGCCTAATTGTGATTTGGTATTAAGGATAGTGCAAGGACAGCCAAATGGTTTGAAGAAGTTGATTAAAGGTTTTCTCTTGAGGAACAACTCATAAGGAGTTTTCCCTTTGGACTTAACTACTTGTACTCTATTCTGAACATAGCAGGCAGTGTTCACTGCTTCTGCCCAGAATGTCATTGGAAGCCTAGAATCAGCTAACATGGATCTAGCAGCCTCTATCAAAGTCCTATTCCTTCTCTCAGTAACTCCATTCTGTTGGGGAGTCCTAGGGGCACTAAACTGTCTTTCAATACCTTTATTTTCACAAAAACTGTTTAACTCATAGTTCTTAAATTCAGAACCATTGTCAGATCTAATGACTTTCACCTTCAAATCAGATTGATTTTCAATTTTAAGAATAAGTGACTTAACTAACTCAGCAGTTTCATCCTTAGTTCTAAGAAATTGAACCCATGTGAACCTGGTGAAATCATCAACTATGACTAAACAATATGCTTTCTTCCCTATACTTACCACAGATGTAGGACCAAAAAGATCCATATGTAACAGTTGTAAAGGTGCAGTAATGGAAGAAACTTCTTTGGTCTTATAAGAAGTTTTGTGTTGCTTGCCTTTGAGACAAGCTACACAATGATCATCACATGAGAATTCTTTTTGGGGCAAACCTCTTACCAAACTGTTTTTAGCTAACAAGTTCATGGTTTTAAAATTCATGTGACACATCCTTCTATGCCAAATGGCAGACTCATCATGAGATGCCTTTGAGAGTAAACAACTTAACACATTCTGTTTAGCAATCTTGTGTGTATCTAGACAGTATACATTATCTTTTCTAGGTGTTCTCAAAAGAACATCCTTCTCATTTAGTTTAAAATCTTTTGAAAGAATAATGCATTCTGAATCTGTAAACAAAACTTTGTTTCCATTGTCACAGATTTGAGATACACTTAACAGATTGTACTTAAGCTGTTCAACAAAGAAAACATCATTAAATGTAAGTGTACCTGCCTCAACAGCTCCTTTACCTGTGATTTTTCCTCCCTTAGCATCTCCTCCAAATGCTACAAATCCACCATTGATGCTTTTGAAATCCTTCAAACAGTGTGGATTTCCAGTCATGTGCCTTGAGCATCCACTATCCACATGCCAGATAGATCCATGATTGGCCCTATGAATGCTCTGCACAAATAAAATCAGTTAGTAGCAGGAAGTACCCAGGCCATGCAGGTCTTGGGTACACCATTTAAGTCATAGTACTTAAACAGAGTTTGGTTCTTTTTGATTTCATCCAAATTAGATTTCTCTAATTTGTGTGAGGAATACTTTGTAAGAACATGTGGTTTCCAACTATTGTGATTAACAGTGGATACCTTTGAACAAACAGCTGGTGGAGTTGGTAAAACAGATGAATCAACTGGTGATTCCTTTTGATTTTTAGTTTGAAGAACAGTTTTATCCTCTCCAGAATCAGTTTGTTTTTGAATTTTCATCCAAGCCAAACCAACAGTTTTTGGTTTTGTTAAAACAGTTTTGGAACTGTTAGTTGGTTTGGATGTAACAATTGTAGAACTGTTTGCCTGTTTTGGCTTAACAGTTTTAGTAATGTTATTTTGTCTTTTGGGACTTTTGTTTTGAGTGCCATTGGTCTGTGGGTTATAGTAATAATCTTGAACTAAATGATTAGATCTCCCACAAATGTAGCACTTTTTGGTTTTCACAATAGGTAAACCAGTTCTTTGTGACCAGAATTGGTTCCTATTTCTTTGATTTCCTCTCACAGGTGCAGATTGAGGAAACTTTTGGACACCATGCTTTTGGCATGTGCATGCAGGCATTTCAGTATGCCTTTTCTTAGGCTTGGGTTTAGCCTGAGATTTTGGAGCTTCCATCTTCTTCTTTGCATACACAACCTCACCAACTTTCTCCTTTCCTTTGGCTTTTGTACTAACAGTTGGGCTTTTTGGCTTAGAACTGTTTGAGTTCTTGTTAGAACTGTTAGTGTAAAGATGGGGATTATTGGCAACAGTTGTGAAACTTTTTATGGTTTGGATAGCTTTTGAAGGTGTTGGCTCAGTGGTGAGGGGTTCTGTGGATGCTTTTACAAACACCACAGGCTTGAAAGATGGTTTAGTGGGTATGGGTTCACAATAGATGTGATTTTCATATGGAATCACCTTATCTTTCTTCACAACTCCCTCATTCTTATCATCACTCACTGCATACACAACTCCTTCCTCATCACTTTCAAATGGTGGATTAGCTGACTTCAGTTCCTCTGGTAATGATTCATTAACATACCTATCAGCTACATCAGACATGGGAGTTATGTAGTTGTGATTGTATGGAGGTGGGGTTTCCTTATATCCAAGTCCAGTTTTCACCTTGTCTCTCACTTGAGATTGTAGCAGAGTCTCAAGCTTAAGGTTTGCAGCCTTGAACATTCCAAGATCAATGTCCACACCCTCCAATTTCTTTGTGAGTTCATCTACCTTGCTTTCTTTTTCAGCCAATTTCTTTTTCAGACTATCAATCTCATCTTGAAACTGCTCTTTCTCCCACTTATGATATTTTCTATCATAGTCCATTTGTAGTTCATTAGGCTGATAGTCTTTAATTTTCTTTTCAAGATCTTCTATCACGGCAGTATACTCATACCTTCTCTCCTCCATTCTACTTAGAGCAACACATACTTTCTTATTGTGCTCTCTAAACCTTTTAACAATAGCTCTATATTCACCAGGACATAGTTTAGAAGATACCTGTATGTCCTCAGATTCTGGTGAATCCATCTTGATGGAGGAGTCAGTCAATGCCATCAAAGCTTTATTGTTTGTAGCCTCTTCTGCTTGATCACTCCAATCAAACCCATGGCCTTCTTGTGAGACCAATGCTGAGGAGGTTTGATTCTAAGTTGGCCTCTGACCTTGATTCTGGACTTGTCCACCAGATCTGCATTCTCTTGCAAAGTGGCCAAGCTGTTGGCATTTGAAGCATCTCACCTTTGACTTGTCAAATCCAGCCTTGCCAACAGCTCTGAAATTCATATTTTTCCTTCTAGTCCTTTTGATGAACCTCTTGGCTCTAACAGTAAGCATGGCCATCTGCCATTTGAGATCCATCTCCTCAAGATCATCAGGGTGCACTTGTTCAAGATCCTCATTGGTGAGGGTTGAAGGTGCATAACTGGCAAGAAAAGCTTCAAGAACAGCATCTGGAGTGTTCACATCTAGTCCAACAGTAGAACTAGTACCTGTACAATTATCAAAAGCGTTAGTTAAAGAATGGTTTGATTCCATACCTGAGGATGACAGGAGAGCAGCATTGTGACTAGAAACAACAGTTTTTCGTTTTCCCTCTATCTCTCCCTCAAACACTATCAAACTATTATAGAGATCATCTAACTCTATGTCTTCAAGGGAATCCTTAGTCCTCCACTGTGCAGCAAACACAGTCCATTCATCACCTAGAGACCTAAGAAACTTTCTATTTATCTCATCTTGATCAAGCCTAACCTTAGCACTCTCTAGTTGGCTCACCAGCTTGTAAAACCTATCAAAGATTTGGGTGATACTCTCATTCTTTCCACTGGTGAAGTTCTCATAGGCTTGTTTAAGGAGATCTCTTTGGTTTCTCTTAAAAGTAGCATTCCCAGCAAACCTCTTCTCTAGAGCATTCCAAAGTTCATGAGCATCATCAAATTTCTTGAATTGATGTTGATACTCATTGGGAATTGCAATCTGGAGGATGCTGAGAGCTTTCATCTCAATCATTCTCTCCTTCTTTTCAGCATCTGTCTTTGGTGGTGGCTTCTTCTTTGATTTTCCATTCTCATCCAGATCAATGGGGTTAGTGGGAACAGTTTCAATGATTTGCCAAACAGCATAGTCCATTAGTTGAACATGCTGCTTGATTCTTAGTTTCCACATCTCAAAATCAGATGGTTTGAGCATGGGAACACGAATGTTGGACCCAGACCCATTGTTATCAGAAGAACCTCCCGAATCCATTGAAACAAATTGATTGAAAAACAGTTTTGAAAAATAAAGCAAAGTGATGCAAAAACCTTCAACTGGTGATCAAAGGAACCTTAATGATAAGACTCTGATACCACTTGTCAGGATCGGATATAGATTATATCAAATAACAAGAACTAACTTTTGAATAACAAATCAAAGTTGAATAAAAGTTAATCTTTAACTATGATCACAATCAACTAAGAAGTTGCGGAATCACACTTAATTGATTAAAGAAGATTTTGAACACAAAGAGATTCAATCAAACAGTAATTTTATTAATCAACGAGAATGATTACAATAGAAAACTTCACCCCCAATCTAACTTATTATGTTAGACGAAGAACATAGATTGTTCTTAGGTTTCAACGAGAAACTTAGAGGCTTAGCACTATTCAGAAAGCAAATTACAACTTGAAGAATGAATGCAAAAATATAATCAATGAGTACGTACAAATTATGAATTCTAATCTAACATTTATACTCCTTGATCTTCCTTGATTTGCTGACAGTTAAGTAATCTTCTATCTTCTGAGATAATCTTGATGATCTTCAAAGTATTTCGAGATATCTTCAAAGATAGGGTTTTTCCATATTTAGCTCAACCAAAACTGTTTAATGAATACAACAGTTCTTGGTTCTTCTAACAGTCTTCAGCTTCAAGGTCTTCAAACAGTTGTAGTAGTTTGTACTAACAGTTCTGAACTCTATATAACAGCTTTAAAGTTTACAGCAACTGTTGGTTACAACTGTCTTCACAATTTTCACTAACAGTTTTAAACTGTTTCTTCAACACTTCTTCTAACAGTTTTGAACTGTTTTCCCGACATTCATTAACAGTCTTAACAGGTTTGTTATTTGCATGTATAACAGTTTCAATGACTTAGCCAATCTCCCAACAGGATGGAGTGGTCATTCGAAACAAAGCTCGGTTGGTTGCTAAAGGCTACAATAAGCAAGAGGGCATTGACTATGATGAAACATTTGCCCCCGTTACAGTGACGAGTTTGCTAGAATAATGGCTCCAATCTAAGTACATCAAAGAACTTCTCACGAAGTATGATATGATTAACTGCACACCCATATCTACACCCATGGCTTCTAAGGCACAGCTATCAGCAGATCTTGATGGTTCTCCAGTAGATCTGAAAACTTACCGTGGGATGACTGGATCGTTACTGTATCTAACTGCAAGTCGTCCAGATATAATGTTCTCTACCTGTCTCTGTGCTAGATACCAAGTGAATCCCAAGGAGTCACATCTTCTAGCAGTCAAGCGAATCTTCAGATATCTTAAAGGGTCTATGAATCTAGGTCTGTGGTATCCCAAAGATTCAAATCTGGATCTCCATGCTTACTCCGATGCTGACTATGCTGGTGGCAAGATTGATAGGAAAAGCACTTCTGGTAGTGCCCACTTTCTCGGACATCGTTTAGTTTGCTGGGCCTCAAAGAAGCAAAACTGCGTATCCACTTCTACAGCTGAAGCTGAGTATGTTGAAGCTGCAATGTGCTATTCACAAAGTCTTTGAATACGTACTCAGTTATCAGACTTTGGCCTCAGGTATGACAAAATTCCACTGCTATGCGACTCCCAGTCTGCCATAGCTATCTCCTGCAACCCGGTACACCACTCTAAAACTAAACACATCGATATCCGTTGTCACTTCATAAAAGATAACGTAGAGAAAGGTCTTATTGAGCTCTAGTATGTTCCTACTGAAAATCAGCTAGCTGACTTGTTTACCAAACCATTAGACGAAATTCGCTTCACTGAGTTATTATCCAAGTTAGGCATGCTAAATCAGCAAATATAACATACTGTTGCTTTATTTTTCCTTTCTTTTTTCTCTTTTGTTTAGAGTAGGTGTTACACTATTTGTTCTTTGTGCAGATTACTGATGCAACACTCAAGGGGGAGTGAATTTCTGGTTATACACATGTTATATATGTGTAGGGGGAGAAAATTCATACACATTATGAACATGTGTAGGGGGAGAAGTACACAACTGGCAAAAAATTTTCATAAGCAGATGCAAGAGTCTAGGGGGAGTGTGTCAAAACAAAAACTCAAATCAAATTATGTTGGAAAATCAATTCTATGCTTCAATCGCATCGGATTTCTTGCAACTCAATAAAATGAAAATTTTCTAAGTCTTGGTCCAATCGCACAGGTTTCAATCGCATTGGCAGTCAATCGCATGTGATTGCAACACCTGTTAACTATCCCTTAATCGCATGCGATAGACTGTCATCTACCAAGAACCAAGTACCAATCGCATGCTATTAACAAACCAAAGGGTCAATCGCACGCGATTCAGACAACTGATAGAATTTGTTCAAACACCTAAGGCTCAATCGCATGCGATTAACACACCAAAGGGTGAATCGCATGCGATTCAGAACTTCTATCAGCCGCATGTTTTTACCATGCGATTTATCTATCAGCCTCATTTTTCACCGTTGTTTCATCCAATCAACACGTGACATGTGTCCTTTCACTTTATAACCGTCCCATCCTCACCTGTTCATTTCACGCGATCAGATTTAAAATTTCACTAAGTTCTCTCTCGTTTTTTGGCTACTTGATAATACGAATCTTCTCGTTACGCTGTCAAAATTTATAATTTTAGTCTCAAAATACTCCTAATCATATAGGTAACAACTTCACGGTTTACATTTTGAAAATTTTGAGTTAAAATGATGATTTTTGGACCTAGAACAGCTTAATGCGATAGTAACTTTCGGAACTTTGGATGGACTTTTGGGACACGAACCAAACTTGTTTGATCAATCCAAGTTTGCGATGGGTGTTTTGAGCACATGGAGAACACTTTGATGCAAAAATATTTCAAAAATCTCAAAAAGTGTTCTTCGTGTTTTTGAGTATGAACCTATATCATAAGTTCAATTTTTGGTTCTAAAATGGGTGTTATGATGATTTTTGGACTATACTCAAGTACTACAAAGTTGTTTATTACTTTCTAATTGTCATATTAAAAGCTTCAAAACTACTTGTTTATACTCAAAATCATCATGTACACAATGGGGCTTCCAGAGTTTCAAGTTATTCACAAAATTTTCATACTTGATAGTTATGGTCAACAAGGGTCAACACTCTTTAAATCACTAAAGCTTGACCAAAATTCAAAACTGAATGTTGTTTTTCATGCATATCTTTATCTTTAACATACCTGTTTTATCTATTTGCACGGATAGGATGGCTCAAGTTGTACGCGACCCTGAGGAGATTATGCCCCAAGCTGAGTTCCTTAACACTAGGACTCATGCAAACAACCACTATATAGATCAGGCCAAACATAAAAACCCTACATACCCCATTGTCACAAAAATACTAAAAATACACCCCCTGAACCACCTCCTGACATACAATCCAGCTACAACCGGCACACATGTTCCTGAACTATATGTACAATAATTCTGGAGGACATGTGATGTGCGTACAAATGAAAGAGGGCATGAGGTCATCCATTCTGAGGTCGATGAATATACTCTTGATATATCAGTCAACCGCCTCAGAACAATCTTTCAACTGCCCAGGGCTGACAGCAGACCTCCTGCAACAGCCTTTGAGGAAATCCCAGATGAGGAAGTATGCCTTGCTGCAATCCGGGCAATGGGATATGATGGAGAACTCACAAAAAAGAATCAGTTCAAACACACCTGTATACATCCAAAATACAACACTCTTATGACGGTGCTTCAAAGGTGTCTCACTCCCAAGCATTAAGGGTATGAATTTCCAACGGAGCTTCAGCTTAAAATATTTGTGGCAGTGGCAAATCATCTGCATGTGGACTATGCATTCCTTCTCTTCCAGGATATCAAGGCTACTATGCTTCGGAAGAACTCTCAAAAGAAGAAGGATGCCAACATGCTACCGTACCACCGCTTTATACCCATAATCATCCAGTATGTGATGGATCATAATGCAGAAATTCCCCGACAGGCAGGTCTACCTTCTATCCCTCCTCAACTTTTCATTCATATTAAACCTGCCATTCCGGCCAATTTACCTGTTCCTCCACCATTCCCTGTAACATTTTTAAATCTATGTGAGCAAAATGATATTCTTGTGAGTTATAGGGAGAGTGTAGGACTACCTCCCATGGTTATGCCAAAACCTGCCATACCTGCCCAGGGAGGAGTAGTACCCAGTGAGGACTTAGAGGATAGACCTCAACCATCTATGGGAGGTGCTGAGCAGGGAGAGGAGAGAGAAAATGAAGAGAGGGGTGGAGAAGAAGGTGAAGGTGGAATTATTAGAGAGGGAGGGGATACATATGATCCCGCCACCATTCAAACCATTATCAAATCTCTTTCTCAAACCACCCACACTCAAGCTGTAATAGAAGAACTTGATCTTGACGCTTCTCCTATGGGCACCCCTGAGCAACCAGTTGAACAACCAGGAGGTGCCCCTACCTTTGAACCTGTCACTTCTCCTATGGGCACCCCTGAGCAACCAGCTGAAAGCACTCCCTCCTTCATGAAACTCACCGACCAACATACTACCTTTCCTGACCAGGCCCACACTGTTCAACCTACTCAAGTAATTCCACAACCTGGTGGTCTGGTCATATCTTTGAATCCTTTTACCCAACCTATACAAAATTCCACCTACGGACAGGCAATTGTAGCCCTAGAACATGACATTCTAGTCACTTCTCCAACTCATAGCCTATCTGTTGAAACTGGCTCTGTCACCCCTGATTCTGTACTATAACCAGATCAATATGCGGGGTATGGTGCTGGTAGTGGTGAAGATGAAGATAGTATTGTAGTTAGGAGTAAGAGTGACAGAGAGGAGGTGAGAAAAGAAAAGGAGAGTGCTGAGGGACCCCTAGCCCCAGAAAGCCGGGTAGCCACATCTACTACGGGACCTGACATTGTTGGGTCTCGTATTGAACAAGTCGCGGTTATCCTACCCGTGCAGCTTTCAACCCCACCAAGCTACTACGGAGTCTCTCAACAGGCACCGTCTTTATTGAACATGGCTTTAGCACATATACTAGGTCTCCCCAATCGGGAGTTAGACCTATTGAACATTGAGGACCTCCTCCCTCGTCCTCGACTCCTTTTAATGCAAAATTTGATATACCGCGGATCTCCGCTTATCTTGACCAACACAGGGTTACAATTGATGCACTGAGCTTGTACGTCAGTCAAGTCTCCTCAACTTCTATAGGTGGTACCTCTTACGGTGCCATTCGAAGATTAGAAGGAAATCCTGCTGGAGCTAACATCCCTACTGCTCCAGTAGGTGGTACTACCTCTGTGGCTGGTACCTCAAACAGAAATCTTCATGATTCCGGGATTGTTACACGTGCAGAGCTTCAGGATTATATTCAAGATGCCATGACACGAATCCACCAACAACTGCAGACGAAAAATCAAAAGTTGGATCGGATGGAACAATCCTCCCAGGTTCATGGTCAGCAATTAAACAGAATTGAAGCACTCCTTACTGCTAGACCTCAAGTGCCAGAGCCACAGCTGCAACCGGATCTAACAACCATGTCAGTGGATGCTTTTAAAAGCTTGCTATATGTTAAACTTCTGGAACAAAGGCCAGAATCTGCACATGATCAAGACCTTCTAACAACTCTTATTAGTGAACAACATCCACATGGAATATCCTTGGATGAATTTCATGAGTTTCATGAAGATGTCAACAGCAAGATTGATGGGGTGACTAGAGGCTTCTACACCTCTTTAGAGAAGGTTACTAAGAGGCTGACATTACTTGAACAAATTTGTCAGGCTCATGCGTATAGCAGCAAGAGGAGACGGGATGATCAGGATCCTGATGATCAACCCGAGGGGGTGAAAAGGAGAAGATATATGACTTCTCCCTCTGTGGTTGCAAATATACCTGTTGTACCTGTTCCCCGTTTTAGTTCATACTTATCTGCAAGTACAAGTTCAGCTGGGTCTGGAAGTCAACAACAACAACAACAGAAAACTGCACAACAATTGGCCGATGAAGTTTATGAACAACAACAAAAGGAGAATGCTGACAAACAGATTATACTCTATGTACCTTAGCAACAATCTGAACTGAGGCCAATCGATCTTGGAGAAGGTGAAATACCTTATGAGCAGTCCCATGCCGAGATGTTTAACTTGTTTAGTGACTCAGATGATGAAATGAAGGATTTCTACGAGTCTATACACACATCACCTCCAAGGCATATGGGAGATAGCAGTTCTACTCAACTAGAAAAGGAACCTGAGGATCCTGAAATTCGTGATATGTTCAGAGATATAGATGATTATGTGAAAGACACTACACGTCCAGCTTCACCCAGAGTTGTCCACAGATTTGATGATGTTATCAGTGAAAGAGAGCTTGAACTTAAAAGAAAAGAATATGCAGCAATCTCTAGAAGGGAAGCTAGAAGGAAACCTAAACAGAAGAAAACCACCTTCGACGTGTCCAGGGTTTTCAGTGGAGTAAACATTGAAGTTCATGAAAGCTTCCCTCCTCCTCGTGGTCAATTTCAAGAATCAACTGCCGATATACTAGAAAGAAACAGACAGAAAGAGGCAGCTGAGAAAGTTAGAAAAGAATCTGAATGGCCCTTGCCACCACACTTCATAGTACCACCTTCTCCTCTAGTGTACCGAGGAGATCCAGGTCTAAATGCAAATAACATGTTCACTAGAAGTGTATGCCATCAACCTTTATGGAAAAACTATTATGTTAATGCTGCCATTCTTGAAGAAAGAATCTCAGACATCTTTTGCAGCGAACAAATACAGGTTATCCCTCCCGAGTTACGGAACATGGATGATAAGCAAAAAAGAAGATACAAACACATCCTCACTCAGTCTATGTCTAATCCAGAAGAAAAAAAATCAGAATATTCAATCGTTGAACTCATAAATGTCTACACTCAAACCACCTTTAGAATAAAGTATGCCATCTTTCACGTCAAGAGAGCAAACAACCTAACATACTTCCTCACCGAAGCAGATCTTAGGTTTGTGAAAGTTGAAGACATTAGTTTTATCTTTGACACACTTTCTCAGAAGAGAGGAAAGTGGCCAGAAGAAGAATTGGGGAAAGCTGCTTTGATGAGATACTTAAGAAATCTGATGGAATTCATAGAGGAGCATGATCTGCAACTTGGAGCCGAGAACAATTACAGGAAAATCAATCTCTTAAAGCCTAACCAGTGCCATCCAGACTTAGAAAAGCTTGAAGAGTTGACTGTGATGGATGAAGGACATGAAAGCTTCAAGGGTGAACGAGGAGTCATCTCCAAGAACACCAAAGGTGAAAAGATCTTCATAAGACTTGATGAGCTGATGTCCTACTCAGACGGCACATTGAAAATCCTTCATCACAAGATACATCAGAAGGTATGGGATAACCGTGAGGCCTACACTTATGATCAACATGTCCAGGCCTATCGCGCTATAGAACAGATGAAGACTACACTGTCAAACCGAAGGCAAGTAAGGAAGTGGCAAGTGGCATTCGGGATTCGAAACAAATCAGTCTATGAATAGATATATTTCTTTCTTTGTTGTGAATCATTGCACACTTCACTTAGGGGGAGAATGTTAGATTATAAAAAGTGAGGGTGCAAATATGTAAATATTGTAACTTGGGCAAATGCTATAAAAGGCATTTGCCCCACCTTTTATAATTAAGCTTTGCATATTTCTAACTCTTGTGTTTTGTGTTCTCTCTCTCAAGCTCTCGGCTTTCACTCTCTCAACCGAAAACACACACAAACACATACTATTCATCTAGCATTGCTTCATCCGTAAGAATTACGGGACCATCAAAGGTTCGCTTCAAAATCCGAGCTTTATCGGAAGGGAAGGCATCATTCAACATGCCAATAGCTTCCTCTTTAAGGTTAATCTCATCGCCTTCTCCCATCTTCAACATCTCTAGAACAAACTTTGCATCCATTTGTCATAAGGCAGATGCATTCTCAAGCATCTCCTTCCCTACCCTCTTTTGTTCCTCTTCATGAAAGTTGAATAATTCATCTGAAATATACGTATAACACAAAATTAAAAAAAACAAAGTTTAATAAAATGTATAAAACTTCACATCAATAACAAACAGTAAATGTATGTACCATTCCATCTCTATACATGATGTTTGTGTCTCCTGCTGCTCTACATCTGTTGACGAGTTGACATCAACTCTCACTAAAGAGCCCAAACCTACGACTATGTGGACTTTCTAGTTCCATTTGTCTGTAGACCTCTTCGCTATCAGAGGCCTCCAAAAAATTATGGAAACTGTAATATACACACAAAATTAATTTCTTAATGTACAAGTTAACAATATTACCAAATATATGAAAAAATAGAAAGATTATATTAGAAATTTACATGCATTTGTACCGCACACAATCGATTACAGATTGAGCCCCCAAGTGTGAAAATATTTTCTCAATAACTCCCATAGGAAGATCACTTAATGTTGTATCTCTTAGTACTGTTTTTTGCCTTTTGTTTGAAGTAGATGCTTCCATGGTGATCGTTGAAAATGTTGTTCGATTCTAGGGTTTCAAACTGTTCGGGTTGTTTTTTAGAGGATCAAAACATGGTCTGCAAACGCCAATAACTAAAATGACGTGCAGTAGGGAAAGATGGCGCCTAGACTGAGTAGTGTGTAAATTTACTTTATTTCCCTTATCAATACTATGCTATATTTGATTAGTAAGGGTATTTTTGTAAAAACACATAATTCAAACAAACACAATCTTCTTTGAAAAATCAACCGCTGAGAGTAAATGCTCTTTTTCATTTTAAACACACATTAATTACGGAGAATTATTTTAACCATTTTGTCTCTAATTAAATACACCGCAAAGAGTATACGATACTCGAAGGCTTCAATCCCTAATTTTGACTTTTCATCCAGTTTAATTCTTCTCTATTTCTTGTTCTGTGACATTTATAAACATGGACAAGTGTTGTATGGGTACAAATAGGTTCATGAGACCTTATTTTGAAGGAGTAACATAGTTTATTAATTACACATTGCAGAACTTGACAAAGATAAGGAACGCTGACCCACGAGTGAATAAACAGCATCTAAAAATGTCATGTCCGTGTTCCAAATATTTGAACCACATAGAGCATAAAGTGGAGGAAGTGCATCACCATTTATTCAGCAATGAGATTGATCTAAACTACACAAAGTGGATTAAACCTGGAGAACAGGATGAGCCCTCAAAAAGTGGATAATAACTGTGTGTCGAACCTGTGGGATATCAAGATGGAAGGTGGATAATAAGAAATATTAAGTGTACGAAAACATTCCATTAAAGGTAATGTGGTTTTTTGAAGTTATACCAAGACAGCAACGACTCTTCAAGATACAAAGTATTTCAGAAGACTTAAGATGACATGCGACAAGGAGGATAACAGATGGTGTTTTACGTCACCCGGCAGATTCACAGGCATGGCCAACCATAGATGAAAAATTCCTGAAATTGCTAAAGATCCAAGAAATCTACGCTTAGGAATATCGGCTGATGAAGTTGAGGTCAACAGAGGTAATAGGTATCACAGTATATGGCCAGTCGTAACTTTCATATACAACCTTCCTCCATGGTTGTGCATGAAAATAAAGTTTATCATGCTTTCGGTATTAATATCGGAATACCCGGGAAATAATGTCGATGTTTTTTTAGAACCATTAGTTGATGATCTGCAACGCTTATTCGAGGAAGGAGTTGATACATATGATGCTTCCACTAAAGAAAATTTTAATCTACGTGCCATTGTGTTATGGACAATAAATGATTACCCTGCACTTGGTACATTATGTGGCTGCCCATGCAGTGGATTCAAAGGTTGTGTAGTATGTGGGAAAGATACATACTGTGTTATACTTCCTGCCTGATCAAAGCAAAGTTATGTTGGTCACAGACGATATCTACCATATAATCATCTGTTCAGAAAGCAAAAGAAAGCGTTTAATGGACAACACGAATTTGGCCGCTCTCCAAATCTAATAAGACATCAGAAAACCAAGAAGATACGAGTTGGAAGATTAAAAAGCATAATAGAAAAAGAAAACAAGCAGAGGGTAGTTCAAGCCAAGTAAATGAAGAAAATGGTGCCTATTGCAAGAAATTCAACATTTGGTATAAAAACATAGGTTTTGTAGGCATAATTCTGTTGAAAATTGTATTTATTTCATGCATATAGAAAAGCATGTTGGTTAGAGTCTAGTCGGAACTTTGCTAAATGTTCCAGGAAAGACAAAATATGGAGTGAATGCTCGATTGGATCCGGTTGAGTTGGGTATAAAACTAGAGTTGTTTGCTAGGCTAGAAGCAGACAAAACAACACTACCTCGAGCAGGTTACATATTAACGAATGATGAAAAGGACATATTTTGTGAAACATTATACTACATCAGGGTACCACAAGGCAATTGTTCAAATTTCTCTAGTTTGGTCAGCCTAAAGGATAAATTTCTGTAGTTTGGTCAGCCTAAAGGATACGAAGCTCATCAGCCTTAAATCGCATGTCTATCACCTGCTAATGCAAGAGTTTTTGCCCATTGCAATTTGTTTAATAATGCCTTAAGCCACACGATATGCTATTTTCAGGTTTCGCTTTTTCTTTAAATTGATAAGTAGCAAAGAAATCACATTACAAGAATTAGATAAGATGCAAGAAGAACTCTGTGTGACACTGAGCCTTCTAGAGAAATTCTTTCCTCCGTCATTTTTGATATTATGGTCCATTTGATTGTGGTCCTGTATGCTTTCGGTTGATGTATCCATTTGAATGACGTATGAATGTTATTAAAGGACATGTGCGAAACAGAAATAGACCAGAGGGATACATTGCTGAGGAGACTATTATAGAAGAAACAATCGAGTTTTTCAGCGAATATCAAAAATCAATAAAAACTATTGGTATCCTACCTGATAAACATGAAACTGATGAAGATGAGGAAGGAAAACCAATGTCGGCCGGCAAATTAAGTGAAGTATCTGCGAAACTCTTTCAGAAATCACATTTGTATGTAATACAGAGTACAGATGAAATTGTACCATATATTGAGTAATTATGGAACATATATAATTAAAAAAACACCTTGTTTCAGGCGACACAAGTATATTTTGTTACTTAAAATGTTCTATCATATATAATTAAAAAAACACCTTGTTTCAGGCGACAGAAGTAGCTTTTGGAAACAGAAAACCCGGGAAAACGAATAGCATTGCTGGAAAATGAGCACATTAAATCTTTTGCTAACTGGTTACGCAAAGAGGTAATCCGTATGTCAATTCTAGTTGTTGCTTGTTGTTCCTTAAATTTGAAGCTCATATATACTTGTAATATATTAATAAAATTCAGATTGAGAGAGAGTTAGCGATCTCCAAAGAAATTGTATCAGAAATCGTAAGGTGGAGTTCATATTGACCATGCGCCACCATAGTTAAATACGACGCATATAACATCAATGGGTATGCATTTCGTACAAAATCTCGTGATGCAGGGTTTACGAGAACAGTGGGGTTAGTGTTGAGGCAATAGATCTGCACATATCCAAAGAAGTTGCAACCACAAGACAAAGATTTTATTATGGGGTTTTACAATAAATATGGGTACTAGATTACCGTTTCAAGAAAATTGCTCTTTTGAACTATGATTGGGTTAATCATAGAGCTGGTGGGGTCAAAAACGATTCTAATCTTGGTTATACATTGGTTGACCAGAATAATTTAGGTCACAAGGTTGTTCCGTTCATATTAGCCTCACAAGCACGACAAGTATTTTATGTGAAAAATCAACCGCTGAGAGTAAATGATCTTTTCCAATTTAAACACACATTAATTACAGAGAATTATTTTAACTGTTTTGTCTCTAATTTAATACGCCGCAAAGAGTATACGATACTCAAAGGCTTCAATCCCTAATTTTGACTTTTCATCCAGTTTAATTCTTCTCTATTTCTTGTTCTGTGACATTTATAAACATGGACAAGTCTTGAATGGGTACAAATAGGTTCATGAGACATTATTTTGAAGGAGTAGCAGAGTTTATTAATTACGTATTGCAGAACATGACGAAGATGAGGAACGTTGACCGACGAGTGAATAAACAACATCTAAAAATGCCATTTCCGTGTTCCAAATGTTTGAACCACATAGAGCATAAAGTGGAGGAAGTGCATCACCATTTATTCAGTAATAGAATTGATCTAAACTACACAAAGTGGATTAAACATTGTGTACAGGATGAGCCATCAACAAGTGCCCCAAAACTGACAATGTTATAGCAGAGTTTGTTGAAAACACGAAATTTGGTTCACAAATTACAACAGATGGACCAGAAACAGTAGAAATGGTTAATGCTACAAAAGATAATTTGGATGATGAAGACCATGTCAAGTTTCAAGAACTAATATTAGACATAGAGAAGCCACTTTACAAAGGATGTTCTGACTTTACAAAGTTGTCTGCAATAGTCCAACTACTCAACTTGAAGAGCAAGTACGGATGTTCAGATAAGTTCTTTACTGAGTTACTAGGATTGTTAAAAAAGATACTCCCTGATGGTAACGAATTAGTGGAAACACTTATGAGGCCAAAAAAATTATGAAATTGATAGGGTCAGGATATAGAAAGATATATGTATGTATCAACAACTGCCTCCTTTACTGGAAGGAGGACAAAAAATTGACTGTGTATTGTGCGATATCAAGATGGAAGGTGGATAATAAGACACATAAAGTGTACGAAAACATTCCAGTAATGGTAATGTGGTACATCGAAGTTATACCAAGACTGCAACGAGTCTTCAAGATACAAAGTATTTCAGAAAACTTAAGATGACATGCGACAAGGAGGATAACATATGGTATTTTATGTCCCCCGGCAGATTCACAGGCATGGCGTACCATAGATGAAAAATTCCCCGAAATTGATAAGGATCCAAGAAATCTACGCATAGGAATATCAGCTGATGGAGTTGACGTCAAAAGAAGAAATAGGCGTCACAGTGTATGGCCAGTCGTAACGGTCATATACAACCTTCCTCCATGGTTGTGCATGAAAAGAAAGTTTATCATGCTTTCGGTAATATTATCGGGATACCAGGGAAATAATATCGATGTTTTCTTAGAACCTTTAGTTGATGATCTGCAATACTTATTCGAGGAAGGTGTTGATACATATGATGCTTCCACAAAAGAAAACTTTAATCTATGTGCCATTGTGTTATGGACAATAAATGATTACCCCTATACTTGGTACATTATGTGGCTGCCCATGCAGTGGATTCAAATGTTTTGTAGTATGTGGGAAAGATACATACTGTGTTATACTTCCTGCCTCATCAAAGCAAATTTATGTTGGTCACAGACGATATCTACCATATAACCATCCGTTCAGAAAGCAAAAGAAGGCGTTTAATGGACAACAAGAATTTGGCTGCTCTTCAAATCCAATAAGATATCAGAAAACCAAGAAGATATGAGAGGCAGAGGTGGGAAGATTCAAAAGCATAATAGAAAAAGAAAACAAGCAGAGGGTAGTTCAAGTCAAGTAAATGAAGAAAACGGTGACTATTGCAAGAAATTCAACATTTGGTATCGAAAACTTAGGTATTGGAGGCATAATTCTGTTCAAAATTGTATTAATTTCATGCATATAGAAAAGCATGTTGGTGAGAGTCTAGTCGGAACTTTGCTAAATGTTCCGGGAAAGACAAAATATGGACTGAATGCTCGGTTGGATCTGGCTATGTTGGGTATACAACCAGAGTAGTTCGCTAGGCTAGATAAAACAACACTACCTCCAGCAGTTTACACATTAACGAATGATGAAAAGGACATATTTGGTGAAACATTGTTGGTCCCTTGGTGAGAATAACAATAAGCAACAGATGTGTAGAAGGGGGGGGGGGGGGGGGGTTGAATACACTTTCTGCGGAAATTAAACAAATCAAAATAAAGTGTTACACATAGTAAATCAAACCACAGTCGAATGCTTTGCTTTTCATTAATAAGAAGATGATTACAGACTCTATCAAGTAAGCAACTCTTGATATGTAAACACCTAATATAAATCTCTCAATCTTTCAAACTTTGCTATCTATAATTAACTTATGATTATAAATACTGGACGACTCTCTAAGCAGGATTTAATCACAGATTCAAAACTTACCAATTTCACAACTAATGTGAATATTCAAACACATGAATAACTTGGCAATCTGTGAGTATCTTGATCACTAACAAACGATGAATCAAGACCCGTAACACATACGATCAATATTGAGATGAACTGAGTTTTTGGCTCTACAGTTGTAGTCGTCGTACCTCTAAACTTATGAGGATGATAAGTATTTATAATCTTGTTCCTACGGATCCTAACAAACTAGAACTAATCCTAATTTGCTAACTAACTAACGGATAAACCAGAATCTTGAATCTTGAATCTTCTTATCTTGAGTCTTCAATCTTCAATCTTGATTCTAGAGTATTCTTATCCTTCCCGTAGATATAGAGAGTTAAAAGATGAATTTAAAACATATTTAAATTCTCTTAAACTGACTTCTTGCTTGGACTGAGTTACTCAGCTTGAAACTCATCAAGCTGAGTTCTTCGAGAACAAACTCGAAAACAAACATGAACTAGCACGTATATTAATTAACTCATCCTTAGAAGTCCCAAGAGTTAGCTAGAACTTATTTAGCAACTCTGTTGAGCAGACTCAGTATATACGCTTAGTCACTCAGCTTGAAACACATCAGGCTGAAAGCTCAATATATCTTAGGTGACATACACAGCTTATCACACATAGTGACAATCTTACTAAGATATAGTATAAGCTGTTCGAACATATGCTCAGCTTATATTCAGCTTATGCTCAGTCTGAAACAATGTACGCGTTCAGTCTGATCAATCCTCATAATTCTGTTTAAGTTATCTTTAGAACACATCTTACAAACTTAACTTTGTCTCATCAAATCTTAATTAATGAGATCATTTTCCTAACAAACTCCCCCTATTTGATTATGACAAAACCATCAAACAGTTCTTAAATTTGTTTAACAGAATTATGTTTTAACCTTAAACTTATTAAGATTTTTTAATTGGAACATACCAACTTTAAGTTGAACAAACCAACCAAACACAATAATGAATAAGAACTAATCAGTTATTCATTCAAGCTGAACTTATCAGACTAATAATTATGAACATATCATAACACAGTTGAACCTATCAAACTCATACTTGTATTAATTGAACATATCATAATACAAAAGTTTTGATCTCTCAGATCTTGCAAACTTAGTGCTTACAAAATTAGAACTAATCTAATTTATACAATAGAACAAATCTATTATCTTATGAACTCAGGATGTAGAAGTTCCCAGTTAATGATTTCTTTAGTAATTTCATATAGCAACTTCTCAGCATCTGTATTCTATTTGAGTTCCTTCTGTTGGACTTTGATGATCTTCTTTAGCTTGTACTTAACAAATTGGTTTGAACTATCATCACCACAACAACTTCGAATGTGTAAGGCATCCTTAGTTTTTAAATAACAAATTTCATTAAGCTTGATAGAACTAGGTTTGCCTGCCTGATCCTTAAACATAAATCCCTGAACAGGTGCATCAATACTCTGATTTTCTTTAAATTCTACACCTTCATGAACTTCAAATAATTTCTCCCATTGCAGTCCAGGAACTGGAACATATCTCAGCTCCTCAGCTCTATTTATCAGCTTGGAAACTTCAGCAAAGATCTCTTGCTTGATTTGGCTTTGTTTGAACTTCTTGAGCATCATCATTATCCTTTTCCATTCTATGTAGCCCATCCTGTGAACAAATCGCAGGTCCACCCCCATTGTAGATTTATCATCAAATTCAAAGTTGAGGATGATATCTCCATCAATTCTACTTAAGGTCATGCCTTTGATCTCTTCACTGACGCTCCTTCTGAAATAACATTCTTGAATTTCTGTATCAGTGTGTGGGATAGGATCAGGTATCATACCAGTATACTCAACTTCAGCTTGAGCCAAAGATTTTCTCTCTTTTTCTTTTTCTTGGTCCCTTACTTCTTGTTCTTTTCTCTTCTTCAACTTAGCTATAGAGATCCCAAGCTCATTTGCCTCTTCTTGCTCGAGCATCTCTATTAATTCTCTTGTAGCTTTTTCTTCTTCTATTTCTTCCTCAGTCTCAGGAACACTGTCAGCTTCATCTCCAGATTCAGATTCTGTCACCTTTTGTTTCTTAGCTGTAGGTTCCTCTTTCTCTAGATTCAGCTCCCCCTCAAACTGAGCTTGCCTCTCTGCTCCTTTCGCTAATTCCAATAAAGCTTCAGCTTGCACTAACTCAGCGTCAGCTTCAACCTTCTCCCCCTTTTTGTCATCATCAATAGGGGTCAAAGTCTTCTGTTGTTGGAGTGCAGCAACTGCAGAGGCAATCTCTTGAACATCCTTTGTTAGCTTCTCAAGCCTTTGATAGATTTGGTGGTTGTGCTTCTTCTGCTTTAGACGGAACAAACCAAATTGAGCAGCAACATATTGCTTCAGCTGTTCAATCCCTGAGGAGGCAGATGCTTCTAGATGAGACGTACTTCTGTTTTTGGACTCGGAATGTATATCCTGTGAATTGTAAGAGTCAAAAATATTAATAGGTGAGTGTTTGGGTGCGTCATCCAAAGGTTGGTTTTTACCCTCAAACTCATTTGCACCAGAGTTTGGACCCTGTGATTCACCTTGGTATGTAGATGAAACATTGACAGGTCGTGCATGGGGGTGTGAGAAGTGAAGAGAAGTAATTGGGCTAGAAAGGTGAAGTATATGGGTAGGTTGTTGGCTTATTGGTTTGGAGGGGGGTGATTGACCCTGGGGATTGGTCATTTCTTCAATGTTACCTATGTGTGTCTGCTTAGGAACAGTAACAGGCTCTCCCATGGCACTAGACAGTGTGGGCTGAGTAGACACCACACCCGGTGTAGGCTTAAGGGTTGAAATGAGCCTCGAGGTTGACACCTTTAGAGTAGGCGTCTCCCTCAGCTCCTGCCTGGGGAGGGATCAGTGTGATCTCAGCTCCAGTGATGCCTATAGGAGTGGCACCACCTTTGGCAGTTATCTAGTGTAGGTTTGGATTTTCTCCCTAGCAGCAGTGGGCATACTAGTGTTGGAGTATGACCACTGACACACGTATGCCTAGTCACTGCCGATGATGTGCGGGCCTATTGGGTCATACACCTAACTTCTACCGAAATAGCCCTAAGTGGAAATAGCTGGTCAAAATGGTCAAATTCCAGTTGACCTAGGCTTCACGACCGTGAAGGATGCTCCACGGGTCGTGAAGCAAGGTGTCCCCACGAGTTCCTACATGGGCCATATGGCTCGTGGACCAAAGTGGCTTTACGGTCCCTCACGGGCCGTGAAGGAAATCGTGAAGGGATAATGCGCCACGAAAACCTTTACGACTTGAGGAAACACGGCACGGGCCGTGAAGCTTTTAAGCTTCACGTGCCGTGAGAGCCCGTGAAAGGTCGTGAAGCTCGGAAAACTAAGTGGCACTTGATTCTCATTGCCTTGTTCATGATGGTCCAATAAGAATTAAGTTTTTGGCCGGCTAAGACAGAAAGGAGGTCGGTTTTGGAGTCTTTATAAGGCTTATGCCTTAGAAGCTAAAGGACCTTTTTTGCCACTTTTAATACACACACATTTTTGGAGCTTCAAAGAGAGGATTCTTGTGAGGTTTTATTGTGTATTTCCAGAGGTCAAGGGCTGTAGCAAGGTCATCAAATCTTGGTTGATTGTGGTGTCTTGTTCTTGCTTGCACAAGGTAGAAAGTTCTTGGTGTATCACTTCGGTGGAAGAGCTTGGAGGCCATTTTCTTCAAGTTTTATTCATCCCTTTCATACATGACCTTATTCCAGAAGCGTGGAGCTTAGGAGCAAGGTATAACATCTCTAACCTTGTGTTTCTTTTGGTTGCATGCATGTGTTTCAAGTAATACCATTTATGAAGTTCTTGTCTTAAATCTTTTGTAAAATGTTTAGATCTTGCTTCCGTTGCATTTTTGTATTGTTACATGAACTCCTACAGTGGTATCAGAGCCATCTTGATGCCTTGCATGCACCATTTTGGCCTGAAAATCATTTTTATGCGAAATGGACATTACGTCCAGTAGGTCTTCACGGGCCGGCCGTGAAGCTTTTTCTTCACGGGTGGTGAAGCCTCCACGACTTTAGTGTGGGGTTGAGGTCGTGAAAGGGTTTTTTGAAAATTTTCACGAGTCGTGAGACGCACTGCCTTCACGGGCCGTGAGAGGCCGTGAAGGGCCGTGGTCGTGAAGGGCGTCTGGAAATTGTTTTTTCATCCGTTTTAAAAGAAAAACTTTATAAAAATGATTTGGCCATTTTCTGGTTTTTTCCAGTAGTTTTGATTGGTCTTTTGACCATTTAGAAAACCCCATAATATCCTAACTCGCATGTTTATATGTATCGGCCGGTTTTGGCATGATAACGCGTACGTGCATATACTTGTGTTGTGTATGTATGAACATGGTTTTATAAAGTGTTTGGAATTCCTAATGCATACGTACAAGATTTATTCACTCGTGCCTTGAGTGTTTTAGGTAGTTTTGGAATAAATCTAGTTGGGATATTTTACATGGTTTGGTGTGGCACACCATGTTGTTTGTTGTTTGTTGTGGTTGTTTGTAAGTCCGGTAACATTGAGCCTTATGACCTATGTGTTGTGTTTTGGTTGGCTGTAATTAATTATTCATTCGTTTGGTGGTTTGTACCACATTTGGTTTGTAATAATTAATTAATTCATTCGGTTTGTAATATTCAACGGATTGCATGCCGATTTCCTATTCATTGTAATTGTTAGTATTAGCTTAGAATAGATATCGTGGCTTGCATGCCATTTCCTTTTAAATTTATATATTGTAAAAGGAAAAACCGAATACAACCAAAGAAGAACCGGGAGGTGGTGTCTTTGCTCGATCTTGGATCCGGAGGTTGGTAGGAGATGCAATGGATCAAGTGGGAGGAGCACACATCAAGTCATTCGGAGTTTGTCCTTAGATGACTTAGTCTTGCCCCTTGGCTCGCGGGAAAGACGCATAGGGTTGGCTCGTTACCGGATATGTTTACTTTGCGTGGTTATTGTATTTATTTTGTATTTCTTGCTTGGTTGTTTAGTTTCTTCGCAAGCTTGAAAACTTTTCAAAATAAATTTAAACCAAGAGTTTTGAATTGGTTTACAAACCTCGCGCGCCACAACAAGAATTGGTTAAAATTGTTTTAACCGTAGAAACCAAAATCCCGTTTTTCTCAAAAGTAAATCACACGCCAACCATAAGATGACACCACCCGAATCTAGTGAAACAAGATTGGTCGTCGAGCTTTAGCCGAGATCGGTTTTGTGTAACTGTGTGGAAGGTGCGTGTGGAAACTCGCAAGTTCGGAATGTCGAGCTTTAGCCGAGCCGACCATTGGGCTAGAGTACCACCGTGTATCTTGATGGTTGATTTACCATTCCACTGTAATCATCTACTTGGATTACCCGGCTTTTCCTTTCGCATCACGATATCCCGTAATGTGGATTTCAGACATGGAGCACGTGATCTATTCTGAAAATCCAGATTATGTTTATCGACTTCTGATTTCGACTAACTGTAGTTACGGAGTTACCAAATGATGTCTATCATTATATCCGAGCGCGACCACACATTTCTTTTAGTCTTAACCGTCAAGGGGCCCTGGAATATCTCCTCTCTACAAGAGAAGGTGCAAATCCCTTCTTGATTGCTTGCATTTGAGCACACGTCTTCCACTGCAACCAGATATGCCAGTTATAGCTACCCAGTTACGGCGTAACGTTAGAACGTTCCAAAGTACAGAAGTCCTTGTGCCACAAACCAAACATCTCAGGTCTAAGGTCAACCAATCAGCTAACTCATGTCGTAGGCTCCATGAATTTAGGCTGATGAGGATCACCTCCAATATTTGTACCACTGACAAATATCTATAAATACTTGGTTACATAACTTGTGTTGTTATTCTATACACGAATAAACCATCAAGTATTTATCATAGCGTTAGTATATCCCTGATGTGCCTCCCACCGCATCAGGTAGCTGCGTAGCAATTTTGATATAGCAATACTTGTATATCATGGATGAATAAAGATGCTAAAAGTATAAAGATAATTAATAGATTATATTAAACCTCCTATTTCCATCACGCAGAAATGTTTAATATATAATCATAAAGTTTAAATCTCAATCCATACAAATTTGATTAAATACTAAAAAACTAGGTGCTAGGTCCCATGTACTGCATTCCTATGGAACTGCATGTCTCTCATGATTTTCTCTTGCTAGCGCATTGATCAACGGATAAGCAACGTTGTCCCCTATTGGTATCTTGCATATCCTCACATCTCCCCTTCCAATGATCTCTCGGATGATGTGATACTTTCTAAGTACGTGCCTGGGCCGTTGGTGATCTCTTGGTTCTTTCGATTGCCCAAAGCTCCCATGTTATCACAGAATATATCAATCGGTCTAGAGATACTGGAAACAACTCTTAGATCTGAGATAAAATTCCGCAGTCAAACCACTTCCTTTGTCGCATCATTTGCAGCAATGTACTCAGCCTCTGTAGTTAAATATGCTATAGTATCTTGCTTCTGGCTTTTCCAAGATACAGCTCCACCGTTTAGGGTAAAAACAAACCCTGACTGTGACTTAAAGTCATCTCTGTCTGAGTAGAAGCTCGCATCTGTGTAACCAGTCACACTGATTTCATCCATGTTTCCACCAAAGACCAATAACATATCCTTTGTCCTTCTCAAATACTTGGGAATGTTCTTGACAGCCACCCAATGGGGTTCACCCGGATTTTGCTGATATCTACTTGTAAGGCTTATGGAGTAAGCAACATCGGATCTACTACATAACATGGCATACATAATCGATCCCACTGTCGAAGCATAAGGAACCGATTTCATCATCTTCTGCTCTTCTCGGGAAGTAGGACATTGAGCCTTGCTTAATGGTATACCAGATCTCATAGGAATGAAACCTTTCTTGGAATATTCCATCTTAAAACGTTTCAACACTTTATTAATGTATGTACTTTGACTAAGTCCGATCAGCCACCTAGATCTATCCCTATAGATCTTAATACCAAGTATGTATGCGGCTTCTCCTAGGTCCTTCATCTAGAAATATTTACCTAACCAGGATTTTACTCCTTGTAATGCTGGTACATCATTTCCTATGATCAGTATGTCATCCACATACAGGACCAGGAAGATTGCTATGCTCTCACTAAACTTCGTGTAAACACAAGACTCGAACTTGCTTTTGGTAAAACCAAACTCCTTGATGCGCTCATCAAAGTGTAAGTTCCAGCTTCTAGATGCTTGCTTTCATCCATAAATGGATTTTAGCAACTTGCATACTTTACTTGGATTCTTGGAATCCTCAAAACAGTCCGGTTGTGCCATATACAAATCCTTTGTCAGTTTCCCGTTAAGGTAAGTGGTTTTGACATCCATTTGCCATATCTCATAATTGAAGTATGCAGGTATGGCCATAAGAATCCTAATATACTTAAGCATGACTACTGGAGAAAAAGTTTCATCATAATCAATGCCATGAGTCTGATTATAACCTTTTGCAACAAGCCTAGCTTTAAAAGTATCCACATTTCCTTCCATGTCAGTCTTCTTCTTGAAGACCTACTTGCACCCAACAGCTTTACTATGTTGTGGCAAGTCTACTAACTCCCAAACTTGGTTGTCATACATGGATTGCATCTCTGCATTCATGGCATCTAGCCATTTGTCAGACTCGCTGCCTGACATTGCGTCCCCGTAGGATGTGGGCTCATAAAGATCCCCTTTTATCTGAGCTATTAGAAATCCTAGATATCTATTTGGCTCAATCCGAATCTTATTGGACGAGCGAAGGTCTTGTGTTTCCACTTCTTCCTCAACCATAGACTCAGGTTGGGATTCAACAATTCTTTGTTGACTTACGGGTTCCACAAATGGAGGAGGTATACCTTCATCCTCTTCAACTTCTTGATGATATATTTCTTTTCTAGAAGTTTCTGAACTTAGAAACTTATCCCCTAGAAATGTCCATGACCGAGTAACAAAAACTTTGTTCTCATCAAGATTGTAGATATAGTACCCTAAGGTTTCCTTCGGATCACTCACAAATATACACTTATCCGATTTGGGATTGAGTTTATCCGAGAACGGTCGTGTAACGAACGCCTCACAACCCCAAATCTTTATGAAAGAGAATTTGGGCTTTTTGTTGGGAATATGATCTCATCAGTTAAGATTTTATGAGACAAAGTTAAGTTTGTAAGATGTGTTCTAAAGATAACTTAAACGGAATTATGAGGCTTGATCAGACTGAACGCGTACAGTGTTTCAGACTGAGGATAAGCTGAGCATATGTTCGATCAGCTTAGACTATATCTTAGTAAGATTATCAATGTCTTTGATAAGCTTTGTATGTCACCTAAGATATATATTGAGTTTTCAGCTTTATGAGTTTCAAGCTGAGTGACTCAGCGTATACACTGAGTCAGCTCAATAGAGTTGCTAAATAAGTTCTAGCTAACTCTTAGGACTTCTAAGGATGAGTTAATTATTATACGTGTTAGTTCATGTTTGTTTCGGGTTTGTTCTCGAATAACTCAGCTTGATGAGTTTCAAGCTGAGTAACTCAGTCCGAGTAAGAAGTCAGTTTAAGAGAATTTAAATATGTTTTAAATTCATCTTTTATCTCTCTATATATACGGCAAGGATACGAAGATTCCAGAATCAAGATTGAAGATTAAAATATCCGGGTTATCCGTTAGTTAGTTAGCGAATTAGGATTAGTTCTAGTTTGTTCAGATCCGTAGGAACAGGATTATAAATACTTATCATCCTGATAAGTTTTGAGGTACGACTACGACTACGACTACGACTACGAGTTACAGATCCATAACTCAGTTTCACCTCAACATTGATTGTATGTGTTACGAGTCTTGATTCGCTGTTTGTCAGTTCAACGTGATCAAGATACTTACAGATTTCCAAGTTATTCGTGTGTTCGAATATTCACATCTGTTGTGAAATTGGTAAGTTTTCAATCTGTGATTAAATCCTGTTTAGAGAGTCGTCCGGTATCTATAAACATAAGTTGATTATAGATAGCAAAGTTTGAGAGATTGAGAGATTTGATTTACATTAGGTGTTTACATATCAAGTGTTGCTTACTTGATAGTGTCTGTAATCATCTTCTTATTAATGAAAAGCAAAGCATTCAATTATTGTGGTTTGGTGTGTGCTAACACTTTTTATTGATTTGTTCAATTTTCCGCAGAAAGTGTATTCAACCCCCTTCTACACATTACATGCTTGTTGACCTTCTCACTAAGGGACCAACAACTGGTTTCAGAGCAGGCTGAACGATTTCATAAGTTGATAGTTCAAGATTCTGAGAAAGTATACAATATCTACAAGTAACAATTCATCAAACTTTCCTCAGATGTCTGCGAAGGGCTGTCACATATTCGATGGATCTGACTATCCTATGTGGAAATTCAGAGCCATGCTTTTCCCCAAGTCCATTGACAATCGTATGTACGATGTCATTACTAAAGGACCTATCATCCCCAAGATTTCTGCTGTTGTTAGTGATACGTCCGCTGACAAAACAAACAGAAGTGAAAAAGAAGTAAAGAAGCTTGTTGCATCCTGGACACATGAAGACTGAAAACTATTTAATCTGGATGACAAGGCAAAGAGTGTTATGGCAATGTCCTGACAAATGAGATTTTGCATACTGTGACAGGGTGTCAATCTGCAAAAGAGATCTGGGATACTTTGACTATCACATATGAGGGCACAGATCTGGTCAAGTAGTAGAAGAAGAATCATCTAAACAGATCTAATGAAAACTTCTTCTCTAAGAAGAATGAAACCTTGCCTGGTCTGTTCACAAGGTTTCACTGCTTGATAAATGACCTGCTAAGTGTAGGTGTTAAGAAAGATGAAGCTGAACTTGTGCTGAAATTTCTGGATGTGTTACTAGAAAGGTTCAATGAAGTAAGTACAACACTGAGGGCTGGAGGAACATTGCATATGTATAACCTACAGTTCATTTATGGGTTCTTGCTCAATCATGAACAGATCATATAGCACAAGAGAACTTCTCAGCAACAACTTAAGGATTCTTTGGATAAAGCTGATATTGCATTAGTTGCACAGAAAAAGAAGAAAGGTTCCAAGGCCTTGGTTGTTGAATCTGAGACTGAGTCAGAATCTCAAGTTGACCACTCAGTCTCAGACTCAGGTGATACTGATGATGTTCAGACTATCACTGAGCAGATGGCCATGCTAGCCAGACATTTGAGAAGAGCTAAACGGGGAAGAGGAGGATCTGACAGGGGCAAAGGGTAGAGTTCCTTTGATCCCAAGAATGTTGTGTCCTTCAACTGTTAGAAAAAGGGACATATTGCTGCTGAGTGCAGATCAAAGAAGGTAGAATCAGCATCAGTTGCTGATAAGAATGCTTATAGAGCTGATAAATACAAAAAGAAATATACTCAGCTTAAGAAAGCAATGCCAGAAGACAAAGGACTCTACGCTGAAACCTGGAATACAGAATCATCTACCTCAGATGATGATGATGTTTGTCTAATGGCTCAAGAAGATGAAGAGTTTGAAATTGATGAAGTTGATTATGGTTTGTCCGAGTCAACTTTTGAAGCTGACATGAAGGAAGCTGAGGAAAAAAGCAAACTTAGTGACTGGGATCCTACATCCATGTACAAGGGTTCAAGTAAATGGTACTTGGATAGTGGATGCTCAAAGCACATGACTGGGTGGAAAGGACTTCTCAGTGATTTCCAGGAAGATGAAGGTCCTAAAGTAACTTTTGGTGACAACTCTCATGGAAGAATTAAAGGCTATGGGAAGATGCATGCTGGCAAGGTGACTTTCCAGAAGGTTGCATATGTCAAGGGTCTTAAACATAATCTGATCAGTATCAGCCAGTTGTGTGATGAAGACAATATTGTTACTTTTAGGAAGAAATCAGGAACTCTATATAATGCTAAGGGAAAGCCTGTATTAGTAGCTAAAAGAGAAATAGATGTGTATCTACTTGATCTTAATTCTGTTGATCCATATACTGAAACCTGCTTGTATTCCCAATCTGTTCCTAAGCTGAGTTGGTTGTGGCATAAAAGATTATCGCATTTAAATTTCAAAAATATAAATATGCTATCCAATAAAGAGTTAGTCTCTGGATTACCAAAGATCACATTTGTCAAGGACAAATTGTGTTCAGCTTGTGAACAAGGGAAACACCATAAAGGGTCCTTCAAATCAAAGCAAAAATTTTCAATAACAGACCAACTGCATATGTTGCATATGGATCTGTTTGGACCTATAAGTACTCCTAGCCTAAGTGGCAAGAAGTACACACTGGTGATAGTAGATGAGTTCTCACGATTCACCTGGGTAATATTTCTAAAAGCCAAAAGTGAAGCTGCCCTGGAGATAATAAGTTTGATCAAACAGGAAGAGTTGCAGAAAGGTAAATCTGTAAAGTAACTCAGAAGTGATCATGGGACTGAGTTCAGAAACCCAACCCTATTTTGTGAACAAAAGGGAATATTACAAAATTTCTCCTTAGTCAGAACTCCTCAACAAAATGGATTTACTGAAAGGAGGAATAGAATCTTAATTGAGGCTACTAGAACAATGCTATGTGAGGCAGTATTGAAACTTTATTGTTGGGATGAAGCTGTCAGTACAGCCAGTTATACCCAAAATAGATCAATCAATGTCAAAAGACATGACAAAACATCATATGAGATGTATAAATCTAGAAAGACCAATATAGGTTATTTCCATGTCTTTGGTTCAAAATGCTATGCGCTGAATCGAAGAGATCAGCTCCATAAGTTGGAACCTAAAGCTGATCCTGGAATATTTGTTGGTTATTCCTCAATCTCCAAGTCCTACAGAGTGTATAATACACGGAGAAAGGCCATAGAAGAATCAATTCATGTCTCATTTGATGAAGATAATGTTGATCAAGCTGAGAACAGACAAGCTGACTTGGTTACTCTGCGTGAGCTTAAAAAGCCTGAGGAAACCAATTTGTCAAATCCTATGTATGTCATGGGAGATGATAGTGATGATGATGTGTGTCCATCAAAGAAATCATCACAAGGTCCAAAGGACTCACAAGCTGATAAAGATGATGAGTTCGTCAATCCCTTTGGAGCTGAAGTCACTCAGACTGAAGATCTTAGTGATCATCAGTTTGTTGACAATGCTGCTATTGAGACTGAGGATGTTAGTTCACCTCAGAGTTTTCAGTATCACTCAGATCCAGAACCAGATTCTCCAACTACAAGATTTAAATTCCTCAAAGATCATCCTCAAGATCAAATCATTGGAAATATCCAAGAAAGAGTAATGACAAGATCAAAGGCTACAGCAAACTATGCTGCTTACTTTGGTTTCCTATCTCAAATGGAACCAAAGAAGACTGAAGAAGCCATAGAGGATGAGGATTGGATTGAAGCTATGCAAGAGGAATTAAATTAATTTGAGAGAAACAAAGTCTAGAGTCTTGTCCCTGCCCCCAAAAATCATTCAATTATAGGCACTAAGTGGGTCTATAGAAACAAAATAGACAAGGATGGAGTGATAGTTAGGAACAAAGCCAGGCTGGTAGCACAAGGGTATAAGCAAGAAGAAGGAATCGATTATGATGAGACCTTTGCCCCTGTTGCTAGAATTGAAGCCACAAGGCTGTTCTTAGCTTATGCAGCATATAAAGACTTCAAAGTCTATCAAATGGATGTGAAGAGTGCTTTCCTAAATGGAAAACTTCAGGAGGAAGTCTATGTGAAACAACATCCTGCCTTTGTTAGTTCAAAGTTTCCACACCATGTCTATAAGTTAGACAAGGCTTTGTATGGTCTTAAACAAGCTCCAAGAGCTTGGTATGATACACTGTCCAATTATCTACTATCAATGTACTTCACCAGAGGTAGTATAGATAAGACACTCTTTATTAAAAAGAGTAAATGATAGGTGATTCTTGTACAAATCTATATCGATGACATTATTTTTGGTTCTACAAATGAATCTCTGTGTGAATGGTTCTCCAAATTATGTCACAAAAGTACAAGATGAGCATGATGGGTTAGATGACATACTTCCTAGGCTTACAAATTCAACAAAAGCCTGATGGAATATTCATCAATCAAAGCAATTATGTTCTAGATTTGATAAAGAAATATGGTTTTGATTCAAGTTCAACCATGAAAACACCCATGTCACCAGCTGTCAAGCTAAGTAAAGACTCAGATGGTAAGTCTGTATGTCAGTCTACCTATAGAGGAATGATTGGTTCACTACTCTATTTGACAGCTAGTAGACCTGATATCATGTTTGCTACATGTGTTTGTGCAAGTTATCAGTCAGATACTAAGGAATCACATCTTCAAGCTGTGAAAAGAATCTTTAGGTACCTTAAAGGTACACCAAATCTAGATCTTTGGTATCCAAAGGACTCTGGATTTGAGTTAGTTGGTTTTTCATATGCTGACTATGCTGGGTGCAAGTTAGATAGAAAATCAACAACCGGAGGATGTCAAATGTTTGGATGGAAGTTAGTAAGCTGGACTAGTAAGAAACAGAACTCAGTGGCTACTTCAACTGCTGAAGCTGAGTATGTTGCAGCAGGAAGCTGTTGTGCTCAAATCCTGTGGATGCAACATCATCTTGAGGACTTTGGTATGAGTTTCAAGAAAACTCCTATCTTTTGTGATAACCAAAGTGCTATAGCCATCACTTACAATCCAGTCTTCCACTCAAGAACAAAGCAAATTGAAATTAGACATTACTTCATCCGGGACATAGTGGAAAAAGGTAAGGTTGACATCAAATTTATCTCCACTGATGATCAATTGGCAGATATCTTTACAAAACTACTGGATGAAAAGAGGTTTATGTATCTGCTAAGCGAATTGGGTATGCTCAACCCCTAGCTGTGTGTCTAGAATTTGAGTTTCAGTTTGACGAAGACTAAGTGTCTTAAGCTGAGTGCACAGTTTATGAATAAGTTTTCATAAACTGAATATCTTGTCAAGGTGAATGATGAGTTCACAAGTTTGAGTTAGTCTTAAACAAAACTGACTAAGTGTCATTAAGTCTGAGCTATGTGCTTAACTCAAGCTGTATGATTGGTTCACACGTTTGGTAAGTTCCAAACATGTTTTAACTACTCAGTGTAGTTAGAATATGAGTTTGAGTTAGTCTCAAACCAAAATTGACTATGTGTCATTAATTCTGAGTTGTGTGCTCCACTCAAGTTGACTTTCAATCTCAAGCTGAGTGCTTAACTCAAGCTGAGTGCTTGACTAAAGCTGAGTGATTAGTTTACTCAGCTTGGTGTGTCCAAACTATGATTTAATTACTAACTTCTCAACTTCTTATACACTCAAATACCTTTCGCAATCACCTCTTTTGCTTCGTGCAATCATCCGTTCATATTCAAACCCTAAATTGCTCAGTGCAATTTTCCAAACGCTCAGTGCGGATCTTAATTTTCTCAGTGCACATTCAACAGCTACTCAGTGTAATTTACCGATGGACGGAACCATTCTTATTCTTGGTGATCGAATGGTACGAGGTGCTCAGTTTAAGAACAATCGAGTGCCGTTGATCAGAATCAACAATCAACGGGCCTGTCTTGTCATTCCCGCAAGGAAACAAGGCAGAGGATATGAGGCATGGGTTGATTACATTCGTATATTCCCCCTGGCATTCCCTTTCTCTAGAGCACCACTCCATATTGTTCCACAACACCTTTTAGAGTTCTGGTACACTTGTACGTATGACTAGAACAGGGGAGAGATCACAGGCACTGTTCTAGATGGGGATAGAACAGTTGTTCCTTCGGTGCAGCGGCTAAGGGAAGTACTTCAACTTCCTGTCAACGATGTGTTGAAGTTGCATTCATACGACAAGTGGCGAGGTCAATCCTACCCAACATGGGTCACCCACAGACTAAGGGTGTTATAAAGAAGGCCACTTTTCCCAATGGATGGGCTTCCTGGTATCCACTGTGATTCGTTCACTTGACACTAAGATTGGAGGCCTGGATCAGGTGAATGAGTTCGAGATGCAGCTGCTCTACAACATGTACCATGCCATAAATCTGGACTATGCACTGCTCATCTTCAACGAGCTCAAAGCCCAAGTGGTGAAGACACCAAGGGATCTCCATGTACCATTCATAAGGTACTTATCCTTGGTGGTGGAAGCTGAGTTGGGAGAACATCTTTATGAAGCTGGACAGGATGTGTTCCCTGCCCCAACACTCAGCTCAAAGATGTTCAACAATGACATCTTCCCAGAATAGGAAGGTCTGAGTGACCCAATACGATGGATAGCTGAGGGAGCTTCTTCTAACAGTAAAGTTGAGGAGTCGGATCAAGGGGGATCATCTGAAGCTAAATCAGATCATCAAGCTGAGCAAACTACTCAAGCTGAGCAAACTGCTCAAGCTGAGCCATCTTCTCCCTCTGGTTCTAAGTCATCTTCAGAGTCTACATTCGTTGCAAGACCAAGACAAGGTACAACTCCTCCTCTCTCAACTTGTTCTCACTTTTCTCCATCATCATTTGGAGATAAGACTGTGGTAAACCCAACCCAGTCTAACCCATCTCCTCCACCTTCCATTCAACTCCACTCTGAACCCACCCCTAGTGTGCCCACTACTACTAGGGAGAAAATCCAAACTGTTGGGAAAATGATCTCATCAGTTTGAATTTGATGAGACAAAGTTAAGTTTGTAAGATGAGTTCTACATATAACTTAAACAGAATTATGAAGCTTAGTTAGACTGAACACTTAGAGTGATTCAGACTGAGTATAAGCTGAATATAAGCTGAGCATATGTTGATCAGTTTATATTATACCTTAGCTTGTTTATTAATATGTTTAATAATCTGTGTATGTCACATAAGGTATACATCGAGTAGTCAGCTTGATGTGTTTCAAGCTGAGTGACTCAGCTCAAAAGCAGAGTCAGCTCGACAGAGTTGCTAAATATGTTTTAGTCAACTAAGTTAGACTTCTATGGATGAGTTTATCAATGTACGTGTTAGTTCATGTATGAATTCAGATTTGTTCTCGAAGAACTCAGCTTGATGAGTTTCAAGCTGAGTAACTCATTTCGAGTAATGAAGTAAGTTTAAAGATAATTTAAATATGTTTTAAATTCTTCTTTATCTCTCTATATCTACGGCGCAGATAAGAAGACTCCAGAATCAAGATTGAAGATTGAAGACTCAAGATAAGAAGATTCAAGATTCAAGATTCCGGATTATCCGAAAGTTAGTTAGCGAATTAGGCTAAGTCTAGGAACCGTAGCAACAGGATTATAAATACTTATCTCCTGATAACTTTAGAGGTATGACTCAGTACGACTCAGAACGATTTTGATTTGATTACAACTAAGTGTTGCAGAGCCAAACCTCACCTCATCGTATGTGTTACGAGTCTTGATTCAGTATCGAGATTTAATCACATATTGCCAAAGAAGTTCATGTGTTCAAATTAATCACATTAGTTGTGATATTGGTAAGTAGTCATGTGTTGATTCAATCTGTGAAAATCCTGTTTAGAGAGTCGTCGGTATCTATAATTATATATTAATTATAGATATCTAAGTTTGAGAGAATTGAGAGATTTATATTAGGTGATTATATATCAAGAGTTGCTTACTTGATAGTCATTGTAATCATCTTCTTATTCAAAGCATTGTAATCATCTTCTGATTAATAAAAGCATTTGATTGATTGTGGTTTGATTTACTGTGTGTGACACTTTTCTTTGATTTGTTCAATTTACGCAGAAAGTGTATTTAACCACACCTTCTACACACTGTTGCTTGTTGTTACTCTCTCATACAAGGGACCAACACAAACCTATACCTGTAAAACTGCCAAAGGTGGTGCCACACCTATAAGCATCACTGGAGCTGAGATCACACTGATCCCTCCCCAGGCAGGAGTTGAGGGGGAGACGCCTACTCTTAAGGTGTCAACCTCGAGGCTCATATTAACCATAAAGCCTAAGCCGGGTGTGGTGTCTACTCAGCCCACACTCTCCAGAGCCATGGGAGAGCCTATTACTGTGCCTGAGCATACATACTCAGGTAACATTGAAAGAATGACCAATCACCAGGGTCAATCATCCCCTCCAAACAAATAGGCCAACCACCTACCCATACACTTCACGTTTTGAGCCTAATTACTTCTCTTCACTTCTCACACCCCCATGCACGACCTGTCAATGTTTCATCTACATACCAAGGTGAATCATAGGGTCCAAACTCTGGTGCATATGAGTTTGAGGGTATACATCAACCCTTGGATGATGCACCCACATACTCACCTATTGTTGTTCTTGACTCTTTTTCATCACAGGATGATGCACCAACCCTTGGATGATGCACCCACATTCAACAATTAAAGCAATATTTAGCAGCTCCGGTTGGTCTGTTCCATCTCAAGCAGAAGAAGAATAAACGCAAGATTTATCAAAGACTTGAGAAGCTGACTAATGAAGTTAAAGAGATTTCTTCTGAGGTTGCTGCCCTATCTGAAAGACAGACTTCAACCCCTATTGATGATGACAAAAAGGGGGAGAAGGTTCAAGCTGACGCTGAGTTAGTGCAAGCTGAAGCTTTATTGGAATTAGCAAAAGTAGCAGAGAGGCAAGCTCAGTTTGAGGGGGAGCTGGAGTTAGAGACAGACGAACCTGCAGCTAAGAAACAAAAGGTGATAGAATCTGAATCTGAAGATGAAGCTAACAGTGTTCCTGAGACTGAGGAAGAAACGAAAGAAGAAAAAGCCACTAGGCTTATGATTGAAATGGTTGAGCAAGAGGAAGCTAATGAGTTAGGCATTTCACTTGAAGAGCTGAGAAAGAGAAAAGAGAAAGAGGCAAAGGATCAAGAAAAGGAAAATGAGAGAAAGGCTTTGGCTCAAGCTGAAGCTGACTACACTGGTCTGAGACCTGATCCTATCCCATATACAGATGCAGAAATTCAAGAGTGTTATTACAGAAGGAGCGTAAGCGAAGAGATCAAAGGCATGACCTTGAGCAGAATTGATGGAGCCATCATCATCAACTTTGAATTTGATGATAAGTCTACAATGGGAGTGGACCTGAGATTTGTTCACAGAATAGGCTGCATAGAGTGGAAGAGAATAATAATGATGCTCAAGAAGTTTAAAAGAAGTCAAATCAAGCAAGAGATCTTTGCTGAAGTTTCTAAGCTGATTAATAGAGGTGAGGAACTGAGATATGTTCCAGTTCCTGATATGCAATGGGAGAAATTATTGAAGTTCCTGAAGGTGTAGAGTTTAAAGAAAATCAAAGTATTGATGCACCTATTCAGGGGTTTATGTTTAAGGATCAGGCAGGCAAACCTAGTTTTATCAAGCTGAACGAAATTTGTGATAGTTCAAGTCAATTTGTGATATACAAGCTGAACAAAATCATCAAAGTCCAACAGAAGGAACTCAAAGGGAATGTAGAAGCTGAGAAGTTGCTATACGAAATCACCAAAGAAATTATCCACTGGGAACTTCTACATCCTGAGTTCATAAGATAGATTAGTTCTATTGTATATATTAGATTAGTTCTAATTTTGTAAGCACTAAGTGTGCATGATCTAAGTGATCAAACCTTTGTATTTTGATATGTTCAATAAATACAAGTATTAGTTTGATATGTTCAGTTGTGTTATGATATGTTCATAATTATTAGTCAGATTAGTTCAGCTTGAATGAATAATTGATTAGTTCTTATTCATTAATGTGTTTGGTTGGTTTGTTTAACATTGAAGTTGGTTTGTTCCACTTATAATTGATAAGTTCAATTAAAATTGATAAGTTCAATAAATCTTTGATTAGTTCAAATGTAAAATCTTAATAAGTTTAAGATTTAAAACATAATTCTGTTAAAAAAAAATTTAAACTGTTTGATGGTTTTGTCATCATCAAATAGGGGGAGTTTGTTAGGAATATGATCTCATCAGTTGAGATTTGATGAGACAAAGTTAGGTTTGTAAGATGTGTTCTGAAGATAACTTAAACAGAATTATGAGGCTTTATCAGACTGAACGTATACAGTGTTTCAGACTGAGGATAAGCTGAATATAAGTTGTGCATATGTTCGATCAGCTTAGACTATATCTTAGTAAGATTATAAATGTGTTTGATAAGTTGTGTATGTCACCTAAGATATATATTGAATTTTCAAATTGATGAGTTTCTGGCTGAGTGACTCAGCGTATATACTGAGTCAGCTCAATAGAGTTGCTAAATAAGTTCTAGCTAACTCTTAGGACTTCTAAGGATGAGTTAATTATTATACGTGTTAGTTCATGTTTGTTTTCGGGTTTGTTCTGGAGGAACTTAACTTGATGAGTTTCAAGCTGAGTAACTCGGTCCGAGTAAGAAGTCAGTTTAAGAGAATTTAAATATGTTTTAAATTCATCTTTTATCTCTCTATATCTACGGCAAGGATAAGAAGATTCCAGAATCAAGATTCAAGATTCAAGATTCAAGATTCCGGGTTATCTGTTATTTCGTTAGCGAATTAGGATTAGTTCTAGTTTGTTAAGATCTGTAGGAACAGGATTATAAATACTTATCATCCTGATAAGTTTTGAGGTACGACTACGACTACGAGTTACAAAGCCATAACTCAGTTTCACCTCCACATTGATCATATGTGTTACTAGTCTTGATTCACTGTTTGTCAGTTCAATGTGATCAAGATACTCACAGACTGCCAAGTTATTCGTGTGTTTGAATATTCACATCTGTTGTGAAATTGGTAAGTTTTCAATCTGTGATTAAATCTTGTTTAGAGAGTCGTCCGGTATCTATAATCATAAGTTGATTATAGATAGCAAAGTCTGAGAGATTGAGAGATTTGATTTACATTAGGTGTTTACATATTAAGTGTTGCTTACTTGATAGTGTCTGTAATCATCTTCTTATTAATGAAAAGCAAAGCATTCAATTATTGTGGTTTGATGTGTGTTAACACTTTTTATTGATTTGTCCAATTTTCCGCAGAAAGTGTATTCAACCCCCCCTCTACACATTACTTGCTTGTTGACCTTCTCACTAAGGGACCAACACTTTTTCCTGAGAATGACATTGGCACACTAGTTTGACTCGTCATAGACCAAACCATGTCAAGCAAAGTTCTATTCCTCCTTTCTGATACACCATTCCACTGTGGCGTATACGGAGGTGTGAGTTGTGAAACAATCTCACATTCTTTTAGATGATCGTCAAACTATTGACTCAGATATTCACCACCCCGGTCAAACCGAAGCAGCTTTATCTTCTTCTCAAGCTGGTTCTATATTTCACTCTGAAATTGTTTGAAGAAATCAAAACTTTCAGACTTGTGTCTCATAAAATACACATAACCATACCTACTGAAATCATCAGTAAAGGTAATGAAGTACCGGTATCCTCCCCTGAATTCTTGACTGAAAGGACCACACACATCTGTGTGTATAATTCCTAGCAATTCCTGTGACCTTTCATCCAAGCTGTCGAAAGGTTTCTTTGTCATCTTGAAGGACAAACAAGATTCGCAATTGTCAATTGATAAAAGATCAAATGACCCTAGAACTACATCTCCATGAAGTTGCTCTATGCGTTTCTTATTTATATGTCCGAGCTGACAATACCAAAGGTAAGTCTGGTTCAGAGTGTCCTTTGACCTCTTACTTATATGATAGATTTCCTTGTCATCTTCTAGATTTATTATGTGTAGACCATTTTATGAACTTGCTTTAAAATAGAATAAATCATCTTTAAAGCACAAAATTGTTTTTCCTACCGACTGATAGTTAAAACCACTATCTATTAATAAATCGTACGAGATTACATTTTAATTCAATCTAGGAACATAAAAGCAATTCTCTAGTTCTATGATTAATCCTAAAGGTAGCCTGAGACAATAGGTTCCTACAGCTTCAGCACCAATGATGGAGCCTTCGCCTAACCGTAGGTCCATGTGCCCCTTCCTTAGTTTATTACTTCTCTTGAATCCCTGCAAGTGATTGCAAATGTGATGAACACATCCGGTATCGAGTACCCATGATTCAAATGAAGTAACTAAGCAATCTATCATAAAGATACCTGACTCGTCGGTAGAACCGACGTCCAGCTGATCAATGTCGAGTAAGTGCTCGCAAATATCCTTCCTACCGCAAACTAGGCAACAAACATCTAGTAGCTCATCAATCCGGTTGTCTTCCTCCATTGACTCAACTACTGTTGCATCAAAGGGGTCCGGGTGCACCTCGTCATCTATGCATATTAAGAACTCGTGCATACCAACTACTGTTGTATCTGGTTCACCAAACTTGTCCACTACCTCTGCCTGATAGCGGTCAATTAGGGAACCGACCAAGAGCATCACAAGTTCATGCTCACTAACTTGTGATCGCAGAATCATCAAGCAATCAAAAAGCCTTCTCACATTAATGAGATGATCACTCAATAACTGGCCTTCTTTCATGATCAGAAAGCATCCACAGCGCTCACTATTTTTGAAGCGCTCCTCTAGATCCTGCACGAACTCAAACACTGACTTATTATTTAGTTCATTCAAAAACTCAGACTCTGTGGAGAGTATCAGTATTGACATGACGTCAGATTCATCAAACATACATTTATAATATGTATCATACTCTTCATCCTGAGCAGAATAGTCAGGTCGTGCTAGAGGAGGTTTGTCTACTGTGTACAGCCTTCCATGTGCCCTTAGGATGTTCCTAAAGTGCAGTTACCACACCATAAAGTTTGGACCTGAAAGCTTCCACTTGCTCATGATGAGACTAAGAAACTCCTCGGGTGTGTAAAATGTTATAACAGATAATATCGACATCTACAATAAATAGCAAGAAATAAACATTTCAGTAATTTAATTCCTATAAAATAGTTAATAACCCTTTAAATAAATATATTTTAGAATAAGATCCATATTTCACACGTGCTGGTGCAAGGTTTGGGCATGACAACACCGACCCCGTGCTATTTCTAGTGGGTATAAACCACACCGATCGTATTTAAACCAAAACACGACTCCTATATCTTTGGTACATCGAATGAAACAATAATTCGTACATATTTAATCCTCCTAAGTACTCTTTGGGCCTGTCACATCAGGGAATCACAAAAATAGACCTCGCCATCTAAGACGGAGTGAACTCTGGCCCGTCACATCAGAGAATCGCAAAGTCTTTCACCCCCTCCTCACATCGGTTTGAACCCCGGTATGCACGGTTTGGGCACGAAAATACACCAAGGTACCGGTAGCAGGAAAGCTGCACCATTAGATGGGAAACACTACTGGTCTAAGATTTTGAAAGGGTTAATTTGTTTTAAAAATTATTGCCAGTTTTAACCGTTTTACAAAATTTGTAAAACTATCACCTTTTTTTAAGTGAAAAACTTTTCATCTTAAAAGTATCCTTTATATATGTATATGGTTTTAATGACGAGCGTACACTATATAATAATTAATTAAACACAACCATGCAATTAATAATAGCAATAATAATAATAAGCCAACACACATAATGCCTTTTTGACCATCACGGGTACTTAATTAAAATTAAGTACCCATGTGGTCAAACCCTAAGTGGATCATAAACAACATACATGGCATGAACTTGATGCTGATGCTCCCACTGGCTCCAACATCCATTGCATCCTCTCTTTCCTTGTATTAATCCTTGTCTTGATTCTTGTCTTGATTCTTGTCTTGATTCTTATCTTGATTCTTTTCTTGATTTGCTCCAATATTACATTTACAAATATCAAACTAACCTATTACAATTTTGATAAACTAGTGCCCTATTACATAATAATTCAAAGGCATGCAGGCCCGCTAAAACTAGTACTTTAAAAAAATTGAATAGGGGTTGTAAGTGGCACGCAAGTCTCCCCACACCAGATAAAAATAAATGTAAATCCAAGCACAAACAATAAAGTAAACAAACACAATATGATCCACTAGGTTTAAGGAGTTAGCTTAAAAGAAATAAACAACCAATTACGTACGGAAAATTAAATAATAATAATAATACACGCATTATAAACCATCATACACATATATAATTTCGGGTAGATTCAAACTTCAATCTTTAACACCAAAACACAGACTGGTTTTGTGTTAATCCTCAACATTCAACCTGGACCTCAAACTGGGTCTAAAACTAGGCCTTTTTGTTAAATATCTCAAACTGGATAAAAACGAAAAATACCACAAGGTTAAATGTCAATGTTACATAATAATAAAGCTGGAAACTTGATTTAAAAATCCCAGAAATTTGAACTTTTAAAATAACCACAAGTTTCACACACAATTTATACAGATATAAATAAATCATGTAAACTGGAAACTTTAAGTGGTTAAAAGTCAAAACTTTGACATTTTTCCAAATACCAAGTTTCTCACATAATATATGTATAAATATAAAATAGATAATCTGGAAACTTTAATTGGTGAAAATTCATAAACCTTGACTTTTGACCAAACACCAAGTTTCACGCAGTTTAATATATAAACAATATATAAACAATAAACTGGAAACTTTTAATGATAAAAAGATCATAACTTGATCCTTAAACCAAAATCAAAGTTTAACACAAATTTATAAAATATATATTTAATCAGCAGAACTGGAATCAGGTAACAGATCAGAAACTTGATCCTACAATACTAATTTTCGCACATATATATATGATATAAATATGATCAACTTGTTTCCCACCGAGCCTAGAAGAAGGCTCTTATACCACTGTAGGGATTTACAGGGTACAATAAAGCACAGCGGAAAATAAACTTGCAAATCCCGTTCCCAGGATCCCAACTGGATCAGGTGGGAAAACAAATAATAATCATACAATACAGATATATCATGAATTATATATGTCCCATATCAGTTATTATCTAAAAGATATAAAATATACTGTGAAACTACTGAAGGTGATACAAAGCTACTGTACCCTTGAACTGGCTGCTAAACCGCCAAAAGCCGCCGGCTTTTGGCCTTACCCTACCGCCCCCGAGAAGGCAAGCCGACGCAAAGGGGCTGCCTCGGCCTAGGGTTCGATCGCCAAAAATAGTGCCGCCGCAGGGTGCCGCCGAGTGACCGCCGTCAACCACCGATTCGGTGGTGGTGGGTTTCGGCCAAGAGAGAGCAAGAGAGAGAGAGGAGGTGTTTTGTTTTTGTAGCTTTTGTTTCTAACGAGGATTAACTTGAAAAACTAGGTTTAATCCCATTTAATATACATTTAAATGGGTTAAGCCTTTGGAGTTTAAGCGCGGTCCATTGACCAACAACTTTGATCATTAGACAAAAACAACCCCTCTAGTTTAGTTAATATTAATTAATCAACTATAATTAATATTATTCCAACCAAACTTTATTTATTAAATATTTAACTAATATTTAATATTCTCTTTTTCCAATAATAAATATCTATTTATTATTTTCCTTTTTTCTACAATTAAACAATTGTTAATTATAATATTTACACGTATCGTATTGATTTCTTGTTCATTAGTTGGGTGTGTAGCTGTGTGACCCTTTAGTGACTCATAGTGTCAATGGATGTGATGACACATATACACTATCCCTGTACACAATCTATCAGTCCCTTCCACCATCGTATGAACAATTCATTATGAATTATCACATGCATGGTATGGAAAAATCCTTGATGGAGCTACATGGCATCGTAAGGCTACCAAGAAGCAAGCTACCTCAAAAGGGAAGTTTGGTCTAACTGAGCTCACCATGACCATGGAGTCCAAGGGCAATGATAGTGTGCCTCTAGATGAGACTCCGAATGGGAAAGTTTGCTACTTTTTTTGAAAGATTGGAAATTGGCACCGCCACGCCAACCCTAAGTGCCTGGATGAGCTAAGGATGCACAAGATGAGAAATATTGGCTCCTAAGCTTCAGGTACATTCATGATCAAACTCCACTACTTATCTACTTCTATGGGCAAGTTTGAATACTAGCCACAACACTCACGCTTGTCACAAAGTTGTTTGTTGCAAAGTGCAGGTGTTAGTAAGAAGTAAGCAGATAAAATGTGGAGAGTTGGACTTCATAACGGGAAACAAGATGGTTGTCCTTATTGAAAAGTATTGGAAGTAGGAATGTTGCCACTCCTTCCAGCTAGTCTATTACTTTACTAGATCTATGTTTTACGCCCTACGAGGCAAGAAACAATAAATCTATTATGCCGTTGATAACGATGGATATTACTTTGAATTATGTTTTTGTGGTGGTTTATATCAAAGTTTATCCATGTTGTGGCATTTATTATAAGCATTTGCTCAAAAAGTAATAGAATGATCGTGAATGATTTGGATATATTACTCTTATGACAATAGTCAACCATATAAACAAGGTTTGCATCACCAAGCTCCATGTGGTTAGGAACTTGGAATCTTTTGTTCTAGGATCAATTGTTGAGTGCAAATCTTGTTTAGTAGGCTAAAAGGACTTAGACATCCTTCACTTGTGTATGTGAGAGGAATGAAGGCTTGTTGGATTTTGTTCACACTTTCTGTGTAGACCGTTCAAGCAAATCATAAGGGGTAACTATGGATACTTTGTTACCTTTGCCAAGGAAGGTAGAAGATATGGGTATGTCTAACTTGTTAGACACGCGTCTGAAGCCTTGAGAGGTTTTCAAGACACACCCATGACGAAGTACATGACTAAGAGGGCAAATGGACTATAATACTCAAATCTAATAGAGATGTTGAGTGCTTTAGTTCAGAATTTTTAATGACCATCATAAGAGGTATGAGAATATCTCATAATTCACCATACCTAGGACACATCGTTATATGAGTCGCCAAGCGGAGGAACCGGACATTCTAGTTATGGTCGTATTGATGGGTTGGACTTAAGTACCCTATTATTTGGGGTGTACTTTGAAAGTGGCGGGCAATGTTCTTAATCTCATACCAACAAAGATGGTTAAGTACACACCTTAGATGATGCGACTAGAAAGTGTGTCTTTGCTAATCCATCACAAAGACTGAATTCTCCAGCCTACGTCTAGAATGAGGAGGAGGAACCCGGAATCTAGAGGTGCTACTCCATTAGGTGTTCTACTGAGGCCATGGGATATTTCTTTTACAAGCCTTATGAGAACGAGAAGTATGTTGCTCAAAGAAAAGGTTTTAGATATCCGTTGGTGCCAGTGAGAGTAAAGTTTACCTTGAATGGAAGAACCTGATGTTGGCACTAGCACTCAATCAGTAATGATTGAAACTCAGCATGACTATGCTGGAGTACCTGACATTAAAATCGTTACCTCTTCATAAACTTGGTAGAAGTGGTCATAAGGCCAGAAATATATAGTTCTATATCTGAAGGAGACGACTTATGAATACATCAACTACCGAAAGCCGGAGTGGGCCTATAGTCCGCTAGAAGAAAAAAGGCAACGAAAGTGAGATGCAATCCACGACGGATACCCAAGTAGTTGACTTGGTTGATCCAACACTTGGGTGGAAACCCGAAGGGTGAAAATGGTTCTTTGTAGAAAGAAACCAACATGGATAAGTTTACAACTTCGAATACCGACTGATAGGAAAGGATTTTCACGATGACTGACCATTTGGAAGGTATCATGTTGAAACTTTCTCTCAGTGGTTATGTCGATTAATAAGTTCGTAGACTACTTCAAATACCGACTAGTAGGAGATGGTTTTACAATAATTGACCATGAGGATGGTATTATCTAAAAGCTCTATATCGGTTATGTTGAAGTCTACTCGGATACTTATGATTATTATCGCCTTTTCATGGCTATGACAAACTTGATATAAAGACCACATTCCTTAATAGGAATTCTCTGAGGAATTGCTCACAACACTATCTGAGGGTCTATTACATTAAGTGTATCCTTCTAAAGTCTATAAGCGAAAAGGAGTCCACTGATGGACTTAAATATGCATCTCAAGGTTTGAATACTTGCTTTGATATGAAAATTAATAGTTTGAGTTTTCAATAAGCATGGATGAAACATGGATGAATGGCAGGGCTAGTGGGAGCGTTGTTGTAATTCTATATTTGTACGCACATACAACGTAATAGAGATTTTCCTAATCTTATTTTGTTTAAAAGATAAGCTAAGGAATTATGCATCCATAACGACTATAGAATATACAAATCCAGTTTAAGAGATCAAGAAATATTGAGATATGTTCTTGATGCTCTTTTTTGAGAAGAAGCTAAAAGTAATTGTTACTCTAGTGCTAGCATTTATGTAGAATGGGATAACTGTCAATCTCAATCGGAGTTTATGATCCTATAAAATATGGTGTTGTTGATCAAAATGGTTCTTAAAGCATCAGTGACCCTATTGGGATATTTTTGAAACAATGAGGGTGTGATTGCTTTCATGTAAGAACCAAAATTTTGAGCATCATTTACCTTATTGGGTTCTTTTGAAACAATGAAGGTAAGATGGTTTATACAAAGGACCAGTGTCTCGCCAATGCATACTCTTGGATTGATTGGTTAAGGAAGAGATATGGTCACCAGCAGAGTATACACGGATCGCTTTATGGCAGATCCATTAACTAAGCTGTTGTCACAGGCTAGTGATGGTTGTCAAACTAGGCCTAGGTGTACAAGTCTTGAGTTTGTTTTAGTTATATGTTTGATATGTAGTATCTTTGGGGGACATTAAGCAGTGTTGTACTTCAGACTATATCGATTATTAAATGTGATTTAATAATGCGCCGAGAGCGGATATTTTCATGAATTTTTACTGTGTTCTGATGTTTAATCACTTCCCAGAATGCTTTTTCATTCTAAATGTCCACAGTCGGTCATTCGTCAAGGGAAGGAAGTTTGAATTAAGACTGAGGGAAGTGGTTGGTCGCTATCCAATAATGGATTGGATAAAAGAGACACAACACTTCGCCTGTGCTTGACTACGTCAAGTGACTGGTCGACCCACACCTGAAGTTGCTTCATGGTTCCTGTCACATGTAACTCAGGATGATAGTATCATTTCATCCTTAGACTGGAGATACATGTGTTTCAAAGCATGGACCTGCTTTGCTTTGATTTCTTTCAAACGCAGTTCGTAACTGGCTTTTAGGTAAAGTATGGTGTATGTGACGGAGCAATGTAGTCAAAGAAATGTGTTCCTCTAGTCTTAGAGAGATATCCACGGGCCCCTCGATGATTGAGCGCTGACGTAAAATGCATGGCCGTGCTCCTGTTGCAATGATACTTGATCCATTACAACTAGATTTTGGGTCACCATAAATCATGATCGAGAAATATAATCGTGAATGATGTGGAGATTGACATTTAACCATGTCTCGTGTTCACACGGATATCGCGAACAAAGGGTTGTTTGATCACTTATCTATAGGGCCATTTCATACATGTGTTTGAGATTTGGCTTTTTGTCCAGGATGACAAAACCTATGCTGACTTGCTGGCAGAGATGTCTTAATATAGGCCGCTCTTTGTCTTTGGTATTATGGGTACGGTGTATCATGTGCAAGTGGGAGTCTGAAAGAGTATGCCCACTGATACCCGTATGCCAATTGATCACTACTGATGATGTATAGGCCTATTGGGTCATACATCGGGGGTTGATCTTGACAATAACCTAAGTAAAGGGGCTAAATGGGCCAAAAGGGAAAAACTTGAAAATGTTGGTCGGCCAGGGAAAGTTCATGGCGTGAACTTGTTAAAGTTCACGGCGTGAACTTGCTAAAGTTCACGGCATGAACCTTTGTCTGACAAGATGACAGCTTTTTACTTTTGCCTCTTTTCCCACCAATGCATGTCTTTCTTTTTCCCTGAGCATTTGGCCGGCCTTGGGCAACTAAGGGGGCAACTTAGGGTTGTTTATGTTGGGTTTTGTAGCACCTCCTATGTGTCATATTGATTCAAACTCAAACTGGTTTGAACCGACTCAAGGATGAAAACTGATTAATCATTCATAAAAGCGGAACTTGAATGATCAATCACCCAAAAGCCATAAAGGGTTAGAATCTTTATTTATCACAAAGTTTATATATATATATATATATATATATATATATATATATATATATATATATCGATATAATATATGTACGAAACAATAAAATATTAACAACATCAAGAACATGAAGATGAAGATCATACCTTCACTTACCTAGGGTTGCTCAAGTATTAATCCACCCGTAATGACACAAAACGAGATCCCGCTAGAAAGGTGAGCAAACCACGAAGCTTGAACATGCCTACTTGATGATCAAATCAAAAACCCAACCTCGATTTTCTCTTGGTGTTCTCGGCCGAACTCCATACGGAGAGAGAGAGAGAGAGAGAGAGAGAGAGAGGAGAGAGTTTTTCTTGTATAAATTCATTAGAATGGTTAACCCCAAATTCACCATATAATCTCCTATTTATAAGAATAGGATTTAGGATTATTTTAGGAAACCTTTAAATGTTTTCTTATCATGAATTAGGATAACTTAATCACCAAGTTAAACTATTATTATTCATAATTAATAAATTGAAAAACAAACTAATATATATATACATGTGCCGTACGCACATGACATATATATATATATATATATATATATATATATATATATATATATATATATATATATTCAATTTCCTTTATTAATTAATAATAATCCTTATCCAATTAATATATTAAACTTAAATTATTAATCTTATTAATTAACAATATATATTTATTTAACTAATAAGTATATAATTTCTTGTCAATTAATGACTTGGTAATTAATTCTCTCCGTAAGTTAAAACTATAACTTACTCTTACTGGTTTATAACTAACTGTTATTAAACCGTTCTTTCACTTGTGGTTGCATTACTTCTAGGATTACATTCCCTCACAGGTGTGACCCTTGAGTGCCTTATGGCATTGGACGTGGCATCAGGGTTCGACGGTTATTCACACAAATCCTATCAGACTCCCACTTGTGCTTGCCGTCAACCAGGGTTCCTTGATGACACTGGCCTAAGGATACCTCTAGACAAGTCCTTAGGTTAACCAAGCGATAAGAACTCTTATACCCAGGTGTGATAATATATCCTTATAAAACAAACTGTTTTATACTATTGCTTCCATTACTGACCAGAAAGACACCAAATTCTCCTTTAGGTGCTTCAACTGCGGTATAGGTAGAAGGTGCTGGTACGGAAAAACCTTCTGTATAAGGTTCGAAATGGTGTCCTATCTCTCTCCAAACCTCACGTGGTTTTATAAAACTAACTGTTTTACAATAAAACTCATGAGAACCCCCTGTCTTATGATTGGGTATACTTCAGGCTTTTCCCTCTGCAGCACGACGTTTCGATTGTGAGTATGAGCATGGTATGATTCAACTCTTAACACTCGGAAAATTTTTCTCGACAATCCGATTTCGACTGATGTGATAAACGACAGAGAACAAATCTGTTCGTTTGGACATGGCCATGCACTTCTACAGTCTAGATCAGTCAAGGGGCCCAGAAACATCTCTCCTAAAAAGGAGGTGCAGAATGCCTCTCGCATACTTGCATTTGGCAACACGCTTTCCGCTGACACGAGATACGCCCGTTATGACTACCCTCTTACGGCGTAGCGTTAGGTGCGTTCCAAATGCCAGAAGTCCATGCATCCCAAACCAAATATCTTAGGCTTGAGGACAACCTATGTGACGAATACCTTTAACTCGATGACCACGCGTTATTCTTCAGGATGTCACTATCAAGTATTCACACCCCTGGTGAATACCCGTACATCCTTGGCCTACACTCCTGGTAGTTGTCTTCAATCACTATGAATCTCCACCAAGGACTACGATGATGTTGTTACCTCTCTAATCGAGGTTCCCACCAAGATAGGTAGTCACAGACAAGATTTTGAATAAAAAACTTTTATTCACGGATTTTACCAAAACATACAAAATCTGTGAAGAGTAATGGGATTAATAATGTACTCTCCATATTCACCCTCCTGGAATATAGTACAAAATTAATACTAGTCCATCGTCTCAATTCACCGCGTCTATTTGCGTTACTATGTTGCTTCAAGTGGACTTATCACGGGTCACTTCTTGAAACCACAACATTACTATGAACTAAAACAAGTATGCACTAACTAGTGCTCCTACTCATTTTGCTAAATAATTTGTTTTCCGCAAACCTTGAAAACAAGTGTACTCTTTTAATTTAATCATATTCCCTGAACTTGGAGAACTAGATTAACTCCTTGTTCCTGAATATATAAAATTATCCCGTAACTATACCTAGTTACATTGTAGATGTATAAAGCTTTTCTATTCCAAGAAATAGACTAAAATAATAAACCTTTTGTTTACACTAACCCGCAAACAAAATTAGATACTTAGTGTATAAACACTTATCTAATATGTTGTTTATTATTTTCAACACTTAATTCTTTTATATATATTAATATTGGACATCGAATTCCAATATATATAAATATGACATCCTGGGACTAGTCATAACACCTGGACCATTTTGAATCCTCAAAAACCCGTCATTAAAATTATATACGTTCTTGAAATTCAACAAGCTAATAATCACCGTGTTTATCCGAAACACTTATTAGCTTCTACGCAAACATATATACATATATATTTCAATTTATCAAAACTTGATAAATACCTTTGCATAGGTCAATTGCTCCCACTGACTATTATGAAAACATAACATTACTCAAAATGCCTTACTTGACTTGGTCAAACTTGACACAAAAGCCAAAATACTAATTTTAAGTATAAATCTAGAGCTTAGATTTCGAATAAGAATCTTAAAGTCGACGAAACCTTAGACTTGGATTTTCCATGTATCCACTATTTCCTATTACGGAATTTGGTTTCTCGAAACTTTACATTATTACAAGTATAACACACTTGAATATATTCTTATTTAAAACATGTGAGTTCCCTTGATTACAATATCTATTATAATCATACTCACAAATGTTTTATCCTTAAACACATTCCTAGAAATAATAACTATTACTTCAAGTGTTTAATACTAGTTCAAACCTTGAACTCGTTTTCATAAATACTTATAATTACTCGATTTGATGAACCCTCTAATTAACAATACCAACCATGTTGATTCAAGTAATTCTATAAGTTTAGTCGAGCAATTAATATTAATATATGTTAATGGCAATAATTAATACATGGGATCAACCACTAATAAGCCAAAAACTTTGACTTGTTAGTTAACCTCTAGCCAAAACTTGACTAGATATAATCACAAACCACGTGTAAGGATATATCACTAAATAATTCATATTTTAAAACCATGATTTCAAAAAAAAGTGTAACTTGAAATCGGGAAAAACATTTTAAAACTAAAAACTATGAATTATTAATATCCTTGTTTCTTCACGTGGGATCCTTGTATTCTTGGCACCTTTCGCTTTCATTGACCTATTGCAATAAACGATTGCAAATGTCAAACACTAATTATAAAATAAGTTGAAAGCAAATACTGAAGTTAGTCACCGAAGTTACTTGTGATGTTTAGACTAAACACCACCTTCGTGACACTTCGGGCAGTTGACCTTGTACTGGCCAATCTCACAGTACTTAAAGCACCGATTCTCGGCTTCTACTTTGTTCGGTTTAAATCTCTTGCCCTTGCCATTGCCATTTACCTTGGCCCTGGGTGCAGATGGTCCTAGCTTGGTTTTACCCTTGCCCCTGCCGTTGCGCCCCTTCCTCTTATTACTACTACCCTTATCTATCATGAGAATATCTTTGGACTTAGTACCCATATTTAACTATCTTGAGCATCGAATGAAGCTCGACTATGGATTTCTCCATGTTGTTCATGTTATAGTTGACTATGAAAGGCTTATAGTCATCAGACAACGAGTTAAGCATCATATCCGTTGCCAGCTGCAACAGTATTGGGTGTCCAAGCCTTTCTAGGTGGTCCATGTACCCTTTCATTTTCATGATATGGTACTAAACGAAATACCCTTAGCCATATTGCAAGTGTTAAGAGACCTCGTGATATCGTACCGTCTTGTACGAACCTGCTCCTAAAACATGTCCCTCAACTAGCGGATCATGTCATAAGCAGGTGTTTCCATCATGCTCATACACTATTGGTTGAGGCATTTCCCAGCGGCTCCTCGAGGACATACCACTTTCTCCCATGCCTTAGCACGATCCGAAGATTGCGCTCCTGGTTGAGAAAGTTAGGTCCGGCGAGCTTATCATTCTCAAGGATAGAAAGGAGTAAGAGGTTATTAGTGTTGGATGTGTTTGCCATCTACAATCTCAATCATGTAGTTCAATTTGTAACACACAATAGACTTTGCTAATACAAATTCATAAAAACCCTTAAATGATAAGTATTAGCCCTAGGATCCATATTTCACACACTTGACGCAAGGTTTGGGCACTTCTCGCCAAGTCATGCTATTTCTGGTAGGTAACACCCTGTACCAATCGTACCTATCTGATACGACTCCTAGAACCTCGTAGAGTACTTAGACAAGATCTAGTATGTTTAACTCTACTCTAGTGCATTTTGGGCCGGGACTCCCGATTATCATCAAAATAGATCGCACCACCTAAGACAGTATGAATTATGGCCGGGACTCCCAATTATCGCAGAATCTTTCATACCCTTTCCTGCAATGGTTTGAACCCGGATGCCCAAGGTTTGGGCACTTCCGATACCAGAGTAACGTTTAACAACAAAGGTGTACCATTAGGTGGGTAGCACACTGATCTAAGATTTTCTTGGGTTTGATCCAAGTTTGAAAAACTTGATTTCCAGTTTTGTAAAACCATTTTAAAACTATCTGTTTTAAAATCCATATATCTTAGTATACCTTGAAGTAGGTACACAATACGTCTTATGATAAAATCATCTTAAAACAAACTGTTTTAAAATACTGATACGACAATCAAAAAATATTTAATTTTATAAAACTGTTGTCGTATTCCAATTTTATCATATACCGTGGTTTTACCTCTGATTAATAAAAACTATTATTAACCTCCTACTTTAATTTTATAGTCGCATAAAAAACATAAAAGTAAAGCACAACCACGCAGATAATAAACTTGTTATAGTTTTGCCAACTATGTCCTAAGGGGTCAACTAAGGAAAAACTAGACAAAGCTTGATCCCGTGGTTTGATCTTGTGTTTAGTCTCCTTGCTCCCACTGGCCTTGACACCTCCGGTCTTGACTCGAGCAATTCCATCTTGTTCCTCCATCTTTGAAAAACTCCATCTTGATAGATCTTCGTCCTTGGTATTGGTTACAACAAAATAAACTAGAATACATGAAATCCTATTCTGTTACTTTTACATTATAAAAAGGGGTTGTAAGTGGCACGCAGACCTCCCCAAAACCAAAAAGAAATACAGAAAGGAAAAAACACAACCACAGGTCTAAGTTGGCAAAAACTATAACCTACATGTCCAACCAAAGCAAGAATATACTGTTGACTTGTTTAAGTCAAGCATTTGTAGTTGACATGTAGAAACTACAAACGCGACTTAAAAATACTAATGCGACTTAGTATACAAGTCAAACTCATTCAACATTTATATATAAATAATCAACCACGCATTACATATAAACAATAAATAATGCAAACAACATACATACATCCTTGATCTATTAACCTTTCTCGTTACCTCTCAATTAATTAAACTATTAATCGAGACAAGAAATATGACAAAAACTTTGTCATCCCTTTTAATCAATTATTTACTATTGGTATAAAAAACTATTACACCAAATGTGTTTTAATCCAAAAACACGTAATTGATTAAAATTGTCCTTGTTTTACTTTGTTCAACAATAATACACTATTACGGTTAAATATTATATTTTAATCCAAAAATATAATAATCCTTTATTTTAACTTAACTAGTTAAAATAATCCTTTTAACCATAATTTATATATATGTATTTACTAATTTTAAGTCCGTAAAACTAATACATATATACAATCTTGTATTATTTAATTATTCCGAATTATGCGTCCTAAAAATACAAACGATATTTACAACGCATAGCCTTTGGTCCAAGAGCCCGTTCTCGGTTATCCCTAACTGGGCCGAGAAGCCCATTAAGTTCACAATGTTTTTTTTATAAGCCCAATTTTATAAACAAAAACATTTAAGTTCTAATAACTATAATTTGTAATAAAGGGAACCAACATGGGCTTTAAAAGGAAAAAAAAATCAAAGAATTAGCCCGGCTGACCCTAACTGGGCCGAGCCTTCCTTGGGCTGCTGGACCGCCGCAAAGGGGTGCCGACTTGGGCCAAAGCCGCTGTTGGGCCTGGACACTATTGGGCCGCGACTAGGCTAATATTTCGCGTCGCGATTTGCTTGTGTTGGGAAATTTGCTAAGTCATTGAAACTGTTGGACATGCAAAGTAAAACTGTTAGAGTAATCAGTGAAAACAGTTGTAGCTAACAGTTGTTGCAAGTTTTACAACTGTTAGTATAAAAGATCAGAACTGTTAGTTCAGTTATACACAACTGATAGAAGACCTTGAAATGAAGACTGTTAGAAGAAATTCAGAACTGTTTATTCAACAAACAGTTGCTGTTGAGCTATTAATGGAAAATGCTATCTTTGTGGATCTGAAGTATATCTCTATCAAGTTTGAAGATTATCAAGATTATCTCGGAAGATAGAAGATTGCCTAACTGTCAACTATTCAAGGAGGATCAAGAGCCTATATATACTAGAACTAGAATATTGTTTTAAAAGGCAATTCTACGCATTCATATTTTATTGTTAATTTGTTTTTCTAAAAGTGTGTTGATCTCTAAGTTTCATAGAAACCTAAGAACAAGTTGTGTTCTTTGTCTAACAAAAGGGTTAGATTAGAGGTGTTGGTGAATATTGTAATCATCATTAGTTATTGATAAACATCTTGAGTTTGAAAGTATTTTCTTGTGTTGATTGTTGAATTGTTCTTGTGATAAAACCTTAAACATCAATTAAGTGTGATTCCGCAACTTCTTACTTGATTGTGATCAAACTGAAAGATTATCTTTAAACAACTCTGATTTATATCTAAAAGGTAATTCTTGTTATTGATATTTGGTAATATCCGATCCTGACAAGTGGTATCAGAGCCTTTTCATTAAGGCTCCTTTGATCACTATTTGAAGGTTTTTCACAGATCTGCTATGTTTTGTTATTTAAAGTTTGTCTAAATCTTGTCGTGTGTTTTTCATTCATATTACTGCAATGGAGTCTGGTGGATCTTCTGATAACACTGGATCTGGGTCAAACATTAGAGTTCCCATGCTCAAACCAACTGAGTTTGAGATGTGGAGGCTAAGAATCAAGCAGCATGTCTAATTAATGGACTATGCTGTTTGGTAAGTTATAGAAAAGGACCCCATTACTGCTGTTGATTTAGATGAAACAGGAAAACCAAAGAAGAAATCACCACCAAGAACAGATGCTGAAAAGAAAGAAAGGATGATTGAGATGAAAGCCCTCAACATCCTTCAGATTGCTATTCCCAACGAATATCAGCATCAGTTCAAGAAGTTTGAAGATGCACACGAACTTTGGGTTGCCTTAGAAAAGAGATTTGCAGGGAATGCTAGTTCCAAAAGGAGCCAAAGGGACCTTCTTAAACAGGCTTATGAAAACTTTTCATGTAGGAAGAATGAAAGTTTAACCCAACTTTTTGATAGGTTTTATAAGCTGGTTAGTCAACTTGAGAGTGCAAAAGTTAGACTAAAGCAAGATGAGATCAATAGAAAGTTCCTTAGGTCCTTGGGTGAAGAATGGACCGTCTATGCTGCACAATGGAGGACTAAAGACTCATTGGAAGATATAGAATTAGATGATCTATACAACAGTTTGATTGTGTTTGAGGGAGAGATAGAGGGAAAAAGAAAGTCTATAATCCCTAGTCACAATGCTGCTCTCCTTTCATCCTCAGGTATGGACTCAAACCATTCTTTATCTAATTCTGTTGATGTATGTGAAGGTACCAGTTCTGCTGTTGGGTTAGATGTGAACACCCCTGATGCAGTGCTTGAAGCATTTCTTGCTAGCCATGCTAATTCAACCCTCACCAATGAGGATCTTGAACAAGTGCATCCTGATGATCTTGAGGAGATGGACCTCAAGTGGAAAATGGCCATGTTAACTCTGTCAGAGCAAAAAGATTCATTAAAAGAACTGGAAGACAAAACATGAACTTCAGGGAAAATGGTCAGGCTGGATTTGACAAATCCAAAGTTAAATGCTTCAAATTCAACAGCCTGGTCACTTTCCCAGGGAATGCAGATCTGGTGGACAAGTTCAGAGGCAAGGACAAAGACCCAATCAAACCTCATCAGCATTGGTCTCACAGTATGGCTATGGGTATGATTGGAGTGATCAAGCAGAGGAAGCTACTCACAACAAGGCACTGATGGCCTTGACTAACTCCTCCATCAAGCTGAATTCACCAGAATCAGAAGACACACAGGTATCTTCTAAACTATGCCCTGGTGAATGTAGAGCTATAGTAAAAAGGTTCAGGGAGCACAACAAAAAGGTGTGTGCTGCTCTGAGCAGAATGGAGGAGAGAAGATATGAATCTAGTGCTGTCATTGAAAGCTTTGAAAAGAAAATTAAAGATTATTAGGCAAATGAACTGCAAATGGACTATGATAGGAAGTATCATAAGTGGGAGAAGGAGCAGCTTCGGGAAGAAATTGATAATCTTAAGAAAAAGCTGAGTGAGAAAGAGAGTAGGATTGATGAGCTAACAAAGAAGTTAGAAGGTGTGGATATGGATTTGAGTATGTTCAAAGCAACAAATCTTAAGCTTGAAACCTTGTTACACTCACAAATCAGAGATAAGGTTAAAACAGGTTTAGAATACAAACAAACCCCACCTCCATACAATCACAACTACATAACTCCCATGTCTGATGTAGCTGATAGGTATGTTAATGAACCATTAGAAGAAGACTTAAAGTCATCTGATCCAAAATTAGAGAGTGAAAAGGAAGGAGTTGTGCATGAAGTAAGTGATGATGAGAAGGAGGAAGTAGTGAAGAAAGAAGAGGATATTCCTATTGAAAACCACATCTGTTGTGAACCTACAGCACCAAAATCATCTTTAAAACCTGTGGTGTTTGTAAAAGCCACCTCTGAACCCTCCACCAGTGAAACAAAACCTTTCAAACCTGTTTATTCTATAAACAGCTACACTACTACTGCAATCAGTCCCGAAAATTACACAAATAGTTCTAAACAGAACCCACACAGTTCTAACCCAAAAACCTCAGCTGTTAGTGTTAAGACCAAGGAAAAGGAGAAGGTTAGTGAAGTTGGAATTGAGAAGCCACAGAAGGAAGCTCCAAAGACAAAGTTTCAGCTCAAATCTGTGAAAAGGCATACTGAAGTGCCTGTCTACACATGCAAACAGCATGGTGTGCAAAAATTTCCTCCTTCAGCACCTGTGAGAGGAAATCAAAGAAATAGGAACCAGTTTTGGGAACAAAGAACTGGTTTGCCTATAGTCAAAACCAAAAGGTGCTATATATGTGGGAGAGCAAATCACTTATCTCACAACTGTTATTATAACCCACAGATCTATAGCACAAAGAGGCCAAGTTACAGAAAACAGGCTAACAGTTCCACAACTGTTAGGCCAAAACCAAAAACTGTTGGCTTTGCTTGGGTGAAATTGCAGAAACACACAGTTTCTGAAAGGGCCAAAACTGTTAATCAAACCGACAATCAAACTGAGTCACAAACTGACTCAACTGTTTTACCAAAATCAAAAACTGTTTGTTCAAAAGGCTCAACTGTTAATCACAACAGTTGGAAACCACATGTTGTCACTAAATACTCTTCACACATGATAGAGAAGTCTAATTGGGATGAAATCAAGAAGACTCAAACTGTGTTTAAGTATTATGATTTAAATGGTGTGCCCAAGACCTGCATGGCCTGGGTACTTCCTGTTACTAACTAAGTTTTTATTTGTGCAGAGCATTCATAGGGCCAATCAAGGAGAAATTTGGCATGTGGATAGTGGATGCTCAAGGCACATGACTGGAAATCCACACTGCTTGAAGGATTTCAGAAGAATTAATGGAGGACATGTTGCATTCGGAGGAAATGCTAAGGGAGGAAGAATCACTGGTAAGGGAGCTGTAGAGGCAGGTACACTTACTTTCAATGATGTTTTCTTTGTTGAACAACTCAAATACAATCTGTTAAGTGTGTCTCAAATCTGTGACCATGGAAACAAAGTCCTGTTCACAGACACAGAGTGCATTATCCTTTCAAAAGATTTTAAAGTGGATGAAAAGTGTGTTCTTTTAAGAACACCTAGAAAGGATAATGTATACTGTTTGGACACACAAAAGGTTTATAAACAGAATGTATTAAGTTGTTTACTATCTAAGGCATCTCATGATGAGTCTGCCATTTGGCATAGAAGGATGTGTCACATGAATTTTAAAACCATGAATCTGTTAGCTAAAAACAATCTGGTAAGAGGTTTGCCCCAAAAAGAATTCTCATGTGATGATCATTGTGTGGCTTGCCTCAAAGGCAAGCAACACAAAACTTCTTATAAGTCCAAAGAAGTTTCTTCCACTGTTGCACCCTTACAACTGTTGCATATGGATCTTTTTGGTCCTACTTCAGTGGTCAGTATAGGGAAGAAGCCTACTGTTTAGTCATAGTTGATGACTTCACCAGATTTACATGGGTTCAATTTCTTAGAACTAAGGATGAAACTTCTGAATTAGTTAAGTCTCTTATTCTTAGGATAGAAAATCAATCTAATTTGAGAGTGAAAGTCATTAGATCTGACAATGGTTCTGAGTTTAAGAACTATGAGTTAAACAGTTTTTGTGAGGAAAAAGGGGATTGAAAGGCAGTTTAGTGCACCTAGGACTCCACAACAGAATGGAGTGGCTGAGATAAGGAATAGGACTTTGATAGAGGCTGCTAGATCTATGTTAGTTGATTCTAGGCTCCTAATGACCTTCTGGGCAGAAGCTGTGAACACTGCCTGCTATGTTCAGAATAGAGTACAAGTAGTCAAGTCCAAAGGGAAAACTCCTTATGAGTTGTTCCTTAAAAGAAAACCTTTGATCAACTTCTTCAAACCATTTGGATGTCCCTGCACTATCCTTAATAACAAGTCACAATTAGGCAAATTTGAGAGTAAAGCAGAAGAAGGATTCTTTGTAGGATATTCCACTCAGAGTAAAACATATAGAGTTTTTAACAGTGTCACTAGGATCATAGAAGAGAGTATGAATGTCTCCTTTAATGAAAATAGGATCAATATTGCAGGTAATGGTCCTGATTGGTTATTTGATATTGATGCATTGTCTAACTCTCTTTCTTTTGAGTTTTCTACAGAAACAGTTGCAGGTTTTCCTACAGCTGTAAGTGCAAATCCATAAACTGTCTCAAACAGTTTGAAACTGTTAGTATTCAGTCTAACAACTTTTTGTTTAAGTGTTCAAGAGAAAAGCTACACATAATGCAACTAACAGATTTCAACTATTAGTACATGGAGTCCACATCTGTTAGGCAAACTGCATGGTCATTCAAGGGGGAGTATTTCTTTTTAGTAACAGTTGTAGTTTATTAAGAAAACAGTTCTCAACTGTTAGTTATTTCTTTTTTAACTATTAGTTTCTTTCAGGGTATTTTAGTCTTTGCAGGGACTCTGAGGGAATTTGAATTGCATTGAATATGCGTAACATATATAAGCCATTCCCTCCTCACAGTTTTCTTTACACTTACTGAACTCCTTTCAAACGCTAAAACCCTAGAAACTCACTTGCAAATCGCCATGGCTCCCCTTCCATTCGTTAAGGAACACAACATGCTTGCTTTTCTTTTGAAACCCGATGATCTCAGTGTCTTTCACGTTGTGATTGACTATGTTTTACTTTCCAACATACGTCATGCTCTGACCATCAACTCCACCATTTATACTGCGCATATCGATCAGTTCTGGAAGAATGCTTCTCTGAGAGAAGAAGATGGAGTGAAATGGATTGACTCCAATGTTGATGCTAATGATGTTTCTATCTCTGAGAGTATCATAAGACAATACCTTCAACTTGATGATCTCGAAGGTGAATATTCTGATTCTGTTTCTTTGGAATATCTTCATGCTGAGCTTGTTAAGCTGGGATATGAGGGCCCTAGGGGAAAGGGTACCTTTTATAAAGGGCAATTCTGGTCGCACTGGAAGTATTTGATTCACACTCTCTAACAATTCATAAGCCCTAAAAGAACTGGCTGGAATGAATTTGGGAGCAACATTGCTCTGGCCTTAATCTGTTTGGCCAATAACCGTTCTTTTAACTTTTCTAAAATGATATTTGATGGCATGGTAAAACATCTTGGGACTAAATACAGTCTCTTTTTTATGTATCCACGATTTGTGCAGTTTTTACTAAATTCTTTATTGCCAAATCTCAAAATGCACAAGAGGGTACTGATTCCCTCTGCTCATGTGGCCTCCACATTGAGCAAACTGTTGATAAATGACAAGAATTTTTCTGGTGCCATAACTCCACCACTCTCTGCAATGGTGGAGTTTCTGTCAAGAAACAGAGCTGCCAGAGTTGAGCAAGAGGCCCACATCATTGCTAAACCCCTAACTCTGGAACCCGCAGCTCACGATACTCAAACAACTCAGTCTGCTACTTTGCTTCAAGCTACAACAAAATCCCCCACTCTAATAACTTTCGGAAAAAGAAAGAGAACTGCTGGTGCTCCTTCCACCACAGTACCTAATGCACAAGCTGTAAGCCCTGCACAGGAGCATTCTCCTGTGCAGAATATCCAAAGGGAACCCATTGTGCTGTCTCCCAGGCACACTGAGGAGGTGATCACCCCAGGGGAGAGTGATCATGTGGTGTTTGAGGCTGACACTACTGTTTCATCCGCAAGGGGTGAGCAGGAAAGTGTCAACATCTTTAAGACCTCAGCCACGACAACAGAAGATGTTCCAACATCTTCTGGAAATCCCAAGTACCAAGAACAGAGGGGTACTGGTGTGGAATCTTCTAGGAGTGAACCACCAGTTATTTCTGCCAGTGATATGTTCACAGTGTCAACACTCCCTGACATTGAGGCTAGTATGAAACAAAAGGCTTTGACAGATACCAATTTTGTACCATTCTTCGGGGTATACATGCATTTAAAGAAGAGAAATTCTTTACAAGATAAGCTTTTGGCAAAACATAATGAGCTTATCATTAAGCATGACAATCAAATAAGATTTTTGACAGAGAGTTTGAAAAAGGCTACTGATGGGATACAGTTTCATGATCAAGTCTTGAAACAGTTAACTGCTGGTGCTAGACCCCCTCAAACTGTTCCAATCAAAAAGGGGGAGAAAATAGTTTTGCCAAATCATCCAACAGTTGAAGAGAGTGTACAGACAGTTGCTGAGATTCCAGAGAAAACAGTTGTACCGGCTCAACAACAAACAGTTGCACCAAGTGGTCAAAAAGTTGTAGAAAAATTGTCAGCAGTTGATAGAGTTCTGATTAATCAAATGATTATGTCTGGGGACTACCCAACTACTGAAGTATTCGGATTTTGGTCAAAAGTGAAGCAAGATCATTTGATTGCTGTGTGTGCTCAAACTCTAAACTACAGTGCATTTCGAATGAAACAAAAGATTGAAGATGGATGGCTGGATGGTAAATCTTCAAAGATGGAACCTATTGCACCAAAGCCAGGATTCAAAGGATGGCTGTTGAGTTTGAACAGCAAGAGAAGAAAGATCTTGAATTAGCTCAAAAGATAGCTGTTGATTTTACTAAGGAGATTGAGGAAGAAGAAAGTGCTAAGAAACCTAGTAAGGGAGTAAAAAGAAAGAGAGTTGAAAGGAAGAAAACAGTTCCACCTCCCAAACCAACAGTTGAGAAGATAAAACAAACAACCCAGCCACAACAACCTGAAAAATCCAAATCAGTTCAAACATCTGAAGATGCAGCAAAAGCAGGCATGGTACAAACCATTCTTCATGATAGACTCAGGGTAGAGGTTGAAGAAAGAATTGACAAATTAGTGGCAGAGCAGCTAGGCCAGAAATCCCACATTACTGAGTGGAGATTTGAACTGTTAAGATGGAAAACTGGAAAGAAAGGAGTTACTATTGTTAGAGAAGAGGAACCAATTGAAAGTTATTCCAGCTTCTTACATCTGATGAATAGCATGACAAGAAGGGATGTTCAAGATATGTATGCTTATGGAGTAAGCCATTATGAAGATGCTACAGAGATTGAGGTGAGAGTGTTGATGAGGCATCTAAGGAGTATTTGCAATCCACTGGAGATAATGCCCATTTTGATAAGTGACGAAGCCTTCCCAATAAGTTCTGTGAAAGTATATGCTAAGGCAAGAGCTTATCATATGGTGATGGGAAATGCACAAACTCAGTGGTTTGATTTTGAATTCGTTGATCATGGTAAAGCAAAGCTACTGAATATGTTAAGTGCAAAGTTCTTTGGACCTGCTGATATGAAGGATTATCTGATAAAAAGGCTAAAGGAAAGGTTGGAGTTCTTACAGTAAAATCAAAAGTAATTTTCTTTTTATGTTTTGATTGTAACAGTTTGACTCTGCATATTTAATATTTTCTTTGATTATGTTGATTTTTCTGTGGTTGAACCCTATAAAACAAACAACTTAAATGTATTGTTCAATACTTTAAGTTAGGGGGAGATTGTTGGGAAATTTGCTAAGTCATTGAAACTGTTGGACATGCAAAGTAAAACTGTTAGAGTAATCAGTGAAAACAGTTGTAGCTAACAGTTGTTGCAAGTTTTACAACTGTTAGTACAAAAGATCAGAACTGTTAGTTCAGTTATACACAACTAATAGAAGACCTTGAAATGAAGACTGTTAGAAGAAATTCAGAACTGTTTATTCAACAAACAGTTCCTGTTGAGCTATTAATGGAAAAGGCTATCTTTGTGGATCTGAAGTATATCTCTATCAAGTTTGAAGATTATCAAGATTATCTCGGAAGATAGAAGATTGCCTAACTGTCAACTATTCAAGGAGGATCAAGAGCCTATATATACTAGAACTAGAATATTGTTTTAAAAGGCAATTCTACGCATTCATATTTTATTGTTAATTTGTTTTTCTAAAAGTGTGTTGATCTCTAAGTTTCATAGAAACCTAAGAACAAGTTGTGTTCTTCGTCTAACAAAAGGGTTAGATTAGAGGTGTTGGTGAATATTGTAATCATCATTGGTTATTGATAAACATCTTGAGTTTGAAAGTATTTTCTTGAGTTGATTGTTGAATTGTTCTTGTGATAAAACCCTAAACATCAATTAAGTGTGATTCCGCAACTTCTTAGTTGATTGTGATCAAACTTAAAGATTATCTTTAAACAAATCTGATTTAATTCTAAAAGGTAATTCTTGTTATTGATATTTGGTAATATCCGATCCTGACAGCTTGGGCCACCGAGGTCTTGGGCCTGTTTCTGGGCTGCCACAACTGGGCCACCACCGCCGATCCGTCACCACCTCCTGGGCCACCGCTGCTGGGCCGCCCCCATCCTGGGGCTGCCGCCGGTGGTCCGGTGGTTTTTCTGGTGACTTTTCCGACCAAAAATAAAAACCGGGAACAATAAATATGCATATATCAAAATTAATATCTAGTAATCCTTATCTTATTTAAAGTTCAAACCTTTATCTTTTAAAACAAAAACTTGTTTTAAATATTTAAACTTTAAACATCCTTATCAACATAACTTGTTGATAATAACTAGGATTTCAAAAAAAAAAAAATTAAAGTTTATCCTTTAATCTAAAACTAAACTAGTTCAGATTAAAAACTTTACAACAATATTAACCAAACTGATTAATATTCGTATCATATAAAATCGATATATACATATACAAATATATATATATATATATATATATAGATGAACGAAAAATATACCTTTATAGTTTTAATTCTTTAACCCGTTAAATCTAACTGATTTAACCTTTCTGATTAAAAATTAAAATCTATAACATCTTTCAATATTCAAATCTGACAGTTCGAATATTTAAACTTATAAACTGAGATTAACAAAACTTGTTAATCCCTACATTTTTCGATTATATATATAAGAACAAAAATAAATAAACAGATCAAACAATATATAATACAATGTGATAAACTGAGTCGTGGCTCTGATACCACTGTTGGGTTTTATAGCACCTCCTATGTGTCATACTGATTCAAACTCAAACTGGTTTGAACCGACTAAAGGATGAAAACTGATTAATCATTCATAAAAGCGGAACTTGAATGATCAACCACCCAAAAGCCCTAAAGGGTTAGAATCTTTATTTATCACAAAGTATATATATATATATATATATATATATATATATATATATATATATATATATATATATATATATATATATATATATATATATATCGATATTATGTATGTACGAAACAATAAAATATGAACAACATCAAGAACAAGAAGATGAAGATCATATTTTCACTTACCTAGGGTTGCTCAAGTATTAATCCACCCATAATGACACAAAACGAGATCCCGCTAGACAGGTTAGCAAACCACGAAGCTTGATCATGCCTACTTGATGATCGAACCAAAAACCGAACCTCGGTTTTCTCTTGGTGTTCTCGGCCAAACTCCATAGGGAGAGAGAGAGAGAGAGGAGAGAGTTTTTCTTCTATAAATTCATTAGAATGGTTAACCCCAAATTCACCATATAATCTCCTATTTATAAGAATAGGATTTAGGATTATTTTAGGAAACCTTTAAATGTTTCCTTATCTTGAATTAGGATAACTTAATCACCAAGTTAAACTATTATTATTCATAATTAATAAATTGAAAAACAAACTAATATATATATATATATATATATATATATATATATACATGTGCCGTACGCACATGACATATATATATATATATATATTTCAATTTTCTTTATTAATTAATAATAATCCTTGTCCAATTAATAATTTAAATTTAAAATATTAATCTTATTAATTAACAATATATATTTATTTAACTTATAAATATATATTTTCTTGTCAATTAATGACTTGGTAATTAATTCTCTCCGTAAGTTAAAACTATAACTTACTCTTACTTGTTTATAACTAACTGTTATTAAACCGTTCTTTCACTTGTGGTTGCATTACTTCTTGGATTACATTCCCTCACAGGTGTGACCCTTGAGTGCCTTATGGCATTGGACGTGGCATCAGGGTTCGACGGTTATGCACACAAATCCTATCAGTTTATAGAGTATGCATGGTCCTCATTTGGTTCTCTAGCCATTACATACACCCAAGACACTAAGGCTACTTGTGAGAGCAAACTTGAGTGTTCTAAATGTGGTTTATGAGAGAACCATTGCAAGGGGCTTCATGGTTATTTGTTCCAGAGGTGAATTCATGTATTGAAGTTCACCAATGGCTTGCTAGTACAAGAAGATCACGTATACTCGGTGTGGACTAGCAATAAAGGAGAGCTCGGTTTTGTGGCTTTCTTGTTCATCCACCAAGCTTTGGTCTTCTCCAACAAGTTTAAGGATGGTATACTCTCTTCTCCTTGTTTTTCATGTTGCTTAACTTGCATGTAGAGTTTGGTCCATGGTTTGGGGGATATAAAGCATTTTTGTACTTTTGTAGTTCCTGTATTCATGTATTTATGTTGTTCTCGCTTCCGTTGCATGCTTCCTGAAACCCCAACAATTCCTTGCATTCCTATTCCACTACATATATACACGACACTTAAACTTCTTTGTGAGGTGTAAGATTGAGTGTTCTTGGTTTATTCTTGGAATAGGTAAATATGGAGTTCACTTGGATGATTGTTCGAGAGATGGTTTCATAAGTTGAAGACCATTGATGGCAAGCTAGTACTTGGAGGTTGAACTAACTCGGTGTGGACTAGCAATAGAGGAAGGCTAGAGTTTGTGGCTTTCTTGTTCATCCACTATTGGTTGTTCTCCAGCTTGCACAAGAATGGTGTAACTCGTTTTTCCCTTTTTTTTCATGTTTCTTAACTTCCATGTAGAGTATGTCCTTGGTTTGGGGTTTTAAAGAATTTTTTTACATTCGTATATTTTGTATTCTTGGATTCTTGATGTTTTCGCTTCCGTTGCATGCTTCTTGAAACGTCAACAGTGGTATCAGAGCCACCTCTACATGAGTTTTGCACATGGTGGCCTGAAAACCAAAACTTGAAATTTTGATTTTTCCAGAACTAGTTCACGCTAAGAACTTTAAGGAGTTCACACCGTGAACCTTTGATAGAACATGAATTTTTTTCAGTTTTTAAATAAAACCAGCCGACCGCTCTACTACTGAGCTTGAAATCAAAAAAGCTATAATAAGGTAATCCATGGGCATGGAGGGCTCTTCCTCTTCGATTCAAGCAAGTCGACCATTGAATCTATTAAACTAGGCCGCTTCTTCCCCCTCCGCAGGAAGACTTCTGTTGGGGAGATAGAGATATCAAACAATAATCAAACCTATCTATTAATTAAAATAGGATTTGATGCTAACAAAACCACATATTCAGTTTTGTACTTAGATTAGTGAAAAACACGTGTTGTTTTTCAAGTCATACTTAAAGAAATTTCTAAGTAAGGAGCATTAGCTGATAAACAAAAGCATCAACTGAACACTGAGTGTCAGCAAAAGGACTAGCTTCAGGAAGATCAGCTAAGGAGAAAAGACAAGTCTAGAAAGTATCAGCTGAGCATCTACAAGCATCAGCTGAGGATTTAACACCATCAGCTGAGGGTTATCTCAAGATCAGCTGAACAGTTAAGTGATCAGCTGAGTCTATAAATCGATCAGCTGATGCCTTCCATCTACCAGATAAGTTATTAAATTGTCTAAGTCTTTTTCTCTCATAAGCTTATCACCCTAAATGATCAACTGAGCCATCTGGATCTACAAATCATATAGGTTGCTTAGCTTATTCACTGTTACTATAGTATGTTTTATTAGCTGAGCATTTATGAGCAGCTGAGCATATTTTAGTAGCTGAGTCTTTCACATTTATCCTTAACTAAGCAAAAATATGTTTGCAGTTCAGTGTCTATTAACTGATCATTATACAGTACCTCAGTTAATAGTTGTTCATTGTAATATTTTCTTAATTCAAAGGCAGAACATGTGTTGTTCTATTATGCCTTTAGATCTGCCTTTGTAAAAGTATTAAGCACTTTTTGAATCTGCAAAGATACAAAAAGGATTGATCTTGATCTTCTGGAACAGGTAATAGATACTATAGAAGAGAAGATCTTGAAGATACACTTCAACAACTAAGTATGGCTGGCAACTCCATTCTTGGTAAAGTCAAATATTCAGAAAGCATGGTGTTGTATAAAGTACAAGCATGGAAAGAAAAGCTTACTCTCCCAAGGCTAAAAGATAGTACTTTAACAATATAATAATAGATAGTATGATGTTTAATCACTGATAAGGACATTTGCTTTATACGTGTAATGTGTAAAGCAAGTTTACTTTTCACCCACTAACTTTATCTATTATAATATTATTAAATCAAGTATCTTTTGTCTCCTTCTCTTCTCTATTAACCGGATACATCTGCTTATATATACACTTGCATGGAAACATGCAAAGCATCGGAGTTTAACACTGAAATCTCATAAGTTGAGATTGAGAAAGATTTAGCAATTTATTTCTCGGTGTAATCAAACTTGTTAATGTGTTGAACACCTTAGACATTAGTTGTTTAAGGTTAGCTAGTCTATGTGTTAGACAAATCTGTTGCCACCTTTGTTGAACTTAGATTTTCCGCATCTAGTTCATGTAATTATTGATTCAAATCAATAAGAATTAAATAAAGTACATCTGTGTGTTCTTTGTTTTTAAATAGCTAAAGTTTGTATTCAACCCCCCCTTCTACAAACATTTGTTGTTGTAGTATCCATCCGGGACCAACAATTGGTATCAGAGCAGGTAAGATAATCAATATCTAAGATTTGCTTTGCTTACTCTTCAACTTCTTCTACCCCACACTATCAAATGGCCACTCCAAAGGCTACTTCAAACGGTTTCTCAAACAATGGCTCACTCTCAAGGTGTCCAATGTTTGATGGGGAAAACTTTTCCCTCTGGAATAGTAGATTTTATCTTTACATGCCCACCCTTGATGATGTGATGCTCAAGACTGTTACTTAAGGCCCCTATGTTCCTTCCTCTACTGTCCAAGTTACTGCTCCTACTGATACTACTCCTGCTGTTGAAAGATATGTTGTCAAAGTTGTGCCTCAATGGTCTGATGAGGACAAAAGGCTGGTTAATCTTGATGTCAAAGCCAGAACAACCTTAGTCTATGGTTTACCCAATGAAATCTATCATCAAGTTCTTAATTGCAAATCTGCAAAGGAGATGTTAGATACTTTGACTGTTGCATATGAAGGCACTAAAGATGTGCAGGAGAACAAGAAGCTCCTTCTTGTTAGAGAGTATGAGTTCTTCTTTGCTCATAAAGGTGAAAGTCTTACCTAGACGTACACCAGGTTCAACTGAATTGTTAATGATTTAAGAAGGGCAGATGTTCCCAAGAGCAATAAGGAACTTGTGAACAAGTTTCTAGATTCCCTCCTATAATCTTGGTATCATTTTATCACTATGCTAAAACATGGTGAGAAAATCAAGGGACTTTCACTGGTTGGTCTTAATGGTAATCTGATGAACCATGAACAATCAGTGAAGTAAAGGAAGCTCTCTACTAAGGATATGAAAGAAGCTGCAAAAGCTTCATCAACTGCCCTTGGGTCTAAAGATAAAAGATCTAGGAGTTTTGATGTAGTGGTGGATTACTCTAGTAAGGATTAAGAAGAGGTAGAGTCTTCTGAACATGAAGAGCAAGTGGCTGATGTGGAAGAAATTTTGGAGGATATGGACAGCATTGAAGCTGCTTTTGAGCAGGCTGCCATGTTGGTTAAGAGGTTTAAACCTTTTCTCAAAGGAAAGGGTGTCAAGAAGTTTGGGAAGAGACCTTTCAAAGGTGACAGGTCCAAAACCAAGTCTTCTTAAGGATGTTTTTCTTGTGGCAAACCTGTTCACTATGCCAATGAATGTAAGTCCAGGGGAAACTCAAGCTTCAAGGCTCCTTCCGGATCAGACATCAAGATAGATTATGAAGAAGAAGAAGTCTCAAGCCAAAGTGTTGGTGGCTGAGGAAGAGGATTAGGCTGAGGAAGATCTCTCAAGTGATGAAGATGAGGTCCTCACTGCTCAGCTCAGTTTGATGGCAAGCACTGGCAGTTCAAGCAACTTTGATGAAGACATGAAAAGAGCGGCTAAAGCTTGTACCTCTCCTAACTGGGATCCCTCTTCTATGTATCAGGTTGGTAAATTTATAAATTATGATGATAATGAAAACAACACCATGTTTGATTATTTGTGTGTTGAGTTTCAGTCTAATATTCAAAGAGAAAAGAAGCTAAAAACAAAAATAGAATCACTTAAGAAGAAATTAATTCTTAAAGATGAGGAACTTAAACCATTAACAGTTTTGAAAGAAGATCTAGCTAATCAAAAGATATTGAATCAGATCATGATAAAAGAAACCAGTGAAGCAACTCAGAAGTTTAATGACCTTCAAAAAGTAGTTAAATCTCGGTGTGTCTCTACTAAAAAGACCACTCAGTGTGTCAATGAGTAGATTCCAAAACAAGTTCAAGATATTATTGGTGGAAATTACTCCCAAGCAGCTAACTGTGTGGATTTTAATGAGAACATTAATATCTTAGAAAAGGCTGACATATTACCACTTACCTTTCTTAAGGCTGTAAAAGGTAGAAATGTGATCACTAACAAATTTGTTAAAAGTCAAAGTTCTCATCTGAAAGAATCAATTACTCCCAAAAGAGATTCAACTTCAGTTGTCCTGTTAGAAAGTAAAATTATTCAAAAGTTAAAGTCAAAGGATGCAAGTAAAGGGAAAGAGTCATATGTTGATTCCAACTTGAAATTATGTTGTCAGACCTTGAAAACAGATGACTCATCTTTAAGTACTCAGCTAAATGACATTTCATTAGCAAAGGATTCTAGCTCAGTTAATCAATAGCTGATAATATCTACTCAGCTGATAGCCTGTCAGCTGATCATGGATCATCATCTAAGGGCTCAGCTGATCAAGAATCTTCTCCTTCTTCTTTAATAAAAGAAACTGTGAGAAAAGGAAATAAGGTTTGCATTAAATCTAAACCTACCATATCTAACGTTGACCAAAAACTGTTTGTTACTAAGGGTCAACCTAAGATACTTGTAAATAAAGACCTTTAAATTTTACAAGGTCAGTTGCAACAGCTGAGTGGTAAAGTTAGTCAGCTGGTGACCCATAGTCGTCAAAAGACTAAGAAGGTTACTCATAGGAAGTCATCAAAATCTATTCAATGCTCCAAGAATCAAAAATGTTATAAATGTGGTAGCAATGAACATAAGGCACATGACTGTTCCCAAGAGGGTAACTCAAGACAGCGGGCTAATATTGATAACATGTCTGTTTCTATCATTTACAAACAACCTGAAATGAAGTGGATAGCTAGGTGCAAACCACAGGGGTCTACTTAATTGTGGATACCCTAAGTGTTACTAATCCTTCTTTCATTCATAACTGTGCAGAGCCTTAGCACATGGTATCTTGACAGTGGCTGTTTAAGAACTATGACAGGTTGTAAAGCACTTCTCAGCAACTATAAGAAGGTGAAAGGTCCAAGAGTGACTTTTGGTGACAACAACTTTGGGCAAACAAAAGGCTACGGTGAACATCATAATGGGAACCTTAAACTATCAAAACTCTCATATGTTAAAGGGCTCAAGTATAATCTCATTAGTATCAATCAACTTTTTGATGGTGATAATGTGGTTTATTTCACTAAGACAGGAGGTTCCAACATATATAAAGAAGGCAAAACAGTTATTTGTTCCAAGAGAACCAAGGATGTTTATACTCTAGACATATCCTCTGGTGATCCATCTATGTTAACCTGTTTGTACTCAAAATCTGTAACAGACACAAACTGGTTATGGCACAAAAGGCTTTCCCTCTTAAACTTCAAAAATATCAACAAGCTAAGCAAAGGTGATCTAGTGTCAGGACCGCCTTCACTGACTTATGTTAAGCCTAAACCTTGTTCTGCTTGTGAAAAGGGAAAGCAGTACAAAACATCTTTTCCATCTAAGCAAGCCTTATCCATTACTGAACCTTTCTACATGTTGCACATGGATCTATTTGGTCCTGTTGCCACTGCAAGTATTGGTGGAAGTAAGTATGCACTTGTTATGGTTGATGAGTTCTCAAGGTATACTTGGGTCATTTTCCTTAAAGCTAAGAGTGAAGCTGCTGAAGAGATAATCAGTTTTATCAAAAAGATGGAAGTGCTAAATGGCAATCTAGTGAGGATGCTGAGAAGTGATCATGGAACTGAATTTAGAAATCAAACTCTAGAAGGTTTATGTGATGAGAAAGGGATATCTCAAAACTTCTCTGCTCCAAGAACTCCACAATAGAATGGTGTAGCTGAAAGAAGGAACAGAACCTTGATTGAAGCTGCTAGAACCATGCTATGTGAAAGTGGGTTAAGTTTCATCTTCTGGTCTGAAGTTGTTAGCTGTGCTTGCTTTACTCATAACAGATCTCTTGTGATCAAAAGGCACAACAAGACTCCTTATGAAGTGCTAAAGGGAAGGAAGCCTAACATCAGCTTTCTGCATATCTTTGGATGTCAGTGTTTCATCCTGAACCAGAAGGATCAATTGCAGAAATTTGCACCTAAGGCTGATGAAGGTGTGTTTGTTGGATACTCTATCATCTCCAAGGTATAAAGAGTCTACAACATCAGAACAAAGGTCACTAAAGAATCAATTAATGTAAGTTTTAATGAAAATGACTTTGTTGCTTCCTATTCTACTAATCATTCTACAAGTGAGGAATTTAATAATCTTTTGCACACTGAAGATAACATTCCAGTGCAGCTGATCCACTCCCATCAGCTGATGTAGTTGACTTAGATGAAACTGTTCCTATACTATATGAATCCAATGCACAGCCTACCTCAAACCAACCCATACTCTTACTGAATGATGTGAATATTGACTCAAAATCAATGGACTCTAATTCCATATCAAATATTCCTTCATCATTAGAGATACCAAAAGATTGCAACCTTGAAATTCTATCAGCTGATCAACATACCTCCGATCAAGCAGAAATATCATCAGGTGATCCCAACCTAGATATTTTAACTCCCCAAATTCAAAATAACTCCAACTCTCCTATAATCCAAAATTCCTACAAGGACTACAAAGATCATCCAAAAGATCAGGTCATAGGTAACATAGAAGCACATGTACTAACAAGATCAAAAGCTAGCAATTTCTGTTTATACACAGGTTTTGTTTCTATGATTGAACCAAAGAAGGTAGATGAAGCTCTTAATGATCCCCACTGGATTAATGCCATGCAAGAAGAAATGGCAGAATTCACAAGGAACAATGTATGGACTTTGGTGCCAAGACCAAAGGACAAATCCATCATTGGTACTAAGTGGGTGTTCAATTACAAGATGGATAAACAAGGGAAAATCATTAGAAACAAAGCAAGGCTAGTTTCTCAGGGTTATTTTCAAGAAGAAGGAATTGACTTTGATGAAACATTTGCCCCTGTTGTAAGACTTGAAGCAATCAGACTGTTTCTAGCCTATGCTGCCTTCAAAGACTTCAAAGTTTTTCAGATGGATGTTAAGAGTGCTTTCCTTAATGGTGAATTGAAGGAAGAAGTGTATGTCAAACAACCTCCTGGTTTTGAGGATGCAAGCTCTCCAGATCATGTTTACTTCTTAAACAAAGCTTTATATGGCGTGAAGCAAGCTCCAAGAGCCTGGTATGATACCCTTTCTTCTTTTCTAACTAATAAAGGTTTTACAAGAGGAAACATTGATAGCACATTTTTCATTAGGAAATTCAAGGGTGATGTGATTCTTGTGCAGATATACGTAGATGACATAATATTTGGGTCTACAAATTTGGATCTTTTTAAAAAGTTTTCTAAGCTCATGTCTGATGATTATCAGATGAGCATGATGGGTGAACTAAACTATTTTCTTGGACTTCAAATTAAACAAGAGGTTGGTGGAATTCTTCATTCATCAAACAAAGTATGTAAATGACTTACTTAAGAAATTTGAGTTTGAAAATTGTTCTTCAATAAAAACACCTATGTCAACTGCTCTTAAGCTAGGAAAGGACACTGGTGGTAAATCAGAGAACATTACTACTTATAGAGGCATGATAGGTTCTCTTTTATACCTCACTGCAAGTAGAGCGGATATAATGCTCTCAACATGTCTCTGTGCAAGATACCAAGCTGACCCCAAAGAATCACATCTTGCTGCTGTTAAAAGAATATTCAGGTATCTCAAAGAAACTTCTAATCTAGGTCTTTGGTACCCCAAGGACTTAGATTTTGATTTAGTTGGATACACTGATTCTGATTTTGCAGGATGCACATTGGACAGAAAGAGTACTTCTGGTGGTTGTCAACTTCTAGGTGGAAGATTGATAAGTTGGTCAAGTAAAAAGCAAAACTTAGTGTCAACTTTTACTACTGAAGAAAAATACATTGCTACTAGTAGCTATTGTGCACAACTTCTTTGGCTACAAAATCAATTACTTGATTATGATGTGAAGTTTAAAGACACCCCAATACTCTGTTACAATACAAGTGCAATATCAATTTCTAACAATCCTGTTTTGCACTAAAAAACAAAGAACATTGAAATCAGACATCACTTTTTAAGAGATAATGTGCAGAAAAAGAAAGTGTCAATGTACTACATCAGCACTGATTTTCAATTAGTTGATCTGTTTACAAAACCTTTGGATAAGTCTTGGTTTAACTTCCTAATATCCAAACTTGGCATGTTAAATTTGTAAAATATTCTTTTCTTAGGTAGTTAACTTGTTGTGTGAAAATAATTTCATTTTTTGTGAGAATTCTAACTTAAGTACTTATCAAAGCTTCTCCATATCTTACTGATTGTGAATCAGCCAAGTGAATTTTGTTAGCTGACAACCATTAACTAATGCAATACCTCAACTGATCAAGCATCAAGTGTTTTCATTAGCTGACACTTGCTGCTTTGAAAAAGGATCAGCTGATACTCTTCTTTCATCAGCCGATGTCTCTAAAAGTCAAAATTTGTGTCCCCGCAAATATTTTACTAATTTCTCATAGTATTTAATATGTTTCCTAGGTGTATTTAATTCTATTTATTTGTCCATTAGTTGTCTGTAAATTTATTTGCTTTCCGTTAACTCCTTTGGCAGACGTGACAGTTACTTTTTGGAAAATTAATAACAGTGTCAGTTTTAGGTTTTCGAAAAGATATAAATGATAAATTGAGCGGTTTCTAATCTTTATGCTTTCAAAACACTCAACCTTCATCTCTCTCTCTCAAAGAAACCTGCAACCTTTCTACTGTTCATCTTCTCTCCGTCTCTACATAACAATGGTGATGTTCAACCCTGCTGTTACTCCTAATGCTGTTTCAGGTGAGAATGTTATTCCTAACTCTCAAATGACTATCACACCAAACAACATCTTGATTTCCACTGAAATTCTCCCATCTAAAGCAAACTAGGGTTAGGAACCCATCGTACACTTCATAACTGCTCATCCCCTGTTCCCCTGTCTTTTTGGCCATCCTCTGTTCATCTTCCCACAAATTATTAGGGAGATGTGGTACACTGCTAGATACTACCCCAATCAACAAACCATTACCTGTTCCATCCTAAACAATCAAATAACCTAAACATAAATATCTAAACACTCAGAGTTTCCATATTTATTCCTAACTTTGCTCCATTTCAACCATTCCCCACTCATGATCAAACTCTGGCAGTCCTACCTTTGATAGGTTACAATGAACCGGTTACCCATGGAAGATACAAGTTATCTGCTCTAGGTCATGTTAGAATATGCCCACTGATGCGTGTACACCATTTGAATCACTACCGATGATGTATGGGCCTATTGGGTCATACACCGGGGTCAAATCTGACAGCAACTTAAGTAAAGGGATAAAAAATGACAAAAGAGAAAAGTTGACTTCGCAGGCTAAGTTAGCGCCGCTAACACTTATGGGTTAGAGCCGCTAGAGTTGCATGGGCTTTATGTCAAGTCATCTGACAGGCCGCGTTAGCGCCGCTAACTATTATAAGTTAGCGTTTGGCTAGCGCCGCTAAGTCCAAACGGCACCTTTTTGTCAAATCACCTCATATGTTAGCCAATGCATGTGGGTTATGTAGACATCGATCTTGGCCGGCTTGGGAAGACTAAGTGGCATCTAGAGCTTTATAAAAGAGGTCCTTATTCCTCACTTAAGCACTCTTGGCAAGATATACACACACACACACTTTGGCTTATTCTCTCAAGTGCTTCCTTGGAGGGATCTAGAGAGTTTTGGTTCCAGAAATCTTGATTTCATTTTCGTGGTTGCTGTTCTCCTACTGGGTTTTCGAGAAAGAAGAACCTCAAGGAGCTTGCTAGCTCAAGGGATTTGACGTGTTGCCGGGGTATCACCTTCTAGTCGATTCGTTCAAGCTACAAGAAGCAAATTCATCATCTTCATCAAATTTTTGGAGCTTAGGAGCTGGTATAATCTCCTTAACTCTCTTCTTTTGTTGCATTTCATTTCATAGAGATTGATCCATGTTTGGGGTTTTACGGATTTGTGCTTTACATACTTGTACTATGGGCTTTTTGAGCTGTGCCTTGCTTCCTTTGCGTGCCCGAGAAACCCCAACAGTGGTATCAGAGCCACCTCTATGAGAGTTATGCACATGGTGGCTTTGAAAACCCGAAATCGAAATTGTTTGTTTTCTGTCGAACAGAGGTTAGCGGCGCTAACTTTTTCAAGATAGCGGCGCTAGCGTCGCTAAGTCAGTTTTTTGTTCTTGTTTAAAAACAGATTTTGGTCTCGGGTTTTGGCCTTGTTTTTGGCTTCTGGAAATATTTATCTTGTTATTATGATGTTTAAATTCCAGTAGCATATATATATGTTTGGTTGTATGTGTATATAAGTTGGTAACCTTGCCTAGACCATTTGGTTGTTTTGTGTGTTTGGATGCAAATTGGTTGTATTATTATTCTTATGATAAATTTGTAATAATAATGTGGCTTGCATGCCATTTCATTCATCCATGTAATTGTAATAGATAAATAGGTATTTTATGGCTTGTATGCCATTTTTTTCTATTGTATGTATTTTTTATGATGGATGATGACACACATGATGGGTCAAAAGAGATGGAGTTTGGAGCCCATGAAGCCGATGACGTCCAATGGAGATGGCGGGATTAGTGGGAGCTCGCATCGAAGACATTGTCCCTAGAATTGACCAAGTTCTTCCCGTTCGGCTCACGGGATGAACGCATAGGTTTTTATGGCAAGGGTTACCAATTATTTTATTTTATGCGTGTGATGTGATTTTTGTATGCATGGATTGTGTAGGATTCACATGCTAGATAATTTTTCTAAAATTAACAAAATCACAAGTGATTTGATAAAAATGGTTTACAACTCTCTCGCGTGCTCACATACAAGATTAACTCACCTAGTGAAAATAGGTTTTTGTCGCTAATAAGTTAATCTAAAACCAAATCGGAAACAAAAGCCCGTCTTTCCTCAAAACGTAAATCACGCACCATCCATAATACGATACCACCCGAATCTAGTCTTATGGGATTTGGTTGTCGAACTTAGCACGAGCCAATTCCCATAAAACTGTGTGGAAGGTGAGTGTGGCAAAATTCACAATTTTGGTTGTCGAGCTTAGCACGAGCCAACTTTGGTGAGTTTGTTACCGTATGTCTTGATGGACGATTTGCAATTTTAGGTTTGAAATCTTGGTTAATTGTCGAGCTTAGCACGAGTTAACCAAAAAATTTCAAGTTTTAAAATTGGTGCAAGAAGGGATCAAACATGCCAAATGACCATTGGATGTCGTAGGATCCCGCAAGGCGCTAAGGATTGCAATAGAGATTGCAATTGGCAAGATGGTTACCGACCTAAATAATTTTCTCATGTGATCCGCGGTAACCCCGTCACATGGTGGGATGAAATATTGTTCTTAGCCTTGTTAAAGTTGATTCTTTATGGGTAAATTAATTTAACAAGATAATATATATACAACAAACTAACTTAAGTCTACTTTGCTATTTTAGATGGCATCAACAAGCGCAAACACCACCACCACCAACGTTTCTCTACGAGTTTTCCTTGAGAAGGAGAAACTCGATGGCAGCAACTTCATGGATTGGTATAGGCAGCTTAAGCTTGTCCTACGCTATGAAGGGAAGATGCACACCATAGAGGAACCCTTACCCGAGGCACCTCCAAGCGGTGCAACGAGGGCAATCCGTGAAGCGTACGAAAAACGCCTCAAGGAGACTGAGGAGATTACATGCCTCATGTTGAGCACTATGAGTATGGATTTGCAAAAGCAAATGGATCACTTGGGTGCTCACGACCTGATCGTGCAGCTGCGGGATATGTTCCAGCAGTAGGCGAGGCAGGAGAGGTATGAATGCTTCAAGTCGGTTCTCGTTTGCAAGCTTCAAGATGGAGGGAACGTGAGCGCTCATGTTTTGCGTATGAAAGCAAACATTGAGCGCATGGAGAAGCTAGGATTTACCATCGGGAGGGAGATGGCGGTCGACATGATCCTCCAATCCCTGCCCAGTGCATATGATCAATTCACTATGAGTTATCATATGCATAGCATGGATAAATCCTTGATGGAGCTACATGGTATGCTCAAGACTGCCGAAGCGAGCATGACCAAGAGCAAACCATCCTCCTCCTCCACTCCCGTTCTAGCCATCTGGGAAGGCCGCATAACCAAAAAGAAGGCCGCCCCTTCCAAGAATAGGAAGGGTAAGGGAAAGGTTGGCGCTGCCAAGTCTGCCCCGGCCTCCGAAGGCAAGGGTAAGGGGAAGATTCCCCAAGCCAAGACTCCGGAGGATGCAGAGTGCTTCTTTTGTGGGGGCAAGGGCCACTACCGCCGAAGTTGCCCTAAGTACTTGGAGGGACTCAATAAGCTCAAGGCTATGAGAATATCGTGCCCGGAAGCTTCAGGTACGTTCATGATAGAACTTCACCATACTTCTACTTCTAGAGGCTGGGTTTTGGATACTGGCTGTGGCACTCACATATGTAATATGGTGCAGGTGCTAAAGGCAAATAGGAGTTTGGAGAAGGGTGAGCTAGATCTTGTGATGGGGAACTTGGAGTTCGTCCCTGTGGAAGCTCAAGAAAGTTTGGAGCTTTCATTCAAGACTGGCTATTCTATTACTTTATTTGATGTATGCTATTCGCCCTGCGTGGCTAGAAACATTATTTCACTTCATAAATTGTATGACGATGGTTACAATTTCCATTTTGATCATGGTGCTATTATATGCTTTAAAGATAACATTGTTTATTTTAAGGCTTTACCATGTCATGGCATTTATGAGGCAACTGCATACATTAATTCAACAAAGTCTATCATGAATATTGATTCTAGTTCCAAAGATGGTTTGGATAAGTATTCCTTGTGGCATGGTCGTCTTGGCCACATAAACAAGACTCGCATCACCAAGCTTCAAGCGGATGGAATCTTGGAGTCATTTGACCAAGGGTCGAATGATGTATGTGATTCTTGTTTATTAGGCAAGATGACAAAGGCACCCTTCACGGGGACAAGTGGGAGGGGCAAAGACCTCTTAGACATCATCCATATGGATGTATGTGGGCCTTTCAAACATGTTACAAGGAATAACTCGAGATACTTCGTAACCTTTATAGATGATTATAGTAGGTATGGATATGTCTATCTTGTTAAACACAAGAATGAAACCTTTGAGGTGTTCAAGACATTCCAAAACGAAGTTGAGAATCAATTGGGCAAAACGATAAAGATACTCCGGTCTGATAGAGGTGGATAGTATCTAAGTACCGACTTTACCGATCATCTCAAGAATTGTGGAATTATTTCGCAATTAACACCTCCAAGGACTCCACAATTAAATGGGGTCGCTGAAAGGAGGAACCAGACTTTACTAGATATGGTAAGGTCCATGATGAGTCGAACGGAGGTACCTATTAGTTTCTGGGGATATGCCCTAGAAACGGCGTTAAGAATCCTTAACCTTGCACCAACCAAGAAAGTATCGAAAACACCTTATGAAATGTGGCACAAGAAGAAGCCGACACTTTCATACCTACGAGTTTGGGGTTGTCAAGCCTACGTAAGACGTGAGACTGAGGACAAACTTGAACCTAGATCGGAAAGGTGTTACTTTATCGGATATCCTCCTGCCGGTGTTGGATATATATTTTATAAACCTTCTGAGAACAAAGTTTTTGTTGCTCGAAGGGCATTTTTCTTGGAAAGAGAATTGCTATCCAAACAAAGAGGCAACAAGGAAATTGATCATGAGGAAGTTCAAGGATCAACCGATAAAGAACTTGAGGTTGGCACTAGCACTCAACCTAGGACGGTTGAAATTGAGCAAGAGAATGATGCAATACCTGACACTAGTTCATTGCTTACTCCAAGGCATTCCAGTAGAACTCGTTTCAAGCTAGAAAGATATGGATTCTACATATCTGAGGGCAACGAGTTAGTAGTGGACTCTGATGAGCTCACTAACTACAAGGAAGCTATGGTGGGCCCTGAGTCTGCACATTGGAAGGAAGCGATGGAAAGTGAGATGCAATCCATGTCGGATAACCAAGTTTGGGAACTGATTGATCCTACACCCGGGGTTAGGCCCGTAGGGTGTAAATGGGTCTTCTAGAAGAAGACCGGCATGGATGGAACCTTAGATACTTTCAAAGCCCGACTGGTGGCAAAGGGTTTCACTCAAACACCTGGTGTTGATTATGATGAAACTTTTTCTCCAGTAGCAATGTTGAAATCAATCCGAATACTCCTGGCCATTGCTGCATTTTATGATTACGAAATATAGTAAATGGACGTTAAAACCGCCTTCCTTAACGGGAAGCTTTCCGAAGAGGTGTATATGACACAACCTGATGGTTTTGAACATCCAGAGTATCCGAACAAGGTTTGTAAGCTAAAGAAGTCCATTTATGGACTCAAGCAAGCATCTCGCAGTTGGAATCTATGCTTTGATGAGAAAATCAAGGAATTTGGATTTTCGAAAAGCAAAGATGAACCATGTGTATATGTCAGGGCTAGTGGGAGCACTATTGTCTTCTTAGTCCTATATGTGGATGACATATTGCTCATTGGAAACCATATTCCGAGCCTTAAGAGTGTAAAAGCTTGGCTAGGGAATTGTTTCTCAATGAAGGACTTAGGGGATGCGAGCTACATTCTGGGAATTAAGATCTATAGAGATAGATCTAGAAAGCTACTCGGGCTTTCTCAAAGTGCATACATAGATAAGGTCATGAGACGCTTTAAAATGGAGGAATCCAAGAAAGGAAACCTCCCTATGGCACAAGGCTTGATGTTGAGCAAGACTCAATGTCCTACCTCCCAAAAGGAGATAGAAGTAATGGAGCGAGTACCATATGCTTCGGCTGTGGGATCGATCATGTACGCCATGTTATGCACTCGTCCTGATGTGTCATGTGCTTTGAGCATGACTAGTAAATATCAGGCGAATCCCGGAGAGCCTCATTGGAAAGCTGTAAAGAATATTCTTAAGTACCTTAGGCGTACAAAAGAAATGTTCTTGGTTTATGGTGGGGAAGAAGAGCTAAGAGTAAAGGGTTACTCGGACGCTAGCTTCCAAACGGATAGGGATGACTGCTGATCTCAATCGGGGTTTGTATTCCTGTTAAATGATGGTGCTGTCAGTTGGAGGAGCTCAAAGCAAGACACGGTGGCTGATTCGACTACCGAGTCGGAATACATTGCGGCAAGTGAAGCTGCAAAAGAGGCCGTGTGGATGAAGAAATTCATCCAAGATCTACATGTGGTTCCAAGCATCACTGACCTTATTGAGATATTTTGTGACAATGAGGGTGCAGTGGCTTTGGCGAAGGAACCAAGAGCTCACAAGAGAACAAGACATATTTTGCGCAAATACCACTTCATACGGGAAGTAGTTGAGAGTGGTGAAATTGTCATAAGCAGAGTAGCATAGGATGGAAACCTTGCGGATCCATTCACGAAGCCATTATCGCAGGCAGCTCATGATTCTCACACTAATGCTATAGGTGTAAGATTCGCCAGCGATTTGGCTTGAGTTATGTATTTAGTTTGTTTAATATGTAAATTTTATATTTTGGGAACGATATAGACAGTATTGTAACTTATGCTTGTTTCGATATATAATAGAGATTATATATGCGTATGATACGGTTACATTCATAAAACTCTACTGTGTTCCATCTTAGCATGTTTAATCACTTCCGGAAATATTTTATATTTCAAACTTTCCACGGTCAGTCAATCTTGTGGAAGGAAGATTGAATTAAGACCGACATAAGCATGTGACCTTGAATTCAGTTTGGTCGAATTAAGGAGCAATGCCTATCTATACTTGAAAAGAGTTTCAAGTGACTGGAAGACCCACACCCAAGTATACTCCATGGATTATAGTCACGAGCAACTTGGGATGATAATATCTTACGTCCTTAGACCTGAAATGTATGATCCGCTATATCATACTTCTTTCTTACTTTGGCCATCTTCAAAAGCAGTTCGTAACTGGCTGTGATAAAGGAAATGGCTAGATAAGTTAAGGGGTATGGTTTAGGGTTATACAGTCAAAAAGGGATTTGTTCCTCTGATATGAGAGATATCACTGGGCCCTTCGATAATTGGGAGCTGACACCAAAATTATGCATGGCCATGCACAAGGAGTATTGATTTAGAATCAGATATGTCCATAACTTTTGGTCACCACTAATCAAGATCGAGAAACACAATCGTGAATGATCTGGAGATTGACACTAAATCCATGTCTCTTGTTCACATTGATATCGTGAACAAAAGGATGTTTAAGATCACTTATCTATAGAACCTTTCTTTGTGAACAGGTTTCATTCGGATAATGAAACCCATACTGACTTGGGGGCAATGATGTTTTTGCTAGAGACCGCTCATTGTCTGTGATTTGTTAGAAATGGTGCATCATGTGCAAGTGGGAGTTTGTTAGAATATGCCCACTGATGCGTGTACACCATTTGAATCACTACCGATGATGTATGGGCCTATTGGGTCATACACCAGGGTCAAATCTGACAGCAACTTAAGTAAAGGGATCAACAATGAAAAAAGAGAAAAGTTGACTTCGCAGGCTAAGTTAGCGCCGCTAACCATAAGGTGTTAGCGCCGCTAACACTTATGGGTTAGAGCCGCTAGAGTTGCATGGGCTTTATGTCAAGTCATCTGACAGGCCGCGTTAGCGCCGCTAACTATTATAAGTTAGCGTTTGGCTAGCGCCGCTAAGTCCAAACGGCACCTTTTTGTCAAATCACCTCATATGTTAGCCAATGCATGTGGGTTATGTAGACATCGATCTTGGCCGGCTTGGGAAGACTAAGTGGCATCTAGAGCTTTATAAAAGAGGTCCTTATTCCTCACTTAAGCACTCTTGGCAAGATATACACACACACACACTTTGGCTTATTCTCTCAAGTGCTTCCTTGGAGGGATCTATAGAGTTTTGGTTCCAGAAATCTTGATTTCATTTTCGTGGTTGCTGTTCTCCTACTGGGTTTTCGAGAAAGAAGAACCTCAAGGAGCTTGCTAGCTCAAGGGATTTGACGTGTTGCCGGGGTATCACCTTCTAGTCGATTCGTTCAAGCTACAAGAAGCAAATTCATCATCTTCATCAAATTTATGGAGCTTAGGAGCTGGTATAATCTCCTTAACTCTCTTCTTTTGTTGCATTTCATTTCATAGAGATTGATCCATGTTTGGGGTTTTACGGATTTGTGCTTTACATAATTGTACTATGGGCTTTTTGAGTTGTACCTTGCTTCCGTTGCGTGCCCGAGAAACCCCAACAGGTCACCCATGGAAGTACTTAGCCAATATAGTCATTAGGTGCTTTGGTCACAAGTCTGGCAGTCATGACCTCTTGAACCAAACAGAGTTAATGGTTCTTCATGCCTTGGTCACTGGAAGAAATATTGACTTTGCACAAGTCATTTTTACTGAGATGGTGGATAAGATCACCTTGGCCACTGCTAAGAAAACAACAAGGACTCATGTTCCTTATATCAGATACTTAAGTCTGTTTCAAGCTTTGCAGTGGGAAGCATATACACACTTGAATGTTAATCTCAACACCATGCCTATTCCTCGTATGGATTAGAAGGTGTTTCATTTGATAAGAGAAGGTACTGGTCCTGCATTGACTCCAGCAATGCAAGAGTTGATTGATGAGGCTGCTGACGATAAAAATGTTGATGAGGAGAAACAAGTTGATGAAAACATGGATGAAGCTGAAAATGTAGATGATCAACCAGAATATGAAGTTATGGAACATGTTGCTGAGCCATCAAGTGTCCTACACCATATGGAGACACTTTCTCTGGAACAACAACACAATGAACTCCAGGAACCTCTCAAAATTCGGCTCTCTCTCTCACACTCACAAGAACAACCCAAATGTTTCCTTATGTGTGTGTTTTTACACCTTCAACATTAGAGAGAATAATGAGAGAGTTGCATGTAATATTCATCAGCCTCTAAGTGATCTGGAGTTACCCAAGACCGACCTAGAGAACCCCAAAAAGGAGTGACATGCATTGGTGGAGTGTGGAGGTAGAGGGAATAAAGTTGTAATCTGACAGACGGGTTAGCGCCGCTAACCGCCCAAACGTAGCGCCGCTAACCACTTAAGGTTAGCGCCGCTAACGCGGCCAAGTTAGCGACAGCAGGGTTTAGCGCCGCTAACCCTTCCTGATTACCAACTATCTTTAATTATTCATTTCTCACCCTCCCTTTTAGGTTGTTGTCAAGATCAACCCCCGGCGTGTGACCCGATAGGCCCATACTTCATCGGTAGTGATCATTTGGCGTACGTGTGACAGTGGGCATACTCCAACAGATTCCCACTTGCACATGACTCTACGTACCCAATGCATCACAGACAAGGAGCGGCCTCTAGTAAGACATCCTGCCCCCAAGTCAGTATGGGTTTTGTCTTCATCACAAAAACCAATCTGCAACCCATGTGAAAAAGGTCCTATCGATAAGTGATCAATCATCCTTTTGTTCACGATATCCGTGCGAAGGTGAGACATGGTACTAAGTCATTCTCGGCCCTTCACGATTATGTTTCTCGATCGAGATTAGTGGTGACCAAAACATGCAAGTTGCAATCAGATTCATTAATCATTGCACACTTGAGCACGGCCGTGCATTTTGGTGTCAGCGACCAATCATCGAGGGGCCCAGGGATATCTCTCTAAACAGAGGAACAAATTCCTTTGACTCACATTGCCCACCACAGAGATCATACTTTGCCCAGCTGCTCCCTTTATAACAACCAGTTACGGACTGCGTTTGAAAACAACTAGAGCAAAGCAAACCAAAGTGATGCAGACACATGTATCTCCAGTATGAGGATGAACTGATATTATCTTCCTGATTTACTCATGACAAGTACCATAAAGTAAAATCAGGTGTGGGTCGTCCAGTCACTTGAAACACTTTCAAGTACAGGCGAAGAATTGCGTCCCCGTGCCCCAATCCCCATTGGACACATGACCAATTACTTCCCTCAGTCTTAGTTCAGACTTCCTTCCCATGAAGAATGACCGACTGTGGACATTTAGAATGTAAAACATTCAGGGAAGAGGTAAAACATGCAAAGTTGGAACACAATAAGGCTTACTGAGAGTATCCGCTACACGCGCATTACCAAACCCTTTTGATAATCGATACAAGCAGAAGCTCAACATTGCTTAATGTTCCCAAAAGAAAAACATATCAAAAATATTACTAAAACGAACTTAAGCCAAGTATATGCAGGCCCTAGTCTGATATAAAATCACTAACCCGCTACTATAGCTTAGTTCACGGATCCGCCACCATTGCTCTCCGTGTGTACTCTGATTATGATCGTATCCCTACTCCAACCAACCACTTCTAAAGTGTGCGTTGATGGGATTATGATCAATTGTCCAAGCCGTTATACATGCATTGTCTTAAAGGAATCCAATAAGACAAACAACGCTTGGAACTAAAATTTAATGTGCATGAGCCATCATACTCTCATAGTTTTCATAAAGATCTCTATAGAGTTATTGATGCTCTAAAATTAAAATCTTATTTGCTTAAGCCATTGTACTCTTATAGTTTTCACAAGGATCTCTATAGAGTCACCAATGCTTTAAGAATAAAATCTTATGTGTTAAAGTCATCGCACTCTCATAGTTTTCACAAGGATCTCTATAGAGTCACCGATACTTTAAAATCAAATCTTATGTGATTAAGTCATCATACTCTCATAGTTTTCATAAAGATCTCTATAGAGTTATTGATACTTTAAAAATTTACATTTACTAACGACACAATATTTGTAGGATCACAAACCCAATCGAATTGGAGATTATCCCAAAACATAAACTATCACCCAGAGTAATAAATTACTCTCATATCTTATGATTAACAAGAACATATCTTAATATTTCTTGTACTTCATAAATTGCTTTGTTAATCCTCAATGGACGTATAATTCTTGACTCAAGCCAAAAATGATCAAGATATTATCTCCATTATTGCATATGTCCAAGACATATCACATAGGATAACAACAGCCCTCCCACTAGCTCTGACATCTATCCAAGTTTCATCGTTGGTCACTGAAAACTCAATCGCTTGATTTTCACAACACGAAACTTAGATGTTTGTTGAAGTTCAAGGCAATCCTTTTCATGTTTTGTAGATATTACATGGATACTTTTAGATGTAAAGCACCTTCGGACAGTGTTACCAACACTTCCTCATTGAATTCCTATTACGGAATACGGTCTTTGCATCAAGCAGCCATGAAACGGCGTAAGTGTCCGTGTAAACTTCAACATATCCACTGGAAGAATGTCTTCATATGATACCTTCCACATGGTCAATCATCATGAAACCAATTCCAACCGGTCAGTATTTGAAGTTATCTACAAACTAATCCATGCAGATCTTATATCCAAAAGATCTATTTACACCTTACTGGACTCATCTAGGTGTTGGATTATCCAAGCTCATTCTTGAAATCCAGCATGGATTATAGCTTATCTCATTACCTTTTCCTTATCTTAGTAGACCCAAGGTCCATTACAGATTCCGGTAATTGATACATACGCAATGTATTATCAATAAGTCATCGTCCTCATGTATGTAATACATTTCCGGCCTTATGATGACTATTACCAGACTTATGAAGAGGTAATATCATAATGCCAAGTACTTCAACATTGCCATGTTAAATTCCAATCATTACTGATTGAATGCTAGTGTCAACATCAGGTCATTATTTAAATTACACGTTCTTTCACTGGAATGCTTCAGTTGTTCATTTCCCTTTTCGAGCAATTCTCCTCAGTTCTCAAAAGTTTATGAAAAGAACATCCAAAACCAAGAATAACATGTTTAAATGTATTAGCATCTTTTAAAGTTCATCCATCTCCCACTAAATGTAGACAATATAACTTTAATCCATGAGGTAGATAAGCAAAGCTATCTTTCTAGTCTAACCTCCATGGTTGCTAATTTGACCATCTTTGTTGTAATAAAACAAGAACATTGCCCGTCACACTCAAGTACACCTATCTGTCAGGTTACTTAAGTCTAAGCCATCAAATGGAATCATAACTAGTATGTTCCTTTTCTCCACTTGGCGATCCATGTAGAACATGTATCCTAGGAGAGTTAAATTATGAGATATTCTCATAATTCTTTTGATGAATAAGGAATCTATTATATCTCAACATCTCCAAAAGACTTGAGTATTTTAGTTTCCTTTTTGCCCTCTTCACATGTTATGAATTTGTTACGGGTGAGCTTTGAATACTTCTCAAGTTTCAAACACTTTTCTAATACCCTTTTCTTCTACCTTCATAGGTAAAGGTAACAAATTTATACTTAGTTCATCCTTATGACTTTGTTTGATTGTACCTTATACGTGAAGTGCAAGCGTAGTCCAACAAACTTTTATTCCTCTCACTTCAACTAGTGAAGGAAGTCATAGGTATTTAACTTTATAAGCAAGATTCAATCATTAACTAATAGCTCAAAGCTAAAAGATTCCAAGTACCTATCCACATGGTGCTTGGTAACGATAATCTTGTTTATATGGTTAAATTACCAATGTTGTAAGGATAACTAATCAATGATCATATTATTACTTCTTAAGCAAAAGCTTATTATTTATGCCACGACATGAATAAACTTTGATATAAAACTCTAAACCCACAATAACATAATTCAAAGTAATATTCATCGTCATCGATAGCATAGAAGATACAATGCTTCTTGCTACGCAGGGCGTAAAACATCTATCTAATGAAGTAATAAATTAGCTGGTAGGAATGACAAGATCAACTCTTCAAATCCTTTTAGCAAGAGATAAGCACACAAGCTTCTCTTCACTTCTTCCAGCTCTCCATGCATCATCGGCCTACTTCGGATAAACACCTACACTTTGCAACAAACAAGTTTGTGACAAACGTGAGTGTTTTGACTAGCGTTCAAAAAACCTAGTCTTTTGAAGTAGAAGATCAATGGAGTATAATCATGAATGTACCTGAAGTCGTGGAGCTAACGTTCTTCCGCTTTAGGATACTTAGCTCATTCAGGCACTTAGGGCAGGCGTGACGGCGCCAATTTCCAATTTCCCCACAAAAGTAGCAAACTACCCCAAGTGAAACGTTATCTCGAGGCACAATCTCATTTGCCTCAACTTCCACATTTATGGTAGGCTTAGTCAAACCAAGCTTTCCATTTGAGGTCAGTTTCTTCTTCTTATGTTTTTGATTCCCAGTAGCCTTAGCGGGTGTGGACGAGATTTGCTTTCCTTTGGCCATGTTCAACTCAGCAGCCTTTAACATGCCATGAAGCTCACTTAAGGACCATTCCATATTGTCTTTGAGATATTCCATGACGAACTTCTCATAAGACGTGGGCAGGGATTGGAGAACCAAGTTCACCATCAAATCCCTCCCTATGGGAAATCCAAGTCTCTCCATTTGGTCCATGTACGCCTTCATCATAAGGACATGAACACTTACATCCCCGCCTTCCTTCATCCTACGACCGACCAAAGCCTTGACATACTCAAAAAGTTCTTATCTAACTTGCTGCGGGAACATGTCCTTTAGCTTATTAATCATGTCGTACGCACTCATATGCTTGAGTTGCTTTCGCAGCTCACAGCTCATAGTTGACAACATGAGACAAGAAACATCTTGTGTATCTCTGACACGCTTTTCCCATGCGTATCTCGTGGCCCAGCTCGCATTGGTAGCAGGTGGCTCCGGAAGAGGCTCCTCAAGGACGTGCAACTTTGACTCGTGTTGAAGGACAATCCTTAACACACGATACCAGTCAACGAAGTTCACTCCTATGAGTCTCTCCTTTTCAAGGAACAAACGAAATGATAGTTTTGATGTAGTGTCGTTAAGATTTGTCATCTAAAAGAAGAGTACGAGTTTTAGTAAGTATTGACATAATCCTCGTTATGATAATTACCCAATTGATTTAAGAAAACCAAATTATCTTAACAAGGGCTAAGAACCTACAAAATACCCCAATCCATGACGGGTATGCCGCGGATCACTTCATGAAGCTATTTTAGGCAGGTAAACGATTTACCAATTGCAATCCGTGATTGCAACTCTTAGACACTTGCGGGATCCTAGGTACTCTCAGCACCCATTTGGCATGTTTGATCCCTCTCACACCATTCCTCATTAATCCACTTTGATAGCTCGGTATGGGCACGACAACTACCAAGGCGTTTTAAATCTTGGAATTGTAAATCAACCGTCAAGATACACGGTGGTACTCTAGCCCAATGGCCGGCTCGGCTAAGCTCGACAACCGACCCTTGCGAGTTGCCACACGCACCTTCCACACAGTTATACAAAACCGGCTCGGCTAAGCTCGACAACCGATCTTGCTTCACTAGATTCGGGTGGTGTCATCTTACGGATGGCGTGAGATTTACAATTTTGAAAAACGGGATTTTGTTTTACCAGTTAAAACGATTTTAACCAATTCTTGTCTGTGTGGCGCGCGGAGTTTGTAAACAAGTTAAAAAAACTCTTTGGTTTTATTATTTTTTTGAAAAGTTTTCTAGCATGCGAAGATCCTAAACATCCATGCAAGAAACAAAAAGAAATAAAACCTACCACGCATGTAATACAAGTCCGGTAACGAGCCATAAACCCTATGCGTCTTACCCGCGAGCCTACGGGCAAGACTAAGTCATCTAAGGACTAAGCCGAATGACTTGATGTGTGCTCCTCCCACTCGATCCAATGCGTCTTCTACCGACCTTCGGATCCAAGTATGCCAAGACACCCTCCAAATGGTTCTTGTTGGTTGCTTCGGTTCACCTCTTACAATTTACAAATTTAAAAGGAAATGGCATGCAAGCCACAATTTCAATTCTAAGCTAATACTACAAATTACAAAGAATACGAAATCGGCATGCAAGCCGTTAAATTTACAACCCGAATAAATTAAATTATTACAAACCATTATGTGGTATAAACCACCAAATGAATGAACAAATTAATTTAAACAACCAAACACATCACATAGGTCTCAAAGGCTCAAAATGTTACCGGATACACATACTACAACCACATACAAGAAATCACAAACTTCACATGGTGTGCCACACAAAACCATGCAAATCTTATATGTCTTGGTTAAGATTATCAAATCACTCAAGGCACAAATAATCCTATGTACATATGCATTAGGAATTTTAAACAATTCAAAATTCCATAGTCATATGTACACAATGTAAGTATATGCAATTAACCATTTTCATGCCTAAATGTTAATCCACATATAAATACATCAACCAAGACATAAGGCAAGTTAATCAAATCTCAACACAAAACTGGAATAAATTCCAGAATCAACAAGTAGCTCAATCGATCCAACAAAATTGATTTTAGGCAAAATGCATTCTGCCAGATGGGTTAGCGCCGCTAACTATAAAAGTTAGCGCCGTTAACTCCGACTTAGCGCCGCTAACGCGAGACGACTTAGCGACCGCTAACTACGGGATAGCGCCGCTAACATGGAAAGGTTAGCGCCGCTAAACCCTGGACAGAACCAAAAATCACATTTTTCGGATTTTCAAAGCCACAAAGTGCAAATGTAGTGTAGAGGTGGCTCTGATACCACAGTTGGGGTTCGTGGTTCATCACAGCGGAAGCATGCAAGTACGAATTTAACAAACAAAACAAACCACAAAGTGAACCCCAAGGAGTGTACCAATCTCTACAACTAAGATAAGCAACTAAAAGGAAGAGAGAAGAGAGAAATACCCCTGATATCTCTGGAGTTGATGTAGATCAAGAACCGAGCTATGGCACCTTCCTTGCTCTATCGAAGTCCACCCCGGGAAAACCGTGATCCACTCGTACTAGCGAGCCATCAAGTGTCCTACACCATATGGAGACACTATCTCTAGAACAACAACACTATGAACTCCAGGAACCTCTCAAAATTTGGCTCTCTCTCTCACACTCACAAGAACAACCCAAATGTTTCCTTATGTGTGTGTTTTTACACCTTCAACATTAGAGAGAATAATGAGAGAGTTGCATGTAATATTCATCAGCCTCTAAGTGATCTGGAGTTACCCAAGACCGACCTAGAGAACCCCAAAAAGGAGTGACATGCATTGGTGGAGTGTGGAGGTAGAGGGAATAAAGTTGTAATCTGACAGACGGGTTAGCGCCGCTAACCGCCCAAACGTAGCGCCGCTAACCACTTAAGGTTAGCGCCGCTAACGCGGCCAAGTTAGCGACAGCAGGGTTTAGCGCCGCTAACCCTTCCTGATTACCAACTATCTTTAATTATTCATTTCTCACCCTCCCTTTTAGGTTGTTGTCAAGATCAACCCCCGGCGTGTGACCCGATAGGCCCATACTTCATCGGTAGTGATCATTTGGCGTACGTGTGACAGTGGGCATACTCCAACACCCTGTGGCGGGGCCACCCTCTTGGCGACACCCCTTCTCGGCCAAGCCCTCCCTTGGGGCGAGGGTTTAGGGTTTAGGGTTTGGTGGTGGACACACATACGGGAACGTTTATTTCTAGGGTATTGTTTTTTTTTTTGGCGGTCTAGCAGCCAGTTCAAGGCTGCAGTAGCTGTGTATCCCCCTTCAGCAGTTTCAGGGTATAATTCTAATCCTTATTAAATGACTGTTATGGATTGAGACATATATTATATCTATTTAATCTTGATTTATTGTTCTGTATCCCCACCTGATCCAGTTGGGATCCTGGAAACGGGATTTACTGTTTTTATTTCCGCTGTGCTTGTTGTACCCTGTAAATCCCTACATTCTTTCAGTTAAGGTAATTGTACCTTCCCATGCAAAGAAAAATTTTCATATTTTCCATTGTGATCGTCCATATACCCTCTTTTAGATTCCATAATCCAAAGATTTGCACCACATGCAGTGTATTCTTCAATAGGATCGCAAGATGAAAATAATCTGGGTAAATTTTAATGATAAATTGTTATTTTGATATATAAAGTTGTAAACACAATGAAAGGTATAATGATTTCTAACCTTTTGAAATGCCTGCTAAGCAATCTCTTGTAGTCTTTGTTACGTTTTGGATATTAGCAACATTATTTCAATCATACTCAATAAAACTTCATGTAATGGGCATTCTGTTCATATTCATCCAACAACGCTGTTATGTTATTATGTAATGCGAAAGTAAATATGTGTATTATATTTTATTGAAAATAAGATTTTTTTAATTCTTAATTTAGTGTAATGGGCAATCTGTTTATATTTACCCGACAATGGGTGATGTTATTATGTAATGTGAATGTATAAATGTGTACTATTTTGGATTCCAAATAAGATTTTTTTAAAATTCATAATTTTCTAAAAGCAAAACATTGGGTACCTTCTTCCGAGCTTCGTGAATGAACGGCGTTATCAATTTTCTTTCGTTTCCCTTGTAAAATCCTGAGTCGTTGTTGATGGGGTTCTATGACCACAGCGGAAGCAAAGGTATAACATGTAAAGCTAATGGTACAAGCATACAAAGCAAAAAAAACCCATGAATGGACCAAGCTCTATGTCTATCATTTGCAACATGTAAAAGGAAGAGAAGTGAGATTATACCCTTAGAAGACTCCTGGAACAAAGATGAGAGTGTTGGTGATGACTAGAAAGTCACAAAGAGCTTTTCTCTATTGTAAGTCCACTCTGGGTATGCTCAATCCACTTGTACTAGCAAACTTGTATGGACTTCAAACTCTTAGAACCTACACAAGAACAACAAGCCTTCCTTTGTTTCTGGTCTACTTGGTCTCACACTCAAAACCCACTCTAAAAGCCCTTTCTAAGTGTATGTAATGTGAGAGTGACAAAAGGAATGAAAGGCAAGGCATGTAATGGAATTTTATAAACTCAAAAGTGCCGATTCATCTCCCCATAACCGGACACAAGGTTCTCCAAAAGAAGGCCATGCATTGGCTATAAAAGGACGTGGAAACCAAATGATTGCAGTCTGATAAACATTCGCGCCGCGAATTCCTTAAGAATTCACGCCGCGAATGTTGCCAGAGATCGAGCCGCGAATTCCTAAAGGGATCGAGCCTCGATCTCCGACTGCACACCAACCATTTTCCATTTTGACACTTTTAGTCTCTCTACTTAGGCTGTTGTTAGGATTGATCCCCGGCGTGTGACCCAATAGGCCCATACCATATCAGTACTGATCTACATGGCGTACGTGTGTCAGTGGGCATACTCCAATAGTTTTAGCCTATTATTCTTTGATACCATTTTTTCTATATATGGATCAGGCATTTCTAAAACATAATGAGAATGTAAACACAGAAATCATAAGCAGTATGACAATTAAAACACGTTATAAAAATAGCTTTAAGTATTATGATTATGTACCAGATAAGTAGCTATTATAAGTAGCTACTCTCATACGTGATTGCTGTTAGAATATGCCAACTGACACACATACGCCATTTAAATCACTACCGATGATGTATGGGCCTATTGGGTCACACACCGGGGTTCAATCTCGACAGCAACCAAAGTGCAGGGACTAAAGGACCCAAGTTGCAATAGATAGTGTGCAGGAGCAGATCGCACCTAGATCTCTTGGTAGATCGCGGCGTGATCTGTAGTGGCGGTCATGCCGGGATTTCGTAAGGGATAGTGGCGCAATCTTCTGTCAGACTACATGCAGCTTTTTCCTCTTGAATTGTCCAATGCATGTTAAACTCATGATTAAGTTTGGCCGGCCTTGGGGCAACTCAAGTGACATTTTGATGTCTTTACAAGCACCCCTCATGTCTTGCTTTCTATCCTTTTGCCACATTCCACTCATACATACTTAAGAGAAACTTTGAAAGGCTTTTTAGAAGTAAGTTATTGTGTGAGTCCAGAAGAAGAGCACTTGGTTGCTGTACCTAGGTGATTTCCAGTAGTGAAGATCAACAAGGCTTGCTAGCACTTGGAGGTTGGCGTGTACCCGGGGTGGACTTCAAAAGAGGGAGTTCATTTTTGGCATCTAGGATCATCACTACTACATCTACAACTCCAAAAGTTCCTTAGAAGGGTATAACCTCTTTCTCTTGTTGTTTTCTTGTTGCATTTCTTTGTTATAGAGTATAAAAACCCGAATCAAAATTTTTAGTTTTCTGTCGCAAGGAGATCGCGTCGCTATCTTAGATATAGCGGCGCGAAACCTTATGATAATAGTGGCGCGATTTGTGCTTCGGTCACGAAAACTGAAATAGATCACGGCACTATCTTATAGATAGCAGCGCGATCTTGAGGCAGAATAGAAATTTTGTTTTTAAATTAAAATCCGTTTTATTTGGGTTTTAGGCACTAAAATTGGTTTCTGGAAATTTGTTCCAGAAGTCATTGTTTTGGTTTATTATGTTGCCTTGTGTCTTGATTGATGTATTTATATGTATATTATCATTTTGGCATGAAAATGGTAATTGCATATACTTACATTATGTATATATGAATATGTTTCACCAAAGTTGGTTTGGTGTTACTAATGCATATGTACATGGGATTATTATGTGCCTTGAGTGTTTGTGAAATAATCTTAATTAAGATATACTTTTTTGCATGGTTTGTGGCACACCATGTTTATTAGTTTGGTTGTATGTGGTTGTACTTGAATTGGTAACCTTGTCTAGACCAGTGGTTGTTTGTATGCATGCATTTAGTGTCCTAGTGTCACATGGGATGTAATTATTATTAAATTTGTTAATTTATAATAATAAGGTGGCTTGAATGCCATTTCATTCGTCCGTGTAATTATAATAGATAAATAGAAAATTGTGTGGCTTGCATGCCATTTCAATTTCTATTGTATGTAGTGGGAGCTCGCATCAAGACCTTTTGTCCCATAGTTTGACCATGTTCTTCCCGTTAGGCTCATGGGAAGAGCACATATGATTAAGGCAAGGGTTACCAATTATGTTTTGTATATGCGTGTGATGTGATTTTTGATCTTGCATGGTTGCTTAGGTCTCGCATGCTAGAAAATTTTTCAAAATTAATAAAATCACAAGAGATTTGTTAAAAATTGTTTACTTTTCTCGCGTGCGCTCACATGCAAGATTAACTCGTAAGTAGTGGAAACTAGGTTTTGTCACTAACTAGTTAATCAAAACCAAACTGGAAACAAAAACCCGTTTTTCCAAAACAAAGTAAATCACGCATCATCCGTAAGTCGATACCACCCGAATCTAGTCTTATGAGATTTGGTTGTCGAGCTTAGCACGAGCCAATTCTCATGAAACTATGTGGAAGTTGAGTATCACATATCCACAACGATGGTTGTCGGGCTTAGCACGAGCCATCTTTGGGAGGATTTGTTACCGTATGTCTTGACGGACGATTTACAATTTTAGGTTTGAAATTTTGAGTGATTGTTGAGCTAAGCACGAGTCAACCAAAATTTCAAGACTTAAGATTAGTGTGAGAAGGGATCAAATATGTCAAATGACCTATGTTGTCGTAGGATCCCGCAAGGTACTAAGGATTGTGATAGAGATCGTGATTAGCAAAAAGGTTGTCGACCTAAATAATTTTATCATGTGATCCACGGTAAACCCGTCACATGGTGGGATGAAATATGGTTCTTAGCTTTGTTAAGATGATTCTTTTGGGTAAATTATTTTAACAAGATTATATCAAACTAACTAAATCTACTTTGCTATTTTAGATGACATCAACAAGCGCAAACACCACCACCACCAATGTTTCTCTACGAGTTTTCCTCGAGAAGGAGAAACTCGATGGTAGCAATTTCCTGGACTGGAAAGGCAGCTTCAGCTCATCCTACGCTATGAAGGAAAGTTACATACCATAGAGGAACCCCTACCCGAGGCACCTCCGAGTAATGCTACCAGAGCGGTCAAAGAGACATATGACAAGCGTCTCAAAGAGACCGAAGAGGTTAAGTGCCTTATGTTGAGTACCATGAGCTCCGACTTGCAAAAGCAAATGGAGCACTTCGGTGCTCACGACTTGATCGTGCAGCTGAAGGACATGGTCCAATAGCAGGCGAGGCAAGAAAGGTACAAATGATTCATGTTTGTCCTAGCTTGCAAACTCCAGGACGGCACGAATGTTAACGTTCATGTCTTGCAGATGAAAGAAAACATTGAGCGCATGGAGAAGTTAGGATTCACCATCGGGAGGGAGATGGCGGTCGATTTGATCCTCCAATCCCTGCCCAGTGCATATGATCAATTCATAATGAGTTGTCATATGCATAGCATGGACAAATCCCTTATAGAGCTGCATGGTATGCTCAAGACTGCCGAATCAAGCATGACCAAGAGCAAGCCATCTTCTTCCAATCCCATCTTGGCCATCCGGGAGGGCCGCATCCAGAAGAAGAAGAAAGGCGCCTCTTCCCCAAAAGGTAAGGGAAAGGGAAAGGGAAAGGTTGGTGCCACTAAGCCTACCCCTTCCACCGATGTAAAGGGAAAAGGGAAACTTACCCAAGCCAAGACCCCGGAGGATGCACAATGCTTCTTCTATGGGGGCAAGGGGAATTACTAGCGAAGTTGCCCAAAGTACTTAGAGGGGCCCAACAAGCTCAAGGCGATGAGCATTTCGGGACCTAACTCTTCAGGTACGTTCATGATAGAACTCCGTCATACTTCTGCTTCTAAAGGCTGGGTTTTAGATACCGGCTGTGGCACTCACATATGTAATATGGTGCAGGTGCTAAGGGCAAGTAGGAGCTTGGAGCGGGGAGAGCTGGATCTTGTGATGGGAAATTTGGAAATTGTGTCAATGGAAGCTAAAGGCAACTTGGAGCTTTCTTTCAAGACCGGCTATTCTATTTTATTAAAAAATGTATGTTATTCTCCCAATGTGGCTAGAAACATTATCTCTTTCCATGCGTTGTATGATGACGTTTTTAATTTTCACTTTGTTAATGGAACTATTGTATGCTTCAAAATGATGTTGTCTATTTTAAAGCTTTACCGTGTCATGGCATTTATGAGGCGGATGCATACATTGAATCAAGAAACACTATCATCAACATTGATTCAGAATCCAAAAATTGTTTGGATAAGTTTTCCTTATGGCATAGTCGTCTTGGTCACATAAACAAGACTCGCATCACCAAGCTCCAATCTGATGGGATCTTGGAATCATTTGACCATAGGTCAAATGAAATATGTGAATCTTGCTTATTGGCAAGATGACCAAAGCACCCTTCACCGGTACTAGTGAGAGGGGAAAGGACCTCTTGGAAATCATTCATACTAATGTATGTGGTCCTTTTAAGCATGTCACAAGGAACAACACTCGATACTTCGTTACCTTTATAGATGATTATAGTAGGTATGGATATGTCTACCTTATTAGACAAAAGTCCGAGACTTTTGAGGTGTTCAAGACATTCCAAAACGAAGTCCAAAATCAATTGGGCAAAAATATTAAGATACTCCGGTCTGATAGAGGTGGAGAGTATCTTAATGCCGAATTCAACATCTTAGAAATTGTGGAATTGTTTCACAATTAACACCTCGTAGGACTCCACAATTAAATGGGCTTGCCGAGAGGAGGAACCAGACTTTGTTTGATATGATCCGGTCTATGATGAATCGGACAGAGGTACCTATTAGTTTTTAGGGGTACGCTCTAGAACGGCGGTAAGAATCCTTAACCTCGCACCAACCAAGAAAGTTGACAAGACACCTTTTGAAATGTGGCATAGTAAGAGGCCGACACTTTCTTACTTACGGGTTTGGGGTAGTCAAGCCTACGTAAGACGTGAAGTTGATAACAAATTAGAACCCGGCTCAGAAAGGTGTTACTTTATCGGATATCCTCCTGCTTGTATTGGATATTTATTTTATAAACCTTCGGAGAACAAATTCTTTGTTGCACGAAGGGCAGTTTTCCTTGAAAGAGAACTGCTATCCAAGCAAACCAATAGTAAGGAAATTGACCCTGAGGAGGATCAAGGGTCAACTGATAAAGAACTTGAGGTTGGCACTAGCACTCAACTTGAGATGGTTGAAACCGAGCAGGGCAATGTTGTGGTACTTGACACTCTTCCATTGTCTACTCCAACGCGTTATTGATGGATCATGATGAGCCCACCAATTATCAGGAAGCCATGGCGGGTCCTGAATCTGCCAAATGGAGGGGGCAATGGATAGCGAGATGCAATCCAAGAAGGATAACCAGGTTTGGGAACTGGTTGATCCAACACCTGGGGTGAAACCCGTTGGGGTGTAAATGGGTCTTCAAGAAAAATACCGGCATGGATGGAACCTTATATACCGTCAAAACTCGACTGGTTGCAAAGGGTTTCACACAAATAGCTGGAGTTGATTATGATGAAACCTTTTCACCATTAGCTATGTTGAAGTCCATTTGGATACTCTTAGCAATTTCCTCATTTCATGATTATGAAATATGGAAAATAGATGTTAATACCGCCTTCCTTAATGGGAAGCTTTCAGAAGAGGTGTACATGACGCAGCCTGAAGGTTTTATAGATCTGGAGTATCCAAACAAGGTTTGTAAGCTCAAGAAGTCCATTTATGGACTCAAACAAGCATCTCGAAGCTAGAATCTTTGCTTTGATGAGAAAATCAAAGAATTTGGGTATTTGAAAACCAAAGATGAACAATGTGTATATGTCAGGGCTAGTGAGAGCACCGTAATCTTATTAATCCTATATGTGGATGACATTCTACTCATTGGAAACCATATTCCTAGCTTAAGGAGTGTTAAAGCTTGGCTTGGAAATTGTTTCTCAATGAAGGATCTAGGAGATGCTAGCTGTATTCTGGGTATAAAGATCTATAGAGATAGATCTAGAAGGCTTCTTGGATTATCTCAAAGTACATACATAGACATGGTCATTAGACGATTTAAGATGGAGGATTCCAAGAAGGGGAATCTCCCTATGTTGGATGGATAGACATTTAGCAAAACTCAATGTCCTACCTATCAAAAGGAGGTAGATGTAATGAAGCGAATACCATATGCTTCGGTTGTGGGATTGATCATGTACGCCATGCTATGCACTAGCCCTGATGTGTCATGCGCTTTAAGCACGACAAGTAGATATCAGACCAACCCGGGAGAGGCTCACTGGAGGGCTGTCAAGAACATTCTGAAAAACCTTAGGCGTACGAAAGAGATGTTCTTAGTATACGGTGAAAAGGAGGAGCTAAGAGTAAAGGGTTACCCGGATGCTAGCTTCAAAATGGATAGGGATGACTTCCGATCGCAATCGGGGTTTGTGTTCCTATTAAATGGTGGTGCACTAACCTAGAGGAGCTCGAAGTGAAGCTGCTAAGGAAGCTATATGGGTGAAAAAAATCATTCAAGATCTAGGAGTTGTTCCAAGCATCGCTGACCCTATTGAGATTTTCTGTGACAATGAGGGTGCGGTGGCTTTGGTGAAGGAACCAAGAGCTCACAAGAGGACAAGACATATTTTGCGCAAATACCACTTCATTAGAGATGTGATCGAGAGTGGAGACATAGCCATTAGCAAAGTAGCAACGGATGGAAACCTGGCGGATCCATTCACTAAGCCGTTACCGCAAGCAGCTCATGATTCTCACACTAAGAAATTAGGTGTAAGATATGCTAGCGATTTGGCCTGAGACTTGTATTTAGTATGTTTGATATATATTTGTTTTGGGAGCTTATGAGTAGTATTGTAACTTATGTATGTTTCGATATATGATAGAGATCATTATATACGTTTGGTATGGTTACATTCATAAGTCTTTACTGTGTTCCATCTTAGCATGTTTAATCACTTCTAGAAATATTTTATATTTCAAACTTTCCACAGTCAGTCAATCTTCTTGGAAGAAAGATTGAATTAAGGTTGATGTAAGCAGTTGACCTTGTGTTCATAATGGCTTGAATAAAGGTGCAATGCTTACCTATGCTTGAAATGAGTTTCAAGTGACTGGAAGACCCACACCCAAGTATACTTCATGAATCATAGTCACGAGTAACTTGGGATGATAATATCATACATCCTTGGACTTGAGATGCATGAGTTATCGTATCATGAATCTTCTATACTTTAGCAATTTTCAAACGCAGTTCGTCACTGGCTGTCATAAAGGAAATGGCTAAGTAAAGTAAGAAACATGATAATGTAGTCAACAGGATTTGTTCCTCAGTAAAGAGAGATATCCCTGGGCCCCTCGATTATTGGGAGCTAACACCAAATTTGCATGGCCATGCACGAGATATATTAATTGAGAATCAGATATATCTCAAACATTTGATCACCACCAATCAAGATCAAAAAACAAAATCATGAACGATCTGGAGATTGACTTTCAACCATGTCTCGTGTTCACATGGATATCGCGAACAAAGGGATGTAAGATCTCTTATCTATAGGGCCATCTCATACTTGTATGAATTTGGCTTTTTGTGCAGGATGAGAAAACCTATACTGACTTGGGGACAATAATGCTTTGCTAGAGGCCGCTCTTTGTCTGTGGTTTTGTAGGTATGGTGCATCGTGTGTAAGTGGGATTTGGTTAGAATATGCCCACTGACACACGTACATCATCTAAATCACTACCGCTGATGTATAGGCCTATTAGGTCACTTACTGGGGTTCAATCTCGACAGCAACCAACGTAGAGGGGCTAAAGGAGGACAGTTGCAATAGTTAGTGTGTAGGAGGATATCGCGCCTAGATCTCTTGGTAGATCGCGGTGTGATCTGTTGTGGCGGTTATGCCGGGATTTCTTAAAGGATAGCGGTGCGATCGTCTATCAGACTGCAGGCAACTTTTGCCTCTTGAATTGGCTAATGCATGTTAAACTCATGATTGAGTTTGGCCGACCTTGGGGCAACTCAAGTGACATTTTGATTCTTTACAAGCACCCCTCATGTCTTGCTTTCTATCCTTTTGCCACATTTCACTCATACATACTTAAGAGCAACTTTGAAAGGCTTTTTAGAATTAATTTCGTGTGTGAGTCCAGAAGAAGAGCACTTGGTTGTTGTACCTAGGTGATTTCCAGTAGTGAAGATCCTCAAGGCTTGCTAGCACTTAGAGGTTGGCGTGTACCCGGGGTGGACTTCAATAGAAGGAGTTCGTTTTTGGCATTTAGGATCATCACTACTACATCTACAACTCCTGAAGTTCCTTAGAAGGGTATCACCTCTTGATCTTGTTGCATTTCTTTGTCATAGAGTATGATCCATACGTGGGGTTTCTTTGTGTTATGCATTATTGCTTGTACCTTGTGAAATTTTTGTTGTACCATGCTTCTGCTGAGTTGTTTTGAAACCCCAACAATTGCAACATCTCTGAATGTCGTTTCACCTATTTCCTTGAGATGTCTTTTACGTTGTAAGGAGGCTTTTTTATGTTCACGTGCAAGCATGGCATGATATTTTTTAACATAAACCGTCAACATCCTCATTTCAGCATTTTCTAGAATGGTACCTTTATGGTAAAATCCAAGCATGACTGTTCTATTAATACCATTTTCAAGATTATAGTAACTAAATAACAAAATCATTATCTATAATCTAAAATGGTATGTGGCATCAATATTAGCCAGCCTTAGAAAAATATGTCTAAGGATTAGCATTAAGGAACCTAAACTTCTAACTAAAGCAATACGTGTTCATGCTCAAATCAAAGACATACATGTGGATTCCCAATTAATATATAGCATTAAGGAATTTAACCAAACATATACCTTTATGACAAAATCCAATCATGACTTTTCTATTAATACAATTTTCAAGATTATAGTAATTGCATAACAAAATCATTATCTATAATCCCAAATGGTATGTTGCATCAACATTAGCCAGCCTTAGAAAAATAGGTCTAAGGATTAGCATTAAGGAACCTAAACTTCTAACTAAAGCAATACGTGTTCATGCTCAAATCACAGACGTACATGTGGATTTCGCAACTAATATATAGCATTAAGAAATATAATCAAACATATATCACATTACCTCCTGCTCTTCTTCTTGCATGTAGCTTAGCTTTTTGAAAACTGGCGTGCTATTCTTGCCAAATTCTTTTTTAGAGCAATAGGTGAAGTACATGCTGCAAAATTAAATTTGTGTGGTTAGTGCTATGTGAAGAAGGTATTTACATTGTCCAACCTGAATATAAGTGACTCATACCATGAATTTGCTAATGTTTTGACAAATTCTTTCGCCATATTTTCATAGTAAGATGTATTTTACAGAATCTTTGTGCAATAATGGTGTAATAATTGTTCAAAGCATAATGCATAATGCATAATGCATAGTGAGATGTATTTTACAGAATCTTTGTGCAATCATAGTAAGATGTATTTTACAGAATCTTTGTGCATAATGTATTTTACAGAATCTTTGTATTTTACCTATTATGGGACATGTCTTGGACTTATAGTTGTAATAATTGTTCAAAGCATAATGCAACCTTGTACCATAATCACATAAAGAATTGTGAATAGAATATACGTGACATTTCATTCATTGAATAATGGTGTCCTCTGGTCGTCTAGTGATCATGCCATATAATCTTCTAAACATGGGATTGTTATCAGATGAAGAAAGTTATATAGTAGATACTTGAAGGAGATGGTTTTATAGCGTTAAAAAATTAAGTATCATAATTATAATTAAGGTCTTATCATTAATATTAACGTATCATTAATTTTAGGGTTTAGATAACTATTTATAATCCGTAGGTTAGGGAGTTGTAAGGCCTACATCTTAACTCAAATTTATGCTTCGTATCTTTAGATGACTATTTATAATTGATATTTATAATTCAAAGGTAAGGAAGTTGTAAGGCCTACATTGTAACTCGAATTAAGGCCTTGTAAATTTAATGTACTGATTTTTAAATATGAGGTAGGCACTACCATTTGTAATTGTTACCAATTTGTAAGTTAGGACTTTGTAGAAACAAATTGTAATTTAATGGTTATAAAATTTCCAAGTAATGCTTGTTGATGAAACAATTTCGAAGATCAAATTTAATAGTAATTCTGAATGTAAAAGCCTTTCTAAAGTGTATCAGGTAATTACATTTTTTTAAATATAAAATCCTTTCTTAATGTAAACTCCAATGTATCAGGTAATTACATTTTTTATGTTTAAAAGTGAAAACCTTAGGTAAATGGTACTATAGTATAAAGGAATGAAACATCTTAGTGCTAATTTAAGTTTAATAAGCAATATTAATGAATTATTAAGGTTAGGAGTTGTAATAATATTGTGTTAACCAATTCTTCTATTATGATTAAAACATTTCTAAATGTCAAATCCTAGTTCAAGTGTAATGATTTACACATGGATATTTAGTTTAATATGTTGTTTTCTGAACAACTTTAATATGAGCTCTAATCGAAGTTTGATAACCATTATTAATGCTCTATTAACTTTGGAAGTTTTAATAAGAAAGTTGGGTAGCTTTGATAACAAATATTAAAGCTCTATTAACTTTAGGAGTTTTAATACGAAAGTGCCAACGCATTCTCATATTGTTATTAATATAATTCTAAGTGTGAAATCTTTGCTCAAATGTAATGATATGCATACACAAGTTTGCAGGTAATCAACAATTCAAAACTTTCAACATCATAATTGCAAAACGAAACTTAAAGATGTTACCATAACATGACAACGTCTAAAGGATGCGATTCATGAATCCAACAAAGCACGGGGAAAAGAAATAAACGTCTTATTCAATAAAGCCAAAAGCAACCGTGCAAATCACTGACATTGAAACCCCTTCAAGCCTTTTCTTTCTTGATTTACAAGAGTTTCTTTTTCATGGTATTAGATCCTCCTACACCGCCCTCTTCCTCACCCACATTACGGCGTTTAGCGGATGATCCAAACCCACCTGTGTTACTTTGAACGGGAGGCGTAACAATCTCACAATCTCGTTATCAATGGCAACATTGTTGTTTCGATCATCATCCTACACATTTTGAGTCAAACAATAAAATAAGCAACCAAATTAGCTACATAATGTATGTAAATTAGATTGTTTAACAACAATGACTAAAGACAAGGCATACCCTCAACAGCTCGATCTCCATTGGGAAGTTTGCTAGCAACTCCGGTTCGTCACTTACATTATCATCAGTGAAGACGTGATAGTTGTTGGTGATATTGTATTTGGCAATGAGAAGCACAAATACAAATAACTTACCTACCATTACATTCAAATCTTGAGGGAACACATCTTCATCTACATCAGTTGGCAGGGATTTATAAAGGTCATAAGCGCTCTTCCCGATTAGCTTAGCAGCATGACGGTGTAAAAGGGTAAGAGAAACGGAGCCTGATGTATCCTTGACGCGAACTTGTAACTTATACCTATAACACATCATTCGGGATATGGCAAACCATGCATTTGTACATGAATCAGGAGGAATATATTCATAATAATAGTTTAAACTAATACCAATAGTCAAAGCCATACCCAGCCTCGCCACATTTCTCACATTTCCATTCCTTTGAGTTTTCAACACTAAATTGATCAAGAGCGTCATCCGGAACACCCTTAAAGCACTTGTTGCAGCCTACATAATACCACATTTATTCTTATTGAACACACAAAACCTTACGAACAATGATTACTTTCTTCACCTACAATCCACGTTGGCACGCTTTCGTCATTGAAAATTAAAGGTATATTAGAGGTAGTACTATTCATAATGAGTTAGTTGTGTACCTCGCTTATATCGCGTAAATTTTTCACCACCACGTGTTTACAGCCAGGAGAAAACTCACTTAAGGTGTAATCAACATTTAACTGTTCAATGTTTGGATACTTTTCAGGTGTAGTTGGTACTTTACAGGCAGCTAAGACACTACAATTGAACCAAGAATAAAAAAATAAAAAAAAGTAAAAAACAAAGATAGATAATGCCAAACTACTACCCAGATGACAATACAAGTGTATTAGGTAGCCGTGAAATACCGCTTTTTAAATCCCAAAACCGCGACATCATCAGAATCGAAGATGACTTTTGCTCCAAAGAAACAGTTTGAAACACCGGCCTTGTCTACATTATTGTAGATGGATGTTAAATATTCATCCGTAAACAATACGGCCTGAAAAGGATAATACTTACCTAGCCAAGGGCGATATTTCAACAGCTGTAAAACAACGATAATATGCATGTCTTCATCGCATTTTGGTAACCATTCCATAAAAGAGTCAGCATGTTCAACCCACAAAGTACATCGTAGTCGTTGTTTCCTTTGGTTGGTATCAATTCGCAATCAATTAAAGAAATCAAGTATCATAGATGATACACGTATTTTCATAAATAATGAACCAATTAAATTTAAAAGCTTGTATCATGTGTATTGCATCAGTGTATACCAAAGTCAAAGTACACGAAGTTTAGTAGTTGTGTTTACAACTTTACCAATTACCACATACCATATAGAAAAGAACCCGATTTCATAAGCATGTCCAATACATAATAAGATAACACGCCAACTAACTGCCCTATCAAGTATCATAGATGTATATGTATTTTTGTAAATAATTACCCAAATAAATTTAAAAGCTTGATCATCTGTATTGCATCAGTGTATACCAAACTCACAGTATACGAAGTTTAGTAGTTTTTGTTAGATTATATGCAGAGATAGATAACACGTGTCATCGTGTCCAATACTATGTGACCCTAAAGGATCACACTGCTACACACCCGATTAGAACCATTTGGTTTTTTACCTAGTTTTGTATGTGTGGAATAATTAATTAGATAATTAATTATTGAGAAGGATAATAATAATAGTTATTTATTATTTAAAGGAGAGGTTAATATTTAGATTAAATATTAACAGGACCAATTAATTAATAGTTGTTATTTAATTAGAAAGGTTAAAGGGTGTTTTCTGTAATTATCTGATAGTTTAATTAAAGCTGGGCTTTTATTAAACGGGTTTGGGCTTTAATAAGGTTTATTATATAAACACCTTATTAATCCTTAGAATCACATAAGAGATAATTTTACAAAAAGAAAACAACCCTACTCTCTCCCTCTCCCTCTCTAGTCGATGTCGAAGCCGAGGACACCCCTAGGGGTCGGCGGCGTAACACACACACACATACGGACATCGTTTGATCATTGGTGAAATCCTTAGGCGGTCTAGAAGCCTATTCGTGGTGGTGTAGTAGCGGTGTTTTACCTTTAGCATTCTGGAATCAAGTTTCAAGATTATTGCAACAGGTATAATTTTTATCCTTTACTTCTCTTTAGTTTCTATACGAGTTAGATGAGATCACTGGAGGGGGTTTTGTTTTTATTCCGCTGTGCATGTTAATAAGATATTTTTTTATACCCTACAAAACCTTTATCTCTGGCATTGTCGTTTAGGACATATAAACGAGAAACGCATAGAGAAGCTCCGAGATGACGGAATTCTAGAACCATTTGACTTGGAGTCATATGATATTTGTGAATCTTGTTTGTCTGGTAAAATGACAAAGTAGCCTTTCAACAGTGAGAATGAAAAGGCTAGTGAGTTACTGGGGATAATACACACAGATGTGTGTGGACCCTTTACTCCAGAGGCTAGAGGAGGATACCGGTACTTCATTACCTTTATTGACGACTTCAGTAGGTTCGGTTATGTCTATATTATGAGACTTAAATCTGAAAGCTTTTACAAGTTCAAACAGTTTCAGAATGGTGAATATCTGAGTCATAAAGTTGCTTCGGTCCGACCAAGATGGTGAATATCTGAGTCAAGAATTCGACGATCATTTGAAGGAATGTGGGATTGTTTCACAGCTCACACCTCCGTATACGCCTCAGATGAATGGTGTGTCAGAAAGGAGGAATCGTACATTGCTTGACATGGTACGATCAATGATGAGTCGAAGTTCATTGCCTTTGTCGTTTTGGGGGAATGCACTCGAGACAGTGGCGTTCATGCTGAATCGGGTTCCAACTAAATCGGTTGAAAAGACACCGTTCAAGGTATGGACGGGGAAAAAGCCCAAAATGTCTTTTCTCAAGGTTTGGGGATGTGAGGTGTATGTTAAGCGAACATTCACGGATAAACTCAATCCCAAATCAGATAAGTGTATCTTCGTGGGTTATCTCAAGGAAACCATGGGATACTATTTCTATAACCCAGATGAGAACAAAGCTTTTGTTGCTCGTAAAGGGGTGTTCTTGGAAGAGAAGTTACTAAACTCAGAAACTCCAAGAAAAGAAATAGAGCTTCAAGAAATTGAAGAGGAAGAGATAACACCACCACCGATAATCGAACCCGTGGTTCAACAAATAATTGTTGAATCTCAACCTGAGTCTGTGGTTGAGGAAGAAGTGCAAACACAAGACCTTCGCATATCTAGTAGACCTCGTCATGAGCCAGATAGGTATCTAGGATTCCTTGTTGCTTAAGACGAAGGGTATCTTTTAGAACCCACCACCTACCAAGATGCTGCTTCAGGTTTAGAATCTGAGAAATGGCTAGAAGCCATGAAGGCAGAGATGCAATCCATGTATGATAACCAAGTTTGGGAGTTAGTAGATTTGCCTCAACACAGTAAAGCTGTTGGGTGCAAACGGGTCTTCAAGAAGAAGACCGATATGGATGAAAATGTGCATACCTTTAAATCTAGGCTAGTGGCAAAAGGTTTCACGCAAACTCATGGTGTTGACTATGATGAAACTTTTTCCCCAATGGCAATGCTTAAGACTATTAGAATTCTTATGGCCATATCAGCATATTTTGATTATGAGATATGGCAGATGGATGTCAAAACCGCCTTCCTTAACGAGAAGTTGACAGAGGACGTATATATGATATAACCGGATGGTTTTGTGGATCCAAAGAACCCTAATAAGGTATGCAAGTTTCTAAAATCCATTTATGGGTTAAAGCAAGCATCTAGAAGCTGGAACTTACACTTTGATGAGCGTATCAAAGAGTTTGGTTTTACCAAAAGTGAGTTTGAGTCGTGTGTTTACACTAAATTCAGTGGGAGCGCGGTAACCTTCCTAGTCTTGTATGTGGATGACATACTGCTAATAGGAAACAGTATACCAGTGTTACAAGGAGTAAAATCCTGGTTAGGTAAATTTTTCCAGATGAAAGACTTGGGAGAAGCTGCTTATATACTAGGTATAAAGATCTATAGAAATAGATCTAAGCAGCTTATCGGACATAGTCAAAGTACATACATAGACAAATTCATGAAAAGATTCAAGATGGATGAATCCAAGAAAGGATTTATTCCTATGCAATCTGGCGCGATTTTGAGCAAGGCTCAGTGTCCTGTGTCTAGTCAAGATCAGGGCAAGATGAAATTGATTCCATATGCTTCGGCAATAGGGTCAATTATGTATGCCATGCTATGTACTAGGCCCGATGTTGCCTATTCTGTTAGTGTCACGAGTAGATATCACCAAAATCCTGGTGAAGCTCATTGGGTAGCTGTCAAGAATATTCTCAAGTACCTGAGAAGGGCAAAAGACATATTCCTAGTTTATGGAGGTTCGATGGATGAGCTAAGTGTGACTGGTTACACTGATGCAAGTTTCCAGACCGACAGGGACGACTTTAGGTCGCAATCAGGATTTGTCTTTACCCTAAACGGAGGAGCCATATCTTGGAAAGCTCAGAAGCAAGATACAATAGCAGATTCGTCTATAGAAGCAGAGTATATTGCGGCAAGTGATGCGGCAAAGGAAGCTGTCTGGCTGAAGAATTTTATCTCGGATCTTAGAGTTGTTGCCAGTATCTCTAGAACAATCGATATATTCTATGATAACTCAGGGGCTGTGGCGCAAGCTAAAGAGCCAAGAGATCATCAGCGGACTAGGCATGTACTCAGGAAATATCACCTCATCCGAGAGATTATTGGAAGAGATGATATTCGACTGCAAAAGATACCGACGGACGACAACGTTGCTAACCCGTTGACGAAGCCGCTAGCTAAAGCTAAGCATGAGAGGCATGCGAGTTCTATAGGAATGCAGTACTTAGAACATAGTAGCTAGTTCAAGTTTTTGATTATTACTATAGATGTAACTTGAGACTTTTTTTTATTATGTATTTACATTTCATGGGATTGAAATAGGAGGTATTTACATAATTGTTTCTAGTTGTCTATTTTTAGCATGTTTTAACCTATCCATGACAAGTCAAGTGATGAATTGTCTAAATGCCCGTAGCTACTTAATGTAGTGGGAGCTACATTAGGGAGGTAACGCTATTATGGATATTTGATGATTTATTCGGGGATGAATAAAAGCACAAGGTTGTGACCAAATATTCAACATATTTATCAGGGGATAAATAGGGAGTGATCCGCATCGAGTTTACTTCATGGAGCGTCATCATAAGTAAACTTGATAGGTTGTTCTTAGACCTGAGATATTTGGTTTGGGGCATGGTAACTTTTATACTTTAGCGTGTTCTAACGTCACGCCGTAAAAGGGTGATCACAAGGGGCATGTCTAGGTGCAGCGGAAGCCATGTGCTCAAATTGTAAATAGTCAAGATGGGATTTGCATCTCCTTTTTAGGAGAGATGTTTCAGGGCCCCTCGACGATTAAGACTACTGAAAATGCATGGCCGTGCTCGGTTAGAATGATAGGTTTCCTTCGGTAAACCGAAACTGCAGAGTGTCGAGATCAGAGTCGAGAAAATCTGAGTATTTAGAATAAGATCCCTGCTCCATGTCTAATACTCACATTACGGAATATCACGATGCAAAAGGAAAAGCCTAGATAATCCAAGGGATGGATTATATCTCTAGATGTAAGAGATCTCATAGTCTAGTTAACCTAAGTATCTGGCTAGAGACCTTCTTAGGCCAATGGGGTACAAGGAGTGTTACTTATCTTGCACAAGTTGGAGTCTGTTAGATTATGTGCAGAGATAGATAACACGTGTCATTGTATCCAATACTATGTGACACTAAAGGATCACACTGCTACACACCCAATTAGAACCATTTGGTTTTTACCTAGTTTTGTATGTGTGGAATAATTAATTAGATAATTAATTATTGAGAAGGAAAATAATAATAGTTATTTATTATTTAAAGGAGAGGTTAATATTTAGATTAAATATTAACAGGACCAATTAATTAATAGTTATTATTTAATTAGAAAGGTTAAAGGGTGTTTTCTGTAATTATCTGATAGTTTAATTAAAACTGGGCATTAATTAAACGGGCTTGGGCTTTAATAAGGTTTATTATATAAACACCTTATTAATCCTTAGAATCACATAAGAGATAATTTTATAAAAAGAAAACAACCCTACTCTCTCCCTCTCCCTCTCTAGCCGACGTCGAAGCCGAGGACACCCCTAGGGGTCGGCGGCGTAATACACACACACATACGGGCATCGTTTGATCATTGGTGAAATCCTTAGGCGGTCTATCAGCCTGTTCGTGGTGGTGCAGTAGCGGTGTTTTAGCTTTAGCATTCTGGAATCAAATTTCAAGATTATTGCAAAAGGTATAATTTTTATCCTCTACTTCTCTTTAGTTTCTGTACGAGTTAGATGAGATCACTGGAGGGGGTTTTGTTTTTATTCCGATGTGCATGTTATTAAGATATGTTTTTATACCTTACAAAACCCTTCAGTTTTGTTCACAACTTTACCAGTTACCACATACCATATAGAAAAGGACCCTATTTCATAAGCATGTCCAGTACATAATAAGATAATACGCCAACTAACTGCCCTACCAAGACTTTTAGCAGCAATGACAAGTTGATCATGAAGAACTTAAAAAGAACGTGAAAATATGGGAGAAATTGCAACAGGTTGGAACCAAACGTGCCTCTCATTTATTAGTTGGAAACACACTCTACGTGTAGACCGCCCGTCGTTTGACGTATCTATGAGGTCGTTGTACCACAGAGCACATATAGTCGTAGCAGGCTCCTTCTTGAAACAATAGAGGAATGGACAAATCATTACTATTTTTCAAAAAAAAAAGTTTTACAGAAGCCATAGAACGGGAATACATATGACTTGTTTTTTCGGCTATTTTTTTCTCAATGATACTCTGGAATTCAGTGAAGGAGAATATGCTAGCCTCAATTGGAAATCCCTTTAAAACTACTTTCACACGAGTAGTTGGCAGGAAGTTCACACGAAACAAGTGCGTCGTCATCTTCACTTTTCCATTATTACCGAAAAGGGTGAAATTAGAGATGGCATGCACTTTCCCTTCAGAAATCAAGTCTTTGAACTTAAGCATGAAACTCTTCTTGATGTAGGCAGAGATTCTAGCACCCTAAAAGGGTAAACAGTAGTTTAAAAACACGTTATAAGGGAAAACAAGCATTATAAGAATCCATCAGCAATTCGAATACAAAATCCGGTCCTGTTCATCCATTAGTACCATTTCGATGCAGTATGCTTAACCAGGCTTCATATACACATGTTGTTCCCACATACGTACTACACGGACCTGGAGTCTCCACCCATCAACATCGGGATTAACCTCATTCAAGAGATGTTATTTTGAAGCCATAGTTTGGATAGACGGAAGTGGGATTACTTGGAATTTATAGGCCTTCGCTACGCACTTGGATGTAATTAAAGAACTATTAAAATTCCTAAGCAATTCATATACTATTCGATTATAGTCAGCGTAGGCAGTTTGAGCATAATTACGGAAAAGTGGAATTTATTAACATATGTTTTCTAACCAGCATAAACACAATCAACGGCGTCGAATAAAGAACCGATGTTATCTCTTCCGTTTCAGTCGCTACTAAACCTGTAACACCGGGTTTCACGAGCTTAAAATTAGTGGAAATTAAAACTTTTTAAACTTTATTTACACAAAGGTTTGCAGCGGAACAAATCATTGTTTACATACAAAGCACAGTTTATCGACTTGGCAATTAAGAACAACGAATCAAGCCAAGTCCCAAAAATTAAGCCAGTGTTACAACTACGCACCGACCATCGTCACAAGTATCAGAGTTACAAACAAGTGTTCCAAAAAGATATATATATATATATATATATATATATATATATATATATATATATATATATATATATATATATATATATATATATATATATATATATATATATATATATATATATATATATATATATTATAACACTACCCAGAACAACCCGCCTCGCCAGGCCATCTAATCACTAACCTGCGAAAAGGGAAACATCACGAAACATTAGCTACATTAGCTAGTGAGTACAGATATCACATAAGCACCAATAAGCATGCTATCACGTCACAATATGGCACACAATGCTAAGCTATCACGTAGCGGTGTGCCGACATGTCAGCGGGATCATATCTTGCGAGGTACCTAGCCTAGCTCAACGATCCGAGCTGGGGAATCAGTCACAACCAACCGCATCGGTGGGGGAGCGAAGAGTAGCCCACCATCACGTTTGAGCCACTAGGACTCCTTTCGGATCTGATCATAGACCAAGATCCTCACTGTATGTCGAGGAACGGCGGCCTGCAGAACCTTTAACCCAGAAAACTCCATCGAGTACCGTTGATCCCGAAAAATACTCAAGGATCCAGCCGCGTTTAGCAAACTGACCTCAACCCCTGCGTCTGTCCGGACAGGAATCATAAACACGTTTGACCCATAGGGTCCACAGTACGCATGCGTATCACATATCACAATTTCTATCACATGGTATCACACATATCACTGTATCACTATATCATGTCATACCTCGCGCGCTCACATATACACATGGCACATAACACAGACATACAATAGCCCTACTTACGGAGTCTCATGGGAAACCGATACTCACCTTGATATCACAGGAGGCAGATATGCATTCGGGAATCCCAAGAGCACACGGAGTCATCCGAATCACCTAACACATTAGGTTCAGGCTTGGTTATCACATACACATAGCACACATAGGTCAAAACACAAGTTACACAAGTTGTCTAGATAGGACCCCTACTTGCGATCGCAAGCACTACACTTGCGGTCGCAAGGGACCTTCCAAACAGCCCTTACGGTCGCAAGGATATCCTTACGGTCGCAAGAGGTCTTTTCCCCCATTTCAATGCTTCCGATCGCAAGGGAAGCCCCTTTTGGTCGCAAGCATGATTCTAGGGTTGGTTACGATCGCAAGTTATGTACCTACGGTCGCAAACCTTATTTATGTCGCCCGTAGGCGGTAAACACCACAAAACATTCCCTTACGGTCGCAAGTACCATTACTTATGGCCACAAGGACCATTATCACCCCCTTGCGATCGCAAGCACATGCCTTGCGACCGCATGAACTCTTGTTACAGTAGACCCACGACTCTGTTTCGCACAGCAACAGTAAACTCGATTTTTAACATCAAAAACTCGATTGAAACCAGATTCAATCATTTGTACACTTTATTCAAGACCCATACAAGCTTACAAACACTTTGGATACAAAAACTATCCACCAGAACAACACCTACACCATCAAAATGGTGTTTCTCTTTCAAACAACCAAAACTAGGGTTCTTGAATAAGAACACTTACAAATCAGAAGAAACACAGCAACTAGAACCCGAATCTGATACTGGAATCACTTGAATTTAACTTGTTTTTTGATTTCTAACTCAAAACTCCAAGAGCAAAGCGTGTGTATATTTTTACGTATGTTTGTGTGTGTAATAGTGTGTGTTTTGTGTGTTCACTGGGGATAAGGAGAAGAAACCGCCTTTGGGGTTTGATTAATTAAACCCCGGGTATTTTGTTCCCCTTTTCAACCTGCAACTTGACACACGCCATCCCATTTTAACCAACGGGGATATCTACGGAATCATTACGCGAAACCGTATAACACGACGTCACTTTTAGACACGTTCAACACTTTTCACGTAATCATATTAATTAACACAATACACGTTAGTCACACACAAAACACGTAATTTAATTCACTTAAAATCACAGTACAAGTACCAAAGCACATGGTACAACGCTACACTGCTAGGCCCATTTACAGGGTGTTAAAAATCTACCCCCTTATGAAGATTCCGTCCTTGGAATCTGATCACTCACGAACAAGTGGGGATATCGAGATCGCATATCATCTTTAGTTTCCCAGGTCATATTCGAACCTAGGTTATATTTCCACTTCACAAGAACGAGTTTGATCACTTTCTTACGCAGCTTTTTAGTCTTTGAGCCGAGAATTTCAACAGGTTCCTCAACGAGGCGTTTTGAAGCATCAACTCTCAGCTCATGCAATGGCAAAATCTGACTTTAATCAACTTTACACTTGCGTAAGTAACACACGTTGAAGGTATTATGAATACCCGCAAGTTCTGGAGGTAACTCCAGAGTCACAGTTTGATCATTGACTCTGCGCAAGATCTTAAACTGTCCTATAAAACGTGGACTCAACTTGCCTCTACGGCCAAAGTGGATAACACCCTTCCACGGAGAGACTTTCAGGAAAACCTGATCGTCCTCGTTAAACTAAACTGGCCGACGTCTCGGGTCAGCGTACACTTTCTGTCGATCATGAGCAGCTTTCAACTTTTCACGCGCCACTCTCACTTTATCAGCTGTAATTTGCACAATTTCGGGTCCGGCGAACTGCTTCTCGCCAGGCTCTAACCAACACGTGGGAGTGTGACAACGTCTCCCATATAACATCTCGAATAGAGGCATTCCAATACTGGAATGGTACGAGTTGTTGTAAGCAAACTCAATCAACGGCAGATGTGAATCCCACGCTCCACCGAACTCAAGTACACATGCGCGAAGCATGTCCTCCAGGGTTTGGATAGTTCTCTCTGACTGGCCGTCTGTCTGAGGATGGTACGCCGTGCTCAAATGAACACAAGTGCCAAGCTCACGACCTAAACTCTGCCAGAAATTCGAAGTAAACCGCGGATCGCAATCTGACACGATAGAACACGGTACCCCATGGCGCGACACCACTTCAGCAATATACAACTTTGCTAGCTTATCCAATGGAGTCGACTCGCTGATAGACAAAAAATGAGCACTTTTGGTCAACCGGTCAACTATGACCCAAACCGCATCGTGCCATCTGAGGGTTTTCGGCAACTTTGTCACGAAATCCATTGCAATATTATCCCATTTCCACTCAGGAATTTCGAGTTGCTAAAGATTACCGTATGGTTTCTGGTGCTCAGTCTTCACTTCCGCACAAATTTGACAATTCTCCACGTAAGAAGCAATGTCTCGCTTTAAAGTAGGCCGCCAATACAACGCTTTCATATCCCATTTTGGTGCTGCCCGGATGAATGGACAGTCGAGACTGGTGAGCCTCTTGCAGAATCAACTCACGATTTCCCCCGTACAGTGTTGGAACACGGTATAGAGCAAAACACAGCGGAAGCACAAAAACAAAGGTTTCAAAACCGTACAAAAACGGGTCCATACAGTTTCCAAAGTGATAGTATTCTACAAAAACCAAATTGCAACTTAAAGAACAAAGAAGGACATAAAGTACCTCCGTACCATGGCTCAAATCGGCTGTAGCAAATGCGGGATCGGGATAAACGAGAGATCCAAGAGTATCTCCTCTATTGCTAGTCCACACCAAGGCTAGCTCGACCCCCGTATGCTAGTACTCCTTCACGCAAACGTCCACAATGACTTCGCGTTTCTGGAACAGCCCACGAAATATTCTCCTCTTGCACCAAGAATGCTCACACAACACTCAAGCATCATGAACTTAGTGTATAAGGTGTATATTTCTCAAAGCAACCAAGAGAGAAGTTAGAGAGAGAGAGATATTAGTCTTGCATGAGTTCTCTTACTGTTTCAGACCACCAAAAACCCTTTTTGGCTGGTGTAGAAGACTTAACCTCATCGGACCATCAGATGGCCCAATCAGATATAATATTTTCATGCAGACAGACCTTCACGGCCTCTCACGGCCCGTGAAGAGCCCGTGAAGACAAATGCGCCACGACCGGCCATAGTCCTTCACGGCCCGTGCCGCGTCCGAGTAACTCGTGAGGGCGTCTCCTTCACGACCCCTCCACAACCTCTTCACGACCCGTGAAGACCCCACGAGCCGTGTAAAAGTCATTGAGCCATTCGTGAGGGCAGTGGGCTTCACGACCCGTGGAGCATCCCTCACGGCCGTGAAGCCCCAAAATCAAACAATTTGATTTTTGGACCTTCTCTCTTTATCAGTAAGCTGTCGGGATCAATCCTTGGCGTGTGACCCAATAGGCTCGCACTTCATCAGCAGTAACACCAATGTACTTGTGTCAGTGGGTAGACTCCAACAGACTCCCACTTGCACATGACACAACGTACCCAGAGGTATCACAGACAGGGAGCGGCCTCTAGCAAGGCATCCCTGCCCCCAAGTCAGTACGAGGTATGTTATCCCATAGACAAGTACCAATTCACAACCCAAAGGTTTGAAATGGCCCTATAGATAAGTGATCAATCATCCTTTTGTTCGCGATATCCATGTGAAGACGAGACATGGTACTAAGTCATTCTCAGTCCTTCACGATTATGTTTCTCGATCGAGATTGGTGGTGACCAAAATAAACAAGTTGCAATCGATTACCAAAATCATTGCACACTCGAGCACGGCCATGCATTTTGGTGTCAGCGCCCAATCATCGAGGGGCCCAGGGATATCTCTCTAAAAAGAGGAACAAATTCCTTTGACTACATTGCCCACCACAGTGATCATACTCTGATCAGCTACTCCCTTTATAACAGCCAGTTACGGACTGCGTTTGAAAGCAACTAGAGCAAAGCAAACCAAAGTGATGCGGACACATGCATCTCCAGTATGAGGATGAACTGATATTATCATCCTGAATCACTCATGACAAGTACCACAAAGTGAATTCAGGTGTGGGTCGTCCAGTCACTTGAAACCCCTTTCAAGTACAGGCGAAGTATTGCGTCCCTGTGTCCCAATCACCATTGGACACTTGACCAATCACTTCCCTCAGCCTTCATTCAGACTTCCTTCCCATGAAGAATGACTGGCTGTGGACATTTAGAATGTAAAAAACATTCAGGGAAGAGGTAAAACATGCAAATTTGGAACACAATAAGGCTAACTGAGAGTACCCGCTACACGCGCATTACCAAACCCCTTTGATAATCGATACAAGCAGAAGCACAATATTGCTTAATGTTCCCAAAGATAAAGCATATCAAAACTTTAACTAAAACATACTCAAGCCAAGTTCATGCAGACCTTAGTATGACATTCATCACTAAACTGCCACAATAGCTCAGTAAACGGATCACCATCCACGATGTTATCCGTGTGTACTCTGACATTGACCATATCTCTACTGCAACCAACCACTACCAAAGTGTGCGTTGATGGGATTTCGATCATTTGTTCAAGCCGTTATACCTTCATTGTTTCAATGAACCCAATAAGGTAAACAACGCTCGAGTCTCAAATTTAATGTACATAAGCCATCGTACTCTCATAGTATTCATAAAGATCTCTATAGATTCAGCGATGCTTGATTCTCAGTGATCATATCCCTACTACAACCAACCACTTCTAAAGTGTGTGATGATGGGATTTTGATCATTTTGTCCAAGCAGTTATGCCTTCATTGTTTCATAAAGAACCCAATAAGGCAAACAATGCTTGGTCCACAGAAATTAACGTGTATAAGCCATCGTACCCTCATTGCCTCAAAAGAACTCAATAGAGTCAACGATGCTTTAAGTAACACGTAAATTAACAACACCATATTTTAAAAGGATTATAAACCCCAATAAAGATTGACGGCTATCCTTTCTAGTAGAAGCTATCACAAGAGTAACAACTCACTTTGAGCTTCTTCTAATTATATCACCACAAGAACATATACTCATATTTCTTGTATTCCATAAGCTTCTTTGAATATCCCATATTTATTATGGACGCATAATTCTTAATTTACGCTTCTTGCCAAGCTAAATCAAGATATTATCTCCAAAAAATATATAGTATGTTCTAGACATACCTAATAGGATAATGACAGCACTCCCACTAGCTCTGGCATGTATCCAAGTTTCATCATTGCTTACTGAAAACTCAAACACTTGATTTTCTTAGCAAAGATTCCAAAACTTAGATTTACTCTGAGTCCAAAAGGACTCCATATTTGTAGACTTCATAAGGATACTCAGGATGTAAGAGACCCTTGGACAGTGTTGTGAACACTTCCTCATAAAATTCCTATAACGGAATGCGGTCCTTGCATCATATTGCCATAACACGGCATAAGCATCCCTTTAAACTTCAACATAACTACTGAGAGAATGTCTTCATGTGATTCCTACCCAATGGTCAATCACCATGAAACTAATTCCTTCCAGACAGTATTTGAAGTTATCTACAAATTAATCCATGCAGATCTCATTCCCAAAAGATCTATTTACACCATCAGGTCAAAACCTAGGTATTGGATTAACCAAGTTCAAAACTTGAAAATCCAGCATGGAATGTCTTATGATATTACACTTTCTTCATAGCAGACTCAAGGGCCCACTACAGCTTCCGGTAGTTGATGCATACATCACGTATCATCAATAAGTTATCGTCCTCAGATATAATAAATTATACCCTTCTGGTCTCATGACAACTCTTACCAGACATATGAAGAAGTAATAACTTTATGTCAGATACTCCAACATAGCCATGTTGAGCTTCGATCATTTCTGGCCGTATGCTAGTGTCAACATCAGGTCTTTTATTTAAATCTCACGTTCTTCCACTGGAATGCTTCAGTTATTCCTTTCCCTTTTCGAGCAACAAAACCAGTTCTCAAAAGGATATGAAATGAATATCTGAAATTCAGAAGAACTATTAAATACACTAGCATCCTTTAAGTTCATCCATCTCCCACTAAATGTAGACTGGATAACTCTAATCTATAAGATTGACAAGCAAAGAACACTTTCTAGTCAAATCTCCTCAGATGCTAATTCGACCATCTTTGTTGGTTTAAAACAAGAACATTGCCCGCCACTACTCAAGTACACCTTTCCAGCAGGTTACTCAAGTTTAATCCATCAAGACGGAACCATAACCAATATGTTCCATTCCTCCACTTAGCGATCCATGTAAAACATGTATCCTAGGAGAAGTGAATTATGAGTCAAACTCACAATTCTTATGATGGTTTAGAATGTAGATGCTCAACATCTCACAAGATTTGAGTATCTTTATTCCCTTTTTCCCTCTTCATCTTAAATTTGTTAAGGGTGAGTCTTGAACACCTCTTAGGTTTCAGACTTTTATCTAATAAATTAGATATTCCCTTCCTTCTACCATCATCGGTAAAGGTAACAAATCATATATAGTTACTCCTTATGTCTTTGCTTGAACGGTCTTTATACAAAAGTGTAAACGAAATCCAACAAGCCTTTATTCCTCTCAAATCAATCAGTGAAGGATGTCTTAGTTATTTAACCTTATAAGCAAGATTTACGATCAACAATTGACTCAAGGTCAAAAGATCCCAAACTCCTAACCACATGGAGCTTGGTGATGCAAGTCTTGTTTATATGGTTAAATCAATTATTTCATAAGGATAACAATTCCATAATCATTCATAATCATTCCATTACTTTTTTAAGCATAAGCTTATAACAAATGCCAAGACATGAATAAACTTTGAAATAAATCTTTAAAACCACAATTTCAAAATTCAAAGTAATATTCATCATCATCAAAGGCATAAAAGATACAATGCTTCTTGCCACGCAGGGCGTAAGACAAAGATCTAAATGAAGTAATAGTTTAGCTGGATGGAATGGCAAAACTCATCTTCCAATCCTTCTAGTTAGGGACAACTACCATGTTTCCCTCTTTAAGTTCCAGCTCTCCATGCATCCATTACCTACTTCTGATTAACACCTGCACTTTGCAACAAACAAGTTTGTGACAAACGTGAGCGTTTTGACTAGAGTTCAAAACCCAGTCGTTAGAAGTAGAAGATCAATGGAGTTTGATCATGAATGTACCTGAAGATGAGCTAACGTTCTTCCGCTTTAGGATACTTAGCTCTTCCAGGCACTTAGGGCAGGCGTGACGGCGCCAATTTCCAATTTCTCCGCAAAAGTAGCAAACTACCCCATGTGGAACATCACCTTGAGACACAATCTCATTGTCCTCAGACTCCACAATTACGGATAGCCTAGTCACACTAGACTTTCCTTTTGAGGTCAATTTCTCCTTCTTGCTTACTTGTTTCCTAGTAGCCATAGTGGATGTGGACGAGACACGATCCTTCTCAACCATGTAAGACTGTACAGCCTTCAGCATGTCTTGAAGTTCGATCAAGGATTTATCCAAATTGTCTTTGTGAAAGTTCTTGACTAACTTCTCATAAGACGCGGGCAGGGACTGGAGGATCATATCCACCGCAATCTCCCTCCCTATTGGAAGTCCAAGTCTCTCCAATTGGTCCATGTATCCCTTCATCATAAGGAAATGGACATTTACATCCTCACCTTCCTGCATCCTACAACCGACCAAAGCCTTTATACACTCAAACCGTTCTTGTCTAACCTGCTGCGGGAACATGTCCTTTAGCCGGTTTATCATGTCATACGCACTCAAATGCTCAAGCTGCTGACGCAACTCAAAGCTCATAGTCGATAACATGAGATAAGAAATATCTTGTGTATCTCTAACACGCTTCTCAAAAGCGTATCGAGTGGCCCAGTTCGCGTTGGTAGCAGGTGGCTCCAAAAAGGGTTCCTCAAGGATGTGCAACTTTGACTCGTGACGGAGGACAATCCTCAATACACGATACCAGTTAGCGAAGTTCACTCCTATGAGTCTCTCCCTTTCTAGGAATAATCGAACTTTAAAGTTTGGTGTGGTGTCGTTAATATTTGCCATCTATAAAAGAGTACACGTTTTAGTTAGTTTCGATATTATCCTCGTTAAAATAATTACCCAGCTGATTAATAAAACCAAATTATCTTAACAAGGGCTAAGAACCTCAAAGTACCCCAATCCATGACGGGTTTGCCGCGGATCACTTCATGGAGCTACTTAGGCCGGTAAACGCTTTACCAATTGCAATCCGAGATTACAACTCTTAGACACATGCGGGATCCTAGGTACTCATAACACCTATTTGGCATGTTTGATCCCTTCTCTCACCGATCCCTCATTAATCCACTTTGATAGCTCGGTATGGGCACGACAACTATCAAGGCGTCTTAAATCTTGGAATTGTAAATCGACCGTCAAGATACACGGTGGTACTCTAGCCCAATGGCCGGCTTGGCTAAGCTCGACAACCGACCCTTGCGAGTTGCCACACGCACCTTCCACACAGTTACACAAAACCGATCTCGGCTAAGCTCGATGACCGATCTTGTTTCACTATATTTGGGTGGTGTCATCTTACGGGAGGCGAGTGATTTACATTTGATAAAAACGGGATTTTTGTTTTTAAAGTGGTCTTGTGGCGCGCGAGGTTTGTAAACCAATTAAAACTCTTGGTTTTATTATTTTGAAAAGTTTTCAAGCGAGCGAAGAAACTAAACAACCACGCAAGAAACTAAACAAAACAACAACCACGCACAAGAAATATCCGGTAACATGCACCTAAACCCTATGCGCTTTCCCCGTGAGCCAAACGAGGAAAGCAAGGCCAAACTAAGGACACAACCAAAAGGCCCACCTAGAAGTGCTCCCACTGAATCCGTCATCTCCAATGAACCTCCGGATTCACCAATAGCCGAGACGTCTCTTCCACGACTCTCGATGGTTGTCTTCGGTCTTCTTTTACAAATACATCCAAAATATTTGAAAAGAAACGGCATGCAAGCCGCGAAATGCTAATCTAAGCTAATTCTAACAATTACAGAGAATAGCAACCGGCGTGCAAGCCAAAATAAAGTACAAAATACAAGACCGAATAAATTTAATTATTACAAACCAATTGTGGTACAAACCACCAAATGAATGAATACTCAAATACAACCAAACAAGCAACACATAGGTCTAACGGGCAAGGCGTTACCGGATCAAACAACAACCACAAACAACAACACGGTGTGCCACAACAAAACTGTGTAAAATGTATCTCAATTAAGATTGTTCAAACCTAGCTAAACACTCAAGGCACAAAGTGAACAATCCTTGTACATATGCATTATTACCCCAAACACTTTGAGCATACATATTCATATATACACAATACAAGTATATGCATGTGTGCATTTCATGCCAAAAACCACCCAATACATATAAATGCATGAATCAAGACACATATGGGGCTTTTCAAAAATCCAAACACTTTGGACAGATTCTGGAAAAACAGAATCGAAAGGAGCTATAACCGAAAATATTTTTCTTTTACCAAAAGGACAAAAACACTGTTCACAACGTCCTTCACGGCCCGTGAAGCCCATGAGCTCCACGACTATGACACAGTGAAAAACCTTCACGACCAACACCCCACGTAACTGGTCGTGAGCCTTCACGACCGTGAAGAAAAATCTTCACGAGACTGGTCGTGAGCCTTCACGAACGTGAAGAATAATCCTTCACGACCCGTGAAGACATTCTGGACAGAATGTCCATTTTCGGTTTTCAAGCCAAGAAAGTGCAATTTGTTTGTAAACCTGGCTCTGATACCACTGTTGGAACACGGTATGGAGCAAAACACAGCGGAAGCACAAAAACAAAGGTTTCAAAACAGTACAAAAACGGGTCCATACATGTTCCAAAGTGATAGTATTCTACAAAAACCAAATTGCAACTTAAAGAACAAAGAAGGACAGAAAGTACCTCCTTACCATGGCTCAAATGGGATGTAGCAAATGCGGGATCGGGATAAACGAGAGATCCAAGAGTATCTCCTCTATTGCTAGTCCACACCAAGGCTAGCTCGACCCCCGTATGCTAGTACTCCTTCACGCAAACGTCCACAATGACTTCGCGTTTCTGGAACAGCCCACGAAATAGTCTACTCTTGCACCAAGAATGCTCACACAACACTCAAGCATCATGAACTTAGTGTATAAGGTGTATATTTCTCAAAGGCACCAAGAGAGAAGTTAGAGAGAGAGAGATATTAGTCTTGCATGAGTTCTCTTACTGTTTCTGACCACCAAAAACCCTTTTTGGCCGGTGTAGAAGACTTAACCTCATTGGACCATCGGATGGCCCAATCAGATATAAGATTTTCATGCAGACAGACCTTCACGGCCTCTCACGGCCCGTGAAGAGCCCGTGAAGACAAATGTGCCACGACCGGCGATAGTCCTTCACGGCCCGTGCCGCGTCCGAGTGACTGGTGAGGGCGTCTCCTTCACGACCCCTCCACGACCTCTTCACGACCCGTGAAGACCCCACGAGCCGTGTAAAAGTCATTGAGCCATTCGTGAGGGCAGTGGGCTTCACAACCCGTGGAGCATCCCTCACGGCCGTAAAGCCCCAAAATCAAATAATTTGATTTTTGGACCTTCTCTCTTTATCAGTAAGCTGTCGGGATCAATCCTTGGCGTGTGACCCAATAGGCTCGCACTTCATCAGCGGTAACAACAATGTACTTGTGTCAGTGGGCAGACTCCAACATACAGAGGCACCCAAACACGAGACTGAAAAGTCTTTAGCCCACGGCTATCATCTGCAAGCAGATCTTTTTGCTTCCGCATCACTTCAGCTTTCAAGTTCTCGTCACGCAAGGCAGCAGATTGTGCTTCCTTCAATCTCGCAAGAATATCAGGAACCACCACAAGCTTCAAGAATTTCGCCTCAGCCGACGAGCTTTTGCGACTAAGAGCATCCGCCACCACGTTGGCCTTACCAGGATGATAACGGATCTCACAGTCGTAAACTTTGATCAACTCGAGCCAACGCCACTGCCTCATATTGAGCTCTTTCTGCGTAAACACGTATTGCAGACTCTTATGATCCGTACAGACCACATACTTAGTACCGTAAAGATAATGCCGCCACAGCTTCAGAGCAAACACAACAGCAGCTAGCTCAAGATCATATGTCGGATAGTTACCTTCATGTGGCTTTAACTATCGAGACGCATATGCTATCACTTTATCACGCTGCATTAACACGCAGCCAAGCCCCGAATAAGAAGCATCACGATAAACGACAAAGTCATCAGACCCGTCGGGTAAAGAAAGAATCGGAGCTTCACACAATAGCCGTTTCAAAGATTGAAACGCTTGTTCTTGCGCCTCAGACCACACAAAAGCAACGTATTTCTGAGTGAGCTTAGTCAAGGGACCTGCAAGTTTAGAAAAATCACGGATAAACCGACGGTAATATCCAGCTAGGCCGAGAAAACTACGAACTTTAGAAGGTGTTCGGGGAACTCCCCAGTTCATCACTGCATCGACTTTCGACGGATCCACTTTAACACCATCCCTGCAGATCACATGACCAAGAAAATGCACTTTACGAAGCCAGAATTCACACTTAGAAAACTTTGCATATAGTTTCTCTCGTTTGAGAGTTTCAAGAACTTGCCGCAAATGCAACTCGTGCTCGGCTTCACTTCGGGAATACACAAGAATATCATCGATAAACACAATTACGGATTTATCCAAGAAAGGACGACAAATCCGATTCACATATCCATAAACACAGCAGGCGCGTTGGTTAAGCTGAACGGCATAACCAAAAACTCATAGTGACCATATCGAGTGCGGAAAGCAGTAGGAATATCATCTTCACTAACCCACACCTGATGGTAGCCAGAGCGAAGATCAATCTTAGGGAAGCAAGTCACTCCCTGCAATTGATCGAACAAGTCATCAATACGTGGAAGAGGATACTTATTCTTAACCGTTCGCTTATTCAGCTCCCGGTAATCGACACACATCCGCATCGTTCCATCCTTCTTCTTCACGAATAACACAGGAGCTCCCTACGGGGATGAACTCGGACTAATAAAGCCCTTGTCAAGAAACTCCTGTATTTGCGTCATCATCTCTCGCACCTCTGAAGGAGCAAGATGGTATGGAGCTTTAGCTACAAGCGTAGCCCCTGGAACAAGATCAATTTTGTACTCCACATCTCTCACCAGCGGCAAACCCGGCAATTCGTCGGGAAACACCTCTGGATAATCTGACACTACCGGAATATCTTTGACCACTTGCTTTTCCAGTTTTGCATCAATCACATAAGCTAGATAGCAATCGCAGCCTTTTGAAACCGACTTTCTTGCTTTCATCAGAGAAATAACAGGTATATCAGATTCTCGACGTTCTCCTCGAGCTATAGCATAAGACACATCCGGTAGAGGAATCTTTACCATCTTTTTCGAACACATAATCTCCGCGTTCAGACCACTGAGCCAATCCATACCAACAACCGCATCAAAGCCCGCAATTGGCATGAGAAGAAAAGAGATGGGAAAACTATTCCCGTCCACGTCGAGGTTAGCACAAGGAACACTATCCTTAACCGGAACTACTTTACCACTAGCAATTTCGACTTTAATCGGCTCAGATAACACAGTTATACGCAATTGCAGTTTATTACGAAAAGCCACAGATATAAAAGAATGAGTAGCTCCATAATCAAATAACACACAAGCTGGGACAAAATTTATAAGAAAAGTACCAGTAATCACGTCTCCCGCAGCTTTGGTTTCTTCGGTTGTCATCTGAAAAGCCCGACCCTTGGCGCGAGGAGCGCCATCTTTCTTTGGCCTGGAAGAATACCCTCCAGCCCTAGTATCACCACCCTGTCTCATCGGGCACTCTGTAATCTTGTGCCCCGGCTTCTGACATTTAAAACAAACATTCTCTTTAAACGAGCACTCTGCAGCTGCGTGCCCCTTCTCACCACACCTCATACATCGGGTAGTGGCCTTTGAACAGTTACCCGAATGGTAAGTACGGCACATGGAACACCAAGGATTATCAGACCTCAGTTTCTTGCTAAAAATCAAATTTCCCACCAGTAGTAGATTGCCCCTTTGAAGTACCAGACTTCGAATACTGCTGAAACTTTCTCTTCTGGCCCTCCACAGCATGATCTCCTTTACACTGGCGACAATCACCATCAATCAGTCGGGCTATCTCAAACGCCCGATCCATATAAACAGCAGCTCTCACATGAGCTCCATACTCCAGCTGTAGCATATTCACGAACTTCTGCATTTTTGCTCTCTCATCAGCCACAAGATGTGGTATAAACCTTACCTTATCAGTAAAAGCATGGTTAAGGTCCTCCACCGGTTTGTCCCCCTTACGGAGACTGTTGAACTCATTCTCCATTCTCTCAAAATCATAATCGGTACAATATTTGGTCTTCACTTTCTCATAAAACTGCTCCCATGTTAGAGAAGCGATCACCTCTCTACTCAATGTATCTTTCACAGTATCCCACTAATCAAGAGCTCGGCCTTTCAACATACGAACCGCATACTTGACACGATTCTCAGCTTCACAATCACAGGAATCAAACACTTGATCTGTCTCACGCAACCAACGGATAGTCTCTGAGGGATTATCACTGCCATCATACACCTTCGGCCCGCAAGACATGAACTTCTTGTAGGAACATTGTTCACGTTGCTTACCCTTAACAGCTTCCCTCAGTAGCTCCCTATTTGAGTGAAGCTCCTCCTCGAGACGCAGAATATACGCCTAGGGATCTCTATCAGGTCTCGAGCCCTGAGTATCTCGCCATAACGATTCCTCCTCGGTCTCCACGTGAGTACGAGAAGTGTCGTCCTCCATTAGCTTTAATGCTTCCTCGGTGGTAGCACGTCGCTCAAACATTTTCACTCACTTTCTATACACAAGGGGCGAACACGTTTAATACACTTAATCACAATTTACTAACACACAAGTTAGTTCACATTCAGCAGTAAACACATAACGCTCACACTCAACCCCAATTATCCCTCTAGGAACACTTAACGATGGTCAAGCCCGAGTTTGAGATCGAATACTCTCACAAGTACCCTACTCCCTAAATTTAGACTCTGATACCTAATTGTAACACCGGGTTTCACGAGAGTAAAATTAGTGGAAATTAAAACTTTTTAAACTTTATTTACACAAAGGTTTGCAGCGGAACAAACCACTGTTTACATACAAAGCACAGTTTATCGACTTGGCGATTAAGAACAACGAATCAAGCCAAGTCCCAAAAATTAAGACAGTGTTACCACTACGCGCCGACCATCGTCACAAGTATCAGAGTTAACAAACAAGTGTTCCAAAAAGATATATATATAATAACACTACCAAGAGCAACCCGCCTCGCCAGCCCATCTGATCACTAACCTGCGAAAGGGGAAACATCACGAAATATTAGCTACACTAGCTAGTGAGTACAGATATCACATAAGCACCTATAAGCATGCTATCATGTCACAATATGGCACACAATGCTATGCTATCACGTAGCGGTGTGCCGACATGTAAGCGGGATCATATCTTGCGAGGTAGCTAGCCTGGCTCAACGATCCGAGCTAGGGAATCAGTCACAACCAACCGCATCGGTGGGGAGCGAAGAGCAGCCCACCATCACGTTTGAGCCACTAGGACTCCGTTCGGATATGATCATAGACAAAGAACCTCACTGTATGTCGAGGATCGGCGGCCTGCAGAACCTTTAACCCAGAAAACTCCATCGAGTACCGTTGATACCGAAAAAAACTCAAGGATCCAGCCGCGTTTAGCAAACTGGCCTCAACCCCTACGTCTGTCCGGACAGGAATCATAAACACATTTAACTCATAGGGTCTACAGTACGCATGCGTATCACATATCACATGGTATCACACATATCACTGTATCACTATATCACGTCATACCTCGCGCACTCACATATGCACATGGCACATAACACAGGCATACAATAGCCCTACTTACGGAGTATCATGGGAAACCGGTACTCACCTCGATATCACAGGAGGCAGATATGCATTCGGGACCAAGAGCACACGGAGTCGTCCGAATCACCTAACACATTAGGTTCAGGCTTGGTTATCACATACACATAGCACACATAGGTCAAAACACAAGTTACACAAGTTGTCTAGACAGGACCCCTACTTGCGATCACAAGCACTACACTTGCGGACGCAAGGGACCTTCAAAACAGCCCTTACGGTCGCAAGGATATCCCTTGCGGTCGCAAGAGGTCTTTTCCCCATTTCAATGCTTCCGATCGCAATGGAAGCCCCTTTTGGTCGCAAGCATGATTCTAGGGTTGGTTACGATCGCAAGTTATGTACCTACGGTCGCAAACCTTATTTATGTCGCCCGTAGGCGGTAAACACCACAAAACATTCCCTTACGGTCACAAGTACCATTACTTATGGCCACAAGGACCATTATCACCCCCTTGCGATCGCAAGCACATGCCCTGCGACCGCATGAACTCTTGTTACAGCAGACCAACGACTATGTTTCGCACAACAACAGTAAACTCGATTTTTAACATCAAAAACTCGATTAAAACCAGATTCAATCGTTTGTACACTTTACTTAAGACCCATACAAGCTTACAAACACTTTGGATACAAAAACTATCCACAAGAACAACACCTACACCATCAAAATGGTGTTTCTCTTTCAAACAACCTAAACTAGGGTTCTTGAATAAGAACACTTACAAATCAGAAGAAACACGGCAACTAGAACCCGAATCTGATACTGGAATCACTTGAATTTAGCTTGTTTCTTGATTTCTAACTCAAAACTCCAAGAGCAAAGCGTGTGTATATTTTTATGTATGTTTGTGTGTGTAATAGTGTGTGTTTTGTGTGTTCACAGGGGATAAGGAGAAGAAACAGCCTTTGGGATTTGATTATGTTGGGAAATTTGCTAAGTCATTGAAACTATTGGACATGCAAAGTAAAAACTGTTAGAGTAATCAGTGAAAACAGTTGTAACTAACAGTTGTTGAAAGTTTTACAACTGTTAGTACAAAAGATCAGAACTGTTAGTTCAATTATACACAACTGTTTGAAGACCTTTAAGTGAAGACTGTTAGAAGAAATTCAGAACTGTTTATTCAACAAACAGTTGCTGTTGAGCTATTTATGGAAAATGCTATCTTCGTGGATCTGAAGTATATCTTTATCAAAGTTGAAGATTATTAAGATTATCTCGGAAGATAGAAGATTACCTAACTGTCAACTATTCAAGGAGGATCAAGAGTCTATAAATACTTGGAATAGAATATTGTTTTAGCATCTCTTAATCATAGAAATTTTACGCATTCATATTTTATTGTTAACTTATTTTCATAAAGTGTGTTAGCCTCTAAGTTTCATAGAAACCTAAGAACAAACTGTGTTCTTCGTCTAACAAAAGAGTTAGATTAGAGGTGTTGGTGAATATTGTAATCATCATTGGTTATTAATAAACATCTGGTGTTTGAAAGTATTTTCTCGTGCTGATTCTTGAATTGTTCTTGTGATAAAACCTTAAACATCAATTAAGTGTGATTCAGCAACTTCTTAGTTGATTGTGATCAAACTGAAAGATTATCTTTAAACAACTCTGATTTAATTCTAAAGATAATTCTTGTTATTGATATTTGGTAATATCAGATCCTGACAAGTGGTATCAGAGCCTTTTCATTAAGGCTCCTTTGATCACTATTTGAAGGTTTTTCACAGATCTGTTGTGTTCTGTTATTTAAAGTTTGGTTAAATCTTGTTGCGTGTTTTTATTCTGATTACTGCAATGGAGTCTGTTGGATCTTCTGATAACACTGGATCTGGGTCAAATATTAGAGTTCCCATGCTCATACCAACTGATTTTGAGATATGGAAACTAAGAATCAAGCAGCATGTCCAATTAATGGACTATGCTATTTGGGAAATCATAGAAAAGGACCCCATTACTACTGTTGATTTAGATGAAACAAGAAAACCAAAGAAGAAATCACCACCAAGAACAGATGCTGAGAAGAAAGAGAGGATGATTGAGATGAAAGCTCTTAGCATTCTTCAGATTGCTATTCCCAATGAATACCAGCATCAGTTCAAGAAGTTTGATGATGCTCATGAACTGTGGAATGCTTTGGAAAAGAGGTTTGCAGGGAAAGCTAGTTCCAAAAGGAACCAAAGGGATCTTCTGAAATAGGCTTATGAAAACTTTTCAAGTGGAAAGAATGAGAGTATAACTCAAATTTTTGATAGGTTCTATAAGTTGGTTAGTCAACTTGAGAGTGCAAAAGTTAGACTAGAGCAAGATGAGATCAATAGAAAGTTCCTTAGGTCCTTGGGTGAATAATGGACAGTTTATGCTGCACAATGAAGAACTAAAGATTCTTTGGAAGATATAGAATTAGATGATCTTTACAACAGTTTGATTGTGTTTGAGGGAGAAATAGAGGGAAAAAGAAAGACTTTGATCCCTAGTCACAATGCTGCTCTCCTTTCATCCTCAGGTATGGACTCAAACCATTCTTTATCTAATTCTGTTGATGTTTGTGCAGGTAACATTTCTACTGTTGGATTAGATGTGAACACCCCTGATGCAGTGCTTGAAGAATTTCTTGCTAGCCATGCATATTCAACCCTCACCAATGAGGATCATGAGCAAGTGCATCCAGATGATCTTGAGGAGATGGACCTCAAGTGGCAAATGGCTATGTTAACTGTCAGAGCAAAAAGATTCATTAAAAGAACTGGCAGGCAGAACATGAACTTCAGGGCTGATGGGCAGGCTGGGTTTGACAAATCCAAAGTCAGATGCTTCAAATGTCAACAGCTTGGTCACTTTGCCAGGGAATGCAGATCTGGTGGACAAGGCCAGAATCAAGGACAAAGACCAAATCAAACCTCATCAGCATTGGTCTCACAAGAAGGCCATGGGTTTGATTGGAGTGATCAAGCAGAGGAAGCTACTCACAACAAGGCTTTGATGGCTTTGACTGATTCCTCCATCAAATTGGATTCACCAGAATCAGAAGACATACAGGTATCTTCTAAACTATGCCCAGGTGAATGTAGAGCTATAGTAAAAAGGTTTAGGGAGCACAACAAAAAGGTGTGTGCTGCTCTGAGCAGAATGAAGGAGAGAAGATATGAAACTAGTGCTGTCATTGAAAGCTTTGAAAAGAAAATTAAAGATTATCAGGCAAATGAATTGCAAATGGACTATGATATGAAGTACCATAAGTGGGAGAAGGAGCAGCTTCAAGAAGAAATTGATAATCTTAAGAAAAAAGCTGAATGAAAAAGAGAGTAAGATAGATGAGCTAACCAAAAAATTGGATGGTGTGGATATGGATTTGAGTATGTTCAAAGCAACAAATCTTAAGCTTGAAACCTTGTTACAATCACAAATCAGAGATAAGGTTAAAACAGGCTTAGGATACAAACAGACCCCACCTCCATACAATCACAACTACATAACTCCCATGTCTGATGTAGCTGATAGGTATGTTAATGAACCAATAACAGAGGAATTGAAGTCTGCTGATCTGCAATTTGAAAGTGAAGAGGAAGGAGTTGTGTATGAGGTGAGTGATGATAAGAAGGAGGGAGTTGTGAAGAAAGAAGAGGTCATTCCTATTGAAAATCACATCTGTTGTGAACCTACAGCACCAAAATCCTCTTTACAACCTGTGATGTTCGTTAAAGCCTCCTCTAAACCATCCACCAGTGAAACAAAACCTTTCAAATCTGTTTATTCTATAAACAGTTCCACTACTGTTGCAAACAGTTGTCAGGATCGGATATAGATTATATCAAATAACAAGAACTAACTTTTAAATAATAAATCAGAGTAAAATAAAAGTTAATCTTTAACCATGATCACAATCAACTAAGAAGTTGTGGAATCACACGTAATTGATTAAAGAAGATTTTGATCACAAATCAATTTAATCAAACAGTAATTCTATTAATCAATGATAACGATTACAATAGCAAACTTCACCCCCAATCTAACTTATTATGTTAGACGAAGAACACAAATTGTTCTTAGGTTTCAACGAGAAACTTAGAGGCTTAGCACTATTCAGAGAGCAAAATTACAATTTGAAGAACGAATGCAAAAATATAATCAATGAGTAAGTTCTAATTATGAATTCTAATCTAGCATATATATACTCCTTGATCTTCCTTGATTTGCTGACAGTTAGGTAATCTTCTATCTTCTGAGATAATCTTGATGATCTTCAAAGTATTTCGAGATATCTTCAAAGATAGGATTTTTCCAAATATAGCTCAACAGAAACTGTTTAATGAATACAACAGTTCTTGATTCTTCTAACAGTCTTCAGCTTCAAGGTCTTCAAACAGTTGTAGACGTTTACACTAACAGTTCTCAACTGTTTTCATATTTTCAACTAACAGTTTCCAACTGTTTCTTCAACACTTCTTCTAACAATTTCAACTTTGCATGTTAAACAGTCTTAATGCCTTAGTTAATTTCCCAACAACAGTCTCCAACATTACACTAACAGTTCCAAACATAACCCAAACAGTTTTAACCCAAAAATCTCAGCTGTTAGTGTTAAGACCAAAGGAAAAGAGAAGGTTGGTGAAGTTGAAATTTAGAAGACAAAGAAGGAAGCTTCAAGAACACAGTTTTAACCCAAATCTGTGAAAAGGCATACTGAAGTGCCTGTCTGCACATGCAAACAGCATGGTGTACAGAAATTTCCTCCTTCAGCACCTGTGAGAGGAAACCAAAGGAATAGGAACCATTTGTTGACACAAAGAACTGGTTTACCTATAGTCAAAACCAAAAGGTGCTATATATGTGGGAGAGCAAATCACTTAGCTCCCAACTGTTATTATAACCCACAGATCGATAGCACCCAGAAGCCAAGTTACAGAAAACAGGCTAACAGTTCCACAACTGTTAGGCCAAAACCAAAAACTGTTGGTTTGCCAAGATACAGAAAACAGGCTAACAGTTCCACAACTGGTAGGCCAAAACCAAAAACTGTTGGTTTTGCTTAGGTGAAATTGCCGAAACAAACAATTTCTGAAGGGGCAAAAACTGTTAATTTAACTGATAATCAAATTGAGTCACAAACTGACCCAACTGTTTTACCAAAATCAAAAACTGTTTGTTCAAAAAACTCAACTGTTAATCACAACAGTTGGACACCACATGTTCTCACTAAATACTCTTCACACAAGATAGATAAATCTAACTTGGATGAAATCAAAAAGAATCAAACTTTGTTTAAGTATTATGACTTAAATGGTGTACCCAAGACCTGCATGGCATGGGTACTTCCTGCTACTAACTAAGTTTTTATTTGTGCAGAGCATTCATAGGGCCAATCAAGGAGAAATTTGGCATGTGGATAGTGGATGCTCAAGGCACATGACTGGAAATCCACACTGCTTGAAGGATTTTAGAAGAATTAATGGAGGACATGTAGCATTTGGAGGAAATGCTAAGGGAGGAAGAATCACTGGTAAGGGAGCTGTAGAAGCAGGTACACTTACTTTCAATGATGTTTTCTTTGTTGAACAACTCAAATACAATCTGTTAAGTGTGTCTCAAATCTGTGACCATGGAAACAAAGTCCTGTTCACAGACACAGAGTGCATTATCCTTTCAAAAGATTTTAAAGTGGATGAAAAGAATGTTCTTTTGAGAACACCTAGAAAGGATAATGTATACTATTTGGACACTCAAAAGGTTTCTAAACAGAATGTATTAAGTTGTTTACTCTCAAAGGCATCTCATGATGAGTCTGCTATTTGGCATAGAGGATGTGTCACATGAATTTTAAAACCATGAATCTGTTAGCTAAAAACAATCTGGTAAGAGGTTTTCCCCAAAAGGAATTCTCATGTGATGATCATTGTGTGGCTTGTCTCAAAGGCAAGCAACACAAAACTTCTTATAAGTCCAAAGAAGTTTCTTCCATTACTACACCTTTACAACTGTTGCATATGGATCTGTTTGGTCCTACATCTGTGGTCAGTATAGGGAAGAAAGCCTACTGTTTAGTCATAGTTGATGACTTCACCATATTTACTTGGGTTCAATTTCTTAGAACTAAGGATGAAACTGCTGAGTTAGTTAAGTCTCTTATTCTTAGAATAGAAAATCAATCTGATTTGAGAGTGAAAGTCATTAGATCTGACAATGGTTCTGAGTTTAAGAACTATGAGTTAAACAGTTTTTGTTAGGAAAAAGGGATTGAAAGACAGTTTAGTGCACCTCGGACTCCACAACAGAATGGAGTGGCTGAGAGAAGGAATAGGACTTTGATAGAGGCTGCTAGATCCATTTTAGCTGATTCTAGGCTCCCAATGACCTTCTGGGCAGAAGCAGTGAACACGGCCTGCTATGTTCAGAATAGAGTACAAGTAGTCAAGTCCAAAGGGAAAACTCCTTATGAGTTGTTCCTTAAAAGAAAACCTTTGATCAACTTCTTCAAACCATTTGGATGTCCCTGCACTATCCTTAATACCAAGTCACAATTAGGCAAATTTGAGAGTAAAGCAGAAGAAGGATTCTTTGTAGGATATAGAGTTTTTAACAATGTCACTAGGATCATAGAAGAGAGTATGAATGTCTCCTTCAATGAGAATAGGATCAATATTGCAGGTAATGGTCCTGATTAGTTATTTGATATTGATGCATTGTCTAAATCTCTTTCTTTTAAGTATTCTACAGAAACAGTTGCAAGTGTTCCTACAGCTGTTAGTGCAAATCCACAAACTGTTTCAAATAGTTCTGAAACTGTTAGCTCAAGTCCAATAATTGTTGGTGGAAACAAAGCCACTGAAGACTTTGTAGTGATTCCTTTATTTCAAAATGACTCTTTCAATGCTGTTAGTCCAATGAATTGTGATGCTGAACCTTCAAAGGATATGGAATCCCCTTATCTTCAACAAAACAATGAATCTGTTGCAGATCAGGTATGTAATTCTTCTGGGAATGAAAGTGAATCTAAAGTTGATATGTCAAATTTAGGGAATGCACTGACTGCAGAAAACATCCCTACATTAAGAATTCACAAGAACCATCCCATAGAGCAGATTATAGGTGATCCTACCACTCCTGTTAGAACTAGAGGTATGATGTAAAGTGACAATAGTGGTGTGGATCTTGAACAGTTTGATGTGAATGCCCGCTTTCTATCTCAGATAGAACCAAAGAAAGCAGTAGAGGCATTAAAAGATCCTTCATGGGTGGAAGCAATGCAAGAGGAACTTTTACAGTTCCAGATTCAGCAAGTTTGGAAGTTAGTTGAACTTCCAAGAGGCAAGAAAGCTATTGGCACCAAGTGGGTGTTCAGGAATAAAAAGGATGAAAGAGGTATTGTAATCAAGAATAAGGCTAGACTAGTTGCACAGGGTTATAAACAGGAGGAAGGAATAGATTATGATGATGTCTTTGCACCTGTTGCAAGGATAGAAGCAATTAGAATGTTCCTTGCCTTTGCAAGCTTTAAAGGGTTCAAGGTGTATCAAATGGATGTCAAATCAGCATTTCTCTATGGAACTATTGATGAGGAGGTATATGTGTGGCAACCACCTGGTTTTGAAGACTCAAATATCCTGATAGGGTATATAGGTTGGATAAGGCTTTGTATGGATTACATCAGGCTCCTAGAGCTTGGTATGAGACATTATCATCATATCTGCTTGAGAATGGTTTTAAGAGAGGCACTATTGATAAGACATTATTTACAAAGATTGTTAAAACAGAGATTTTGCTTGTTCAAATATATGTTGATGATATAATATTTGGATCCACTGATGACAGTCTGTGCAAGCAGTTTGAAGGCATAATGCAAAAGAGATTTCAGATGAGTTCCATGGGGGAACTTACATTTTTCTTGGGTTTACAGGTGAAGCAGATGCCATCAGGTATATTTCTCAGTCAGTCAAAGTATGTCAAGGACATTTTGGACAAGTTTGGCTATCAAGATGTGAAGCTGGCCAGTACTCCAATCGAAACACACAAACAGTTGGGAGCAGATCCTGAGGGGGAGGATGTAGACATACACTTGTATAGGTCTATGATAGGTTCTTTAATGTACTTAACTGCTTCTAGACCAGATATCATGTTTGATGTGTGTGTTTGTGCCAGGTTTCAATGCAGTCCAAAGATGTCACACCTATTTGCTGTAAAGAGAATCTTTAGATACCTCAAAGGCCAACAAAAACTGGGTCTTTGGTATCCTAAAGATTCACCTTTTGGATTGGTGGCATACTCTGACAGTGACTATGGAGGAGCTAATGTGGACAGGAAATCAACTTCAGGAGGATTTCAATTCTTTGGCTCCAGGTTGGTATATTGGCAGTGCAAGAAACAAACAACAGTTTCCACTTCAACAGCTGAGGCTGAATATGTTGCTGCCTCAAGTTGTTGTTCACAAGTTTTGTGGATCCAGAATCAGCTTCTGGATTATGGTATGACTTTCTTGAATACACCTATCTATGTGGATAACACAAGTGCAATTAGTATTGTTAACAATCCTGTGAAGCATTCTAAAACAAAGCACATAGAGATCAGGTTTCATTTTTATCAGAGATTGCAATGAGAAAAGGTTAATTCATGTTATGAAAGTCCATACTGATGATCAGTTAGCTGATCTGTTCACTAAAGCATTTGATGTGAGCAGGTTCAACTTTCTGATCTCTAATATTGGAATGATTAACTTTGAATAACAGTTTTTTGCTTGTTTATCTGTGTTTCTGTGTTTTCTCTCACTAACAGTTTGAAACTGTTAGTATTAAGTCTAACAACTGCTTGTGTAAGTGTTCAGGGAACAGCTGTACATAATGCAACTAACAGTTTTCAACTGTTAGTACATGGAATCCACAACTGCTAGTACATGGAATCCACAACTGTTAGGCAAACTGAATGTTCATTCAAGGGGGAGTATCTCTTTTCAATAACAGTTGTAGTATATTAAGAAAACAGTTCTCAACTGTTAGTTCTTTTGTTTCTTTCAACTATTAGTTTCTTTAAGGGTATTTTAGTCTTTGCATGGAAGTTGAGGGAATTTGAATTGCATTGAACATGCGTAACATATATAAGTCACTCCCTCCTCAAAGTTTTCTTTACGCTTACTGAACTTCTTGCAAACGCTAAAACCCTATAATTTCACTTGCAAATCGCCATGGCTCCCCTTCCATTTGTTAAGGAACACAACATGCTTGCATTTCTCTCGAAACCCGCTGATCTAAATGTCTTCCATGATATGATTGACTATCTGTTGATGTCAAATCTCCGCACTGCTCTCACCATCAATCCAACTATTTACACTTCACATATTGATCAATTCTGGAAAAATGCAACAATCGGAGAAAAAGATGGAGTGCAGTGGATTGACTCCAATGTTGATAATGTTGTTGTTTCCATCTCTGAGGATATCATACGTCAACACCTTCAACTTAATGATCTCGAAGGTGAGTATTCTGACTCTGTTTCCCTGGAATATCTGCCTGGTGAGTTAGTTAAATTGGGATATGAGGGCCCTAGGGGAAAGGGTACCTTCTATAAAGGGCAATTTTGTTCCCACTGGAAGTATGTGATTCATACTATCTAGCAGTGTATCAGTCCCAAAAGAACTGGATGGAATGAATTCGGGAGTAACATTGCTTTGGCCTTAATTTGTTTGGCCAACAACCGTTCTTTTAACTACTCTAAAATGCTATTTGATGGAATGGTAAAACATCTTAGGAACAAATATGGTCTCTTTTTTATGTATGCCTGATTTGTGCAAGTTTTTCCAAATTCTTTATTGCCAAATCTCAAAATGCACAAGAGGGTACTGATTCCCTCTGCTCATGTGGCCTCCACATTGAGCAAATTGTTGATAAATGGCAAGAATTTTTCTGGTGCCATAACTCCACCACTCTCTGCAATGGTGGAGTTTCTGTCAAGAAACAGAGCTGCCAGAGTTGAGCAAGAAGCCCACATCATTGCTACACCCACAACTTTGGAACCCCCAGCTCACGATACTCAAACAACTCAATCTGCTACCTTGTCTCAAGCTACAACAAAAGCCCCCACTCTTATAACATTCAAAAAAAGAAAAAGAACTGTTGGTGCTCCTTCCACCACAGTATCTGATGCCCAAGCTATAAGCCCTGCACAGGAGCATTATCCTGTGCAGAATATCCAAAGGGAACCCATTGTGCTATCTCCCAGGCACACTGAGGAGGTGATCACCCCATGGGAGAGTGATCATGTGTTATTTGAGGCTGGCACTACTGTTTCATCCACAAGGGGTGAGCGGGAAAGTGTTAACATATTTAAGACCTCAGCCACGGCAACAGAAGTTGTTCCATCATCTTCTGGAAATCCCCAGTACCAAGAACAGAGGGGTACTTGTGTGGAATCTTGTAGGAGTGACACACCAGTTATTTCTGCCAGTGATATGTTTACAGGGACAACACTCCCTGATATTGAGGCTAGTATGAAACAAAAGGCATTGACGGATTCAAATTTTGTACCATTCTTTGGGGCATACATGTATTTGAAGAAGAGAAATTCTTTACAAGACAAGCTTCTGGCTAAGCACAATGAGCTCATCATCAACCGGGACAAACAAATCAGATTTTTGTCAGACACTTTGAAGAAGGCTACTGATGTGCTTCAAGCTCATGATCAAGTAATGAAACAGTTCACTGCTAGACTCCCTCCACAAACAGTTCCAATCAAAAAGGGGGAGAAAACATCAACAGTTGAAACCATTTTGAAGCCAGTTGCTGAGACTCAACAAACAGTCTTGCAATCTCAACCAACAGCTGCTGATATTCCACAAACAGTTGTGCAGACTAAACAAGTAACAGTTGCACCAAGTGCCCAAACAGTTGTAGATTCAAAGAAAACAGTTGCATTGGATCAACAACAAACAGCTGCACCAAGTTCAGAAACAGTTGTAGAAAACCTGTCAGCAGTTGACAGAGTTCTGGAAAATAAGATGATTATGTCTGGGGATTACCCAACAACTGAAGTATTCACAACATGGTCAAAAGTAAAGCAAGATCATTTGATTGCAGTGGGTGCTTAAATTCTAAACATAAGTGTACTCAAAATGAAACAAAAGATAAAAGATGGATGGCTGGATGGTAAATCTAAAAAACTGGAACCAATTGCACCAAAGCCAGGATTCAAAGGAATTGCTATTACTGAATCAAAGAAAAATGAGAAGATGCCTTCTGTGCAAGGTAAGGGAAAGGAGATTGCTGTTGAAATTCCAAAGTTAAAACTTACCAAATAACAGCAAGAGGAGCGTGATCATGAATTAGCACAGAGGTTGGATGCTGAGCTTGAACAACAAGAAAAGAAAGATCTTGAATTAGCTAAAAAGCTAGCTGCTGAATTTACAAAGGAGATAGATGAAGAAGAAAGGGCTAAGAAAGCTGGTAAGGGAGTGAAAAGAAAGAAAGTTGAAAAGAAGAAAACAGTTCCACCTCCCAAGCCAACAGTTGAGAAGGAAAAACAAACAGTTCAGCCTCAAACAGTAAAAGCAGACATGGTAAAAACTATTCTTCATGATAGACTCAGGGTAGAGGTTAAAGAAAGAATTGATAAATTAGAAGCAGAGCAGCTTGGCCAAAAATCTCACATTACTGAGTGGAGATTTGAATTGTTGAGGATAGAGACTGGAAAGAAAGGGATTACAATTGTCAGAGAACCAGAACCGATTGAAAGCTACTCTAGTTTCTTACATTTGATGGAAAGTGTGACTAGAAGGGATATTCAAGACATGTATGCATATGGAATAAGTCACTATGTAGGAGCTGCAGAAATTGAAATCAGAGTTTTGATGAGGCACCTAACAAGTATATGCAATCCACTGGAAATAATGCCCATTTTGATAAGTGACGAAGCCTTCCCAATAAGTTCTATGAAAGTATATGACAAGTCAAGAGTTTATCATATGGTGATGGGAAAGGGACAAACTAAGTGGTTTGATTTTGAATTTATTGATCATGGTAAAACAAAGCTTCTGTATATGTTGAAAGCAAAGTTCTTTGGCCCTGCTAACATGAAGGAGGATCTGATGAAGAGGCTGAAGGAAAGGTTGGAGCTCATACAGTCAAGTAAAAAGTAATTTTCTTTTTATATTTTGATTGTAACAGTTTAACTTTGCATACTTAATGTAAATATTTTCTTTGCTAAGTTGATTTTTCTTTGGTTGAACCCTATAAAACAAACAACTTGAATGTATTGTTCAATACTTTAAGTTAGGGGGAGATTGTTGGGAAATTTGCTAAGTCATTGAAACTATTGGACATGCAAGGTAAAAACTATTAGCGTAATCAGTGAAAACAGTTGTAACTAACAGTTGTTGAAAGTTTTACAACTGTTAGTACAAAAGATCAGAACTGTTAGTTCAGTTATACACAACTGTTTGAAGACCTTGAAGTGAAGACTATTAGAAGAAATTCAGAACTGTTTATTCAACAAACAGTTGTTGTTGAGCTATTTTTGGAAAATGCTATCTTCGTGGATCTGAAGTATATCTTTATCAAAGTTGAAGATTATTAAGATTATCTCGGAAGATAGAAGATTACCTAACTGTCAACTATTCAAGGAGGATCAAGAGTCTATAAATACTTGGAATAGAATATTGTTTTAGCATCTCTTAATCATAGAAATTTTACGCATTCATATTTTATTGTTAACTTATTTTCATAAAGTGTGTTAGCCTCTAAGTTTCATAGAAACCTAAGAACAAACTGTGTTCTTCGTCTAACAAAAGAGTTAGATTAGAGGTGTTGGTGAATATTGTAATCATCATTGGTTATTAATAAACATCTGGTGTTTGAAAGTATTTTCTCGTGCTGATTCTTGAATTGTTCTTGTGATAAAACCTTAAACATCAATTAAGTATGATTCCGCAACTTCTTAGTTGATTGTGATCAAACTGAAAGATTATCTTTAAACAACTCTGATTTAATTCTAAAGATAATTCTTGTTATTGATATTTGGTAATATCAGATCCTGACAGATTAATTAAACCCCGGGTATTTTGTTCCCCTTTTCAACCTGCAACTTGACACACGCCATCCCATTTTGACCAACGGGGATATCTACGGAATCATTACGCGAAACCGTATAACACGACGTCACTTTTAGACACGTTCAACACTTTTCACGTAATCACATTAATTAACACAATACACGTTAGTCACACACAAAACACGTAATTTAATTCACTTAAAGTCACAGTACAAGTACCAAAGCACATGGTACAACACTACACTGCTAGGCCCATTTACAAGGTGTTACAAAACCTACAATCAAGACCTCATTATTTTGTAAATTAAGACAGGAACATACCTTAGGCCGACGAAGAGCCCTAGTTAAATGCACATTTACGATTTGTAGAACCCTAGATTGGTAAAAGTTGCTTGTGTAAAATCTAATTCCACCATCAGACCAAGCGTTCCTGCTCCGGTGTCAAACAAATGATAGACGGTCGTTCAGTATACCTTCACCGTTCGAAGCTTCGTTCAGTATACCAATCGTTCCTGCACCCCTCATTAAAAGGCCACCGACTCTGCTACTCACTCAAAGACCTCGCAGATGGCTTTACACGTACTTGCTTAGCGCAATATAACCTTTTACAGCCAATTTAAACTTGGTTAAAAGTCCAAACATCCAAATCAAATGCCACGTCAGATTTTAAGAATGAATAATAGAGCTTAATTGAACATTTAGAGGAAGAATAAGGGTGCCACATAGGATATAATCATTCTTCATTTAGATAAGATATAGATAATTCTAGGAGGAGATTTTAGACAAGCCTGACCGGTCCAACCTAGTGGTTACATAGCAGATATAATAAGTTCTTCAATACCATAGTCTTGTTTGTGGAAGCATTTTCTATGTAAGCTCTTCTTAACAAAACTATATCATCATACCATTTTTTTTATTTAATTAAGCAATCTTAAAAATCATACTGATTTCATAGAACGCCTACAGCTCACAACTATCGCCTCCACAGGAACGGTAAAGCTAATTGAATAAATAAATCACTATTAATCAATCTATGAGATTTTATTTAAAGAAAGTATGATTTATAATTAACTAATAAAATAAAGCAGCTAAATACATAGAGACAAAGGAAAGCATATATAGGTTAATATTTAAAATGCAATTTACTCATATTCATATCCCTCTAAACACAGATCTAATTAGTAAAACGCGATTAATGATGAAATTCCTAGAGGTTGATTGATTAACTTTTGTTCAATCTCTCACAATGCTAAGACACGGTTCATAGGATTTTCACATCTAAGCCTATGAAATAACAAATCTCAAATTACCGTTCAATTATGGGATCGGATCTCTCGTCACTCCTATTCCTAGAAATTTCGTTTCAAGAATTAGTTCTTTATTTTTTTTCAATTAGGATAGGAAGACAAAAGCTATACTACTATATAAATCATCTAACACTCTCTCTTCTATTACTCTTAAAACTTCTTAAAATTCAATCAACGATAAATCTACACCATTTTTTATCAAAATTAATCTCATCCACTCATTCTTCAAACAAACACAATTACCCACACACATCAATATAATTTCAAAATCTTATTAATTCTTCTCTACTTATTTCATAAAATAAATTTATTTTATTTTAATATTTTTAAAATTAATAAAATAGTTTATACAAATATAATAACGTATTATTGAAATTTTTTTCGTAACATTGAATCGCGCGAATAACATATCATTACATTCTTGAAAATGACATGTTGCAAAACAGAAGGTATTTGACGCCGCAGCATTGCGCGAGTACGATGCTAGTATATATATATATATATATATATATATATATATATATATATATATATATATATATATATATATATATATATATATATATAGGGTAGGGTTCGGGAGAGAACGCTTCTAAGAAGAGAACGGAGAGAACGGAGAGAACGGAGAGAACGCAAGGTATTATTGGAAAATTGCAAAAATTCATTCTCCGCTTCTGTCGATAGGTTCAACTGTATTTTTTTACCCAAAAATTTAATCGATCAAATCTTAAAAATTATTATCTTTTAATTCTCGAAATCATATGAACAAATCGAAATTTTAAACCCTCATTAATTTTATATAACTCTTGCTTAGATCTGTCTAAAATAGTTTTAATTATGTCGTGACAATTTTGACAATGTTCATTACCATTCAAAAAGAGAAAGGAGTAGAAGTAGAATTGAAGAACGAATTGAAGAATAAGAGAGATAATTATGAGTTTGTACATACCTGGATTCTTCATACTACAAATAAAATCTTCTTCCTTCGATAGCATTGTTCATGATCGTTCAAGATATAGTGCATACATTCCAAACTGATGCATACAAGATAAGAATGCTACAATACTGATGCACCTTAAATGATGCATGTTAATGCATATGGAACAACTTAATTTGATCAACTAAGTATTTGAGACAACTAGTCTTGGACAAATTTAAATCTATGTAGAACAGCTTGTTTTGGTTGATTAGAAATAGAGACCAAAGTATTTAAATACATACATACTTGATGCATATATGTATACAGTCTAGTCATTTAAATACATACATACTTCAAATTACATGCATTCTTGAAAATTATCTTGCTCTCAATAGTATGACAGAACCAATTTAGAACAGACACTAAATGAATTAGAAGAACCAAACATAAGAAATGAACATCACTGATCAAAACTAGTACATACATTCAAAAGTAAGACACTAGCTAAAAACCTTAAATGCACTATACCTGTTTAAATGCAATAAGATGCATTCATACAAACCAAAGATATACCTGCAAAAAAAAATAATGCACCTATGTAATGAAAATCCTGATGTAACCAACAACTCCAATTAGCAACTTCAAACCCCACCCAATACGTTAGCATAGAATCAAAATCCTTAAAATTTGGAATATACCAAGCAAGTATATATAGAAACTACCCAATACGAGTGGAAGTCAACCGGTGCATCAAAATTTCAAAACAGGGACATAAGGCCAGCTTCTAGGTCAAAAAAAATCACTATGGATGATAAAAAAAATCAAATTAGTTGCAAAAAGATGTAGCAACTCTATTCTAGGACCAAAAAGCCAACCAGTTAAAATTTCTCGATCAATCTAATCAAAATTTGTTGACAACCACTAACACCAATTATAATCCTAGCCGTGATAACAAACGTTTAGTCATATAAACCCAAAAAAGTAGAGAACTCTAATCAAGATTGCAGATCTAAATCCACCTAAAAGACTAACAACACAAAATTTTAAATTCAAATCCACCTCAAATTTGAATACTGTGATGATTATTAGAACCCTTTTGCTAAACCATGATAACAGACTCATGAAACCTGAAACTTGCATCAATCAAAATAGATCAAATCAAAGAGAGTTAGGTGCATGTTTTGTAACTTGCATCTGGAATAAGAAAAGAACTATGTGACATGAAAAAAACAAATCAACTAATATCACATTCTTAAAACAAAAATAACTCAGAAGATGATCTCAATAGACATTAGGTATATGTTCCAAAAATCTTTAGCTCATAACAAGACACTAAGATTAAAGAAAAACTTTTAGATAAAAGTTAGCTGACAACAAGATATATAACAACAATATGCATATGTAAGCTGGTGGAATATGATTTTACAAGACAAAGCTTGAATTTGTTGTTTAGCTAGTAAGACAAATGGACATGATTCAGTGATGTTTTTCTATAATGTAACATGTTGGACAAATGAACATCTGTTGGTCCCTTGGTGAGAATAACAACAAGCAACAGTGTGTAGAAGGGGGGTTGAATACACTTTCTGCGGAAATTGAACAATCAAATAAAAGTGTTACACAAGGTAAATCAAACCACAATCAGTTGAATGCTTTTATTAAAAAGATGATTACAATGCTTTGAATAAGAAGATGATTACAATAACTATCAAGTAAGCAACTCTTGATATATAATCACCTAATATAAATCTCTCAATCTCTCAAACTTAGCTATCTATAATCAACTTATGATTATAGATACTGACGACTCTCTAAACAGGATTTACACAGATTGAATCAACTAATGATTACTTACCAATATCACAACTGATGTGACAATTCGAACATACGAATGATTTGGCAATCTGTGAGTTTCTTGATCACGTTGAACTTACAAACAGTGATTCAAGAATCGTAACACATACGATGAGGTGAGGTTTTTGGCTCTGCAACACTTAGTTGTACTCTTTTCAGAATCATAGTCGTACCTCTAAACTTATCAGGAGATAAGTATTTATAATCCTGTTCCTACGGTTCCTAACAAACTGGACCAATCCTAATTTGCTAACTAACTATCGGATAACTCGGAATCTTGAATCTTGAATCTTCTTATCTTAAGTCTTCAGTCTTCAATCTTGATTCTGGAATCTTCTTATCCTTGCCGTAGATTTAGAGAGAGATAAAGATGAATTTAAAAACATATTTAAATTATCTTTAAACTGACTTCTTACTTCGGACTGAGTTACTCAGCTTGAAACTCATCAAGCTGAGTTCTTTGAGAACACACTCGAAAACAAACATGAACTAACACGTATATTAATAAACTCATCCTTAGAAGTCTAACGAATTAACTAAAACATGTTTAGTAACTCTGTCGAGCTGACTCTGCTTTTGAGCTGAGTCACTCAGCTTGAAACACATCAAGCTGAATACTCGATATATACCTTATGTGACATACACAGCTTATCAAACACATTAATAAACTAACTAAGGTGTAGTATAAACTGGTCGAACATATGCTCAATTTACATTCAGCTTGTACTCAGTCTGAATCACTATGAGTGTTCAGTCTGACTAAGCTTCATAATTCTGTTTAAGTTATATGTAGAACATATCATACAAACTTAACTTTGTCTCATCAAATCTAAACTGATGAGATCATTTTCCCAACAAACTCCCCCTATTTGATGATGACAAAACCATCAAACATTTAGTAAGTTTGTTTAACAGAATTATTTCTTAAGTCTTAAACTTATTAAGATTTTTATATTTGAACTAATCAAATATTTATTGAACATATCAATTTCAATTGAACTTATCAATTTAAATTGGAACACACCAACTTTCAGTTGAACAAACCAACTAATTACATTAATGAATAAGAACTTATCAGTTATTCATTTTGCTGAACTTATCAGACTTATACATATGAACACATCATAACACAGTTGAATATATCAAACTTTATACTTGTATTAATTGAACTAATCATAATACAAAAGTTGTTGACCACTTAGATCATGCACACATAGTGCTTACAAAAAATATCAGAACTAATCTAATATTTATATTAGAACTAATCTATTTATCTTTTGAACTCAGGATGTAGAACCTCCCAAAGAATGATTTCTCTGTTGATTTCTTCTAGGAGGCTTTCAGCTTCTGCATCCCCTCTGAGTTCTCTTTGTTGCACTCTAATGATTTTATTCAACTTATACTTTACAAAATGATTTGTACTATCACCACAGCAACTTCTTATATGTATTCCCTAGCTTTTAGATAACATATTTCCTTCACCTTGATAAAGCTGGGATTGCCAGCCTGATCCTTAAACATGAATCCCTGAACAGGTGTATCAATACCATGGTTTTCTTTAAACTCTACACCTTCAGGTATCTCGAATAAGCTCTCCCACTGCAGACCAGGAATTGGAACATATCTTAATTCCTCAGCTCTGTTAATCAGCTTAGAAACTTCAGTAAGGATCTCTTGCTTGATTTGGCTTTTCTTGAAATTCTTGAGCATTATTAATATTCTTTGCCATTCTATGTAGCCCATCCTGTGAACATATCTCAGGTCCATCCCCATTGTAGATTTATCTTCGAATTCAAAGTTGAGGATGATGGCTCAATCAATTCTGCTCAAGGTCATGCCTTTGATCTCCTTGCTAGTGCTCCTTCTGAAATAGCACTCTTGAATGTCTGCATCTGTGTATGAGATAGGATCAGGTCTTGGACCAGTGTAAGTAGCTTCAGCTTGTGTCAAAGCTTTTCTTTCTTTTTCCTTTTCTTGGTCTTTTACTTCTTTCTCTTTTCTCTTTCTCAGCTCTTCAAGAGAAATACCTAACTCATTGGCTTCCTCCTGTTCGAGCATTTCAATTAATTCTCTCGTAGCCTTTTCTTCTTCAGTTTCCTGCTCAGTTTCAGAACCCTCGTCAGCTTCAGACTCAGATTCTGATATCTTTTGTTTCTTGGCCGCAGGTTCATCCTCCTTATTTTCTTCCTGCTCCCCCTCAGTCTGAGCTTGCCTCTCTGCTCCTGAAGCTAGTACTAGTAATGCTTCAGCTTCAGCTCGAACTAACTCAGCTTCAACTTCAGCATTAGCAGGTTCCTTCTCCCCCTTTTTGTCATCATCAACAAGGGTAGAAGTTCTCAATTTTGGAAGGGCAGCAACCTCAGAGGCAATTTCCTTGACATTCTTTGACAGTCTTTCAAACCTTTGATAGACTTTTCTTTTAAACTTCTTCTGCTTGAGGTGAAAGAGATCAAACTGAGCAGCAACATAGTCCTTCAGTTGCTGGATGCCTGAGGAGGCAGGTTTATTTGGAGAAGAGTCGTTGGGTGCATCATTTAAAAGTTGGTGTCTACCTTCAGAGTCATTTGCACCAGAGTTGGACCCTGTAATTCATCCTGGTTTGAAGATGAATCATTGACAGGTCGTGTAAGAGGGTGTGAGAAGTGAAGAGAAGTTATTGGGCTCGAGATGTGAAGTGTATGGGTTGGTGGTTGGCTAATTGGTTTAGAGGGGGGTGATTGACCCTGGGGATTGGTCAAATTTTCAATGTTACCTAAGTGTGTCTGCTCAGGCACAGTAACAGGCTCTCCCATGGCTCGAGTAAGTGTGGGCTGAGTAGACACCACACCCGGTATAGGCTTTTAGGTTGTAATGAGCCGTGAGGTTGACACCTTAAGAGAAGGCATCTCCCCCTCAACTCCTGCCTATGGAGGGATCAGTGTGATCTCAGCTCCAGTGATGCCTTTAAGAGTGGCACCACCTATGGCAGTTTTTCTTTGGTATGTTTTGATATTCTCCCTAGCAGCAGTGGGCAAACTAGGGGTAGCTTCAGAGTGGGATTGTTGATGGAAAGAAGGTGAAGGAGACGGGTTAGACTGAGTTGGTTTTACTGCAGTCTTATCTCCAAAGGTAGATGGAGAAAAATGAGAAGAAAGTGAAAGTGGAGGGTTTTACCTGAAGCAGCTTCTGTATGAGCTGGTTCAGTCTGAGCAGAGTGCTCAGCCTGAACCTCAGTGTCGGCTTGAGAAGCTCCCCCTTGATTAGATCCCTTAGCTTCACTTTTTGAAGACGAAGCCTCAGCAAACAGTAGCATGGGCTCCCTTAGACCCTCTTGCTCTGGGAAGATGTCATTGTTGAACATCTTGGGGCTGAGTGTTGGCACCAGAGACAGTTCCTGATCAGCTTAATAGAGTGATGTCCCTAGCTCGGCTTCAAATGCCAAGGACAGGTACCTTATAAAAGACACATGAAGATCTCATGTGGTCTTCATCACTGGGACCTTGAGCTCGTTGAAGATGAGTTGTGCATAGTCTAAATTTCTTCCAAAGTACATGTTGTACAGCAGCTGCACCTCGAACTCATTGACCTGGTCCAGTCCTTCAACCTTGGTACCAAGTGAACGGATCACTGTGGACACCATAAAACCCCAACTGGTTGGAAAGGTGGCCTTTTTTATAACACCCTCTGTCTGTGGGTGACCCATTCTGGGAAGGACTGACCTCGCCACCTGTCTCGTCACAGCAGGCTCAAATACATCATGTTGAGGGAGGTGAAGAATCTCCCTTAGCCTGTTAACTGTGAGAGTTATGGTCCTCTCTCTATTCAGCACTGTACCTCTAATTTAGTCATAGATTTGGTCGTAGGTGCACGTATACCAAAATTCGAGGAGGTGCTGAGGAACCACATGTAGAGGTGCGCCAGTGAAAGCAAAAGTCAATGGGCATTTACTAATGTAATTGACCTATGGTTCGTATCCTCTGCCTTGTTTCCTTGGAGGAATAGCAAGACAGGCACGCTGATTGTTGATTTTTATCAACGGCAAACCGTTGTTCTTAAACACAGCACCCCGTACCATTCGATCACCTAGAACGAGAATGGTTCCTTCCATCGTTGAATATGTAGGTTACACTGAGTAATCAATTAGAAATTCGCACTGAGCGATTGTTGATTGCGCACTGAGCGACTTAAGTTTTTGAAATCGATGGAACAGAGATTTGTACTTAGCAGAGAAGGTGAAAGGTATTTGAGAAGTTGGAAGTCTGGATTGTAAGCATAAACCCTCTAATCCAAATGTGATCGGTATATATACCTTTCCGAGGAGAAAGAAAAGTTACCGTTAGAAATCCCCTTTTTTAACCGTTACGCCGTAAAATTTTGTGTTGGTCCCTTGGTGAGAATAACAACAACCAACAGGTGTGTAGAAGGGGGATTGAATACACTTTGTGCGGAAATTGAACAAATCAAATAAAAGTGTTACACACAGAAAATCAAACCACAACTAGTCGAATGCTTTTATTAATATGAAGATGATTACAATGCTTTGAATAAGAAGATGATTATAGTAACTATCAAGTAACCAACTCTTGATATATAATCACCTAATATAAATCTCTCAATCTCTCAAACTTATCTATCTATAATCAACTTATGATTATAGATACTGACGACTCTCTAAACAGGATTTTTCACAGATTGAATCAAGTAATGATTACTTACCAATATCACAACTGATGTAACAATTCGAACACACGAATGATCTGGCAATCTGTGAGTTTTTTTATCACGTTGAACTTACAAACAATGTTTTGGCTCTGTAATTTGTATCAGAATCGTACCTCTAAACTTATCAGGAGATAAGTATTTATAATCTTGTTGCTACGGTTCCTAACAAATTGGACTAAACCTAATTTGCTAACTAACTATCGGATAACTCGGAATCTTGAATCTTGAATCTTCTATCTTGAGTCTTCAATCTTCAATCTTGATTCTGGAGTCTTCTTATCCGCGCCATAGATATAGAGAGTTAAAACAGAATTTAAAACACATTTAAATTCACGTAGACTGACTTCTTTAGTCAGGCTGAGTTACTCAGCTTGAAACTCATCAAACTGAGTTCTTCGAGAACAAACCCGAATTCAAACATGAACTAACACGTATAATTATTAACTCATCCTTAGAAGTCCAAAGAGTTAAATAGAACAAATTTAGTAACTCTGTCGAGCTGACTCTGCTTCTGAGCTGAGTCACTCAGCTTGAAACACATCAAGCTGAATACTCGATATATACCTTATGTGACATACACAGATTATCAAACACATTAATAATTTAACTAAGGTATAATATAAACTGGTCGAACATATGCTCAGTTTACATTCAGCTTATACTCAGTCTGAAACACTATAAGTGTTCAGTCTGACTAAGCTTCATAATTCTGTTTAAGTTATATGTAGAACACATCTTACAAACTTAACTTTGTCTCATCAAATCTTAAATGATGAGATCATTTTCCCAACAAAATCCCCCTATTTGATGATGACAAAACCATCAAACAGTTCTTAAGTTTGTCTAACAGAATTATGTTTTAAATCTCAAACTTATTAAGATTTTATTATTTGAACTGATCAAATATTTATTGAACATATCAATTTTAATTGAACTTATCAATTTAAATTGGAACACGCCAACTTTTAGTTGAACATACCAACCAATTACATTAATGAATAAGAACTTATCAGTTATTCATTTTGCTGAACTTATCAGACTTATACATATGAACACATCATAACACAGTTGAACATATCAAACTTTATACTTGTATTAATTGAACTAACCATAATACAAAAGTTGTTGATCACTTAGATCATGCACACATAGTGCTTACAAAAATATTAGAACTAATCTAATATTTACAATAGAACTAATCTAATTTATCTGATGAACTCAGGATGTAGAAGCTCCCAGATGATGATGTCTTTATTGATCTCATCTAACAATCTTTCAGCTTCATCGTTTCCCTGAAGTTCCTTCTGTTGTACTCTAATAAGTTTGTTCAGCCTATACTTTATTAACTGATTTGACTCCTCATTACCACAACAGTTACTTATTCTCAAAGCATCCTCAGCTTTTAGATAGCAAACTTCATTTAGCTTAATAAAACTGGGAATACCTGCCTGATCCTTAAACATGAAACCTTGAATAGGAGTGTTGATACTTTGATTTTCTCTGAATTCTACTCCTACAGGCATGTCGAACAAATTCTCCCACTGCCGACCAGGAACTGGGACATACCTCAGTTCTTCAGCTCTAGCAATCAACTTGGAGACCTCAGACTGAATTTCTTGTTTGATTTGGCTTCGTTTGAACTTCCTGAGCAGCATCATTATTCTTTACCATTCAATGTAACCCATCATGTAAACATACCTCAGGTCCACTCCCACAGTTGATTTGTCAGTTAGCTCAAAAGTGAGAATGATGGCTCCATTTGCTCTGCTCAATGTCAATCCTCTGATCTCTTTGTTGAAGCTCCTTCAAAAGTAACATTCTTGCAGTTCTGCGTCTGAGTGAGGAATAGGATCAGGTCTTAGACCAGTATATACAGCTTCAGCTCGTGCCAAAGCTTCCTTTTCTTTTTCTTTTTCTTGATCCCTGTCCTCTTTTTCTTTACTTTTCCTTAGCTCATCAAGGGATATGCCCAGCTCAGCAGCTTCCTGTAGTTCAATCATTTCAATCATCTCCCTTGTAGTTTTTTCCTCTTCAGTTTCAGAAACACTGTCAGCTTCAGATTCATATTCTATCACTTATTGCTTTTTAGCTGCAGGTTCCTCTTTGTTCATTTCTAACTCCCCCTCAGTCTGAGTTTGCCTCTCGGCTCCTTTGGCCAGCACAAGTAATGCTTCAGCCTCAGCTTGGATCAATTCAGCGTCAGCTTCAGCTTGAACCTTCTCCCCCTTTTTGTCATCATCAATAGGGGAAAAAGTCCTTTGTTGTTGAAGGGCAGCAACCTCAGAGGCAATGTCCTTGACATTCTTTGACAGTCTTTCAAGCCGTTGATAGATTTTTCTTTTATACTTCTTCTGCTTGAGGTGAAAGAGATCAAACTGAGCAGCAACATAGTCCTTCAGCTGCTGGATGCCTGAGGAGGTAGGTTTATTTGGAGAAAAGTCATTGGGTGCATCATCCAAAGGTTGGTGTATACCTTCAAACTCATTTGCACCAGAGTTTGGACCCTGTAATTCATCCTGGTTTGAAGATGAATCATTGGCAGGTCGTGCAAGAGGGTGTGAGAAGTGAAGAGAAGTTATTAGGCTCGTGACGTGTAGTGTTTGGGTTGGTGGTTGGCTAATTTGGGTAGTGGGGGGTGATTGACCCTGGCGATTGGTCATTCTTTCAATGTAACCTGAGTGTATCTGCTCAGGCACAGTAGTAGGCTCTCCCATGGCCAGAGTGAGTGTGGGCTGAGTAGACACCACACCCGGTTGAGGCTGTTGGGTTTGAATGAGCCTTGAGGTTGACACCTTAAGAGAAGGCGTCTCCCCCTCAACTACTGCCTGTGGAGGGATCAGTGTGATCTCAGCTCCAGTGATGCCTTTAGGAGTGGCGCCACCTATGGCAGTTTTTCGTTGGTATGTTAGGATATTCTCCCTAGCAGCAGTGGGAAAACTAGGGGTGGTTGTAGAGTGGGATTTATGATGGAAAGAAGGTGAAGGAGATGGGTTAGATTGAGTTGGGTTTACTGCAGTCTTATCTCCAAATGTAGATGGAGAAAAGTGAGAAGAGAGTGAGAGATGAGAGGTTTTACCTGAAGCAGCTTCTGTATGAGCTGGTTCAGTCTGAGCAGTGAGCTCAGCCTAAACCTCAGTGTCAGCGTGAGAAGCTCCCCCTTGATTCGATCCCTCAGCTTCACTCTCAGAAGACGAAGCCTCAGCAAATAACAGCATGGGCTTACTCATTCCCTCTTGCTCTGGGATGATGTCGTTGTTGAACATCTTGGGGCTGAGTGTTGGCACTAGCGACAGCTCCTGATTGGCTTCGTAGAGTGCTGTCCCTAGCTCAGTTTCAGATGCTAAGGACAGGTACCTTATGAAAGGTACATGAAGGTCGCTTCTGGCCTTCATCACTGGGACCTTGAGCTCGTTGAAGATAAGCTGTGCAAAATCAAGATTTCGTCCAAAGAACATGTTGTACAGAAGCTGCATCTCGAACTCATTGATCTAGTCCAGTCCTCCAACCATGGTACCAAGTGAACGAATCATAGTGGACACCATAAAACCCCATCCGGTTGGGAAAGTGGCCTTCTTGATTACCCCTTCAGTTTGAGGGTGACCCATCTGTGGCAGAACAGACCTTGCCACTTGTCTCGTCACAGCAGGCTCGAATTCGTCATGTTGAGGAAGACGAAGAATCTCCCTTATCCTGTTAACTGTGAGAGTGATAGTCCTCTCTCCATTTAGCATTGTACCTCGGATTTCATCATTTATTTGGTCGTAGGTGCACGTATACCAAAATTCGAGGAGGTGCTGAGGAACCACATGGAGAGGTGCTCCAGTGAAAGCAAAATTCAATGGGCATTTACGGATGTAATTGACCAATTGTTCATATCCTCTGCCTTGTTTCCTTGGAGGAATAGCAAGACAGGCGCGCTGATTGTTTATTTTTATCAGCGGCAATCCGTTGTTTTTAAACATAGCACCTCTGACCATTCGATCACCAAGAACTAAAATGGTTCCTTCCATTGATTAAATTTTTTATTACACAGAGTAATTACTATTGAATTCGCACTTAGCGTTTGTTGATTGCGCACTGAGCGACTTAGGGTTTTAAAATTGATGGAACTGAAAATTTGCACTTAGCAACGAAGAGGGAAGGTATTTGAGAGGGTGAGAAGTCTGGATTGTAAGCGTAAACCCTCTAATCTGAACTTGATCAGTATATATACCTTTCCAAGGAGAGGGAAAAGTTACCGTTAGAAATCCCCATTTTTTCCGTTACGCCGTAAAATTTTGATGTAACAGTAAACGGGTAGAACTAATCATCTTCCAACGGATACTAATGTAATATAATAATATTGACTTACAATAAGATTATATACACTGATGTACTATACCTATACACAATTTAGTATAATACGCGATTTGAGACTTACTCAAATACGCAGTGGTCATGAATTAATCACATTTAGTAAATAACACATGAGTTTGGACACACCAAGCTGAGGAAACATATTACTCAGTTTAACTCAAGCACTCAGCTTGAAATGTGCACTCAGCTTGAGAATAAAACTCTGTCAGGATCGGATATAAATTATATCAAATAACAAGAACTAACTTTTAAATAATAAATCAGAGTAATATAAAAGTTAATCTTTAACTATGATCACAATCAATTAAGAAGTTGCGGAATCACACTTAATTGATTAAAGAAGGTTTTAAACAAAGATTAATTCAATCAAACAGTAGTTTTATTAACCAACCAGAATGATTACAAAAGCAAACTTCACCCCCAATCTAACTTATTCTGTTAGACGAAGAACACAGACTGTTCTTAGGTTTCAACAAGAAACTTAGAGGCTAAACACTTTCAGAAAAATAAATAACGATAAGAACAAATGCTTTGAATAATGAGATCAAGTTATCGTCGTCAATTGATCATCTAATGAAGTATATATAGACTCTTGATCCTCCTTGAATTGTTGACAGTTAGGTAATCTTCTATCTTCTGAGATAATCTTGTTAATCTTCAAAGTATTTCGAGATATCTTCTAAGATAGGATTTTCCAAATATAGCTCAACAGAAACTGTTTAATGAACACAACAGTTCTTTAGTCTTCTAACAGTCTTCAGCTTCAAGGTCTTCAAACAGTTGTAGTAGTTTGTACTAACAGTTCTAAACTCTATATAACAGCTTTAAAGTTCACAGCAACTGTTGGTTACAACTGTCTTCACAATTTCAACTAACAGTTCCAAACTGTTTGTCAATATTCTTCTAACAGTTTTGAACTGTTTTTCACAAAGTCCATTAACAGTTTTAACTCACACATCTTCAACAATCTTAATGCCTTAGCTAATTTCCCAACAAACTCAGCTTGAGTAGAGCACACAGCTCATGGGTAATGACACTAAGTCAATTTCGTCTGAGACTGACTCAAACGAACCTTTTAACCACACTGAGTAGTTAAAGAATGTTTGGAACCAACCAAACGTGTGAACCAATCACACAGTCTGAGTTAAGCACATAGCTCAGACTCAGTGACACTTAGTCATTTATGTTTGAGACTGACTCAAACTGTATCATAACTACACTAAGAAGTTGAAGTGTGTTTGGAGCTCACCAAACAAAAGAACTCATTGTTCAGCTTGATAAGATTCAGTTTATGAAAACTTATTCATAAACTGTGCACTCAGCTTAAGACACTTAGTCTTTGTCAAACTGAAGACTCGGATTCTAGACACTTAGCTAGAGGTTGAGCATACCCAAGTTACTTAGCAGATACATAAACCTATCTCATCAAGTGGTTTAGTAAATATATCTGCTAGTTGGTCATCAGTGGAAATAAATTTAATGTAAACTTTACCTTTTTCCACGATGTCCCTGATGAAGTGATGTCGAATTTCAATGTGCTTGGTTCTTGAATGGAATACTGGATTGTAAGTGATGGATATTGCACTTTGGTTATCATAGAAGATAGGAGTTTTATTGAAACTCATACCAAAGTCCTGAAGCTGATGCTGCATCCAAAGGATATGAGCACAACAGCTTCCTGCTGCAACATACTCAGCTTCAGCAGTTGAAGTAGCCACTGAGTTCTGTTTCTTACTAGTCCAGCTGACTAACTTCCCTCCAAGCATTTGACATCCTCCAGTAGTTGATTTTCTTTCTAACTTGCACCCAGCATAGTCAGCATCTGAAAAACCAACTAACTCAAATCCAGAGTCCTTTGGATACCAAAGACCTAGATTTGGTGTACCTTTAAGATACCTAAAGATCCTTTTCACAGCTTGAAGATGTGATTCTTTAGGATATTCCTGATATCGTTCACAAACACATGTAGCAAACATAATATCAGGTCTACTAGCTGTCAAATAGAGTAATGAACCTATCATTCCTCTATAGGTAGATTGACACACAGACTTTCCATCTGAGTCTTTACTCAGCTTGACAGCTGGTGACATGGGTGTTCTCATGGTTGAACTAGAATCAAAACCATATTTCTTTATCAAATCAAGAACATACTTGCTTTGATTGATGAAAATTCCATCAGGCTTTTGATGTATTTGCAGGCCTAGGAAATATGTCATCTCACCCATCATACTCATCTTGTACTTTTGTGACATTATTTTGGAGAACCACTCACACAGAGATTCATTGGTAGAACCAAAAATGATGTCATCCACATAGATTTGTACAAGAATCACCTGTCCTTTATTCTTTTTAATAAAGAGTGTCTTATCTATACTACCTCTGGTGAAATTCATGGATAGTAGATAAGTGGACAGTGTATCATACCAAGCTCTTGGAGCTTGTTTAAGACCATACAAAGCCTTGTCTAACTTATAGACATGATGTGGAAACTTTGAACTTACAAAGCCAGGAAGTTGTTTCACATAGACTTCCTCCTGAAGATTTCCATTAAGGAAGGCACTCTTCACATCCATCTGATAAACTTTGAAGTCTTTATATGCTGCATAAGCCAGGAACAGCCTTATGGCTTCAATTCTAGCAACAGGGGCAAAGGTCTCATCATAATCGATTCCTTCATCTTGCTTATACCCTTGTGCTACCAGCCTGGCTTTGTTCCTAACTATCACTCCATCCTTGTCCATTTTGTTTCTATAGACCCACTTAGTGACTATAATCGTATGATCTTTGGGGGTAGGGACAAGATTCCAGACCTTATTTCTCTCAAACTCATTTAGTTCCTCTTGCATAGCTTCAATCCAGTCCTCATCTTCTAAGGCTTCTTCAGTCTTCTTTAATTCCATTTGAGATAGGAAACCAAAGTGAGCAGCATAATTAGCTGTGGCCTTGGATCTGGTCATGACCTTTTCTTGGACATGTCCAATGATTTGATCTTGAGGGTGATCTTTGAGGAATTTAAATGTTGTAGTTGGAGAATTTGGTTCTGAATCTGAGTGATGTTGAGAACTCTGAGGTGAACACACATCCTCAGTCTCAATAGCAGCATTGTCAACAGACTGATGATCACTAAGATTCTCAGTCTGAGTGACTTCAGCTCCAAAGGGGTTGATGAACTCATCATCCTTCTCAGCTTGAGAATCCCTTGGAGTTTGTGATGATTTCTTTGATGAACACACATCATCGTCACTATCATCTCCTATGACATACATAGGATTTGATAAGTTGGTTTCCTTAGGCCTTTCAAGCTCACTCAGACTGACCAAGTCAGCCTGACTCTTATCAGCTTGATCAAAACAGTCTTCATCGAAAGAGACATGAATTGACTCTTCTATGGCCTTTCTCCTTGTATTATATATTCTATAAGACTTGGAGATTGAGGAATAACCAACGAATATTCCAAGATCAGCTTTAGGTTCCAACTTATGGAGCTGATCTCTTTGATTCAGCACATAGAATTTTGAACCAAAGATATGGAAATAATCTATATTGGGCTTTCTAGACTTATACATCTCATAAGATGTCTTTCCATGTCTTTTGACAATGATTGATCTATTTTGAGTATAGCGGGCTGTACTGACAGCTTCATCCCAAAAATAGAGTTTCAATCCTGCCTCACATAGTATTGTTCTAGCAGCCTCAATTAGGGTTCTATTTCTCCTTTCAGCAACTCCATTCTGTTGTGGAGTTCTGACAGATGAGAAATTTAATAATATTCCCTTTTGTTCATAGAAGCTTTCAAGGGTAGACTTCCTGAACTCAGTCCCATGATCACTTCTAAGTTGCTTTACAGACAAACCTTTTTGCAACTCTTCCTGTTTGATAAAACTGATTATCTCCAGGGCAGCCTCACTTTTGGCTTTAAGGAATATTACCCAGGTGAATCGTGAGAACTCATCTACTATCACCAGTGTGTACATCTTGCCACTCAGGCTTAGAGTACTTATGGGTCCAAACAGATCCATATGCAACATATGCAGTGGGTCTGTTATTGAAAAATTTTGCTTTGACTTAAAAGACCCTTTATGGTGTTTCCCTTGTTCACAAGCTAAGCACAATTTGTCTTTGACAAATGTGATCTTTGGTAATCCAGAGACTAACTCTTTATTAGACAGCATATTTATATTTTTAAAGTTTAGATGAGATAAACGTTTATGCCATAACCAACTCAGCTTAGGAACAGAATGGGAATACAAGCAGGTTTCATTATAGGGATCAGCAGAATTAAGATCAAGAATATACACATCTCTTTCTCTTTTAGCTATTAATACAGGCTTTCCCTTAGCATTATAGATCGTTTCTGCTTTCTTCCTAAAAGTAACTATATTGTCTTCATCACACAATTGACTGATACTAATCAGGTTGTGTTTGAGACCTTTTACATATGCAACTCTTTGGAATGTAACTTTGCCAGCTTGCATCTTCCCATAACCTTTTGTTCTTCCATGGGAGTTGTCACCAAATGTTACTTTAGGACCTTCATCTTCTTGGAAATCACTAAGAAGTCCTTTCCACCCAGTCATGTGCCTTGAGCATCCACTATCCAAGTACCATTTACTTGAACCCTGCACATGAGATGACAACTAAACACATTAGTTTTTTTTGGGAACCCACTTCTTGGTGGGTTCAGATGAGGAGCAGTTAGCATCTTCATCTTGTTGAACTGACTGTTCAGCTTGAGCAGGAGCTGAGACCTATGTGGGCTGATCAGCTTGTTCTTGTTTAGGCCTTGAGTTTTCTGCATCACAGTCCTTAGCCTCATGACCTCTACTTCTGCACTTGTAGCATCTCCTTCTTCCAATGATTACAGGAGGTAGAGTGTCCAATAATCCTTGTGAGAACTTACTCTCAGTTTTAGGATTATATGTTGTGGATAACTTTTCAACTTTCTTAGCAAGTTGATTCATCTGGTGATCACTGACTTTGGACTTACCTTAGTCGGATCTCTGTTTGTTATCCTTTTGATGAGAAAATTGACTAACAACCTGCTTTTCCATGACTTTGGACTTACCTTTGTCATGACTGCTGGACTCACCAGTTTCAACAGGTTTAGACTTACCACTGTTGATCTTCTTGGACTTACCAAGATCTACAACTTTGGACTTACCATTGTTGTACTTTGACCTCCGACTTACAGTGGTCTTCCTATTCTTGTAACTTCTCTCCGAGCCAGATAGAGAATGTTGTCTTTTGAAAAGATTTGGATTAAGCCTTTCTATGACTGAAGTTCTTTGAATAGGCTGAGTGCTTAATCTGTCCAGCACAGACTTACCATGATGTTTGGATGTTGAGCACTCTTCTCCATGATCTTTAGCCTTTATAAACATATTGTATTTAAGATTTTGACCATGTTTCTTCTCTGAGGCTGACTTCTGAGACTCAATCAGTAGTCTATCATCCTCAGAGTCTGTACTTGCTATCTCATCATCAGCTACAAAAGCTATTGTTTGATAGTCACCTCCAAGTACAGCCTTTACTTGTTTATGTATTTGTTGGTTTATGCACTTTTCAGCAAGCTTTGATGACTTACACCAAGACTCAGTGACCTTTTGAAGTTGGTCAGCTTTGTCTTTAGCTTCCTGAAGTTCTTTACTTAGAAGTTTATTAATGTGTCTTTGACATTCAAGATCACATTGTGCTTTCTTACCAACATCAATGAGCGACTTATTTTCCTTAATCTCATTCTTGAGTTTAGTTATCTCATATTTGAGGTCATTTTGAGACTTAAGGACGGTCTTGAAATCATTCAGCAGATAATCAAAAGCAAGACCCTTTTCCTCATCAGTATATGAGTTGAAATTACTGACCTTATACATGGAAGCAGGATCCCAGTCACTAAGCTTGCTGTTTTCCTCAGCTTCCTTCACGTCAGCTTCAAAAGTTGACTCGGACAAACCATAATCAACCTCATCTATCTCCAACTCTTCATCTTCTTGAGCCATCAGACATACATCATCATCTGAGGTAGATGATTCTGTATCCCAGGTTTCAACATATAGTCCTTTTGCACTGGGTTTATCTTCTAGCTTTCCTTTCTTGAGCTGAGTATATTTCTTCTTGTATTTATCAGCTCTGTAAGCATTCTTATCAACAACTAATGTTGATTCCACCTTCTTTCATCTGCACTCAGCAGCAATATGTCCCTTCTTCTGACAAATGAAGCACACAGCATTCTTGAGATCAAAGGAACTCTTCCCTTGGCCCCTGTCAGATCTTCCTCTTCCCCTTTGAGCTCTTCTCAAACGTCTAGCTAACATTGCCATTTGCTCAGTGATATTATGAACATCATTAGTATCACTTGAGTCTGAGTCTGAGTGGTCAGCTTGAGATTCTGACTCAGTCTCAGATTCAACAACCAGTGTCTTGGAACTTTTCTTCTTTTTCTGTGCAACCAATGCAACTTCATTCTTATCCAAAGACTCCTTGAGTTATTTTTGAGAAGATCTCTTGTGTTCAGTGATCTGTTCATGATTTAGCAAGAACCCATAAATGGACTGTAGGTTGTACACACGCAGTATTCCTTCAGCCCTCAGTGCTGTAGCTACATCGTTAAACCTTTCTGGTAACACATCCAGAAATTTCAGCACAAGTTCAGCTTCGTCTCTCTTTACACCCACACTTAGTAGGTCATTTATCAAGCAGTGAAACCTTGTGAACAAATCTGTCAAGGTTTCATTCTTCTTTGAAAAGAAGTTTTCATAAGATCTATTCAAATGACTTCTCTTATGCTGCTTGACCAGATCCCTGCCCTCATATGTAACACTCATTGTGTCCCAAATATCTTTTGTTAATTGACACCCAGTCACAGTATGCAAGATTTCATTGGTCAGGGCATTTGCCAGAACACTTTTTGCCTTGTCATCTAGATTGAAGAGTTTCCAATCTTCATCAGTCCAGGATGCAATAGGCTTTCTTGTTTCCTTTTCAGTTTTGCCAGGAGACGTATCACTGACAGTAGCAGGAATCTTGGGGATGATAGGTCCTTTTGTAATGACATCGAACATACGAATGTCAATGGACTTGAGGAATAGCATGGCTCTAAACTTCCACATAGGATATTCAGATCTATCAAATATGGGACAGCCTTTGGCAGACATCTGTGGAAAGTTTGAAAGATTATTGCTTGTAGACATTTTGAACTTTCTCAGAATCTTGAACTTTTAACTTATGAAATCGTTCAGCCTGCTTTGATACCAGTTGTTAGTCCCTTGGTAAGAATAACAACAAGCAACAGGTGTGTAGAAGGGGGGTTGAATACACTTTCTGTGAAAATTGAACAAATCAAATAAAAGTGTTACACACGATAAATCAAACCACAACTCGTCGAATGCTTTTATTAATATGAAGATGATTACAATGCTTTGAATAAGAAGATGATTACAGTAACTATCAAGTAAGCAACTCTTGATATATAATCACCTAATATAAATCTCTCAATCTCTCAAACTTAGCTATCTATAATCAACTTATGATTATAGATACTGACGACTCTCTAAACAGGATTTTACACAGATTGAATCAACTAATGATTACTTACCAATATCACAACTGATGTGACAATTCGAACACACGAATGATCTGGCAATCTGTGAGTTTCTTGATCACGTTGAACTTACATACAATGACTCAAGAATCGTAACACATACGGTGAGGTGAGGTTTTGGCTCTGTAATTTGTATCAGAATCGTACCTCTAAACTATCAAGAGATAAGTATTTATAATCCTGAGCTGACTCTGCTTCTGAGCTTAGTCACTCAGCTTGAAACACATCAAGCTGAATACTCGATATATACCTTATGTGACATACACAGATTATCAAACACATTAATAATTTAACTAAGGTATAATATAAACTGGTCGAACATATGCTCAGTTTACATTCAGCTTATACTCAGTCTGAAACACTATAAGTGTTCAGTCTGACTAAGCTTCATAATTCTGTTTAAGTTATATGTAGAACACATCTTACAAACTTAACTTTGTCTCATCAAATCTTAACTGATGAGATCATTTTCCCAACATTTTGATGTAGCATTAAACGGGTAGAACTTATAGTCTGCCAACGGATACTAATGTAATATAATAATATTGATTTACAATAAGATTATATACACTGTTGTATTACACCAATACTGAATTAGTATAATACGCGATTTTGAGACTTACTCAAATACGCACTTGCATATGAAGTAATTACACTCAGTAATTAAATCATAGTTTAGACAGTTTAAGTCAAGTACTCGGCTTGATTCAAGCACTCAACTTGAGTTGAGTACTTAGCTTGAGTTTGATACTCAGCTTGAGTAGAGCACACAACTCATGGGCAATGACACTAAGTCAGTTTCGTCTGAGACTAACTCAAACGAAGCTTTTAACCACACTGAGTAGTTAAAGAATGTTTGGAACCTACCAAACGTGTGAACCAATCACACAACCTGAGTTAAGCACATAGCTCAGACTCAGTGACACTTAACCATTTTGTTTGAGACTAACTCAAACTATATATTTTTAACTACACTAAGTAGACAAAATAAGTTTGGAACTCACCAAACAAAAGAACTCATTGTTTAGCTTGACAAGATTCAATTTATGAAAACTTATTCATAAACTGTGCACGCAGCTTAAGACACTTAGTCTTTGTCAAACTGAAAACTCAGATTCTAGACACTTAGCTAGGGGTTGTGCATACCCAATTTACTTAGCAGATACATAAACCTCTTCTCATCAAGTGGTTTAGTAAAAATGTCTGCTAATTGGTCATCTATGTAGATAAAGTTAATGTCAACTTTACCTTTTTCCACTATGTCCCTGATGAAGTGATGTCGAATTTCAAGGTGCTTGGTTCTTGAGTGGAAGACTGGATTGTAAGTGATGGATATTGCACTTTGGTTATCACAGAAGATAGGAGTTTTCTTGAAACTCATGCCAAAGTCTTGAAGCTGATGCTGCATCCAAAGGATTTGAGCACAACAGGTTCCTGCTACAACATACTCAGCTTTAGCAGTTGAAGTAGCCACTGAGTTCTGTTTCTTACTGGTCCAGCTTACTAGCTTCCCTCCAAGCAATTGACATCCTCCAGTAGTTGATTTTCTGTCTAACTTGCACCCAACATAGTCAGCATCTAAAAAACCAACTAACTTAAATCCAGAGTCCTTTGGATACCAAAGGCCTAGATTTAGTGTACCTTTAAGGTACCTAAAGATCCTTTTCACAGCTTGAAGATGTGATTCTTTAGGATCTGCCTGATATCTTGCACAGACACATGTACCAAACATGATATCAGGTCTACTAGCTGTCAAATAGAGTAATGAACCTATCATTCCTCTATAGGTAGACTGACACACAGATTTACCATCTGAGTCTTTACTCAGCTTGGCAGCTGGTGACATGGGTGTTTTCATGGTTGAACTAGAATCAAAACCATATTTCTTTATCAAATCAAGAACATACTTGCTTAGATTGATGAATATTCCATCAGGCTTTTGTTGAATTTGTAGGCCTAGGAAATAAGTCATTTCATCCATCATACTCATCTTGCACTTCTGTGACATTATCTTGGAGAACCACTCACACAGAGATTCATTGGTAAAACCAAAGATAATATCATCCACATAGATTTGTACAAGAATCACCTGTCCTTTACTCTTTTTAATAAAGAGTGTCTTATCTATACTACCTCTGGTGAAGTCCATTGGTAGTAGATAAGTGGACAGAGTATCATACCAAGTTCTTGGAGCTTGTTTAAGACCATACAAAGCCTTGTCCAACTTATAGACATGATGTGGAAACTTTGAACTTACAAAGCTAGGAGGTTGTTTCACATAGACTTCCTCCTGAAGTTTTCCATTAAGAAAAGCACTTTTCACATCCATTTGATAGACTTTGAAGTCTTTATAGGCTGCGTAAGCCAGGAACAGCCTTATGGCTTCAATTCTAGCAACATGGGCAAATGTCTCATCATAATCAATTCCTTCATCTTGCTTATACCATTGTGCTACCAGCCTGGCTTTGTTCCTAACTATCACTCCATCCTTATCCATTTTATTTCTATAGACCCACTTAGTGCCTATAAATGAATGATCTTTGGGGGCAGGGACAAGTTTCCAGACTTCATTTCTTTCAAACTCATTTAATTCCTCTTGCATAGCTTCAATCCAATCCTCGTCCTCTAAGGCTTCTTCAGTCTTCTTTGGTTTCATTTGAGATAGGAAATCAAAGTGCGCGGCATAGTTAGCTGTAGCCTTAGATCTGGTCATGACTTTTTCTTGGACATTTCCAATGATCTGGTCTTAAGGATGATCTTTGCGGAATTTGAATGTTGTAGTTGGAGAGTCTGGTTCAGAATCTGAGTGATGTTGAGATTCCTGAGGTGAACTTATCTCCTCAGTCTCAGCAGCATTGTCGACAAACTGTTGATCACCAAGATCTTTAGTCTGAGCGACTTCAGCTCCAAAGGGGTTGATGAACTCATCATCTTTCTCAGCTTGAGAATCCTTTGGAGTTTGTGATGATTTCTTTAATGAACACATATCATCATCACTATCATCTCCTATGACATACATAGGATTTGATAAGTTGGTTTCCTTAGGCCTTGAAGCTCACTCAGACTGACTAAGTCAGCTTAACTTTTATCGGCATGATCAAAATTGTCTTCATCAAACGAGACATGAATTGATTCTTCTATGGCTTTTCTCCATGTATTATATATTCTATAAGACTTGGAGATTGAGGAATAACCAACGAATATTCCAAGATTAGCTTTAGGTTCCAACTTATGGAGCTGATCTCTTTGATTCAGCACATAGCATTTTGAACCAAAGATATGGAAATAACCTATATTGGGCTTTCTAGATTTGTATATCTCATATGAAGTCTTTCCATGTCTTTTGACAATGATTGACCTATTCTGAATATAACAGGCTGTACTAACAGCTTCATCCCAGAAATAGAGTTTCAATCCTGCCTCACACATCATTGTTCTAGCAGCCTCAATTAAGGTTCTATTTCTCCTTTTAGCAACTCCATTTTGTTGTGGAGTTCTGACAGATGAGAAATTTTGTAATATTCCTTTATGTTCACAGAAGCTTTCGAGAGTTGAGTTTCTGAACTCAGTTCCATGATCACTTCTAAGTTGCTTTACGGACAAACCTTTTTGCAACTCTTCCCTTTTGATGAAACTAATTATCTCCAAGGCAGCTTCACTTTTGGCTTTAAGGAATATTACCCAGGTGAATCGTGAGAACTCGTCTACTATCACCAGTGTGTACTTCTTGCCACTCAGGCTTGGAGTACTTATGGGTCCAAACAGATCCATATGCAACATATGCAGTGGGTCTGTTATTGAAAATTTTTGATTTGATTTAAAGGACCCTTTATGATGTTTCCCTTGTTCACAAGCTGAGCACAATTTGTCTTTGACAAATGTGATCTTTGGTAATCCAGAGACTAACTCTTTATTGGATAGCATATTTATATTTTTAAAATTTAAATTAGATAAACATTTATGCCATAACCAACTCAGCTTAGGAACAGAATGGGAATACAAGCAGGTTTCAGTATATGGATCAGCGGAATTTAGATCAAGTAGATACATATCTCTTTCTCTTTTAGCTATTAATACAGGCTTTCCCTTAGCATTATAGATTGTTCCTGCTTTCTTTCTAAAAGTAACAACATTATCTTCATCACACAATTGACTGATACTAATCATGTTGTGTTTGAGCCCTTTGACATATGCAACTCTCTGGAATGTAACTTTTCCAGCTTGCATCTTCCCATAGCCTTTTGTTCTTCCATGGGATTTGTCACCAAATATTACTTTAGGACCTTCATCTTCTTGGAAATCACTAAGAAGTCCTTTCCACCTAGTCATGTGCCTTGAGCATCCACTATCCAAGTACCATTTACTTGAACCCTGTACATGATATGAAAACTAAACACATTAGTTTTGTTTGGGAACCCACTTCTTGGTGGGTTCTGATGAGGAGCACTTAGCATCTCCATCGGGTTGAACTGACAGTTCAGCTTGAATAGTAGCTGAGTCCTGTGCAGGCTTATCAGCTTGTTCTTCTTCAGGCCTTGAGATTTCTGCATCACAGTCCTTAGCCTCATGACCTCTACTTCTGCACTTGTAGCATCTCCTTCTTCCAATGATTATAGGAGGTAGAGTGTCTAATAATCCTTGTGTGAACTTGCTCTCAGACTTAGGATTATATGTTGTGGATAACTTTTCAACTTTCTTTGAAAGTTGATTCACATGATGATCACTAACTTTGGACTTACCTTTGTCAGGTCTTTGTTTGTTATCCATGGAAGCTTGACCAACAAACTTCTTTTCCATGACCTTGGACTTACCTTTGTCATGCCTACTGGACTCACCAGTTTCAACAGTTTTGGACTTACCACTGTTGATCTTCTTGGACTTACCAAGATCCACAACTTTGGACTTACCATGGTTGTGATTTGACCTCTGACTTACAGTGGTCTTCCTATTCTTGTAACTTCTCTCCGAGCCAGATAGAGAATGTTGTCTTTTGAAAGGATTTGGATTAAGCCTTTCTATGACTGAAGTTCTTTGAATAGGCTGAGTGCTTAATCTGTCCAGCACAGACTTACCATGTTGTTTGGATATCGAGCACTCTTCTCCATGATCTTTAGCCTTTACAAACATATTGTATTTAAGGTTTTGACCATGTTTTCTCTCTGAGGCTGACTTCTGAGACTCAATCAGTAGTCTATCCTCCTCAGAGTCTGTACTTGTTATCTCATCATCAGCTACATAAGCTGCTGTTTAATAGTCACCTCCAAGTACAGCATTAACCTGTTTAGGTATTTGTTGGTTTATGCACTTTTCAGCAAGCTTTGATTACTTACACCAAGACTCAGTGACATTTTGAAGTTGGTCAGCTTTGTCTTTAGCTTCCTGAAGCTCTTAACTTAGAAGTTTATTAATGTGTCTTTGACATACATCATCATCTGAGGTAGATGATTCAGTATCCCAGGTTTCAACATATAATCCTTTTGCATTGGGTTTGTCTTCTAGCTTTCCTTTCTTAAGCTGAGTATATTTCTTCTTGTATTTATCAGCTCTGTAAGCATTCTTATCAACAACTGATGTTGATTACACCTTCTTTGATCTGCACTCAGCAACAATATGTCCCTTCTTCTAACAGTTGAAGCACACAGCATTCTTGGGATCAAAGGAACTCTTCCCTTTGCCCCTGTCAGATCTTCCTCTTCCCCTTTGAGCTATTCTCAAACGTCTGGCTAACATAGCCATTTTCTCAGTGATATTCTGAACATCATCAGTATCACTTGAGTCTGAGTCTGAGTGGTCAGCTTGAGATTCTGACTCAGTCTCAGATTCAATAACCATTGTCTTGGAGCTTTTCTTCTTTTTCTGTGCAACCAATGCAACTTCATTCTTATCCAAAGACTCCTTGAGTTATTTTTGAGAAGATCTCTTGTGTTCAGTGATCTGTTCATGATTTAGCAAGAACCCATAAATGGACTGTAGGTTGTACACATGCAGTGTTCCTCCAGCCCTCAGTGCTATAGTTACATCGTTAAACCTCTCTGGTAACACATCCAGAAATTTCAGCACAAGTTCAGCTTCGTCTCTCTTTACACCCACACTTAGTAGGTCATTTATCAAGCAGTGAAACCTTGTGAACAAATCTGTCAAGGTTTCATTCTTCTTTGAAAAGAAGTTTTCATAAGATCTATTCAAATGACTTCTCTTATGCTACTTGACCAGATCCCTGCCCTCATATGTAACACTCATTGTGTCCCAAATATCTTTTGCTGATTGACACCCAGTCACAGTATGCAAGATTTCATTGGTCAGGGCATTTGCCAGAACACTTTTTGCCTTGTCATCTAGATTGAAGAGTTTCCAATCTTCATCAGTCCAGGATGCAATAGGCTTTCTTGTTTCCTTTTCAGTTTTGCCAGGAGACGTATCACTGACAGTAGCAGGAATCTTGGGGATGATAGGTCCTTTTGTAATGACATCGAACATACGAATGTCAATGGACTTGAGGAATAGCATGGCTCTGAACTTCCACATAGGATAGTCAGATCCATCAAATATGGGACACCCTTTGGCAGACATCTGTGGAAAGTTAGAAGGATTGTTGCTTGTAGACATTGTAAACTTTCTCAGAATCTTGAACTTTCAACTTATGAAATCGTTCAGCCTGCTCTGATACCAGTTGTTGGTCCCTTGGTGAGAATAACAACAAGCAACAGTGTGTAGAAGGGGGGTTGAATACACTTTCTGCGGAAATTGAACAAATCAAATAAAAGTGTTACACAAAGTAAATCAAACCACAATCAATTGAATGATTTTATTAAGAAGATGATTACAATGCTTTGAATAAGAAGATGATTACAATAACTATCAAGTAAGCAACTCTTGATATATAATCACCTAATATAAATTTCTCAATCTCTCAACTTAGCTATCTATAATCAACTTATGATTATAGATACTGACGACTCTCTAAATAGGATTTACACAGATTGAATCAACTAATGATTACTTACCAATATCACAACTAATGTGACAATTCGAACATACGAATGATTTGGCAATCTGTGAGTTTCTTGATCATGTTCAACTTACAAACAGTGATTCAAGAATCGTAACACATATAATGAGGTGAGGTTTTTGGCTCTGCAACACTTAGTTGTACTCTTTTCAGAATCATAGTCGTACCTCTAAACTTATCAGGAGATAAGTATTTATAATCCTGTTCCTACGGTTCCTAACAAACTGGACTAATCCTAATTTGCTAACTAACTATCGGATAACTTGGAATCTTGAATCTTGAATCTTCTTATCTTGACTCTTCAATCTTCAATCTTGATTCTGGAATCTTCTTATCCTTGCCGTAGATTTAGAGAGAGATAAAGATGAATTTAAAAACATATTTAAATTATCTTTAAACTAACTTCTTACTTCGGACTGAGCTACTCAGCTTGAAACTCATCAAGCTGAGTTCTTTGAGAACACACTCGAAAACAAACATGAACTAACATGTATATTAATAAACTCATCCTTAGAAGTCTATCGAATTAACTAAAACATATTTAGTAACTCTGTCGAGCTGACTCTGCTTTTGAGCTGAGTCACTCAGCTTGAAACACATCAAGCTGAATACTCGATATATACCTTATGTGACATGCACAGCTTATCAAACACATTAATAAACTAACTAAGGTGTAGTATAAACTGGTCGAACATATGCTCAGTTTACATTCAGCTTGTACTCAGTCTGAATCACTATGAGTGTTCAGTCTTACTAAGCTTCATAATTCTGTTTAAGTTATATGTAGAACATATGATACAAACTTAACTTTGTCTCATCAAATCTAAACTGATGAGATCATTTTCCCAACAACATCAATGACTCAAACAACAATAACACATGACTCACAGAAATTTTTAAATGTGAACTAATCACCAAAAACAAAAGGTTTGATGGATTTTTCTTTATTAAGAATAAATTGATCGGAACCAGTCACCAAATTAACAGCAAAAGCTTGAAAAATTGGAATTTTGGACTGCAAATTATTGTTGTCCTCCTCAAATCGAGTACTAAGCAAGTGATTTCCATCACAATTTAACAACAATATTCTCTTCAATCTTTGTTGAAACAACTTTGATAGCAATTCTATATTCTCACTCTTTGAATTAAACAAAAAAACAAAAATAACTAGAATTTTAGTTCAAAGATCCCTATTTTCAAAACAATCGGAGCATCTGATCCAAAGAACCATCACAAAAATTAAGTATTAAAGAAAATTCACATCACAATCAACTTGATTCGAAGAACCCTAAAACTATAATCAAAAAATTATTAAAAACAAAACATGAATTGATGCAATAAACGATCACAGAAATGTGTTCCCCACATGAAATCAATCGTTGACATATGTATAACCTCCATGATCGGTGGCCGGAGCCACGAATTAAAGCGGGGCGAGACTACATGCGAGATCTTGACAGTTAGCAGAGAGAAAATCGTGGGTGAGATAAAAAAATCATGCTTCCAGTACTACCCCTTCCTCATAGTAATTGTACAAATTCCTTGGTCGTTGGATCTATTTTTTAAGGGTTAGGATGTGTTCTCTTTGTTCTCTATTTTATATGGCTTTTCATTGAACCTAACTCTATATATATATATATATATATATATATATATATATATATATATATATATATATCTGTGTGTGTGTGGGAGGTTCAAATGATAACCTTAAATTAAATGAGAATAGGAGACTCAATCTCAACCGTCAAATTTTCCCTCCTTCAATGTCATTGCCCATCCATGAATTCATCACATACACACTGCCACACTCTATCCCCCCATATTCTCCATCTATGAATTCCACATACAAAATGTTAGAGATATGCCCACTAATGTACGTACGCCATAGACCGCTGCTGATGATGTATTGGCCTATTGGGTCATACACCGGGGTCAAACCTGATAGCAACTTAAGTTAAGGGACCAAATATGACAAAAGACAAAAGTTGACATAGCAGGCCGCGTTAGCGCCGCTAACTCTAAAGGGTTAGCGCCGCTAAGTCCTAGAGGTTAGCGCCGCTACGGCTGCATGTACTTTGTGTCAAATCACTAGCAGGCCCCGTTAGCGCCGCTAACCATTTTGAGATAGCGCCGCTAACTCTAGGTTAGCGGCGCTAACCCTGCAGCTGGCTTTTTGTCATATCACCACCCAAAGTGGCCAATGCATGTGGGACTCATGGAATCCACTATGGCCGGCCATAGTGGGGTATTTGGGGTCTGGAGGCAGCAAGAGAACTTGAGAGGGAGTTCATTATGGTTAAGGGTTGACTCTCCTTTTTTTTCTCTCTAAGTTCTTTATCCTTTTGTTTCTTATTTGGTGCTACTAAGACCAAGAGAAGATTGAAGAGAGAGCTCCAGACATTTGGTCTCTATTGTTGCTGTTCCTAAGTGATATTCATGTTGAAGTATCACAAGGCTTGCTAGCACTCGTGGTTTGGCTTGTTCCCGGGGTATACCTCAATAGAAGATCCGTGATTTCGTTCTTGGAGGATCATCACCACGATTTTTGACATTTTCTGGAGCTAAGGAGAAAGGTATAACTCCTCTTTCCTTTCCTTGTTGCATTTCTTGAACATAGAGTTTGGTCCATTTGAGGGATTTCGGTTTTTATGCTTTGATTGCTTGTGCATTGGGCTATTTTGTTTGTACCTTGCTTCCGCTGTGAGCCCACGAAATCCCAACACAAAATAAACGGCTGAGATTGAGTCTCCCATTCTTATTTAATTTCTCATTCTCATTTGAACCTTTCCTTATATATATATATATATATATGGGAGAGTTCAAACGAGAACCGATTTTAGTGCGAGAACCGCGAGAACCAATCTTAGCCGTTGATTTGATAAGTGGAATTCATAGATGGAGAGCGTGGTGGAATCAAGTGTGACAGGGTGTATGTGAGGAATTCATGGGTGGGCAATGACATTGAAAGAGGGAGAATTGGACGGCTCAGATTGGTTCTCGCACTAAAAATGGTTCTCAATGGAACTTCTTCCTATATATATATATATATATGTTAAGTTTCAAGCCTATTGGTTTGTTACCATTTAGGTCTGTAAATGAACAGAACATTAATGAACAATTCTTGAAATCGTTTGTTGGAAAGTTCATTTATGTTCGTTTGTTTAATAAACGAACTGTAACACCCTAATTTAGGGCCTAGTTATAAATAGTTGTACCTCGTGTTTGTTCAGTTGTACTGTGTGAGTTGTTTTGTTGCTTAATTGTTGTTATTTGTTGGTATACGTGATTATGTGGCTAAAGTTGGAAATGTGTCGTTAATAGATAGAGTTGGTTAATAGTTGAACGGTTTCAGATAATGATTCCAAAAATATCTCCGTTAGTTGAAACGGATAAACCTAAGTCATGTTTTAAGTTGAATAGGAGAACGAAATACCTTCGTGGGGTATTAAACCCACTTAAATCGGTCATTTGGGGAGTGTTTATCCCCTGCCTTTGACAAAACACACACACCCTACACATACAACATACATACATACGTAACTTTGCACACACACCCATACTTGGTGATTTGAAGAAGAATCAAGGAGAAACAATCCGATTTGGGGTTGTGGCTATTGATTTGGTTGATTAATATCATCTCCTTGCTGTCCTAGTAAGTGTTCTTGACTTGAGAACCTAATTGATGTGTTTTGTAAGGGATGATACTAATTTGGGTATAAAACAAGTAGCTAGATAATGGATTGAGGTAGGAAACATGTAGGTAATGTTGTATGAATGTTAAAAGACATGTAGGAATGCTTAAAACATAATTTTAGTCGATAAAGAGGTCAAAGATATCGAGTTGCAGGTCTGTGATCGAACAGGGAATAACCCTTCTGTAACTGTGGTCTTTACGATCGCATGGAAATGGCATGCGATCGCATGGGGTGCTTGCGATCGCATGGGTTTCCTTTGCGGTCGCATGGTGCGTCTGGTGTCTCTTGCGGTCGCATGCATGGGTCTTGCGATCGTAAGGGTGTCATTGTCGTGGTTTACCGTCTAAGGACGATGGAAATATAACTTGCGATCGTAGGTACGTAACTTGCGATCGTAAGCCCCCAAGATACCACCCTTGCGGTCGTATAACTAAGTCCTTGCGGTCGCAAGTTGGGGTGGTTTGGGAAGGACCCTTGCGGTCGCAAGAAGATCCCTTGCGGTCGCAAGGATGTGTTTGAAATGACCCTTGCGGTCGCAAGCAGGGGTTTATGCTGACAGTTTTGTAGTGTTGTGTTTTAAGCTTCGTTGATCGTTGTTGTTTGGTGTCTAAGCCAGACCCTAATGTGTTAGGTGATTCGGACGACTCCGTGTGCTCCTGGGATTCCCGAATCCATATTTGTCTCCTCTAATTTCGAGGTGAGTACCGGTTTTCCCATGAGTCTCGGTAAGTAGCGTTTTCTGTTGTTTATTGAAATATGTTAGCGATGTCGCATACGTGCGTATATGAGGTATGTTATGCCATGTTGTTATATACTGTTGCCATGTTAAGTTGCTTTACACGTTGGTTATAAATCGCATGTGTATAGTTGAACCCACTACGGGTTGTAGTTGTATATGGTACTGGTCCGGACTGTTATTGGCATGGTTAAGGTCAGCTTTCTTCCCGAAGGCTGGATCCCTTTGATGGAATAACGGGGATCAACGGTACTCGGTGTGCAGCACGCCGGGGTGGTCTTGCAAACCGCCGCTCCTTAACGTGAGTTGGGATCTTAGCTCTCGTTGAGATCCGAGATGTTGAGCTTCGAGCTTCGTAACGCGTTTGGTGGACTGCTCTTCGCTCCCCCACCATTGCGGATAGTTGTTGCTGATGGTCCCCAGTTTGAATCGTTGAGCGGGGCTTCCCTCCCAGCGAGATATGATTCCTACTGACTCGTTGGCACGACGCTATATGTTAGGATAGCCTTATGTGATGTCCCGTAGTTGGGATAACCTGCTTATTGATGCTTTTGTGTTAATCTGTACTCACTAGCTAGTTGTAGCTAACGGTGCCTGAATTTTCCCTTTTTGCAGATGCGAAATAGTTGGCCTGGTTAGGCGGGACTGTTGGTAGTTGTTGTACATACCTTTTGCGGAACACTGCTCGTTGTATATATATGTGATTCGATGGTCGGTAGTGTCGGTTAGTTGGTAACACCTGACGGTTGAACTTGGCGTATTTTTGTTGTATTTAACTGCCGAGTCAGTTAACACTTACAATATTTGTAATGACGTTTACTTCCGCTGCTGGCTTTTATTATATACGTTTAAAAAGCTTAAATTTTCCCTAATTTTAAGCGCGTGAAAACCGGTGTTACAAGTAGGTATTATAGCCTAAGTTTGAGGAATTGGGTACTCGTAGGAGTATTCAATCTCAAGCTCGGGCCCGACCATCGTTAAGTGTTCCTAGGTGGGTATTTGGGGTTGAGTATGAGCATTATGTGGTAGTTGCATGTGTAAATTAACTTGTAGCGTTAGTAGTTGTTGAATAAATAGAGTACTAAACGTTGTTCCCATGTGTAGTAAGTTGATATAGAATGGCTGAGAGACGAGTTAATACTGAAGAGGCCCTTAAGCGTATGGAGGATGAAGCTTCAAGCATTCATCCTGAAGACGAGGAGGGATCTGCTCCGCATAATTACGAGCCGCTAAGGCAAGATCCAGATCAAGCAGCACGTATTGCACGTTTGGAGGAAGAGCTCCGGCTTACAAGGGAGCTGTTGTTAGCGGCTGTGCAAGGGCGTAAACAAGAGAAATGTTCGTTTAAGAAGTTTCGCTCTTGTGGTCCAAAAGAATTTGAGGGTGGTGACGGTCCTTCAGATACCGTGAGGTGGCTTCGAGAGACCGATGAGGTGTTCGATTCTTGTGATTGTGAAGCGGAACTTCGTGTCAAATACGCGGCACGGATGTTGAAGGGTAGCGCATTGTTTTGGTGGGATTCCGTAAAAGCTACTTTGAGTAAAGAAGTTGTCACGGCTATGACGTGGGAACAATTTGCTGAGAAAGTCACAAAGCGATATTGTACGGATTATGATATGGAGAAGATGGAAAGAGAGTTCAACGTTCTCCGTAAGAGAGACAAGTCAGTGGATGTTCTGATCCAAGCCTTTATTGATAGAGTGAGGTTTATTCCTAGCTTGACGACGGATGAGGCTGCAAAGATGAGAAAGTTTGTGGCCATGTTGCCTGCTGATTACCGCGCTCTCGTTAGAATGGCTGGGAGTTTAGATCGAGCGTTTGAAATAGCTCGACAGATTGAAGATGATCGTACTCAGGGTAGGGATGACCGAGCTGGTGAAGGTCATAAGAGGAAGTTTCAACAATACTCAAAGTCGGGTCCTTCTAAAGGACAATCTGTTGCTGGTAGGAAGTTTGATTCCCAGAAGAAGCTGAGGGAGGATCGTCCGTGGTGTGCAACTTGCCGTACGTATCACAGTGGTGACTGTTCTAAAGCCACTGCTCGATGCTTACGGTGTGGGCAGAAAGGGCATGTGGTTGCTGAGTGTGAGTTCAAAGAGGACGTTTGTTATAAGTGCCACAAGCCAGGGCACAGAATATCTGATTGACAGTCGAAGCAGAGTACCGGTGCTGGTGGGTCTACCTCTGGGCAGAAAAAGGATGGTGCTCCACGAGCTAAAGGGCGAGCATTTCAGATGACAGCTGAGGAGGCTAAGGGTGCTGGGAACGTGATAACGGGTACTTTTCTTATTAATTCTGCCCCAGCATGTGTATTGTTTGGTTCTGAAGCTACGTATTCTTTTGTATCTGTATCTTTCTGTGATAAACTGCAAATGCCTGTATATGTACTATCTGAGCCAATAAGAGTAGAGACTGCTAGTGGTAGAATAGGTCCAGTTGTTGATGTCCCTCAAGCGGTTATTGATATCGACGGGAGTAGTTTTCCTGTTTCCCTTCTTCTTATGCCGATTGCGGGATTCGATGTTGTAATTGGGATGGATTGGCTTAGCAAGTTGAACGCTGAGATTTTCTGTTCTAGAAAGTTGATTAAAGTTCCTCTACCTGACGGGTCATATGCTGTGGCTCGTGGTGAAAGACGAAAATCGGATATTCCTATCGTTTCTCTGATGAACGCAAGGAAGTCAGTTTCAAAAGGCTGCGAGTGTTATCTAGCACATGTGATTGACGCTAAATTGGAGAAACGTGTTGTTCGTGATATTCCGGTGGTGACCGATTATCCAGAAGTGTTTCCTGACGAGTTGCCTGGGTTACCGCCTGTCAAAGATGTTGAATATCGTTTTGATCTTGTTCCAGGGGCTACCCCTGTGGCCAAAGCTCCGTATCGTCTTGCTCCTTCCGAGGTTCACGAGATGATGACGCAGATTCAGGAGTTGTTAGACAAAGGCTTTATTCGCCCGAGTTCTTCTCCATGGGGTGCTCCTGTACTATTCGTAAAGAAGAAAGATGGGACGATGAGAATGTGCATAGACTACCGGGAGCTGAATAAGCGAACGGTAAAGAACAAGTATCCTTTGCCGCGGATAGATGATTTGTTTGATCAACTACAGGGAGCGACGTGCTTCTCAAAGATCGATCTGCGGTCGGGGTATCATCAAGTGTTAGTTGCTGACGAAGATGTTCCAAAGACGGCTTTTCATACTCGTTATGGTCATTACGAGTTTTTGGTGATGCCTTTTGGCTTAACCAACGCTCCTGCTGTTTTCATGGACCTGATGAACCGGGTTTGTCGTCCTTTTCTTGATAAGTCGGTGATCGTGTTTATTGACGATATTCTCGTTTATTCAAAAACCGAAGCTGAACACGAGTTGCATCTGCGACAAGTCCTTGAAATTCTTAAACGAGAGAAGCTTTATGCTAAATTCTCGAAGTGTGAATTCTGGTTGCGAGAAGTCCATTTTCTTGGTTACGTGATTTGCAGCGATGGCGTGAAGGTTGATCCGGCGAAAGTCGAGGCAGTGATGAATTGGGGAGTTCCCCGAACTCCTTCTGAAGTTAGAAGCTTTCTTGGCTTAGCTGGTTACTATCGGCGGTTTATCCGCGACTTTTCTAAGCTTGCAGGTCCTTTGACCAAACTAACTCACAAGGATGTTGCATTTGTTTGGGCGGAAGCTCAAGAACAAGTGTTTCAATCTCTGAAACGGCTATTGTGCAAAGCTCCAATTCTTTCGTTGCCGGAAGGATCTGAAGACTTCGTTGTTTACTGTGATGCTTCGTACTCCGGATTGGGGTGTGTGCTGATGCAGCGTGATAAAGTAATTGCTTATGCTTCAAGGCAATTGAAGCCTCATGAAGGCAACTATCCGACTCATGATCTGGAGTTGGCAGCTGTGGTGTTCGCGTTGAAATTTTGGAGGCACTATCTTTACGGCACCAAATATGTGGTCTGCACTGATCACAAGAGCCTGCAATACGTTTTTACACAGAAAGAGCTCAATATGAGGCAATGCAGGTGGCTCGAGTTGATAAAAGACTATGATTGTGAAATTCGCTACCATCCTGGTAAGGCCAATGTGGTGGCGGATGCCTTAAGTCGCAAAAGCTCTACCGTAGACGCGAAGTTTATGAAACTTACTGTGGTTCCTGATATCATTGCTCGATTAAAGGAAGTGCAGCAAGTGACATTGCAAGATGACCATCTGAAAGCTGAGTTGATGAGAAAGCTGAAAAACCAACTCGTTGACGATACCCGCGGATTAAAGACTTTCCAGTCTCGCGTATGGGTGACACTTCATGGTGGTAATCGTGATCTGATACTGCAGGAAGCCCATAAGTCTAGGATGTCGGTTCATCCGGGCAGCACAAAGATGTATCACGACTCGAAAGCGTTGTATTGGTGGCCTACTTTGAAACGAGACATTGCTTCCTTCGTGGAGAAATGTCAAATCTGCGCACAAGTCAAGACAGAACATCAGAAGCCTTATGGCAATCTGCAACAACTTGAGATTCCAGAATGGAAGTGGGATCACATTACGATGGATTTCGTGACAAAGTTGCCGAAAACTCTCAGAGGTCACGATGCCATTTGGGTCATTGTCGACCGATTGACCAAGAGTGCTCACTTTCTAGCTATCAGCGAGTCTACTCCGTTGGAAAAGCTAGTAAAGTTGTATGTGAATGAGGTGGTATCACGACATGGTTTGCCATGTTCGATTGTATCTGATCGTGATGTGCGATTTGCTTCCCATTTTTGGCAGAGTTTACAGAATGAACTAGGTACTCGTGTTCACTTGAGCACGGCGTATCATCCACATACCGATGGTCAGTCAGAGAGAACGATTTAGACGTTGGAGGACATGCTTCGCGCATGTGTTCTCGAGTTCGGTGGTGCGTGGGATTCTCACTTGCCTTTGATCGAGTTTGCTTACAATAACTCGTATCACTCTAGTATTGGGATGCCTCCATACGAGATGTTGTACGGGTGGCGTTGTCGCACACCGACATGTTGGCTCGAGCCCGGTGAGAAGCAATTTGCCGGACCCGAGATCGTTCAGATTATAGCTGATAAAGTTAAAATCGCTCGTGAAAAGTTGAAAGCCGCACGAGATAGACAGAAGGTATACACAGATCTAAAGTGTAGACCTGTTGAATTCAAGGAGGGCGATCGAGTGTTCTTAAAAGTCTCTCCTTGGAAAGGTGTTATTCGATTTGGCCGGAAGGGTAAGTTGAGTCCGCGATATATTGGTCCGTTTAAAATCCTTCGTAAGGTTAACGATCAGACGGTGTCACTTGAGTTGCCACCAGAGCTTTCTGGAATCCATAACACGTTCAACGTGTGTTACCTGCGTAAATGCAAAGTGGAGGAGAACCAGATTCTGCCTCTGCAAGAGTTGAAAGTGGATACTTCGAAACGCTTAGTTGAAGAACCTATTGAGATACTCGGTTCAAAGATCAAGAAGTTACGCAGAAAGATGATAAAGCTGGTTTTGGTCAAGTGGAAGCACAACCTAAGTTCGGATATGACCTGGGAGACCGAAGACGACATGCGATCTAGATACCCTCACTTATTCGTGGACGATCAGATTCCGAGGACGGAATCTTCTTAAGGGGGGTAGATTTGTAACACCCTAATTTAGGGCCTAGTTGTAAATAGTTGTACCTCGTGTTTGTTCAGTTGTACATTGACATTAACTAAGTTGTGTGAGTTGTTTTGTTGCTTAATTGTTGTTATTTGTTGGTACACGTGATTATGTGGCTAAAGTTGGAAATGTGTCGTTAATAGATAGAGTTGGTTAATAGTTGAACGGTTTCAGATAATGATTCCGAAAATATCTCCGTTAGTTGAAACAGATAAACCTAAGTCATGTTTTAAGTTGAATAGGAGAACGAAATACCTTCGTGGGGTATTAAACCCACTTAAGTCGGTCATTTGGGGAGTGTTTATCCCCTGCCTTTGACAAAACACACACACCTTACACATACAACATACATACATACGTAACTTTGCACACACACACACACACACACACACACACACCCATACTTGGTGATTTGAAGAAGAATCAAGGAGAAACAATCTGATTTGGGGTTGTGGCTGTTGATTTGGTTGATTAATATCATCTCCTTGCTGTCCTTGTAAGTGTTCTTGACTTGAGAACCTAATTGATGTGTTTTGTTAGAGATGATACTAATTTGGGTATAAATCAAGTAGCTAGATGATGGATTGAGGTAGGAAACATGTAGGTAATGTTGTATGAATGTTAAAAGACATGTAGGAATGCTTAAAACATAATTTTAGTCGATAAAGAGGTCAAAGATATCGAGTTGCAGGTCTGTGATCGAACAGGGAATAACCCTTCTGTAACGGTGGTCTTTGCGATCGCATGGGTTTCCTTTGCGGTCGCATGGCGCGTCTGGTGTCTCTTGCGGTCGCATGCATGGGTCTTGCGATCGTAAGGGTGTCATTGTCATGGTTTACCGTCTAAGGACGATGGAAATATAACTTGCGATCGTAGGTACGTAACTTGCGATCGTAAGCCCCCAAGATACCACCCTTGCGGTCGTATAACTAAGTCCTTGCGGTCGCAAGTTGGGGTGGTTTGGGAAGGACCCTTGCGGTCGCAAGAAGATCCCTTGCGGTCGCAAGGATGTGTTTGAAATGACCCTTGCGGTCGCAAGTGAACCTCTTGCGGTCGCAAGCAGGGATTTATGCTGACAGTTTTGTAGTGTTGTGTTTTAAGCTTCGTTGATCGTTGTTGTTTGGTGTCTAAGCCTGTCCCTAATGTGTTAGGTTATTCGGATGACTCCGTGTGCTCCTGGGATTCCCGAATCCATATTTGTCTCCTCTAATTTCGAGGTGAGTACTGGTTTTCCCATGAGTCTCGGTAAGTAGCGTTGTCTGTTGTTTATTGAAATATGTTGGCGATGTCGCATACGTGCGTATATGAGGTATGTTATGCCATGTTGTTATATACTGTTGCCATGTTAAGTTGCTTTACACGTTGGTTATAAATCGCATGCGTATAGTTGAACCCACTACGGGTTGTAGTTGTATATGGTACTGGTCCGGACTGTTATTGGCATGGTTAAGGTCAGCTTTCTTCCCGAAGGCTAGATCCCTTTGATGGAATAACGGGGATCAACGGTACTCGGTGTGCAGCACGCCGGGGTGGTCTTGCAAACCGCTGCTCCTTAACGTGAGTTGGGATCTTAGCTTTCGTTGAGATCCGAGATGTTGAGCTTCGAGCTTCGTAACGCGTTTGGTGGACTGCTCTTCGCTCCCCCACCATTGCGGATAGTTGTTGCTGATGGTCCCCAGTTTGAATCGTTGAGCGGGGCTTCCCTCCCTGCGAGATGTCCCGTAGTTGGGATAACCTGCTTATTGATGCTTATGTGTTAATCTGTACTCACTAGCTAGTTGTAGCTAACGGTGCCTGAATTTTCCCTTTTTGCAGATGCGAAATAGTTGGCCTGGTGAGGCGGGACTGTTGGTAGTTGTTGTACATACCTTTTGCGGAACAATGCTCGTTGTATATATATGTGATCCGATGGTCGGTAGTGTCGGTTAGTTGGTAACACCTGACGGTTGAACTTGACGTATTTTTGTTGTATTTAACTACCGAGTCAGTTACCACTTACAATATTTTGTAATGACATTTACTTCCGCTGCTGACTTTCATTGTATACGTTTAAAAAGCTTAAATTTTCCCTAATTTTAAGCGCGTGAAAACCGGTGTTACACGAACGAACATGAAAAAGATTTTTCGTTCGTTTAATTGAATGAACGAACACGAACATGCTCTCGTTCGTTCATTTATGTTCGTGAACTATTCGTTCATTTATGTTCGTTTATATTATATATATATATATATATATATATATACACACATATATTATATGTGCATGTTTATATATAGTGTTTATTTGAGTTTAATAATGTTAGATTTGTAATATAGTGTATGTTTGTTCGTTTACTTTTGTTTATCATATAAATAAATGAACAAAAATGTACATGAACTAACTGGTCTTTTAAACAATTGAACAAAAGCTCGTTTCTCGTTTGTATTCGTTATTTGTTGGTTACTCTAACTAACACAAACAAACCGGTTCATATAACGCCCAAGTTTACAAGTTACTTTAACCAACTACCTGGTAAATGACCAGATCCGCTTTCAATAATCAATATCGTGTCGTAGTCGAAGTCTCTGCCATAGACAGCGGTGTTTGTTTCTCTATCGAGATCTTTCGCAATAATCCTGCTAAAACCCTAGAAACCGACCGCCCAGATCCCGAATCCAGCTAATTTCGAATCCAAGAAACCGGACTTCTGCATGACATTTAGCAGAAACAGCAACAGATATTGAAGGAAAATTAGGGTTTTAATTTTGGAAAGTTTAGGAGGAAAGATAAGTGATGGTTGACGATGACAACGGAGGGAATTAAAAAAGTTGTGATTTTAGACAGTCGAGAAAATGGGAGCTCGTCGTCATCAGCTGATGGCAAACCTCCCAATCCCCTCATCACCACCCCAGGCTATCGCCGCTGCTTCAGTGGTTCATCCGACCTCGTAGAGTCTTCGTCGATCAAGAAGTCTCTTGCTCGTCATCCATCTCTGGTAAGCTTTCCATCAATTCGAGAATTTTTTTTTGTTTTTTCTAATTCGGAATGTAATTTAGGTTTTAGATCTTGCTTTTATGATTTGGTATTTTTTTTATAATGTTTAGGGATTTTTTTATAATGTTTAGGGATTTTGTGAGCTATAACGAAATTGCCCATTATCCTGCCAAGAAAGGAAATACAGTTTGGGTTTCAAAAAATCGATGGTTGCAGTAAAATTTAGGGCAAATTGTAATAAGCAGTAACAAATTGTTATTATTTTGCTTTGATATGGCAAAATTGCTACGAATTTGAATGATTTTGACATTTTGTTGAAAGCTGGATGTCTTTTTATAACCGTTTTTGGAAGTTGGATATTTAAGAAATGATATACTACATCTAGACAGCAAATGAGGATTGAATTGAAAGTACTTTCTTAGTTATTGTAATTTGCTTTACAAAAGTAGGAAAATGTTGGCGTTAATTCTAAACAGTCGTATCTTTGTTGAAATTGGAAAGGTGATAATTTGACCTCTTTAGGTAATATGAAGTTGGATATTATAAAAATAATCCGTTTGTTTGGATGGTAAGCAATGAGAAATTGTTCACAATCATAATTGCCCTTATGATGCTTAATTTAGGAGGCTATTGACTACTAATGTATTTATAGACTTATAGTGTTGCAAACTGTAACTAGAAAAGACATGTATCTTATTGAACTCATTTGACTAAGCTAATCTACTTTTTAGTTTTAAAGTTTTTAAGACTGCTATTGCATTAAATGATTAGCAGACAGTTTATGGTCAACAGCATGTTTGTTTTACTTATGATTTTCATGTGTTCTCAGTGGCGGATCCATTTACGGGGGGCAACTTTAATAAAATATTGGCAAGACGACTAGTATAAAAACTGAAACTATATTTAAGTTAAACAGGTCGGATCAAACTTGTTCGATAATCGGATAATTTAGCTTAGTATTGAAACTTTTAAAGAGTTATTTACAAATCACAGCATAATTAACACAATTTACAACAAATAAATTGTAAAGTTCCGGTGGCTTGATGTTAAATGACTAGATTAATTGTGAAGTTAGATATACTGCTGACTTGAATTAAAAGTACCATTATTGTATTAATGACTTCATTTTAAAATTTATGGGGCCTAAATGTCAAATTGATAAATAAAGAGGGGCCTAGATGCTTAATTAATAGGGACCTATTAAGATTATTAGGTAATATTCACAAAAAATTTGCAACCTACGGGGGGCCACTCCCCCCCATCGTGTGTACATGGCTCCGCCACTGTGTGTTCTTGGGCTTATATTTTCAAATGGTTTCCATTTGGCACTATGTTATGGCATCAAATCAATTAAACTTTGTAACTGAAATGAGTCACTTTTTTGGCAATGGTTGTTTCACTCTAATATATTTTCTTTGTAAAGAATTTTTCTAGTTTCTTTGTTATTCATATTTTCCAGTGTTTGACATTGAAGATAATCAAAGATTAATAAATATCATGTTGCCAAAAAATTCACTGTACGTTTGACAGCAGTCTTCAGTGTTTTGGCGATATCTCTCCAGTTTCAGTGTTGTCGTTAGCAGTAAAAATGGAATCCAGTTATGCTTGTAGGAAGTTTTTGTCTCTTTCACATTGGAGAATAACTTACCTGCTCATTTCCATTTGTCACATCTACTTTTGATATTCATTGACGAAAGTTTCTACAAGCAATTTTCCGTCTCAAATCCCTGGAAAATTCGAACAGAAGAAACTATTATGCTCATATAAACAGAACCTTGATGAATATCGTTGGTGGGGTGCCAAATAAGCCAATATCTGTAAATGTGTTGCTCACTAAGAACCTAATACATATTAAGTATTTAAAGTATTTAAAGGAGAACTATTTTTAGTAGAAGTGAGAAAATATCTAGAGATGCAGATGCTTGTAATTCTACTACATGTAGATGGACAAAACTTATAATTGATTAAGATCATCTGAACTCTTTACATGGGTATATATGTGCTATTATATCAAGAAGCATATGGTAGCATGTTTACGTATGTGTTGGCATCTATGTAACTTCATTATTCCTTTGCTTGTGTATAAGAACTGTAATGTATTAAATCATGCCATTTATGATCATGAGTGATCTTTGGATTGCAACCTAAACTCTACATGGGATTTCATTGTCAAATGTTGAACTTTGTGGTTCCGCAAAAACATGAGGTTGTTTATATTTTAAATTCATGGGTAATTATGTGTGGACTCTGACCTGTACTTATTTAGGTGAGGACAAGGATTGCAGATGCATCAGTTGAACCAATAATGAATGCAGAAGATTGTAAACCAGAGTTCTTACCGCTTATTAGGTCAGGAGCATGGGCAGACATGGGGTTCCGTGGAAGCATGGAGGATGTATATATGTGTGCTGACAATTTTGTGCATGATTATGGTGGGAGGATATCAGTTGAAGGACCTAGTGCTTTTTATGCGGTATGTTCTCTATCATGGCTTGTGGTTTATTTTTCAAAATTTAGTTTCTTCTTTAAGTAGTGGTTATACACTTGTACATGAGAAACTGAAATGATAGAAGCATCCATAATTACATATTAAATTACTAGGTAAACCTTTTGTCAACTTATTTACTTTAGTGGACCAAATTACACTTATCTATTAGAGTGTTAACTGTTAAAGCACTTACGAAAATTATGAAAACACGTGGTCGCATGAATCTCAGCTGCAACAAATTGTTTGAATTCAGAAAGTTCTATAAATGTTCAAGCTGCTTCAGTTTGTGCTATGCCTATTTTTGTGACTGCTGCTGTTAAGCTCAATTTGTCATTTACCAGCATCTACATTTGAAATCCCATTTTCAGTTTCTGTCCGACTAAACAAGTGATAATATTTAAAATCCTGGGATTTAAATTACTGAAGGATGTGAAATCTATGAATGAAACACTACCTAAGAGTATTAAAACATATATTAACAATATAACATATGCTATACATATTGGCAACAATACTTTTTATTTTATAAAACTACAATATATTTTCAAAAACTTAAATAAAATTTATTACAATAATAGAGTTATGTTCAGTGTTGCAGAAGTCGGGCTAGGCGGCCGCCTAGGCGCTGGGCGGCTGTTTAGCTTATAGTATAATGGCTTGGCGGCCTCATTCCAAGGTCCAGGTCAAACTCGGTCAACGGCGGGTCTGGGCGGGCCTAGGCGGGTCTGGGCGGTCAACAAAGTCAACTTTTTTTTTTACGTTTTTTTTAATAATCAGTAATAAAAAAGGCCATAAAAACAAAAAACGTAAAAATTAGGGCATAACCCACATCGCTGAATTCCCTTCTGCCCTGCCGTTTTGCGTCTGCTTCTCACGTCGACCAACACTGTGCGACTTCCCTTTTGCGGCTGCCTTCTCACGTCGACCACCACCAGTCCACCACCTGCGAGGCTGCGATTGGCTTCTTGCTGTTCTGAACTTCGATTCTTGCTGTTATAGATTGTTTATTTTCAGATTTGATTCATTTGATTATTTGAATTGACACTTGTTAAATAGATTGTTTAACCATTAACACTAGTTTTATTTAATCAGATTTGAATATTTGATTCATTTTGATTACTTCAGATTTGATTCATTTTGATTACTTTAACACTTAAGATACTTTGATAATTTGATTAGTTGATTACTTAGTCTTGATTTAATCATATTATGAATTTATGATACTTTGATTAGTTGATTACTTGATTTAAATATTTAATAACATATTATATTTAATAACAATTATGTTTATGTTTGAGTTTTTATTAACATGTAGTTTATATATTTTTTAAATTTTTATATAAAAGGTTCCAATCCGAGTACTCCCTGCCTAATCCGAGTACTCGCTACTCCCTGCCTACCGCCTACTGCCTGGCACCCGCCTAGCGAGTTCTGCAACCTTGGTTATGTTCAATAAAGTTCTCAGGAAGCAATCTCTTTGCCTACGGGTGGAGGTATGATTGTCTACTTTCTACCTCCCCCATACCTTGCTATAGCGGGATTGGCTTTTGTTGTTGTTGTTATGTTCAATAAAGTCCATGTAAAAAACATAGTCCTAAAATTTTAATATGCAACATCACATGTAATTATACATATTGACATTACTAATGTGGTCGGTGTTGTTATAGACGTTATGATGCGTTTTTATATACAAGTTACTGTTCATAAGGGTATTATCCCCTACAATTGTCTGCTATTTCATTTTTTACATTCAATAGTTGACCTGGCACCACGTGTGAGGCTGCAAACTCTTGACCATAAGTTTATATATATATATATAAGAGGGTTCAGAACCAATCTCAGCCGTTCCTTGGATATGGAAAGTTCATGGATGGAGAGCGTAGAGGGATAGAGTGTGGCAGGGTGAATGTAAGGAATTCATGGCTCGACAATGACATTGAAGGAAAGGAAATTGGACGGCTCGGATTGGTTCTCGCACTAAAAATGGTTCTCAAAAAAAAATATCTATATATATATATATATATATATATAAGCGAGAACCGTTGTTAGTGCGAGAACCAATCTCGGCCGTTCCTTGGATATGGGAAGTTTCATAAATGGTGAGCGTGGAGGGATAGAGTGTGGCAGGGTGCATGTGAGGAATTCATGGGTGGGCAATGACATTGAAGGAGGGGGAATTGGACGGCTCAGATTGGTTCTCGTGGTTCTCGCACTAAGAATGGTTCTCGCAAGGACTTTTTTCCTATATATATATATATATATATATTACTAATGATAATCTAATCAGATCAGATACGCAACGAAGTGAGTAAAACAACCCTCGTTCAGTATACAATCACATGTGATTTGTAAAAGCATCACATGTGAATTATGAAAATGCCCTTCCGCCCAAAGTTTTAAAATTCAATCTGGACCATTGATGCCATGATCCAAAGGCTAAAATTAGTCCCTTAGGACTATGAATTAAGTATGGACTATATTGAACATTCTTCTACAATAATAAAGTATTTGATTCAATTAAATTACTTTTTGAACAAGATTCAATTTCAATTATAATATTATATAAAAGCAATTGAAAATTGTAAAGGCAGCATTTGATGGTCACAAAAGAATCTGTAATGTATGGTGGTGGGTATCTGACACTATTTAATATTTAACATTAACGCTTAACAACTTATTAGTCATTGATAACTAGCAAGAAGTTACTCGTTAATTCTAATATCGGCAGTAAGAACTTGTTCCTTGGCTTAAAAGAGAAGCCGGAGGAGGTAACAACAGAACCATGATGATGAAGTCGACAACCAAATCTGTACCAGAGTTAAATGAAAATGGGAAGATGAATGATGCACTGGTCGTTGTTTTTGTTGGTAACAGTTGCAGGGTAAGGAGACAGAAAAGGGTTTTTAGCATTAAGACAAACAATTTTGAAATTTGAAATATAATGAATTTGACCAGATTTTGAGTTTTAAAACTGATATGATTAGCTTAAAAAATTGATTTTAAGTTTGAAAGAAAGCAAAGTCATGTAATCTGAGAGAGGAAGGTTACAAAAGCTGAATAGTCTGCTTTCCAGAAGCTAATATGGTTTACAGAGAACTTATATAGGTTTTGTTTCTGTTTTCTTACAACAAATTCACGCACCAGTCAGGGAGTACCGAGAAAACTCTTGAGAAAACTCGTAAACAGTAAATGGTGAACTCTGACCTGAATTAAAATCCTCAAAAGTCACATTGCAGTTGATGTTGTCAAACTCGTTAGGCAGTACTCGAGCTACCAGTCGGGGAGTAACGAGTAATTGGCTTAGGCGGTGACTACTCTCTCGTATTGGAATTCTTTATTATAATTTCAGAATTATATGTACGACATGTTCATAAATACTCAAACATAAACATAATTGTTCATAAGACCCAAAATTATGTTTAGAAACATTAAGACGATTTGTTAAACATAAATAGAGCTTAAAACATATAATTGTGTTTCAAATTAAAACGAAAGTATAAAAATTCTTCATTACAAATTCTTAAATAAATTTACAGCAAGTCAAAATCATACATAAACATAAATAATATCAAACAAGTCCAAATTGTCAATCAAAGTATACTATGTTGCAATGAACAATTGCCAAATATATAACTCATACTGAACAAGACCAATTTGTCAATCAAAGTAATTGTGTTGCTATGAACAAGTGTCAAACATGAACATAAGGTAATCAAACAAGTACAAGACTCCGAATCAAAGAAAGAGATACGAGTTTGAGGACCAAACTTATGCCGAGTTTTACAACATTGTTTGCAGTAGCGCCAAAAAGGGTTTGTAGATATATGTAGTCAAGTCATTTTCCATTTTGGAACTAAATCTTGTATGATTTAGTCGGGTATCAATTGATGGCTCTAGTGGTTGACTGTTGAACATGGGCGTGATTCTTTTACTAGACCAACTTCTAAGTTGACTCTTGTGAGTCATTGTGCGAGTCATGTGTACTGAGTAGTCTCTTTTTTAGTATATTTGACTTGAATCACAGGAGTGTAACATTTATTTATTAACTTCTTGATGTATGGAACTCTAGGCGCCTTGCTACTTGATAGATATCTCCCGTTATTGAATTGGCATACTTTTGACACAATCGCACGACTAATCAATTCTTTGATTAAAAAATAAATGTATCTACTAAGAGGAATAATAGGCTTCATATCAGGGTTTTGATTTATATGAGATCATTATCTATACAATGTTGAACATGGGCGTGATTCTTTTACTAGACCAACTTCAAGTTGACTCTTGTGAGTCATTGTTTGAGTAGGCTCTTTTTTAGTATATTTGACTTGAATCATAGGAGTTTAACATTTATTTATTAACTTCTTGGTGTATGGAACTCTAGATGCCTTGTGATAGAGATCGATAACTAAGAATAGCAATTCATACTCATCGAGAATCAGAACTTGAAAACAGAAGTAATATTTAACTGAAATTAGAACAATGATAAGCCAATCATCCACATATCGGATGATGGATCCAGGGCTGTGCCCTCTCTTGATAGCCCAAGGCTATGAGCCGACTACAAGAGCCAATACGTACCAATATCTCTCCTACCGTATTACCAGTCCCTATCCTCTATTTATTCATATGCTCCTCTAACTTACTTACTGTTTTTGTCCCTCTAAAAACCTCACTATTCTATTTCCTATCACCTTGCTACCTGATAGATATCTCGCGTTATAGAATTGGCATATTTTTGGCACAACCACACAACTAATTGATTCATTGATTAAACAATAAATGTATCTACCAAGAGGAAGAATAGGCTTCATATCAGGGGTTTGAATGCTTTAACACATGAGGGAAGAAAATGAAATGAGAGGAGAAAAAAGAAAAGGAGATAGGTTTTTTTGTGTTTGTGTTTTTGAGTCGGAAAGAAAGTGAAGTGTAAGAGAAATTATATATAAAGTTAACATCAAGGAGCAATTAAAACATAATAATAAGCTACACTCTAATCTCTTTTTTTAAAAGGGGATTTTCTTGTTCATGTTCCCTTGGGGGTGCGAGCCTCGCCTTTGGCTCTGATGTACACGGTCTTACCGGCGTTACTCGTGGCCGTTTCCGAAACAACCCTTTGGCCAACCCTTGATTGAAGCCTCTAGGATTTGAAGTTTTGAACCCTTAACCTCCCCTATGGGGAGCAAGAGGACTATCCGATGGATCAACAAGGTGATGGTTATACACTCTAATCTCTATTTATTAACACAAACAGACTTTTCCCAATGTTCTGATATGACACATTAACTTTTTTTTTTACACATGGCCATTTAACTTGTAAGAAACCTGTTATTATAGCCATTTTGGGGATTTTGACCTGCAATAGCAGGTCACCTTCTTCCCCAATTTTCTTCACTTCGAATACAAACTTTGAAGCCAAAATTCTCCTTGTACACTTAACGAAAATCAATGATTCTTGACTCTATGGAAAGGTAATCGAGTTGTCTATCAAGTAGTACAAAAAAACCAAATAAAAACGAGTTTAAAATGTGTCAATTCATCGAAATACCGTAAGGGTGTCGAATTGGTATTTACCGACTTTAATTAGCAATAACTTGGCCTACACTTGATGGTTTTTCATGAATTTGGTGTCCATTGAAAGGTAAAAAGATTATCTACGACAATCTATAAAAAGAATGACGTAAAACGATCAAGAATAGAGCAAAAAAACAATCTTTTTTCTGCCCTGTTTTCGGAAAAGAAAACCCAAAAAAACGAGACTTTGAGCTCGAAATTCTCTCTCAATACTTGACGAAAATTCATGAATTTGGTGTCATTTGAAAGGTATAATGATAAATTACAAGATTCTACAAAAAAATACAAAAAACGACCAAAAATCGACCCAAAAATCGCAAAAAACGGTCTGAAACCGACTTGGCAGGTTGCAGGTCGCGTTTTGGCCATATCGACACGGTTTTGGTAAGTTAAATGGCCATATGTGTAAAAAAAAAAAGTTAATGTGCCATATCAGAACATTGGGAAAAGTCTGTTTGTGTTAAGCAACTTTAACCCTAATAAATATTACCTTGCCATTTAAGATAAAACCAATCTAGCAATTAAAATCGAATAATTTCCATAATATATTCAATTAAACCATAAAAATGTTTGGGACTGGTTTCTCCATCAAAAGCATATTATCCTGGAGGTATTGCTTTTAAGTATTGTGTGCAAGGATTCCTTATTTTCTTATTTGTGGTTATATTTTTCTTATCTCTTGTGAGTGTCTCACATGCTGAATATATATTTTCACCAGATAACTTGTGATAAAATATGATTGGAAAAGTTGCATATCCTAAAAGATAAATGGTTAAATAACCTTAGAAAGTATACTCATCTTGACGAGCGAAACAAGGTTTTAAATAAATGAAACTTTTTAAAGATACATTGTTGTAGCAATCAAGAATTGTTGTATAATAAAATTGCTCCTTGATGTTAACTTTATATTTGGAAAAGTTGCAAATTTTCTAGTGCAATATAATTGGAAAAGTTGCATATTGTTGTACCCAAGGATAAAATTGCAACTTTCCCAAGAAATTTTCTAACTCTTTTTTCAACTGCAAAACTAAGGATAAAGTATAAAATTGTGGTTACAGGTCAACCCAAGTCGTTTTAGCAAGCACTTAAGAATTATATATTTTGACCCATCACCTAACCTGCCTGTCCTGCATTGCAAACTATGAGTTATCTTTTTAATTACTTATTTTGTTTTGATAACTATATGCTTTACCAGGTTTTTGATGGACATGGAGGAAAACATGCAGCTGACTTTGCACTCCAAAATTTGCCAAGATTTATCTTAGAGGATGATGACTTCCCAACACACATTGAGAGGGTAATTTCTTCAGCCTTTGCACAGACCGACACTGCTTTTGCTGAAGCTTGCAATTTGGATGCTGATCTTGCTTCTGGTACAACTGCCTTGGCAGCTCTTGTTATTGGGAGGTTCGGTTTTTACTCTTAAAAAATTTATAATATGATCCATAAAATCGCATATGCTTTCTTTATTTGCAATTCGATATAAAAAGCTTTTTTTGTTCCAAGATGCCAGTTTTTTTGTCTCTTAAGGTGTTTTGTCCAGATGAAATTTGGTTAAAAGTGTAGGTACAATTTTGGTTTCTGACCCATTTACTTGCTAATGGGTTGGTTCATGCTAATTTCTATTACGGGTCAAACTGGTCAAATTGTTGAAATGGAAAAACTTTGCTAAATGGGAAATGGTCCAAAAGTGTCGAAATTATATATGGCAAATGGAATACATTGGTGCTAGAGGTGGAATAGCAACCTGTTTTTTTCCCCGACGGCTCAAATGGGTAAAATATAAAATTAGCTTAGAATGAAATGGTTGAAATGGCCAAAGTGTATTATGATACTCATCCCAGCAATGGCCTAATGACATTGGGCCTCGGACCTTGAGTAAAGAATTGCACAACCATCACAATGCTTAATATTTGGAATTGGCATTCAACTATTTTCCTAAAACAATTAGGTACTCTTGTAAGTACCTTATCCATTCTAAAAAACAGTTTTTAACATGCGGTATTAATTAGCAAAAGCATGCTTGTACTTTGCAAGTTCACAATCATTACAATGAAATCAGTCAAGATTGGATCCTTTAAGGAGGCGTTTGGTTCAAGTATTGATTTTGGGAGGAATGGGATTTATAGTGGGATTGGGATTTGAGGGGATTTGCATTTGAAGGGATTTACAAACCAATCCTTTGTTTGGTTCAAATGTTGTATGTGGGATTTCCACCACCTTGCAACAACCACACCACCATCCAAGACACCACCAACCTCCCAACTTCCGGCGACATCACCACCCCAATCGCCGACGGAACGAGATCTGCTAGGGTTTCTTCGCGACGGCGACATCACCAACCTCAATAGCCGACGGCTAGACCTCAATCGCCGACGGCTAGGGTTTCTTCGAGATCTGCTAGGGTTTCTTCGCGACGGCGACATCACCAACCTCAATCGCCGACGGCTAGGGTTTCTTCACGAAACGAGATCTGCTAGGGTTTTCGAAGGGATCTTCGACGGCGAAGGTTTCTTCATGGGTTTTCTTCATGGCGACGAAGGTTTCTGACGTGGGTTTTCAAAGGGATCTTCGACGGCTAGGGGTTTCCCATTCAACGACGACGAAACGACGAGGGCGACGGAAACGTCTTCGTGGGTTAGGGTTTTTTACGGCGGTGGCTTGACGACGACGACGGCGGTAGTGGTTGACGCGAACGATGACGACGGCGGCGGTTTATGTCAGCTTAGCAAACAACGGTGGTGGTTCGCCGGAAATGTAGCCGGAGAGTCGCCGGAGCAAATGACTTAGGTATGGGATTTCCAAATACCATGGGGGATGGGAGGATTTCTAAATCCCTCATTCATGGGATTTGAAGGATTCCAGGGAATTGAAATCCCCCTTCAAGTTCACAAACCAAACACATTTCAAGGGATTTAAAATCCCATTCCCTTGAAATCCCACGAAATACCACGAAACAAACACCCCCTAAGAATTGAAGTTTTAAGAACATTAAAGATGGATTATCTAAATAAGACACTTTTAAACCAAACTTGTCTCTTTTTACATGTTTTTTGACGAAGGGAAAGACTCCGGCAAGATTTTATGCAATGGGAAACAGAAAAATGCAATACATTAATGGGCATGGGCATACGGACCCACATGATCTATGTTTAAACTCAATAGACAAGACAAGTCGTGACTCACAAGTCCCAAGGTTAAACAATTCTATTAAAGAGAACCACATAAAGTTTCTCCACTCAGGACTGTATAATTTATGAATCAAGTGAACATACATCAATAACCAACCGTATATCAAGATAACCAACATAATAACCAACCATACTCCCTAAGATCAACATAACCAACATAATATCTACAGATCTGCTTCATGATATTAATTCTTTTAGATTACCCACATCTATTTCCTGAGACATTCGGCAATCAGTAATCATCCTAATTAAAATATTCACTTGACTAAAATACTTCCTATATAATTAATATTTTCCCTATAATTCCACGATTTCTTTCTTTAATCTAACACTTTTGTTAATATATTCGCTATGAGTAGGCAAATCTGCTATGGTCATTTGGAATCACCTATGTAAGGTGTATTGTGCTTACGATCGGCTTTTTCATTCTAAGAAATGAATCTCTCCCTACCTATCTCATCTCTCATCTACTTCCACTGCAGAAATTATACATTGATATATTACTCCGAGGATTGATCTATTTGATTATTCTCCTGTGTTGAATTAATTGTTCAATTAATATTCTGAGAATTTTCTATTTGATTATTCTCTTATGTTGAATTAGTTGGTCAAAATTTGGACCCTAACCTTGATCATTCTCTATCCTTTAGTTGCAGACACATTATACATGTAGTCTGGTACTCACAACATGCCTAACAAAACTGCACCTCAAGTGAAGAATTATGGGTTAAAATGAGCATAGACACTAGTAAAATACCATACTAATTCACAATGTTGTAAAACTCGCCTAGGGTGTAGCGAGTAATCGACCTAGGCGGGGAGTACTCGGTTTAAAAATTATAGGGTATGACATGTTCATGGGACTATAGAGTTAGAAAATAATACTCTAATAGGCTATTAACATATTACACGAGGAAACTGGGTATCTATTAATGGCTTTAATTGTGGGAACCAAGGAGACTAAGTATTTATAAAGAAATTTAGGACCAAATCATTTTGAGTTTGACGGAGTTAGGGTTGAGTTTTGTAGTACTCTGTTTCATCTCAACTCGGCAAGGTCACCCACCTTGTCACGAGTACTCGCAGAGTACTCGGCCTTGGAATAGGAATTTTACAACATTGCTAATCCAGGGATTAGATATAGAGAGATGGTAAAAGTTGGAATAATTGATTTATGTAAAAAGAAAGGAATATTTTATCAACATCTCTCTCTCTCTCTCTCTCTCTCTCTCTCTCTCCCCCATACCTCTGAATTCCATCCCTTCTCGGCTTCTCTGTTCATTTGTTCACCATTCTCCCCTGTTCTGATTACACCTTGAATATTGCAGCAACATCAATGCTTTCATCCTTCTAGACCGGTTTAATAGAATTTTTATGCTATTAATGCTAATAGTATAGTTTTTCTGACCATATCTGAATGTTAATTTGTTATAAGAATATCATCATGTCAATGTGACTTGACCTGTTCTGGTTCTTTGGCATGTTGTGGAACACTCTTTTCCAAAATTTTAAAAAGATAAATTGTTAGGTGTCTAATATAAATCACTACCTAATCCCGGGGCGGGTATGAAGGAAATAAGATATGAAAAGTCATACATCTACCCGATGGTAGAGACTGCTTCTACGGATATTTTGTATCAAATTTGTTTGTGACATTAATCTGTTCTTTAGAATTAAACAATTTAGTAGGTTGTATTCATGTTTTGATTTTACTCGTTTGAGTTGGAGGTAGAATGTAACCAAATCAACCCATTTATAAGTAAACACGTTGAGATTGTCATTTTAATTCAATAACCTAGATATATCTTGGGTTGACATAAACATTTGACCTTTCTATTTCTCATGTACATTTGTTATGTGACTGCAGTTCTTTGGTGGTGGCAAATGCTGGAGATTGTCGAGCGGTTTTATGCCGTCGTGGTAAAGCAATTGAGATGTCTAGGGACCACAAACCTATATGCATAAGAGAAAAAAAGCGTATAGAAGCTTGTGGGGGATACGTTTATGATGGTTATCTGAATGGCCAACTAAACGTGGCTCGTGCCATTGGAGACTGGCACATGGAGGGACTTAAACACCAACATGGAGGTGGGCCCCTCAGTTCCGAACCTGAGTTGATGACCACAAAACTGACGGAAGAAGACGAGTTCCTCATCATAGGGTGTGATGGAATTTGGGACGTTTTCATGAGTCAAAATGCAGTCGACTTTGCTAGAAGGAAACTGCAACAACACAACGATCCACTTTTGTGTAGCAAAGATTTGGTCAATGAGGCACTCAAGAGAAAAAGTGGTGACAATTTATCTGCTGTCGTGGTTTGCTTCCAGTCTGAGCCACCCCCGAATTTGGTGGTGCCACGGGGGAGAGTGCAGAGGAGTATATCTGCTGAGGGGTTAAAGGAGTTGCAGAGCTTTTTGGATGGTTTGGAAACTTAAACTTCTCAAGGATTTTTACCTGTTTCAGTTTTGTTAATTATATTGTTTCTTCTTCTTCTTAATTAGATGTTGGGAGAGAAATTAATTGTTCAACTGTAACATATGCGGCCAACATAGAGTTTCTATATGTTAATTTTTCCGTATGGTAGTCTCAAATTTGTTAAAAGATTCTTGTCTTCTTAGTTTGTCTTCTTAGTTTGTACCTTCCAAGTAGTTTTTACAACAAAGATGTAACGTGTTAGGTTGGTTCAAAGAACAACTTTTATTTTAGGGCAAACACATCCACACAATCTACATATATATCTATGATTGGGACTTGGACCTTAGTATGAGATAAGAACATCTTAACACTACTTGATATCGCTAGGCAAAAAACTCTTTGGTACCTTTTGTTTTTGTTTTTTTGTACCATAGCCTTTTCTCTGTCTGTAAACTCTTAATAGCATAAACAAACATGCTCTCTTGCACAACAAAGAGAAGTGACAGAAAAAACTCGAGCTTTAAAACCTTGGTAGATCCGGAGTTTGAGGACGACTCTACCTAGTTGGTCTAATGTGGTTTCCATAAGCTTGCTTGAAAGATATTGGGGTTCAACTATATCAAAGAAAGCGATCACTTGTACTAATAAGAAGAAGTGGACTCGTTAATACTTTTAATTGAGAAAATTCTCTAATTGTTGTATTCCTAATGAGAAATTTGAATAAGCGATCAAACATAATGCTAGGCCATTGGGACAGTTTGGTTCATCATTAAGAAAATAAAAAGATTTAAGATCAAAGAGATCAAATTGTTCAAATTAGTTGATCACTTTGATTAATGGTTAAGACTTCCTTTAATCTTTTTACTCCTATGTAAAATGGTCCTTGTAACACTATAATATAAGTTCACCTATGCTGGTACCTAATTTATATGAATATCCATTTTTTCTTGTAAGAGAATTTTCTTTTGTTTATGAGAGCTAGAAGGGTTTGAAAATATTTAAAAATGGGATGTTCCTTTTGTGTGAGAACAATCATATAATGACTCGTCTTTACACTTAATAATTAAGTATTTGTTGTCACTCACTAAACTAAGATGCTTATACTTTTTTCAAATTTGATAAAAAAAACTTCTTATAGTACTAAGCTTTTCAAGGGCATTAAGGATAATCATCAAGAAGAACATGTGGACAATAATATCTCGGAGACAAGCGATCATAGTGCTTTTCAAGATATTATTCATGAAAGGAATAACACTCCATTTTATGATTTATTTTCTTTTGCATGGATTGTAGCTAGGTAAGATTGCCAATGATTCTGGAAAAAGAATATTTTTTTCTAGTATGAGGCTCTTGAGTCTGTAATTGCCAATATTCACCAAGGTTGAGATACCAATCTTGTAGGCTACATTGAAGCTGAGTCTGAATCTTTTGATAAGACTATTAATAGTGTTGCTGCAAAGGATCTAGCAAACGGAAGCATGAAATAACATTCTTTTCTTGAACGTCTACTATATCTAAAAAATCACAAATGGTTAGCCTCGTCAGGAGCTTCAACTCGGGTGGAAGAGTAAGTATATGAGCTTCGAAGAAGAATAATAAATAGGAGAGGAAATGAGGAGAGATGGGGAAGTTAATAGCAAATGGGGGGTATTTACTAATGACCACCGGTCACTGTGGTTGGTAGTGTACTTTCTTCACAGCTCTGGCTCAACATTTAATGCCTGTAGATGGTGCAACATGTTAACATCAAATCCGTATCTTCTTGATTCCAATGTTGAAGGAGGCTTCCGTTGTATTTTTTGACCATGCCTTTTGTTTGGTTGAGCTTGCAACTTGAAGTACTCATCTGATGCTTCTACTGTGATCCGGACCAACCTCCGGTCCAATGATTACACGAGGTACCTATACTATCAAATAGCATACTATTAAAGGTGTGCTCACCAAGTTAACATTCAACACTTCTTATTGTCATTGGTGATTTCATCAAACGTGAATTTGTTTGGTATCAGGTTGTGGAAGCTTTACAATATTTTTAAGAGTAGTTTTAGAAGTAGAATCATTTGGCTCTCATAGGATTGAAACTTCAAAAATTCATAAAACTCTCAAACTCAAACTGAAAACTTGTAAATCTTTCTTTATAAACTAAAAACTTATCAAAACATTCATATATCTTGATACTTTCGAATACAATAATCTTGTGTACAAATGCCCTATTTATAGCCCTAAAAAACGATTACTTGGGGGTGGTTATCTTCTCGGTCAGTTGACGGTGGCGGTTGCCCGTCGACGGTGGTTGCCCGTGGTAGCCCACGGTGGTAACATATTACTCCTATTTTTACATACTAAATACAAATAATACTAATACTATAGTTTCTTGACAATTATTTTCCAACAATCTCCCTCTTCCTCCTAATTGTCAAAGGGTATTCAATATTCAATCTTTGAAATTGATTCTTCAAATCTTTTCTTGAAATCTTGAATCTTCAGTTCTTCAATCTTCAGGCTCGAGTCTTCTTTGTCATCATATGTCGTAAACTTTGATTGATCATAAAACGTGTTGTTTGTATCATCAACTCCTTGTTCTTCAACACTTGTTGTAAGTGATGTTGGTTCCAAATCTTCTTCTACCAAATTTGACTGTTCATGCCTTTGGTATCTTTGAGATCTTTCATGGCAATGCGAGGCATAGTGTTCGTATTTGTTATAGTTATAACACTTTATTTTGCTGAAATCTCTTGCGAATGTGTTTTGACTTCCAAATTGCTTCTTTGCTTCTTTATAGTATTGTGAGGGATTTCTTCTCTTCGATGTTGCTTAACATTGCCATGGTTTCGGATATGTGGTGAAACATACTTTTCTTTTTTTCGATCTTCTTGTTGTGTAAACATTAAACCTTCATTCACACATATGCTCTTCTTGTAGTTGAGTCTTTCTTCAAACGTCTTTAATCATTCGATGCTTTGTCAAAGGCCATCGTGTCTAAATCTAAGTATTACTGTTCAATGGCTGCAACTATTTGAAGAAATCTGTCTGGCACAGTAATTTTCATACGAGAGTTGGTTCATCAATTGTTGTTCCAAGACTAGTTATTTTTTAAATAAGATTTGTCATCTTTGAGGTGAATGAACCAATAGATTCTTCTTCTTACATTTCCAGTGCCTCAAATTCTGATTTAAGGGTTTGTAATCTTGTCTTTTGTACTAGATCCACACCGATATTTCTGGTCTTTAAAGTGTCCCACACTTCTTTTGCACTTTTGCAATTTGCCACGTGTAAAGTTAGATATTTGGGTAGTGCTGAGAAGAGATGTGCGATTGCATTTTTATCTCCTTTGTCATCCACTTGTGTTTTAGGAGTAGGTTGAATCATTTTCCAAAGACCATTTGCTTCCTCATTTTGATAGACCATATGGTATAATATGCTGATTTTAACAAAGGACATTGAAAATTGATTGTGGTTCCAATATCATTTGTCTGATTTCTTGAATTAACATTCGAATTGTCTTCCATAATTTCTGAAGAACCTTTGCTAAGTCTTCTAATAACCTTTTAAAGAAACTTAATCTTTATAAAGCTTAAAAACTATTATAGACTTTGTAGATTTTAAAATCTTGAGAAAACCTTTAAACACCTTTTTAAACTTTGAATACTTTAAGAAACTTACAACATTTAGAACTTTTAAACACTTTAAAAACTTAAAATCTTTATAAAACTTAAAAAAAACTCTTATTTATTAAAAACTTACAAATCTGAAATACTTAATATTTTAAAACCTTATAAACCTTTAAAAAACCTAACAATCTTTAAAAACGTTAACTTTTGAAATCTTTAAGAAAAACCTTAACAATCTTTAAAACTTAATAAACCTTAAAACTTGAAAAAACTTTGAAATTTTAACAAACCTTTTCAATATAAAACCTTTTAAAAACTTTTAAAAACTTTAAAACTCAGAACCTTTATTAAACTTGAAATCCTTAAAACTTTAAAAACTTAAATCATAGAAAAAACTTATAATTTTTATCAATCTATAAAAAATTAGTAATAAAATCTTTAATTAAACCAAAACAAAACTTCTGTTTAAAATCTTTAACACACGTTCCAAAATAAAAGTTAAAATAACTTTAATTTAAACAACCTTAATTAATTCCAAATTTTAAAAATATTCTAGGGTTTCTTGAAAACTTAAAGGTGCAGCCCCTTTTTTCTATTTGTGTTTCTCGATTGCTGCTCTCTGTTACTGTTTCCCTCTCACTTGCCGTCTCATTCTCTGTGTTGGGCCGTCTCCTTCATCGAGAAAAGAAAAAAAAACTTCGATGGTGCTCCGGTGGTCGCCCCTAGCCCCCGTCGTCGCTGGTTCCAATCGAGTACCCCTCTATTTGCTTGCTTTATTCTTCGCTGTCGAGAGAACAAAAACGTCAATGGTTTCTGGTTTGTTTTCTCCTGCTCCGATCTGGTAAGTACTTTTTCGCTTTTGAGTGCCGCGGTGGTAGAAGTCTTCGGCCACCGCTGGGTATCCTTTGAACGAACCCCGCTGATGGTGTTCTTCTTTTCGATTTTCCGGCGAAGATTCCACAACATTACTATGAACTAAAAAACAAGTCTAATCTTTCTTGAAACCACTCATTTTTGTTAGATAAATTGTTTTCCGCAAACAAGTCTAATCTTTCTAATTTTATTATATTGCCTAAACTCGGAGAACTGAATTAACTCATTGAATCTGAATATATAAAATTATTCCATAACCATACTTGGTTATATTGTAGATGTATAGATACTTTTATTTTTCAAGAAATAGACTGAAATAATAAATTCTTTTGTTTACACTAACCCGTAAACAAAAATTAGATATTCAGTGCATAAGCACTTATCTAATAATCTATTTATTATTTTCAACACTTAACTCTTTTAATATATTTGAATTTCAATATATAATTATGACCTCCTGGGACTAGTCCATTTACCTAGACTCAAAATTCCGGTCATCAGAATTATACGTGCTTGAATTTCAACAAGCTAATAATTATCGTGTTTTTTTAAACACTTATTTGCTTCTACGCAGTATATATATATAAGTATATATATATATATATATATATATATATATATATATATAAGTTTAACAGAAACTTGATAAACACCTTTGCGTAGGTCAATTGCTCCCACTGACTATTATGAAAACATGACATTACTTAAAACACCTTATCGACTTGGTCAAGCTTGACACAAAATTCAAAAATACTGATATTAAGTATAAATCTAAAACTTAGATTTCGAAATAAGAATATTTAAAGTTAATAAAACCGTAACCTCGGATTTTCCACATATCCACTCTTTCCTATTACGGAAATTGGTTTTTCGAAACTTGTCATTATTACAAGTATGACGACACACTTGTATGGATTCTTATTTAAAACATGTGAGTTATCTTGATTACAATATCTATTATAATCATACTCATAAATGTTTTATCCTTAAACACATTTTCATAAATAATAACTATTACTTCAAGTGTTTTAATTCTAGTTCAAAGCTTGAACTTGTTTTCATAAATACTTATAATTACTTGATTAGATGACTTTTTTTAATGTATAACAACAACTGTGTTATGTCAAGTAATTCCATAAGTTTAGTCGAGCAATTACAATATTAATCATATTACTCAAATGACAACCAATGCATTTGGACTAAAAAACTAATAAGTCAAAAACATTGACTTGTTAGTTATCCTCTAGTCATACTTGACTAGATATACTTATAAACTACGCGCAAGGACATATCAACCAATAATTCATTAAAGTTTTAATAAAAAGAAGTCTTTAAAACCATTACATATTCAAAATGAAAAAAATAAAATAAGTAAAAATCCATGAATTATAAATGTCCTTCCCGCACGCAGTGTCCTACAGCATTCCAAGGCATCCTTTTGCTTTTACTAACCTATTTGCAATAAACGATCACAAAAAGTCAAATACACCATTTATATATTAAGTTGAAAGCAAAAATACTGAAGTTAGTCAACGAAAGTACGTGTGGCATTTCCACCACCCTTGTGACGCTTCGGGCAGTTGAACTTATAGTGGCCAATTTCACCGCACTTGAAGCATCGGTTCTCGGCCCTTGCTTTGTTCGGTTTAAACTTCTTGCCCTTGCCTTTGCCTTTGCCATTTGCCTTGGCTTTGGGTGCAGACGGTCCTGGCTCGGTATTACCCTTACCCCTTCCGTTGCGCCCCTTCCTCTTCTTAGCAGCTCCATTTTCCACCGCTAGGATTTCCTTGGACTTGTTACCCAGATTCGACTCTGCTGTCTTAAGCATAGAATGCAACTCAGCAATGGATTTCTCCATGCTGTTCATGTTGTATTTGACTATAAACGGCTTATAGTCATCAGATAGTGAGTTAAGAATCAAGTTAGTTGCTAGCTGCAACGGTACCGGGTGTCCAAGCCTTTCTAGGTGGTCCATGTACCCCTTCATATTCATGACATGGGTACTAACCGACGTGCCTTTGGCCATCTTGCAAGTATTAAGAGCTTTCGTGACATCGTAACGTTCTGAACGAGCCTGCTCTTGAAACATATCCCTCAGCTGACGGATCATGTCATAAGCTGATGTATCCATCATGCTTGTTTGCAACTCTGGACTCATAGTCGCAAGCATGAGGCAACTTATATCTAGCGCATCATTGACACGCTTCTGGTAAGCCTCCCTAACATTAGCCCTCGCATTGTTGGCTGGGGCATTTCCCACCGGCTCTTCTAGGATGCACCATTTCGTCTCATGCCTGAGCACAATCTGCAGATTGCGCTCCCAGTTGAGGAAATTAGGTCTAGTGAGCTGATCCTTTTCTAGGATGGATCGGAGTGAGAGGTTGTTAGTGTTGGTAATGTTTGCCATCTACAATTTAATCGTGTAGTTCAATTAGTAACACATATGTAGTTCAATTAGTAACACATATAAGACTTTGCTAAATACAAATTCATAAAAACCCTTAAAAGATTAAGTATTAGCCCTAGGATCCTTATTTCACACGTGTTGGTGCACGGTTTGGGCACGACAACACCAACCCGGTGTTATTTCAGGTAAGTAGGTTCCTTTACCAATCGTATCTAACTTGATACGACTCCTAGACCTTGTAGAGATTTTTAGACAAAACTATCTAAGTAGGTTTATCTATACACTAAATGTATTTTGGGCCCGTCACATCAGGGAATCACCAAAATAGACCGCACCACCTAGGACGAGGTGAACTCTGACCCGTCACATCATGGAATCGAAAAGTCTTTCACCCCCTCCCCACAGCGGTTTGAACCCCGATGTGCACAGTTTGGGCACGCAACACACCAAGGTATCAGGAGTAGGAAAGGTGTACCACTAGATGGGTAACATTACTGGTCTAAGATTTTTGTGGGTATTATCCATGTTTGGAAAACTTGATTTCCAGTTTGGTAAAACCATTTTAAAACTATCTTGTTTTAAAATCCATATATCTTAGTATACCTCAAACTAGGTACACAATACGTTTTATGACAAAATCATTTTGAAAAAAAATCTGTTTAAAAAAAAGTGCTGATACGACAATCATAAAATATTAAATTGTATAAAACTGTTGTCATATACCAATTTTATCATATTCGTGGTTTTACCTCTGATTAATAAAGACCATTATTAATCTCCTACTTCAATTTTACAGTCGCATAATAATCATAAAATTAAAGCATAACCACGCAGTTAATAATTTGTTATAGTTTTGCCAACTATGTCCTAAGGGGTCAATCTAAGGACAAACTATACTAGATAGATCCCGTAGATGGATCTAACGAACATTCTCCTTGCTCCCACCGGCCTTGACACCTCCAGTCTTAACCCGAGCAACTCCGTTTGGATTCTCCGTCTTGAAAACTCCTTTGTCTTCGGTTTTGGTTACAACAATCTAAACTAGAATACATAAATGGTGTGTAGCCCGCATATGGGTTTTTTAGATGATTAAAAGCTTTTACACACTGTTGTTTTAAAATTTATAAAATGGAATCACTAAGTAAATACTACACACGACTCAGGCAAGTATGACCTGATCAATGGTAGTACAGACTGGGTAAGACCAAGTATCGAACCACAGGGAAATTATTTGGCAACTACTAGTATTCAAACATCATCATTGTTTGGTAAATAAACAATAACAGATGATTTATCAGATTAAACCTAATGATAGAAACAGTTACACAAACAGAATAATCACAACGGCTAGACAAGCAAGGAAAAGATCACTCAGGCTTCATAATCATCATGGCTAGTTATGACAATATTTATTTTAATTTAATTGTTGACGACTTGATAAATTGCAGTAAAGCACACAACATGTTGTTCTATCTAACACTTACAAGTCATATTATCATATGAATCATCACTCGAGTTATCCAGACTCTGATTGACAATCAAACAATACATGTAAGCATAAAATCTCAAAATATACCACAGATCCACTTAACCATGTTCAAATCTAGCTACAAGATATATATTCTGTCGAATGATATTTTTTATAGCTTTCAGAACTTAGGAAAGTGTCAAAGTGATTGAAAATGGGTTAAACTTAAGAAACAACAAACTGAACTGGAACAAAAGTGCATGTGGCCACATGTCAAAGACATGTGGTCGCATGGCATCAATTTACATAACTCATTTTTACACCAAGGATCAAACACATACAACTTAGACTTTCATCCAAGGTCATAAGCAGATGGAAATGAGCACTATGAAGTCAATGAACCCAACAAGACTCAAACCATGTGTGTTGGGTTCAAGATCAAGCCTTATGTTATTTCTTTAAGATATCATCACATTAAGTACCATTTCTAGCACTTAACACATGCAAAGCATGAAACACATAAACATGCACATAGAATCATAATGATCAGATTCTTAATGACATTTATGGAGTTCATTTCAACCTTAGCATGCTTAAGAACACCTTTTTAATCCTTTTTGTTCTTTTGTAGTATTAATGATCACATGATATACTTAAACACTTGAAACTTTCATTTAAGATATTTAAGCATGTATGAAACCCTAATATAATAAACATGACCAACTTGTTAAGACCTGAAATGATCAAAGACGAGTTCCAAAAATGCTTTTCAAATGAATACCTTGCTTATTACACCATTTCTAGTGATAACTTCACAAGATCCTAAGATTAAACAATCATTCTTGAATATGCATGAAATGTAACCTTTAAGTTGTCACGTAAAAGGTTAACAAAACATGAACATGAATGTATTTATCGTAAGAACATGATCAAACACATTTATATTAATGATCAAAACATACTTTTTATATCAAATCATCAAGAAAAGATTTATATTGCCATAACTTGGCCAAGAATCATCTTTGCCCAAGTGAAATAGTTTATGACTCATTATTACAAGTATAATAACAAGAAAAACACTTGGATACATGTTAACAACAAGAAATGATCAGATTATACCAAGCAATCTTCAAGCTATATACATATTTCTCTGAAGTTCCGAGCTTCACTAAGCTTCAACACCTTTGGAATAGGGATTGGAGTGTTTGGGTATCTCCGGGAGAGTATTTTGAAGTGAGGAAACCGAGAATGTAAAGTGTGTGTCGTCCGTGAATGTATAAATGGATGTCTATATATGTGTGAATGTCTTGGACAAGAGCTCTTTATATAGCACTGAAACGGGGCTCCATGCCGTCGCAGGACAAAGCCATGCGGTCGCGTAGCAAGACTTTGGGCGGTTGACAAGACAATGAAGCATGAGAAGCTGACAAGTGCCAATGCTAGATTTGGCACCTACATGCGATCGCATGCAGGGTCCATGCGATCACATGGACTTGTGCTTTTCAACAGTTTTTCATTTTTCTTCAGTTTTTCACTTGATTAACTTGAAATCTTCACTTTTAGCCCTATTAACCTGCAATGGTGAAAACAAAGTAATTGAGTTAGTAATACGTACAATTCACCTTAATTACGGATTAAAGGCGTGGGTTTTCGGTGTGTAAAACGTATATAAATGCGGATATATCAATCTCCTCACACTTAAGCTTTGCTTGTCCTTAAGCAATCTCCAATGCAACTTAGAATATCCAATGATTTAAATTAGTGCAAAAGTATATACTTCCGACAATGAAAATGTCTAAAGGCATAATAGATATTTAAGCAAAGCAACGAGGACAAACTTTCATGTGAAAGATATGGCATAATCAATGCAAACTTAGCACACGTACATGAATCAAGACAAACATCTTACTTCATACCTCAGCAGGTGGTCACTCAAGCACTCAATAAGTGTATCAGGGTTTGTGTATAAGTGCAAAAGTGCAATATTTGAGACTAAGATTTAGCATAAGCTTGATCACATATCAAATCTCCACCAATTAACATAAACATATGCAAATATCAAGAGGTCTTTATTCGGGTTGTAACGTGGCTAAGTTTTTTAGGAAAGGAATGAGAAGATAAAAAAGTGACTAAAACATAATTCAGAAACCAAGTTAATGCTGTTGTATTTGAGTGGACAGGAATTTAAACATATTTTTGGTGAGAATACAGTTCATCAAGCGGATGTGGAATCAGAATACTCTGAGTGATGGCTAACACCCGGATAAACTGAACTACTACTCAATGTATGATAAACTTCAAAAATAGCCAAGGAACAGCTAATCAAATAACCGATCTTCTCATATTTTTCTTTTTCTATTTTTTTTCATTTTATCAGTTTTTTGTGTTTTGTTTTTCTCTAAGCTATCTTTTCGGAGATCAAACCAGCTGTATGCAACATAATCGTTACAAATCTAAGATGAACACTTGAATTTCATGTCCTGCTAATGCAGTGCATGAACTACTGAAGATCCGACAAAATTTTGTTAAGCAACAATAAACGGGTAAAACTGGTTCTGAAAACTTAAAAATAAGATAGAATTAAGACAAGTATTATTTTTGGAGGTTTTGAAATGAAAGGCTAAGGCTCAAAGTGGTGAATTAGGAGTGTAAATATATAAAAATGGCTAAAAGTAAAATTGTATTGGCTAAAATGGGTTATCCTAAGTGTCTCTATCATTTAATTGCAACAGTTTATTTCATGGTCTCAAAATACATAGTTGTGAGCAAGTTCTAAAATCAAAGCAGAATCTGCATATATATGTTGCAATTCCATGAGCTACTCGAATAAGAATTGAAATGTTGTGGCTCAAATGCTCAAGAATTATAGTGTCGAGGTGTGGCTTGTGCAATTGAAGTCAAACATTAGGCAAAACTCAAATACTTGTGCTAAGCTAACTTCATGAAAGTTATACAAAACAAGGTCCTCCTAATGTTACTTGCTTATAATCTATCATGCGAGAGGATCTAAACATGTCAAAAAGGATATAAATTTGCAAAAAATTTATGACAAAATTCAATTCTAAGATTTTATAGCATTAAGAGTTTTCAAGAGAACAAGACTATAGCATGCATGTGATAGATATCCCCTCCCCGCACTTAAAAGTGTACATTGTCCCCAATATACAGACAGTGTATGTAAACAGTTATGTAATGTGATAAATGTAAGAAAAGAGATGTGAAAACTCCCTGAATCGGTATTTGTAACCGATTTTCAATAGATTAAGGCTCAGGATTTTCTCCCCACACTTGGATTGAGCTGCACTCCTTTGATAAGTATTACTGTATATTCCGAGTGAAACTTGTAAAAAAAAAAAAAAACTCAACCACAAGTGAAAAGCGAGAGTGAACATACGATATTATGGCAATATAAATCAACCAAAAGAGTACATAATGTTTAGATGTTATGCAGATAAACAAAATATAAGCACATAATCATCTAACATCTAACACAGTACACATAAACTAAACTAAAAACAGTCAAAATACAAACATCTATCTATCCATATTAATCTACTACTGGGGCGGAGGTGGTGGTGGTGCAGATGAAGAATTGGCCCCAGAGTAGAAATCTCTCAACCTCTGAGATGGCTCTAGCGGTATACTGGTCTGGTCAGATTGCGGTAAAACGGCCGCAATGTCACGCAACATGCTCGTAACATACGGTCGGTGGGCTTCAGCATGTGCGTACTCCATCCTCTGCATCTCTTCCATCACCTGGAGTCTACTCTCAACAGCAGTGATGCACGGTCCCTGGTCCCTTGCGTATCCGAACCTGACTGACGGCTGCTGCTTTGGAATAATCTCAGGCCTAACAGGTGATGCAGCACGATCCTCATCATGGCCATCTACATGGCCCTCAACATATGGCTCATCAACATCAACGGGCTCATCTATATCAGCAGCTACCTGTCCAGGTGGTACCCAGCGGTGACCCTGGTGGTCAAGTAGGACATACCTGTCCCCAACCAATGCCACTACGCTCATCCTTGCTAAAACCTCAATATCAATAGCGGAGGCAGGGGCAGTAAAAGTGAGACCCTCAAAGTCCTCTGGAGTAATAAGCTCCATGCCCCTGGCAAGATGAAAAACAAAACCGCCACCATATACGGACTACGTCCTGCGCGGCCGGCTGATGGTAAATAAGTGCTGGGCCAGGAAAACGGCTATCTGGCAGGGCTGTTGTATGCTAAACAGTGTAGATAAAATAAATCTCTGTGTGTGATGTTGCCCACTGAAGAGTCAGTGCGGGCATACAAACTGTAAGCAGTAGCACGGTGGAAGATGCGGTAAAGCAGATCGCAGATGGATGTGCTCTTCGGGATGGGCGCAGCATATGGCCCATCTCTGATCTCAGCCCAGGTGTAAAGATAAGTGACTCAAGCTTGATAATCAATAGTACCCTCTGTGAAAGCAGGGGACTACAGCTCATCTCCTATATATAATCCCATATATGAAGCAAACTGTCACAGAGATAGCTGCCTCTCTGCTCCGCAGAGTCTGAATGTCAGTGCATCTGGGCGATCATAATCAGTGAGTGGTGAGATCAGATGGAAGGTCGAGAAAAACTCTATCGTCAACTCTGTGCAGACCTGGCAGTTAATAGTCAGGAGCCGCCTCCAGTGTGGTCCCGCGATAGCATCAACTCTAGGTGTAAGTGCTACAGTGCCCAAGGAATCCCATCTCAAATACCTCAGGTGCGCATAACCATGCTTGCGCACATGGTCAAGTAGATAGTCACGACCAGTACGGTTCTTGTCTAAATCAAATCGTAGGTAGGGGTGCAAATGATCATCCCTCGGGTGCTCAACAGGCTCTACCCCAGGCTCTGGATCAGGTGTCGGGACCCTAGGAAGTGTACGCGGGTCGACATGTGGAACCTCAGGAGATCGTCGATGTCTACGAGCCATAACTGGAATATACACACAGACACAAGTCAGGAATGCTAACTATGGTAAGAACAGTTCATCGATTGATAAAGAGGTGTACTATGTTGCTGGATTTCGAAAGAATGTTGGATTGATCAAAGATGTGCTAAAAAATGAAAAACAGCAAAGGACAGGCTCATGCGATCGCATGCCTATGTCATGTGGTCGCATGACAGTTCGTATTGAAAACCCTAATCAGAATACCATGCGGCCGCATAACAGGTACATGCGGTCGCATGGTCGAACGAATCAGAAACAGAAAACCCTAGGGTTTCGATCGATCGATGAACATGCATAAATATGCAATTTCTAATTGAATCTACGCATATAATCATGTTTAAGGAGTGATTAGGAGCATTTTTATACCTTGAATGATGAAAATGGAGCGGTAATGAGAGAGAAATGGTCGAATCGCCGATTGGAGCTCGAAATCTCGTCTTAGAGAGAGAAAGTAGAGAGAGAGTGTCTGTGATGAGCTATGTGGTCGCATAGGCTGTATATATAGCCGCCAGTCCATGCAATCGCATGGCAGTTCTATGCGATCGCATAGGGCTAAAATTCAGAATTTCAAATTTTGCGTTTAAGGCTCGTTTGGCTCGACTAGTTATACAACCCATCTTGATTTGTTAAGAAACACTCTTTTACACTCCGGGCTTGATCGGGATAGAATTGGATGTGACAGAAATATGAAAATACAACTAGACTAGCGGAAAAGTAAACGGAATGAAATAAAACAGGAAATGCGCGAAAGGGAAGCGAAAACCAGAAAGTGGCATCCGACAAGCAAATTGTATGTACAGGTAACACACTATTAGTACGGTGTGTAAGCGAACACTTTGCGCGTTGAAATACAGAGTATTTTCCTGTCTCTCCAGACTGAATGAGAATAGAAGCAAGAAAACATGAGGAGGGATACGGTAGTAACATAGGCATGACTTAGGGATTTCTTGCGGGGCTTAGGCTCGAGTTTGCTTAATCTGAGACTCACCAACTCATCAACCATCGCTCTAGCATTACTATTAGGCCAGAAAACCCTCTCGGCTTTTAGCTTAACAGGATCTTCTCGAAGAGCACTAGCACACTCTGATTCAGAATACATCGGCCAATCCCTACAAGCGCCCTCGTGAATCAGAGCACCACATTTCCAACGCTTCCCTACATGTTTCGCACGCCTCTTAGCCGCATAGATTGAAGTTCCTCTATGAAATTTGGCATAATTTTGATTTCTCCTCACATGTTTCTCAATTCTCATAACAATATCATGCTGAATATCAGAAGGTAAGTGAGTGCGTAGAAATAGACAAGAAAGAAGAGAAAGTGATTCGACAGAAAGCATCTCCGGTTCTTTTAGGTCTGCCGGTAAAAGACCAAACACACTTGCTAAGGTGTAGCGAGGTGTAGTTGCATTGTTTCTCGGGGTTCATCCTGGATCGGGGTGCCTAAATACTTTTTGAGACGGTGGCCATTGACTTTAAATGTAATTCCTTCAGAGTTAGTAATATCAACAGCACCATGTGGATACATAGTATGCACTGTAAAAGGACCCGTCCATCTGGACTTTAATTTTCCTGGGAAAAGACGTAATTGAGAGTTGTACAGAAGCACACGATCACCAACCTGGAATTTCTTGTCCTTCAAGCGAGTATCATGAAATATTTTCGTACATTCCTTATACAACAATGAATTGTCGTACGCCGGAGTTCTGAGTTCTTCCAGCTCGCTAAGCTGGAATAGACGATTCTCCGCTGAAATAGTTGGATCAAGATTTAGGGTTTTTAATGCCCAATATGCTCTATGTTCAAGTTCAACGGGAAGGCGACATGCTTTACCATAAACCAACTTATAAAGTGTGGTTCCGATAGGCGTTTTATAGGCGGTTCTGAATGCCCACAGTGCATCGTGTAATATTTCTGCCCAATCTTTCAGGCTATTCCCAATGGTTCTTTCTAGAATTCGCTTTAGACCACGATTAGTGACCTCAACTTGCCCACTTGTTTGTGGATGGTATGCAGTAGAAAACCTATGGGTTACCCCATAACGTTTTAATACCTTTTCAAGCTGGGTATTGCAAAAGTGAGTACCCCGATCGCTTATTAATGCTCTCGGAGTTTCAAAGCGGGAAAATAACTTTTTCAGAAACTTGCATACAACTCGTGCATCATTAGTTGGTAGGGCCTGTGCTTCGGCCCATTTGGAAAGATAATCAAATGCAACAAGAATGTTCTTGTTTTCATGGGAATTTGGAAAGGACCCATAAAATCTATCCCCCAAACATAAAAAATTTCACAAACTTGGATAGGGTTTTGAGGCATCTCATTGCGTGATGAGATGTTTCCAGACTTTTGACATTGGTCACAGGATTTAACAAACTCACGGGCATCACTAAAAAGAGTAGGCTAATAGAAACCAGAATCAAGGACCTTCTTAGCTGTTGAAACCGGTCCATGATGGCCTCCCGTAGGGCCTGAGTGAGATTGTTCTAGGATTTCCATTGCTTCTTGACCGCTTACGCATCGACGTATGATTTTGTCGGCACCTATCCTGAATAGATAGGGATCCTCCCAAAAATAAAATTTTATCTGAGAAAAGAATATTTTCCTCTGCTGATGCGGGAGACCTTTTTCTAATACCCCTGCTGATAAATAATTTGCAAAATCTGCAAACTATGGGGCATCATTAGAATTATGAAATGCTAGGAGAAATACATTAGGAAATGTATCCTGAATGGCATATTCGTCCAAAACCTCAAGGTTTGGATTATTAAGACGCGAAAGATGATCGGCAGCAAGATTTTCTGCACCTTGCTTGTCTTTTATTTCAATATCAAACTCTTGTAACAAGATTATCCATCTAATAAGGCGGGGTTTAGCGTCTTGTTTGGAAAACAAATGGCACAAGGTAGAATGGTTAGTGAAAACCACAGTCTTAGAAAGAATTAAATAAGACCGAAATCTATCAAAAGCGAAGACGACGGCCAGTAACTCTTTCTCTATTACCATGTAGTTTTCCTGGGCGTCTGTCAGGGTTTTGCTAGCATAAAGGATCGGTTGGAAACGGTTTTCTGTTCGCTGAACTAGAACTGCACCGACAGCAAAATCACTTGCGTCGAACATTAATTCGAACGGAAGTGACCAATCAGTGCTGGTCAAAATCGGGGCATTTGTGAGTTTCTCTTATAAAGTGCTGAATGCTTTCATACATTCAGAAGAGAAAACAAACGGAACATCTTTTTCTAGGAGTTGGGTCAAAGGCCGCGATGTTTTCGAGAAGTCTTTGATAAAACGACGATAAAAACCGGTATGGCCAAGGAAACTCCGAATGCCTTTAACATTCATCGGGGGAGACAGTTTAGAAATGACATCGATCTTGGCATGATCTACCTTAATTCCTGATTTAGAAATCTTATGTCCTAAGACAATACCTTCTCGCACCATAAAGTGGCATTTCTCTGAATTAAGGGCGAGATTGGTAGTTTCACATCTGGACAATATCTTTTCCAGATTGAGAAGACAAGTGTCAAACGAATCTCTGAAAATGGAGAAGTCATCCATAAAAACTTTGACACATTCCTCAATCATATCATGGAATATAGCTGTCATGCAGCGCTAAAAAGTAGCTGGGGTATTACACAAGCCAAATGGCATCCGCCTATACGCAAATGTACCATAGGGGCAAGTGAATGTGGTTTTCTCTTGATCCTTCGGGGCGATTGGAATTTGAAAATACCCGGAAAAACCATCAAGAAAACAATAGAAGGCGTTACCTGTCAGTCTCTCAATCATTTGATCAATGAATGAGAGCGGTAAGTGATATTTACGAGTTGCATCATTTAGTTTTCCGTAATCAATACAAACACACCACCTAGTTACAGTGCGGCCGAGAATCAACTCGTTTTTTCTCGTTAGTGATCACGGTCATACCTTCTTTCTAGGGAACGACTTGGACGGGGCTAACCCAAGGGCTATCAGATATTGGATAAATCATACCCGCATCTAAGAGTTTAATGACTTCTTTTTTAACCACTTCTTGCATATGTGGATTTAATCTCCTCTCTCTTTGCAGACTTGTCTTGTGGTTATACTCCATGAGGATTTTGTGTGTACAGAAAGAAGGACTAATTCCAGTAATGTTCGAAAGTTTCCATGCAATAGCGTTCTTGTGCTTCTTGAGCACATTCAATACCTTCACTTTTTCATCATAGGTGAGGTCATAAGCTATGATTACAGGCAATTTGGAATCATTATCTAAAAAAGCATATTCTAGATGTGATGAGAGCTCTTTTAACTCAAGTGCTGGAGGCTCAATGATAGAAGGTTGTTAGTGAGGCACTTTATCAACATTGAGAGTTTTGAAAGTCTTGGAAACTAATGCATCTTAAGGAATAACTGGTTGATATAGCTCAAGCTGCGTGAGATCCTTCGGAAGAGAACCTTTCTCCAGAATCTGCGTCTCTAGCACGTCTTTCTCAAGAAAAAATAGGTATGCAATCAAGATGATATTGATCAGAGATATCAACAAAGTACAGGGCGTCATCTTGAATAAACGGTTGTTTCATGGATTTATGGATATCGAAGGTAACAACCTGGTCAACTACAGAGAGAGAGAGAGGGGAGGAGAGTTTTTTCTTGATTAATGATTTTACATTAACCATGTTTCCTAATTATTAAGGCTTAACCCCTATTTATTGATAACTTACCTAGTTATCTAATTAGGAAACCATTTAAACCTTTATTATTAAATATAATATATACTAATATATATATATATATATATATATATATATAATATATATATATATATATATATATATATATATATATATATAATTCTTTAATATATTTTATCCTCATTAATAATAACAATTAGTAATAATAATCTTTTAATTAATATCCAAGATATTAATTCAATAATTAACAATATATATTTATTAACTAATATATATATATATATATATATATATATATATATATATATATATATATATATATATATATATATATATTCTTGTTAATTATATAAACCTGGTTATTTTCTCAACTCCTAATGTTGGTTTATGACTAACTGTCATAATACCTGTCTCCGAGCCGTGTGAATTTTCCTACTTGAATTACATACCCTCACATGTGTGACCCTTGAGTGTTTTATGGCATTGGGCGTATCATCAGGGTTCGATGGTTATGCACACAAATCCTATCGGACTCCCACTTGTGCTTACGATCAACTCATGGTCTTGATGATACTGGCCTAAGGGTGCTTCTAGACAAGTCCTTAAGGTAACCAAGCACATAACAACTCTTATACCCAGGTGTGATAATCATATGCTTTATAAAACAAATTGTTTTATAATTTATAAAACTAACTCTTTTATGATCAAAACTTCATAAGAACCCCTGTCTTATGATCGGATATACTTTAGGCTTTTCCCTCTGCAACGCGACGTTTCAATTGTGAGTGTGAGCATGGAATGAGTCAACTCTGAACACTCAGAACCATTTCTTGGTTATCCGATTTCGACTGAGTGATAAACGACAAAGAACATATCAGTTCGTTTGGTCATAGCCATGCACTTCCACAGTCTACATCAGTCAAGGGGCCTGGAAACATCTCTCTTGAAGATGAGGTGCAGAATGCCTCTCGCATATCTGTATTTGGCAACACGCTTTCCGCTGATACCAGATACACCCGTTATTACTACCCAGTTACGGCGTTGTTTGTGATAAACAAGCGGTAGATTGAAGGATTGCGATATGTAACTATGATAGGTTGAGAGAGAATCTAATTTCACCATACAAAACACATAGTTAAGCCTTACATTGTGAGGCAACCCTTTTCATTTCCTTGTGTATCACAAGGGTTATATACCTATAAGGTATATTTACAATAAGCATCCTCAACTATTGTTGAACTCCTATTCTATTACAATAATACAGTTCTAACAGGCGTAGAGTTAGGTGCTATCCAATTACCAGAAGTCTACGCATTCCAAACCAAATATCTTAGGCTTGAGGACAACCTATGTGCTGAATACCTTTGACTCGTTAACCTCGCGGTATTCTACACGATGTCACTATCGGATATTCACACCCCAGGTGAATACCCGTACATCCTTGGCCTACACCTCTGGTAGCTATCTTCAAACACTATGAATCTCTACCAAGGATTACAATGACGTTATTATCTCCCTAATCGAGGTTCCCACCAAGATAGGTAGTCACGAACAAGATTTTTTTGAATATTAATCCTATTATTCATGGATATTACCAAAACATACAAAATCTGTGTAGAGTTATGAGATCAATAATGTAATCTCCTTATTCACCCTCTTGAAATATAGTACATAGTTAATACTGATCCATCGTCTCAATTCACCGTGTCTATTCGTATTACTATGTTGGTTCAAGTGGACTTATCACGGATCTCGCCTTGAAACCACAACATTACTATGAACTAAAAATGAGTATACACTAGCTAGTGCTCCCACTCATTTTTCTATACAAACTGTTTTTTCACAAACCCTGAAAAACAAGTCTATTCTTTCTAATTTTATTACATCATCTAAACTTGGAGAACTGGATTAAATTTTTCGTTTCTAGATGTATAAAATTACCTCGTAACCACACTTGGTTACATTGTAGATGTATAGTTGTTTTTCTATTCCAAGAAATAGACTGAAATAATAAACCCTTTTGTTTACATCATCTCGCAAAACAAAAATTAGATATCTAGTGTAAAAACACTTATCTAATAACCTGTTTACTATTTCCAACACAAAACTCCTTTAATATGTTAATATTTGTGACATTGAATTCCAATATATAATTATGACCTCCTGGGACTAGTCCATTTACCTGGACTTATTTTGTATCCACAAAATTTCCGTCATTAAGATTATATATTTCCTTGGAAGACAATAAACTAGTAATTTTCGTGCTTCTCTAAGCACTTGTTTCTACGCGAATATATATACATGTATATTAATTTATCCGGAACTTGATAAATGTCTTAGCGTAGGTCAATTGCTTCCACTGACTATTATGAAAACATGTCATTACTTAAAACACCTTATTGACTTGGTCAAACTTGATACAAAAGTCAAAAAAACTGATTTTAAGTATGAATCTAAAAGTTCGATCTCAAGTAAGAATTTTAAAGTTACCGAAACCTTAAACTTGGATTTTCTAATATCTACTATTTCCTATTAGGAAAATGGTTTCTAAACTTTACATAATCACAAGTATGAAACACTTGTAAAGATTCTTATTTAAAACATATGAGTTCTTCTTGATTATAATCCCTATTACAACCAAGCTCACAAATGTTTTTCCTTAAACACATCCTTAGAAAATAATGACTATCATTTTCTAGTGTTTTAATTCTAGTTCAAAACTTGAACTTGTTTTCATAAACACTTATAATTACTTGATTAGACAGGTTTTCTAATATGTGTAACACAAACTATGTTACCTCAAGTAATTCCATAAGTTATAGTCGAGCAATCAATATTATTCATATTATTAAAATGGCAACCAATGCAAAAAGACTAAAATACTAATAAGTCAAAAAACTTTGACTTGTTAGTCATCCTCTAGTCATAACTTGACTGGATGTAATCACAGGATGCGCGCAAGGATATATCAACCAATAATTCAAAAATGCTTTTAAAAGAAACCAAAAGTCTTAAAAGTAGTCATTACATATTTTAAAGCCAACAATTCAAAATAGGTAAATATGAATTATAAATATCCTTCATCCGCACGCATCGTCTTTTTAGCATCCCAAGGTATCCTTTGCTTCTTATTGACCTATTTGCAATAAACGATCGCAAATGTCAAAAACACCACTTATAAAAATAAGTTGAAAACAAATTACTGAAGTTAGTCAATGAAAGTACCTGTGGCGTTTCCGCCACCCTCGTGACGCTTCGGGCAATTGGCTTTGTAGTGGCCAACTTCACTGCACTTGAAGCACCGGTTCTCGGCCCTCGCTTTGTTCGGTTTAAACTTCTTGCCCTTGCCTTTGCCTTTGCCTTTTCCCTTGGCCCTGGGTGCAGATGGTCCTGGCTCCGTGTTACCCTTACCCCTGCCATTGCGCCCTTTCCTCTTCTTAGCAGCTCCCGCATCTACCACTAGGACATCCTTGGACTTATTACCCAGGTTAGACTCTGCTGTCTTAAGCAATGGAATTCTCCATGATGTTCATGTTGTAGTTCACAATGAATGGCTTATAGTCGTCCGACAGCGAGTTAAGAATCAAGTCCGTTGCAAGCTGCAATGGGACCGGGTGTCCGAGCCTTTCCAAGTGGTCCATGTACCCTTTCATTTTCATGACATGGGTACTAACCGAAATGCCCTTTGCTATCTTGCAAGTGTTAAGAGCCTTAGTGACATCGTAGCGTTCTGAACGAGCCTGCTCTTGAAAGACGTCCCTCAGTTGGCGGATCATGTCATAGGCTGATGTATCCATCATGCTAGTTTGCAACTATGGACTCATCATTGCAAGCATGAGGCAACTTACATCTAGCGCGTCATTGACTCACTTCTGGTAAGCTTCCCTAACATCTTCCCTTGCATTATTGGCCGGGGAATTTCCCATTGGTTCCTCCAGGACGTACCATTTCCTCTCATGCCTGAGCACGATCCGCATATTGTGCTCCCAGTTGAGGAAATTAGGTCCCGTAAGCTTATCCTTTTCTAGGATCGAGCGGAGTGAGAGGTTGTTTGTGTTGGTAATGTTTGCCATCTACAATTTTCCATGTAGACCAATTAGTAAAACAAATAAGACTTTCCTTAATACAAATTCATAAAAACCCTTAAATGATTAAGTATTAGCCCTAGTATCCTTATTTCACACGTGTTGGTGCACGGTTTGGGCACGACAACACCAACCCCGTGCTATATCAGGTAGGTAGGTTCCTTTACTTACCAATCGTATCTAACTTGATACGACTCCTAGACCTTGTAGAGATCTTTAGATTAAACTATCTAAGTATGTTTATCTTTACACTAATTGCACTTTGGGCCACATCAGGGAATCACCAAAATAGACCGCACCACCTAGGACGGGGTGAACTCTTGCCCGTCATATGAGGGAATCGCAAAGTCTTTCACCCCCTCCCCACATCGGTTTGAACCCCAGTGTGCACGGTTTCGGCACGACAACACACCAAGGTACCGGGAGCAGGAAAGGTGTGCCACTAGATAGGTAGCACTCCTGGTCTAATTTTTATAGGTTTTATTCAAATTGAAAAACTTGATTCCAGTTTTGTAAAACCATTTTAAAAACTATCTTGTTTTTAAAATAAACCCGTATATCTTAGTATACCTTGAACTAGGTACACAATACGTCTTATGACAAAACCATTTTGAAAAACAAACTATTTTTAGAATGTTGTTACGACAATCATAAAATGTCAAATTTTATAGTGCTGTTGTCGTCCCAATTTTATCATATGTGGTTTTACTTCTTGATTAATAAAATACATTATTAATCACCTACTTCAATCTTATAGTTGCATGAAAGACATAAAATTAAAGCACAACCACGCAGTCAATAAAATGTTATAGTTTTGCCAACTATGTCCTATGGGGTCAATCAAGGACAACTAAACTAGTAAGATCCCGTGGCTGGATCTAATGAAAGATCTCCTTGCTCCGACTGGCCTTTACACCTCTAGTCCTGACCCGAGCAACTCCGTTTGGTTCCTCCGTCTTGTAAAGTTCATCGTCCTTGGTTTTGGTTACAACTTTCTAGTCTAGAATACATAGACCTATTCTATTACAATTACATTATAGAAAGGGGGTGTAAGTGGCACGCACGCCTCCCCAAAATACTTTTACATTGCAAAAAGGGGTTGTAAGTGGCACGCATGCCTCCCTAAAACCAAAACAAATAAAGAAAGGAAAACAACACAACCACAGGTCTAAGTTGGCAAAACCTATAACCTACATGTCCAACAACAACAAGAATATACTGTCGACTTGTTTAAATCAAACATTTGCAGTTGACATGAAAAACTACAAATGCGATTTAAAAATACCAATGCAACTTTTAGCATACAAGTCAACTAATTCAATATATATCAATAATGTATATATACAACCACGCATTTAAATATAAAGTAATAATAATGCATGTAAAATAACTTTTTCTCAATCCTTCTCAAATTAATCAGACTATTAATTGAAGATGAGAAAAACATTTGACAAAACTTGTCAAAGCTACTTTAACCAACAAAACTTATTGATATAATAACTATCATACCAAAATTGTGTTTTAAACTTAAAACACTTAACCGATTAAAGATTTATCCTTGTTTAATTGTATAACAATAATAATACACTATTATGGTTACTTATTATATTTTAAATCCTAAAATATAATAAAACTTGTATTTTAACGTAACTAGTTAAAATATCAACTGAACCATAATATATATATATATATATATATATATATAAGTATAAATACACCAATTTCCGGTATATAAAATAGTACTTATATATATAATATCTTGTATCATTAATTCATCCGAATTAATATCCCAATACATCATCCAAGTCCCAATGGGCCTAAACCCATTCTTGAATTATATTATTGGGCCTTTAAGCCCATTAAGTTCGTTAAGTCCTTTTAAATTCATATAAGGCCACTTTAATTTAAAACATAAACAGTTTAAATTAAAAGTAAAACTTGAACCTTTTTATGAAATTAAAATTAACGAACCTTTTTTATTCAACCCTCATCGGGCCGAATAGGGGTTATTGGGCCGAAACCGAAAACAACCGGTCGCGACCCGTGGTTCGTGCTGCTAACTAAGCCGAAATCCATCATGGGCCGTGAAGCCCTTGGGCCATGGACATTTTGGGCCGTGAAGGCCTTAGGTCGTGGACCTTCCTTGGGCCTTGGTTCACTTCCCCGTTAATTTTTAATTCAAATCCCCTTTTATACGTTTAACATATGTATAATAAATTCTAGAAAATTCCCTTATTATTCAAAATTCAAATCACTAAAACATAACTTGTTTTATTAATTTAAATTTTGAAATCAAGATTAACAACATAGAACTTATTTATAAAATGGGATTTCTTTAAATTTAAGGTTTATCATTTTAATGTTAAACATAACTAGTTTTTGATCAAAAACCTTAAATAATCTATATTAACACATCTGGTTAATATATATATACATAATATATTCAAACACATAAAATTAAACCTTTTATAGTTTTAACCCTTTTTAATCAGTCAAATCTAACTGGTTCAACTTTTCTGATTAAAATATATTTTAACCAGTCAAACCTAACTGGTTCAACTTTTCTGATTAAAATACAAAACTATAAAGTATACAATTCAAACAATAAACTGAGATTGGCTCAAGGCCTATCCCTAATTTTCGAAAAATACATATCAAACGGATAAACATGTAATTTTTCATAAATATCCTGGTTATTGATTTAATCCATTAACCGGTCAAACCTAACTGGTTTACCTTTCTGATCAAACGTTTAAATCTACAAACCTTATCTAAAAACAAACGGTTTTAGATAAACTGGGATTCAACATAGACTTGTTCAATCCTCATGATTTTCGAAAAAGCCATATACACAAATAATATTCAAAACATGATAATAACAGATATTCCAACACACTGTGATAAACTGAGTCGAGGCTCTGATACCACTGTTGGGTTTTACAGGTCACAATTCATTCTTGAGTTATCCTGATTCAAAACCAAACTTGGTTTGAACCAACTCAGAATTGTATAACAAAATAGTTATTATTTACATAGGCGGAAACAGAATAATAATCTTAATCCTAAAACACTAAAGGATTAAAATAGATCTTAGTTTATCAAGTGTGTATATATCCAATATGTACAAAATAAAAAAACATGATCATAGGCATATAGCCTTTTTGCGCAGACCTCTTGCAGGGCAAACCAGGATTGAATTAAACATAAAACTAAACATGCAGTCAATCCTATAACCATATCCTGGAAATCGATATATGTATGTATATACATACACACCCATCGATTTCACCATTCATCACAAGAAACACATTAGATGAGTATTATACCTGGATTGCTCAAACTTAATCCTCCCGTGATGAGGTATAACAAGTACCCGCTAGAAAGGTTTAATCCAACACGACTTGATCTTCATTCCTTGCACTTGGAACACCAAAATCGACTAACACCCTTGTGGGTGTGGTGTTCTCGGCCGTCGACTAGAGAGAGAGGGGATGAGAGTTTTTTCTTGATTAATGATTTTACACTAACAATGTTTCCTAATTTTTAAGGCTTAACCCCTATTTATAGATAACTCATCTAGTTATCTAATTAGGAAACCATTTAAACCTTTATTATTAAATATAAAATATACTAATATATATATATATATATATATATATATATATATATATATATATATAATCGACATTTATAGATATATAATTATTTAATATATTTTATCCTCATTAATAATAACAATTAGTAATAAAGACCTTTTAATTAATATCCAAGATATTAATTCAATAATTAGCAATATATATTTATTAACTAATAAATATATATATTTTTGTTAATTATATTAACCTGGTTATTTTCTCAACTTCCAATGCTGGTTTATGACTAACTGTCATAATACCCGTCTCTGAGCCGTGTGGATTTTCCTACTTTAATTACATACCTTCACTGGTGTGACCCTTGAGTGTTTTATGGCATTGGTCGTATCATCAGGGTTCGATGGTTATGCACACAAATCCTATCACTCGGGCCACTGCTGGGCCGCCGCCGGTGGTGCTAGTGTTTTCCGGTGACTGTTTTTCCGGTCAATTCTTTTAATTCGGAATTATAGATTATACATATATATATATATATATATATATATATATATATATATATATATATATATATATATATATATATATAATCCTAGAAATTCTTATCTATTTAAAATTCAAACTTTTAAAACACAAACTTGTTTTATTATTTAAATTTTAAAAAACAATCCTATCAACATAGAAATCGTTGATAAGATGATAGAATTTCTTAGGTTTGAGGTTTATTCTTTAATCTTAAAACTAAACTAGTTTTTTATTAAAACCTCAAAAAAGTCCATATTAGCTCAACTGGCTAATATATATATAATAACATATAAAAATAAACCTTTATAGTTTCAACCCTTTTTAACCAGTTAAACTTTTCTGATTAAAAATTAAAAACTATAAAATCATACAATTTTAAACAACAAACTGAGACTGATATAATACCAATCCCCATAATCGAAATATATATGTATATACAAACAGATAATCATATAATTAAACAAACTGTTCATAGTTTTAATTCTTTAACGGGTTAAACTTAACTGGTTTACCTTTATGATCAAAGGTTCAAAAGTATAAACCTTATCCAAAAACCAACTGTTTTTGTATAAACTAGGATTGACATGTACTTGTCTATCCTTTTGTGATTTATGAAAATCACACAACACACAATAATATCAAAAATACAATAATAACAGTTAATCCAACACACTGTGATAAACTGAGCCGAGGTTTTGATACCACTATAGCGTGTAGCGTTTTACAGGTCACAATTCAGACTTGAGTGATCCTGATTCATAACCAAAATGGCTTGAACCAACTCAGAATTGTTTAAACATAATCAGTCATTATTTATAAAGCGGAAAGAAAATAATAATCATAATTCTTAAAACCCTAAAGGATTAAAGATCTTAGTTTATCACAAGTGTGCATAACATATATAAAAATTTCGATAGATACATGTGTGTGTATATGCATATAATCGAAAAACAGATAACCATGACAATCAGGATAGTTTAAATTTGAAACAAGATAAACAACCAATTTAACATGTGTATCTGGAAATCGATATGTGTATAACCATACACATGTCCATCGATTTCTCCACAACCATCAAGAACATGTTATGAGAAGAAGATTATACCTCGGATTGCTCAATGGAAGTCCATTCGTAATGAGGTATACCAAGAATCCGCTAGAAATACTTGATCACACTTTGGTTCATTATCTTCTTGGTGGATGAACACCAAAAATCTACTAACCCCCCACCCTTGGGGTCTTCGGCCGTCGATAATGAGAGGAGAGAGGAGAGAGTTTGTAATTTTTGATTCTCAAATGTTAACCCTTATTTGATTGCATAAATCCCTTATTTATAGATAACTTATCTAGTTATCTCTAATTAGGAAACTTGATTTATACCTAATTATTAATATAAAATACATAATATATATAAATATATATTTTCTTAGGCCGAATATATATATATATATATATATATATATATATATATTTTATTTCTATTTAATAATAAAAATTAGTAATAACCCTTTTATGATAATATCCATGATATTAATCCTAAAAGCCAATAATTAACAATATATATTTATTAACTAATAAATATATATATAATCCTGTTAATAAATTATATGTGGTTAATTTTTAACTCTTTATACTGGTTTATGACTAACTGTCATAATACCTATCTCCCAAAGTGTGAATGAAGTTCTTGAATTACGTACCCTCACAGGTGCGACCCTTGAGTGTCTTATGACATTGGGCGTGTAATCAGGGATCGACGGTTATGCACACAAATCCTATCAGATACTGCGCCACTTGTGTCTCGCACTGGTTTTTAATATTTTGTCACTTTTATTGATGATTTTAGTCACTTTGTCTGGCTACATCCTCTCATAACTCGCGCTCAAGTTTTTGAAATGTTTTGTCATTTCAAGAATCATGCAGAAAATCGTATTTCTACAAAAATAAAAACATTTCAATGTGACGGAGCTCTTGAGCTTACAAAAGGGCCTATGGCTAAATACTTATCACTTTGTGGCATTTCATATCGTATTTCGTGTCCCTATACTCCGTAACAAAATGGAGTAGTTGAACGCAAAAATCGTCACTTGTTTGAAGTTGTGCTAACTTTGTTTCATCAAGCACATTTGTCTAAATTTTTCTAGGCTGATGCCTGTTCCACTACTGCTTATTTGATAAACCGGCTTCCATCTCCAAATTTCACTCATAAATCTCCTTTTCAACTTTTTTTTCATACACACCCAACTTACACTCTTCTCCGCATCTTTGGCTGTTTATGTTATCCTTATCTTGTCATCTTAGCGCCAACAAACTTTCTGCTAAGTCTGTTCCATGTCTTTTTCTCGGATATGCTCCCAATTATAAGGGCTATCTCTGTTTTTTATCCTCTTACGTCCAAAACCTATACTAGCCAATATGTCACCTTTCATGAAACTACCTTTCCTACATCTCCCACAAACTCAACTCCTTTTGTTCCTTCCCGTGTAACCATTCCTTCACCTATTTCTCTTTCATCTTCTCCTTCCGGGTCGGGAGCATCATCAACTGTACCCTCTTCATCTTCCTTTTCTTCATCCTCACCATCTTCCTCCTGTTCACCACCTCCAGCTAATCTTCCAAATTCCTCCTCTGTTCCCATTCATCCTATAGTCACTCGTTCTCATCACAACATGCGTCATCCAAAACATTTTTTGGATCATGTTGTTTATCTTGCTTAAACCACTTCTCCTCCTGATAAAGAACCCACAACCTTTTCTCAAGCTAAAAATTGGCCAAAATCGTGTAATTTTATGGAGTCAGAACTTTTTGTTTATATTCTAATCAGACCTGGGTATTGGTTCCTCCTCCATTGGGTGTTAATATTGTGGGATGTAAGTGGGTTTATCGGATCAAACGTCACTCGGATGGAACTGTTAGTAGGTACAAAACTCGTCTTGTTGCTAAAGGTTACTCACAGACTAAGGGTTTTGATTATTTTGATACTTTTAGTCCTGTTGCCAAACCAACCACTGTCGTACAGTTCTGTCTGTAGCTTTTACTCGTTAGTGGACTATTAGGCAAGTTTATGTGAACAATGCCTTTTTACATGGAGATTTGTCTGAGATGGTATATATGACTCAGCCTCGAGGTTATGAAGATCCTCATCATCCACATCATGTATGTTTGCTTCAGAAAGCGTTATATAGTCTTAAGCAAGCCCCACGGGCCTGGTTTGCCAAGTTATTATCTGCTTTGCTTCAGTTAGGATTCACCATATGTATATCTGATACTTCTTTATTTGTATCTCATACTACTACAGGGGTTTGTTATGTCCTTGTGTATGTGGATGATATTATTATTACTCGCAGTTCTCCAGAGTATGTGACTCAACTTATTAGTCAGCTTAACTCTCAGTTTGCGCTGAAGGATCTTGGACGGCTTAATTAGTTTCTTGGTATGCAAGCTACCTTTACTGAACATAGTTTGCATCTAAGTCAAGAAAGATATGTTACACACTTGCTCGAGCGCACTGGTTTACGTGATTGTGAACCCTTGTCTACTCCTATTTCTCCTGGTCGGTAGTTGTTCAGAGATTCTGGTATTCCGTTATCTGATCACTCTTTGTGTAGGAGTATTGTTGGATCCTTACAGTATTTGGTTATGACTCGACTTGAGATTGCTTTTACCGTGAGTAAAGTATCTCAGTTAATGCATAAACCTACGGATTATCATTGGATAGCTGTTAAACGGATTTTGCAATACTTACGTGGTACTATCAGACATGGCTTAGTCATCAGGAAGTCCTTGGATTATCATTGGATAAATGTTAAAAATGGTATGTTGTTTTTCTTGGTGGCAATCTTATTTCTTGGAGTTCTAGAAAGCAGCACACTGTTGCTTGTGTTCTAGCACTGAGGCTGAATATCGTGCTCTAGCTTAGGCAGCAGCAGAAATCTCTTGGATAAAGTCTCTTTTAAATGAACTTTATCTTGATATACTTGTATCTCCTACCTTGTGGTGTGATAATCTGGGTGCCACCTATTTAGCAGCAAATCTAATTTTTCATCAGAGAACAAAACATATTGAGATTGATCTTCATTTTATTCGTGATATGGTTCTCTCAGGTGCTCTTGATATTAGTTATGTCTCTACGCACTTACAGCGTGCAGATATTCTTATCAAAGGACTTCCATCTGCTTGTTTTATGGATCTTCTTTCCAAGTTGTGTGTTTCTACTACAGCACAGCTTGAGGGGGGGGGGGGTGATAGAGTATATGTGTGCCATATAGGATGCCATGTCATAAAGTACCATGTGATGTACCATGCGTGTCTTATGCTCTTGCCATGTCACTTGCTCTAGCTTTTAGTCTGCTCACTTGTATCATCTATATACAAGGCTTCTCTTTGTATGTGAGATCTTAATGGAACAATAATACACTACAGATACTTTTATGTTTCCATTTCTCTCTCTCTATCTCTCTCTCTCTCTTCTAGATAACTATGGATACCATGAACAACTTCAGAATCTTCATACTTTCGAATACAATAATCTTGTGTACAAATGCCCTATTTATAGGCCTAAAAAACGGTTACTTAGGGTGATTATCGCCGGCGGTTGTCCGGCGGTTCTTTGTCAGTTGACGGTGGCGGTTGGCCGTCAGCGATGGTCTGCGGACGTATGTATTACTCATGGTATGCAAATGCATACCCTGTACAAGCAACTTGTAGTGAAAATATTTTAAGGTTTATATATGTATTTTACAGAAAATACATAGAGTGCATATCTTTAACAAATAGAGTGCATACCCCAACATAGTTTTTTCTCTCTCTATCTGAAGCACAATTCTCAAAGTTAACTTTTGGGTTTTCACTTTTTCAAATTTGGTTAGTATTTCATTTAATAGCATTAATAAACATGAAAATAATAAGACATATACTACATAGCTTTCTCATAATAAGTATTATTGCTTTTGTGGTATTAAACTTAGTTTTTGTTTTAAACATTTTTTATATTATAAGTGTATTAGGTTTTAGGGTAGAATAATTATTTTATTATGAGCGAAACTAGAATAACTTGAATCAGAACCCAAACCTTAACTCAAAGACTAAATCAAAATAAAACAAAGTGAACATAACGAACCAAACGTTATTAACATAAACACCAACCAAAGTGTTAATTAATTATTAGATTAATACTATTAATAAACATTTTACTATCTATACTACTATATAACATAAATCCTTTGTTGCTTATGTGTTTGTCCCATATTAAGTATTCTCCAAATCAAGTATTAGTTTGTTATCTCATATATATGATGTTTATGTTACTAACCCGAGTTCATATAGATAGTGTATAACTTCTTTTTCACATACAAACGATTTGCCAAGGACTTACTCATATACAAGCTCTAACTTCAACTACACTTTAGCAGCAGTTATCTCTAAGCTAACCTCTCTTAGAACTCCATAACTAAGACATAAGATAATCAGAGTATAGCATTTCTAACTTTTTCTGATTTGACAAACTGGCGCGTAATTATTTTCATCCTCAAGGATGTTGGGATGTCTTGCTAAACAAACAACATACTCATAGTCACCCTCCACAAGACGATTAATAACATTTTGTAGAAAGTTCCTATAAAAATAAAAAAGTTCATAATAGTATACTTATGTGTCTTGGACCTTGAATGACATTTTTATCAACACTGTTGAGAACTACCCACAAGCAATAAAAAAATTGTAGGAAAGTCTAGTAAATTAATGTGTTTTTATTTACTTTGGACACGTTTAGATACATATATAAGTGTTATATATGTTAAATCCTTAGTGATTTTGTGTTCTCTGTTGTGAGAGCTTTGAAACGATACATAATATGTCCAGAAAGGAGTATTTGTGATGAGATATCACTACTCAAAGTTGAGTACATGAAATATAATTTGACAAAACAAAGTGGGTGTGAAAATGTGTTCCACGTAGGAGGGATGAGTAACTGTTAAATATTAAGCTAGACTCTAAGAATTAGTCTTTATTATAATTGTAATATTAACTTTAAGGTGTAAGTTGTAATTAATGTATAGTATAAGGGGTAGTTAGACATCTTAAAAGTAGTTGGTAGTTAGAAAAGTGTTATGTGAGATTACATTTGTTCATATATTATTGATTTCTTCCAAGAGCCATGCTCTGTACGATGTGATTATGCTACAACACAAGAAAAAAAAAGAAGGAAACATGACCGTAGATAGTTTGGTATAGAAGAACAAACTTGAAGGAAAGATCAAAGCATCAAATCAACAAGTGAAGATTGTTGGTCTCGAGAATTACAGAGGAAAAGAACAAAGGTTCTTCAAGAAAAAGAACAAAAGAGGATGAAAGATCAAGTACTGGAATAATAGAAAAGAAGAAGATTGTTGGGTATAATCTCAAAAAAAAAAAAAAAGAGAAAAAGAAAATTCTTTGTTGTTGTATTCTTCAAAGGACAAGAAAATTCTTTGTTGGTGCAAGGCTTGTTAATTGCAGAAAAAAACATAGACTTAAAAATTTTCGAAGGCAACAAGAAACTTAAAGAAAAGGGAGGAAGAATTTCTACTATGTTGAAGGAGAAGGATATAAAAAAAATTATTGTTGCTGTGTTGAATGAGAGGAAGAAAAGAAAGAACAAGAATTTAATGAAGAAGAGGGTCTGCTAAAGGTTTCAAGGACTTCAGGAACAAAGAAGTCAGATAAGGACAAAATGTGTTGCTGTGACTTATGTTAGTTTGCTTTGAACAAGAAAAAAAGGACATAAAAAGGTGTGCTGCAGAAGAAGAGACAAGAATGAAAAAAAGGGGTTTGTATTAAGGCTATCTACACGGGTAAAATTACATATGGCACTGATAAATCACATTTAGCATATGCGAGTTATACTTTTGTGACATCTATGCCACATAGGACAGTCAACACACTTTTTTTGATACAACAATAACCGTTTTAAATTATTAATAGACTAAAAGTATATATATTAAAGTTACCAAGTGTTATACTTTGTGCATTGGGCCTTCTTCATCTTCTCCGACCATCATAGGGCCTTCTTCATCTTCTCCGACCATCACATCCCAGCCCCATCTTCAACCTAGCCGTCCCCAATCTCCTACTCTTCTTCTCCATCATCATCAAAACCCAGCCCTATCTTTTCTCTTTCTTGTCCTCCATTTACAAAACCCATCTAGGTTTGTTTGCAACACACACATAAAAAAATAAAGGGTTTCCCTAATTTTGAGGTTGTGGTTGTAGTGGTGCTGGCGGCTGCGGAAGAAGTAGGTTGTTGTGGTGGTGGGTTGATTATTCAACTTCATCTTCACATAAAACCCTCATTTCTTGAACAAACAAAGAAAATGCACCAAAACAAAAGGAAGCTAAACACAGGACGGGAATTAGACAAAAGAAAACAATCGGGAATAGAAAAGATGAAAAACAGTAACTCGACTACTAGATAATAGGCATGCTGAGAATGTAGTCGATATTACTTTTAGTGATAATTGTTATGTATTCCCAATAGTTAATTTCAGCTAAGATCAAATCAAAGTCCGCGAGACTAGTAGTAGCCAATGCCCGTTGGTCAAGATCTTATATCTCCGTTTCAAACAATATGAGACAATCGAGGCAGAACTTATAACTTTCTTTCAGCTTCTTTGAGTAAACGCACATAATAAAAAAAACAGAAAACAAGAATATTCAATCTATACTATATCCTAATACTAAAGTAACAAATAGCAAGTAGTAAACAAAAACCAAATCAAAAATAGATTTTTCCTAATATTGCCAAAAATTAATACCCGGCAGCGGCGCCAAAAACTTGGTGTGCAGCCCGCGTACGGGTTGTTTAGATGATAAAAGGCTTTTACACACTAGAGTTTTAAAATTTATAAAATAGAATCACTAAGTAAATACTACACACGACTCAGGCAAGTATGACCTGATCAATAGTAGTACAAAATGGGTAAGACCGAGTATCGAACCACAGGGAAATTATTTGGCAACTACTAGTATTCAAACATCATCATTGTATGGTAAATAAATAATAACAGGTGATTTATCAGATTAAACCTAATGATAGAAACAGGTTACACAAACAGAATAATCACAACGGCTAGACAATCAAGGAAAAGATCACTCAGGCTTCAGAATCATCCTGGCTAGTTATGGAAATATTTATTTTAATTAAGTTGTTGATGACGTGATAAATTGCAGTAAAGCACACAACATGCTATTCTATCTAACACTTACAAGTCATATTATCATATGAATCTTCACTCGAGTTATCAAGACTCTGATTGAAAATTAAACAAGACAAATAAGCATAGAATCTCAAAATATACCACAGATCCACTTAACCATGTTCAAATCTAGCTACAAGATATTGTTAGATCTTGAAATAGTGACGGTGTAAAATGTAACTTTCCCAAGGCTATAAAAGGCCTTGGTGCAATTAATGAAGCTTTGCATTCATATTCTCACAAATCTTAAGGTGTTTGTGTGTGTTTCTCTCTGCCATCACATTGCTTCATCCACATTTGGGACCATCAATTGGTATCAGAGCCATTTTCTTCTTTGAAATTGGTTCTCGATTTGACATTCAATCATTTGCAATCATTCTCTCAATCAAATCAAGTACAAATGATGAACTCTGCATCGATTTCACCGCTTTGAAGGTAAAGACGTACTGTTCTTCTTCTGAATTCGATCTTCTCGAATTTTGTGCAAAATCGATTGAAGAAACATTAGTCAATCATTGGTGATTCATTGATCAATCATTGCTAGAAAGGTACTTTCATCTTCAATCAAGGTATACTCTGTTTACTGTTCATCTGAAGGGCTGAAGTATCTTGTTTAAAATCGATCATCATTCTTCTATAATCATTGGATAGATGAGTACAATTGATTAGCAATCATAATTTGCTGTACTTATTGTCATAAGTCAATAGTCACATCAACTGTTCTTGGGAAAAGTAAAGTTCTGAAAAATTGGAAGTTTCAGGTTGACTTCAATTTGGAATTTACGAGTTTGAATTAGAGAATTGTTTTTGAATTCAAATTGATACTGTCATAATCGCCAATCATTCATTTGTACTTTGCAAGTTATTTTGAAAAGAATGATTGGATAATCATTGCTTTCTGAAACTTTAAAGTTTTAGCTGAAGAACACTAAGAACATTTCAGATCTGAGATTTCAATCTGTTGATTTGAAAAACACCTACGAAAAGGTGTTTGTGGGTGAAAGTTTGTTGTGATTGGAAAGTGTGTTACTGATCATTGAGGGTAGGTGTAACAGACAAGTTCGATTACTGATCTACTGCGATTACTGAACTACTGCGATTACTGACCTACTGTGATTGCATTGAGTTCAAATTGTTAATTGTGCAAGTATTACTGAGCAATGGGATTTTTATCAGTCAATCAAAGTATATCAAAAACTTGCTCAAAAAGTATGACATGCTCACCTGCTCAACCCTGTCAACTCCTATGGCTGCCAAAACAAAGTTATCTGCTACTCTGGCTGGTCCATCTGCAGATATGAAGACATATAGGGGTATGATTGGTTCATTACTGTACTTGACAGCAAGCAGACCCGACATTATGTTTTCAACTTGCTTGTGTGCTCGCTTCCAGGCTAATCCCAAAGAGTCGCATCTACTAGCAGTCAAACGGATTTTTCGGTATCTCAAAGGAACTATGAACCTAGGTTTATGGTATCCTTGTGATTCCAATCTTGACTTGCATGCGTACTCAGATTCGGACTATGCCGGGTGCATGATAGATAGAAAGAGTACCTCTGGCAGTGCGCATTTCTTGGGGGATCGCTTAGTCTGCTGGGCTTCGAAGAAACAGAACTGTGTCTCTACATCCACTGCTGAAGCTGAATATGTTGCAGCTGCTATGTGTTGTTCGCAGAGTTTATGGATCCGGACACAATTATCAGATTTTGGCCTTCAGTATGACAAGATTCCACTGTTCTGTGACTCGCAATCTGTCATTGCCATTTCATGCAATCCGGTACACCATTCTAAAACCAAACACATTGACATCAGATATCACTTTATTAAAGATAATGTGGAAAAAGGAATCATTGAACTCAGGTATGTTCATACTGATAATCAGTTGGCTGACTTATTTACTAAACCATTAGATGAAACTAGGTTTCATGATTTAGTATCTAAGCTTGGCATGCTTAATATGCATGTATGACATACTCCTTCTGCTTTTTCCTTATCTTTATTTTTGTTTTTTTTTAATTGGTGTTACACAGTTTGTTTGTTTTGCAGGTCTTTATTCAAGAAAATAAGAGGGAGTGTCTATATCTTTACACATACTGCATATGTGTAGGGGGAGAAATATAGACATTTTAGAATACATGACTTTTTGTCTCTCACTCAATCTATATATTTGAAAAACCTAAAAATTTTAATGCACTGATTGAGGGGGAGTATTTTGCATTCAAAAAAAAAAAAAAAAATTTCACATGCGATGGAAAATCGAATCGCACTCTAATATAATTCGCATGCGATTAGCTCAAAGTTTAAGTACAAGCTCGCATGAAATTCAATCACAATGAGCCATTCGCATTCAATCATTCGCGTGCGATTCTTGTGAAGTGGGTTCTACTCACTTGGCTAGACGATCGCATGTGATCCTCACAATCGCATGCAATCCTAATGAACGCGTACACAGGATTTAAAATGCCTTTACTTTTTGGTAGACACGACCGCATGCGATTCCACTCACTGAATACAATCCACATGCTCATATACTTCCATGTGGCTACATTCGCATGCGAATCCTTCACTAAGACTACATTCGCATGCGAATCACTTCACAGGGATACATTCGCATCCCTTCACAGTTTCCAAGAGGATACTGTCACCAACTTAAAAGGACCAATCTGCGACTGCCACGTGTCTCGTCCTTCACTCCTTTTCCCTTATCTCCATACCCCGATCATCTTCTTCGATTGTCCTTCACTGCAAATCCGATTTTCTCTCTCAAACCGCCATTGTTACACAAATTTCAAACTACCTCGAACCTCTGTCAAAATTTATAATTTTTACATCATTCGCTTCGTTTTAACAAGGTAAACAATCCGTGCGGTGGAAATTTCTTACTTTTGATTTTTCAGTGGTGTTTTAGGCACAAACAGTTTCGAACCTTCGAGGGTTTTCACAAACTGTTTTCCGATTTTTAACCATTTCTTTGACCTCGATTGCTACAGTTGCTTTGGTCAATGTATCTTAGATTTTCACGAGGATTTTAGATCTACAAACAGAATTTTAAAATTCTAACTTTTGTTCTTCGTGTTCTTCGCAGTTATGAGTATACACTACACATTTGAATTGTGGTCTTTTACTAGGTGTTAGGGACACTTTTTGCCTATACCTCAGTATAATAAAATTGTTCGTATGTATGAAATCATTGTATATTGAAGACCAAATTTCATTTTTCACTCATTCAAACACCAGTTACACAATGGATATCTCAGTGTTAAGTTTTTTTTTCAAAAGTTAATAACTGAGTGTCTGTGGTCAAAATTTGTCAACTTAGCATCAAAAGGACGAGTTTGATCTAAGTTTGATCATTTTTCATGAGTATTTGAGCTTATTATTGTTTAATTGTATTACAGATTTAACATGTTTGATTGTTTTGTGCAGACAAATGGCTAACATGGAAGATGACACCACATCACATGTTCATTCTGTGGCTCCCAGTCAGCCTGCTCAAAACCCAAAACCTGATGAGCTCTTAATGCCTAGAGCAGAATTCTTATCAGTCACATCCCATGAAAACAATCAGTTCATAGACCTAGCCACGTTGAAAAACCCTAACCACCCAATTCTTACTGAAATTCTTCGTGTTCACCCCTTACATCATGTCCTTACATATAACCCTGCTACAACTGGTACTCATGTTCCAGAGGTGTATGCACAACAGTTTTGGAAAACTTGCTTTATTCATATTAGTCGCACTGGCACTGTTTCTATTCGAGCAGATGTTGATGAGCTCACAATTTCAGTCACAGTGGCTAGACTTAGAAAGATCTTTCAACTTCCCACTTCTGACAGTCGTCCTCCAGCAGTCAACTTTGAGGATATTCCTGATGAGGAAACGTGCTTAGCTGCCATTCAATCCTGTGGTTACTCTGGTCCATTGGAAAAGAAAAGTCAATTCATGAGAAACAATCTACATCCAATGTATAACATGTTTATGACAATACTGCAGAAGTGCTTAACTGCCAAACATACAGGATATGAGTTTCTCACAGAAATTCAAATGAGAACCTTTGTTGCTGCAGGAAACCACCTTCATGTGGATTATGCTCAATTATTGTTCAATGATCTCAAAGCAACAATCATACAGAAGAATAGTCTGAAAAAGACAGGGGCAAAATTCTTACCGTATCTGCGGTTCATTCCAATGATCATACAACATGTCATGAATCAGAATCCGGCTATTCCTCGGAGAGCAGGTTAACCTTCTATTGCTCCCAAAGCTTTTAATGTTATAAAACCTGCTCTTCCTGTTCCATTACCAGATCCTCAACCATTCCCTGTTTCCTTGCTGGATCTTTGTGAGCAAAACGACTTAGTAGTCAGTTATAGGACGAGTGTAGGGATTCCTCCCCTGGTTAGACCAGAGCCGGTCCTACCTACCCAGGGAGGAGTAGCACCTCGTGAGGAAATAGAGGATAGGACTTAGTTATCTACGGTAGATGCTGAGAGGGTTGTGCAGAGTGAAAATTTTGAGAGGGGTGGTGAAGTGGGAGAGGTGGATATACATATAGAGGGAGTAGATACTTTTGATCCAGCTGATATTCTTGATTTTGTTGAGTCTTTGACTGTTCCTGCTAACTGTTCCTGCTAATGATCAATCTGATGCATCTACTGAACAAATAAATCTTTCTAGTTCAGATTCCGATAGTACTGCTTCCATGTCAAACACTGTCACCACTCCTCCAGTTCAAATTGTATCATCTCCTGTAAGCACTCCAAATGTACCAATTACTCACACGTCAGAAAGTACCCCTTCATATATGAGACTAACTGATCCTCATGAACACTATCCTATTGTTAGTACTCTAGTGTCAAATGCTGATGTGATTCCCACTGTTCAAACTTCTATCAATCAGGCGCGTCTTAACATAATTTTGAATCCAACTCCATCACAAGTAATAGTTCCTCAGTTCACTCCCATCATTCAAATTGCTCCTGAGCATGATCGTGTACCATCCTTTGAAATTGCATCTGTTTCCAATGATACTTCATTGCTTTCTCCAAATCAATATGCCGGTTACGAAGATGAAGAAGATGTGAGTAGTTCAGTGAGAAAAGAACAAATGAGTGTTGAGATTCCCCTAGCCCAAGAAAGTCGGGACACCACATATGCTATTGGACCTAACCTAGTTAGGTCTGATATTGAAACAGACATGGCTATCCCAACCGTGCATATTCAAACCCCATCCAACCACTTAGACGGTCCTCAAAGACCGTCTACTTCATTGCACATGGACTTTGCACATAATCTACGACCATCTCCCTCGGAGATGGGATGTATTGAAATTAGAGGACAGCCTCCCTCGTCCTCGCCCAGTCTTTCAGAGCACATCGATTATCCGCGGATATCCGCATTTCTTGATAAACACAAAGACACAATTGAGGCACTGGTTACACTGATCAAAAGTGTTCCCGGAACATTCCTAGGTTATACTCTTGATAGTATTATTCGAGGATGGGATGGAAATCCTACTGGATTCAACCCCACAACAGCTCCTTTAGGTGGTCCAGCCTTTGTGGCAGGAACCTCAACGGGTATCTCACGTGATACCCGGTTTGTTACACAGTCCGAACTTTACGATGCAATTCAACAGGCTGTGGCACCCTTGCAGTCTAAACTCAATAGCATTGACTCAAAACTTGACCGTTGTTTCTCTGATATTAATGCTAAATTTGATGAGATCTCAGCCCAACTAAGAGCTCCCGACACTGCATGTAATGTTCAAGCTAGTACTCGAACTCGAAGGCGTGAAGATCAAGATCCTGATGATCGCCCCGAGGGGGAGAAACGAAGAAGGTATTTGGGTACGAGTGCTATTGTTCCATTCAATCCGTCGAGCCAAACTTTTCCAGGTGAAGGTACTAGTAGAGATCAAGGTGGTGATTTTCAGGCCGATGATGTTCTTAAACAACAACAGATGGTTATCTTTGAACAGAGGTCTAATGTAAATGAAGAGGGGGAGATAGAACTAAGTAGTGAACAAACTGAAGAGGTAACTCTTGAATCTGATACGGAGAATGTACAGGATTGGTATGGTGATGCTAGGATTGGAATGGAAGTTAATGATAGTTCTGATGAAATTGATAAAGAAATTGATGAGTATGTTACATCTGTAACAAATCCTGAAACTCAATATGCACAAGTTGTCAGAAGGTTTGACGATTATCTAGAACCAGCTGAGATTGAGAAAAGAAGAAAAGGGAAGAAAAAGATGACTAGGGCTAATAAGAAAACTTTTGATGTTTCAAAAGTTCTAAGTGGGGTAAACTTTGAAGTCCATTCTGTTTTTCCACCCCGAACAGGACAGTTTCAAACATCTGCTGCAGATCTACTGAGACAAAAACAACAAGATGAAGCAGCCAGAGAGTTTGTCAGAAATACTGAATGGCCAGTGCCGCCAAATGTATCTGTGCCTCCTGCTTCTTCAGTGTATACAGGTACTCCGTCTCTTGATAGAAGCAACATGTTTACAAGACTTGCAAGATTGAATCCAATCTGGAGGGATTACTCTGTGAACGGTTCATATCTCGAAGACAGAATTCAAGAGATTTATGTGAATGAACTTGAAACGAGGACACCTCTAGAGTTGAGACATTTGAATGAAAGTCAAGTAATAAGATATCAACACATGTTGGAAAGGTTCAGACCTCCAAAAGAGCAGATCATCTCAGAATATCCGATAACTAAACTTCTCAATATCTATAGTGATGATGGATTTGGTCATACCATTGTTTGGTTTGAAGTAGAAAGGGCAAATGGTCAGAAGTTTACATTCAATGAGGCAGATCTAAGATATATTCAACTTCATGACATCAACTTCATCTATTTGTACCTGTCAGAAAAACAAGGAAAGAAACCAAATGAGGTGTTTGGCCGTTCTGCACTGATGAAGTATATGAAAAAGTTAATGGAGTTCATTGAAGAGCATGATATGCAACTGGCAGCTGGAAATAATCTTGAAAAAGTTAATGTGCTGAAACCTCAACAGAATCATCCTAACTTGGATCAGATGGATTTATTAACTATAGTTGATGCTGACCATAAGTTCTTAAACGGTGAACCAGGTGTCTTCTTCAGAAATTCAAGAAAAGAGAAAACATTTGTTCGTATGTGTGATCTCTTGGGTTATTCAGACGGCACGCTGAGAATCTTATATAATAGTCTTGAAATGAAGAACGCAAATGCTGGAGCTTCTATCACTGAAAAAGAGAGACAGCGTGTTTGGCTTCACATTGAAAAGGTTAAGAAAACTGTTAGGAATAAACAAGCGGTAGAATGAAGGATTGCTAAGATAACTATGAAGAGATAGAGAGAGAATCTCGTTTCACCTTCAAAACACACATAGTTTATTTCCTGTAAGTGTGGAAATCCTTACATTTCCTTGTCTAGCACAAGGCTTATATACCTATAAGGTATATTTACAATAAGCACCCTCAACTATTATTATAACTCCTATTCTATTACAATAATACAGTTCTAACAATCTCCCCCTTTGGAATGTAATAGGAGTTGTAGAATAAAATGAACACGAGTCTTGATCTCTTCAGCATCTTGAGGGTCTTGTGCTTATTGTCTTGTAGCGCTCCAGTAGCCTAAGGCATTGATCGCCTTCGGTTATATAATCAATTTAGCATATAGAGGTTTTCGGCATCTGGATCCTTGAGCATTGGTAGCATCAGCGGAAGCATATAAGGATTCATTAACAGGAGAGAATATGTTGCTTACTCCCCCTAGAATCACGAACGGGGAAACCCTCCCCCTACAATGTTGCTCTTGATCCTTGACAAAATTTGGGGCGAGAATATGACTTGCTTTTTCATCTGAGTACTTCTCCCCCTAGACTGAATACCTGCTAAAATATGTCTCAAGCAGTAACCAACTGAATAAATCTTTATATCTCCCCCTCATGATGTCCAAAGTATTTACTGGTGGTCATCATGAAAAATGTTTCAGTTGAGAAATATCAGTCTATTATCTTCTACCACTTGTGAGCCAAAATGGATCGTTGAGGAGTGAATGTAGATCAGAAGTGAATACATCAACCAAATCAAAAATCTGAGAAGTCTCGTACAAGATTATCAACCTACTCTGAATCACAACAAGGAACAAAGAGAATGAAAGACAAGTGTATGCAAACGAACTTGGGACGGATACGGATTCTATAGTAAGAAATAAGCGTTAAGGAACACAGGGAGCTGAAATCATATTCAAGCCTTTTCAACCTGTACGACTATAGAAAAGGTGACTTTGAAAACATATCGTTAACAGGGAGTCGGATACATCCTCATTCGAAAGCACACAAGAATCTGTCAAACTCTTTGAAAACATGATGTAAACGGATGTTGGTCAAGACAATCAAGTATCGATACAAGAATTCTGAAAGATAAGAATGACAAATGAGAATTCAGAACTGACTGATAAAAGACTACCAAGATTCTAAAGAAACAAGGAATGGATGGCCAAAATCTGATTTTGAGACCAGATATTGGTGACACTAAGAAAGAAGAACCAAAAATCAGTTAGGAAAGGGCAGGATGACTAGACACAAGGTATTAGGAATTAAGTACATGGTAGTAATGACCCAAAGCTAACCCAAATCTAGAAACATCAGAATGATAACTGAGACTTTGAGAACTCCTGACTCAGTCAAAAAATCCAAACACTTGACTTAGAAATCGAGGTGGCAACATAAATCAGTCAGAATGACAACGGGGGTTCGGGGGCAGCGCCCCTGATAGCGGGGTCCAAGGGGCAGAGCCCCTGGCTGGGGTAGAGCTGCCAGGTCAGCGCGATTTTTTTTTTGAAAATGAAGAATATCGCTATATCAGAAAATGCATTTCGGATGAAAATTTTGAAATTTTGAGTGAAAATTGCAAGTCTGAAAAACCTGTTTGGATCGCATGCGATTGGATCCACGCGATAGGATGTGCGATTTGATCTGGTTGAATCGCGTGCGAATGGTTCAGATTGAATCGCATGCGATTGACAAGATGCGGCTGATAGAACCCTATACTTAACCAAATTCAGCTCGATCGCATGCGATAGCCCTATAGAGCGGCTGATAGTGTGATTCGAATCGCATGCGATTGGGTCCATGCGATTGGATCCATTTGCGGCTGATAGAGAACTTGTACTTAGCCAAATTCAACTCGATCGCATGCGATTGCCCTAAAGTGCGGCTGATAGGGTCTGAGATGTCACTTTCAGATCTGTTGACCTTATTTGAATAATGTCTACCTACTTGTACCTGATGTGATCTTGACTTGTGCAGGTTCCACACTCAAACATCCATACCAGCACTTGATTTCACATACAAACACCATATTTTTGGTGTTTTTATCCTTTTTGAAATCAAAATCTCAGATCTACTTTCTTCTTCATATTTCCAACTGTTCTTGATAAAATTTCAGAATCTTCAAACTCGATCAGATTAAAATCGATTTTCTTGTGGTTGATTCAAATAACATTTTCGACCATTTCTCCTTTAAATTCCGAACCAAACCCACGTAAAAATGATGCCTTCATAGATGAAACAGTAAATTTAAGGCATGAACAATAAACTCGAGAAAGCTTCGATTTTTTCTACCTTTTTGTGTATAGAACAGTTGAGTTTTACCTTTTTCGATCAAAGAACAGTAGATGTTGCTTGATTCTCCAACGATAACCCCTATTTTCAGATCATAAACAAGATTTTGAGATGAAAACCGTATGATCAACCCCTTTTTCTTCGATGAACAGCCCCTTTGATCTTCAAATCTTCGATTTGTTGATGATAACACTGATAGATCTTCACTCCTTTGGCTCTGATACCACTTGTTAGGAATAAACAAGCGGTAGAATGAAGGATTGCTAAGATAACTATGAAGAGATAGAGAGAGAATCTCGTTTCACCTTCAAAACACACATAGTTTATTTCTTGTAAGTGTGGCAATCCTTACATTTCCTTGTCTAGCACAAGGCTTATATACCTATAAGGTATATTTATAATAAGCACCCTCAACTATTGTTATAACTCCTATTCTATTACAATAATACAGTTCTAACAAAAACACTGGAGAGCAGGAGGATCATTCGCAAATGGCAAAGTTATTTTGGATTACGTAATAGTGTTCCTTAATTGTTATTATCTTATGTAATTCAAATTTTTGTAATAGGTACACTCCTCACTTAGGGGGAGATTATTAGATCCTGAAAAAGTGAGGGTGTAAAATGTAACTTTCCCAAGGCTATAAAAGGCCTTGGTGCAATTAAAGAAGCTTTGCATTCATATTCTCATAAATCTCAAGGTGTTTGTGTGTGTTTCTCTCTGCCATCGCATTGCTTCATCCATATTTGGGACCATCAGATATATATTCTGTCAAATGATATTTCTTATAGCTTTCAGAACTTAGGAAAATGTCAAAGTGATTGAAAATGGGTTAAACATAATAAACAACAAACTGGAACAAAGGTGCACGTTGCCACATGTCAAAGACATGTGGTCGCATGGCATCAATTTACAGCAGAACTCATTTTTACACCAAGGATCAAACACATACAACTTGGACTTTCATCCAAGGTCATAAGCAGATGGAAATGAGCAATATGAAGTCATGAACCCAACAAGACTCAAGCCACGTGTGTTGGGTTCAAGATCAAGCACTATGTTATTTCTTTAAGATATCATCATGTTAAGTACCATTTCTAGCACTTAACACATGCAAAGCATGAAACACATAAGCTTGCACATAGAATCGTAAAGATCAGATTCTTAATGACGTTTATGGAGTTCATTTCAACCTTAGCATGCTCAAGAACACCTTTTTAATCCTTTTTGTTTTTTTGTAGTATTAATGATCACATGATATACTTAAACACTTGAAACTTTCATTTAAGATATTCAAGCATGTATGAAACCATAATATGATAAACATGAGCAACTTGTTAAGACCTGAAATGATCAAAGACAAGTTCCAAAAATGCTTTTCAAATGACAACCTTGCTTATTACACCATTTCTAGTGATAACTCCACAAGATCTTAAGATTAAACCATCATTCTTGAATATGCATGAAATATAACCTTTAAGTTGTCACGTAAAAGGTTAACAAAACATGAACATGAACGTATTTATCGTAAGAACATGATCAAACACATTTATATTAATGATTAAAACATACTTTTTATATCAAATCATTAAGAAAAGATTTATATTGCCATAACTTGGCGAAGAATCATCTTGGCCCAAGTGAAATAGTTTAGTGACTCATTATTACAAGTACAATAACAAGAAAAACACTTGGTTACATGTTAACAGCAAGAAATGATCAGATTATACCAAGCAATCTTCAAGCTATATACTTATTTCTCTGAAGTTCCGAGCTTTACTAAGCTTCAACACCTTTGGAATATGGATTGGAGTGTTTGGGTATCTCCGGGAGAGTATTTTGAAGTGAAGAAACCGAGAATGTAAAGTGTGTGTCGTCTGTGAATGTATAAATGGATGTATATATATATATGTGAATGTCCTGGCCAAGAGCTCTTTATATAGCACTAAAACGGGGCTCCATGCGATCGCATGGCAAAGCCATGGGGTCGCATAGCTTGACTTTGGGCAATTGACAAGACAGTGAAGCATGAGAAGCTAACAAGTGCCAATGCTAGAATCGGCACCTACATGCGATCGCATGCAGGGTCCATGTGATCGCATGGACTTGTGCTTTTCAACAGTTCTTCATTTTTCTTCAGTTTTTCACTTGATTAACTTGAAATATTCACTTTTAGCCCTATTAATATGCAATTGTGAAAACAAAGCAATTGAGGTATTAATAGGTACAACTCACCTTAATTACAGATTAAATGTGAGGGTTTTTGGTGTGTAAAACGTATATAAATACGGATATATCAACAAACCTATTCTATTACAATTACATTATAGAAAAGGGTTTGTAAATGGCACTCAGGCCTCCCCGAAATACTTTTACATTGTAAAAGGGGTTGTAAGTGGCACGCATGCCTCCTCAAAACCAAAAAGAAATACTGAAAGGAAAAAACACAAGCACAGGTCTAAGTTGGCAAAACCTATAACTTACATGTCCAACAACTAGAATATACTGTTGACTTGATTAAGTCAAGCCCTTAATTGAGATGAGAAAGATTTGACAGGAACTTGTAAAAAATCACTTTAATCAATTTATAAACCTATGGTATAATATCTATTACACCAAATGTGTTTTTAAACCCCAAAACAATTAATTGATTAAAGATTTAACTTTGTTTATATAATAGGACAATAATACACCATTATAATTATTTATTATACTTTCATCCAGAATATAATAAAACCTGTATTTTAACTTAACTAGTTAAAATATATAAAACATTAACCATAATATATATAAATATATGTTAATTTTAAGTACGTAAAATTAATATTCATTTACATAGTATCTGGAATTATATTTTAATCTGAATTAATTATCCCATTATTTATCATCCAAGCCCTATTGGCCTAAGCCCATTCTCTGATTTTCCTAATTGGACCATTAAGCCCATTAAGTTCATTAATTATATTTTAAGTCCATCTAAGCCCATTTTAATTTACATAAAAACAATTATAAATTAAAAAGGAAAACTTAGGCTTTTATGAAATTAGATTAATGAACTACCCGGCTCCACCCATACTGGGCCTAAAACCATTTGGGTTGCCAGGCCGCCACAATGGGGCCTGGGCTTCAACCGAAAAAGGACTATTGGGCCGAGGCCCAAAACTGGTCGCGTTGTGTAGTTCGCGCCGCGAACTAGGCTGGACCGCAAACAACTGGGCCGTGAACCCTTGGGCCGAGAACACCTTTCGGGCCGTAGCCCTATGCTGCCGACCCGTCACCACTGTCGGTGTTGGGTTTTACAGGTCACAATTCATCCTTGAGTTATCCTGATTCAAAATCAAACTTGGTTTGAACCAACTCAGAATTGTATAACAAAACAGTTATTATTCTCATAGGCGGAAACATAATAATAATCTTAATCCTAAAACCCTAAAGGATTAAAACATATTTTAGTTTATCAAGTGTGTATATATCCAATATGTATAAAATCGAAAAACATGATCATAGGCATATAGCCTTTTTACGCAGCCATCTTGCAGAGCAAACCAGGATTGAATTAAACATAAAACTAAGCATGCAGTAAATCCTATAACCAAATCCTGGAAATCGATATATGTATGTATATACATACACACCTATCGATTTCACCATTCATCACATGAAACACATTAGATGAGTAATATATCTGGATTGCTCAAGCTTAATCCACCCGTGATGAGGTATTACAAGTACCCGCTAGAAAGGTTTAATCCAACACGACTTGATCTTGATTCCTTGCACTTGGAACACCAAAATTGACAAACACCCTTGTGAGTGTGGTGTTCTCGGCCGTCAACTAGAGAGAGAGAGAGAGGGGAGGAGAGTTTTTTCTTGATTAATGATTTTACATTAACTATTTTTCCTAATTGTTAAGGCTTAACCCCTATTTATAGATAACTCACATAGTTATCTAATTAGGAAACCATTTAAACCTTTAATATTAAATATAAAATATACTAATATATATATATATATATATATATATATATATATATATATATATATATATATATTTCTTTAATATATTTTATCCTCATTAATAATAACAATTAGTAATAATAACCTTTTAATTAATATCCAAGATATTAATTCAATAATTAACAATATATATTTATTAACTAATATATATATATATATATATATATATATATATATATATATATATATATATATATATATATATTCTTGTTAATTATATTAACTTGATTATTTTCTCAACTCCCAATGCTGGTTTATGACTAACTGTCATAAAACCCGTCCCTGAGCCGTGTGGATTTTCCTACTTGAATTACATACCCTCACATGTGTGACCCTTGAGTGTTTTATGGCATTGGGCGTATCATCAGGGTTCGATGGTTATGCACACAAATCCTATCCGAGTCCCACTTGTGCTTACGATCAACTCATGGTCTTGATGATACTGGCCTAAGGGTGCTTCTAGACAAGTCCTTAGGGTAACCAAGCACATAACAACTCTTATACCCAGGTGTGATAATCATATCCTTTATAAAACAAATTGTTTTATAATTTATAAAACTTACTCTTTTATAATCAAAACTTCATAAGAACCCCCTGTCTTAAGATCGGGTATACTTTAGGCTTTTCCCTCTGCAACGCGACGTTTCAATTGTGAGTGTGAGCAAGGAATGAGTCAACTCTGAACACTCAGAACCATTTCTCGATTATCCAATTTCGACTGAGTGATAAACGACAAAGAACATATCAGTTCGTTTGGTCATAGCCATGCACTTCCACAGTCTACATTAGTCAAGGGGCCCGGAAACATCTCTCCTGAAGAGGAGGTGCAGAATGCCTCTCGCATATTTGCATTTGGCAACACGCTTTCCACTGATACCAGATACACCCGTTATTACTACCCACTTATGGCGTAGAGTTAGGTGCGATCCAAATACCAGAAGTCTACGCATCCCAAACCAAATATCTTAGGCTTGAGGATAACCTATGTGCCGAATACCTTTGACTCGTTAACCACGCGGTATTCTACACGATGTCACTATCCGATATTCACACCCCGGGTGAATACCCGTACATCCTTAGCCTACACCCCTGGTAGCTATCTTCAAACACTATGAATCTCCACCAAGGATTACAATGACGTTATTATCTCCCTAATCGAGGTTCCCACCAAGATAGGTAGTCACAGACAAGATTTTTTTGAATATTAATCCTATTATTCATGGATATTACTAAAACATACAAAAGTTGTGAAGAGTTATGGGATTAATAATGTACTCTCTGTTAGATTATTAAAGTGAGGGTATAATATGTAAATAACTCAAAGTTGGGCAAATGCTATATAAATGCATTTGCCCCACAATTCTAAGCTAAGCTTTGCATTTCAACATATCTTGTGTTTGTGTTTTACTCTCAAGCTCTCGGCTCTCTCTCTAACCGAATACACACACAAACACTCACTAGCAAGATTACACATTAGCATTGCTTCATCCGTAATATATACGGGACCAACAATTGGTATCAGAGCCAAACTTGTTTTTGGCTCGTGATTGTTCTAAAACATCAAAGGAAATGTAAGGATCGCCTCACAATGTAAGGCTTAACTATGTGTTTTGTATGGTGAAATGAGATTCTCTCTCAACTTATCATAGTTATCTTAGCAATCCTTCAATCTACCGCTTGTTTAATCCTAACAAGTGGTATCAGAGCCAAAGGAGTGAAGATCTATCGGGTGATATCATCAACAAATCAAAGTTTGAAGATCAAAGGGGTTGTTCGTCGAAGAAAAAGGGGCTGATCATACGGGTTTTTCAACTCAAGATGCTAGTTATGATCTGAAAATAGGGGCTATCGATCGAGAATAAAAAGACATCTACTGTTCTTTGATCGAAAAAGGTATATTCAACTGTTCCATACACGAAAAATCAGAAAAATTGAAGTTTTCTCAAGTTTATTGTTCATGCCTTGAACTTATTGTTTCATCTACGAAGGCATCATTTTACGTGGGTTTGGTTCGGTTTTTAAAAGAGAAATGGTCGAAATTGTTACTTGAATCAACCACAAGAAAATCGATTTTAATCTGATCGATTTTGAAGCTTTCAAAAATTTGTCAAGAACAGTTGGAAAATTAAAGAACACTTCAGATATGAGATTTTGATTTCAAAAAAGATAAAAACACCAAAAATTTGGTGTTTGTGTGTGAAATCAAGTACTGGTATGGGTGTTTGTGTTTGAGTGTGGAACTTGCACAAGTCAAGATCAAATCAGGTACAAGTGGGCAGATTTGACATGTTTTGTGTCTAGTGATATAGCTATCAGCCGCACTTTTGAGTTCATGTGTGATTAGTAAGAAATTCACCAAGTGTTGGCCAATCGTATGGATCCAATCGCATGCGATTCGATTTCAGATCCAATCGTGTGGACCCGATCGCATGTGATCGAGTTGAATTTGGCCAAGTACAGGTTCTCTATCAGCCGCACTGGATTCCAATCACATGAACCTAACCGCATACGATTCGATTTCAGATCCAATCGTGTGGATCAAATCAAATGCGATTCAATGGCACAGATCCAATCGCACAGATTCAATCGCACTAATCCAATCGCATGCGATCCGAATCACACTCTATCGACCGTGTTCTTATTTTGTTATATCTTGGAGCCCGCCAGGGGTTGCCACCCCTTGGACCCCGCTATCAGGGGCCCTGCCCCCGAACCCCCGTCGTCGTTCTGACTGATTTATGTTGCCACCTTGATTTCTAAATCAAGTGTTTGGATTTTTTGACTGAGTCAGGAGTTCTCAAAGTTTCAGTTATCATTCTGATGTTTCTAGTTCTGGGTTAGCTTTGGGTCATTACTACCATGTACTTAATTCCTAATACCCTATTTCTAGTCATCCTGCCCTTTTCTAACTGATTTTTGGTTCTTCTTTCTTAGTGTCACCAATATCTGGTTTCAAAACCAGATTTTGGCCATCCATTCCTTGTTTCTTTAGAATCTTGGTAGTCTTTTATCAATCAGTTCTGAATTCTCATTTGACATTCTAATCTTTCAGAATTCTTGTATCGTTACTTGATTGTCTTAACCAACATCCGTGTACTTCATGTTTTCAAAGAGTTTGATAGATTTTTGTGTGCTTTCGAATAAGGATGTATCCGACTCCCTGTTCACGATATGTTTTCAAAGTCACATTTTCTATAGTCGTACAGGTTGAAAAGGCTTGAATATGATTTCAGCTCCCTGTGTTCGTTAACGCTTATTTCTTACTATAGAATCCTTATCCGTCCCAAGTTCGTTTGCATCCACATGTCTTTCGTTCTCTTTGTCAATTGTTGTGATCCGGACTAGGTTGATACTCTTGTACGAGACTTCTCAGATTTTCGATTTGGTTGATGTATTCACTTCTGATCTACATTCACTCCTCAATGATCCATTTTGGCTCACAAGTGGTAGAAGTTAATAGACTGATACTTCACAACTGAACATTTTTCATGATGACCAGTAAAGACTTTGGACATCATGAGGGGGAGATATAAAGATTTATTCAGTTGGTTACTGCTTAAGACATATTTTAGCAGGTATTCAGTCAAGGGGGTGAAGTACTCAGTTGAAAGAGCTAGTCATGTTCTCGCCCCAAGTTTTGTCAAGGATCGAGAGTAACATTATAGGGGGAGGGTTTCCCCGTTCGTGATTCTAGGGGGAGTAAGCAACATATTCTCTCATGTTGATGAATCCTTATATGCTTCTGCTGATTGCCTAACACGTTGAAGTTATAAAAACACTACTTTACTATCATCCTTTCGGGTTTATTCGAAGATATTCACTGTTTTATAAGGCTTTCTTGAAGAACACTTCAAAACCGAGTGACATTTTTAAAGGATAAAGTCCAATAGGTCATTAAATGCTCGATTTCTTGGCATTCAATTTTATGGAAATGAAGCATTTATGGTGTTCTTGAGGCTTAAATGCAGATTTGAAGAAGAAGAAGTCGGTTTTTAATCAAATTTAAATATTTATTCTTCAAAGTTTAAGTGTTTCACAAGGCAACTCAAGTACTACCCAAACCAATCAAGGTACAAGTGGGTACACACCATAAGGGGTAAGGCCTTCAGATTTGATAGGGACACATCAGATCCTATAAGCTAGGTTGTTGGTCAATGCGATTGACTAGTGTATGTGGCTTATAGAATTCTATCAAGATTGAAATTCACAAAGTGATACTCAGTGCTATCAGCCGCGTAGGTTCAATCGCATGCGATTGGATGGTTTTGTTGGTCCCGAATGAATACTACAACAACAAATGTTTGTAGAAGTGGGGTTGAATACAAACTTTAGCAAATTAAAATTTAAGAGACACACGGTTTACTTTTATATAATTCTTATTGATGTTAATCAAGAATTACATGAACTAGATGCGGAAAATCTAAGTTCAATAAAAGTTGGCAACTAAATTTGTCTAACACATAGACAATGCTAATCTTAAACAACTAATGTCTAAGACGTTCAACACATGAACAAGTTTGTTACACTAAAAGTAAAATGCTAACTCTTCTAATTCTCAACTTATGAGATTTCAGTGCTTTTCAACGCATACTTAGCATGTTTCCATGCATGAGTATATATAAGCAAGGTGTGTCCGGGTTGATGAAGAGAGAAGGAGACAAAGGTACTCGGTTTAATAATATTATAATAGATAAAGTTAGTGGGTGAAAAGTAAGTTAAATTTATACACAAGTGTGTAAAGTGAACATACTTTTTAGTAATGAGTATACCCACTATCTATTATTATATTATTAAATTACTACCTTTATATCTTGGAAAAGTAAACTTCTCCTTTCATGCTTGTGCTTTAATCAACACCATGCTTTCTGAAGATGTGACTTTACCAAGTATAGAGTTGCCAGCCATACTTATCATCATATCTTCGAGATCTTCTTTTCAAGAGTATCTTTCTCCTTTTCCTGGGGATAAAGATCTATCCTTTTTGTATCTTTGCAGATCCAAAAAGTGCTAAGTACTTTTACAAAGAAAGATCTAAGGCATAATAAGAACAACATATGTTCTGCCTTTGACTAAAGAAAATATTACATAGAAAAGCTATTAACTGAGATATATAATAAAGACTCAGCTAACGGACACTGAACTGCAATTGTAATTTTGCTCAGCTAAGGATAAATGTGAAAGACTCAGCTGACTAGATTTGCTCAGCTGATCGAGATGCTCAGCTAATAATACAAATCAAAGTATAGCTAATAAGCTGATCAAACTAAACTGTCAGCTGATCCCAAGGGCTCAGCTAATCATTTGAGTATGATCAGCTCATGAAGAAAAGATTGGATAAGTAGTAAATACCTTATCTGATAGATGGGAGGCATCAACTGATCAATGTGATTGTGTCAGTTGATCCTTGACTGCTCAGCTGATCTTGAAATCTTCATTAGCTGATGGTTTTAGACCATCAGCTGATCTAATGTGATTCCTCAGTTGATGCTTTTCGACTGATCTTTTCTTCTCAGCTGATCTTCCTGAAGCTGGTCCTTTGGCTGATACTCAGTGCTCAACTGACACTATGATTCGTCAGCTGACATTTCTTACTTAGAAATTCTTTAAGTCTCAGATGAAAAACAACACATGTTTTTCATCAATCTAAGTCTAAAACTGAATATATGGTTTTGTTAACATCAAATCCTATTTTACTTAATAGATAGGTTTGATTTAGGTTTGATATTGCTATCTCCCCAACAATCTCCCCCTATTTGATGATGACAAAACTTTATCTGTTTAAGAAGAATCAGTTTGACTCGAATTTGTAAGGATTAAACTTTTAAGTGCAATTTGGTTACCTAGCTATCTGTTTTTGGTAGCTCTTTAAAGTATGTTCCCTGATATTCTGTTTTTGGGAATCTTTTCATTTATGAAGTACCATGTTCTATTTTTGTGGTATCTTTTCTATCCTTTTTTTGTTTTTAGGATTTTTGATATTTTCTATATTTACACTATGTGAGCTATCTACTAAGAGTCATCTATACTAGCATTTTAGCTAAGTAGTCCATGATCAAAGTTTCAAGCTTGATTACAGAACAAAGTATTTACACCAGAGTTTGTACAAAGAAATCTAGCTATGAGTTAAACTAAGTACAGAGGTTGAACTATTCTAGGAATTGAAATTACATCTAATCTAGTTATGAAGTGGTCTTCATTCCCACCAATGTTCTTCTTTGATGTCTGGACGATGTTCAACTGGAATGGTGACAATTAGTTCATCAGCTCTAGTCTCCATCAGACTTTCAAAGTGTTGACTTCCTGTCTGTCCTCTTGCCAGTCTTATAGCTTGAAAAATTAAAGCTCTTGGCGCTCTTCCTATGTCAGCTTCTCTTAGGAATCTCCAATCACCAGCTCTGTTTTTGAAGAACATCCCTCTTTCAGGCTCAGTTATGTACTTAAACATTTCAGGCTCAATGTTGGAGGGTAGAGCAGTGTTGAGACTTTGATAGGCAGAAAGAAAAGGATAGTCAGGATTGACAATGATCTGTTCAATGGTGACAAAAGCTTTTGAATTCTTTTTGAAAGCATCTTCAATCAGATTGATGTGTTCAATGAACTGATCATGTGTGAAGAGCCTATTGCAGATTGACATCCGAATCCAGTATTCAAATTTTGGCATGAACCTTTGAACAATTTCACTTTTGGACTTGAGGAGATGGTACAGGATCTCTATCATTTCAAAGAAGGAGAGAAGTTTGCAGTGTTGAAGATAGGTATCTTCATAAGTCTTTCTTTAATCTCTTCTCACCACTCTGAGATAAGGACCCTCATCAGTACCTTTGTATGGAGTAACCCTTGAGATGATGTCTTCACATCTTCTGTTTACCAAGTTTTCTTTGTTATCTCTGAACTCCTTGGCTTGCCTTTCAGTTTGCTGAGATAATCCTCCAAAGTTGAAGTTCAGCAGAGCTTGAATGGCTTCCTTGTGAGTCTTTCCTCTCTTAGGAGCTTTCTTGGTGGAAGGGTCATCTTGCTGTGGTGTATCCAGTACTTGATGTGATTGAGAGGTCATCATAATCAGCTCTTCTTCTTGTAGCTCTCTTAACTCATCATCAGTAACACCAATAATTGCAGCAAGATCTTCAGGAGAAGTGAAATCCTGATGTCTTTCCTTGGTTTTCAAAACTTCATCTATGGAAGTACCAAGTGCAGCAGCTAACTCACTGAGCTCTCTGAGACTCTCTTCTTCTTGTGTTAGCTCTTCCTCTCTTCTTTCTTCTTCTTCAATCTCCTCAGCAATCATTATCTTCTTTCCTTTTCTTCTTGATGAACTGCTGGGAGTTGGTTGACTTGATTGAAATGGAGAGGAAGCTTGGACTGGTGGAGTTGTAGTGGAGGAGCTCTGCTTCTTTATGTTGAACATAGAGGACAGAGGCTGATCATCTTCTTCATCATCATCAGAATCATCTTCTGATATGGAGATTGGAGCACAGGATTCATCTTGCTTTGATCTCTTAGCACTCTTCCTTCTGGCTGCTTGCTTGAATCGTCTTTTAGGCTTAGCAGGTTGCTCCCCCTCAGTTGGATTCTCCCCCTCAACATCTGATTGTCTTTGAGTTTCTGTTTCATTGGGGGCAGATGCATCCTCTGCTTGCATAGCCCGAACCTCAGCTGTATATGCATCAACAACTGCCCTTATGGTGTCTGGGGAAGGTTCTCTAACTGACTTCTTTGACTTCTCCCCCTTTTTGTCATCATCAGAGGAAGGAAAAGCAGTAGGCTTAGCAGGGGCACCAGGGGTGGTAAAAGAATGGGGTTGGGAAGCTTGGGAAGGGATTGAGGTGGAGAAGGGTGGGTACTCTTAGAATAGCATCTATGATTTTGGTGATTTTGGTGAACTCCCTGAGAGTGTCACTGTGCCTTTGCCTGGAGTACTGGCTCAGTCTTGTGACCTCAGCATCTATGGTATGGAGAAGGGTGGGTACTCTTAGAATAGAGTCAGGGATGGGTACAGAGATGTTAGGTGGTGAAGGTCTTAGGGTAGACAGTTGGTTGAGAAGGTTGGATATGGGTTGGTTTAGGGTGGTAATGGTTTGATTTGAGATGGTAGGTGAAGGAATAGGAGTAGGAGTAGAAGTTTGGGTAAGAAGTTGATCCAATTTGGTTAGAATTGGTGAAAGATCAACAGGGGCAGGGGTGGGTTGGGTTTGGGATTGGGTTGATTTAAGTGACTCAATCTCTTGGGTTAGATGAGAAAGTTGAGTTTCTGTTTGAGTTTGGAAAGAGGTAAAGGAGGCTTGAAGACTATCCATCTTTTGAGAGATAGATAGTAAGCTTTGAAGGATTTGGGGTGAGGGTTCAGAAGTAGTAGGGGGAATGGGTTGAGTGGTAATTGATTGAAGTATGGTGCCAAGAACTGGAATGGATTGTGGTCCCTCACTTAGACCTTGGTATAGAGGCCTAAGATCACTGGGAACAGAAGTTGTACCCTGTACTAATGACTGGTTTATGCCACTAGTATTGACAGGTAGTGCACTAGCATGTGTAAGAATTGAATCAAAAATAGGTGAAAATATGTAAGTGTGAGTGAGGGTTGCACTCAAAGGGGTATCCCTTATTATAGTAGCAAGTTGTTGTGAACTTACTAAGGGAAAGGTTTGACTCAATTGGGGTGTAGACACAATATGACCTTGGGAGAAGGTCTGTCTTTCAATGGCATCACCCTGTTGGGAGGGTGACCCAGATTGCAGCAATCCCTTATTTACAGATGTGCCCTGTTGTGAGGACACACCCACTGGTTGTAGGGTTATATCAACTTCCATGAGCTCCCCCTCAACATAAGAGGTAACTATAGGAGTTGAGGTCAGAGGTGCAGTGTGCAATCCCTCTGAGATAAGTGCAGTGTGCACCATCTCTAATGACCTTGTGTCTATTTGGGTTACAAAGGGAGTAGAACTAGTGACTGTTGGGAGTACACTAGAGCTTGGCTGTTGTGGGGGTGTTACCACTGGAGGAGAGGTTGGGTTCTCACTGGTGGGGTTTACCAAATAAGTATCCTCGGAGAGTGAGAGTATACCTGAGATGTGCTGAGTCTTGCTGATCTCAATCAGTTGAATGAGATTGTCAGAAATTGGGTCTTCCTCAGCATCATCACCATCAGCCGCATCACCACTTTGTTTGTCTTGTGGAGTGCTTGAGCTGGAAGGAACAGGGAAATGTGAGAGTGGCATCCCAATTTGAGAATATGAGGAGGTGGTATCTTGAACATTTTCAGCATAAGGAATTCCAGCATCACCACCATGAAAGTCATCATCTCCCTCATCATGATCATTTTGACCACTGTCAGCACCATTGTCATTATCACCCTCAACATAAGGATTAATAGGCTCATCCTGTGCTGGTTCATCAAACACATCTGCTCTAAACATCAATTCTTCTTCCACTAAGGCTTCACCTGGAGCATGAGTCATAGACTCCTTAGAATGATCAGTGATTAAATCAGGAGACTCAGAATCATCAGCCATTTGTCCCTCAACATTTTCAGCATCAACTTCCTCTTCATTTTCAGCATCCTCAGCAGCAACATCAATCAATTCTTGCATTTGATCAGTGATAGCAGGACCTTGAAATTCCCTTGAAATTCTCGCTTGTCTGAGAGAATCAGTAGTGATGTTTATGTTGATGGTACCATTGAGGCAGGTGCAAGTGATTAAGTCTTGATTTCCATGGTACCTTGCAGTGTACCACATCTCACCAACAATGTTTGGAAAGATAAACAGAGGATGAGCAGATAGACATGCGAACAGGGGATGAGCAGTTATGAAAGCCACCATAGGTTCGTATCCTTGGTTTGCTTTGCTCGCGGGAATGTCAATGTTTATGAGAAAGTTGTTTGGGCGTATTGTGATTTCAGAGTTGGGTGTGACATTTTCACCAGCAATGGCGTTTGGAGAAGTTGCAGGGTTGAAGATCACCATGATACAAAGTGAATGAAGTTTGAACAACGAGAGTTTAGGGTTTGAAAGTTTGATAGAGAAAGAGTGTTTGAGAATTTTGAAAGCTTAAGAAATGAATAACCACTCAAAACACTTTATATCTTCCTTGGAAACCTAAACTGTTACACAAATATTTTCCAAAAAGCAACTGTCACGTCTGCAAAAAGGTAAATGAACGGATAAGATAATAAATAGACGGACAACTAACGGACAAGTTAGCAGAAATTAAATACGACCTAGTAACTTAATAAATACAAATGAGAAATTAATAATATAAATGTGGGGACACAGGATTGTTTGACTTTTGAAAATCATCAGCTGACAAACGAGAGTGTCAGCTGATCCATGTTGAGATAAAATAAGTGTCAACTAATGAATGTACTTAGCTGAGCTTCTAAATCTTAGCTGATGGTTTATCAGCTGAAGTATAGTGTCAGCTGATGATCGTCAGCTGACATAATTCCATTAGCTGATCTACCATAAGTAAAATATGAAGAAGCTTAGATAAGTACTTCATTTCACACACAAATAAAATTATTTTCTCACACAAAATTAATTACCTAAGAAAAGAATATATTAACATGCCAAGTTTGGATATTAGGAAGTTGAACCGAGACTCATCCAAAGGTTTTGTAAAAATGTCAGCTAATTGAACATCAGTGTTGATATAGTGCATTGAAACTTTCTTTTTCTGCACATTATCTCTAAGAAAATGATGTCTGATTTCAATATGCTTAGTTTTTTAATGCAAAATAGGATTGTTAGAGATAGATATGGCACTTGTGTTGTCACACAAAATTGGGGAATTTTCAAACTGTATTTCATAATCCAGTAGTTGATTTTGCAGCCATAGTAATTGAGCACAGCAGCTTCCAGCATCAATGTATTCTGCCTCAGCTGTAGAAGTTGAAACAGAGTTCTGTTTTTTGCTTGACCAGTTGACTAATCTTCCACCTAATAATTGACAACCCCCAGATATACTCTTTCTGTGTAGTGTGCAACCTGCAAAGTCAGAATCAGTGTATCCAACTAACCCTAAATCAGAGTCTTTGGGGTACCAAAGACCTAGATTAGGAGTTCCTTTGAGATACCTGAAAATTCTTTTAACTACAGCTAAGTGAGATTCTTTGGGATCTGATTGGTATCTAGCACAAAGACATGTAGAAAACATAATATCTGGTCTACTTGCAGTGAGGTATAAAAGAGACCATATCATACCTCTATAAGCTGTAATGTTCACTGATTTACCATCAGTGTCCTTTCCACGCTTTAAGGCAGTGGACATGGGTGTTTTCATTGAAGAACAATTTTCAAACTCAAATTTCTTAAGTAAGTCATTTACATGCTTTGTTTGATGAATGAAAATTCCATCAACCTCTTGTTTGATTTGAAGACCTAGAAAATAGTTTAATTCACCCATCATACTCATTTGATAATTGTCAGACATGAGTTTAGAAAACTTTTTGCACAGATCAACATTTGTAGACCCAAATATTATATCATCTACATATGTCTGCACTAGTATTACATCACCCTTGAATTTCCTTATGAATAGGGTGCTATCTATGCTTCCTCTAGTAAATCCTTTAGTGGTCAGAAAAGAAGAGAGGGTATCATACCAGGCTCTTGGGGCTTGCTTCAGATCATACAAAGCTTTGTTCAAGAAGTATACATGATCTGGTTTGCTTGCATCCTCAAAACCTGGAGGTTGTTTGACATACACCTCTTCCTTCAATTCACCATTGAGGAAAGCACTCTTAACATCCATTTGGAATACTTTGAAGTCTTTGAAGGCAGCATAAGCTAGAAATAGTCTTATTGCTTCAAGTCTTGCAACAGGGGCAAAAGTTTCATCATAATCAATACCTTCTTCTTGACAATACCCCTATGCAACTAATCTTGCTTTGTTTCTGATGATCAGCCCTTGTTCATCCATCTTGTTTCTGAACACCCACTTAGTACCAATGATGGATTTGTCCTTTGGTCTTGGCACCAAAGTCCATACATTGTTCCTAGTGAATTCAGCCAATTCTTCTTGCATGGAATTTATCCAGTGAGGATCACTTAGAGCTTCATCTACCTTCTTTGGTTCAATCATAGAAACAAAACCTGTGTATAAACAGAAATTAAAAACTTTTGATCTTGTTAGTACAGGTGCTTCTATGTTACCTATGACCTGATCAATTGGATGATTTCTAAGGTCTTTGTAGGCATTTTGGATTCTGGGAGAGTTTGAATTGTTTTGGATTATGGGAGTTGAAATTCTTTGGTTTGGATCAGCTGATGAGACTTCTGGTTGATCAGCTGACAGAATTTCTTGGTTACAATCTGATGGGACTTCTACTGATGAGGGAATGTTTGATATGGAATTAGAGTCCATTGATGTTGAATCATGATTCCCATCATTCAGTAAAAGTGTGGGTTGATTCCGGATAGAATGTGCAGAGGTGTTTTGTAGATTTGGAACAGGTTCATCTAAGTCATCTATGTCAGCTGATGAGATTGGATCAGCTGATGGGAGTGGATCAGCTGATACTGGAGTATTATCTTTAGTATGCAGCAAATCATTAAATTCCTCATCTGAAGATGGATTAGTAGAACAGGAAGCAACAAAGTCATTCTCATTAAAACTTACATTGATTGATTCTTCTATGACCTTTGTTCTGATGTTGTAAATTCTGTAAGCTTTGGAGATCACAGAATATCCAACAAACACACCTTCATCAGCTTTTGGTGCAAATTTCTGTAAATGATCTTTCTGGTTCAGAATGAAACACTGACACCCAAAGATGTGTAGAAAGCTGATGCTGGGCTTCCTTCCCTTGAGCACTTCATAAGGAGTCTTGTTGTGCCTCTTGATTACAAGGGATATGTTCTGAGTAAAACATGCATAGCTGACAGCTTCAGCCCAGAAGTTGAATCCTAACCCACTCTCACACAACATGGTTCTTGCAGCTTCAATCAAAGTTATGTTTCTTCTTTCTGCTACACCATTCTGTTGTGAAGTTCTTGGTGCAGAGAAGTTTTGAGATATTCCTTTCTCATCACAGAAACCTTCAAGAGTTTGATTTCTAAATTCAGTTCCATGATCACTTTTAAGCATCCTTACCAGATTGCCATTGAGCACTTCCATCTTTCTAATGAAGCTTATAATTTCTTCAGCAGCCTCACTCTTTGCTTTTAGGAAGATGACCCAAGTGTATCTTGAGAATTCATCAACCATTACCAATGCATAGTTACTTCCACCAATACTAGCAGTAGCAACAGGACCAAATAGATCCATATGCAACATGTAGAAAGGTTCAGTAATGGAGAAGGCTTGCTTAGATGGAAACGAAGTCTTGTGCTGCTTTCCCTTCTCACAGGCAGAACAAGGTTTAGGCTTAACGTACGTCAGTGAAGGTAGTCCTGACACTAGTTCACCCTTGCTCAACTTGTTAATGTTTTTGAAGTTTAAATAGGAAAGCCTATTGTGCCATAACCAGTTTGTGTCAGTTACAGACTTGGTATACAAACAGGTTAACTTGGATGGATCACCAAAGGACATATCAAGAGTATATACATCCTTGGTTCTCTTTGCACAAATTATTGTTTTACCTTCTTGATCTAAAATGGAACCACCTGTCTTTGTAAAAAGGACTTGTTGGGAAATTAGCTAATGCAGTAAGATTGTTTAACATGCAAAGTTGAAAAACTGTTAGAAGAATTTTGACAAACAGTTCAAAACTGTTAGAGTTAACTTTGGGAAAACAGTTGTGAACTGTTAGATGAAAATGTGAAAACAGTTGTAACCAACAGTTGCTGTGAACTTCAAAACTGTTATATAGAGTTCAGAACTGTTAGTACAAACTACTACAACTGTTTGAAGACCTTGAAGCCAAAGACTGTTAGAAGAACCAAAACTGTTGCATTCATTAAACAGTTTCGGTTGAGCTAAATATGGAAAAACCCTATCTTTGAAGATATCTCGAAATACTTGGAAGATCATCAAGATTATCTCAGAATATAGAAGATTACCCAACTGTCAGCAAATCAAGGAAGATCAAGAAGTATAAATGCTAGATTAGAATTCATAATTTGTACGTACTCATTGATTAAGTTTTTGCATTCATTCTTCAAGTTTAATTTGCTTTCAGAATAGTGCTAGCCTCTAAGTTTCTCGTTGAAACCTAAGAACAATCTGTGTTCTTCGTCTAACATAATAAGTTAGATTGGGGGTGAAGTTTGCTATTGTAATCATTCTGGTTGATCAATAAAACTACTGTTTGATTGAATTGCTTTGTGTTCAAAATCTTCTTTAATCAATTAAGTGTGATTCCGCAACTTCTTAGTTGATTGTGATCATAGTTAAAGATTAACTTTTATTCAACTTTGATTTGTTATTCAAAAGTTAGTTCTTGTTATTTGATATAATTTATATCCGATCCTGACAAGTGGTATCAGAGCACTCACCATCCTGATCATTTAGTTGAAGTTGGTGGCTTATTATGCTTTCAGAGATGGAGACAGTGATATCATCCACCATAGAGTCGATCCATTGCACTCCATTTTCTTCCCTTAGTGAGGCATATTTCCAGAACTGATCAATATGAGAGAGGTAAATGGTGGGGTTGACAGTAAGAGCATGGTGGAGGTTGGAGAGTGAGAGGTAGTCAATCACATCATGGAAAGCACCAAGATGATCGGGTTTGGACAAAAAGGCGAGCATGTTGTGTTCCTTAACGAATGGAAGGGGAGCCATGTCGATTTGCGAAGAGGTTTCTAGGGTTTTAGCATTTGATCAAAGTTTAGAACGAGTGAATGAACTGATGAGGAGGGAATTGCCTAATATATGTTTCGAATGTTCAATACAATTCAAACCGTCCTCAAAATTCTGCAAAGACCAAAAAACCCTTTAGTAACTTAACAGTTGACGGACAAAAATAACGCTAACAGTTGAAGAACTGTTTTCATAAGATGTATCAACTGTTATTTAGAAATAACTCCCTTTTCGAAGATCATGAATTTGAACTAACAGTTGTGCACTCTACACACTAACAGTTGAAGACTGTATTTGTTAGAAAGTACAACTGTTATTGGAGGAGTTTCTCCCTCTCAGATGCACATGGATTTTGCCTAACAGTTTTGCAGGCCATATGCTAACAGTTGAAAACTGTTAGTAGTATTTCAAACAACTGTTAAAAAAATATGTGCAACTGTCAACAAAACTTAGCTCATACACTCAACATAAGCTGATTCATCATAAACAAACCATTAGCCAACACAGATATCAACAAAATATGCATTTTATTTATGTTTAACACAGATGAACTACAAAGTACATGCATTTTCACAAGCCATTGTTGGTACTGTCTATCTAATTGTGCAAGGGTCAACGAAATTCAGTCTTTACTGATTTCAATTTCTACACCCATCTCTTTCTCTAACGGTTGTTTGTCTCAAAAGATGATGACTGCCAATCCATAATCAGCTAAGACCAGGACGTGCATTGGAACTAGTCATCAATTACAATGACCTCCACTGCATCATCATCCGAGGCTAGAACCTCATAATCAGCATCATTTCTTCGAACATTGAACCACACTACTGAGCCTGTAGTGCCTTCCAGGTTCAAGTCGAACCTTAAACAGCAGTTGGTAGGCAACTCGTGGAAGAGAGTGAAGTTTTCAAAATCAACTCTTATACGAATATGATCAGTCATTTTATATGGCCTACGTGGATCTGGGTGCTGTGTCAAGGTGAACCTATCTCGATCATCATGCATCTCAAGAACACAAGATGAGTATTTCCAAAGCTCATGCATTCGAACAAATGGGGCAGGGATGGTTACATAACTTTGTTTAGCATTAATTTCTTTGAAGTTTATGAGAAAGAAGTTAGTAGCCATTTGCAAAGAAAAGTTTGCTCTCTGGAAAGCAAATGTAGGTGTGATTTGTAAAGAAAGCATGCAAGCTAATTTATAGACAAACTTGTGGTTGTGAATTGGTCAATAATTTAGCATGCAGTGACTTGTCATGTCCATTCACAACACTACAAAATAAAGTGACTTACCTTTATCAGTTTGGAACTGTTCTCAATAAAGTAATTTACCTTTACCACATATCAAGGACATTCACGGATTTGAAAACTGTTTGTGAGATAGGCAACTAAATATGTCCAAAACTGGTTTGGGATGTGCACTTTTACTCTTCCCTGAACACTTAAAAGCAACAGTTGTTAGACAACAATACTAACAGTTGCAAACTGTTAGAGTGAAAAACATTGAGTAATGAACAACTGTTAGTCCAAGTTAATCATTCCAATATTTGAGATCAAAAAGTTGAATCTGCTCACATCAAATGCTTTAGTAAACAAATCAGCTAATTGATTATCAGTATGGATTTTCATAACTTGGATTAATTTCTTTTCATTGCAATCTCTTATGAAATGAAATCTGATTTCAATGTGCTTGGTTTTAGAATGCTTCACTGGATTATTAACTATGCTAATAGCACTGGTGTTATCAACATAAATAGGTGTATGTAAGAAAGACAAACCATAATCCAGAAGCTGATTTTGAATCCACAACACTTGTGAACAACAGCTTGATGCAACAATATATTCAGCCTCAGCTGTTGAGGTTGAAACTGTTGTTTGTTTCTTGCATTGCCATGAAACCAGCCTTGATCCAAAGAATTGACATCCTCCAGAGGTTAATTTTCTGTCCACATTTGCTCCACCATAGTCACTATCAGAATATGCCACCAAATAAAAAGGTGAATCTTTAGGATACCAAAGTCCTAATTTTGGTTGGCCTTTGAGGTACCTAAAGATCCTCTTCACAGCAAACAAATGAGACATCTTCGGACTGTATTGAAATCTGGCACAAACACACACAGCAAACATTATATCAGGTCTAGAAGCAGTTAAATACATTAATGAACCTATCATTGACCTATATAGATGTATGTCTACATCCTCCCCCTCAGAGTCTGCTCCCAACTGTTTGTGTGTTTCCATAGGAGTGCTTGCTAGTTTCACATCTTGATAGCCAAACTTGTCCAATATGTCTTTGACATACTTAGATTGGCTTAGAAATATACCAGAGGGCTTCTGTTTTACTTGTAATCCCAAGAAAAATGTGAGTTCACCCATGGAACTCATCTTAAACCTTTTGTGCATAATGACTTCAAATTCTTTGCACAAACTGTCATCAGTGGATCCAAAGATTATATCATCAACATAGATTTGCACAAGCAAAATCTCTGTTTTAACAATCTTTGTAAACAATGTTTTGTCAATTGTGCCTCTCTTAAAACCATTCTCAAGAAGATAGGATGATAATGTCTCATACCAAGCTCTAGGAGCTTGATGTAGTCCATATAGAGCTTTATCCAACCTATATACCCTGTCAGGGTACTTTGAGTCTTCAAAGCCAGGGGGTTGACACACATATACCTCCTCATCAATAGTTCCATAGAGAAATGCAGACTTTACATCCATTTGATACACCTTAAATCCTTTGAAGCTTGCAAAGGCAAGAAATAGTCTATTGGCTTCAATCCTTGCAACAGGTGCAAAGACATCATCATAGTCTATTCCTTCCTTTTGTGTATAGCCCTGTGCAACCAGTCTTGCCTTATTCTTGATTACAATCCCTCTTTCATCTTTCTTGTTCCTGAACACCCACTTGGTGCCAATTACTCTTTTGCCTCTTGGAAGCTCAACCAACTTCCAAACTTGCTGAATTTGAAATTGTAAGAGCTCTTCTTGCATTGCTTCCACCCATGAAGGGTCTTTCAATGCCTCAATTGCTTTCTTTGGTTCTATTTGAGATAGAAAGCAGGCATTCACATCAAATTGGGCAAGATCCACACCACTGTTTTCATTGTGCAACATATTCCTTGTTCTGATAGGAGTGGTTGGATCACCAATTATTTGTGATATTGGATGATTCTTGTGAACTCTTGATGTAGGAATGTTTTCTTCAGTCAGTTCATTCCCTAGATTAGACAGATCAAACTCACATTCACTTGAATTTTCAGCAGTATCACACACTTGATCAGCAACTGTTTGGGATGCAGAGTCAGTGTGTTGTTGAGGATCATGGGATTCCATGTCCTTTGAAGATTCAGCATCAATCAATGGATCAACAGCATTGGAGAACTCTTGTTGAAGCATAGGAATAACAACAAAGTCTTCAGTAACTTTGTTTGAACCAACAGTTGTTGGTTTTGAGCTAACAGTTTCAAATCTGTTTGGGCTGTTGGAAACTGTTTGTTGATTTTTACCAACAGTTGTGGAGGTACCTGCAGCTGTTTCAGTAGAATACTCAAAAGAAAGAGATTTAGACAATGCATCAATATTAAATAACCAATCAGGCCCATTGCCTGCAATATTGACCCTATTCTCATTGAAAGAGACATTCATACTCTCTTCTATGATTCTAGTGACACTGTTAAAAACTCTATAAGCTTTACTTTGAGTGGAGTATCCTACAAAGAAACCTTCTTCAGCTTTACTCTCAAACTTGCCTAATGGAGATTTGGTATTAAGGATAGTGCAAGGACAGCCAAATGGTTTGAAGAAGTTGATTAAAGGTTTTCTCTTGAGGAACAACTCATAAGCAGTTTTCCATTTGGACTTGACTACTTGTACTCTATTCTGAACATAGCAGGCAGTGTTCACTGCTTCTGCCCAGAATGTCATTAGAAGCCTAGAATTAGCTGACATGGATCTAGCAGCCTCTATCAAAGTCCTATTCCTTCTCTCAGCAACTCCATTCTGTTGAGGAGTCCTAGGGGCACTAAACTGTCTTTCAATACCTTTACTTTCACAAAAACTGTTTAGCTCATAGTTCTAAAATTCAGAACCATTGTCAGATCTAATGACTTTCACCTTCAAATCAGATTGATTTTCAATTTTAAGAATAAGTGACTTAACTAACTCAGCAGTTTCATCCTTAGTTCTAAGAAATTGAACCCATGTGAACCTGGTGAAATCATCAACTATGACTAAACAATAGGCTTTCTTCCCTATACTCACCACAGATGTAGGACCAAAAAGATCCATGTGTAACAATTGTAAAGGTGCAGTAATGGAAGAAACTTCTTTGGTCTTATAAGAAGTTTTGTGTTGCTTGCCTTTGAGACAAGCTACACAATGATCATCACATGAGAATTCTTTTTGGGGCAAACCTCTTACCAAACTGTTTTTAGCTAACAAGTTCATGGTTTTAAAATTCATGTGACACATCCTTCTATGCCAAATGGCAGACTCATCATGAGATTCCTTTGAGAGTAAACAACTTAACACATTCTGTTTAGCAATCTTTTGTGTATCTAGACAGTAGACATTATCCTTTCTAGGTGTTCTCAAAAGAACATCCTTCTCATTTCGTTTAAAATCTTTTGAAAGAATAATGCATTCTGAATCTGTAAACAAAACTTTGTTCCCATTGTCACATATTTGAGAGACACTTAACAGATTGTACTTAAGCTGTTCAACAAAGAAAACATCATTAAATGTAAGTGTACCTGCTTCAACAGCTCCTTTACCTGTGATTTTTCCTCCCTTAGCATTTCCTCCAAATGCTACAAATCCACCATTGATGCTTCTGAAATCCTTCAAACAGAGTGGATTTCCAGTCATGTGCCTTGAGCATCCACTATCCACATGCCAGATAGATCCATGATTGGCCTTATGAATGCTCTGCACAAATAAAATCAGTTAGTAGCAGGAAGTATCCAGGCCATGCAGGTATTGGGTACACCATTCAAGTCATAATACTTAAATAGAGTTTGGTTCTTTTTGATTTCATCCAAATTAAATTTCTCTAATTTGTGTGAGGAATACTTTGTAAGAACATGTGGTTCCCAACTGTTGTGATTAACAATTGAGACCTTTGAACAAACAGTTGTTGTAGAAGGTAAAACAGTTGAGTCATCATGTGACTTATTCTGTTTTGCAATTTGAGTACCAGTTTTACCCTCTTCAGAAACTGTTTGTTTCTGCAATTTCACCCAAGCCAGACCAACAGTTTTTGGTTTTGATAAAACAGTTGTGGAACTGTTAGTTAGTTTGGATGTAACAGTTGTAGAACTGTTAGCCTGTTTTGGCTTAGCAGTTTTAGAACTGTTAATCTGCTTTGACTTAACAGTTTTAGAACAGTTATTGTGCTTTTTGAAACTTGGTTCTTTGGTGCTACACAGTTGTGGGTTATAATAACAGTCTTGAGCCAAGTGATTGGATCTCCCACATGTATAGCACTTTTTAGCTTTCACAATAGGCAAACCAGTTCTTTGTGACCAGAACTGGTTCCTATTTCTTTGATTTCCTCTCACGGGTGCTGACTGAGGAAACTTTTGTACACCATGTTTTTGACAAGTGCATGTAGGCATTTCAGTATGCCTTTTTACTGATCTAGGTTTAGTCTGTGCTTTTGCAGTTTCCTTCTTGGGCTTCCCAACTACAACTTCACCAACTTTCTCTTTTCCTTTTGACTTAACACTAACAGTTGAGCTGTTTGGGTTAGAACTGTTTGGGTTTCTTTTGGGGCTGTTAGTGTAAAGGTGGGGACTGTTTGTAACAGTTGTAGAACTGCTTATAGAATGAACAACTTTGGTCAGTTTTGGCTCATTGGTGAGGGGTTCAGTGGATGCTTTTACAAACACCACAGGTTGTAAAGATGATTTTGTGGGAACGGGCTCACAACAAATGTGATTTTCATATGGAATGCCTTCATCCTTCTTCACAACTCCCTCATTCTTATCATCACTCACTGCATACACAAGTCCTTCCTCATCACTTTCAAATGGTGGATTAGCTGACTTCAGTTCCTCTAGTAATGATTCATTAACATACCTATCAGCTACATCAGACATGGGAGTTATGTAGTTGTGATTGTATGGAGGTGGGGTCTGCTTATATCCTAAACCAGTTTTCACCTTGTCTCTGATTTGTGATTGTAACAAGGTTTCAAGTTTAAGATTTGTTGCCTTGAACATGCTCATATCAATACCAACACCATCCAATTTTTTGGTTAACTCATCAACCTTACTTTCCTTCTCACTTAGCTTCTTTTTCAGACTATCAATCTCCTCTTGAAGCTGCTCTTTTTCCCACTTATGATATTTTCTATCATAATCCATTTGCAGTTCATTGGCTTGATAATCTTTTATTTTCTTTTCAAAGCTTTCAATGACTGCACTTGATTCATATCTCCTCTCCTCCATTTTTCTTAGAGCATCACACATTTTCTTATTGTGCTCTCTAAACCTTTTAACAATAGCTCTACATTCACCAGGACATAGTTTAGGAGATACCTGAATGTCCTCAGATGCTGGTGAATCCATCTTGATGGAGGAGTCAGTCAATGCCATCAAAGCTTTGTTGTTTGTAGCCTCTTCTGCTTGATCACTCCAATCAAACCCATGGCCTTCTTGTGAGACCAATGCTGAGGAGGTTTGATTCTGAGTTGGCCTCTGACCTTGATTCTGGACTTGTGCACCAGATCTACACTCTATTGCAAAGTGGCCAAGCTGTTGACATTTGAAGCATCTCACCTTTGACTTGTCAAATCCAGCCTTGCCATCAGCTCTGAAATTCATGTTTTGCCTTCCAGTCCTTTTGATGAACCTTTTGACTCTAACAGTAAGCATTGTTGGAGTATGCCCACGAGCACACGTACGCCAAATGATCACTACCGATGATGTATGGGCCTATCGGGTCACACGCCGGGGGTTGACCTTGACACAACCTAAAAGATGAGGGTGAGAAAGGATAAATAATGATAGTTGGTTTCCCGCAGGGGTTAGCGGCGCTAACTCTGGCGTCGCTAAATCAGCCGCGTTAGCGGCGCTAACCATGGGAGGTTAGCGGCGCTAACTATGGGCGGCTAGCGGCGCTAACTCTGTCTGACAGAAACAACTTTATCTTTTCACCTCTAAATCCGACCAATGCATGTAATATCTAATGATGACTTCTGGGACCGACTAAGGGAGACCTGGAGTCGTGAGTTGGTCTATAAAACACATGCATATCACTCATTCTCTACACTTGGCCACTTGTTAAGAGAAATACAAACTTAGAACTCTTGTGATAGTTGCTAAGTTCAAACAGGAGAGAAAGTGAGCAGATTCCTGGTGGATTTTGGTTGTATTCCAGAAGCTAATCTTCTTGTTGATTGAGCTAAAGGAGTGCTAGTACACTTGGGTCACGATTCACTCGGGGTGGACTTCGATATTGCTAGAAGGAGCCGAGAAAGGAGGTCACGACTTGAAAGCTAGCCACACACACACAACCATCAGAGACATCAAGGGTATAATCTCCTCTTTTCTTTCTGTTTTGTTGCATAACTTTGTTGTAGAGTTAGATCCACTTATGGGGTTCATCTTGTGGTCTTGTTTTTGTTTGAAAAATTCGTTTATGACCTTGCATGCTTCCGTTGCTGTGTACCACGAACCCCAACAGTGGTATCAGAGCCAGCTCTACACTGGTTTTGCACTAAATGGCTAAGAAAATCCGAAAAATGTGATTTTTGGTTCTGTCCAGTGTTTAGCGGCGCTAACTTTTCTATGTTAGCGGCGCTAAACCTTAGTTAACGGCGATAAAGTCGGAGTCAACAGTCCTCTTTGGTAAACTGACTTGTTTTAATGTTGTCTCGCGATAGCGGCGCTAAACTGTGTTAGCGGCGCTAACTCTTTATAGTTAGCGGCGCTAACCCTTACTGGCAGAATGCATGGTTTTGCCTTAAATCAATTTTGTTGGATTTTTGGGCTATTTGTACTTGCTGGAATTGTTCCAGATTTGAGTTGAGTTTAGATTAAAGTTGCCTTATGTCTTGGTTGATGTATTTATATGTGGATTAACATTTAGGCATGAAAATGATTAATTGCATATACTTACATTGTGTATATATGACTATGGAATTTTGACTTGTTTGAGGTTTCTAATGCATATGTACATAGGATTATGAGTGCCTTGAGTGATTAGATAATCTTAACCAAGACATATAAGATTTACATGGTTTTGTGTGGCACACCATGTGTTGATGTGTGATTTCTTGTATGTGGTTGTTGTATGTATATCCGGTAACGTTTTTGAGCCATATGACCTATGTGATGTGTTTGGTTGATTTAGATTAATGTATTAATTCATTTGGTGGTTTGTACCACAATGGCATGTAATAATTAATCTATTTATTTGGTTTGTAATTTTAACGGCTTGCATGCCGATTTCGTATTCTTTGTAATTTGTAGAATTAGCTTAGAATAAAAATTGTGGCTTGCATGCCATTTCCTTTTAAATTTGTAAATTGTAAAAGATGAACCGAAGCAACCAACAAGAACCGTGTGGAGGGTGTCTTGGCGTACTTGGATCCGGAGGTCGGTAGGAGACGCAATGGATCAAGTGGGAGGAGCACACATCGGGTCATTCGGTCTTGTCCTTAGATGACTTAGTCTTGCCCGTTGGCTCACGGGCAAGACGCATAGGATTGGCTCGTTACCGGATTATATTACATGCGTGGTTGATTTTATTTTGTATTTTTCTTGCATGGATGTTTAGGTTCTTCGCATGCTAGAAAATTTTTCAAAATAATAAAATCAAAGAGTTTTAAATTGGTTTACAAACACCGCGCGCTACATAGACAAGAATTGGTTAAAAGTGTTTTAACCGGAAAAACTAAAACCCGTTTTTCAAAAGTAAATCTCACACCACCCGTAAGATGACACCGCCCGATTCTAGTGAAACAAGATCGGTTTGTCGAGCTCTAGCCGAGACCGGTTTTGCGTAACTGTGTGGAAGGCGCGTGTGGCAACTCGCAAGGTCGGTTGTCGAGCTCTAGCCGAGCCGGCCATTGGGCTAGAGTACCACCGTGTATCTTGACGGACGATTTACAATTCCAAGACTTAAAACGCATTGGTAGTTGTCGAGCTCTAGCCGAGCTATCAAAGTGGGTTAATGAGGAATTGGTGTGGAGGGATCAAACATGCCAAATGGGTGCTAAGAGTACCTTGGATCCCGCAAGTGCCTAAGAGTTGTGATCACGGATTGCAATTGGTAAATAGTTTACCGGCCTAAAATAGCTCTATGAAGTGATCCGCGGAAAACCCGTCATGGATTAGGGTATTTTGAGGTTCTTAGCCCTTGTTAATATAATTTGTTTTTAAAACAAGAGGGTAATTATCTTAACAAGGATTTAATACAACAATAACTAACCATTTCGTACTTTGCTTGTAGATGGCATCTACTAGCAACACCAACACCACCAACATGTCACTCCGTCCATTTTTGGAGAAGGAGAAACTCACGGGGCCAAACTTTATGGATTGGCATAGGACTTTGAGAATTGTCCTACGTCATGAAATGAAGCTAGAGGTCCTTGAGTCACCTCTTCCGGAGGCTCCTGCTACCAACGCGGCGAGGGCCGTCCGCGAGGCGTATGAAAAACGCCTCAAGGACACAAATGACGTGACTTGCCTTATGCTAACGACCATGAGTCCCAAATTGCAAAGACAATTCGAGAAAGTGAGTGCGTTTGAGATGATTTCTCAGCTGAAGGACATGTTCCAACAGCGAGCTAGGCAAGAACTCTATGAGTGCGTCAAGGCCTTCATCGGTTGTCGGATGCAGGATGGCGGCAATGTGAGCTCCCACGTACTTAAGATGAAAGGGTACGTGGATCAGCTCGAGGAGTTGGGCTTTCCCATGGGGAAGGAGTTGGCGGTTGATATCATCCTCCAATCCTTGCCTCCTGCATATGGTCCATTCATTGTGAACTTCCACATGCATAGTATGGACAAGTCCATTATGGAATTGCATGGCATGCTAAAAACCGCCGAGGGCGAGCTTGCCAAGTCAAAGCCCACCACCTCCACTGCCGTTCTCACCATCAACGAGGGTGGTAACAAGCGGAAGCAACCCGCTTTGGGCTCCAAGGGGAAGGGAAAGAAGAAGGCCAAGGCCCAAAGGCCGAAGCCCAAACCTAACCTAACCCCGGAGCCGAAGGGGAAGCAAGTGGCTCCCGCTGCCACCTCACCGGAAGAAGCAACCTGCTACTTCTGCGGGGAGAAGGGTCACTACCGGCGTAGTTGCCCCAAGTACACGGAGGAGCTCAAGAAGCTCCGCTCTAAAGGTGCCGCTGCCTCCGGTACGTACATGATTGAACTCCATAACACTTCTACTTCTAACGCCTGGGTTTTAGACAGCGGGTGTGGTACTCACGTTTGTAATAATGTGCAGGTACTAAGAAGAAGTAGGGACTTGGTTGATGGAGAGCTGGATCTCATCATGGGAAACAAGGCGGTTGTCCCGGTTGAGAAGATTGGGAGTGTGGAGCTCGCCTTTCCTTCTGGCTTATCTATTGTTTTGTTAAATGTATCTTTTGCGCCATGTGTGGCAAGAAACATTATTTCATTGTATGCCTTGTATGACGATGGTTTTACTTTTAAATTTGAGAATGGTAGCATTTTATGTTACAAAGATGATGTTTTTTATTTCAAAGCATTTCCATGTCATGGCATATATGAAACAAGCGTAAGCTTGCAAAGCACTAGATCAATCATGAATGTTGATTCGGGTCCCAAAAACGTTTTGGATAAATTGTCTCTATGGCATGGTCGGTTAGGCCACATAAACAAGAAACGCATCGCCAAGCTCCAAGTGTATGGGATCTTGGAATCATTTGACCACGGGTCTAATGACGTATGCGAATCTTGTATATTGGGCAAGATGACCAAAGCACCCTTCACCGGTGTTTGTGAGAGGGCGCAAGACTTGTTGGATATCGTTCACACAGATGTGTGTGGTCCGTTCAAGCATGCCACAAGAGATCATTCCCGCTACTTCGTTACCTTTATTGATGATTATAGTCGATACGGGTATGTCTACTTGTTGAGACAAAAGTCGGATACCTTTGAGGTATTTAAGACTTATCAAAACGAGGTAGAAAATCAATTAGGGAAAAGGATTAAGACCCTACGATCCGATAGAGGCGGTGAGTATCTTAGTTCCGAGTTCCGTGAACATCTAAGGGATTGTGGGATTATCTCGCAATTAACCCCTCCTAGGACGCCACAATTAAATGGTGTCGCCGAGTGGAGGAACAGAACATTGTTGGATATGGTTCGGTCTATGATGGTTCGTACGGACGTTCCCGTTACGTTTTGGGGATATGCGCTTGAGACGGCCGGTAGAATCCTTAACCTCGTACCAACAAAGAAGGTTAAGAGAACACCGTATGAGATGTGGCATGGAAAGGTTCCATCCATTTCATATTTAAAGGTCTGGGGTTGTCCTGCCTACGTAAGACGTGAGGTTGAGGACAAGTTGGAGCCCAGGGCTGAAAGGTGCTTTTTCATTGGTCATCCTGCTGGGTCTATGGGATATTTGTTTTACAAACCTTCGGAGAACAAGGTGTTTGTTGCTCGAAGGGCGATGTTCCTTGAAAGGGAACTGTTATCCAAAGACGCTAGTGGGAGAAAGGTTGATCTTGAAGAAATTCAAGAGACTGCCAATGTAGAACCTGATGTTGGGACTAGCTCACAACCTGAGAGGGTTGAATCTCAGCATGATGAAGCTGGAGATGATGTAAACCCGTTGCCTATTAGAAGATCTGGTAGAAGTCGGCATGAGCCAAAGAGATATGGTTTTCACATATCTGAGGGCACCGACATAGTAGTGGTCTCTGATGAGCCTACCAAATACCAGGACGCTGTGGTGGGCCCTGAGTCCGCCAAGTGGCTAGAGGCAATGGAATCCGAGATTCAGTCCATGTCGGATAATCAAGTCTGGGACTTGGTTGATCCCGTGCCGGGATGCAAACCCGTAGGGTGCAAGTGGGTCTTCAAGAAGAAGATCGGCATGGATGGCGAGGTAGACACCTTCAAGGCCCGACTGGTGGCTAAGGGTTTCACTCAAACTCATGGTATAGACTATGAGGAAACCTTTTCACCGGTGGCTATGATGAAGTCTATCCGGATACTTTTGGCCATTGCCGCATTTCATGATTATAAGATTTGGCAAATGGACGTCAAAACCGCGTTCCTTAATGGAACACTAGCAGAGGATGTGTATATGACACAGCCTGAGGGTTTTGTACATCCTGAGTTTCCGGATAAAGTCTGCAAGCTTAAGAAGTCCATTTATGGGCTTAAGCAAGCCTCTCGAAGCTGGAACCTGTGCTTCGACGAGAAGGTCAAAGAGTTTGGCTTCTCTAAAAGCAAGGATGAGCCATGCGTTTACATTAGAGCTAGTGGGAGCATAGTTGTATTCCTGGTTCTTTATGTAGATGATATTCTACTAATTGGGAACGACGTCCCAACTTTGCAAGGGGTAAAAGCCTGGCTAGGGAGTTGTTTCTCAATGAAGGATCTTGGGGATGCAGCTTACATTCTTGGGATCAAGATCTATAGAGATAGATCCCGCAGGTTGATCGGATTAAGCCAGAGTACGTACATAGACAAGGTCCTAAAGAGATTTAGGATGGAGGATTCCAAGAAGGGGTTCATACCTATGTCGCATGGTTTAGTGTTGAGCAAGGCTCAAAGCCCGAGTTCCCCTGAGGAACGGGAAGTAATGAGTCGAGTTCCATATGCTTCGGCAATTGGCTCGATCATGTACGCCATGTTATGTACTAGGCCTGATATATCTTGTGCATTGAGTATGACAAGTAGATATCAAGCCAATCCTGGTGAAGCTCATTGGACGGCAGTAAAGAACATTCTCAAGTATCTTCGGAGGACTAAGGAGATGTTCTTGGTGTATGGAGGTGCGGAAGAGCTACGGGTGACTGGTTACTCAGATGCTAGCTTCCAAACCGATCAGGACGACTGCCGATCTCAATCGGGGTTTGTGTTCCTACTCAATGGTGGTGCTATTTCCTGGAGAAGCTCCAAGCAAGACACTGTGGCCGATTCTACTACTGAGTCGGAGTATATTGCGGCCAGTGAAGCTGTGAAGGAGGCTGTATGGATGAAGAAATTCATCCAAGATCTGGGAGTGGTTCCTAGCATTGCCGACCCTGTTGAGGTGTTCTGTGACAACGAGGGTGCGGTTGCTCTTGCCAAGGAACCAAGGTCTCACCGACGCACGAGACATATTCCGCGGAAGTATCATTACATCCGGGACGTGGTCGAATGTGGAGACATTGTTATCAGCAGAGTACACACGGATAGCAATGTGGCGGATCCGTTCACCAAACCTTTATCGCAAGCAAAGCATGACGCTCATACTCGAGCCATTGGGATTAGATTTGCTAGTGATTTGGTTTGATCATGCCTTTGAATTTGGTTAGTATATTTGTTGTATTTACCCTTTTGGGAACATGAAGCAGTATTGTATTTATTGTATTTATCGATTATTAAATGGGATTTAGTAATACGCAAGTTGCGGGTATTTCTTTAAATCTTTACTGTGTTCCAACTTAGCATGTTTTGCTCTTCCCTGAATGCGCAAGCATTCTAAATGTCCACAGTCGGTCATTCTTCTCGGGAAGGAAGTATGAACTAAGACTGAGGGAAGTAATTGGTCATGTGTCCAATGGGGATTGGGGCACGGGGACGCAATTCTTCGCCTGTACTTGAAAGTGTTTCAAGTGACTGGACGACCCACACCTGATTTTACTTTATGGTACATGTCATGAGTAAATCAGGATGATAATATCAGTTCATCCTAAGACTGGAGATGCACGTGGCTGCATCACTTTGGTTTGCTTTGTTCTAATTGCTTTCAAACGCAGTCCGTAACTGGCTGTTATAAAGGGAGTAGTTGGGCAGAGTATGATCACTGTGGTGGGCAGTGTAAGTCAAAGGAATTTGTTCCTCTGTTTAGAGAGATATCCTTGGGCCCCTCGATGATTGGTCGCTGACACCAAAATGCATGGCCATGCTCAAAGCTTGCAATAATTTATGATTGATTGCAACTTGTATATTTTGGTCACCACCAGTCTAGATCGAGAAACATAATCGTGAACGAACGGAGAATGACTTTGTACCATGTCTCGTGTTCACATTGGATATCGCGAACAAAAGGATGATTGATCACTTATCGATAGGACCTTTTCACATGGGTTGCAGATTGGTTTTTGTGCAGAAGACAAAACCCATACAGACTTGGGGGCAGAGATGTCTTACTAGAGGCCGCTCTTTGTCTGTGATGCATTGGGTACGTAGACTCATGTGCAAGTGGGAGTCTGTTGGAGTATACCCACGAACACACGTACGCCAAATGATCACTACCGATGATGTATGGGCCTATCGGGTCACACGCCGGGGGTTGACCTTGACACAACCTAAAAGATGAGGGTGAGAAAGGATAAATAATGATAGTTGGTTTCCCGCAGGGGTTAGCGGCGCTAACTCTGGCATCGCTAAATCAGCCGCGTTAGCGGCGCTAACCATGGGAGGTTAGCGGCGCTAACTATGGGCGGCTAGCGGCGCTAACTCTGTCTGACAGAAACAACTTTATCTTTTCACCTCTAAATCCGACCAATGCATGTAATATCTAATGATGACTTCTGGGACCGACTAAGGGAGACCTGGAGTCGTGAGTTGGTCTATAAAACACATGCATATCTCTCATTCTCTACACTTGGCCACTTGTTAAGAGAAATACAAACTTAGAACTCTTGTGATAGTTGCTAAGTTCAAACAGGAGAGAAAGTGAGCAGATTCCTGGTGGATTTTGGTTGTGTTCCAGAAGCTAATCTTCTTGTTGATTGAGCTAAAGGAGTGCTAGTACACTTGGGTCACGATTCACTCGGGGTGGACTTCGATATTGCTAGAAGGAGCCGAGAAAGGAGGTCACGACTTGAAAGCTAGCCACACACACACAACCATCAGAGACATCAAGGGTATAATCTCCTCTTTTCTTTCTGTTTTGTTGCATAACTTTGTTGTAGAGTTAGATCCACTTATGGGGTTCATCTTGTGGTCTTGTTTTTGTTTGAAAAATTCGTTTATGACCTTGCATGCTTCCGTTGCTGTGTACCACGAACCCCAACAAGCATGGCCATCTGCCATTTGAGATCCATCTCCTCAAGATCATCAGGGTGCACTTGTTCAAGATCCTCATTGGTGAGGGTTGAATGTGCATGGCTGGCAAGAAAAGCTTCAAGTACAGCATCTGGAGTGTTCACATCTAGTCCAACAGCAGAACTAGTACCTGCACAACTATCAAAAGAGTTAGTTAATGAATGGTTTGATTTCATACCTGAGGATGACAGGAGAGCAACATTGTGGCTAGGGACAACAGTTTTTCTTTTTCCCTCTATCTCTCCCTCAAACACTATCAAACTATTATAGAGATCATCTAACTCTATGTCTTCAAGGGAATCCTTACTCCTCCATTGTGCAGCAAACACAGTCCATTCATCACCTAGAGACCTAAGAAACTTTCTATTTATCTCATCTTGATCAAGCCTAACCTTAGCACTCTCTAGTTGGCTTACCAGCTTGTAAAACCTATCAAAGATTTGAGTGATGCTCTCATTCTTTCCACTGGTAAAGTTCTCATAGGCTTGTTTAAGGAGATCTCTTCGGTTTCTTTTAGAACTAGCATTCCCAGCAAACCTCTTTTCCAGAGCATTCCATAGTTCATGAGCATCATCAAATTTTTTGAATTGATGTTGATACCCATTGGGAATAGCAATCTGGAGGATGCTGAGAGCTTTCATCTCAATCATTCTCTCATTCTTTTCAGCATCTGTCTTTGGTGGTGGCTTCTTCTTTGGTTTTCCATTCTCATCCAGATCAACAGGGGTAGTGGGAACAGTTTCAATGATTTGCCAAACAACATAGTCCATTAATTGGACATGCTGCTTGATCCTCAGTTTCCACATCTCAAAATCAGTTGGTTTGAGCATGGGAACACGAATGTTTGACCCAGAGCCATTGTTATAAGAAGATCCACCAGAATCCATTGAAGCAAAGTGATTTGAAAACAGTTTTAAAGAACAAAGCAAGATTGAAGCAAACCTTCAACTGGTGATCAAAGGAACCTTAATAATAAGGCTCTGATACTCTGATTCTGTATCTCTTGAGTTTATTTATGCTGAACTCGTAAAGTTGGGGTATGAGGGCCCTAGGGGAAAGGGTACCTTTTACAAAGGGCAATTTTGCTCGCACTGGAAGTTCATAATCCATACTCTCCAGCAGTGCATGAGCCCTAAGAGAACTGGCTGGAATGAATTTGGGAGCAACATTGCTCTCGCACTCATTTGTTTAGCCAACAACAGAGCTTTTAATTTCTCAAAAATGATCTTTAATGGAATGGTAAAGCATCTCGAAACCAAATATGGTCTCTTTTTGATGTACCCGCGATTTGTGCAAGTTTTGTTAAACTTTTTGATGCCAAATCTTAAAGCACACAAGAGGGTCCTAATTCCCTCTGCTCATGTGGCTTCCACATTGAGCAAGTTGATGGTTAATGGGAAGAATTTCTCAGGTGCCATAACTCCACCACTCTCTGCAATGGTGGAGTTTCTTTCAAGAAACAGAGCTGCCAGGGGTGAGCATGAAACCCAACTTATTGCTACACCACCACCTCTGGAACCCACAACTCACGATACTCAAATAATCCCTTCTGCTTCCGTTGAAAGAGCTACAACACAAGCCCCTGCACTAAAAATATTTCAAAAGAAGAGGAAAAGAACTGTTGGTGCTCCTTCCACCACAGTTCATGAACCTGAAACTGTAAGCCCTGCACAGGTGCATTCACCTGTGCAGAATATCGAAAGGGAACCATTCGTGCTGTCTCCCAGGCACAATGAGGAGGTGATCACTCCATTATAGGGTGATCATGTGGTATTTGAGGCTGACACTACTGTTTCATCCGCAAGGGATGAACAGGACAGAGTTAACATATCTAAGACCTCAGCCATGGCAACAGAGGCTGGTCAAACAGTTTCTGGAAATCCCCAGTACCAAGAAAAGAGGGGTACTGGTGTGGAATCTCAATTGAGTGAACCACCAGTTTTATCTGTCAATGATATGTTAACAGTGGCAACACTGGCTGACATTGAGGCTAGAATGCAACACCAAGCATTGACGGATTCCAACTTTGCACCTTTCTTTGTTCCATATGTACAACTCAAGAAGAAGATTGCCTTACAAAACAAAAGGATTCTTCAACAAGACCAGCAAATCAAAGTTCTGACCAACAGTTTGAAGCATGCTAATGAGGTGCTAAAGCTGCATGATCAAGTACTACAACAGTTGACAGCTGCTGCAAGACCCCCTTCAACTGTTCCAATCAAAGAGGGGGAGAGTTCATTACCAACAGTTAATTAAGTGCCAGAACAAACAGCTGCAGTGGATGAACTAACAGTTGCACCCAGTGAATCAACAGTTGAAGAGAAACTATCAGCAGTGGATAGAGTGCTGATTAATACAATAATTTTGTGTGGTGATTACCCAACAACTAAGGTTTTCAAGTCATGGCCCAAGGTGAAACAAGAATATTTGGTAAAAGTGGGTGCTCAGATACTGAACTGCAATGAATTCCAAATGAAACAAAAGATTGATGATGGATGGCTTGAGGGCAAATGTGCAAAGTTAAAACCTATTAAGCCAAAGCCTGGATTCAAAGGAATTCATATTGTAGAAAAGGTTGTTGAAAAACCAGTACAAGAGGTAAAAGGAAAGGGAAAAGAGATTGTTGTTGAGCTACCAAAGCTGAAATTAACAAAAGAACAACAAGAAGAAAGGGACTTTGAATGTGCTCAGAGGTTGGCTGATGATCTTCAACAACAAGAACAGACTGACTTTGAAATGGCAAAGAAGCTAGCCGATGAGATCACTAAACAGATTGATGAGGAAGAGAAAGCCAAGAAAGCTGGCAAGGGAGTGAAAAGAAAAAGAATTATAAAGAAGAAAACTGTTTTACCTCCTCCCAAGCCACAAGTTGAAAAAGAAAAGGCTTAAATGGTTAAAACTATCATTCAAGATAGGCTCTTGGCTGATGTTGAAGAAGGTGTTAACAAATTTGTAGCAGAACATTTGGGTCAAAAATCTCATATCACATAATGGAGATTTGAGGTGATAAGAGAGGACACTGGAAAGACAGGTGTAATTGTGGTCAGAGAAGGACTGATGGAAAGTTACTCGAATTTCTTTCAGCTAGTGAATCGTTGTACAAGGAGAGACCTTGAGGAGATGTATGTTTATGGAGCTAACAAATTTGCAAATGCTGAGGAAATTGAAATAAAAGTTTTGATGAGGCATCTGACAAGCATATGTCGTCCAAAGGAGATTATGCAAGTTTTGATTGCTGATGAAGCTTTTCCTATCAAGTCAGTAAAAGTGTATGCTAAAGCTGAAGTGTACCATTTGGTGTTGGCTAACTCTCAACAACAATGGTTTGCTTTGGAATTCATAGAGCATAATACAGTCAAGCTTCAGTATATGCTAAAAGCAAAATTCTTTGGATCAGATAGAATAAAAGATGACTTGTTCAAGAGATTAAAAGAAAGACTGGCATGAGTCAAGTCTATGTAAGTTTTCTTTCAATTTTTATTGTAACAGTTTACTTTGCATAAATATATGGAATTCATTCTTTGCTTATGCTTAATTTGTCCGTGATTGAACCCTATGATCGAAAGAACTTAAAGACATTGATTAATTCTTTAAGTTAGGGGGAGATTGTTGGGAAATTAGCTAATGCAGTAAGATTGTTTAACATGCAAAGTTGAAAAACTGTTAGAAGAATTTTGACAAACAGTTCAAAACTGTTAGAGTTAACTTTGGGAAAACAGTTGTGAACTGTTAGATGAAAATGTGAAAACAGTTGTAACCAACAGTTGCTGTGAACTTCAAAACTGTTATATAGAGTTCAGAACTATTAGTACAAACTACTACAACTGTTTGAAGACCTTGAAGCCGAAGACTGTTAGAAGAACCAAAACTGTTGCATTCATTAAACAGTTTCGGTTGAGCTAAATATGGAAAAACCCTATCTTTGAAGATATCTCGAAATACTTGGAAGATCATCAAGATTATCTCAGAAGATAGAAGATTACCTAACTGTCAACAAATCAAGGAAGATCAAGAAGTATAAATGCTAGATTAGAATTCATAATTTGTACGTACTCATTGATTAAGTTTTTGCATTCATTCTTCAAGTTGTAATTTGCTTTCAGAATAGTGCTAAGCCTCTAAGTTTCTCGTTGAAACCTAAGAACAATCTGTGTTCTTCGTCTAACATAATAAGTTAGATTGGGGGTGAAGTTTGCTATTGTAATCATTCTGGTTGATCAATAAAACTACTGTTTGATTGAATTGCTTTGTGTTCAAAATCTTCTTTAATCAATTAAGTGTGATTCCGCAACTTCTTAGTTGATTGTGATCATAGTTAAAGATTAACTTTTATTCAACTTTGATTTGTTATTCAAAAGTTAGTTCTTGTTATTTGATATAATTTATATCCGATCCTGACAGGACTTTATGATCACCATCACATAACTGACTTATGCTGATGAGATTGTACTTAAGCCCTTTAACATATGATACCTTGGACAAGGTTAGGTTCCCATTATGAAGTTCTCCGTAGCCTTTTGTTTGCCCACAATTGTTATCACCAAAGGTCACTCTTGGACCTTTTTCCTTCTTGTAGTTACTAAGCAAAGCTTTACATCATGTCATGGTCCTTGAGCATCCACTGTCAAGATACCATGTGTTCAGCCCCTGCATAGATGTGATTGAAAGAAGGTTAGTGACACTTGGGCATCCACATTTAAGTGGACCCCTGTGGATTGCACCTAGCCATCCACTTTATATTAGGTTGTTTATGAATGAGAGAAACAACTGTGTTATCATAATCAGTCCGCTGTCTTGAGTTACCTTCAAGAGAACAATTACTTGCCTTATGTTCTTTGCTCCCACATTTATAACATTTTTGATTTTTGGAGCCTTTAACATGTTTTGGTAATTGCCTAAGAGATGTCTTAACTGTTTTCTGATGACTATGGGTCATCAGCTGACAGATTTCACCATTCAGCTGTTGCAGCTGATTCTGTAAACTAATAAGGTCTTTGTTTAAAGTTACCTTAGGTTGACCCTTAGTAAAAATGAGTTTATGATCAACTTTAGGTATGGCAGACTGAGACTTTTTGTAAACAAAAGGTCTTTTACTCTGAGTTTCTCCTATTAAAAGAGTTTGAAGTGAAGTTTGATCAGCTAAACAAACATAAGAGGATCCATGATCAGCTGACAGGATATCAGCTGAGCAGTTATCATCTACTTTTTTATTAGCTGATGTAACATCATTAGCTAAGGGATTTTCAGTCAGCTGAGTTCCTAAATTTAATGTATCAGCTTTCAAGGTTTGACAACATAATGCCTCTTTGGTATCAACAAATGATTCCATTCCTTTACTTACTTCCTTTACACTTAAATTTTCAGTACTTTTGCTTTCTGTCAAGACAATAGAACTTGAACCAACTTTTGAAGAGGTTGAGTCTTTCAGCTGAGTATTTTTACTTTTGACAAATCTGTTAGTGATAATACTTTTTCCTTTTACAATCTTTTGAAAAGTAAGAGGTAAAATATCAGCTTTTTCTAAGATATTTATGTTCTTGCTAAAATCAACACAGTTAGCAGCTTGGGAATAATTTCCACCAATAATAGCTTGAACTTGTTTTGGAATCTGCTCATTGACACACTGAGTGGTCTTCTCAGCAGATACACACCAAGATCTAACTACTTTTTGAAGGTCATTAAACTTTATTGTTGCTTCATTGGTTTCTTTTACCAAGATCTGAGTAAGTATCTTTTGATTAGCTAAATCATCTTCCAGTTTTGTCATTTGTTTCAGTTTCTCATCTTTAAGACTTAATCTCTCTTTTAGTGATTCTATTTCTAATTTTAGCTTCTTTTCTCTTTGAATATTTGACTGAAACTCAACACACAAATAATCAAACATAGTGTTCTTCTCATTATCTTCATAGTTAATAAATTTTCCAACCTGATACATAGAAGAGGGATCCCAGTCAGGAGAAGTACAAGCTATAGCAGCTTTCTTCATGTCCTCATCAAAGGAACTTGTACTTGCTGTGCTAGCCATCAAACTGAACTGAGATGTGAGGACCTCATCTTCATCACTTGAGAGATCTTCCTCAGCCCAATCTTCTTCTTCAGCAACCAGCACCCTGTTCTGAGCTTTCTTCTTCTTCTTGTCAAGGACAGCAGCAAGAAGCTTCTTATATTTAGCTTCATAATCAATCTTGCTGTCTGAGCTTGAGGAACCCTTGAAGCCTGTGTTTCCTCTGGACTTACATTCACTGGCATAGTGACCAGTCTTGCCACAAGAGAAACACCCTTCAGAAGCCTTTGGTTTTGACATGGCTCTTTCTCCTTTGAAGGGTTTCCTTTCAAACCTCTTGACACCCTTTCTTTTCCAGAAAGGTTTGAACCTTTTAACCAACATGGCAGCCTGCTCAACAGCAGCTTCAATACTGTCCATGTTCTCCAGGTTTTTATCCCCATCAGCCACTTGCTCTTCATCAGAAGTTTCCTTTTCATCTTCCTCATCACTTGATTCATCCACCACTGCTACAAAACTCCTAGATCTCGTATCCTTATATACAAGGGCAGTAGTTGGAGCTTTTGCAGCCTCCTTCATATCCTTGGTAGAGAGTTTCCTTTGTTTCACTGATTGTTCATGATTCATAAGATTTCCATATAAACCAACCAGTGAAAGACCCTTGATTTTCTCACCATGTTTAAGCACAGTGATAAAGTGATCCCAAGATTCTGGGAAGGAGTCTAGAAACTTGTTTACAAGCTCTTTATTGCTCTTGGGAACATCTGCCTTTCTTAAGTCATTAATAAGGCAGTTGAACCTAGTGTAGGTCTGAGTTAGACTTTCACCTTTATGAGCAAAGAAGAACTCATATTCTCTAACCAGAAGAAGCTTCTTGTTTTCCTGCACTTCTTCAGTACCTTCATATGCAACGGTCAAAGTGTCTAGCATCTCTTTTGCAGATTTGCAATTAAGAACTTGATGATAGAGATCATTTGGTAGTGCAGAGACTAAGGCTGTTCTTGCTTTAACATCAAGATTAACAAGCCTTTTGTCTTCATCAGACCATTGATTTATAGGCTTTATAATTAGTCTTTCAACGGCAGGAACTTCATTAGTGGCTTCAGTTACTTGGATAGTTGAGGAAGGAACATAAGGACCTTCAGTTACGGTTTTAAGAATCACATCATCAAGACTTGACATATATAGAAGAACTCTACTCTTTCAGAGAGAGAAGTTCTTTCCATCAAACATTGGACACCTTGTTAGTGAGCCATTGTTGGAAGAACCATTAGAAGCAGCAACAGAAGTGGCCATTTAGTAGTGTGGGGTAGAAGCAGTTGAAGAGTAAGCAAAACAGATCTTAGATATGAATTATCTAGCCTGCTCTGATACCAGTTGTTGGTCCCGAATGGATACTACAACAACAAATGTTTGTAGAAGGGGGGTTGAATACAAACTTTAGCAAATTAAAATTTAAGAGACACGCGGTTTACTTTTATATAATTCTTATTGATGTTAATCAAGAATTACATGAACTAGATGCGGAAAATCTAAGTTCAATAAAAGGTGGCAACTAAATTTGTCTAACACATAGACAATGCTAATCTTAAACAACTAATGTCTAACACGTTCAACACATGAACAAGTTTGTTACACTGAAAGTAAAATGCTAACTCTTCTAATTCTCAACTTATGAGATTTCAGTGTTTTTCAACGCATACTTAGCATGTTTCCATGCATGAGTATATATAAGCAAGGTGTGTCCGGGTTGATGAAGAGAGAAGGAGACAAAGGTACTCGGTTTAATAATATTATAATAGATAAAGTTAGTGGGTGAAAAGTAAGTTAACTTTATACACAAAGTGTGTAAAGTGAACATACTTTTCAGTAATGAGTATACCCACTATCTATTATTATATTATTAAATTACTACCTTTATATCTTGGAAAAGTAAACTTCTCCTTTCATGCTTGTACTTTAATCAACACCATGCTTTCTGAAGATGTGACTTTACCAAGTATAGAGTTGCCAACCATACTTATCATCATATCTTCGACTGTATAAACAAATCAACAAAGATCTCACCACAGTCACCTTTCACAACATATTTGAAGACATCAATTAGTACCAAGAAGAAATACTGAAGTCTCTTCCCAAACAACCAGCTGCAGATCCTTTGGCCTGGAAGCAGTCGAAAGAATTCCAAGGGAATCTTCATCCAGAACAATGAAATTCAAACAGGTGATTCTCAGTGAATATGAACCGGGAGATGATGATGAAGATGCTGTTGAAGATGCCATTCATGCTCTCTCTGTTGTTGGCAAAACCTTCAAAAATCGATTTAATAAAACCAACAACAGACAAAGGTTCACCTCTGGGTCTAGGAGACCTGAAAGGCTTGCTCCTGTTGACAAGCCTAGATTTCAAAGAGAAGAAAGGAGAGACGAAAATAAAACAGACTCGAAGTGCTACAACTGCGGAAGATCTGGCCACATGATCAGAAACTGTCCACAAAAGAAAGTCAAAGATGCTGAGTACTACAGACAAAAGTACCACCTGTCAAAGCAAAAATAGGCTGGGAATGCACTTATGGTAGAAGAAGATCAGTTCCTGGAGGATACAGACTCCGACAGTGATCCAGATGGTGAGGATCAAGCACAGTTCTGTTTCATGGCTAACAATGGAGCTAGTGATAGGGATGAAGAAACTGGTGATCTCTCCGATGCTGAGAACGAGATCGTTGAAAGCGGAAAGGTACATTCTATCTCTAACTCTAACATGGGTTTTAATTTTGAACATATACAAACCATACTAACCCGCATGAAAAAGTTAGAATTTAAGGTGACAAAACTAACAAAGAAAAATCAAGTGTTAAAAGAGGTTATCCATACACAAGACAAAGAAGCACAAGTCACAATTGAACAGTTAGAGAAAAATATAAATGACTCTAAATTTCAATTAGCAGAGAAGGAATCTGAATTTCTTGAATTAACTGATAAAACCAACATCATCATACACGATTGAAGGGTTTTGAACCTGACCAAACCACCATATGACTCAAACTGGTCAATCCTGAGTTTGATTCCACTGGTTCAATCCTAAAAGCGGAACTGGATTGAACACAACCCTCTAAACCCCAAAAGGGTTAGGATCTTTAAAACTTTAAATGATCAACATAGTTTCTTACAAACAATCCATAGATAAGGTTAAAAGATTATACCTGAACAAACTTGGGATTGCTAAAGTAGTCCACCACTACTGCACCTCCGATTGAACTGGCTGCTAGACCGCTCCTGGATTACCAAATTTTCAAACCATGAAGTTCTCGTGTGTGATTGCTTGCGTTGATCAAAAATTGCAAACACCCCTCGAGTGTTCTTCTTTGTTCGACAGCAAGAGAGAGAGAGCCGAGAGAGAGAGAGAGTGTGTGCGAGAGAGAGGGCGATGCGAGATCGAGAGAGAGAAGGAGAGTGGTGGCTAGGGTTAATCCTTGTGTCACTTATCTTAATCCTTAAGCCTTTAAGGATATATTTATAAGGATTAGATTGGACCTAAGCCCGTTTAATTAAAAGCCCACTGTTTTAATTAAACTTTCAACTCTTCTCACTTTGACCCCCTGGACTTTACTAGTCAATTAATTATCTATTAATTAACTGGTCCGTTAAATATTAAAACTTAATATTTAATTCCCTTTAAATAATAAATAACTATTTATTTATTATTCCTTTCTAATAATTAATACAAACTGATTAATTATTTATTTCTCTCTATTCAATAATTAATACTACTGATTAATTATTTCGTCTTTCTCTTTAATAATTAATCTCACTGATTAATTATTTCCTTATTCTCTTTAATAATTAATCTATCTGATTAATTATTTCCACACACACAAAAGGTGAAATCCAACTGTTCTGAATTGGGTGTGTAGCAGTGTGACCCTTTATTCTCTTATAACATTGGATACAACATGCCTATTAATTATCTCTGCACATAATCTAACAGACTCCCACTTGTGCAAGATAAGTAATAATTACTGCACATTGTTAGCCTAAGGAGGTCCCTAGCCAGACACTTAGGATGACCAGGTTATAAGAACTCTTATACCCCAAAGTGACTTGTGATAAAACTTCCTAAGCAACCTGCTTAGAATTAACCTGTTATAAACTAACTGTTTATAAACTAAACTATCATAAACTCCTTGTTTATGAATGGGTACGTTTTTATATATACAAACTTGCATATATATAGGTTTGTCCCTTGCAGCGCGATATTTCAATTTTGAGTATGAGCATGGAAAAAGGTCAACTCAGAGACTCAAAATTTTGTTCATGACATACTTGATTTCAAAACTGTGTGATAAACGACAAAGAACAGATCAGTTCGTTTGGGCACGGCCGTGCACTTACCAGTTTCTCTAATCAGTCAAGGGGCCCGGAAATATCTCTCCTAAAAAGGAGGTGCAATTACCATCTTGCATATTTGCATTTGGCAACACGGCTCCCACTGAATCTAGACACGCCCCTTATGACCACCCTGTTACGGCGTGGCGTTAGAACGCGCTAAGAAGACAACCGTTACCGTATCCCAAACCAAATACGTCACGCTTGAGGATAACCTATGTGATAAATACTTTTGACACGAATCCACGAAGTATTTTTCACGGTGGGTCAATCCAATATTCGTAACCCTAACGAATATCCGTAAATTTTGGTCCGCAAAAACGTTCGCAGCTATATTCGATAAACTATCTAATCTACCCCAAAATTACGATGACTTTACAGCCCTATCGAGGTTCCCACCAAGATAAGTAGTCACAGATAGTGTTTCGAATAAACCTAGTTTATTACTGGATAAACCAAAACATACAAAATTGTGAAGAACAATGAAACTAATTTCTACACCCTTCCATATTCCACCCTGGAATAAAGATGCATAATTTCTACCATTTCACTGACTCGATTCAAGGTGTCTATCTGAATTACTCATTATTTTACATTTGTAACTTATCACGGATTACAAGGAAAATAATATGGTTATAAACCCTAAAACACAAGACTAGTACTTTGGAGTACTCCTTCTTGGTTTTGCTAGAAATCATTCTTGTAACCTAAGAATAAATCTAGACTTACTTATTTTATAAAATTCCTTAAACTTGGAGAAAACTGGAAATAACTCCAAAGTTTCTGATTTTACAAAATAACCTCCCTGTAATTAAAAACTTTAATTACATTTGTAGATAAATTAAATGTTACTAGATTTATCCATTTGAAACGATAAAACTTTCTTACACCTACTTGTAAGAACCTTGAAATTAGATTCCCTGTGTATGCCAACACTAATCTAATATCACTACTAAGAATGTTAAAGAACATTCTATTTTATCATTTCTAACGTTAACCAACCAATATTATTAAGCTGACTCACTGAATGTTTTAGAACGTATATAATTTCTATTTAAGTCATAACTTGACTCAAAAAACTTGCAATGATATCTTTATTGAATGACTCTCAATAAGTCATGCATTCCTTGGATTAGATCTTTCTCAAGAACTTACTATTTTAGATAACTTCTAAAAGCATCCAATAATTATATACTTTAAAAGTTCAAACTTGTATTTGTTAAAAAACAACCTTTTATTAACTCTGATAAATACATTTGTCAGGTGCTCCCACTATCTCTTATGAAAAAGTGCATTCTTTAAAAACATCCTTTTAGGCCTTAGTCAAAACTTGACTACCATGCCTAAAACTTGTGTTCCAAACACATGTTTCAAAGAACTTAGTTTTTGCAAGAAATTTGTTTTATGAAACCAAGAACTTGGATCTCCCATATATCCATCTTTCCAATTACGGAAAATGGTTTCATTAAACTTACCATGATCACAAGTATGAAACACTCATAATGGTATCTTAAATTTCTTTCCTTAAAACATTTAGTATAAAACTCCCTTGATTACCATAATCATTTTTATACTTCCTTAAATGTTTTATCAAAAACTATTTTCACTTAGAAATAATAACTATCATTTCTATTTAGTTCAAGACTTTGAACATTCACTTTTCATAAATAACTTAAACACTTGTTAAATTAGAAAAACTATCTAATTTTATAAACAATACTTGTTTATTTAAGCATTTGAAAAAGTGGAGCCAGCATTTATATAACTACAACAAATCATAGCATAAGATTATTATGAATCACTAATCAAGTCAAGACTTGACTTATTGGTATTCTTTTAGTCACAACTGGACTAATCCTGATTCATAAAATAAGAACATGTGCACGGATATATATCTAAATAATTAAATTTCCATAAACTCAAAAGTATTCATAAACCAACAATATAAAAATTGTTCAAAAAAAACTTTAAGAGTTTAATAAACTAGGAAATGTAAATATTAATAATATCCGCATGCTACATGTGTGATCTCCTCATGTTGGGCCGTATCACTTTCCATCCCCTCCTGCAATAAACGATTGCAAGACGTTAGAATACTCGTAAAAAAACTTTTACAAGTGGAAAGTGACAAAGAAGCTAATCACGCAATACCTGAGGAGCCATACTTGCCTCCTGCCTCGTGACCTTTCGGACAATCTCGTTTCCAATGTCCGGCCTCGCCACACCTGAAGCACCGATTCTCGGTCCTTGCCTTGTTTGGCTTCGACTTCTTGCCCTTGTTGTCGTTATTAGCCCTCGGTGCACTCTGGCTGGGCTGGGCCTTGCCCTTTCCCTTTCCGTTGCGCCCCTTCCTCTTCTTACGTCCACCATGTCCCACCATAATAATGTCCTTAGACTTGGTCCCGATACTCTGCTCAGCTGTCTTGAGCATGGAGTGCAACTCAGCCACGGATTTCTCCATGTTGTTCATGTTGTAGTTGACTATAAAAGGCTTATATCATCTGACAACGAGTTAAGTATCGTATCCGTTGCTATCTACAACGGTATTGTGTGCCCAAGTCTCTCTAGGTGGTCCATGTAACCTTTCATTTTCATGACATGGTCACTGACCGAGGTCCCCTTAGGCATCTTGCACGAGTTAAATGCCCTAGTGGCATCATAACGCTCCATGCGGGCTTGCTCCTGGAACATGTCCCTCAGCTGGCGGATCATGTCATAGGCAGGAGTTTCCATCATGCTTGATTGCAACTCTGGACTCATAGTTGCAAGCATGAGGCAGCTAACATCCAAGGCGTCATTGGAGCGCTTCTGAAAAGCCTCCCTGACCTCTGCCCTGGCATTGCGTGCAAGGGGATTTCCTAGAGGTTGTTCTAGGACATGTCACTTTCTTTCGTGCAATAGCACGATCCGGAGATTTCTCTCCCATGTGAGAAAGTTGGATCCGGTGAGCTTATCCTTCTCAAGGATAGAGCGGAGAGAGAGGTTATTAGTACTAGTAACGTTGGTTGCCATCTACAAATTAAAATCCGGTTTAATTAGTAATTGCAGATAAACTTTCTAATCATATATCATCAAACCCATAAATAATATATATTAGACCTAGGACCCATATTTCACATACTTGACTCAAGGTTTGGGCACTTTCCGCCAAGTCATGCTATTTCTGGTAGGTAACACCCTGTACCAATCGTACCTAACTGATACGACTCCTAGAACCTCTTAGAGCACTTAGACCCAGTCTAGTATGTTTAACTCTACTCTAGTGCTTTTTGGGCTGGGACTCCCGATTATCACCAAAATAGATCGCACCACCTAAGACAGCATGAATTCTGGCCGGGACTCCCGATTATCGCAGAATCTTTCATGCCCCCTTTCCCGCAATGGTTTGAACCCTGATGCCCAAGGTTTGGGCACTTCCGACACCCGAGTACCGTTTAACAGTCAAGGTGTACCATTAGGTGGGTAGCACACTGATCTAAGATTTTTCTTGGGTTTTAATTAAGTTCAAAGAAAAAACTTAATTTTCCAGTTTTTGAAAAACCATTTTAAAACTAACTGTTTTAAAAAATACACGATTTATATGTGTACCTGAACTAGGTGCACAAAACAGTTTTTATAAGTTCCAAACTTATAACCTTGACAAAACTTTAAATTTAATTAATATGACTACCAGACTGAAGTCATATCCCAGTTTGTCATAATTCGTGGTTTTTCACTGTCTAATAACAACCTATTATTAAACCCCTTTTTATTTACCATCACACGCATGTATATATATATATATATACCATACATATATATGAAAAGCAGTAAATAAATCATAACCACGCAGATAATAATAAGCAGATAAAGCCCTATAGTTTTGCCAACTAATCCTAAGGTCAATCCTAAGGATGAAATGACTTGGATTCGCCTTTCTTGATGTGTTGCTCCCACTAGCCTTGACACCTCCTCGAAGCGTCCGTGCCTCGCGTGAGAACACCATTTTCTTGATCACCTTCTTCGAGTCCAACTTGGTTGAGGGATTAAACTATCACTAGTCTATTACAAATACAATATTGAATGGGGTTGTAAGTGGCACGCATGCCTCCCCGAACCAGTACAAAATTACAAATAGAAAAGGGATTGTAATTGGCACGCAGGCCTTCCCAAAAACCAAAATAAAAGAAGAATAAGGAAAAACGAGTCCTAAGTCGACAAAACTATAGCTATATGTATCACAACCACGCAGATATAATAAATAAACAATAAACTGTGCTGTTAAGCACACAATCTGATTTGTTTAAACTATTCTCATTTATCCTTTTAATTAATACCTATTAACCAAAAATGAGAATTATGATCTTCTAGTTTAATTTGACCAAAAATAGTTTTTCAACAAAAACTTAAAGACTTGATCTCATTCAAAACTTGAATGAAATCCTCACGTCGAGTTTTATTACTAGTTTTCCAAAAAACTTAAAACCGACAACCTTGGTCAATTAAATACTATCTTATTTGTTTCTCCATTATATAAACTTTATCCCTTTTAGAATTTATTCAAAACGACTAAACTAGTCATAATAAATAAAAATCTAAACAATATATATTTTAACTAAAACTAATTAAAATATATAATACTAGTTTATATAACACCTTATTAATTTTATAACTTAAAATTAATAATCCTTTTGTATTAATCCGGAAAAGCTATTTGGGCCGACATCTCCCATCAACCCGAGAAAACCCACTGGGCCAAGACCCTCTTGGGCCGAGAACCTCCTGGGCCGAAAGCCCTTTGGGCCGTGAACCATCTGGGCCGAGAACTAACTTGGGCTGAAGCCCATTTGGCCCTTAGCGCCGCTAACCGGTACCGCTAGGCCCATTTGGCCTTCGCGCCGCTAACGGTCACCCCCGACAAGGTGATGTTCTCGGTCCCTGTTTTCCGATTAATACATTTTAAATCCTTTTAACCTATTAAAACTAACTGTTTTAATATACTGATTAAAAACTGGATTTAAGTCAAAAACCAAAAACTATTAATTATTAATTTCAACAAAACTTGTTTTATTAATAATTAATTATCCTAAAACTTGATTTCAACCTTTTTAAACAAAGAGTTCAAAAAATACTGGTTAAGATAAAGTTTTAGATAAAAGGTTTTATCCTTTTTAACCGTTTAAACGCAAACCTGGTTTAAACCTAACTGGTTAAAATCAAACCTTTTATTAACTGGATAAAAACAGAAAACTTGTTTTTATCCTTTTATGGTTTTCGAAAAACAGAGGAGAAGAAACAAGATAAAGTAGAAGATCATACAACTTAAACGAATCAAAAACTGGATTAACTAGGTTCAATTAATTAAAACTAACTGTTTAATTTATCTTAATCCAAAACTTGTTCTTATCCAAAAATCACAACCCTTTTTAACCGTTTAAACCAACTGTTTAAACTTTCTGAATAATAGGATTAAATTTCTTAAAGCTGGATAACAGAAACAAACTGTTTTGTTGTCCTTGGTGATTTTAGAAAAAGTCTAGAGCAAGTAGGAGATCAAGAATCAAACCTTAATCCAAGAAACAAATAAAAACTAGAAACTATGGATCATAGAGCCGAGGCTCTGATACCACTGAAGGGTTTTGAACCTGACCAAACCACCATATGACTCGGTCAATCCTGAGTTTGATTCCACTAGTTTAATCCTAAAAGCGGAACTGGATTGAACACAACCCTCTAAACCCCAAAAGGGTTAGGATCTTTAAAACTTTAAATGATCAACATAGTTTCTTACAACCAATCCATAGATAAGGTTACAAGATTATACCTGAACAAACTTGGGATTGCTAAAGTAGTCCACCACTACTGCACCTCCGATTGAACTGGCTGCTAGACCGCTCATGGATTACCAAATCTTCAAACCGTGAATTTCTCGTGTGTGATTTCTTGCGTCGATCAACAATCGCAAACACCCCTCGGGTGTTCTTCTTTGTTCGACAGCAAGAGAGAGAGAGAGCCGAGAGAGAGAGAGTGTGTGCGAGAGAGAGGGCGATACGAGATCGAGAGAGAGAGAGAGAGAAGGAGAGTGGTGGCTAGGGTTAATCCTTGTGTCACTTATCTTAATCCTTAAGCCTTTAAGGATATATTTATAAGGATTAGATTGGACCTAAGACCGTTTATTTAAAAGTCCATTGTTTTAATTAAACTTTCAACTCTTCTCACTTTGACACCTGGAGTTTACTAGTCAATTAATTATCTTTTAATTAACTGGTCCGTTAAATATTAAAACTTAATATTTAATTCCCTTTAAATAATAAATAACTATTTATTATTTATTCCTTTCTAATAATTAATACAAACTGATTAATTATTTATTTCTCTCTTTTCAATAATTAATACTACTGATTAATTATTTCGTCTTTCTCTTTAATAATTAATCTAACTGATTAATTATTTCCTTCTTCTCTTTAATAATTAATCTATCTGATTAATTATTTCCACACAGACAAAAGGTGAAATCCAACTGTTCTGAATTGGGTGTGTAGCAGTGTGACCCTTTAGTCTCTTATAACATTGGATACAACATGCCTATTAATTATCTCTGCACATAATCTAACAACGATCTCAAAGCAGAACATATTGGTGCAGAAAAGGATTCAGAAATTCTCAAAAATGATCAAAGTGTTCTTTGTTTGAAAATTAATGAATTGGAAGACCTTCTAATTAAGAGAGGGCAAAGTGAACAAACCATCTTTCTGTACAAACAAAAAGGACGACCTTTTTCAAGATGGACATTCGATGGACATGGTTTTGAAAACCCAAATGTCCTGAGTAAGGTATCAGCCAAGCAATTATACAATGCAAATCACTTTGGCGAAGGACTAACTTAACGAATGGTATTTGTTGGTCGAGAAGAAGAACGACTTGAAGAGGACGTCAAAAGAACCCTACATCTCAAAAATGAAACTCCCTTCAATTATTCTAATGTCAATGACTCATACTTCACTTACCTCATTCCAACACAACTCTGTTGTTACCACATCAGTATATACAGATGAGGAACTATACACTCCTGAAATGCCAAAACCCCAATTTCTATACATTCCCCACAAGGAATTGCAGCAAAGGTTCCAAACCTTACAGCAGTTTTGCTTCACTCATCTGGTACAAGGAGACCTTTCCAAAGCTTTCGACTCTGAACCACTCCCTGAATCTTCTCAACTAGTTCAAGAAAACTCCATTCTCCACAAGCGTCTTCAAACAGTACTCAATCTTGATGGAAAGATCATTGATGACTTGTGCAAAGAAAACTTCGCATTACAGGAGAAAATCAAGCAAGTCAAAACTGAGATGCAGCCTTCTACTCCATTCACATTCTCTCCATACGTAGAGCGAATTGAAGATTCTAAGCTTGCGTCTACATCTACCTAAGATGTCAAACCTAAAATAAAATATGTTCATAATTCGATTTTGAAAACTCTAAAGCAAAAACAGATTTTCAAACAGACATCCACTTTCACTTCTAATCACATTTCTCGTATGAACTCTGACATACCTGAATCCTCAAAGGCTGTTGCTAGTCGACCACGACTCAATTCTAACAGTTTACATTCTACTGCAGATGTGAAGAAGCTTGGGAGTGAAGAGCGTAAAATAAACATCACTTGGAAGAGAGTCATTCCTAGATCACATAGGAAATGTTCAAACACTAGTCAAACATGTGAACAAATTTTGATGTTTGATTCAGTCTGTAGTCATTCAAGTTTGCATGATAATATTGCCTCTTCAATGTTTTGTATTAGTGATGGTTGTCTCCATGGTCATTGTGAATTTAATTGTGAATATGATCAATTAAGAAAACAACTAGGAATTAAACCATGTGAGGACTGTACAGACTTTTACGCTAATCAAATATGTGTTCCATTTATAAATTCTAAAGGATATATCATTCATCAATGGATCACCACTCGTCAGTCACATGCACTTAAACGTTTAAACAAATCAAAACGATTACTGACGATCAAAGAACTGGAAGTCTACAAACGGCAAGGCTACAAAGCATTCAAAAAGGCATGGATTGCTCACGAACAACATTTGCATTCTCAAAAACGATCACGCAATCAACCTTCCAAAAATGCCAAACCTTCCAAACCCAAACCGACACCCAATCAACGAGTAGTACAACCTTCTGCTCCAAAGACTCCAGTTCAGCATAAGCAAGTTGATGTTCCGAGGCCAATGCCAATTCGTCAGACTTCCTCACAAACATGGATTCTGTAGGACCGGCTGGGGGACGGGGTTCTAAACTAAACTAAAACACCCTAATGCTAGGACTGATCTAGGATGAGAAATAGCGCGGAATTCTATTTCCCAAACCTCCTAAGGATTCTAAGATCTGCTTAGGTGTCCGGCACACAGTAACACACAGAGTAGAAACAAGAACACACTCTAAGAACTCACACAGAGATGCTTAAGGCTGCCCTTGATTTTCGTATTTATCACTAAGATTGCGAATTAGTAGGCTTAAGGTCTTATGAGGTCGATTACAAAGGCTTCCGTAAAGTACTTGATTGATTCGTCGATTACGTAGGCTACTCGCTCGATTCCCCGCGCTAATAAGCGGTTAAGGAGTATTTATAGAGTAATTAACTTCAGTACGCACGTGATGCTATTCACTGCGCACGTAGCTAGTCCAGTACGCACGTACTGGTTATTTTAATAATAATTAATTAGATTTAAACCGACCTACTCACTACGTGCGTAGTGAGCTCCACTACGCACGTAGTGAGCATGACTTCGCACGTGGTGATTTCTCACACACACTTAAACTTCCAAACACACATCAACACATGATTAAGTACTTGTAAGCTTAAGATAATCACATAGAATCACTAAGAATGTATAAACATGCAAACCATTAATCAAAACACATTTGAATAAACATTTCAAGTAAACATGTATATATATTGGATTGATAAGAACTAGGGATTTACAATTATGCATCAACAAACTCCCCCTAAGACCTAGTTCTATCAATAAAACTTGCACTAAGCAAAATTTACACAAAGTAAACAAAACTGACAATCTAGCTATCACACAGTTGTAGACTTTACTTCTTCAGATCCAGCATAGATGTCAAATGCAAAACAAATTCTGACGACTTTCTGAAACTGCAACGCTAACTCCATATATTGATGCTTGTACAGAATTGGGTTGTAGTACAGAACAGTGATGTCGTCTTTACCAAAATTTCTGATCCACATAGGATTGAATACCTTTACAGTTTCTCCACCTGACAGGTTGTCGTCTAAAACAATCACTGCCTCCGTTGTATTCTCGTTGAATTACCACCACTTGAACCTAGCGTTCCACCCAGTCGGCATGGTCCTTAATGGCAACTTTTTCATACAACGGGGAGCTTTACAGTTGAGTATCTTGAATCTCCTCCCTGTCAGTGGATCAATCCTGGTTGGATGGATCTTGACCCCTGGTATGTAAGGCTTTATGTTTTTCCATCCAAATTGAGCCTCACGCTTTACCAGCGTCTCGAACCATTTTGCCATGCTATTATCGTCACAATCCAGAAGAGGCAGGCGAGCGAGTTGTCGTAAATCATAGAATGGCAATGTTTGAATGTCGTTTGCCCTTTGGAAGTACTCAACTCCCCTTTCTCTTTTGATTGCATAAACATTGAATTCCGGCATGTAGCACCAACCAACAATCTCACCATCCGTCTTTTTGCCCAGAGTCTGATAAAATTTGGTATACTCCGGTGAGCTTTCAGACCTTTTTTCTTTTCCTGCCTGACGTTCTATAAATCGTTGATACTTTTTACGTCTTGCTTCTCTTTCCTCTTGCTTAGATTTTCTATCACCCAGATATTTTTCTAAATCAAAATCAACACTTTCTTGTTCTCTAACTTCAGCTCTTTTGTTGACTTCTTCAGCATTCGCATTTCGGAAAAGATCGGCAATGTCAGGCAGGTCGTCTGTTTGTTGACCAGGATAGTGTTGATCGGTTTCATCCTCAATCTCAATCTCATCAGTGTCAAATACAGGTTCCTGTTCAGCTTGAGATGGTTGCACAAAGCTTTCATCCACCTCTTCTAGAATAACATCTTCGACAGGAATCTGTAAAAGTTCGGCAATTTGTTCTTTTGTCAGAAATGGAAGTATTTCTCCTTCCTCTGCATCATACTCATGTTGTGGAACAATTTGCCCTTGAACACTCAGCAGACGAGATGACTGAGGAATATCAGCTTTAAATGGCTGAACAATTAGTGGATCTTCACACAGAAATAAGAAATCATAAATGTGTGTAAGTTAACATAACCATTTCATTTCATAATAATTAAATAAACATTTCAGTACAAAAGGTTTATCATCACACAGAATACATCAATAAAATCATAAATACAAGATCACAAATCAACCTTGCTCATCGCCAGAGTAAGTGTATGCTTGTTCGGACTCCGTGGCCTCTTTCAATCTTAGGACCTCCTCATCCTGTTTCTCAACTTTATCTTTCAACTTTTTAAACTCCGAGGTATATTCAAGCAATATATGCTCCATTGTTTCATTCTTCTTTACCAGCTCGCTGATTATCAATTCTCTTTCTTCATTACTCTTCTCTAAGCTTTCAATCCTCTCAGCATCTCTTTTCAACAAGTCCTCCATCTGCGCATCCCTTTTTAGCAGAGTTTCTATTTGAGCATCCTTCTCGATCAGTCTCTGCTTGACTTCTGCCAGCTCCAGCTTTCTTTTACTTTCATCTTTGATCATCTCCAGCATGTAGCCTTGGAGTCTGTTTAGGTTTGCTTCCATGGTTAGGGAAGGCAGCTGTGACCTGGTCTGAGAGGACCCCTCAGCACCTTGAGTGACAGAGATGACTGGAGCGGCGGTTGCAGAGGATGGTTTGACAATGATTTCTGAAGATGCAACCAGCGGCTTGAACTTGTATACCTTCTTCTTCTTCTTTTCTGGCTCATCGACTGCAGCCTTTTCCTTCCTTTTCCTACTTTCCTCCTCCTCACTTTCCTCGAAAAAATCATCAACATTAATATCTTCTAGGCTTCCTGGGATAGCCTCTCCCCCAGTGGGATCACGAACTCCCTGACTTTGTATCTCAGGCTCCTCATCCTCATCATCAGAAACTATCTCAATGTTCTCCACTTGTGAGATTGAACCCTCATTCCTCCACAGATGTTTCCTTTCTGGAGCCTTGTAGTCTGGGTTGCCCAGATGGCAAATCAACCGTCTTTTCGGAGGAATCGAGGTACCGATATATCTACTCATCTGTCTTACAGTTTGTTCATTCATATGTTTAAGCTTGATTCGATCACCGTCCTCTTTCACCAGACCCTCCACTTGAGCATCAATTACTATTTGTAGGAATTTGGGGTACATCAGGAATTGCCCCTCTTTCTTTGTCAGATTCTCCTTTAAGCCGTTGAAGATAGCCCTGGAGATGTTAAACTTGACATTAAGCACAAGGGCTACAAACAGATGGGAGAACGTTTGGTTAAGCTGATCGTGTCCGGTTCTCCTTGGGCCCAGACAGTGAGATATCACATGCATCAGATAACGATACGGGGGGCAGAGCTTGGTTTTGAAAACCGATTTATTACGGATCTCCCCCGTATATCCACACCTTAACAAACATCCCTTCACACGGCAACTGTTCAGCAGAATTGGGTCTGCAATATCATCCCCGAGCTCAAGCAGCTCATTCAGAATACCTTCCGACACAAATACATCATTATTTTGCACCTTCCCTCGAATCCCACCCAGGGATTCATCATATGCCGCAGTGTTCCAGAATTCTTTCTGATGCGAGGTGTAAGCAGTGCATGTAGTTGTGATTGTTGTATATATTCTCGACCTCATCAAATAATCAATGATCTCATCACAATCCTTGGTCAGTTTATTCTTAGATACACATGCCCTAATGTTGTGCATGTCTCCGGCCTTCAGGTCTGTCTTAGATTGACTTCCAGAAACAGCTTCAGCCACAGGTGGAACTGATGAGCTTTCCAATTGAGCGGGTTCCATTGCTTAAATTCTGCAGAATGAACATTATGCACATTAGAAACACATCCACTGATCGTAACACACAGTTAAAATCTGCAGATTAACATAAACGTTCATATATAAAAAAAAAATTATCATTCTATCACGTGCGAACTGAGCACCACCACGCACGTGATGAGAAGCCTACGTGCGAAGTGGTTGGAGGTAAAAAACTTTAAATTTAATTGAAAAACAATTCACTTCGCACGTGATGGAAGCACCACGCACGGATTGGAATTCACTTCGTGCGGCTGAAACTCATCGGCTTCATCGTCCCCACAGTTGAGTACGTGCGAGGTGAATCCCAGTTCGTACGAGCTGGACTTCACTTCGCACGGCCAATCATCAACAACGAAGAACAGTTTGACGATGTGTTTGACTCAAAACCCTCGATTTTCAGTGTATTTGTCTCGATTAAGTGGCTAGAAGTCATCTAACTAAGTCCACTAAGGTTCCTTTTCACTTAAATCTAACAAATTAACACGTGTAGATCTCAAATCTCAGTTTTAAAGATTGTTTGACTTTCGAACACAAAATCGACTATAACTCCAGATCTAACCGTTGGATTGAGACAAAAATTATACCAGAATGTTCACGAAGCAAAGGTGTTCAAGAATCGTGGATCGAAAAACTCTTTTCTCACAGGAATCAAAATCACAAACGAGAGAGAATGCAAGTATACTTTAGAGAATATTAACGGGTACTGAATAACACGCACGGGACGAGTATATATACCCTGTTCCACTTCGTGCGAAGTGGATTCACTTCGCATGACGTTATCCAACAAGACCATACGAAGTGACTGACCATTTCGCACGTAGTGGTTCTTACCTCGTGCGAGTTCGATCTTACTTCGCACACATTAATCCATTTCGCACGGCCTGGTCATTCACTCCGCACGGATTGATTCACTTCGTGTGAGTTCACTTCTTCACATAGAATTAGCCTTTTTCTCAATTATCCTGTACTCAGCACACAGCTGTTAGTAACTTCAATACAAATAAAAACATTTAAGCACATGCAAACACAAGAAATTATATATATATATAGAAAATAAACATACCAACAGAAATGAGAAATCACCAAAAATCTTTTTGTATTTTTCGGATAAAAAAGGAAAAGGAAAACGCAGAAGTAAACTATTAACGAATTAAAACCTAAAGCACAGAAATTAAAATACTAAGAAAATTGCAGGAATAAAATTACTGAAATTAAATCTTTTTGTGAGAAGGTTCCAAGGTGGAATCAGTACCAGCACATCAATACTCAGTAGTCATTCATTTCAGAACCTTGGGCATAGACATATTCTCTCACACTCTGTCTGTCAACCTAACTTTCCTCAGATAATGGCAGATTTTGTTTCAACATTTTCAGATTATCTAGAACTGAGTACATGGTTAAGACTATCTCCTTTTAAAATCTCACAGTGTTTTGACATACTCAGTTGAATGCACAACTTGATTACCCAGCCACCATGCTTATGTGCTTTGTGATTTTGTCAACGCATTTTATGCTCTTTGACATGGAGGTCAATTTTTCACCTCTCTAGACATTTTTCTTGCTGAGCTTTTGTCAATGCATTTTATGCTCTTTGACAATTCACCACTAATAGATCAATGTAGCTTTTGTCACTGCATTTTATGCTCTTTGACAATTCAACATTGATAGATCAATGTATCTATTTCTTTTGACATCTCAGATTGGGGTCAATTTTTCACCCTCTTTTACATTTTGCTCATTGTCATCTAAGCACATTTGGCATGGTAACAGGTGTGTGCACCAGACTAAGTTAGTCTCAACTGATATTGACTTGTAGACTTGGAATGTCTCGATAGTGTGAATCTTTGTAGGATTTCCACATGCATAACCACTTATCAGCCTAGACTCTCATCATATGCCTTACACGCCATCTGTTTCTCATCTGATTTGACTCAAATTTTCAGACAGTTTTCTCAAGAATATGTACATGCCTTCAGTCCTAATTTTACTAGACATACTTTGTATTAAAAGCCAGTGTACCATCATTTTCCATTTGAGTTGGATCAACTTCTCATTTTTGTTTTTCTGATTTTTTTTGTATTTTCAATGTTTTCTGATTTTTTTTGTATTTTCTAAGTTTTCTGATTTTTTTTGTATTTTCTAAGTTTTCTGATTTTTTTGTATTTTCTAAGTTTTCTGATTTTTTTGTATTTTCTAAGTTTTCTGATTTTTTTTTTTGTATTTTCTAAGTTTTCTGATTTTTTTTGTATTTTCTAAGTTTTCTGAACTATCTCCCCCTAAAATACCAAAGAAACTAAAACCTAAGAAAATAGAAACGCAAAGACACACAGAAAATAAACGGAAAGACAAACGTGATATAGCCACACAGAAAATAGACACACAGTCACAAATACGAGTAAGGACACTAAGTCGAATCATCAGGGACAACCTCACACTTGGTTTTCATCCCGTTTTCATTCACTAAGAATAGAAAGCGGGGTTTATCAAATGCCTTAGTATACAGGTCTGCTTTTTGAAATTCGGTTTGAATAGACATTACATCGATTAATTTCTTTTCCCAGCAGTCCCGTATAAAATGGTATTTGATACCAATGTGTTTGGTCTTAGAATGTTGTACTAGATTCTTAGTAATTGCAATAGCAGCAGTATTATCAACAAAAATGGGAGTAGTAGAGAATTGCAAACCGTAATCCCGCAGTTGTTGTTGGATCCAGATGACCTGAGAACAGCAGCTTGCCGCCGAAATGTATTCAGCTTCACACGTAGAGAGCGCAACTGCAGTCTGCTTCTTACATTGCCAAGTTACAAGACGTGATCCAAGAAATTGGCAACCTCCAGATGTAGACTTGTGGTCCTTCTTGCATCCTCCATAGTCAGAATCACTGTAGGCCGTCAACACAAAGTTGTCGTCACATGGGTACCACAGTCCAAGATTGGGAGCATCCTTCAGATAGCGAAAGATCCGTTTGACAATCATCAGGTGCTTGACATTGGGCTTGGATTGGTATCTTGCCATCAGACACGTAGCAAACATGATATCTGGTCTGGATGCAGTGAGATACATCAAGGAACCAATCATCGCTCGGTAGAGAGACTCATTCACCAACTCCCCCTCAGTATCTGGAGACATGCCGTGATTGACTGGAAGAGGTGTGGCAGCAGGCTTTTCAGTAGACATTTCGAATCGGGCAAGAATATCCGCAACATACTTCGACTGATGTAGGAAAATTCCAGCCTCGGTCTGCTCCACTTGAAGTCCAAGAAAAAATTTCATCTCTCCCATTGAGCTCATTTCGAATTTTTCCTTCATAATCCTTGCAAAGTCTTCACACAGAATCGGATTGGAAGAACCGAAAATGATATCATCCACATATACTTGCACCAAGATCAAGTTTTTATCATCACCTTTGATAAATAATGTTTTGTCGATGGTTCCTCTCCGGTACCCATTATCAGTCAGATATTGAGAGAGGGTCTCATACCATGCTCGAGGTGCCTGATGAAGACCGTATAACGCTTTATTCAGCAAGAACACTTTGTCGGGATGGATCGGATCGACAAACCCCGGAGGTTGATTCACATAGACTGTCTCTTGAATTTCGCCATACAGGAACGCACTTTTAACATCCATCTGATAGACTTTAAAGCGTTTGTGCGAGGCAAAGGCGAGAAATAAGCGGATCGCTTCCAGCCGAGCGACTGGAGCAAACACATCAGTGTAGTCGATGTCAGGAATTTGTCTGAACCCCTGAACAACGAGCCTTGCCTTGTTCCTGACAATCACCCCCTGATCATCTCTTTTGCACTTCAGAACCCATCTGCAGCCAAAAGATTTAGCTCCCTTGGGTTTGTTCACTAAGCGCCATACATTTAACTTCTGAAATTGAAGCAACTCTTCTTGCATAGCATTAATCCAAGAATCATCCTTGAGAGCTTCAAGATGATCCTTTGGTTCAATCTGGGAGAGAAATCCCGAACATAGACATTGTGTAAAATCCACAGACTGAACCAAATTTGCACCCAGATCCGAGAAGTCTTGCATCAGCTTTAATCCCGGTGATTCTGAAATTTGAGAACCTGATAGCGTTGCCACTTGCCTCCTGGTTTGAACATGAGAATTCGGATCGCCAATAATTTGTGCAGGAGGATGGTTTCTATCAACTCTACTTGATTTCTGCAACTGAGCTTCTACATTAGTTTCCAGATTAGTAACCACGGGTGTCTCCTCAAGTGTTAACGTTTGATCATTGGAGGAACTCTCACCCTGCGACCCCTTGTCTGGTGGAGTATGCGGCTCATCTTCAGAATCAGAATCAGCATCACTTAGAATAGGTATAGCAGTACTCGAGGGCAGGTTTGATGGGGCACCGTCAGAAGAGTTGTGAAGATCATATAACATTTGTATTGCAATATCTTCTTCTAAGGCGACTGGTGGCAGGTTGAATGAGTCAAATAGATTATCATAGTCAAACAGCCAGGCATCACCATTTTTTGTCGGAGGAGAAGAATTTCTCTGTACATCCACTTCAAACCACTCTTCCACACAATTAGACGTTAAGTTGTAAACCCTCTTGTTCGGAATGCTGTATCCCAAGAAAAACCCTTTTTCTACCTTGGAACTGAACTTTCCCTCTGCTTCCCGTTTTAGCATAGTGCACGGAGCGCCAAACGGTTCAAGATGGCTAATATTCGGTTTCCGGTTATTCAACAGCTCATAACATGTCTTTCCTAATCGTTTGACCACTAAGACCCGGTTAAGTGTGTAACAAGCATTTGCGACAGCTTCGTTCCAAAACCTTACGGGCAAAGCAGAGTCAGCAAGCATGGTGCGTGCTGCCTCTATTAAGGTCCGATTCTTCCTCTCAGCCACTCCATTCATTTGAGGAGTGTATGCGGCGCTGAACTGATGTTGGATACCTTTTTCGTTACACAGCTTTTCCATCTTCTGGTTCTTGAACTCGGTTCCATTATCTGAGCGAAGCTTCCTGATCTTCAACTTATAGATAGTCTCTAACTTGTTGATCATGACCTCTAAGGTCTCGAATGTCTCAGACTTCTCTTTTAAGAAGAAAACCCAGGAAAACCGCGAGTAGTCATCAGTCACTACCAGACAGTATCTATCTCCATGAATGCTCTTGTACCGCACAGGACCAAATAAATCCATGTGAAGTAGTTCAAGTGGAATTGAGATGGAGTAATACTTCTTCAACTTGTGGGGCTTCTTCGTCTGCTTACCCATTTTACATGATACGCACTTGTCTGGCAGATGGAAACTCTTCAAGTTGACTCCCGTGACCAGCTCATGATGCACTAAGTGATTCATCTTTCTCAGGCTTAAATGACACATCCTCTTATGCCATAACACTGAATCCTTCTCAGTGGCCTTTGTGAGAAAACATTGGTGTTCTACATCTTTCACCGAAGCATTGGACATATCCAAGACATAAAGGTCATTGTGTCTTGGAGTTGACATTAAGATCATGTCTTCGGGAATTTGGTACTCCTTCTTTAGCACATAGCACTGTTTGTCATCGAACATCACCTTGAACTCTTTATCACAAATTTGGGAAACTGACAGCAAATTGTTTGCTAGCTGCTCGACATAATTGACTTTGTCAAAACTCACCCTCCCATTAGACAAGAAACCTTGAGCTGTGATGTGACCTCCCTTATCACCAGCGAAACTGACATACCCTCCTTTTATTTTTCTGACGTTTGAAAGAAGGCCCAGATCGCCTGTCATGTGCCTGGATGCTCCACTATCAACAATCCACGTGTTATACCGGCGAGCACCCTGCACAAACAAGTAAAGGGTTAGTTAGCATTGGGAACCCAAGCCCGAATGGTCATGGGTTTCCCATCTTCTCCAACAACTTGCACATTAATCCACACACCAGTAGCTTTGGAGTCTACATTGGTATCTGGACTACTGGATGGTTTAGGTTCAGATTTTGTTGTCCATCGCAAGTCTGAACGGGGAGGAGTCTTATGATAAACACTGGAAGTGTTAATGACTTTATGTATAGGCTCCTTCCCTTTCACACTTACCTCAGGACTCTTGGGTTTACACGAAGTTTCCCCAATTGTTCTTTTGAGCTGAGGGGGGTCAGTTGATTTCTGATTAACTTGATTAAACATTTTATTTTTCTGAGCAGGTTCAGATGAATTAACTTTTCCCCTAGAGCTCTGAGGCTGTTGATCACACTCATAACTGAGGTGACCAGGTCTCCTGCACACATAGCAAACCCGGTTAGAGTAAGATTTGGAAGGTGTATGTGGCTCCTTCGGTTCAACTTTACCTTTGGGTTGCACTCCTAAACCACTTTGTTTAGGTAAGATTTAGACTTCTTCATAAGGACGGGTTGCAGGAGACTTTGCACCCTCCTTCTCAATGGTTCGAAGTGCGGCTTGAACATTTTGCATTAAGGAACCTTGACCAGAAGAACTGCCCAGAAGCTTTCGCATACCTGGTTCTGGTTTTTCTTCTGGTTTAGGCTCTTTTCTCTGAGGCTCACCAACTTTCTCCTTCATTTTTAAATTTGGTTTTGAAGTTGAAGCAGAAGGTGTATCAACTTTGGGAGCAAGTTGGTCAGCTTCAGCGAAGACATCAGATTGCACCAGTTGGTTTAAGACTGGTGGTGGACATTTCGAATAGGTCTTCGTGTCTTTCTCCTGAACAGAACCTTGTGGTCTTCGGTCGATTATGTGTTCAAACAAATATGATGAAGTTGAGTAACTTTTTAATTTCTGATTTAAAGTATCATAATCGACCTTGGAGCTAGCAAGTTCCCGTTTTAGAGTATCAATCTGATTAATGTAGAAAACAATAGCATCCTGTTTGTTTAGCAAAACTACCTCTAGTTCTCTAATCTGTTTGTTTTGACTTTCAATTTTATCTTTTAAAGTCTTTTCTCTACCCTTAATGATAGAGTTTTCATGCAGTTTAGAGGTTAGCTCAGTGACTTGAGATTTCAAGGATACTATGGTCTTCACATAATCATTACACGACACACAGGGAAGACCAGGTGTAGGATTTACTTTGACATCAGCTTGTCCAGTCATGCACGCCTTTGGATTTTCTGGTTCAGGTTGAACAGACACTGGCGTTGGTTCGGCAGCTGGCTCAGAAGTTGATGCCACATTTTGCTCGTCAGTGGGCAGGACAGACTCTTCATCATTGACCTCGTGGACACTGTCTGCCTCAGACTGAGAGTCGTCATTCAGATCTAGAACACTGGCCAGGTTGGTTTCAGCAACTTCAAACGCATCCGAATCTTGGAAGTGTACTGACCAGTCAATCCCCTCATCCTTTTGTACTACCACCATTGCCTTGGATGATCCCTCATGAGGTGACTCAGCCTTCTTAGGTGTGGTGGTATTTGACATTTTGCCCGGAGAGGTTCTGAAGGGATACTTGGGTCCTGAGTTCTTAGGCTTTTCACATTCACGTGCAAAATGACCCTTTTCACCACAATTGTAGCAGGTTACAGCTGACTTGTCAAAACCCAGCTTCGTATCTTTGGTTGCAGTAATCTGCATCCCCGTTCTCTTCACTAAGGCTTTGGCTCTCCTTACCAGGTTGGCATATGACCATAAGATATCTTGACGTTCCATCTCATCGTTGTCAATTTGGTCATAGTCTTCCTGTGTCAGATAGGCGTTCCCAATCTTTCCCTTGAGCAGATCATCGTATGAAGTGACCAATGCACTAAGCATTCCCATATGCTCCTGAACTTCTTCAGTGCTGCCATGTTTGAAATTTTCAGTGTTTAAGGCAGGCATTGACGTTTTGCTTGAAGGAGCGGAATAAGGTGGTCCACTTGGAGTTTCAGAAACAGACTTGCTTGAATGACTGACATTAGAAGTAAAAGCTGTCTGCAACGGAGCATTGGATGAGGTGGCTGGAGAAGCAATGGGTCCAGAACAGTATAGCGATGGATTCTGCACATAGCTGCTTAGTCTGTCTAGATTTTGCTCTTCTTGTTCATGCTCTTTAAGTTTGGTGATGAAGTCATTTAGGTCCATTCCTTCAAATCCCTCACCATTCTTCAAGATCATGATGAAAGGCCTCCAGCTCTTTGGTAGTGCCTTAGACAGAGTCTCCACTTGTTGACGTTCGGAAATCTGCACCCCCAGACTATCCATTTCACTGAGAAGAAGGTTGTATCTGTTGATCAGATCTGGAAGTTTCTCATTTATGTATGACGTGAAGTGATCAAACTCCTTCCTTAACTGAGATGCCTTTAGCTCCTTCAGAGATGCATTCCCCTCATTCCTCTTTTGTAAGGCGTTCCACAGGGAACGTGACGTTCTGTATCGTCGGAATTGATGAAAGATCTCATTCGGAATAGCTTGAATAAGATAGGAATAAGCTTTCTTCTCCGCATCATACGCCTTACGTTGATCATCACTCATTTGATCATAGGAAACTTCAATGTTTCCTTCTCCCTTTGGCACAACGTAATCGGCAGAGATGGCACGATGTAACCTAGGATCTACTCCATCAATAAAGATCTCAAACCTTGGTTTCCAGAATGGGTAGTCTTCCATGGTTAGTAGTCGGGGTACTTTATTAATGCCTCCCTGTTCATTGTCCATTATTAAGTTACTTAATGCGGTTATTGTTTGTTTGGCAGCCATTGCACTCATGTCAGACATTTTAGAACACTTCGTACGGAACGAAGAACACTTCGCACGATCACAGCGCACTACGCACGAAGTTAAAGACCTACGTACGGAATGACTCGAAAACACACAGACTGTAATACGCACGAACTGACAACCTAGTACGCACGGATTGCAACGACTACGCACGGAGTACTTAAAAATATTTTTAAAGGAAAAATTATCACACAGACTCAACACGCACGTAATGGATTTACCACGCACGCGTTGAATATCTACTACGCACGGAATGAACACACAGCTTGATGAAGATTCTAGATGATCTACGACACTACGCACGCACTAAGGATCACTACGAACGCACAGGGAATCACTTCGTACGAGTAAAACTCAAACAGTTAACGTAAAAACACGACCTTTTTAACGCAAAACGACCTATTTTCGACCTACTAACCGGTTTAAAAACGACGAAAAGGACAAACACACAGGCCTAATCGACACCTAGATCCCGAAATCCTAAAGAAAAGTGATCAATCAAAGCACAAGGCTCTGATACCACTTTGTAGGACCGGCTGGGGGACGGGGTTCTAAACTAAACTAAAACACCCTAATGCTAGGACTGATCTAGGATGAGAAATAGCGCGGAATTCTATTTCCCAAACCTCCTAAGGATTCTAAGATCTGCTTAGGTGTCCGGCACACAGTAACACACAGAGTAGAAACAAGAACACACTCTAAGAACTCACACAGAGATGCTTAAGGTTGCCCTTGATTTTCGTATTTATCACTAAGATTGCGAATTAGTAGGCTTAAGGTCTTATGAGGTCGATTACAAAGGCTTCCGTAAAGTACTTGATTGATTCGTCGATTACGTAGGCTACTCGCTCGATTCCCCGCGCTAATAAGCGGTTAAGGAGTATTTATAGAGTAATTAACTTCAGTACGCACGTGATGCTATTCACTGCGCACGTAGCTAGTCCAGTACGCACGTACTGGTTATTTTAATAATAATTAATTAGATTTAAACCGACCTACTCACTACGTGCGTAGTCAGCTCCACTACGCACGTAGTGAGCATGACTTCGCACGTGGTGATTTCTCACACACACTTAAACTTCCAAACACACATCAACACATGATTAAGTACTTGTAAGCTTAAGATAATCACATAGAATCACTAAGAATGTATAAACATGCAAACCATTAATCAAAACACATTTGAATAAACATTTCAAGTAAACATGTATATATATTGGATTGATAAGAACTAGGGATTTACAATTATGCATCAACAGATTCGCAAATATAACGCTTCCGCAACTCTATCGAATCCTAAGCCTCCGACTCCATCAACTGCCAAACCAACAGTGGTCACGAAATTTCCGACTAGGCTAATTGTTTCTAAATCTATCCCCTCTAGACAAAATATTAAACCCACTTGGGTACCTAAGGATAGATCACTAGAAGTTTCACCACCAAAAATTGAAATAGTCACAACTCAACCACTTCTAGGAACTAACAATCAAGGACCCATTCATATATGGGGACCTAAACGTGCTTTACTCTTTTTTTGCAGGTGTCTCACTTGTGGTACCTGGACTCCGGTTATACCAAGCATATGACTAGCAACAAAAGTCTTCTAAAAAATTATGTTCCTAAGTACTCCGGGAATGTACGTTTTGGGAATGATAATGTTGCACCAATAATGGGGCACAGAGACATAGAAAAGAAGCACATCAAGATCAAGAAAGTCTCCTATGTTCAAGGGTTGGGGCATAATTTGTTTAGCATCGGAAAGTTCTGTGACAAGGACTTGGTAGTAGTGTTCAAAAAGAACAAATATTCTGTGATAACTGAAATAGTGGATGAATTGCTGGCAGGCTCTAGGAAATATAACCTGTATTCCATTGATTTGGAGAAATACGACTCCCCTACCTCTGTATGTCTACTGTCCGAAGCTTTAACAGATCTTACTTGGCAATGGCATAGAAAACTCTCTCCTCTGAACTTTCAAAATATTAACAAGCTAGTCACAGGTGACTTGGTGAGAGGCATTCCCAAGTTAAGATTCAAAAAGGATCATCTATGTGAAGATTACACAATAGCATTGCTTCATCCGTAATATATACGGGACCAACACTCTCCTTATTCACCCTCTTGGAATATAGTACATAGTTAATACTGATCCATCGTCTCAATTCACCGCGTCTATTCGTATTACTATGTTGGTGGACTTATCACGGATCTCGCCTTGAAACCACAACATTATTATGAACTAAAAATGAGTATACACTAGCTAGTGCTCCCACTCATTTTTCTAGACAAACTGTTTTTCCACAAACCCTGAAAAACAAGTCTAGTCTTTCTAATTTTATTACATCATCTAAACTTGGAGAACTGGATTAAACTCTTGGTTTCTAGATGTATAAAATTACCTCGTAACCACACTTGGTTACATTGTAGATGTATAGTTGCTTTTCTAATCCAAGAAATAGACTGAAATAATAAACCCTTTTGTTTACATCATCTCGCAAAACAAAAATTAGATATCTAGTGTAAAAACACTTATCTAATAACCTGTTTACTATTTCCAACACAAAACACCTTTAATATGTTAATATTTGTGATATTGAATTTCAATATATAATTATGACCTCCTGGGACTACTCCATTTACCTGGACTTATTTTGTATCCACAAAATTCCCGTCATTAAGATTATATATTTCCTTGAAAGACAATAAACTAGTAATTTCCGTGCTTCTCTAAGCGCTTACTTGTTTCTACGCGAATATATATACATGTATATTAATTTATCTGGAACTTGATAAATGTCTTAGCGTAGGTCAATTGCTTCCACTAACTATTATGAAAACAAGGCATTACTTAAAACACCTTATTGACTTGGTCAAACTTGATACAAAAGTCAAAAAAACTGATTTTAAGTATGAATCTAAAACTTAGATCTCAAGTAAGAATTTTAAAGTTACCGAAACCTTAAACATGGATTTTCTAATATCCACTATTTTCTATTACGGAAATGTTGGAGTATGCCCACTAACGCACGTACGCCATAAGTATCACTACCGATGATGTATGAGCCTATTGGGTCACACACCGGGGAACTATCTCGACAGCCTAATAAGTGGAGGGACCAATGGTGTCAAAATGGAAAAGTTGGTGAGCAGGCAAGTTACGCGGCGCGGTCTTTCTTACGTGACGCGGAGCTTCCGCGGCGCAGAAGTTAACGATTACGCGACGCGGAACTCTGACAGACTGCATGCAACTTTTAGTCATTTCAACCTCCACACATGCCCAATGCATGTCCGACTTTTTCTGGAGACTGAGGCCTGCCAAGGGAACTGAAAAGGCATCTTGAGTCTTTAAAAAGAACCCTTTTGTCCTTGCTTTTTATCCTTTTGCCAAAAATCCACAACACACTTAGTTTGAGAGACTTTTAGAGTGTGTGTGTGTACTCCAGAAGATAGATCCGAATTTCTGCAAATTCTTGGCTGTTCTTGAAGGGTTTCAAGGCTTTGAAGATCCTTTGAGCTTGCTAGTACAATGAGGTGGTACAAACCCGGGGTGGACTTCAATAGAGGAAGCCTATCTTGGTATTCAAGTATTCATCTCTTCATCAATCATTTTCTGGAGCTTAGGAGCAGGGTATAATCTCTATTCCTTCTCTCTTTCATGTTGCTTAAGCTAGATATAGAGATTGGTCCATGGTTTGGGGTTTTATGCTTTGTTTTCTTGTACTTTATGCTTTGTTTGTTGTACCTTGGTGCTTCCGCTGTGTACATAGAACCCCAACAGTGGTATCAGAGCCACCTCTATACTACTTTTGCACATGGTGGCCTGAAAAACCCGAAAATAAAGTTTTCTGTTTTCTGTTCGTCGGTTTCCACGGCGCGGAACCCTTGGTGTTACGCGGCGCGGAACTGCACTGTACAGATTCTGTTTTTTAAACCTTGTTTTAAACAAAAATTATTTTTTGGGGTTTTGGCACTGAATTTTGGTTTCTGGAATTTTTTGTCCAGAAATTAAAATTTAGTTTTATTAAGTTGCCTTGTATAATGGTTGGTGTATTTATATGTGGATTATTATTTTGGCATGAAAATGGTAATTGCATATACTTACATTATGTATTTATGAACATGTTTCATCAAAAATGGTTTGGTGTTACTAATGCATAAGTACATGAGATTTTTAGTGCCTTGAGTGTTTTTGTAAAAATCTTAACCATTATACATAAGTTTACATGGTTTTGTGTGGCACACCATGTTGTTGTTGTTGTTGTTCATTAGAGAACTTTGTATGTTCTAGTGATGTTGGTAACCCTAGAAAATGCCCTAGACCTTGTGGATGTTTGGTTGTATGTTTTATTATTATTCATTCATTTGGTGACTTTTTTGTCACAATGGTTTGTAATAATAATTTATTTATTTATTTGGTATGTAATTTGTTTTGTGGCTTGCATGCCATTTAAATATTCCATGTTATGTATTTGTACTATAAAATAGGATTTGTGGCTTGCATGCCATTTATTTAATTTTCTATGTAATTTGTAATATGGAGCAACCATCGGGAGTCCTTGGAGTGACGTCTTGGCGAACACGAATCCGGAAGGCCCAATGGAGGTGGCGGATATAGTGGGAGCACATCCAAGTCAAGGAGTTTTGTCCTTAGATGACTTGTTTTTCCTGTAGTGGCTCACGGGAAAAACACAAAGGTTTTAGGGGCATGATTACCAACTTTGTGTATGCGTGTGATGGTTTTATTATATATTGTTTATGCATGAGTTGTAGGACTATTGCATGCTAGACAGTTTTTGATAAATAATAAAACCCAAGAGTTTTAAAAATGGTTTAACAACTCTCGCGCGCTCACTTGATTAACATACGGATTTAAAATTGGTTTAGTATCCGATTAGTGAGAACTTTTGGTTATTGTCACTTTTGTTAATCAAACTCAAAATTGTTTTTTAAACTGGAAAACTAAATCCCGTTTTCTAAATGTAAATCGCACACCACCCATAAGATGACACCGCCCGAATCTAGCCGTGTAAGGGTTGATCGTCGAGCTCTAGCCGAGATTGCCTTTGCATGAGCTGTGTGGAAGACGCGTGGGGCAACTCGCAAGGTCGATTGTCGAGCTCTAGCCGAGTCGACCATTGGGCTAGAGTACCACCGTGTATCTTGATGGTTGATTTACGATTTCAAATCAATATTTCATATGGTCGTCGAGCTCTAGCCGAGGTCATGTAAAATATTACTTTGGGATTGGTGTGGAGGGATCAAACATGCCGAACTTGGCACAATGGTTGTCAAGAGGGATCCCGCAAGGAACTAAGAGTTGCAATAATGGATTGCAATCGGTCAATGGTTGCCGGCCTAAATAGCTTTGCCACGTGATCCGCGGAAAACCCGTCACGGTGCAAGGTGAAATAAGGTTCTTAGCCCTTGTTAAAATAGTTGTTTTTCATTAAAGATTTTGGGATAATTATTTTAACGAGGATTTCAATCAAACTAACCAAATCTACTTTGCTTTTTATAGATGGCATCATCTAGCACCAACCACACCACGTCAAATATATCCTTAAGAGTGTTTCTCGAGAAGGATAAACTCGATGGGACCAATTTTATGGATTGGTCATGGCAACTAAGGATAGTCCTTCGTCATGAGGACAAGTTGGCCACCATTGAGGAACCCATCCCCGAGGTCCCTGCATCCAACGCGAGTAGGGTCGTTAGAGAGGCTTATGAGAAACGCCTTAAAGACATCACCGAGGTTACTTGCCTCATGCTAAGCACCATGAACTCCGACTTGCAAAAGTCTATGGAGCACTTGAGTGCTTACGACATGATGCGCGATTTGTCGGACATGTTCCAACAACAAGCCAAGCAAGAGCGGTATGGTTGTCTCAACGACCTTCTCGGTTGCCGGTTGCAAGAGGGCGGGAACGTGTCCCACCATGTTCTCAAGATAAAAGCATTGGTGGAACGCCTCGAGAGGTTGGGGTTTGCCATCGCGAGAGAGATGGCGGTAGACTTGATTCTACGGTCTCTCCCACCGTCATATGATCAATTCGTTGTGAGTTATCATATGCACGGGATGGACAAATCCCTAATGGAGCTGCATGGTATGTTGTGGACTGCTGAGTCCAACATGACCAAGTAAAAGGCCTCCACCTCCGTTCCCGTCTTGGCCATCAAGGAGGGTGAGTCCAAGAAGAGGAAGAAACCGGCCTCTACCCCGAAAGGGAAAGGCAAGGGTAAGGTTGGGGCTCCCAAGCCGAACCCTGCCCTGGAGCCGAAGCCGAAGGGACCTATCCCTCAAGCTAAGACTCCGGAGGAGGCGATTTGCTTCTTCTGCAGGGCAAAGGGACACATGCGCCAGAGCTGCCCTAAGTACCTAGAGGGCCTGAAGAAGCTACGAGCTTCGGGAGCGGGCGCTTCTACTTCAGGTACGTTTGTGATTGAACTCCATCATACTTCTACATCTAATGGTTGGGTTTTAGATACCGGCTGTGGCACTCACATTTGTAATATGGTGCATGTGCTAAAGGGAAGTAGAAGGCTGAGAGATGGGGAGTTGGAGCTAACAATGGGAAACAAGGAGGTTGTCCCGGTGTTAGAGAAAGGGAGCTTGAAGCTTACTTTCAAGACCGGCTTTTCTATTATTTTGAAAGATGTATGTTATACGCCACTTGTGGCTAGAAATATTTTATCTCTTTATGCTTTGTATGACGATGGATTTTTGTTTAAATTTGAAAATGGTTTTATTCTATGCTTTAAAAATGATGTTTGTTATTTTAAAGCTTATCCATGTCGTGGTATATACGAAGCCGATGCATACATAGAAAATAATAGAGCAATCATGAACATTGATTCTGGATCCAAAAATGGTTTGGATAAGTTTTCCTTATGGCATAGCCGTCTTGGCCATATAAACAAGAAACGCATCACCAAGCTCCAATCGGATGGGATCTTGGAATCCTTTAACCTCGGGTCAAATGAAGTATGCGAGTCTTGTTTATTAGGCAAGATGACTAAGTCACCCTTTACCGGTGTGGGTGAAAGGGCTAAATGCTTGTTGGAAATAGTGCATACGGATGTATGCGGTCCGTTCAAGCATATTACAAGGAAAAACTCAAGATACTTCGTTACGTTTACTGATGATTTCAGTAGATATGGATATGTCTACTTGATTAGGCAAAAGTCTGAGGCCTTTGAGGTCTTTAATACATTCCAAAACTGAGTCCAGAATCAATTGGGCAAGACTATCAAAGTACTTCGCTCCCATAGGGGAGGCGAATACTTGAGCTCGGAGTTTCGTGATCATCTAGTTAGTTGCGGGATTATTTCACAATTAACTCCTCCTAGGACGCCACAGTTGAATGGTGTATCCGAGCGGAGGAATCGGACATTGTTGGATATGGTCCGGTCGATGATGAGTCGCACGGAAGTACCCATAACTTTTTGGGGGTACGCTCTTGAGTCGGCTATTAGAATCCTTAACCTCGTACCGACAAAGAAGGTCCAAAATACACCTTATGAGATGTGGCATGGAGTTGCTCCTAAGGTCGCATATCTCAAGGTTTGGGGATGTCCTGCCTTCGTGAGACGAGAGGTAGAGGACAAACTCGAACCAAGGTCTGAAAGGTGTTACTTCATTGGGTATCCAACCGGAGGCATGGGATATATATTCTACAAGCCTTCCGAAAACAGAGTGTTTATTGTGAGAAGGGACGTGTTCCTTGAAAAGGAACTCATATCCATGCAATCGGGTAAGAGGATTGATCTTGAAGAAATTCAAGAACCCAATGGGGAAGGGACAAGTGTCAGCACTAGCAATCAACCCGAAGTGGTTGAAACTGAGCAAAAGGATGCGTCGGTACCTGAAAACACTTCATTAATTCCTCGTAGGTCCGGTAGACCACGTCAAGAGCCAGAGAGATATGGGTTTCTCATATCTGAGGGAAATGACTTATTGGTGGATCATGATGAACCGACCAACTACCGGGAAGCCGTAGCGGGCAGTGAGTCTGCTAGGTGGAAGGAAGCAATGGAGAGTGAGATGCAATCCATGTCGGATAACCAAGTATGGGATTTGGTTGATCCTACACCCGGGTGTAAGACAGTGGGATGTAAATGGGTCTTCAAGAAGAAGACCGGCATGGATGGATCTATAGATACCTTCAAAGCCCGACTGGTGGCTAAGGGTTTCACGCAAACTCATGGGATTGACTATGAGGAAACATTTTCACCAGTGGCCATGTTGAAGTCTATCTGAATATTCATGGCCGTAGCTGCGTTTTATGATAATGAGATATGGCAAATGGATGTAAAAACCGCCTTCCTTAACGGGAAGCTAAGTGAAGAGGTGTTTATGACACAACCCGAGGGTTTTGTACATCCTGAGTATCCTCATAGAGTCTGCAGGTTTAAGAAGTCTATTTATGGACTTAAACAAGCGTCTCGTAGCTGGAACCTGTACTTTGATGATAAAATCAAAGAGTTTGGATTTTCGAAAAGCAAGGATGAACCATGCGTATATGTCAGGGCTAGTGGGAGCGTTGTAGTATTCCTTGTCCTATACGTAGATGATATTCTACTTATTGGAAACGACGTCCCAACCTTGAAAGAGGTTAAAACTTTTCTTGGGAGTTGTTTCTCCATGAAGGACTTGGGAGATGCGGCGTATATCTTGGACTGCGGTTAAGAACATTCTCAAGTATATTCGGAGGACAAAGGAGATGTTCTTAGTATATGGTGGTAAGGAAGAGCTTAGAGTACATGGTTACTCTGACGCTAGCTTCCAAACTGATAAGGACGACTGCCGATCACAATCGGGGTTCGTGTTCCTTCTCAATGGTGGTGCTATAAGTTGGAGGAGCTCCAAGCAAGACACCGTAGCTGATTCAACTACCGAGTCGGAGTACATTGCGGCTAGTGAAGCAGCTAAAGAGGCGGTATGGATGAGGAAGTTCATCCAAGATCTTGGAGTGGTTCCTAGCATATCCGACCCTATTGAGATCTTCTGTGACAATGAGGGTGTGGTGGCTTTAGCTAAGGAACAAAGGGCTCATAAGCGGACGAGGCACATTCCTCGAAAATACCACTTCATCAAAGATGTTATTGAGAGTGGTGATATTGCCATGAGCAGAGTAGCATCGGAGGGCAATTTGGCTGATCCATTCACTAAACCGTTGTCACAAGCTGTTCATGATTCTCACACTAGAGATATAGGTGTTAGATTCGCTAGTGACTTGGTTTGAGTGTAATGTTTGGTTTATGTTTGATTTGTACTTGAATTTTGGGAACGCTAAGCAGTATTGTATTTCATACTATATTGATTATTAAATATGATTTAATGATACGCCGAGGGAAAATATTTTATGAATCCTTACTGTGTTCCATCTTAGCATGTTTAATACTTCCCAGAATGCTTTTTCATTCTAAATGTCCACAGTCGGTCATTCTTCAAGGGGAGGAAGTTTGAGATAAGGCTGAGGGAAGTGGTTGGTCGCTATCTAATAATGGATTAGATAAAAGAGACGCAACACTTCGCCTGTGCTTGCAATGGTCAAGTGATTGGACGACCCGTACCTGAACTTGCTTCATGGTTTCTGTCGCGAGTAAGTCAGGATGATAATATCATTTAGTCCTTAGACTGGAGATACATGTGTTCCAAAGCATGGATCTGCTTTGCCTTGATTGCTTTCAAACGCAATTCGTAACTGGCTGTTATAAAGGGAGTTTTTAGGTAAAGTATGGTGTATGTAGCGGAGCAATGTAGTCGAAGAGATTCGTTCCTCTAGTTTTAGAGAGATATCCTTGGGCCCCTCGATGATTGAGAGATGACGTAAAATGCATGGCCATGCTCAAGTTGCAATGATATTTGATCGATTGAAACTAGATTTTGGGTCACCATCAATCGAGATCGAGAAACATAATCGTGAACGATCTGGAGATTGACATTTAACCATGTCTCGTGTTCACACGGATATCGCGAACGAAGGGATAAATGATCTCTTATCTATAGGACCATTTCATAACTGATTCTGGATTTGGTTTTTGACAAAAACCCATACTGGCTTGGGGCAGAGATGCCTTACTAGAGGCCACTCTTTGTCTGTGGTCTTAGGGTACGGTGTGTCATGTGCAAGTGGGAGTTTGTTGGAGTATCCCCACTGACGCACGTACGCCATAAGTATCACTACCGATGATGTATGGTCCTATTGAGTCACACACCGGGGAACTATCTCGACAGCCTAATAAGTGGAGGGACCAATGGTGTCAAAATGGAAAAGTTGGTGAGCAGGCAAGGTACGCGGTGCGTTCTTGCTTAGGTGACGCGGAGCTTCCGCGGCGCGGAAGTTAACGATTAAGCGACGCGGAACTCTGACAGACTGCATGCAACTTTTAGTCATTTCAACCTCCACACATCCCCAATGCATGTCCGACTTTTTCTGGAGACTGAGGCCAGCCAAGGGAATTGAAAAGGCATCTGGAGTCTTTAAAAAGAACCCTTTTGTCCTTGCTTTTTATCCTTTTGCCAAAAACCCACAACACACTTAGTTTGAGAGACTTTTAGAGTATGTGTGTGTGTACTCCAGAAGATAGATCCGAATTTCTACAAATTCTTGTTTGTTCTTGAAGGGTTTCAAGGCTTTGAAGATCCTTTGAGCTTGCTAGTACAAGGAGGTGGTACAAACCCGGGATGGACTTCAATAAAGGAAGCCTATCTTGGTATTCAAGTATTCATCTCTTCATCAATCATTTTCTAGAGCTTAGGAGCAGGGTATAATCTCTATTCCTTCTCTCTTTCATGTTGCTTAAGCTAGATATAGATTTTGGTCCATGGTTTGGGGTTTTATACTTTGTTTTCTTGTACTTTATGCTTTGTTTGTTGTACCTTGGTGCTTCCGCTGTGTACATAGAACCCCAACAGGAAAATGGTTTATAAACTTTACATCATCACAAGTATGAAACACTTGTAAAGATTCTTATTTAAAACATATGAGTTCTTCTTGATTATAATCCCTATTACAACCAAACTCACAAATGTTTTTCCTTAAACACATCCTTAGAAAATAATGACTATCATTTTCTAGTGTTTTAATTCTAGTTCAAAACTTGAACTTGTTTTCATAAACACTTATAATTACTTGATTAGATAGGCTTTCTAATATGTGTAACACAAGCTGTGTTACCTCAAGTAATTCCATAAGTTATAGTCGAGCAATCAATATTAATCATATTATTAAAATGGCAACCAATGCAAAAAGACTAAAATACTAATAAGTCAAAAAACTTTGACTTGTTAGTCATCCTCTAGTCATAACTTGACTAGATGTAATCACAGGATGCGCGCAAGGATATATCAACCAATAATTCAAAAATGTTCTTAAAAGAAACCAAAAGTCTTAAAAGTAGTCATTACATATTCTAAAGCCAACAGTTCAAAATAGGTAAATATGAATTATAAATATCCTTCATCCGCACGCATCGTCTTTTTAGCATCCAAGGCATCCTTTGCTTCTTATTGACATATTTGCAATAAACGATCGCACATGTCAAAAACACCACTTATAAAAATAAGTTGAAAACAAATTACTGAAGTTAGTCAATGAAAGTACCTGTGGCGTTTCCGCCACCCTCGTGACGCTTCGGGCAATTGGCTTTGTAGTGGCCAACTTCACCGCACTTGAAGCACCGGTTCTCGGCCCTCGCTTTGTTCGTTTTAAACTTCTTGCCCTTGCCTTTGCCTTTGCCTTTTCCCTTGGCCCTGGATGCAAATGATCCTGGCTCCGTGTTACCCTTACCCCTGCCATTGCGCTCTTTCCTCTTCTTAGCAGCTCCCGTCTCCACCCCTAGGACATCCTTGGACTTATTACCCAGGTTAGACTCCGCTGTCTTAAGCATGGAATGCAACTCAGCAATGGATTTCTCCATGCTGTTCATGTTGTAGTTCACAATGAACGGCTTATAGTCGTCCGACAGCGAGTTAAGAATCAGGTCCGTTGCAAGCTGCAATGGGACCGGGTGTCCGAGCCTTTCCATGTGGTCCATGTACCCTTTTAGTTTCATGACATGGGTACTAACCGAAGTGCCCTTTGCCATCTTGCAAGAGTTAAGAGCCTTAGTGACATTGTAGCGTTCTGAATGAGCCTGCTCTTGAAACATGTCCCTCAGTTGGCGGATCATGTCATAGGCTGATGTATCCATCATGCTACTTTGCAACTATGGACTCATCATTGCAAGCATGAGGCAGCTTACATCTAGCGCGTCATTGACTCACTTCTGGTAAGCTTCCCTAACATCTGCCCTTGCATTATTGGCCGGGGAATTTCCCACTAGTTCCTCGAGGACGTACCATTTCCTCTCATGCCTGAGCACGATCCGCAGATTGCGCTCCCAGTTGAGGAAATTAGGTCCCGTAAGCTTATCCTTTTCTAGGATGGAGCGGAGTGAGAGGTTGTTTGTGTTGGTAATGTTTGCCATCTACAATTTTCCATGTAGACCAATTAGTAACACAAATAAGACTTTGCTAAATACAAATTCATATAAACCCTTAAATGATTAAGTATTAGCCCTAGGATCCTTATTTCACACGTGTTGGTGCACGGTTTGGGCACGACAATACCAACCCCGTGCTATATCAGGTAGGTAGGTTCCTTTACCAATCGTATCTAACTTGATACGACTCCTAGACCTTGTAGAGATCTTTAGATTAAACTATCTAAGTATGTTTATCTCTATACTAATTGCACTTTGGGCCCTTCACATCAGGGAATCACCAAAATAGACCGCACCACCTAGGACGGGGTGAACTCTGGCCCATCATATCAGGGAATCGCTAAGTCTTTTACCCCATCCCCACATCGGTTTGAACCCCAGTGTGCACGGTTTGGGCACGACAACACACCAAGGTACCGGGAGCAGGAAAGGTGTACCACTAGATAGGTAGCACTACTGGTCTAAGATTTTTATGGGTTTTATCCTAGTTGAAAAACTTGATTCCAGTTTTGTAAAACCATTTTAAAAACTATCTTGTTTTTAAAATAAACCCGTATATCTTAGTATACCTTGAACTAGGTACACAATACGTCTTATGACAAAACCATTTTGAAAAACAAACTGTTTTTAAAATGCTGTTACGACAATCATAAAATGTCAAATTTTATAGTGCTGTTGTCGTCCCAATTTTATCACATATGGTTTTACTTCTTGATTAATAAAAGACATTATTAATCACCTACTTCAATCTTATAGTTGCATGAAAGACATAAAATTAAAGCACAACCACGCAGTCAATAAAATGTTATAGTTTTGCCAACTATATCCTATGGGGTCAATCAAGGACAACTAAACTAGTTAGATCCCGTGGCTGGATCTAATGAAAGATCTCCTTGCTCCCACCGGCCTTTACACCTCCAGTCCTGATCCGAGCAACTCCGTTTGGTTCCTCCGTCTTGTAAAGTTCATCGTCCTTGGTTTTGGTTACAACTTTCTAATGTAGAATACATAGACCTATTCTATTACAATTACATTATAGAAAGGGGTTGTAAGTGGCACGCAGGCCTCCCCAAAATACTTTTACATTGCAGAAATGGGTTATAAGTGGCACGCAGGCCTCTCCAAAACCAAAAGAAATAAAGAAAGGAAAACAAAACAACCACAGGTCTAAGTTGGCAAAACCTATAACCTACATGTCCAACCATAACAAGAAATATACTGTTGACTTGTTTAAATCAAACATTTGCAGTTGACATGAAAAACTACAAATGCTATTTAAAAATACTAATGCATCTTTTAGCATACAAGTCAACTAATTCAATATATATCAATAATGTATATATACAACCACACATTTAAATATAAAGTAATAATAATGCATGTAAAACAACTTTTTCTCAATCCTTCTCAAATTAATCAGACCGTTAATTCAAGATGAGAAAAACATTTGACAAAACTTGTCAAACCTACTTTAATCAACAAAACTTATTGGTTTAATAACTATCATACCAAAATTGTGTTTTAAACTTAAAACACTTAACCGATTAAAGATTTATCTTTGTTTAATTGTATAACAATAATAATACACTATTATGGTTACTTATTATATTTTAAATCCAAAAATATAATAAAACTTGTATTTTAACTTAACGAGTTAAAATATCAACTGAACCATAATATATATATATATATATATATATATATATATATATATATATATATATATATATATATATATATATATAAGTATAAATACACCAATTTCCGGTATATAAAATAGTACTTATATATATAATATCTTGTATCATTATTTCATCCGAATTAATATCCCAATACATCATCTAAGTCCCAATGGGCCTAAACCCTTTCTTGAATTTACCTTATTGGGCCTTTAAGCCCATTAAGTTCGTTAAGTCCTTTTATATTCATATAAACCCACTTTAATTTAAAACATAAACAGTTTAAATTAAAAATAAAAGTTGGACCTTTTTATGAAATTAAAATTAACGAACCATTTTAATTCAACCCTCATCGGGCCGAATAGGGCTTATTGGGCCAAAATCCAAAACAACCGGTCGCGACCCGTGGTTCGCGCCGCTAACCGGGCCGAAATCCATCCTGGGCCGTGAAGCCCCCTTGGGCCATGGACATTTTGGGCCGTGAAGGCCTTAGGTCGTGGACCTTCCTTGGGCCTTGGTTCACTTCCCGGTTAACTTTTAATTCAAATCCCCTTTTATGCGTTTAACATATATATGTATAATAAATTCTAGAAAATTCCCTTATTATTCACAATTCAAAAAACTAAAACATAACTTGTTTTATTAATTTAAATTTTGAAATCAAGATTATCAACATAGAACTTGTTGATAAAATGGGATTTCTTTAAATTTAAGGTTTATCATTTTAATCTTAAACTTAACTAGTTTTTGATCAAAAACCTTAAATAATCCATATTAACACATTTGGTTAATATATATACATAATATATTCAAACACATAAAATTAAACCTTTTATAGTTTTAACCCTTTTTAACCAGTCAAATCTAACTGGTTTAACTTTTCAGGTTAAAATAAACCTAACTGGTTCTACTTTTCTGATTAAAATACAAAACTATAAAGTATACAATTCAAACAATAAACTAAGATTGGCTCAAGGCCTATCCCAAATTTTCAAAAAATACATATCAAACGGATAAACATGTAATTTTTTAAAAATATCCTAGTTATTGATTTAATCCTTAACCGGTCAAACCTAACTAGTTTACCTTTCTGATCAAAGGTTTAAATCTACAAACCTTATCTAAAAACAAACTGTTTTAGATAAACTGGGATTCAACTTAGACACATTAGATGTATGTATAAAACAGTTTGTTTTAGACAAACTGTTTTAGATAAACTGTGATAAATAATATCAAAAATACAATAATAACAGTTAATCCAACACACTGTGATAAACTGAGCCGAGGTTCTGATACCACTGTAGGGTTTTACAGGTCACAATTCAGACTTGAGTTATCCTGATTCATAACTAAAATGGCTTGAACCAACTCAGAATTGTATAAACATAATGAGTCATTATTTATAAAACGGAAAGAAAATAATAATCATAATCCTTAAAACCCTAAAGGATTAAAGATCTTAGTTTATCACAAGTGTGCATAACATATATATAAATTTCGATAGATACATGTGTGTGTATATGCATATAATCGAAAAACACATAACCATGACAATCAGGATAGTTTAAACTTGAAACAAGATAAACAACCAATCTAACATGTGTATCTGGAAATCGATATGTGTATATCCATACACATGTCCATCGATTTCTCCACAACCATCAAGAACATGTTATAAGAAGAAGATTATATGTCGGATTGCTCAATGGAAGTCCATTCGTAATGAGGTATACTAAGAATCCACTAGAAAGACTTGATCACACTTTGGTTCTTGATCTTCTTGGTGGATGAACACCAAAAATCTACTAACCCCCCACCCTTGGGGTCTTCGGCCGTCGATAATAAGAGGAGAGAGGAGACAGTTTGTAATTTTTTATTCTCAAATGTTAACCCTAATTTGATTGCATAAATCCCCTATTTATAGATAACTTATCTAGTTATCTCTAATTAGGAAACTTGATTTATACCTTATTATTAATATAAAATACATAACATATATATGTATATATATATATATTAAATATATATATTATTTCTCTTTAATAATAACAAATTAGTAATAACCCTTTTATGATAATATCCATGATATTAATCCTAAACGCAAATAATTAACAATATATATTTATTAACTAATAAATATATATAATCCTATTAATTAATTATATGTGGTTATTTTTAACTCTTTATACTGGTTTATGACTAACTGTCATAATACCTATCTCCCAAAGTGTGAATGAACTTCTTGAATTACGTACCCTCAGAGGTGCGACCCTTGGGTGTCTTATGGCATTGGGCGTGTAATCAGGGATCGACGGTTATGCACACAAATCCTATCAGATACTGCGCCACTTGTGACTCGCACTGGTTTTCAATATTTTGTCACTTTTATTGATGATTTTAGTCACTTTGTCTGGCTACATCCTCTCATAACTCGCGCTCAAGTTTTTGAAATGTTTGAAGTTGCGCTAAGGCCCGGCCCAAAGGCTTTGCAGCCCGTGCACAGGCCCAGGGCAGCATTACAACTAGGGGCATCATGTGATAAGCCCATCTTGTATATACCTAGGCTCATTTTTGTTTTAATTTTGGGGTTGGGCTTTGAGAGGTAATAGAATCTGTAGGATGTAAGAGGGGTGAGACCGTGAGGCGTGAGACGTGAGGCGGTAAAACAAAGACGACAAGGATACCAATCGACGCTAGGGCACCGTGAAGAAACCAATCGACGCTAGGGCACTGTGAAGAAACCAAATGACGACTCCAAACCGAAGAGGTGCAATGATTTCGAACTGTAAAGTACCCACCGCCACCGCCATGGTTAACTCTCATCTCTCTTACCGAAAGCTGCATTTCTCCAAACCATCTGCTTCTCCAATCGATTCCAATTTCTTCTATGATTTTATCGATTTACAAACCATCTGCTTTCTCCAAGAAACCATCTGCCATCGTCTACTCCGCTACGGCTGTTGCCTGTTGGCTTGTTGCCGTCGCCCGTCGGCCGTCGCCTACTCACCAAGGTATGACTATTTTGTATGTTGTTGACTTGTTGTCTATGTCGTTGCCTGTTCTGTTGCCTGTAGTTGTTTGTTGCCTGATTTTAGATTTTTAGGTTGTTCCTATTTTTTTTTTTTTGAAAAGCAAGTGTGTTCCTAATTTCCTATTTACAGATTTTAGTTGTTTCCTGTAGTTGTTGGCTTGCTTTCCTAATAGAAATCCGATTTTGTGACACTTGAAGCATCCAAGCATTACCATCTTTTCTTTTTAGGTAAAATATAAAGACATGAGTGAAAAAGCATTTTTTTTAAAAATTTAAAGTGAGTAAAATATAACTATTTTCTAAGTTGAAATATAGAGAATTAAAGATAAAATGTTAATAACGTGACATTGAAGCATCATTGTTTTATTCCATATGTAAATTTGCGTCTATCTCCATGTTCCGAAATAAATAGCTACAAAACTGTACTTTATTAAAAATATAGATTTACTGATTTTAGTTGTTGCCTGTAGTTGTTGGCTTGCTTTCCTAATAGAAATCCGATTTTTTTTCAGTATTGCATAATTAATCAAGAGGCTTTTATCTAAAGGCATCAAAGTTCAACTATACAACCTTTGAAGTTTGAAGGCTTGAAGTTTAATCAGGTTTTATCCTTCTAAGCTTGACTTTATATGCTTTGTTACTTGATTAGTTGATTGCGTACTTGCTTAGTTGCTTTGTTTAATCACTAACATGTCTCATCGATCACAACCATCCGGTGCACAAAATAGAAAACGTAAAAAAAGAGAGCAAGAACTTGTTAATTCATTACAAGGATCACTAAATAAATATTTTGTTAGACAAGATGTTCATGTTAGTGAAACAAATGTTGAAAAATATTCTCAAGTACCTACACATAATTCTGATGAGTTTATTGAAAATGATTAATTTAAGAACTTGGAATGAAACACGAGTGAGCTTAAGAAAAATCAAACACTAGATAAAGACTTACAAGAAATTATTAAAAAAGATACTGAACAATGGAAAGATGTTATGGTTAGAATCATTGATGTTGTCAAATGTTTAGCACAATGTAATTTGGCTTTTCGTGGAACAAATGAAAAAATTTATGAGAACTCAAATGGTAACTTTTTAGGTCTACTTCAAATGATTTCCGAGTTTGATCCCGTTATGAAACATCATTTCCAACTTATTCAAGATAAAAAAACTCATAATCATTATCTTAGTCATAAAATTCAGAATGAGTTAATTGAAATGTTGGCGTTAGAAGTAAAGAGTGCAATCCTAAAAAAAATCAAAGAAGCAAAATATTTTTCTATAATTTTAGATTGTACACCGGATGCAAGTCACAAATAACAAATGACTTTAATTATAAGATGCGTTGATATGGTAAGTGGTCCAATAAAAGTAGAAGAGTTTTTTCTTGAGTTTTTAGTTGTTGAAGATACATCTGGTTTGGGTCTTTTTAGTGTGTTAGAAAAAGCTTTAATTGATCTTGGATTAGATATAAATTGTGTGCGAGGACAAGGATATGATAATGGATCAAATATGAAAGGGAAGCACCAAGGTGTGCAAAAGAGATTACTTGATAAAAATCCTAAAGCTTTTTATATGCCATGTGGGTGCCATAGTCTTAATTTAGTTTTATGTGCCATGACAAATTCTTGCCATAAAGCGAAAATATTTTTTGGAACTTGTCAAACATTATATAATGTGTTTTCTAGTTCTACAAAGAGATGGAGCCTTTTACTTGAATATATAGATGAGTTAACTCTAAAATCCTTGTCCGCTACACGTTGGGAGAGTCACGTTGAAAGTGTTAAAGCTATAAAGAGCCAACTTTCTCAAATAAAAGAAGCTTTAATAAAATTAGCCGAAGTAAGTGATGATGGTAGAGTATGTAGAGATGCCGAATCTTTGGTGAATGGTGAACTTTCAAGTTTTGAATTTGTTTTAAGTTTGGTCATTTGGCATGAAATTTTATATCGAATTAATTTGGTAAGTAAGAAGCTACAATCTAAAGATATGCTTCTTGATATTGCGATAAAAATTTTGAAAGGATTGGTTCATTTTTTTGAAAAATATAGGGAAAATGGATTTGAGTCGGCTATTAGTGAAGCTAAAGAAATAGCCCATAGTATTCGAGTTGAACCTACATTTCCTAAAAAACGTATTTCTTATAGGAAAAAACAGTTTGATGAAATTCCAAATACCGAAAGAGAACAACAATCATCTCAAGAAGCTTTTAGAACCGATTATTTTCTTGTGCTAGTGGATATGGCTCTATCTCAATTGAAAACTAGATTTGAACAAATGAAACACTTTGAATCTATTTTTGGATTTATGTTTGATGGATCAAAGTTAGTTTCTTTATTTGACGATGAATTAAAAAAATGTTGTTTAAATCTTGAATTAGCCTTAACAAGTGGTGATGAATGTGATATTGACGGAAATTACTTGTTTGTGGAATTACAAATTTTGTAGGATATGTTACCGGATGCAGCATCTGAAGTGGACAACCCTTGGACATCTATTCGGATCATCGAGTTTTCAAAAAAAATGGACATGTTTCCCAACGTTTTACTAGCTTATAAAATATTGTTGATGGTGTCGGTTACCGTTGCATCAGCCGAGAGAAGTTTTTCAAAGCTTAAACTATTGAAGTCGTATCTACGGAGTACCATGACTCAAGAAAGATTAAACGGTTTAGCTATTTTGAGTATTGAAAACCAATTTCTTGGCGATATTAATTATGATAAAGTTATTGATGAATTTGCTTCGAAAAATGCGCGTAGACATCGGTTTAAGTAGTTTGTAATGGTTTAAGTTGTTTGAAATAGTTTGAACTTTTTCGAGTAAAGCTTATTACTTTTAAATTTTATGTATTTATGTTTTGTTATTTTCATATGTTGTTAAGTTTATAAATAGGGGCATTTTTATCCCATTTTGTACGGGGCATCCAAAATCATTGGACCGGCCCTGGTTGCGCTAACTTTGTTTCATCAAGCACATTTGTCTAAATTTTTCTAGGCTGATGCCTGTTCCACTACTGCTTATTTGATAAACCGGCTTCCATCTCCAAATTTCAATCATAAATCTCCTTTTCAACTTTTTTTCATATACAACCAACTTACACTCTTCTCCGGCACCTTTGGCTGTTTATGTTATCCTTATCTTGTCATCTTCGCGCCGACAAACATTCTGCTAAGTCTGTTCCATGTCTTTTTCTCGGATATGCTCCTAATTATAAGGGCTATCTCTGTTTTTTATCCTCTTACGTCCAAAACCTATACTAGCCAACATGTCACCTTTCATGAAACTACCTTTCCTACATCTCTCACAAACTCAACTCCTTCTGTTCCTTCCTATGTAACCATTCCTTCACCTATTTCTCTTTCATCTTCTCCTTCTGGGTCAGGAGCATCATCAACTATACCCTCTTCATCTTCCTCTTCTTCATCCTCACCATCTTCCTCCTATTCACCACCTCCAGCTAATCTTCCAAATTCCTCCTCTGTTCTAATTCATCCTATAGTCACTCGTTCTCGTGACAACACGCGTCATCCAAAACATTTTTTGGATCATGTTGTTTATCTTGCTTAAACCACTTCTCCTCCTGATAAAGAACCCACAACCTTTTCTCAAGCCAAAAAGTGGCCAAAATCGTGTAATGATATAGAGTCAGAACTTTCTATTTATATTCTAATCAGACCTAGGTATTGGTTCCTCCTTCATTGGGTGTTAATATTGTGGGATGTAAGTGGGTTTATCGGATCAAACGTCACTCGGATGAAACTATTAGTCGGTACAAAACTCGTCTTGTTGCTAAAGGTTACTCACAGACTAAGGGTTTTGATGGTCCCTTTATACGTAAAGGATGAAGCCACGCTAGAGATTATCTTGTATAGTGTGTGTTTGTGTGTGTTCGGTTTAGAGAGAGATAGCCGAGAGCTAGAGAGGAAACACAAACACAAGGGAGTTGGAAATGCAAAGCTTACTTTAGAATGTGTGGGGCAAATGTCTTTTATAACATTTGCCCAAGTTACAAGAATTACATATTTGCACCCTCACTTTTTATAATCTAACATTCTCCCCCTAAGTAAGGTGTGCAACGATTCACAACAAAGAAATACATAAATCTATTCATAAGATGATTTGTTGCGAATCCCGAATGCCACTTGCCAATCCTAACTTGCCTTCGGTTGTATAGTGTAGTCTTCATATGTTCTATAGCACGATAGGCATGAGCATGTTTTTCATCAGTATAGGCCTCACGGTTATCCCATACCTTCTTATGTATCTTGTGATGAAGGATTTTCAATGTGCCGTCTGAGTAGGACATCAGCTCGTCAAGTCTTATGAAGATCTTTTCACCTTTGGTGTTCTTGGAGACGACTCCTCGTTCACCCTTGAAGCTTTCATGTCCTTCATCAATCACAGACAACTCTTCAAGCTTTTTTAAGTCTGGATGGCTCTGGTTAGGCTTTAAGAGATTGATTTTCCTGTAATTGTTCTCGGCTCCAAGTTGCAGATCATGCTCCTCTATGAATTCCATCAGATTTCTTCAGTATCTCATCAAAGCAACTCTCCCAAATTCTTCTTCTGGCCACTTTCCTCTCTTCTGAGAAAGAGTGTCAAAGATTAAGCTAATGTCTTCAACTTTAACAAACCTAAGATCTGCTTCGGTGAGGAAGTATGTTAGGTTGTTTGCTCTCTTGACGTGAAAGATGGCATACTTTATTCTGAAGGTGGTTTGAGTGTAGACATTGATGAGTTCAACGATTGGATATTCTGATTTGTTCTCTTCTGGATTAGACATAGACTGAGTAAGGATGTGTTCGTATCTTCTTCTTTGCTTATCATCCATGTTCCGCAAGTCGGGAGGGATAACCTGTATTTGTTCGCTGCAAAAGATGTCTGAGATTCTTTCTTCAAGATTTGCAGCATTAACATAATAGTTTTTCCATAAAGGTGGCAAGCCTGCACTTCTAGTGAACATATTTCTTACATCCAGACCTGGATCTCCACGGTACACTGGAGGAGAATGTGGCACTATGAAGTGTGGTGGTAAGGGTCATTCTGATTCTCTTCTAACTTTCTCAGCTGCTTCTCTCTGTCTGTTTCTTTCCAATATGTCTGCAGCTGATTCTTAACATTGACCATGAGGAGGAGGGAAGCTTTCATGAAATTCAATATTAACTCCACTGAGAACCCTTGACACGTCGAAGGTGGTTTTCTTATGTTTAGGTTTCCTTCTAGCTTCCCTTCTAAAGATTGCTGCCCATTCTTTTCTTTTAATTGCAAGTTCTCTTTTACTGATGACATCATCAAATCTGTGGACAATTCTGGGTGAAGCTGGACGTGTAGTGTCTTTCACATATTCATCTATATCTTTGAACACGTCACGGATTTCAGGATCCTCAGGTTCCTCCTCTGGTTGAGCTCCTTCTGTTTGATCTAAATCAAAATCATTGAAGATGTCAAACTGAATCCCTTCTTCTTGAGTAGTATTGCTTTTTCCTTCATGCCTGATTTGTGATGTGGGCATATACTCATATAGATCCTCATCTTCAGAGTCTGTGAATAGCTCAAACATCTCAGCATGGGACTGCTCATAAGGTATTTCACCTTCTTCAAGATCTATTGGCCTCTGTTCAGATTGTTGCTGTGGTACATAAAGTACAATCTGCTTGTCAGCATTGTGATATTCTTGTTCATGAACTTCAACAGCCAATTGTTGTTATTTCTGCGGCTGGCTAGAACTCGTACCTGCAGGTAGTAAGGAACTTAGTGAAGTAACTGGTACAGTTGCCTTTGTAGCCACAGAGGGAGAAGACATGTATCTTCTTCTTTTCTCCCCCTCGGGTTGATCATCAGGTCCTGATCATTCCGTCTCCGTTTGCTACTCTGTACCTGAGCCTGACAAGTTTGTTCAAGGATAGTCAGCAGGTCAGTAACCTTTGCCAATGAAGTATAGAAGCCTCTGGTCACCCCATCAATCTTACTGTTAACATCTTCATGAAACTCTTCAAAGTCATCCAAGGAGATTCCCTGTAGACGTTGTTTATTGCGTAGAGTTGTCAGAAGGTCTTGATCATGAGCAGATTCAGGTCTTTGTTCCAGGAGTTTGACATACAGAAGACTTTTCAAAGCATCCACTGACATGGTTGCTGGATCAGGTTGCGGCTGTGGCTCAGGAGCATCAGATCTTGTAGCAAGGAGTGCGTCAATCCTATCCAACTTTTGATTTTTTTCAGTGAGTTGTTGTTGAAGAGGTGCCACGACTTGTTGGATAGTTTCCTGTAATTCAGCACGTGTAACAAACCCGGGATCACGTAGATTTCAAGTTGAGGTACCAACTACAGAGGTAGTACCACCTACTGTAGCAGCAGTGATGTTAGCTCCAGCAGGATTTCCTTCCAATCCTTGAATGGCACCTTGAGAGGTACCACCTCTGGAAGTTGAGGAGAGTTGTTGGACGTACAAGCTCAGTGCATCAATTGTAACCCTGTGTTGTTCAAGATAAGCGGAGATCCGTGGTATATCAAACTATGCATTGAAAGGAGTCGAGGACGAGGGAGGCGGTCCTCTATGTTCAATAAGTGTAACACCCGATTGTGGTTGACTTAGTGTATGTGCTATAGCCCTGTGCAATGAAGACGATGCCTGTGGAGAGACACCGTAGTGGCTGAGTGGGGTTGAAAGCTGCACGGGTGGGATAACCGCGACTTGTTCAATACGGGACCCAACAATGTCAGGCCCCATAGTGGATGTGGCTTCCCGGATTTTTGGGGCTAGGGGTCCCACAGCACTCACATTCTCTTTTCTCACCTCCTCGTTTTCACTCGCACTCCTAACTATATAACTATCTCCTTCTTCACCACTACCAGGACCATACCCTGCATATCGATTTGGGGACAGTAAGGAATCACGGGTGACGGATCCGCTGCAGAATAAAGGTAAGATACCACGTGTCGCGTGTTGATTAGACCAACCACGGTAAAAAGTCCGGCTTATAGAGGCAATCGCATGGTAAAAACATATGGCTGATAGGGCCATGCGATTGACCTCAGTGTTAAGCTTAAACTCTAACTCTTGCCTGAATCGCATGCAATTCCCTTTTCATATTCCAATTGCATGCGATTCGCCTTTCTTTTTGTCAATCGCATGCGATTGCATCTCAGATTTTCTTAAGGCATGCGATTGATATTTGGTTCATGGAAAGTGATAGTCTATCGCATGCGATTGAGGTATAGTTAACAAGTGTTGTGATCCCATGCAATTGACTGTCCATGCGATTGAACCAAGACTTAGAAAATTTAATTTTGTTGAGGTTCAAGAAATCCCATGCGATTGAAACATAGGATGCGATTATTTGAAACAGAACCCAACACTTGGAAATTTTCTGAGAATTCAAAATATCTGGATTTTGAGAGTTGAAAAATTGATTTTCCAAGATATCTTGATTTGAGTGTTTGTTTTGACACACTCCCCCTAGACTCTTGCATTTGTTCATGAAAAATTTCAAAATTTTAGGGAATGTGTCAGTTGTATACTTCTCCACCTTACACATGTGCATAATGTGTATGATTTTCTCCCCCTACACATATGTAACATGTGTATAACCAGATATCCACTCTCCCTTGAATGTTGCATCAATAATCTGCACGAAGAACAAACAGTATAACACCTACTCTAAACAAAAGGAAAGAAACGAAAAATAAAGCAACATTATGTTATATTTTCAAGTTTAGCATGCCTAACTTGGATACCAACTCAGTGAAGCGACTTTCATCTAAGGGTTTGGTAAACAGGTCAGCTAGTTGATTTTCAGTTGAAACATATTGTACCTCAATGAGACCTTTCTCTACGTTATCTTTTATGAAGTGATAACAGATATCAATATGTTTAGTTTTAGAGTGGTGTACAGGATTACAGGAGATAGCGATGGCAGACTGGGAATCTCATAGCAATGGAATTTTGTCATACCTGAGGCCAAAGTCTGATAACTTCGACTTTTTGAACAGCACATTGCAGCAGCAACATACTCAGCTTCAGCTGTAGAGGTGGATACGCAATGTTGCTTCATTGAGGCCCAGCAGACTAAACGATCTCCCAGGAAGTGTGCACTTCCAGAGGTGTTTTTCCTATCAATCTTGCAACCGGCATAGTCAGCATCTGAATAAGCATGAAGATCCAGATTTGAATCTTTATGATACCACAGACCAAGATCCATAGATCCTTTGAGATATCTGAATATCGCTTAACTGCCAGAAGATGTGACTCTTTAGGATTCGCCTGGTATCGGGCACAGAGACAGGTAGAGAACATGATATCTGGATGACTTGCAGTTAGATACAGTAACGATCTTTGATGTATTTGGATTGGCAAATAAGCATATCATACTTCGTGATATCTGGATGACTTGCAATTAAGCATATCATACTTCGTGAGAAGATCTTTGATGTATATGGATTGGCAAATAATTGGCAAATAAAATCACCTGGAGTCCGAGAAAGAATGACATCTCCCCCATCATACTCATTTAAAATATGTTTTCCATGATCTTACCAAACTCGTCACTGTATTTTGGATTCGTAGACCCAAAAATGATGTCATCCACATATATTTGAACTAAAATTTTATCCCTACCCTTGGTCTTTGTGAACAGAGTGGTATCAGTCTTTCCTTTTGAGTAGCCCTCACCAATCAAATATTCAGATAAGATATCGTACCATGCACGTGGAGCTTGCTTTAACCCGTACAAGGCCTTATCTAAGATATAGACATGATTTGTATATTTTGAATTGATGAAACCGTCAGGTTGTGAGACATATACTTCTTCTTTGAGAACACTGTTAAGAAAAGCTGTCTGCACGTCCATCTGAAAGACATGAAAGCTTCTGGAGGCTGCATATGCAAGAAATAGTCTGATAGCTTCAATACGAGCAACAGGGGCAAATGTTTCATCATAGTCAATGCCCTCTTGTTGATTGTAGCCTTTAGCAACCAACCGAGCTTTGTTTCGAATAACCACTCCATCCTAATCCCTCTTGTTCTTGAACACCCACTTAGTTCTAACAACTAATTTTCCATATGGAAGAGGAACTAATCTCCAGACTTTGAGACGGTCGAATTTGTGTAGTTCTTCCTGCATTGCAATTACCCAATCTGGATCATCTAATGCTTCAGAAGTCTTGGTGGGTTTAATGATGCTCAGAAAATCTGAAAATTGACATTCATTTGATGTAGCTGCTCGTGTTTGAACTCCAACTGAAGTGTCTCCTCTGATGTTATCCTCAGAGTGATGTCTGGTCCACTTTATCTCGTGGAAAGTAGAAGATGAAGGAATGAGATCTTGTAAGTGTCGTGCTTCTTCTTCATCTTCGCGGGAGAAATGTGGGTCTGACTCAAACACAGGAGGGCTCTCTGGGTCAGAAATCTGAGAAGTCACAGGGGGACGAGTGACAGAAACAGATGTAGAATCCTCAGCATATTGATCTGCAAATGGATTCGTCTCAGTGACCGTAGGAGCCGTGATAGTAACACTTGTCTGTACATCTGTGTTGTTCCTGTTGTCAGTTAAAACAAGAGTTGATTCAGATCTAAAGAAATCAAACAAAAAATCAAGATGAGTATTAGAACTGGACGGATTGTTTAATTCTTTGTTTTGAAGCACCAGTCCTGAACTGGTATGTTCAGAAGCGTTTTCTATTGATTTAGGTGGAAAATCTGTAACATTTATGCGTCATCAAATGTTATGTTGATACTTACAACAATGCTCTTTGATCGTTTGTTAAAAACTCTGTAGGCTTTGGACTCAGTAGAATAACCTAGGAAAATAGCTTCATCAGCTTTGGGTGCAAAAAATCCTAGATTATCCTTTTCATTAAGTACAAAGCACCTATTACCAAAGACAAGGAAGTATTTGATATTAAGCACCGTGCCATTGGCCAGTTCATATGGAGTTTTATTAAAGCGTTTATTAATAAAAGAGCGGTTCTGCGTATAGCAGGCAGTGCTAATTGCTTCAGCCCAAAAGGAAGGAGGGAGTCCGGAATATGATAGCATGGTACGGGCAGCTTCAACCAAGGTTCTGTTTCGTCTTTCCACGACACCATTTTGTTGTGGAGTGTAAGCAGCTGAGAACTGATGGTTGATCCCAACAAGGTCACAAAAGCACTTCAGAGTACTGTTTTTGAATTCAGTCCCATTGTCTGTACGAATGGAAACAACACTCTGACTATGCTTATTCTGATGTTGTTTGATGAAGGAAATGATTGTGGGAGTGGCTTCATCTTTTGATCGCAGAAACTTGACCCAAGTATATCTAGAGTAGTCATCCACCATGACTAGAATATACTTCTTCCCACTTTTGGACTGAATTCTCATAGGACCACAGAGATCCATGTGCAGGAGTTCCAAAGGCTTTGTAGTACTGAACACTTGTTTAGGTTTATGTGAAGCCTTTTTCATTTTTCCTTTCTCACAGTCTGCACACAGATGATCCTTTTTGAATCTTAACTTGGGAATGCCTCTCACCAAGTCACTAGTGACTAGCTTGTTGATATTTTGAAAGTTTAGGTGAGAGAGTTTTCTGTGCCATTGCCAAGTAAGATTTGTTGAAGCTACGGACAGTAGACACACGGAGGTAGGGGAGTCGTAATTTTCCAAATCAATGGAATACAGGTTACATTTTCTTGCACCTGCTAGTAATTCATCCTCATTCTCAGTTAGCACATAACATTTCTTCCTTTTAAATACTACCTCCAGGTCCTTATCACAGAACTGTCCGATACTAAACAAAATGTGACCCAACCCTTCAACATAGGAGACTTACTTGATCTTGATATGCTTCTTCTCTATGTCTCCGTACCCCATTATTGGCGCAACATTGTCATTCCCAAAACGTACATTCTCGGAGTACTTAGGAACATAATTTTTTAGAAGACTCTTGTTGCCAGTCATATGCTTGGTACAACCAGAGTCCAGGTACCACAAGTTAAGCGCCTGCAAAAAGATAATAAAGCACGTTTAGGTCCCCATATATGAATAGGTCCTTGATTGTTAGTTCCTAGAAGCGGTTGAGGATTAATTGTTTCAACTGGTGGTTGTAAAACTTCTAATGATCTATCCTTAGGTACCCAAGTGGGTTTAATCTTTTGTCGAGAAGGAATAGATTGAGACAAAATTGGCTTAGACAGAAGTTTTGGTACCACCTTTGGTTTAACAGTTGATGGAATCGGAGGTTTTGGATTTGGAAGAGTTGCGGAAGCGTTACGTTTGCGAATCCAAGATTTCGAGGAATTCTTAAGAATTCATTGTGACCTCGGTGCATCAACTTGCCTTTGCTGAATTGGAGCCTTGGGAGCATTAGATTGTACTACTCTTCGATTGGAGGATGGCTTGGGTTTGGAAGTTTTGGCATTTTTGGAAGGTGGATTGCGAGATCGTTTTTGAGAATGCAAGTGTTTTTCGTGATCAATCCATGCCTTTTTGAATGCTTCATAGCCTTGCCATCTGTAGACTTCCAGTTCTTTGATCGTCAGTAATCGTTTTGATTTGTTTAAACGTTTGAGTGCATGTGACTGACGAGTGGTGATCCACTGATGAATGATATATCCTTTTGAATTTATAAATGGAACACAGATTTGATTAGCGTAAAAATATGTCCAATCCTCACATGGTTTAATTCCAATTTGTTTTCTTAATTGATCATATTCACAATTAAATTCACAATGACCATGGAGGCAACCACCACTAATACAAAACATTGAAGAGGCAATTTTATCATGCAAACTTGAGTGATTACAGACTGTATCAAACATCAAAATTTGTTCACATGTTTGTCTAGTGTTCGAACATTTCCTAGATGACCTAGGAATGACTCTCTTCCAAGTTATGTTTGTTTTACTCTTTTCACTCCCGAGCTTCTTCACATCTGCAGCAGAATGTAAAATATTAGTACTAAGTCTTGGTCTACTGGCTGCTGCTTTTGATGATTCAGGTATGTCTTTGTTCACACGAGAAATGTGATTAGAAGTGGAGGTGTGTTTTGGTTTGAAAATCTGTTTAAGATTTAGATTTACCACAGAAGACTTATTAACAGATTTTATAGCAGGTTTGACATCTTGGGAAGATGTAGACGCGTGTTTGGAATCTTCAATTCGTTCATCAAAGGCAGTTCCATGTGGCGAGGAGGTGAATGGAGTAGGTGGTTCCATTTCAATTTCAACCTGCTTGATTCGCTCGTGCAATGCGAAGTTTTCTTTGCACAAGTCGTCAATGATCTTGCCATCAAAATTAAATACTGTTCGGAGATGCTTGTGGAGAATGGCATTTTCTTGAACCAGTTGAGAAGGTTGAGGGAGTTGTTCAGAAACTGGGATGATTTTAGGTGTGGTTTCGGAGTGGAAAGCGTTGGAAATATCTCCTTTGTATCAGATGTATGAAGCAAAACTCTTGCAAGGTTTGAAACCTTCGCTGCAATTCCTTGTGGGGAATGTATAGAAATTGGGGTTTTGGCTCTTCAGGAGTTTAAAGTTCCTCATCTGTATAGATTGAAGTGGTGACAGGTGAATTCAGTGTTGGAGATGGGTAAGTGAACTATGAGTCATTAAGGTTACAAAAATTGAAGGGTGTTTCAGTTTTGAGATGCAAGGTTCCTTTGACATCCTCTTCAAGTCGTTCTTCCTCTTGACCAACAAATAACATTCGTTGAGTTAGTCTTTCGCCAAATAGATTTGCATTATATAATTGTTTGGCGGATACTTTACTCAGAACATTAGGGTTTTCAAAACCAAGTCCGTCGAATGTCTATCTTGAAAAAGGTCGTTCCTTTTGTTTGTACAGAAAGATGGTTTGTTCACTTTGCCCTCTTTTAATTAGAAGGTCTTCCAGTTCTTTAATTTTCAAACAAAGAATGTGTTGATCAATTTTAAGAATTTCTGAATCCTTTTCTGCACCAATACGTTCTGCTTTGAGAACATGTATGATGACATTTGTTTTATCAGTTAATTCAAGAAATTCATATTCTTTCACAGCTAGTTGAACCTTAGATTCATCTATGTTTTTCTCCAATTGTTCAATTGTAGCTTGTGCTTCTTTGTCTTGTGTGTGAATGACCTCTTTTAACACTTGATTTTTCCTTGTTAGTTTGGTCACCTTAAATTCTAACTTTTTCATGTGGTTTAATATGGTTTGTATATGTTCAAAATTAAAACCCATGTTAGAGTTAGAGATAGAATGTACCTTTCTGCTTTCAACGATCTCTTCCTCAGCATCGGAGAGATCACCACCATCTTCATCTCTGCCACTTGTTCCACTAGTAGCCATGAAACAGAACTGCGCGTGATCCTCACCATCTAGATCACTTTCGGAGTCTGTGTCCTCCAGGAAATGGTCTTCCTCCACCATAAGTGCATTCCTAGCCTGCTTTTGCTTTGACAGGCGGTACTTTTGTCTGTAGTATTCAGTATCCTTGACTTTCTTCTGTGGACAGTTCCTTATCATGTGACCAGATCTCCTGCAGTTGTAGCACTTCAAATCCTTCTTCTTTTCCTCCTTTCTCTCATCCCTTTGAAATCTGGGCTTGTCAACAGGAGCAAGCCTTTCTGGTCTTCTGGAGCCAGAGGTAAACCTTTGTCTGTTGTTGGTTTTATTAAAGCGATTTCTGAAAGTTCTACCAACAACTGAGAGGGCATGAATGGCAGCTTCAACTGAGTCTTCATCATCATCTTCTGGTTCTGATTCACTAAGAATCATCTGCTTAAACTTCATGGATCTCGATAAAGATTCTCTTGGAATTATGTCAGTAGCTACTAGGGCCAAAGGATCTGCAGCTGGTTGTTATTCGAGAGTCTTCAGTATTTCATCCTGGTATTGATTGAGGTCTTCGAATATGTTGTGGAAGGTGACTGTGGTAAGATCTTTATTGATTTTCTTGTACAGTCTAACATATTCTTTCCACTCTGGACCTAGTGACTTTAGAAAAACACAGTTTAGATCTAGGTCAGTACGGATGATTTGATTGGACCTCATCTCATTTTGCAGCTTGCAAAATCTACCATAGGTTTCAGAAAGAAGTGCATTCTCTCTAACACTGAACTCATGATAGTTGTTGACTAGTTGAGTACGCTTGATATACTCTCCTTGCTCAGTACCCTGCAACTGCTTCTTAATCTCGTCCGATATTTCCTTTGCAGTGGCTAAGCTATCTATCTTGGTGTAGATCTCTGAGGAGAGTCCTTGTTTTAGATAATACTTAGCCAGTCTTTCAGCCTTTTTGATCTCCTTTTCTTGAACTGTGAGCTCATCAGCAGTCTTTTCCCTCTCATGACGGAGAATGGTGGGATTGTTGTTGGGATCAGCCTCAACAACTTTAGTGAACTTTTTGTTCCCATTCATGATGCAGTGGATCATCATCTTTCCGTGTGTCTCATTGTGCTCCAGGAAGTCCATGAACCTTCCTTTCCAAACGTTATATTCACCTCGGAACAAAACAGGAGGTTTTGTATCGGTACCGATGGACATCATTTCATTTGAACTTGACATTGTGAGAGTTTTAGTAAGAAATGATCGTTCACTTGTTATATATGGAATGATTGTTCGAAAAACTTAATTGTCAAGAGAGAATAGTATTCTCTTCAAGTCAGTTTTAAAAAATTCTTGGTGATGATTGGGGAGCTAATTCAATTTAATTCAACTTTGAATTAGATCTTGTAAAGATTAAATTCAATTTTGAATTATATAGAATTAAGTTAAGTTAATTCAACTTTGAATTATATCTGAGTTAGATTAAATTCAATTTTGAATTAGATTTTTAAGATTTAAGTTCGATTGTCCTCTTTGTTCAAAAGTCAAGTCCCAATGGTTCTATCACTTGTCCAATAAGTTTAAGGTATGCGATTGATGTTATGTGATTGGTAGAATCCCTTGAAAATTGAGCAGAGTAACTTCTTGGCAATGATCAATAGGGTAACTAATAGAGTGCGATTGATCCATGTAGCACCAAACACTTAGAAATAAACAGTTAGTAACTTCAATCGAATGCTATTCGAGTAGTTGAATTGAATGCGATTGCCTTTGAAGTGTGATATCCTAGAACCCTTGAATCGCACTGGCCAACAGAATGCGATTGATAAGCCAGCACTTAGAATCGGACAGATTATATGCGGCTGATAGATCACTTTAAAACACCCAATCGCATGTGATTGGTCATGTGCGTCTGATAGCACTGAGAGTAACACTTAGTATATTTCAGCTTAAAGAAACTCTATAAGCCGTGTACCTTTCAATCGCATTGACTACAACCCGGCTTATAGGATCTGATGTGTCACTATCAGATCTGAAGGCCTTACCCCTTATGGTGTCTACCCACTTGTACCTTGATTGGTATGGGTAGTACTTGAGTTGCCTTGTTCTACACTTAATCTTTGAAGAATTTATAATTATTTTTTAATCAAAAACCGATTTCTTCTTCTTCAATACTGCATTTAAACCTCAAGAACACCATAAATGCTTAAATTTCCAGAAAATTAAATGCCATAAAGTCGAGCATTTAATGAACTATTGGACTTTTTCCTTTAAAAACACCACTCGGTTTTAAGTGTTCTTCAAGAAAGCCTTATAAAACAGTAGAAAGCCTTGAACAAACCCGAAGAGATGGTAGAAAAAGTAGTGTTGTATACCTTAGATGTGTTCTACCTTGGGGAAATGCTTGAACTCGCACCTTTCTTGAACTAACCTTGTGGTTGTATGCTTTGTAAAACCCGAATGCTTGTTCTTCACCTTGAGCTTGAAATCTTTGAATTTTTACTTGTTGTTTTCGAACAATCATGAGCCAAAAACAAGTTTAGCTCTGATACCAATTGATGGTCCCTTTATACGTAAAGGATGAAGCAATGCTAGAGATTATCTTGTGTAGTGTGTGTTTGTGTGTGTTCGGTTTAGAGAGAGATAGCCGAGAGCTAGAGAGGAAACACAAACACTAGGGAGTTGGAAATGCAAAGCTTACTTTAGAATGTGTAGGGCAAATGCCTTTTATAGCATTTGCCCAAGTTACAAGAATTACATATTTGCCAAACCAGCCACTGTCGTACAATTCTGTCTGTAGCTTTTACTCGTTGGTGGACTATTAGGCAAGTTTATGTGAACAATGCCTTTTTACATGGAGATTTGTCTGAGATGGTATATATGACTCAGCCTCGAGGTTATGAAGATCCTCATCATCCACATCTTGTATGTTTGCTTCGGAAAGCGTTATATGGTCTTAAGCAAGCCTCACGGTCCTGGTTTGCCAAGTTATTATCTGCTTTGCTTCAGTTAGGATTCACCATATGTATATCTGATACTTCTTTATTTATATCTCATACTACTACAGGAGTTTGTTATGTCCTTGTGTATGTGGATGATATTATTATTACTCGCAGTTCTCCAGAGTATGTGACTCAGCTTATTAGTCAGCTTAACTCTCAGTTTGCGCTGAAGGATCTTGGACGGCTTAATCAGTTTCTTGGTATTCAAGCTACATTTACTGAACATTGTTTGCATCTGAGTCAAGAAAGATATGTTACACACTTGCTCGAGCGCACTGGTTTACGTGATTGTGAACCCTTGTCTACTCCTATTTCTCCTGGTCGGAAGTTGTTCATAGATTCTGTTATTCCGTTATCTGATCACTCTTTGTATAGGAGTATTGTTGGATCCTTGCAGTATTTGGTTATGACTCGACCTGAGATTGCTTTTGCCGTGAGTAAAGTATCTCAGTTAAGGTATAAACCTACGGATTATCATTGGATAGCTGTTAAACGGATTTTGCGATACTTATGTGGTACTATCACACATGGCTTAGTCATCAGGAAGTCCTTGGATTATCATTGGATTGATGTTAAAAATGGATTGGGCAGGTTGTCCTGATGATCGACGATCTACTACGGGGTATGTTGTCTTTCTTAGTGGCAATCTTATTTCTTGGAGTTCTAGAAAGCAGCACATTGTTGCTCGTGTTCTAGTACTGAGGCTGAATATCATGCTCTAGCTTAGACAGCAGCAGAAATCTCTTGGATAAAGTCTCTTTTAAATGAACTTTATCTTGATATACTTGTATCTCCTACCTTGTGGTGTGATAATCGGGTGCCACCTATTTAGCAGCAAATCTAATTTTTCATCAGAGAACAAAACATATTGAGATTGATCTTCATTTTATTCTTGATATGGTTCTCTCTGGTGCTCTTGATATTAGTTATGTCTCTACGCACTTACAGCCTGCAGATATTCTTACCAAAGGACTTCTCCAGCTGCTCGTTTTATGGATCTTCTTTCCAAGTTGTGTGTTTCTACTGCAGCACAACTTGAGGGGGGGGGGGTGATAGAGTATATGTGTGCCATATAGGATGCCATGTCATAAAGTACCATGTGATGTACCATGCGTGTCATGTGCTCTTGCCATGTCACTTGCTCTAGCTTTTAGTCTGCTCACTTGTATCATCTATATACAGGGCTTCTCTTTGTATGTGAGATCTTATGAAACAATAATACACCACAGATACTTTTATGTTTCCATTTCTGTCTCTCTCTATCTCTCTCTCTCTTCTAGATAACTACGGATACCATGAACAACTTCAGAATCTTCATACTTTCGAATACAATAATCTTGTGTACAAATGCCCTATCTATAGGCCTAAAAACGGTTACTTACGGTGGTTATCACCGGCGGTTGTCCGGCGGTTCTTTGTCAGTTGACAGCGGCAGTTGGCCGTCAGCGATGGTCGCCCGTAGTGGCCCACGGCAGCGGCGGACGTATGTATTACTCACGGTATGCAAATGCATACCCTGTACAAGCAACTTGTAGTGAAAATATTTTAAGATTTATATATTTATTTGACAGAAAATACATAGAGTGCATATCTTTAACAAATAGAGTGCATACCCCAAAAGAGTTTATTCTCTCTCTATCTGAAGCACAATTCTCAAAGTTAACTTTTTGGTTTTCACTTTTTCAAATTTGGTTAGTATTTCATTTAATAGCATTGATAAACATGAAAATAATAAGACATATACTACATAACTTTCTCGTAATAAGTATTATTGGTTTTGTGGTATTAAGCTTAGTTTTTGTTTTAAACATTTTTTATATTATAAGTGTATTAGGTTTTAGGGTAGAATAATTATTTCATTATGAGCAAAACTAGAATAAACTGAATCAGAACCCAAACCTCAACTCAAAGACTAAATCAAAATAAAAAAAGTAAACATAACGAACCAAACGTTAATAACATAAACATCAACCAAAGTGTTAATTAATTATTAGATTAATACTATAAATAAACATTTTACTATCTATACTACTATATAAATCATTTAACATTTTTTCCTTCATAATTTTAAGAGTTTTTAAAATTCAATACAAAAATATTAACATTTCATTCTATCTAAATTAATCACATTCACTCAATCTTTAAACATTTCACTATTTCTTCTACTTTACTTTTAATTTTTAAATTATATACTCCCTTACAGTAACACAATTATTCACTCACGTCAACATAATATATAGAATCTTATTAATTTTTCTCTCCTTATTTTAGATATATAAATCTTTTTCCTAATTTTAATGTATTTTAAAGTTTATTTCTCAAATTAATAAAATAGTCTATGCATATAAAAGAAATTTTGAAAAAAACGCACATGTTACCATAGAAAGCTTTTTCGTGACATTGAATCGTGCGAATAACATATCACTACATTCTTGAAAGCGACATATGTAAAACATAAACTATTTGCCGCTGCAACATTTTGCGGGTATGATGCTAGTATACATTAATTAGTGCATATCCTCTTTAAAATTCCTAGATCCGCCACTGCCCAGGGTGGTAACATATTACTCCTATTTTTACAGACTATATACAAATAATACTAATACTATAGTTTCATGACAATTATCTTCCAACAGGCTCATACTCATAACAGCTTGGTTCATTATGAAATACATAATCTGGTTTTGTCATGAACTAGTTCTCGAAGACCTCTATGGGGATAGTCTTTCTTCTATAGTACTTCATGACAAACCCTCTTGTTGGCTTAGACCTTGCATTGTTCAAAAATTGATTCCTATATGTGTTCTCGGTCTTTCCTTGTATAACCAATCCCTCCACACTTTCTTCCTTCAAGTCTGGCCTCCTTTTCAACTTTATTAAATACAAGGTTGCAAGAACATCCTTTGTTGCTTATGTTTCTGTCCCATATTAAGTATTCTCCAAATCAAATATTAGTTTGTTAATCTCATATATATGATCTTTATGTTACTAACCCGAGTTCATATAGATAGTGTATAACTTCTTTTTCACATACAAACGATTTGCCAAGGACTTACTCATATACAAGCTCTAACTTCGACTACACTTTAGCAACAGATGTCTCTAACCTAACCTCTCTTAGAACTCCATAACTAAGACATAAGATAATCACAGTATAGCATTTCTAACTTTTTCTGATTTGACAAAATGGCTCGTAATTATTTTCATCCTCAAGGATGTTGGGATGTCTTGCTAAACAAACAACATACTCATAGTCACCCTCCACAAGACGATTAATAACATTTTGTAGAAAGTTCCTATAAAAATAAAAAAGTTCATAATAGTATACTTTTGTGTCTTGGACCTTGAATAAAATTTTTATCAACACTGTTGAGAACTACCCACAAACAATAAAAAAATTGTAGGAAAGTCTAGTTAATTAATGTGTTTTACTTACTTTGGACACGTTTAGATACGTATATAAGTGTTATATATGTTAAATCCTTAGTGATTTTGTGTTCTCCGTTGTGAGAGCTTTGAAACGATACATAATATGTCCAGAAAGGAGTATTTGTGATGAGATATCACTACTCAAAGTTAAGTACATGAAATATAATTTGACAAAACAAAGTGGGTGTGAAAATGTGTTCCACGTAGGAGGGATGAGTAACTGTTAAATATTAAGCTAGACTCTAAGAATTAGTCTTTATTATAATTGTAATATTAACTTTAAGGTGTAAGTTGTAATTAATGTATAGTATAAGGAGTAGTTAGACATCTTAAAAGTAGTTGGCAGTTAGAAAAGTGTCATGTGTTAATATATACTTGATGTACACACATGTTCAATTCTTGGAATTCATAATCCTTTTCTATGAGATTACATTTGTTCATATATTCTTGATTTCTTCCAAGAGCCATGCTCTGCACGATGTGATTCTGCTACAACACAAGAAAAAAAAAGAAGGAAACATGCCGTAGATAGTTTGCTATAGAAGAACAAACTTGAAGGAAAGATCAAAGCATCAAATCAACAAGTGAAGATTGTTGGTCTCGAGAATTACAAAGGAAAATAACAAAGGTTCTTCAAGAAAAAGAACAAAAGAGGATGAAAGATCAAGTACTGGAATAATAGAAAAGAAGAAGATTGTTGGGTATAATCTCAAAAAAAAAAAAAAAAAATTCTTTGTTGTTGTATTTTTCAAAGGACAAGAAAATTCTTTGTTGGTGCAAGGCTTGTTAATTGCAGAAAAAAACAAAAAGACTTGTAATTTTCGAAGGCAACAAGAAACATAAAGAAAAGGGAGGAAGCATTTCTACTATGTTGAATGAGAAAGATATAAAAAAAATTATTGTTGTTGTGTTGAATGAGAGGAAGAAAAGAAAGAACAAGAATTTATTGAAGAAGAGGGTCTGCTAAAGGTTTCAAGGACTTCGGGAACAAAGAAGTCAGATAAGGACAAAATGTGTTGCTGTGACTTATGTTAGTTTGCTTTGAACATGAAAAAAAGGACATAAAAAGGTGTGTTGCAGAAGAAGAGACAAGAATGAAAAAAAGGGGTTTGTATTCAGGCTATCTACACGGGTAGAATTACATATGGCACTGATAAATTGCATTTAGCATATGCAAGTTATACTTTTGTGACATCTATGCCACATAGGACAGTCAACACACTTTTTTGACACAAGTTACAATAACTGTTTTAAATTATTAATAGACTAAAAGTATATATTAAAGTTACCAAGTGTTATACTTTGTGCATTGGGCCATCTTCATCTTTTCATCTTCTCCGACCATCATGGCGGCCTTCTTCATCTTCTCCGACCATCACATCCCAGCCCCATCTTCAACCTAGCCGTCCCCAATCTCCTGCTCTTCTTCTCCATCATCATCAAAACCCATCCCTATCTTTTCTCTTTCTTGTCCTCCATCTACAAAACCCATCTAGGTTTGTTTGCAACACCCACATAAAAAAACGAGTGTTTCTCTAATTTTGAGGTTGTGGTTGTAGTGGTGCTGGCGGTTGCGGAAGAAGTAGGTTGTTGTGGTGGTGGGTTGATTATTCAACTTCATCTTCACATAAAACCCTCATTTCTTGAACAAACAAAAAAACCATCTCGGCTTAGACATAAAATAGCTCCAGATCTACAGATCCATAAAACCCTTTAAATTTCTTGGTCGCCAGAGTTCTTGGGTGTGGGAAAGTCACGAGGATTAGGTCCCTAGAAAAGGTGGTCGACGGATATGAAGAGGAAGAGAGCGAAGGAGGAAGACAGAGGGTGAGTTGCTGGAAGGAGGTGAGGTCGTCAGAAAGGAGGTCTCGGCGGGGAAAACAAGAGGGTAGGTTGGAGAAGAAGAGTGATGATATACATCTTTTTATGAAATACTTTTAATTAAAATTATATAGTGAGTGAGTGATCTACATATTTTTATGCATGGCGTACAAGTCAATAATCTTATGTGGAAGAATAAGTCCCATAATTTTTTTGATTCAAAAATATTTTTGACAGACTCATTTCCTTATTTCACATATGGTAAATACGAAATACAACTTTTGAATTTTGCTACCCAGATGGATTCCGTATGCATAGCAAAAAGGGAAGTTTTAGAATGATAAAAAAATTGGTTGGATTTCTAAAATCAAAAAGGGAAAATGGGATGCTTGTGAAGATAAGATATTAAATGAACACATACAAGTTTATGGACCAGAAAAGTTTTATCTTCTTCATCATAATGGACTTCTTAATCATTCCGGAAAATTTTGTCGATTACGATGGATTAGCAAGTTCCAACCTAATTTAAAGTAAGGAATTCTATTTTCCGAAAAGGAAGAACAAATGGTGATTTGGTTACAAAAACATCTTGGAAATCGGTGGGTAAAAATAAGCAAGTGGTTGACCAATAGATCCGAAGTTGATGTCAAGAACGTGTGACATCAAAGGTTGAAGAAGATTGTGAATGATGAAGAATCAAAAGTCAAGTGGTTTGATTTCATGAATAATAGTGATTGCATCTTTGATGAAAAGATTCGAGACAATGGAATGTCTATCAAAGAGTTTGATTTTCTACAAAAGTGTGATTATGATGATGATGGCCTTGTGAAAAGATTCAAGGTGATGGATGATGATGCTTGAGGTTCAAAGACTTCAAGAAGATTAATGTTGTGTTGTGAGTATGTAAATAATTATAGCATTAGGGGGTGTGTTAAATATTAAGCTAGAATTAAAGAATTAGTCTTTATTAAAATGGATGTAATATTAACTTTAGGGTGTAATTTGAAATTAATGTATAGTATAAGGGTAGCTAGACATCTTAAAAGTAGTTGGCAGTTAGAAAACTGTCACGTTTTATGTATATATACTTGATGTACGCACATGTTTAATTCGTGGAATTCAAGATCATTTTCTGTGAGATTATATTTGTTCATATATTCTTGATTTCTTCCAACAGTAACTACTTAGTGGGTTTATAACCATGGAAGTGTAAGGGCTTACAAACTTCTTTGTGTGATTTTACTCCAAGTCATACATGTGCGCAAAGGAGGTGGTAATTGTGTATTTCATAGGTTATATTCACGGAACTTGTGTGTGGGCATGACCTATGGACACGAATGCTACTACAAACTTTGTTTTGCTACTTTTATTTTTGACTCAGTTTCAATTTTTGTAATTGTAAGATGAATAAATGATAATCTAATTCGTTTAATTATGTGTTAGTTACGAATTTATATTGATTTCAATCTTCACTATAAAAAGGAGTCTAGAGTCGCATTCCAAACACACAACACAAAAATACTTACTCCTTCTCACTCTTTTCTTGCATCTCCGGCTGTACATATTTAGGCTGTTGTACCCTAGAGCAAATGGCGAATTTGTTTAAGTAAATCGTGTTACTCATGAGCCCCAGCCACTCTTTGGATCACCCTTTGCTTATCAGAGTTCAGAACTTACCTTTTCTAGGATACATGACCCTGAACTCTTTGGATCATCCTCCGTTTAATTCGTTCCTCAACCTAAACCCTTCTTTAGAATTCGTTCAGGAATCGGTTTCCAAAACACTTTCCGTTTTGGTTGCTTAGAAATTAGTTTTTAGACATTGAGTTCCAGGACTGAACTATATTTTAGAACACGTTTTTGGGGACTCGTTTCATGAATGATTTGCAGAAACTATTTTACTAACAAAAAGTATTCAGAAAACTTTGACGATTAATAACTTCCTGCAGAAATCTAATAGACGATTCGACAGTCATATAAGATGATCTTTGTACTTTGTCAAAAGAACTCGAAGATTTAGCGCTGAACATATTGCATTGTGAGATTTCCACACCAAATCTAAACATAGATTAGGATATGATCCCGATTGTAGATGAATGCATATAATTTTCAAAACTCTTTAGGCATAAAATAATGATATGAACCTGAAATCTAATCCTAAGCTTACAGAGCCATAGTTGATTATTGATGGTATACAAAACAAAAAGATAACAAGTTCAATTTATATGCAGTCTTGTTCTCCACAAAATATCCTTGTTGAACATGGAACCTAATCCTAATCAATATAACTAATCCAAATATAACACAAGACTTATCCAAGATCTAATTACTAGTTACATGTAAACCCTTGAACTAATAAGTATTGTTAACATACAATTATACATTATAGAAGTTTTCCGGTTTTGAGGAAAGAATAAGTCACCTCAATATCAAGCCTTATTGCTAAGTCCAAACTTCAATATTGTATTAAAATTTTTTTGAACATGCACAAATTTCTTATAGTACAATTGCTCAAAAGTCTTATCTGTTTCTTGATACACATATGTAAAATCATGAATGATCCTCGTGATTCAAACCTCACTCAATCACCAGATTTATCTATCACAAAGGATTACATAAAAGGAATGATTGACACATTGCATGTTGTAGCGGTATCCTTGTGGAAATCTATTGAGCAAAGTTATGATCTATTTGCTACCGTGTTTGGAAGTTAAATGATTTGATGGAGTACGCAAAAATGAATCCGAAGAGGATGGTAAATCCCATTATGATTACTGCAACATACCCTATAAACTCATGTTCAAACCCGAAATAATCGCTGATAAACTCTGAAACTGTTTGGCCTGATTCTAGCTTGTCGTTTATATCTCCAAATTGTGATGCAACCAATCCATATAATGTCCAAGCAACGGGGCAAATATAGTAGTACCATCTCCACCATATGGGTATCCTCTGTTGGAAAGAGAGAAAATGGTGTTAATCTTTGTGATAATTAGAGTCCATGATTTCAATGTAGTTTGTTACTAATGGGTTGATTTGGGTTGTGTTAAAAGACGAAGGGGTCAACGAGTTAAATGAGTAAAAAATCGTCTAAAGTTCATGTCAACATGACAAGGTCCATTCTGACTAGTGGTAAAAGTATTCATTTAAACCTGTATTTGTTATGACACATCCAACCCTAACCCTTTCATAATTAAAGTCAATAACACATAATACTTACTGTTCGTGGAACAATGAATCCTGAAAATAGGTTCCATAACGCAAAAAATGCAGACGAAATTATAGCAGCAATGTTGTGATTAGGGGTGACTGCCACCGTCATCATTCCATAATATGTGAAGTACAATAATGTGAAGTACATAAAGAAAAGATGCCAAAAGAACTTCACTGCTGTCCACTCGAATCCGATCATTGCGTATACAATAATTCCATATACAATTGTTTGAACCAAAATGTATGGTATCTCAATCATAACCTGCATAAGAGGTCGCTTATAAGTAATAATATTATTCCTACTTGTGCTTCTCCTTTATGTACATATGTTAAGGATGCATATTTTGGTAATTACTAACATAAGTAATGATCATATATCCATAACTAAAAGAGAAATGATAGCATATATATTATTGTGATTATAATTGGTCCAATTTTCGTATATTATTCCTGTTTTCATTCTAACAAAGTATCATTTAACTCTTATGAGATCATTGTTATTAAAAGCTTCTTATCAAAACAATTGGTATACCTGTCCAAAGGCATATGGTAAAGCCGAGTACATTCCAGCAGCTCTTTCCCTGTAAAAGACTGTTCTCTCAATAGAAACAACTGGCTGCACCGATACAGCATTCTGTACTCCAATAAACGTGACAGCAGCGTACATAGAACCCATTCCATTAAAAAGATCTTGTTGCTTTTTCCTAGAAATCCAATAGTTCTTTGAATTAGGATAAAAATTGGAAGATGTTTAGTTGGAGATCACAAAATGGCCAAGGTGGGTGGATTGGGTAACAGGTTCAAACATGTGCTTTATGGTACAAGTTGGGTTGACCCGGGTCTAAACTTTTTGAATTTGTTATAAACAGTTATTTTGTCAACTATAAATACAAAGTTATATATTTCAGTAATAATATATGTTTTGAAGAAAACGATTTAGGAGGTTTTATGAATATGAGATAATAATTTAGGCCATTTTTGCTATTCTACCTATTTTTCGTGTTTCCTTCCTCACTACAATTACTTTTGATTTGCCTATTTGACTAACAAAACATAACCCGAATCGACCCAATTTATAAGTAAATGGGTTACTTTTATATTTTTATTATAAGATCCCTGCTTTTGCCTCATTTTTTCTTCTTACCTTTTGGAGCCCATGTCCCAGAAGATTGTGCCAAACATCAACGCAATAAATGTTGTGAATAGGAACCTCACTGCAGTGTATGGTGGATTTCGCCAATAAGAGCATTGTTGTTTCCATAGAGATGCCATACATTGTGTCCAAAAAGATTGTGAATACTGAGTACGAAAATGTATATCAGTGGAACCAGGTACAGGTTGGCTATTTATGTTTATCAACTCCTTATTTCTCCTGAATTAGTCACCAAAAGTTTGTAATTATTGTGGAGAACAAGTTCATAAAATGTAGATATTAATGTAATGGAGTGTTTGTTAATAATACTTGTATAATTCTGACTGTTTGTATACTTGAGCAAAGTTAACACCTAATGCTCTTTCCTGTGCTACTGATGTCACCTCTAACATCCATGTTGCTGGATTGTAACCATCTTCGATTTTCTTCGCTCCATTAATGTCCTTACATCAAATGCAGATATTTAGTTGATGTAAATGAATAGATTAAAGTATAGAAATGATCAAATATTGTTATTCTCACCTCAAAGTACTTGATCAAATGACAACAGTGATGGCCTAATGGACCAAAGTATATTTCTTCACCTCCTCGTTTTAAAAGAAGTAGCTGCAGATGAGACTATCAATGGGTTTTTTCTTTGGGGAATAGAGGAAAGAACTTTATTTGAGGGATACTTACTTCATCAAAAGCGTCAAATATGTCGATGCTTGGCTGGTGTATGGTGCACACGACTGTTCTACCTGTGTCAACTGTGTTTCTAATTGTTCTCATTACTATGGCTGCTGCCCTTGCATCCAATCCTGATGTTGGCTCGTCCATAAATATTATCGATGGGTTGGCCACTAGCTCAACTGCTATGGTCAACCTCTTGCGCTGTTCGGTTGAAAGCCCATTTACACCGGGCAATCCCACAAGCGCATCACTCAGTGGAGTTAGTTCCACAAGCTCCATAACCTCCTCAATAAACATCTACACATTATACATGTAAATGATAATAATACAACCGTAAAAACTATAAAGATACTAATCCTAACTTCATATTGTAAAACATAATTAGCTAATACTAAGCATTCTTATTGGAAGGCTAAGATAGATTCAAATAGTTTTACCTCTCTGGTTGCTGAATCAACTTCAGGAGGTAACCGTAGCCATGCAGAATATTGCAAAGATTCAAGGACTGTGACATGTGGGGAGTGAATATCTGTTTGCTCACAGTATCCTGATATTCTTGCAAATGTTTGTTGCTTTTTTGGGTACCCAGAGATACTGATCTTTCCATGTATGTAGCCACCTGTTTTTCGGCCCGCTAACACATCCATTAAAGTAGTTTTACCAGCACCACTGATCCCCATTAGAGCTGTCAGAACTCCTGGCCTAAAACAGCCACTAACATCTTTTAGGAGTTCTAGCTCGTCTTGAACAACACCTTGATTTTTCATTTCCTGCAACATTTTACTTAAGTATATGGATGATAGTATTATAGGTTCCAATAGAGGTGGAAAATTGTTTTATCGAAATATTTGAAATATTATGGTAAAATAGTTGTTTTTGTAATCATAATTGATGCATGTATACATACAAAAAAGTGGTTAAAAAGTGTTTGTAGGTCGACCCCTCCTTGTTGTTTTGACAATACTAAAAGTGACATGTTAATTTCAAGGCACAGCTGTTTTGACCCGTTAACAAACTCATTTTTATTAAATAAATAATGAAATTAGAATTACATTCATGTCATAATCTTCGATCTTTCTACATATACCTGAGGCATATCTACTGCATATTTGATTTCATCAAATGTGAGGGAAAGGGGAACAAATGGTAGAACCATCCCACGCTTCTTTTTCTTTTCAGCTTCAGCAATACTGCCTATTCGTGAGGACACACTTCTTCGAACTTCATTTTTTGTTTCTGCAATATATATTTTTTGTTTTTGTTATTTTGATAATGTGAACTTTATAATCCGAATCAAGTACGGACTACATTTGGTTCTTCATTACCCACCTGGATCTCCTGCTTTTAGTACATTTCTTGCAGCCAATGTTTCTTTGGATAAAACTGCCTGAGGCTTTCCTAAGGCTGTATCAGATGACCACTTTCATTAATCGAAACACAGAAATTCACTCTGTTAGTCCTTAAAATCATTGTAATAATTAAGAATTTAAGCTAATATATGAAACCTTACGCTTGAGGTATGTGAGGGCCAGGATGTTTAAGATATTGAAAAGGAAAATATATCCAACTAAAGCACCTACTGATATCCAATACCATCTTGCTTCTGCGAAAAGTCCGCGAGACTTTAGGACAGCAACACCTAATGTTTCTGTTGAGTTTGGTATAACCTGAAAGAAAGAACTACTCAATTATCTTAAATGATTCATTTTTTACGTTCTTTTTACGCTTTTTGTGTAGCAAACTTCCTTTAAATGATATAAATCACAAATCTTCCTTTACCTGTCTCCAACTCTTTCCAAGGAATTCATTTACAGCCATACCATTTTGCCCATACATAAGTGGTGAAAGCCAGTACCCCCATGCCCACCAGTCTTTTATATCATCTGAGGTCACAAATAGAAAGAGTTGATCAGATTACTATATTTCAGAATGAATTTTTTAGGAGTGCAATGAGTTGTGTGTAAATATCTATCTTTACCGCGAGACAGGATGAATCCACCAAGCACAAGAATGGCAAGAAATGAAAATGACCCAAATGTGTTGGCCACAATGAGATTCCGTCCTAATGCTCCTATGAAACGAAATACTGCAGAAGCCATCTGGTGAACACATATGAGCAAAATCAATTGTTTGACAAACCTGTAACGGTCAAACAAAAAAGTTAATGACAAATGAATCGGATCAAATGGGTCAAACAGGTCAAAAGTCGCCAAGATATATATAGAGTACATGATAAATATTTGTGTTCAAGACAAAAATATTAATATAACTTTCTATTTATATATGACACACTTGTCTATAGAAAAGGCCAATTCTTTGAGAAACTTGAATCGCTTATCAGGTTGACATAACTGTGGCAATTTCGACCCATTTACTTATCAATTGGTTGATTCATAGTTTCATACTAAGTTTTATAAACAGTAGTCCCAAGTGTATATATCTGCCTACTAACCTATAAACCGTTTTATTAAACTATATTTGTCATGCATGTTAATTTAAAAAATTTAGAACATTTGGACAAAAATTCTTAAAGTCAACCTGACCCGAAACAAAATTACACATACCCAACCCATCGAGTCGCTCCTTTCCCACCATTGATTGAAGAATGCAACAGAGTTTACAGTTATGCTAGAATTTTCACCTTTCGAAATCTGGATCAAACCCGACAACATAATATGTCATGATTACCCAAGTGGCAACTTCAACAATTGTAACTGGGATCTTGAGGATCCATGTGGGTAATGAGTATATCCATGCAGGAAAGAATAAAAGGTCTCTTTGCTTATAGAACACGGGAAGCTTCATAATGCTTAACCCGAGCTCTGAGAACCCATTAAACGTGATCGTGAGCATTGCGAAAAACAGTGCACCCATGTAAACTGTTCCATCTACTACTGTTTTCTTTGGCATCTCAGTTCTCAAGAAAAGTGTCATTGTTGTAGCAGCCAAAAACATAAGCTGAACCAGTAGCAAATTAAGTAGTTATTGGTTTAATTGTTTATATGCATCCAAACAAGCAATGTAGGTTATCATTCTTAGTTACATACCTGTGACATCTTGAATATATACACAAAGGAATTCCTTTTCATCAGCAAGTATTCTCGAGATATGCAAGCTTTCAACAATTCTTTTGTGCTAACACCGTATTTCTTTGTAGTTAAAGCTGCAGGGTGGTTTTTTGTTCTGTCAAATGGAGTAGCAAGTTCATCACCTAGCCTTATTCCCACATGGAATAACTGAAATGCTTCTGCGAACTCTTGTACGGTTACAAAACTATAAGGTTCATCAGTTCTTACCCAATATTGTTTTTGATCTTTCTTTGATGTTACCTATAATTTCACATAAATGAGAATGAGCTCAAAGTTCAATAAATCCGTAACAACAATTGTTAAAAAAGTGCCGGTGAAATTTATGACCCGTTTATTTATGAATAGGTTGATTTGTGCTACGTTTTATCTGTAAGGGTCAAACTTGTAAAGTAAAAAAAATAGATCAAGTTGAGCATTCACATATGAATGGACTAATCATATGTCAATAAATGAATTGAAGTGTTCACATGTGAACAAATTGTTATGTGTTCTTAAATGAACTCACCACCCACCCGAATAATAAAATTTTTGTAATCATATCTGACTCGGTGATAAACTAGAAATCCCCCATTTTAGACTCAATCCATTCCAAGCGGTTCTGAGTTCTGACCCATGACATCACCCAACCCACCATTTTGTCACTAGAAAAGAAACATTACTTCTTGTAAAAAGTCTGCAACCGCTTTTCTCTGTGGACACTTGAAACCCATGTACTCAAAGAAGTCTAGCACATTTTCTCGGGGACCTTGATACACAACTTGTCCATCCGAGAGAAGCATTACATCATCAAACAAGTTATAAGTTTCTGGTGCAGGTTGGAGTAGTGAGATCACACAAGTTCCTTGAAGAATGTGAATTGATTGCCTTATTGAATTCACTATTTGGAAGGTTGTGGAACTGTCCAACCCGGTAGATATCTCATCCATAAACAGTACTCTTGATGGTCCAACCATCATTTCTCCTGTAGTCACTCGCTTCTTTTGCCCTCCAGAAATACCTCTAAACATTTCGTCTCCAACTACAGTATCTGAGCACACTTCAAGACCTAAAATCTGCACATAACAATCACATCTTCGATTTTTTTTCTCATGAATTTGCTTTATATTCTACATTTTATGAGATAATACCTTCATAACATACTCGGTAACAACACTAGCCTCTTGGCCTTCTAGTGACGCTGCCTAAAGAATTACACCTGAAATGTTAGAGCTTCATAATATTCTTTAAAAAAGGTTACAATATATGAATGTTTCAGAGTTTTCTTTCTCACCTTCATGTAGATGTCAAGATCAGGATCAGGCTTGATATTTTCTTCCTTTTCTCTCCTTGATAGTTCTGCTAGCATTTCTGGAAAAAGTACATATAACATATTCATATGAAGTGATTGAAAAACAGATTATGTTCATTGAAGTTTGTTATAGATTTACTGACCATAATTTGCTCCAACTCCTTGGCATCTGGCAGAGAAAGCTAGTGTTTCTCTGACTGTCATTTCTCCTATATGAATATCGTGTTGACTTATATAAGAGGATGTGCGTTGAGGGACAAATTCGTTCATTTCATGCCCATTGTAAGTCACTCTTCCAGATACCTGGAGTTATAAGAAAACCAATGAACAAAATCATTTGATTTTTGTTCGTTTATTTCAAAATTTTACTGTAGCATTGCATTATCTACTTTTAAATGAATTACAAATTGGGTTTAATTCTTTTTTTTTACCTGTAAATCTGATCCTAGTTTTCCAGCCAATGCCAAAAGTAGTGTTGTTTTCCCAGAACTTGGTGGGCCTAACAGCAATGTCATTCTATGGAACCATATAATCATTATTAGAATAACAATAAATTTTTAAATAAAGCATTCGAATTCCGTTTATGCGACTTTCAACCCACTTGACCCGTTCGACCCGTCTCATTTTTAGTCTTTCTTCAAGTTTTAAATAAAACCAAAATTAACCCATTTGTAGTTAAATGGGTCAAAATTTTGTCCTATAAATTGTTCTTATCAGTGTGCTAAGAACATCAAGACAGTCAAGGATTTGATTTTATTTAATTTTCGATATTGTTTCTAGAATAAATGGATTTAGCTTGTGATTGATTTATAATTATATTCATAGTTTAGCTTCATCATAAATACCTTCCAGGTTTAGCAATACCACTGACATCATGAAGAATTGGTAAAGTTTTCTTTCTGCTAGGAAGAAGATGCAAATAATTTAAGGATCCCTGTGTGTGTAAGATAGAAAAAGGATATTAATATATAACTCAAAATAAGATTAAGATGGTTAAGATTGATTTAGTGTTAAGCAAATCATGTTGAGAAGTAGAGATTAAAGAACATCAACCTCTAGGATGTTAACTATGAAGTTGAATATTGTAGGCAATGCTCTACCACCAACATATACTTCTGCATCAACATTCAAATGTTCAAACCGGACCTCGATTGTGGGAAGTTCAAGTCCAACTCTGCAATTATTTGGAACTTAAGATAATCAAACACATGCACGTTAATAAACAATATCATGGAAGATTAAGTACCGATCAATTCGTTGCTTTAGCTTTAACAAGAACTTCTCATTATCTTCTTCTGCTATTCTAACAAGCCTCTCTAGTAGATCCTTTTTCTCAAGCAGCCCGAGATTCTTGATATCAATCTCTCTAATTATCTGGCCGCCCTTTTCTTCTGTTAGTATGCCTCTCCCTAATCGAAGATCTGTTGGTAGTTTTTCGATAGCTGCCCATTTTAATGCTTCTTCGTCGTCTTCTTCAAGTGAAGATACAGAAAAGAAATCTCTACCACTGTTCCTCCATATGTTAGAACTGCTTATACGTGCACTGCTTGCTCTGAATACCTCCCCGCCCTCCATAATTATCAGTTCTGTGTGTTTTTGCTACGTACTTGACTTCATTGCAAACAATATCAGTTGGTAGGCAACTTTGTTATCTTACCTTTATCACTTTATATACATGCTTGAACTACCTTTTTAATTGTTTTCTTTTTAAATTTTCTTTGATAGCTGCAGGCAACAGCCAATGTCAGTGGGTGTGTATATATATATATATATATATATATATATATATATATATATATATATATATGGGGGAATGTTCAAACAAGAATAATAAATAAAATAAGAATGGGAGACTCAGTCTCAGCCGTTTATTTAGCAAGTGAAATTCATGGATGGACAACGTGAGGGAATAAATTGTGGCAGATTGCATGTGAAGAATTCATGGGTGGACAATGCAATTGAAGGAGGGGAATTGGACGGCTGGGATTGAGTCTCTCATTCTCATTTGAACCTCCCACTATATATTATATATATATATATATATATATATATATACACACACACACCAAAGGTGCTACTATTTAAATACTTTCTTTTACATCCTACACATGTTACGTCAATTAATTACTGAATCATATGGCAAGAGGCCGATTCACAAGGGATCCAAATATGCATACCAATATATAAATATATTTTTGGTGCTACTGTTTGAATTCACTCTCTATCATATACTAGATATGTCAAATCAATCAATCACAGTTTTTAATGCTTAATTTTACACTCACGTACATCAATCACAAGGGGTCAAATTAAACTACTAGAAGTCTTAATAGTCTCACCCATATAATTTTATAAGTTGAGAGAAAAGTAAAATATGAATGTGTGCTACTATATATATGCTCTTCTTTTCACATACTAGACATATCATATTAGCCAATTACAATTTTTAATACAATTCGTACATTTATATATATCATATTAGAAGTTAATTTCCATTTAAACTAACAAATACATCAATCACCCAATGTGAAATAGTATTTTGGTAGAACGTTGCCACCAATGATCTCATGCAAACTTCTTCTTTAGGTAGACTATAATTCTCGGGTTTGAATCAATCATTACTCCAGTCCTTTAATATTATATATACATCATCCTTAGCTTATATTTATGTCATGAGTATCTTTTTATTTCTTTTATTATTCTGTAGGTGGGAGTGTGGGACAGGCCTAAAGCAATCAAATAGTATTCCCCACTACTCATAACATTTTACATTATTTGATCTGAAAAACTTTTTGTTTTAAAAACATAAGATTGTTATTGTAACAAAACAGGTTTTGTAATTATATCTGCTAAACTAACTGATTATAAAATCCAGAAGAGTGTAGTCAAATCTGATTTACACATGCTGAAACCTTATAGATTGTGTTAGATATGTTTAGGTCATAATGATAATTTTGAAACTATTAGGTATTTTACACAAAAATGATATATTATTCTATTATTTTTTTATTTTATCATTCGATTCACCATAAAATAATATGTGAAACTGATTCTCTAATTACAAATATTTGTATCGTTCTTAACTCTTTCTATTGTCATTTATATTCTGTTTAACTGATTAATTATGTATTTAGAAATTAGAAATATCTTTGAATCCGCATTACTTAAAAATTAATGACCATAGATGTCTTTCTCTCACTGACCTTAAACTTTAGAGTATTAAAAGATTGCTTAGTATTGGTCCTTTTAGCTAGGGTGAGCTGTGTACAAGAATCGGTACCAAATCCGAAAGTACCAAAATGAAATTGTTGATTTATTTGAACCTAAGGCAGAACCAAACATTTATAACTAGTACTGGTTTGGTACCGCTTTATGAATGGTTCGGTTGGAAAAATCCCATGTTGACACGAGATCGCTAATATTTTAAAACCGAATACCAAACCAAAAACTTATAATCAATAATGGTATTGGTTCGTGACGGGTTGGGTTCTGGAAATTTGGTCCCTAAGTTCAAACCCACGTTTCTCCTCTCATAAACAAAATAGAAAACTCCCTCCATAAAAATTGGAAAAAGTAAATTAAAACTAAAAATTCATAAAAATAAATATCTCAATACGGGAGAGTTATTATGAGAATGTATATTAGGGAAGAATTATGGAACAAATCATAGCTATCAATTAGATGTTGATTTATGAGATCTCGTGGTCATTATTCACTCGTCGAAATTCATGACCATCATAATTCATTGTTGAATTATGCCGTTTCATATTCAGGTGTTGTTTGTTTTTTCAAAACAGATCTGTTTGCCTCTGATTTCTGCAGACATGCAGACATTTAAAGAACAGACCGTTAGTTTTTGCAATCAGAAAAGAGCTTTGCAGATCTTTTTACATCTGTTTCCAGCAGAGGTGTATCATCCTCTGTTTTAAATAGATATTCTCACATGTATATCTGTTACACATTCTTGTTCTTGGTTCTAACTCTATAATCATATTATTATATAATACGGGCATTTAGTTGATCGTGTGTGATGAACGGACCACTATTCGACCACGGTCAACCCGGTTGTACACACACATACATATACATACATAAATAAATACATAAAACATACATACACAAATATACATACACACATACACACATACATATACATACATAAAAATACATACATACATACATAAAAATACATGCATACATACATACATACATATATAGGCAAAAGTTCAAACGAGAACTGGTTTTCGTACGAGAACTGCGAGAACCAATCTGAGCCGTCCAATTCCCCCTCCTTTAATGTCATTGCCCACCCATGAATTTCTCACATGCACCCTGCCACACTTGATCCCCTCCACGCTCTCCATCCATGAAGTTCTCATATCCAAGGAACAGCCGAGATTGGTTCTCGCAGTTCTTGTACGAAAAACAGTTCTCGTTTGAACCCTCCCCTACATATATATATATATATATATATATATATATATATATATATATACACACACACACACACACATACATACGTGTATATATATACACACACATACCTACAATCATACATACATATATATGTCTATGTATATATAATATATACACAAGATAAAACCCACCCGCACACACACTCACGTACACACACACACACACACACACACACATATATATATATATATATATATATATATATATATATATATATATATATATAGGGGAGAGTTCATGCGAGAACCGTTGTTAGTGCGAGAACCGCGAGAACCAATCTCAGCTGTTCCTTGGATATGGGAAGTATCATGGATGAAGAGCGTGGAGGGATAGGGTGTGGCAGGGTGCATGTGAGGAATTCATGGGTGGGCAATGACATTGAAGGATGGGGAATTGGACGGTTTAGATTGGTTCTCGCGGTTCTCTCGCTAACAACGGTTCTCGCATGAACTTTTGTCTATATATATATACATATACATACGTGTGTGTGTGTGTGTATATATATTTATATATATGCATACCTACAATCATACATATATATGTCGATGTATATATATAATATATACACAGGATAAACACCTATCCACCCACACACAAACACACACACACATACATACATATATAACAAGTGTCTTCAAGTTATGCTCAAATCAAGTGTTTAAAATTCGAGTTGTTTTTTATAATTGTACTAAAATGTATGAATTTCCTCATGTGTTTATTTAAAAGTTTATTTTGTAACATGACATTATTTCAGACAATTTTTTAAGTTTAAAAAACAAACAGTCTTCTTGGTGCAGACTGCAGACAATTAATCCACATCTATTTCTGCAGACATGGAAATAGACGGAATCAAACATCAGACATTTTATCTCTGAAAAAACAAACAACGCCTCAATCTTTTTTAAACTTCTTACACAACAAGAATCTATTCTGTAGATGGTATATCTCTGTCTTTTAGGATGCCCTTTTAGTGTCAACTTAAATTCTGAAAAGTGGGTAAGTCTTTAATTGCAACGAACAAAGTAAAGCTTATTCGACGAGAAAAGTCTTCTCATAAAAGCTAATCGATAAGGACACCGTGCTTAACGTTAGATGAGTGCTAAATTTTATATGCTCTCAATTTTTAAAACCTTTATAATAAATTACCAAAATCAATCTATATCGGTCACCAACCATGCAAACAACGCATCACTATAAACAAAGAAAGATTCAATAAAAGATAATCGGTAAACAGCAAATCATGAACATTTTATGCATATTTTAATAATTGTAGTTTAAACTAATTAGGGGAGTACCTGGTATACAGCACGGATTAGTTAGAGGCGGACCCAAAGAGTTTTGTCACCGGTAATATAAAAATTGAAGATTCATTATATTTCAGGGTCCAGTTTATTATTCATTCATGTATGACCGGCAAATGGGCGTGTTGAGTTCGGTTAGGTGATAGCTAGGTTGAAACCGATTTATTAAAACAGATAAGTTGATCATATTTGACTAAACCATTATCCCAAATCTTAGAAACTTAAAATAAGTAAATTCATCATATTAAACTAATTGCATATAAATAAATCATCAAGCATCAATAAATTAACCTATTTATAGACTAACATCTTTCAAGTTGGTAAGAAAGAATTACTTATAAAATCAAGTTGGATTTAAGCTTGGTCTATTCATGGACAAGAGCTTGACATGTGAGCTAAACAATAAATATTCGTAATTGAGTTTAATTGTTTAAAATTTTAAACAACAAACCAAATCATTTAATTGGGTTAAATAACTAAAATTGGGTCGCTATCATAATATGGTTGCACTAAAAAAATTAAAGAGGTTGCATATATTTTTAGCTGTATGCAATGTCGATATAAAACAAAATAATTTCAGCAACATTTAGCACTACATACGAGAAGTTAAGAGATTAGCCGGACAACCCAAACTACCAGAGGTCCGCCATTGGGGGGTAGTACTGAACTAGTACAGGTAATTTCTTAAAAAAAAGGTAATTTCTTAATTTTTCTGTTATACTTTAATTTTCTTAATATTTGTACTTCTGATATAGATATACTCTAACTATATCTATACAACTCCTAAATTATATTTATGGGTTAGTGTAAACCTTATTCGGATTTTGAGTTTATTTCCAGACTTATGAATTTATTAATTTTAATTTATAATTTCTTCATGTTAATAAATTTAAGTTGCTAAATACACAAACTGAAAAAAAATATATGACTTATAAATTTATTCAAAATCGAAATTATTATAACATTTGATTTTTATACGTGATGCGTAATGATTTAGGTTAGGAAATTAGATATTAATGTGACCTTTTTATATACTTTTATTTATGTTTATAATAGAACTTGAATCTTAAATCTTTAAAATAGAATGTCATTTTAAATTCTTAATAAAGATGCAAATGAGGCGAGTTATTCATGAGTTACTCGAGCTCGGATCGTTAAAAGCTCGAAACAAGTTGAATGTTAATGAGCTCGAGCTTAAACTATAGCTCATTTAGTAAACGAGCTAGAACTCGAGCCTCAAAGAATGGGCTTGTGTTGGGGAGATAATCATTTCAGCCCATAAATCAAACATGTCCACTGAAACATGTAGGATTTATTGATAACAAAACAACACTTTCAGTTCGACTGAAATTAAAATGTGTTGTTTAATTTCTGACACAAAAGTTACAAACGATATAGTATCCACAAATACACACTTATGTACTGAGTTTTAGTAGAAGACAAAGGTAAAAGACTTTGAAGCATTTCAGATGCCTAAAAGACTTCGAAGTCTTTCAGATGGATAAATGTTAAGTATAACATCTCAAACTTTGACACGTCTTTAATTTGAAATAACGAGGTATTTAGATATTCATTAAAAATGTTATGGAAGAGATCTAACATAATAATATGTATTTATTATGATTGACAAAATAATGTTTCGTATTTATAAAAATGATGTATCATAGATAAGTTGAAAAATAATTTCTTAAAGATGATTTTATTAAATTGAGGTTGTTTAGTCATGAGGTACATATGATAATGCACAAAGTATCATTAATTGAAGCTAAGAATGTTATTAACAAGGAAAGAAAGTCCGCGCTTTGCTACGGATAAATTTTTTTAAACTTTTTAACATAGAATTTTAAAATCAGAATAATTTGATCAAAACTTAGATAATAATAATATGATAGTAATATTTTCATTAATATAAAAAACTGTAATGCGCTATTAATTATATTTATGTTGCTTTTGTTTCCAAGAACACAAAAATTGAGTTTCAATTTTGATGACCATCTTTGAGGTGTGTTTCGTATGAGAACTGCGAGAACCAATCTGAGCCGTCCAATTCCCCTTCCTTTAATGTCATTGTCCACCCATGAATTCCTCACATGCACCCTGCCACACTTGATCCCCTCCACGCTCTCCATCCATGAAGTTCCCATATCTAAGGAACGACCGAGATTGGTTCTTGCAGTTCTCGTACGAAAAACAGTTCTCGTTTGAACCCTCCCCTATATATATATATATATATATACACACACTCATACATCGGGACTTTTCCCAATATTCATATGTTATATGAAATTTTGTTTGTCAAATCACATCAAGGTTATAACGTTTTATTATGCCTCTTAACAATTCTACACATCAACTTTTTTTAAAAAATGATTCAAACATTAATGGACAGATGTGTACAAAAAAAACTTCATGTACCATAAGTAATACACAGGTGTTCAACAACTTTAAGCCGAGATTTTTTTTCTTAAAACCATAAGACAGAGATCATATTCGTCTTACAATACTTTTTGTGAAATAAATTTTAAACTTAATGAGTTTTTTTATAAAATCAAAAGTTTACATTTACATTAAATCAAATTAGTATTATTTTGTCTTTATCAAAAAGAGTATATATACAATTTGTAAAGTAAAAACCTATGTTCGTAATAGTTTTACTCTGATCATGATAAAAGTTAAAAAATTCATTGTTTTTTTATAAATTTTACATGTATATTATATAAAAATATTTAAATAGTCAATAGAACTTAAGTTATAACGAAATAGGAAAAAAGATAGAAAGAATAAACCAAAGTTAATTGGTGTCATATGGGAAAAAGGAAAAGAAAAGAAAATATGAGCCACATGACAGAAAAATGCAAAGCCAAGAAGGTAGCTCAGTAGGTTCGAAAAGATAACCTACAATATAAAAGTGTACACATTTTCCAGCAAGCTGGAATTGGTTTTAGTGAAGTTTTGGTAATTCCAGTATATGATATAAACAAAGGGGCAAATTAGCATTTCCTCACTATGAACAGTATATGGTGTAACTTAAGCTTGCCATAATTGTTATTAGTATATAATACAGTTTTTATAAGTTATTTGCTGAATTTGTAAATGGAGTGAATGCTTGGGACCAAATATGTCAAACCTAAAACTAAAGGGGCTGAATATGAAATTTTCCCTATGAAAAAGAAATTTCCAGAAATTGTATCATTTGGGAGTATTAAGTTGTAAGTTAAATATTGTGAGAACTGATTTTGGTGCATTTGAGTTTATTACTTGCAATAAAAAGATTTTTTTGAATTGATGTGTAACAATCTTAAATTGGGCCTAGTCATGCGCGAATTCGATACGTAGCTATTTTAGAATATATATTATCATTATTATTATTATTATTATTATTATTTTCTTTATTTATATCTTATTATTATTATTTTTCTTTTATATCTATTTTATATTTAGCCTTAATGCGCTTCTAGTTATTTTTATATACTTATTTAGTTTTATTTATTTATTTATTCATTTATTTTATTTAATTATTTTTTATTTTTTATTTATCTATGTATTTCCTTATTATTATGATTTAGTTTTCTTTTTTATCATGGCCGGATGTCCTTTGCAAGAAGCAATCTCCCTGCATGTTCATGGGGGTATGATTGTCTATATTTCTACCTCCCCATACCCTGCTTTTGCGGGATTGGGTATCGTTGTTGTTGACATATATATATATATATATATATATATATATATATATATATATAATAAATTTTAGTTATGAAATGAAGTTATAAAAATAATAATGAAAATAAATAATATTAATAAAATATTAAACAGTTTTAGATAATGATTTCAAAAATATCCCCGTTCGTTGAAACGGGTAAACGAGTATTAAGTTGTAAGTTAAATAGGGGAACGAGATACGCGCTTTAATTTAATTAACCAACAAAGTCGGTCATTCACCTTTTGTTTCATCAGATTCATACATACACACATACGCATAGAAACAACCACACCTCACGATTTGGTTTTGGAGAAGGCATTGAAGGAGGTAATTTCCTTCAATTTCCAGCAGCAAAATCAAGTGTTGATATTTGTTCTTGCTTCATTTCTTCCTTGTAAGATCCTCATTCTTGTGTTCTTGTTAGTGGTGATTTTGATTTCTATGGTTTGTCACTCCAAGTGGTTCTGAGGTTGCTCCTAATATATATGTGGGTTTTAGATTCGAAGAAGAAGAAGTTGAGAGCGAAAATATACAGAGTGAGAGAGAGGTGAGAAAAGAAAATGTGAGTGCTGAGGGACCCCCAGCCGTATACAGTCGGGAAGCCACGACTTCTACTGGACCTGACTTTGTTGGATCTGGTATTGAAACAGACACTGTCATCCCAATAGTGCATCTTCTAACCCCTCCTAGCGACTTAGGTGCCTCTCAACAGACACCTAATTTATTGCACAGGGCTATAGCACATACACTATCGACCTCTTATTTGGAGAAGGTTGGTATTGAAACAAGAGGACCTCCTCCCTCGTCTTCGACTACTCCTTTGTCTCACATCGACATGCCGCTGATTTCTGCGTTTCTTTCTAGACATAAGGAAACTATTGCACAATTAGCCTTGTTATGTCTACAAGTGCCCTGAACTTCCATAAGTGGCACCTCTACATGTGTCATGCGAGGATTGGAAGGAAATCCTACCGGACTCAACATCCCTTAAGCTCCGACAGGGTTCTGCCTTTGTGGCTGGAACCTCAAAGGGTAATGTAAGTGATCCAGGTTTTGTTACACGTGCAGATTTAAATGACCCTATCCAACAAGCCGTGACCCCTCTTCACAACAAACTTGATATTCTCCAAGCAACTTTAGATGCTCTCAAGACAAATATAGATGATGGCACCAGCTTATCAATAGATAATCTCAAAAGCCTTCTGCTTGCCAAGCTTCTAGAGCATGCTCTATCCCGGAAAAAACGTAACGATTTGATTACTACCCTTCGCATGGGACAAGCATAACAGGGTCATAACTTGGATGAGTTCATCGCGAATCAGACAAATGCTTTTTGGTCAAAGCTGGATACGGTCGATAGTCGGTTAAAGGCAGTAGAAGATGCATGTAAAACCCAAGCAGCTAGGTCAAAACGAAAGCATGACGATCAGGATCCTGATGATCATCCTGAGGGGGAGAAACAACTGAGATATTTGACCTTTACCCCCACTAACTCATAATTTGGAGCTGCTTTAGGTATAGAGACTGAAACAGTGGCCGATGATGTTCAACAAACAAACACACATACTCAACAGTGGAGGCTGGCTGCAAGTGAAGAAGGGGAAATAGAAATGGTGAGGAGAAAATTGATTCCCATTTGGCAAGATATAGATGACTTCGGCACTATACAAGAAATTGAACAAGCACCTGAGGAATCCCGGGTCATTGCACAATTTGAGGATTATCTGCATCCACCAAACATTGAGAAACGAAAACAAGAAATGAAAAAGCAACGGGCTCTGAAAGCTAAAAAGGAAAAGCCTAAAATTGATGTATCAAGGGTCCTACAGGGTGTTACGGAAGAAGTTCATCATTTGTTCCCTCCTCCTTCAGGCCAATTTTAACTCTCTCCTACTGATGTGCTTGAACAAGAGAAACAAAAGGAGGCAATAGATAAATTAAGACAAGAATCTAAATGGACACTACTAGAGAATGTAATAGTACCAGCTGCTGCTCTAGTGTATACCGGAGATCCAGGGCTAGACAGAGTAAACATGTTCACAAGGAAAGCCAGTCTTGATCCAGACTGGAGAGATTATTCAGTGAATGGTCCATTTCTTGATGACAGAATCTCTATCATCTTTTCTGACATTCTTGAAGAAGTAACTCCTCCAAAGCTAAGAGATCTTGATGATCACCAAAATAAAAGATATGAACATCTGCTCAACTCCTACAAAGCTCCAAAAGAAAAGATCTTATCTGAGTATCCGATAACCAAGCATCAGCAAGTAGTCATTCATAAATCTATGGGTTACAAATTTACATCTTACATAGTGGAAAGAGGAAATGGCCAGAGATATGAGTTTAATTAAGCTGATCTAAGGCACGTCCAATTACACGATATTGATTTCATTTATGATTATCTTACCCGAAAGAAAAAGAAGATGTTTCAAAAGCAATTTGGTAGATCTTCCTTGATGACTTATATGAGAAAGCTGATGGAGTATATTGAAGAGCATGATCTACAGCTAGGAGCAAAGAGCAACCACATCAAAGTTAACCTTCTTAAGCCTGTATAGAGTCATCCAGACTTGGAAAAGCTTGGGAAGTTAACTATTCTTGAAGAAGGGCATGAAAGCTACAATGGAGAACTAGGTGTCATATTCAGAAATTCAAACAAAGAGAAAACATTTGTAAGAATGGTGGATTTAGTGTGTTATTCTGATGGCACTTTGAGAATCTTATACAACATGCTAGAACAAAAGATGGTGGATGCTAATGCTTCAATGACTCAAGCTAAATCAGATCAAATTGTCAGGATAGTCAACAAAATGAAGAAAACTCTAGAGAGCCGAAGGATTATAAGAAGCTAGCAGGTGGCATTAAGAACTAGAAACAAAGACATTAGAGATAGATAGATTTCATTATGTAATTGTCTTTGTTTTTGTACATGTCCACTCTCCTCACTTAGGTGGAGATTGTTAAATACAAAAAGTGAGAGGTGAATAAGTAAAATAGGTCGAACATATAAATAGGTATGATGCCCTTGTATTTCACAAGTTTTGCTAATACAATTATAATTACTCAAAAGGTGTAGTGTGTGTTTTCATGAGTTCTCTCTAACATTCATCACCGATTTGTATGTTAAGCAATTCTTCATCATTTGATTGTGTTCATCATGCATTTTCATCTGTATAATATTTGCCAACTAAAATATATTATGTTTTTGTTCATGACAATTTATGTTATAAAAATACATTTGCAAAATAAATATATCTTTTGAGCATAAGGAAATTTTTTATAAAATATGAAAATGCATTCTAGTCCAAAATCGATATATATATATATATATATATTCTTTTGTAGCTCCTGCCCGGGCTAGCCTTCTCAGAGGAGTGAGTGATCCTCGGGTGAGGAGCACGAACGGGGTGTTGTTTGTACTGGGTTTTTGTAGTTCTTGTCTTCCTGTCTTTGTTGCTTGTCTTCCTGTTTTTGTTGCTTGTCTTTGTTGTTTGTCTTCCTGTCTTTGTTGTTTGTTATTGGTGTTAGCTGTCTTTGCAATCCTTGTTTATAGGTTATTAGAGATGCCCCTAAGGTGCCTTAAAAAGTTTTTAGGTATACCCCCTATATGAATATATATATATATATATATATATATATATATATATATACTGTGTTCGTTCAAAAAACGTTTGGTTTTTATAAAATCTGCATACTCGATTTCTTTGGAATCATCTCGTAATATTTCATTGTGGTCGATAAAAATTTATATATAATGATTTATTTTGTCAAACTTAATTTTCATATTAACTTGAATTTTATAATATATTTAATATTAAATCCAAATTTTAAAGTTGCGTCATCAAAAAATTTAAATTTTTTTTTCTTTAATTGTACTAACACCCCAAATCCAAAATCCCATTTCTGCTCCCAATATCCAAAATGCCTCTAAAGACCACATAAATCATCCACATGCAAGATGCGTTAGTAGAATTCACAAGAAACAATAATATCTTGAATCTTCTACCAAAATCAAAGGACAAATCCATCCTTGGTACTAAGTGGTTGTTTGGAAACAAAATGGATGAACAAGGGGTGATCATCCGGAATAAGGCAAGGTTAGTTGCATATGGCTACTGTCAAGAGAAAGGAATTGACTTTGATGAGAGATTTGCTCTTGTTGTAAGACTTGAAGCAATAATATTGTTTTAGCCTATGTTGCATTTAAGGGCTTTAAGATATTTTCAAATAGATGTCAAGAATGCTTTTCTGAATGAATAATTAAAAGAAGAGGTTATGTCAATTTAGAAGTAATGAAGTATAAACCGCATCTTCATATCTCGTTTAGACCGGATTGAGTCATGTTATTATTGTTGATATATAAACCATATCATTTGACATCTAAATATTTAATTTATAGAATCTTAAGGATACACCTTTTTTGGTCAAATATTAGATCAGGAGGAAGTTTACATGAGCCAAAGTTGTATCCTATATATTTATATAGTTAGTTGTTAGTTATGTAGTTAGAGTACCTGGTTCCTTATTACATTACTTGTTTCCTTATTAGTTATTAGTAGTATTACTTTGTTTATTTAGTTATTGCTAGTTCTTAATTGGTATTTGGTTATTGCTACTCTTTTATTTCTCAACGTTTAATATTTATATGGTGTATTTTTTTTACTATTATGCTTTATATTAATTTATTATATTTAGGGTGTCTTTTCTATGTTACCTGAGCCCTGAGTAGTGAATATGTTTATACCGGTCTTGGGCTCATGCAATGAGTGGAAACTTAAGTAATTGAAAGAAGTATTCACTCCACTTGAGTATTGTTATTATTTACTGTCATTTTAACACTTTATAGGTGTTGGAGTGTGATCTGGATTAGTCATTACTATATTATATAAGCATGAATCCCACCCACAAGAAGATATATGAAGATTTTAATTGTGATGGCTGCATGAAGTTGGATGAGTAGAATGTGGTCATCTACTATAATTATCTTGTTAGAACTGATGACTTCTAGACTAGGTTAAATTTACTTTAACTTTGTGCATGTGTGTGCTTGTTAAAGTTTAATCATGATAAAAGAAACTAATTAATATACATAGTGATCGATCCACTTACGTTTATTAAGTTATTTAAAAACTTGAAGTTTTATATTTTTTTAATTGCATTTACCTTTAATAAATATACACAGTACATTTTACGCATAAAAGTTATTAATTAAACTAACAATATATTTGTAAGAGAATGAGCATTCATCCCTCTTATTCTCCTTATCACATAATCATTATATTTGTATCACATCATTTTTTCTTTCTATCCCTTTTTATCCCATCCTATCACTTTAACACCACATCAATCCCCTCAACTATCCCATTTCTTACCTATATAACGATTAAAAAAAAGAGAATTCAGCGTGAGTGAAAACCCGCTAAACTCAGCGAGAATGAAGGCAGCGGCGGTGTTGGCGTGACCGTGCCATGCTCCAACCAACTTAACATCCTCTGGTTATAGGGGTGGACCCAGGATTTCAAATGGGTGGTGACACCATTTGAAATGGTGAATAGGTGGTAGCGCGAAAAAATCGAAATTTATTCTACGAAATGTTAGCACCGCCTAAAAAAAATCGAAAATTACACTATGCAGATACATTTAATTGGTGTCACACGTTTTCACCGGCTTACCCTTAAGTTCACCCCTGGCTGGTTAGATAAGGGTTGTCTGAGGGTAGCATGCATGCCCACTACAAATTAAGTGAACCAATGGATTTGCCTCGATCATATCCAAAAAATATATATGCATCTTGCTTTTATGTAGTTCAACATATCCTCAAAATTGAATATTTGTCATGCATAACTAAATGTGGGAAAAATCTTTAATAGAACAAATTCTAATTAGTATTTATTTAAAGTTATTTGAAGTATATTTTTCAGCTACAAAGGTCGCTTAAAGATGTAATATATCGTGTTATTGTTGTGAAAATCTTCATAACTACTGAAAATTAAACTGAGTGATGTACTTGAAACATTTATTTAAACAATTTACTATTTGTTATTTTTATATTTATGGTTAATGTAAATCAACAAGTAACTTAAAATATGATTCACTAATAGCAACTATGTTTCATAATTATACAATTTGGGTAACTAACTTTTAAGGAAATTAAAGAAAAAACAAGATCACATGAAATGTTATTGAAATTTAGATGGATTTTATATTTTAGAAATATCTCTTAAACGGCTTTAGTGCAATCTTCTAAAATAAGTAAAACACTAACTTTATTTATAATTCTAGCCACTAAATTTAGATAAAAATTTTAATTATAAAATTTTAAACATTCATTTTGATAAAGATTAAAAACCAAATTTTGACTTTTCATGGTCAAAATTAAATTCAATTTTGACTTTAATTATAAAAATTATTAAAGATAATTTCATATATGCTCTATTAAACCCCAAAATATTGTATTTTACCGATCTTAAATTAAAAATATCATATTTATCCTTTATAATATTTAAAAATATCATATTTAAGCAAATTCTTAGTTTTACCATTCTAAAAAATTGTATAATCATTTAATTTTTTTAATTATAACCATACTTCTTGATTTCAAGTAACACAAGTGGTAAATTAAATGATTGCAATATGTGACTAGAGAGAAAAGGTAAAACACCTTCAAAAACACATAGTCCTTACATTGTGAAATTACAATCCTCATACATTTTCAATAAGCAAAAGGCTTATATACTCCAAGAGTACATTTACATAATAGCCCCCTCAAATATAATATTAACCGTATTACATTACAATATATTTAAACCTAACAATCCCCCCTTTGTATGATATAGAAGTGGTTAAATCTCCATACCATCTTAAGGGTCTCTTTGCTATTGTAATATATCGCTCCAGTAACCCCATACATTGTCACCTTCGGTTTTATAAGCAGTTTAGCATGTAGAGATTTTCAACAAATCTGGATCTCAAGCATTTGTATCAGCAGTGGAAGTATATAATGATTTATCATCTCAGGAGATATGTTGATCTCCCCCCCTACAATGTTGCTCTCGATCTTTAGGGGAGAACATGTTGTTCCCTCCCTCTAGATGCCGCCAAGAAATACAAGAAGGCATTGGTTGAACTTAGTATTTCAAGAGTCCACACTGGGACGGATAAGCTGGCAGCTTACTATGGTGCTTGAGTTCGTTCGGGGTGTGAGTAGTGACCCCCTGGACACGCCAACCGTGATATCTCGAGCCACAATCAACTGAATACAATTTAGGGGAGTATATGTTATTCCCACCCCCTCACGATGTCCATGATCCTTCTTGGACACCATGAATTTTTGACTTCACATTATGGGATTTAGTTGAAAGATACTAGTCAATTGTCTTATATCACCTGTATTGATACTTGAGCTACGTGGATCGTTAAGACGTGCTATAGATCTGAAACGGGCACGTCAACAAAATCAAGCATATTGAAGTCTCAAAATAGAATTACCAACCTCGTCCGAGTCACAACAAGTAGTAAAAAAATCTTAAAGGCATAAGGATGCTAAGTAATTTGGGACACATAAGTGGATAGATGACATTGATATAATAGTTTCATCAGTAAGTCGAGTACATCCTCATTCGAAATCACACAAATGAATTCTCAAAATCTTAGAATAAAATCTTGGTGTAACCGGATGCTGGTTAACAAAATGAAGGTTAGAGACACGAATTCAGTAATGATAAGATTGAAATACGCGAATTCATAAATGATCGAATTAATCACAAGTTGAAGATGACTGAAATTAGCAAAAACAAGTATTTGATTACTGACACGAGTCGTGTACAAGGGCGCCAACTGTGTAGCCTTCTTGTAGGGAAATATGGGTCGTGTAACGGTACACGGTCCATGTACATCGCTTGTATGAACACAATTCATCAATGTAATTGTATGTGCCATGTATAGTAGATCTACATGAGCCGTGTATGGTAAAGTTAGAGTACACAGTGCGTGTACATGTCCTGTGTAGGTCATGTAGCACTACAAGGTCCGTGTAGCATACTTTTGAGTATATTTTGAGTAGATGAATTATGAAGAGTTAGTTATTCATTGTAGGTGGTCAATTGCAATCCTTAGACTGAATAGATTGAGACATAACCTAGTGGAACCCTAAATATCTGCTAACGAGGTGAGTTTTACTGTACTTCTTTATAAGTGTAAGGTTACATGTTATAAGAGATATGTTACGTGTATGCGTCAATCAAAATTTGTGAACTGATATGTGGCCTGTGTGGTAATGGAGTTGCCTGAGTGTCAATAGAGATGCTTAAGTTGTAAAAGAGATGTCTGAGTGACAAAAGAGATGCCTGAATAGCAAAAGAGATGGCTAAGTGACAAATTTATTAAAAGCACTCATAACCAAGCATGAGTGGCTTAAAATGAGCCAGTGCGACAAAAGGTTCACGGGTATATGAATATGTGTACTTGTTAATTTTAAATAAGAGTTTTATGTCATTACTGATTTTTATGAAATAGTGAACTCACTAAGCATAGTGCTTACGAGAGTTGATTCTTTTGATTCAGGTAACGGTTGTGGTAAAGCTCCAGCTAGAGATTAATATTCTCTACTTCCACTTGCTTTTGAATGATGGTAACCCTTTTTGTATATATAACACAATGTTCACATATGGTTTTTTTTGAAAAACTACGTCTATGTGGATATATTACCTGTTTGGGTTTGGTTTCATTAAACTACATAAAAAATTGCGTCTTTACAAAATGCTCATATGACACATAGTGTCTACAATCTGAAGTTCTATTATAACTTACTTAGTTAGAGACTAATGCGCTCATATCCCTATTTATAATTTATGATTTCATATTACAATCTAACCTTACTTACAAAATGATAAAACTATTTAAGTACAAAAACCAGATTGAGTACAACTAAACTTGATCTAACACAATATGTTTCACACTTGGCTATCGTTGAATAATGAGTTCATAACTACCACGTATCAATAAATGGTTAAGTTGGTAATCATCTTAGGTCTAATAAAGATCATGACCCATTAATCAGTTCACACAAGAAGAGACTAACTAACTCGAGTATTACTTAAACTAATACTGTTTATTTTAAGGTATCATTTATTTGCTTAAACATGAGCTCAATAATCAAGACATACCGCTTAACATCTCACAAACCCTATTTGGTGTCTTGTTGGGGAAATAATCATTTTAGCAAATAATCAAAACCTTTTTCACTGAAATATGCAAGATTTGGTGATTACCAAAAACACACTTTCAGTTTGACTAAAATTAAACATGTGTTGTTTAATCACTGAAGTACATGTTCTAAACGACAGAGTAAAAGAGTTTCAGCAAAAGGTAAAGAGAAAAAGACCTTGAAACATTCCATAAGTCTCAAAGACTTTGAATCATTTCAGATACGTAAATGGTTCTGAAGCCTTTAGGGTAAGTATATTATAAACATCACCTGAACATCATTATGAAGACACACTGATCACTAAAACACTTTATTGAAGACAACATCTATTCTAAACGTTTCGATAAAAGTCTTGTATTATGATTTTGTATCTATATGAACATTGTAAAAGGCTCAACTGTGTTGTTCACTTATGTCTCTGATCTTTTGTTTGTAAAAGTAGTTAGTAGAGTCATCTGAAAAGATAACAAACAAAATCAAAGTCTTACCTCCGGAAAAGGTTAAAGCTTTTAATGAAGAAAATATTTGAAAGATATGTCTAGCACTCAAGGACGGCTGACAACTCCATCATTTTATGTATAAGACAAATCTAAAGAACCCTGGCTGACAAAGAATGTTCGAAAGGAGGACTTACAATTCCAAGGCAAAGGATAAGATATAAACAATATATTCTACCAATAGGAAGAATCTTTCCGACCACTTGCCCATTTGGTTTATAATATTATTTATATCTTTTCAACACTCATGCAATCACTTAATGAATCTTTCATACCCCGAACACTAACTGAAATTCAACTCGACGAACTTAGTTGAAAGTTGTTAAGTAAAAGCGAACTTTAAGAGTTAGTATCAAGTGTAGAATCAAACTTGTCCATGTGTTGGACCTCTTGATACATTAGTTGTTGAAAGAGAAACTAGTCTATGTTTTAGACACATTAGTTGTTATCTTTTATTCTATAAGGAATTTTAGCTTCCTCATACATGTAATTCTTAAGAGTTATATTAAAAGTATTAGCTTTCTCATACATGTTATTCTACAGACATTCGCTGTTGTGTACTCAATCTGAGACTAACACGTCTAAACTATGATCTCTTGTGACTAAACTAGCAATCTAACCAGAATTATCTTAACGTCTTTGAAACCTTATTATTATGAAAGTAGACTCTTATAACTTTGAAATAACTCGTCATACGCCCCAAATAGAGTTACGGTGACATGCTACAGCGGTAGGCCATCTTACCTACGCGTATAGACCTAAAAATATTCCAAGACCGAAGGAAACCCCTCCTATAATTGTAGATAGTGCCCTCACTATGAGAACAACCCTGTTTTTACCATATCAAACCCCAATCAACTCTAAAGCCGTTCTAAAAATCGATTCTAATATTTTCTATGCTTACTGGATATAAAAAAAGCATGTAGCATATTAATTACATCAAGTACACAAATTTAGTTAACAAAACACCTTAGAAATCAATTTTAAGTTTCAAAACTCACATTCAATACAGTTCATAGTCATCTTTATGGCACAATTTCGTGGTTAACCCACTAACCCCTTAAACCTTTAATAACAAAAAGAAGATGATTTAGGTGTTGTTTGTTTTTTAAGACATCTTATGTCTTATGTCTTATTTCATGTCTGCAAGATAAAATGTGGTTTAAAAAGATCTTATGTCTGCGAATGTCTGCGAAGATAAGATTGTTTGTTTTTTTAAATTTTAAGGAATGTCTTATTTATTATATTTTTTCAAGTTTGAACTAAATTCAACAATTTAAGTGGGCGCCAAACGTGTCTTCAATTCATTAGAAGACTGCGGCAGTGGGTGGCGGTGGCGGCAGCGGCAGGGGAGGGTGGTCAGCGGTGGCGGCGGCGGTGGGTGGTCGGCGGTGGTGACAGTGGCGGTGGCGGCGGTGGGTTTAGAATAAGTGATTTTTTTATTACTTCTTAAAATAAGGTGCTGCTTGTTTTTTGAAGACATAAATGTCTTATGTCTTATTCTATGTCTGCAGGATAAGATGCGGTTTAAAAGGTCTTATGTCTGCGAATGTCTGCGAGATAAGACTATTTGTTTTTTTAATTTTAAAAAATATTTTATTTACTATATTTACCAACCACCACCTGCACCACCATCACCACCACCGGTGATCAGCACCAACCACTACCGCCGACCACCGCCAACCACCGCCTCCCCTCCACCGACCACCACCAACCGCCACCGCCACCACCACCACAGCCGACAATCACTTCCGCCGACCACTCCGCCAACTGCCACCGCCACCAACGCCGCCGACCACCACCAACATCCACCACCACAACCGCCACCGACCACCATTAACCGCCACCTCCACCAACGTCACCACCACCGGTGACCACCACCAACCGCCGTCACCGACCACCACCACCGTCACCATCGCCGCCGACCACCACCACTGTGACCATCGCCACCGACCACGACCAACCGCCGCCTCTGCCGGCCACCACCAACCACCACTGACACTACCACCGCCGACCACCGCCACCAGCCACCGCCACCACCAAATGCCACCTCCACCACCGTCAACACCGCCAACCACCACCACCAACATCCGTCGCCGTGGCCTTCGCTGACCACCACCAACCGCCACCGCCACCGCCACCACCTTCACCAACCGCCACCGCTGACGACGATTGGTGGTGGTCGGCGGTGGAGGTGGTTGGTGGCGGTGATGGTGGCGACGGTGACGGTGGCGGCGGTGACGGTGGCGGCGACGACGGTGGCGGTGGCGGTGGCGGTGGCGGTAATAGAGGCGGTGGCGGAGACGGTGGCGGCGGCGGCGGCGGCGACGGTGGTGACAATGGCAGCTGCGGCGGAGGGTGACGGTGGCGGCGGCGGTGACTGTGGCGGCAGCGGTGACGGCGGTGGTGGCGGCGGTGACGGTTACAGCGGCGGTGGTGACAGTGGCGGCGGTAATGGTGGCAGCAACGGTGACGGTGGCGTCGGCGACGGTGGCGGCGGTAATGGTGGCAGCAATGGTGACGGCGGTAGCGGCGGCGACGGTGGTGACGATGGCGGCTCCACCACCACCACCAAACGCCACCTCCACCACCGTAAACACTGCCAACGACTACCACCAACAGCCGTCGCCGCTGCCGACCGCCACCAACCGCCACCGCCACCACCTTCACCAACCGCCACCGCTGACGACAATTGGTGGTGGTTGGCGGTGGAGGCGGTTGGTGGCGGCGGTGACGGTGGCTGATGTGCGTTTTACGTACTATTTTTTTATTTATAATTTCCGTGTTTAATCGTACCAAAACGACACGTATAAGCAAGTGCACATAATCGGTTTTTATAGTATAATTAGTAAGCACAGGTGTCGAACTCTTGGGGAACGAAATTGATTTGATAAAATTATAATGATTTAAGTATTAAACGCAACAAAACTAATCTAAACTAAATTAGAAAGCAAATAAATCTAAACTAAGGACAAGAAAATAAATAAAGCAATTAAAAGGGGGATTTATATTGTGAAATTGGAACTTTCAACCAACTCAAACCACTAAACAACCTAAAAGCACTAAAAGCATGCAAAGAAGACAAGAAAGCGATAAACTCGGAGAATTAATAATAATGAAGATGTTCCCTCCCTAGATTCAAATCAACTCTCTTCATGGCAATTAATTCATGGCAAGATAAGCTAAAGATACTTATAATATTCATGTATCGATTTCTAAAGTGATTACAATCTTGGTCCGATCATAATCGTCTAACTACCCTAATTAATTACCTTTATGGTCAAAAGTGCAATTAACTAGTTAAATTAGCAAATAATTCGATTAACAGGTTAAGCCATAATCTTAATGCTTGTATGATCAACAAAACATCAAACTAACATATAAAGGTCATTATATGGACATCACATGCAAAAGACTCTAACTTTAATTGCTCAAAACATAGGATTTGTCAATCACTATTCCCTAATCATCTATTGGTCCTAGACTATCAAGATGCAAACTTTATGATTCAAGTGGTCTCTTAAAACATAAAAATCAGATTCTAAGCATTCAAAACAGATTCATAAGCATGGATAAACATAGATTAGGCAAAACCAAGAACAAACATGAACAAAGTATCAAAAACCTTGAATTAAACTAAGCCATTACAAGAGTTTCATCTCCTCTAGGGAGGAAAACAGAAGATCTAGCCAAGAATGTTCATAAGAAAGATCTGGAAATCAAGAACAAATAAGAACATGATGAGAAAGAACATTAAAACCATAAAAGCCGAATGATTCTTCTCTTGATCTTCACTTTAAAGCTTCAATCCTTCCAAGTTATTGCTCCAAGCTTCCTCTGCTTCTTAATGGTGCTTTTGGTGATTTAGGGTTCAAAAGTCGGAACCCAAAGCTTAGATCACGAATGCACAAAAGAAAATCGAATTTATAGAACTGGCCTGGAGGTTTCGCGCCGCGATCCGACACTTAGCGCCACGACGCGATCTGAGTTAGCGCCGCTAACATGTATTCCGGGCAGAAATTTGACTTCTTCATATTTTGATCTCTATCTCGACTTCTATCCCTTTTCCTTCATGTTTATCACTATATATCCGATTTTGAATCTGAAAAATAATATTCAAACATATTAAACACATATCAAACATAAATTAATGATTTTCCATGATTTATAATTAAATATCGCATAAAAATATATCTAGAAATCACGATATCAAAATACCCCACACTTGAACTTTGCTTGTCCTCAAGCAAATCACAATTTTTTCCAGGCTAAGGTATTCAAATAAATAATATCATTCTCATAAACACTAAATACCGCTGAAAAATGTCAACACGTTTGATTAGAAACAAGCTATCGATTACACCCAGATTTATGCATATACCCGTGTTGTGGTCCTCTCTAACTTCTCACCATCACAAATGCATTCTCTTTTTATCAATAACCAACCCTTAATTAAAGAATCTTTTGTGGTTAATTTACCCCTTAAGAACCCCCCCAACCTCAAGACTTATCGCAGATTTCTCAATTCTACTTGACACATGCTTTTATTATTGCTCATATAAGTCTATGACTTTCGATAGAACCCATGTAGCGAACTTTCTGCCCAACCAATCCCAAATCAGTTGGCTTTAGGTGATTAGGTGTAGAACACCCCTCAGAGCTTACTTGTTCGAGTCCCAAAGGCCACATTTTTTACTTATACTACTAGCCTTTTGGCTTTATTGTTGCTCTATTTTTTTTTCTTTTCTCATTTTCTCAATTTAACAGGCACATGATTAGTAAAATAGGAAATTCACACTCAGCCTATTTTTGTCGAGCTTAGATTCAGAAAGGGCTTAACCATTTATTAAAATTCAAAAATTAAAAGTTGGTTACCATAAATGGAACTTTCTCTGGAACGGTGAAAAGCCACTAAATACTATGTATAAATACCAAATATAACCTCTGAACTTGTTCACAAATCAAACATTTGACACCTTCAACCCATACTTAACACTTACTTGAATGACATTAAAATTTTAAAAATTATAGCCTAAATACCATCATGATTTAATCAAGGACAAATTAAGTTCAAGCTAGGAAACTTTTTCTAACCCCCTACCACACACTTAAATCATACAATGTCCCCACTGTACACGAAATCAAAAACTAAGGTAGAAAAAGGTTAGAGAAAACTCCCTTTGGGCATTCACACAAATATGGAGCAGTAAAAGATAATGCTGAGCAAAAGCCAGCATAAGCGCGTACTCCAGAACCACCTACAAGAAAAACACTCGAAGCAAAGGTTAAGATAGATCATGGCAAAGAATCAAACAACTAAAACACACAAAAAGAAAAACAAACCTAACTCACTTTCGTAGGAATCACGGTTGCATTTAGCGTATGCAACAAGCCTTTAAACCCTCAGTAGCCCGAGTGGACGAGTTGTAGTCTAGTGAGGGTTTCTAGACAACACACCCACAAAGTTGGAACAAAAAGGGAAAGAAAAACGAAGAACCTAGACTAAACACGGGTTGCCTCCCGAGAAGCGCTTGTTTTTGAACGAATCACTAGCTTGACTCCCAACCCCACACTTAGGGTTTTGGCCCGGAGAGGCCTTCATCCTCACCTCCCCTCTCATCGGTGCCTCCCTCCGAGTAGTGTTTCACTCGGTTCCTGCTAACTCTGAAGGTCCTCCCTTTAGGATCAAGTAACTTAATAGTGCCATTCGGGAATACCTCCTTCACCTCATAAGGTCCGTACCACCGGGTCTTCAGATAACCCGGACACTTCTTCAACCTCGAATTAAACAGCAGAACTTTATCCCCAGGGTCGAAGCGTTTACTCCCCTTCTCACGAGGCTTTGGTCTGTCTTTCTCGGGGTCGAGAAGACTCTCTTCTTTCGGTTTTGGGCGCTTGGTCTCCTCGGCTCTCTCCTCACGCAGCTTCTTGTCTCGCAGATTATCGGAAACTCCTATAAAGAAGGCAGAGTCATCGAGACCTTTAGAATATCTCACAGACTCGTTAAGTCCAAAAGTGATGGCTTCGGACCCTACCCTGAGCGTCAATTGTGACTCGTGAATGTCAACTAGAACTCTAGCTGTACTCGGGAAAGGCCTGCCCAAAATGATAGGGACTTGATCATCTTCTTCCATGTCTAAAACAATGAAATCAGTAGGAAAGATGAATTTATCTACCTTTACTAATAAATCCTCAACTATCCCCCGCGGATGAGTGACGGATTTATCTGCCAGATGGATGGACATGCGAATGGGCTTGGGCTCAGGCAGGCCCAGTTTGGCAAAGAAAGAATATGGCATAAGATTCAAGCTTGCGCCTGAATCAGCCAACGCTTGAGTGATGGGTAGGTTGCCAAACTGGCAAGGCAGAGTAAGACTCCCGGGATCAGTCATTTTCTTCGGGATCTTTTTAAGCATTACTGCTGAGCACTGATCGTTGAGCGTGACTCTCGAGACCTCTTCAAGTTTCTTACGATTAGTAAGCAGGTCTTTCATGAACTTTGCATACGTGGGCATTTGAGCCATAGCCTCAATAAAGGGAATGTTGATATGCAAATATTTCAAGTGCTAGAGGAATTTCCGATATTGCTCATCCTCATTGTCTTTTCGGAGACGCTGCGGATAGGGTATCGGTGGACGGTATGGTTTCACGGGAGGTGGAACGGGTGGATTAGATGGAGCAGCAGGTGGTGCAGCTGGAAGTTCAGGAGTTACCTCCTTCTCTTTCTCTGGCTCAGGCTGCGGAGGCGGCGGCATCTCGGAATCAGTGTTAAGACTACTAGGTGATGGATCATGGAGTGTGTGATGGCTCCTAGTAGACACTTCCTTAAGGTCGGCTTTCGGATTGGTCTGGGTGTTGCCTGGAAGAGTCCCAGGGAAGCGGTCCTGGAGAACACGAGAGATTTGCCCGATTTAGGTCTCAATGTTATGGATAGAAGCCTGCTGATTCCTGAGTGCTGCCTCGGTGGTCGATCCGATCCTTTTGACTAATTCCTCGGTTTCCTTGTGCCTCTGATCGGACGTTGTTGCAAAACGGTTGAGCATCTCCTCAAAATTAGGCGTCTTTTCCGGCTCCTTCGGTTGTTCTCGTTGATAAAGTCCCGGGCCGTGCTGCCTATATTTCGCCTCCATTTCCTTACGGTACTCAGGATAGGGTTTCCACTGAGGTTTCCGGTAAGGGACATGCTCGCTTTCTATTGGAGGATCATACCCCTGCGCGTTTGAATAACAAGCAGATTCTTTGAGATTTCCTTCCTCGTCATAAGGACAATCTCGCGCAAGATGGGGACCGCTACAGTTGTCACAACCGACATTCATGGCGTGCATGTTTTATTGTACTGCTTTCATATCCCGCCCTAATGCATCCAGCTTGGCATTAAGGGCCGCCATGTGGTCCAACCGGTCGGTAGGGGAGGAACTGTTTTTGTGGTGGGAAGTGTCCCTCGCAGAATGCCACTGATGGGAGTGCTGGGCCAACTCCTCAATGATGGCATACCCCTGAGCGGGGGTTTTCTTCGGTATTGGCCCTTGAGAATCGACCATTTGTCTTGTGCAGACGTTAATACCATTGTAGAACGTTTGGACAACCTGGTGAGGATTGAGATCGTGCTGCGGGCAGTTTTGCAGCATCTCCTTGTAACGGTCCCAGGCTTCATAAAGAGTCTTGTTCTCAGATTGCGTAAAATTTTGAATTTGCATTATCATTTTGGCAATCTTAGAGGGAGGACTAAACTGCTTTATGAATTTTGTTTTGAGCGCTTCCTATGTGCGGATGGCTGGCTCGGATCTTAGCCAACGTTTGGCTGCGCCCTGGAGTGTTATCGGGAACACTCGCAGCATGATCTTTCGTTACTCCCGGAATGTGGAAGTAATCGGTGATTTCGAGAACGGACTCGACATATCCTTTCTGGTGAAAGGAGTCTCACGCAAGATATGGAGAAAATGCCCCTTGATCTCAAAGTTTGTTTGCTCGGGAATTGCAGGGCGGTGAATACCGGCGGCGTTTCCTTCGCGAAGACGACTCGCATACTCCTCCAGGGACAAATTTGCCAAATCTTCAGCCATTCTACGTAAGCGTTCTCTCTCGCGTGCGGCTCGCCTCAAACGATTAAACTTGCGCTACGGTTCTTCAAATGGTTCAACTAGCTCGGCCGACGAAGCGCGGGACATAAACTAAAAGCAGACCTAAGGGGTGTCTAAGGAGCAGAAGGACTACCCTAAACAGGCCCGGAAAAACAGAAACTAAACCTAGAAACAGAAAGCGAGAAAAACAAAAACGAGCAAGCTGCCAGCGGCGATCGCGCCGCTAACCTAAAAGGGTTAGCGCCGCTAACCTCAAGTAGTTAGCGCCGCTATCTAACAGACAACGAACAGAAACAAGCTAACACTAAGCAAACAGAAAGTTTAATAAATAAACTACTATAATAATATCAAATGCAACCGTTCCCCGGCAGCGGCGCCAACAACTTGATGTGCGTTTTACGTACTAGTTTTTTATTTATAATTTCCGTGTTTAATTGTACCAAAACGACACGAATAGGCAAGTGAACCTAATCGGTTTTTATAGTATAATTAGTAAGCACGGGTGTCGAACTCTTGGGGAACGGAATTGATTTGATAAAATTATAATGATTTAAATATTAAACGCAACAAAACTAATCTAAACTAAATTAGAAAGCAAATAAATCTAAACTAAGAACAAGAAAATAAATAAAGCAATTAAAAGGGGGATTTATATTGTGAAATTGGAACTTTCAACCAACTCAAACCACTAAACAACCTAAAAACACTAAAAGCATGCAAAGAAGACAAGAAAGCGATAAACTCGGAGAATTAATAATAATGAAGATGTTCCCTCCCTAGATTCAACTCAACTCTCTTCATGGCAAATAATTCATGACAAGATAAGCTAAAGATACTTATAATATTCATGCATCGATTTCTAAAGTGATTACAATCTTGGTCCGATCATAATCGTCTAACTACCCTAATTAATTACCTTTATGGTCAAAAGTGCAATTAACTAGTTAAATTAGCAAATAATTCAATTAACAGGTTAAACCATAATCTTAATGCTTGTATGATCAACAAAACATCAAACTAACATATAAAGGTCATTATATGGACATCACATGCAAAAGACTCTAACTTTAATTGCTCAAAACATAGGATTTGTCAATCACTATTCCCTAATCATCTATTGGTCCTAGACAATCAAGATGGAAACTTTATGATTCAAGTGGTCTCTTAAAACATAAAAATCAGATTCTAAGCATTCAAAACAGATTCATACGCATGGATAAACATAGATTAAGCAAAACCAAGAACAAACATGAACAAAGTATCAAAAACCATGAATTAAACTAAGTCATTACAAGAGTTTCATCTCCTCTAGGGAGGAAAACAGAAGATCTAGCCAAGAATGTTCATAAGAAAGATCTGGAAATCAAGAAAAAATAAGAACATGATGAGAAAGAACATTAAAACCGTAAAAGCCGAATGATTCTTCTCTTGATCTTCACTTTAAAGCTTCAATCCTTCCAAGTTATTGCTCCAAGCTTCATCTGCTTCTTAATGGTGTTTTCTGGTGATTTAGGGTTCAAAAGTCGGAACCCAAAGCTTAGATCGCGAATGCACAAAAGAAAATCGAATTTATAGAGTTGGCCTGGAGGTTTCGCGCCGCGATCCGGCACTTAGCGCAGCGACCGATCTGAGTTAGCGCCGCTAACGTGTATTCCGGACAGAAATTTGACTTCTTCATATTTTGATCTCTATCTCGACTTTTATCCCTTTTCCTTCATGTTTATCACCATATATCCGATTTTGAATCTGAAAAATAATATTTAAACATATTAAACATATATCAAACATAAATTAATGATTTTCCATGATTTATAATTAAATATCGCATAAAAATATATCTAGAAATCGCGATATCAGTGGCGATGAAGGTGGCGGCGGTAATGGTGGCAGCGACGGTGACGGTGGCGGCGGCGGCGATGGTGGTGACGATGGCGGCGGGTGACGGTGGTGGCGGCGGCGGTGGGTGGCGGCGGCGGTGACGGTTGCGGCGACAGTGACGATGGCGGCGGCGGTAACGGCGGCGGTGGTGGGGCCGGCGTTGACGATGGCGACGGCGGCGGTGGTGGGGGTGGCGGTGACAGTAGCGGCGGCAGCGGTGAAGGGGCGGCGCGGTAACAGTGACGGTGGCGGCAGCGGTGGTGACGGGGCGGCGGTGATAGTGGTGATGGTGGCGGCGACGGCGGTGGTGACGGTGGTGGTGGCGGCGGAGGTAACGGTGGCGGCGACAGTGGTGGTGGCGGCAGCGGGGATGGGGAGGCGGTAACGGTGGCGGCGGCGGCGGTAATGGGGCGGCGAAGGTAACGGTGACAGTGGCGGCGGCGGCGGTGACGGGGTGGCTGTAATGGTGGAGGTGGCGGCGGTGGGTGGTCGGCGGTGGTGACGGTGGCGGCGGTGGCGGTTGGTGGTCTGCGGCGGTGGACGGTGGCGTCGGCGGCGGTGGATTTAAAATAAGTTATTTTTTATTAGAATAAGGTTTAAAATAAGTGATAATAAGTGGTTCAAAATAAGTGATTTTAAGTTCAAATAAGAATTTATTGCATCTTACGTCTGATTTTAAACAAACGGTCTTTTAATGAAATGTCTGCGAGCCCGCAGACATTTATAAGAATAAGTACTTATTCCAGAAAAACAAACGAGGCCCAAGTGATTTTTATCACTTCTTAAAATAGTGATAATAAGTAAAAATAATATCGTATTTTCTTACATCTGATTTTTTACAAATAGTCTTCTAATGAAATGTCTGCCTACCCGCAGACATTTTCAAAAAATAAGTACTTATTTTAAAAAACAAACAAGCCCTTAGTTTGTGTACTAATGCTGGAGAATGAATGGAGCTTAAAAGAAGCTTGATTTCACATTAGAAGATGGATTGATTGTTTCACATTAAAGTGGAACCTTTACGATCTGCTAGAACAAGAAAAGAGGGCATAAATAGTCCGGGACTTTTGATGATGCTTGTCTTGGAGAGTGGGTTGCTTTACAATAATCTATTATTAGTGATTAATTAGGGAACAAGATGAAATACGTTTCTACGACTTTGGAGTCTGCTTTGATGGTGGAAGATGGGGTGAAAAAGGAAGAAGATAAAGAATGGATGGAGGGTATTTAAGAGATTTTACGTTTAAATTAAATAAGAAATTATGTTTATTAATTTTTAATTGATTTAATTACTATTAAATGAAGTATAAGGACATATTTGAGAGTTTATAAAGTTTTTGAGGATATACATGTAATATTAATTTTTATAAGGATATATATATGTAATTAATGAAGTTTGTAAGGATATATATGAAATTATCCCCAGCGGCTATCCCGCTCCCCTTATCTGACTTGCAATACTTTATTTAAATATCCAAATTAATTAATGGGGATATATTTAGAATCTTTATTTTAAATCATGTACCATTTTATATGTTTTATTCATTCTTATCATTATTTTCCCATATTATATTTAGATAACAATAACACTTAGTATACATACTGGGAATTTCATTTAATAAACAAGAGTACCAACTTACAAATTTTGGGTACAACTAGACCTATCTTAGTGGTGTTACAATTGGTTTAGAGACAATGAAACTAAAATTGATATAGTTTCTTTTTTCTTTTCTATTCGAGATTTGCGCTTTACAATAAGCATAATCTCCTTGTTTCTCATATGGTTAGGCTATGTTTCACGTGCTTAAATGGTGAAACTTAGTTCATTAGAGTTGGATATGCTGGAAGCCGACCCATGGGCGCTATTGCTCTCCATCGCACCTCTATTGAGACTGTGTAACCATGTGGAGGCAAAAACCTGTGAGCACTCATGTTGAGAATAATACATACACCAGGTTTATAGAATGTTAATATAGTTTAATGTAAATTTTGTAATTTCATTTAGTTAACTTGATTGTAATTTTCCTTATAAAAAGTTGTCAAAATACTCTCATGAAATGATATGCATATTTTATAAATTTGGTTCGCATACTTATAGGTATGGTAAAATAATAAAATATGCTATTTTACTCTAATATGCAATGGCAATTGAAAGGGGTGTGCTTTAACATAAGAGGGATATGCAAAACACTTGGTAATTAGAAGTTTATGTAGACATATAAGTTAAGCGAAGTCTTTATCCTTTAGTGGTCAAATAAAACCAGTGAACTTGATTTTTGGTAGTCTCCCTCTAAACTGCTGCTCACTATTTCTTGTCTTGGTTCGAGTGATAAACACATTAGAGAGTGTAATACATAATTTCTTTTGGGGTGGGGTGTGAAAGATAATCCTATGGCTAAGGTTAAGTCGTCCACTCTAACTTTGGGACAAGACTTGGTATAAATTTTAATTCTCTTAAAATGCAAAATTTGAGTCACTTAGTAAAGTGGTGGTGGTGTTTTCGTAAAGAGGGAGTGACATTGTGGAGTTCGAGTCATTAAAAGTGGTTAGCATGGGGCTAGGTACTTGTTTGTTTTTTAAAAAAAATATGGGGATTCTACTTGGGGTAACATTGTTCAGGTGGGTAGAGAGATTGAGGAACCGGGTTTACTGTAAAAACTCTTTAAGGAAATTGGAATGTGCCAATGGGGTTTAGCCCATCTGGTAAGGCGCCCCCCTTCCTCACAAGAGGTTGGGGGATCAAATCCTGTTGCATGCAGTGGGTTGGGGGTTTTCCCATAGGGGTTTCCTCCATAGAGTGAATGTGTGGTACTCGAACCTTGATTAAAGCCAAATAACGAGGGGTGGTTGAAAACCCGCCACCAAGCAATTCGAACCCACACTGGAGAGGCGAGAAAGTGTCCCCATTAATTTGCCGGTAAAAAAAAGGGAAATTGGAATGTGATTGTAAAGATATGGTTTTTGGCTTGATAAATGGCTTGAAAACTTCACGCTATGTGATATGTTTCCTTTATTATTTAAATGAATAAGAATTGATCACTAGGAACTGGTGATACAAAGAGTTTCGACGACCTTTGTGGATGTACTATTATTTAGAAACAAACCCTAGTGGAAAAAGAATAGGAAATCTAGATGGATGCAACTGTGTTGGCTTTCTTATATCTAGGGGTGTCTTTGAGCGGATGCAGAAGGTGTGATCGCACAGGGCCCTCGGTTTAGAGGGGGCCCAAATTTTATATACTATATATTATACATAGATATAATGTTATGATTTTAGAAAATCCACTTAGTAAAATAGAAATAGTAGGAAACTTATATGTAAAATAATACTTTTGTAAGCCTAAGATTAGATATTAGATATTTAATGACAAAAATCTTAAATCATAGTTGTAGTCAATGTTAAGCTCGCACTTAAGTATAATGATCTTGATGCCAATAAATGTTAATGGAGTTAAAGCTGTTTGACACATTTTAACTCGGTGAAACTATCAAACTAATGTTGCTTTAAAGTATCTGAAACAAGACGATTGTTTTCCCAATGCAATTATTGCATATATAGTCTTGTTGAGTACTATTACTATAAATTTTAATGGAGTTAAAGCTGCTTGACACATTTTAACCCGGTGAAACTATCAAACTAATGTTGCTTTAAAGTATCTGAAACAAGACGATTGTTTTCCCAATGCAATTTTCGCATATATAGTCTTGTTGAGTACTGTTACTATAATGTTTACATCTACATAAACAAGTTTCTCAAAACTTAAATGTTGAAGTCATACTTACAGTGCATAATATAACAAGAAAACTTTAATAAATTGAAATGGATAGCTACTGAGAATCATATCCTTATAAGTATTGATTAATAAAACTGATTTATAACTTTGCTTACAACAATGCTAGGAGAACCTCATGATTTATGTAACTATGTAAGACAAAGTGACAAACCATTTATACTAGCGTTATTTTGTTTTTATTTATTGATGTAACAAGTATCATAGTATGAGTAAATTTTTACTTATGTGTGTGTATGGGTGGACCAAAAGTTTTTGTTGACTGTTGACATCATATAATGGCAAAAATAAATTCATTAAGATTGAGGGTGGCACCCAGATGTCAATTTTGTAGATGAAATGGAAATTTGTAACCTTTACGAACCGGTGCCATCAGCCAAATTTTTTGGTGTCTCCAATGATTTTTTGATACCACCAAAATTAGATAAAAATGAAATTTAAAAAATATGATAAGATATAGTTCAATATTCGATTTATACATTTAAAATATTTTAATTTATCCTAAAAACAATAATTTAATTAACAAATTAAGCTTTATCTAAGTCCAAAATACCAAAACAACATTTGAAATCTCGTTAATATAACCCGATTAACTGAAAACCCAGAAAAAGCAAAAGACCGCCCCTATGCGTGTTTATATAAAGGGCCCTTTTTTTTCTTTGCACAAAACAACATTTGAAATCTCGTTAATCTAACCCGATTAACTGAAAACCCAGAAAAAGCATAAGTTCGCCCCTATGCGTGTTTATATAAAGGACCCATATTTTTTCTTTGCACAAGTCCTAGAGAATTCACAGGACGTCCCTGCTTATATCTCATCTCAACATTCCAAAACAAATTAGTCTTTGAGAGGAAGAAGTGTCACCTATGTTGTTGGTTTTCCGGTGGAGAGCCTTTTTTAAGATTAAAACAAGAAGTAGTTGCTTTAAATTGGATTGGTCTTGTGGAGATCCGACCCAACAATCATGACGGGTGATGTACGTACATCTTGAATTGGATTATAGAGTAGGTGATAGCATTTTGTTTTGAAAGAAAAAGCTACAAACTATGTTTGAATGAAAAAACCTAAAAGCTTTTTTTAAATAAGCTTGTTAAAGTAGCTTTTTAAAACTAGTTGGAAGGTTTTTATATAACAAATTACCTAAATATTCTCTTTAATTATTTTATAATTCCTCCTATTTTTATGATTTTTTGTTGTCATTTTACTATATTCAGTTCTAGCTACTAGCTAATTTGCGGAACATATATATAACTAAAATATAAAGTTCTACCAGCTTCAAACTTCCAGCTATCAACTACCAACTATAAGCTACAAGCTTTCGGCTATGAGCTAACCACTTCAAACTACAACTACAGCTACTAGCGCCAAACACACCCATTATCTATTTTTAGTTTTGAAAAATCAAAACACATCCATTTTAAGCAACATCATTTAGTGAACAAAAATGATGATCGATGGGGGAAAACAAAACAAGCTTCGATGGGGAAGAAAGACTAGATCTAAATTGCATAACGATCTATTATGAGGAAAAATAAAACTGCAGCTCGATCAAGAAGAAGGCACACTACCGCAACGGAGATTAATCTGTGAGATAAAGTAATAATATGAGATTTTGTTATATTAATTAGTAAAGAGATGTATAAACCCGCACGTTGCAGCAGAAATAAAAGATAAGGATAAAAAAATATATAAAGTTGGAGTTCAAACATAAACGATTAAAACAAATTGAAAAAAAATCAGAATTTGATATTAGTAACGTGGTGAATTTTATTTGTTCTCGTGTATACATCATGCTATATGGTTCAAGTTATACATGTTTTAGATATATATATATGGTATTACGATAAAATTTATATCGTTTAGATAAAAATGAGACAATCACAAATATATATTCTCATTTATTTAGACATTAATAATAACAATTATCAGGAAAGTTCTGGTAATTATTATTATATATATGTTTTAAGATGCAGCTGTATAACACAAATCTACCTCCAGCGCAAATGGTAAGCAACGAGATATTCAGAGCGGTGGTCTTCAGTTCCAGTCTTGACGTACGCATGTATCTTTTTGTAATAATGTTGATGGTTTTTGCAATACTTTTTCTTTTTGTTTTGTTCATATATGAAACACTTACTCTTTTTTGTTCTTCACACGCGAGTATATGGTTCAAATATATTATATTTAGTTTTAAAATTTATTATGATTATATTCAGATAATTAATTTTATATTTTTTTTGTTTTTCTTTTATAACTATATAATATAATGTCTAATATAAATATGAATATATATTTGTTATCGTCTTATTTCAATCTATATTTTTATATAAATTCAATCGTAATATAAGATTTGTTTAAAAACACTTCTTTCGATATTCAATACTAAAAAATATAGTCCGTCGATCGCTATCATATTACGTTATTATTTATATCGGTGTGCAGTGACGAATCTAGGATATAAAACCACGTGGTTCCCTAATTAAGTTATGTCGAGAAAAAGAAAGAGTCAACTATATTTGTGTCGGGTCGGTTCGTATTAATTAAAATGTCAACATATACCCAATAATAATATTACAATTCTTAAACAAATCAAATAAGCTCATCTAGTTTGTTAAATAAAATTCTAGTTACATCCTAACAAGCAAAGTAACAATCAATCACATCGAAATCTAAAAGTTCTAATACGATATTACATTTATTTATTTTAATTGTCAACTCAATTCTAATTAAAGAAGTTGCAGTCTTTCTATTCTGAAAAGCAAACTTGACAACCTACACTCTCTTTTACGTTTGTAGAATCTATTTATTCATATTAGTTCCCAAATGCCAAATACAAGCTCTGTCTTCACTTTCCAGTCTTCGTTTTGTGGGTTTTCTTGGTTAAAAGGTAGGTCTTCTGAACTATTTGGGAGATCCTCAAATTTCTTTCTACATAACTTATAAGAGTTTTTAAAAATTTAGGTAGGTCCTAGGACCTACTTGAACGCAACATAAATTCGCCCTTGTCGGTGTGTAGATAAAAGTTAAAAATACATTTTGTTAGATAAACATGTTGTACTGTATCCCGCCACAACATGCGGGTCTTATTAACTCGTTATAGAGAAAAGGTTAGGAAAATTAAACGTTTTACTAAGAATAAATACAAAAGGTTAGCTGGTTAGGAAAATATATTGCATCAAGCCTCGAGGAATAAAAACAATTAATAGCCAGTCGAAGCGTCGAAGGTATATAACTCAAGACCTAAGGCTTTTCAACTCATAGTTTTACCACTTCATATCTTTACTACTCTATAAAGTATTTAGCCCTTTTTTTAAGATAATATTTTAAGTTAAGTAGTATAAGTAATATAGCATGTTTTACAATAACTTTCAGTAACAATCTTAACACTTTTAAAATAGTACAACTGTCATAATTTCAGGACGGTTTTTTGTAATTAATTTTTTGACAGTTTTAAAGTATTCATTATGTATTTAAATTCTGACAGTTTTATGTAATTAAAGTATTTAAAGTGTTTAAGATCATTGCTAAAATATATTGTAAATAATGCTATTTGAGTTGTACTATTTTATGTAATCGGTTTCAGTTTTATGTAATTAAAGTATTTATGGTAATCGGTTTCAGTTTTTAAACCGAATTTGAAAACGGTTTCGGCTTTTTCGGTTACGGAGCGGTTCGGATTACGGTTAAAACGGTTTATATCCGAATTTTGAACACCCCAATGTCAACAAATGAAACTATTTTACCCCGCCACATCGCACGGGTAAAATACTAGTATCATTAAATATGTTTAATAGATACATCATCCCATCTATTTCAAGTTTGGAAAGATAAAAAAACCTTAAAATAAAAAAACAGCTAGCTGGATGTTCGTACATTAGGATAGTAAAAACAATCAAAATTGATAAACAAATGTTTAAAAAAATTAGACATTTGAGATTTGAAATATGGTAAATTGTATTAAAAAAATATGTATCTAGTATTATGATTTAAAAAAACATACGACTTTTAGATGGATAACGTATTATGATAAAATTTATATCTAAAATTAGATAAAAGTTAAAGGAAGGGGACGGTTCAAACGATAACTGTTTTTCTTACGAGAACTGCGAGAACCAATCTTAGTGGTTGATTTGATTAACTGGAATTCATGGATGTGGAGCGTGAGAAGATCAAATGTGGCAGGGTGCATGTCAGGAATTCATGGTTGGGTGATGATATTGAAGAAGAGGAATTGGACGATTCAGATTGTTTCTCACGGTTCTCTTATGAAAAGCAGTTCTCGTTTGAACTTTTACACACACACACACACACACACACACACACACACACACACACACACACACACACACACACACACATATATATATATATATATATATATATATATATATATATATATATATATATATATATATAGGGGAGGGTTCATGCGAGAATTGTTTTTACTGCGAGAAGTGCGAAAAACTATTTCAACCATTGATTGTTTTTTATCTTGTGATTCACATTAATTATAATTATAATTTTTATTTAATTGAAAAAGGTAAAATAGTAAACAAAATTTTTCTCTCTCCTTTCTCAAATTAAATTTTCTCTCTCTAGTTAATGTTTTTTCCAGGTTTTAAAAATGTACTTTTACGTACGTTTATTAATACGGTGTTCACTGCTGAACAAAATTTACTTTTACTTTATTATTAATACGGTGTTCGCTAGAAAAAAATGAGACAATCACAAATATATATTCTCATTTATTTAGACATTAATAATAACAATTATCAGGAAAGTTCTGATAATTATTATTATATATAAGTTTTAAGATGCAGCTGTATAACACAAACCTACCTCCAGCGCAAATGGTAAGCAACGAGATATTCAGAGCAGTGGTCTTCAGTTCCAGTCTTGACGTACGCATGTATCTTTTTGTAATAATGTTGATGGTTTTTGCAATACTTTTTCTCTTTGTTTTTTTCATATATGAAACACTTACTCTTTTTTGTTCTTCACACGCGAATATATGGTTCAAATATATTATATTTAGTTTTAAAATTTATTATGATTATATTCCGATAATTAATTTTATATTTTTTTTGTTTTTCTTTTATAACTATATAATATAATGTCTAATATAAATATGAATATATATTTGTTATCGTCTTATTTCAATCTATATTTTTATATAAATTCAATCGTAATATAAGATTAGTTTAAAAACACTTCTTTCGATATTCAATACTAAAAAATATAGTCCGTCGATCGCAATCATATTACGTTATTATTTATATCGGTGTGTAGATAAAAGTTAAAAATACATTTTGTTAGATAAACATGTTGTACTGTATCCCGCCACAATATGCGGGGCTTATTAACTCGTTATAGAGAAAAGGTTAGGAAAATTAAACGTTTTAGTAAGAATAAATACAAAAGGTTAGCTGGTTAGGAAAATATATTGCATCAAGCCTCGAGGAATAAAAACAATGAATAGCCAGTCGAAGCGTCGAAGGTATATAACTCAAGACCTAAGGCTTTTCAACTCATAGTTTTACCACCTCATATATTTATTACTCTATAAAGCATTTAGCTCTTTTTTAAGATAATTTTTTAAGTTAAGTAGTATAAGTAATATATCATGTTTTACAATAACTTTCAGTAACAATCTTAACACTTTTAAAATAGTACAACTGTCATAATTTCAGGACAGTTTTTTGTAATTAATTTTTTGACAGTTTTAAAGTATTCATTATGTATTTAAATTCTGACAGTTTTATGTAATTAAAGTATTTAAAGTGTTTAAGATCATTGCTAAAATATATTGTAAATAATGCTATTTGAGTTGTACTGTTTTATGTAATCGGTTTCGGTTTTTAAACCAAATTTGAAAATGGTTTCAGTTTTATGTAATTAAAGTATTTATGGTAATCGGTTTCAGTTTTTAAACCGAATTTGAAAACGGTTTCGGCTTTTTCGGTTACGGAGCGGTTCGGATTACGGTTAAAACGGTTTATATCCGGATTTTGAACACCCCAATGTCAACAAATGAAACTATTTTACCCCGCCGCATCACGCGGGTAAAATACTAGTATCATTAAATATGTTTAATAGATACATCATCCCATCTATTTCAAGTTTGGAAAGATAAAAAAACCTTAAAATAAAAAAACAGCTAGCTGGATGTTCGTACATTAGGATAGTAAAAACAATCAAAATTGATAAACAAATGTTTAAAACAATTAGACATTTGAGATTTGAAATATGGTAAATTGTATTAAAAAAATATGTATCTAGTATTATGATTTAAAAAAACATACGACTTTTAGATGAATAACGTATTATGATAAAATTTATATCTAAAGTTAGATAAAAGTTAAAGGAAGGGGACGGTTCAAACGATAACTGTTTTTCTTACGAGAACTGCGAGAACCAATCTTAATCGTTGATTTGATTAACTGGAATTCATGGATGTGGAGCGTGAGGAGATCAAGTGTGGCAGGATGCATGTCAGGAATTCATGGTAGTGTGATGACATTGAAGAAGAGGAATTGGACGATTCAGATTGGTTCTCGTGGTTCTCTTATGAAAAGCAGTTCTCGTTTGAACTTTTACATATATATATATATAGGGGAGGGTTCATGCAAGAAGTGTTTTTACTGCGAGAAGTGCGAAAAACAATTTCAACCATTGATTGTTTTTGATCTAGTGATTCACATTAATTTTAATTATTATTTTTATTTAATTGAAAAGGGTAAAATAGTAAACAAAATTTTTCTCTCTCCTTTCTCAAATTAAATTTTCTCTCTCTAGTTAATGTTTTTTCCAGGTTTTTAAACTGTACTTTTACGTACGTTTATTAATACGGTGTTCACTGCTGAACAAAAATTACTTTTACTTTATTATTAATACGGTGTTCGCTACTGAACATACCATACAATTTACTAATTTTGCGTTATATATACATTATTCATTAGCGAACATATTCACGCCCAACAATTATCAAAATCATTAATAAACTTCTTATACCATAAAATTCGTAGTTCACTAGTGACCATATTACATGCATATATTACCAAATTATTGTAAGTTCAACAATGACCCTACTGAAACCTATTTCCTTCCATGAAAATTCACTCATAAAACTAACTGAAAATCCACTAACCTCTTATTGTTTATTAATAGAACCACAAAGAAAAAACAAAGTTTGATTACAATATGGTTTTACGGGGGGGCGAGAACATCTTGATCGAAAGCTGCTCAATAAAAAATCAAGAAAAAAAGGAAAAATAATAGAGTTTCAAAGAAAAAGATAAAAAAGAAACACAGAAAAAAATCATCTTTATGCCATGGAAATCCATTCAAATAAAAAAAAAACAAGATTAATGATTTAGATACTGGAGTTGGCAACAAAGCGATCGAAAATGGTGGTGGTAGTTTCCCTTTCATAATGTTAAAATATATTTGCTAGGCGGCGGCCTCGGTGGTGAAGATGGTGGTATGACATCGCGAGCATAAACCGAATCAAAATAAGAAGAGCCGATAGTGGTGGCGGCGGATATGGAAACGACGGAGATGGCGATAGATGACAAGGCAGAGATGGCAAGGCGGAGATCGAGACAAAATGGCAACCTACATCTGCCCCTCGCCGGCACCAGCCGGAGAAAATGACTGAGGTAGATCTGAGATCTACATAATCATACAACCACAGTGCCTAAACTCCCTTCTCATGTGGTCGGGGAAGTAGTAGGCGGCATAAAGTTTATGGCTGAATATCCTATAGTGATAGAGCAACAGAATTGAAGTCGAGATCTGGGAGGTGATCGAGAGATATAGCACCACTAGAATAAGCAAGGAGAGAGCCCTGTTAAACATGTCGCCGGCGATGATGATTAAAGGCTCAAAGCCTCCGGCCAACTGTTGAAAAAGAGAGAAGAATGGAGATATTTTTAGGGTTTTTTGAATTTGGGAATGATAGGGGATGTGAGACGGTAATAAAGGAGGGAGCAGGGACGATAGACTGAGAGAGGAGAGAGGTGTGTGTAAAGTCAATACTACCCTCTTGTGTTGTTAACTAATCACCATTTAATTTCTTTTTTATTACGATATTGAGACAGCTCATTATATCCATTGATTTGATCATCTAAAGGTTGTAATTGCTTCTCGTACTTCTCGTAGTAAAAACACTTCTCGCATGAACCTTTCTATATATATATATAGTGGGAGGTTTAAATAAGAACTTTAAATTAATTGAGAATGAGAGACTCAATCCTAGCCGTCCAATTCCCTCTCCTTCAATGTCATTGCCCACCCATGAATTCCTCACATACACTCTGCCACACTCGATTCCCCCACGCTTTCCATCCATGAATTCCCTTGGTGAGATAAACAACAATCAAGTAATGTGTACAAGGGGGTTGAATACACTTTCTGCGAAAAATTGAACAAATCAATAAAAAGTGTTACAAAAATCAAACCGAATAAAATCGAATGCTTTCATTAATAAGAATATGATTACAATAACTATCATGTAAGCAACACTTGATATGTAAACACCTAATACAAATCAAATCTATCAATCACTACAAAAAAAAACACCATTTGCGGCGACATTTGTCGCCGCTAAAAGCCAAAATAACGCCGCTAAACATATTTTGCGGCGACATGTCGCCGCAAAAAGGTCGCCGCAAATACTTCGTCCCAAATAACATTTCGCGACGTCAATTTTTACTTTTTGCGACGACACTCAACGGGACCACCTTCCGCCACGTGGATACTTTTTTGCGGCGACATATATTTTTTTGCGGCGACATATATAATTTAAAAATAAATTAAAATAAAATCTTTTTGCGGCGACACATTTGTTTTTTGCGGCGACGTATAATTTTAATTATTAAATATATAATTTCTTTTTTAAGGACGTTTTGCGGCGACATGTGTCGCCGCAAAAAGGCAAAAATAAAATCAGCAGCTTTTGCTGCATTTTGCGTTTTCCACCCGTTTTTAACCGGGCAATATTCAGAAAACCTGCTGTTCAGAACTCAACAACAAGTATAACAATACGATTTAACAAACAAGTATCTAATCGTAATAACAAACGAAGTAGAACACACGATAGTTTGAAAGTTAACAAAAACGTTTTTAAACAATCACAAGTACTCGCCTAACAAACATATAATCTAATCCTCATCACTAGACTCTTCAATATCAGCCAAGTCGGTGGTTGGTTGACGTCCGGATCTTGAGGAAATATTAGTATTTATACCTGCCGCCTGTAATATATCATAGAGATCGGATGTACGTTGAGATTGAGACTGTAGCTGCTGCAGTTGTTCGCTTTGAGACTGTAGCTGCTGCCGGACATCCCCTAACATGTTATCTACCTCGGCCTGTGAATATAATCTCTCCGTAGGCTGGGATTGAGCGGTAGATTGTGCAGCAGATACGGATGAAGAACTTAATGTTCTTCCAACCCCACGAACGTGTCCTCGACGTTCACCCAACACCGCCCTCAAAATATCTTCTTCGCTCATAGGGTTCTCACTCCCGACTTGATTGTCTCTCATGAAAACCATACGGCGCTGTGTATAAATAAGATAAAATCAGATTTTATAAATAATTTTAATGAAGTATAAATAATTACTTACATGATTTTCTTCAACATCCGAGGATGTAAAGACACCATTGCGTGAATGGTTTGTCATATATTGTTCGATCAAGCTTGGGGGTTGTTGTGTTTCCGGGTCACGCTATAAACAAATGAAACGGGTCAATAATTATATACTTAATAACGATTAATATATCACACAAACGGGTCGGGTCAATCATTATATCAATCAAACGGCTCGACCATTATATACTAAATAAATATTAATATATCACACAAACAGGTCGGGTCAATCATTATATCAATCAAAATTAAGAATTAGAGATAAATAGACTTACGTTCTCGAAGCGATACTGACAGTATGATATCCGACCATGCAAGCTTTGATGTACTTGCTGCGCCCTAACTTGCGTGTTCGCAATAGAGCGTTGAACGGTTTTATCCCCAATATAATAGTCGACGTACAAATCCCAATCCCTTTGATCCATGTTGGGAGGAGGATCTCGACGCAGTTGGTGTGCCTGCGAGACCCCCCCTCTTTTCTCAAACCATTTTTTTTTATGGGGCCGCAAGTCAAAGTACGTCTGTAAATTATAAGATAAAGTTAGTTTATTGTACAATTTTTACAAATATACAATATATAAAAAAAAAACTTAAGTGGAACCTGAAGAGACGGAATGATCGGTTCTTTAAGTTCTTTGGGGACTTTTTCCCATGACGGGAAGTAATATGGGATAGAATCCCTCACTAAAGTCCCCAGGTAGCTGGTAAAGTAATCAGCATTGTCCCCGATTGCTCTCCACGTTTTATTAAATCTTACATCGTCAAAGTCAATTGGCAAAGGCCTTTTGCCATTCTTCTTCCATAGCTTTCTCAGCTCAACGTTCCGGGCTACTCCACGCCCTTTTTTTCCATCACCGCCACAACCACCGGAAGGTGGTTGCCTATTAGGATTAGGTGGATCACCTCCACAGTCTCCACCGTGGCCACGAGCAACACAAGCCATCTGAAAAAAAAATAGAAATATACGAACAAGCCACAAGTATTAATGTTAATTTATAAATAACAATTATATAAATCAAGCCACCCGGTAACAATTATAACAATTATATAAATCAAAGTAGTATGTTTCTACAAATAACAATTACAATTTTAGATCAATCAGATTCATCACTACTACAAAGATGTGGTTCACATTCGTCTTCGGAATCGGAATCTTCATTATCATAGTCATCAATGTCATCAGCATTATCATCAGCATTATTAGTATGTTCTGGTAAATGAACATGTTCAACTTCTGTTGGTTGACCTATACTTAAACTCGTATAAGTCAAATGATCCAAATCAGCACACAATGATAGATCTGATGAATTGCTGTCATGTATAACATCTCCGTCGTCTTCAGCAATGATATCCCGGTCCCAGATCTTCCTATGATTTACCTCATGAACCACCTTCCAATAATTTTGGCTTGATTCACCTCTTTGACGGCCTTTTGACGGGTCATCATGGTAAAAGACTTGATGTGCTTGGGTTGCAAGAATGTATTGGTCTTCTACAAACCATTCAGTCTGAGTAGAAATACTGGTTATGTTATTCTTAGTGACACAACGTTGTTGATTATTAGTTTTAAACCATTTACATCGAAACAACACAACTCTGTAATCACTAATATATGTTAGCTCCAGAATTTCTTCCAGCAGACCATAATACTTTGTTTCATCTGGTCCGGTTGTTGAAACACCACTATTTTGTGTTGTACGGCCTAAATCTCGACTATTAACCACAAACCTCACACCATTTATAATGCACGCGGTGTAGGTGTTTGCACTCAACGGTCCGTTTGCAAGAGCAAATAACTCGTCACTACATTGAGATTTATTCGCAGCTCGTACATAATTGATCTATGAAAAACAAAAAATTATATGTGATTGAGTAATAATTGTTATTTATTCAAGGTAATATACAATGAGCTTACCTTGCTCTTAAACCAACGAGGAAACTTTGTTTGTAAATTACTTCCGATCGGCATGTCAGCAGCAAATTGACTATAAATGTTCTTAATATTAGTAGAATTATTGAAAATAGAACTTATGAAAATACAAACCGAAAGAAACACTTACGTCTTGTATGTGTCGATCTCGGGACTATTGTTGAGTACAAACCAATCTACTTTCGTCTGAAGTATGTGATCCAATTTTATATCTACACCTTTACTAATTGGTTTACAAATGGATTGAAACACATACAACTCACGTGTTGGAATTGGAGCATCCTCATTTCTATCCGGACGATTAAATCTCGTCGATACACCCTCGAGATACCTTGAACAGAATGTCAAGGCTTCGTCTGCAACATAACCCTCCGCTATAGATCCCTCCGGCCTTGCTTTATTTCTAACATAATTTTTTAGCTTTTTCATGTATCTTTCAAATGGATACATCCACCTCATGTAAACAGGGCCACCTTGAATAGCCTCTTCGGGTAAATGCATAACCAAATGAATCATTATGTCAAAAAATGCCGGTGGGAATATTTGCTCAAAACTACACAAAATATTGATCAATTGCTTTTCAGCTTTTTTCATATCTTGCGTCATCAAGTTTCGAGCACAAAGTTGTTTGAAGAAAAAGCATAGCTCAATTATTGGTGTTGAAATAGTTGGGTCTAAGTACGCTTTCACTCCAAGTGGCAACAACCGTTGTATCATTATGTGATGATCATGAGACTTTAACCCGGTTATGTTGCTATCATTGTCGGAGACTTTCTTTTTAAAATTTGAGCCAAATCCATCAGGTAGTTTAACTCCTTTAATGAATTTACAAAAAAGTTTTATGTTCTCGGTTGAGAAAGAATACTTAGGATGAGGCTTTAAGACCTTATTGCGACCATTAGTTGTGAGCCACAATTCAGGTCGAATATTCATATTTTCTAGGTCTTTTCTTGCCTTTAAAGTGTCTTTAGACTTCTCATTCATTAACAGTGTATTTAACAAACTCTCACACACATTTTTTTCGATATGCATAACATCCAAATTGTGTTTTAATTGAAGAGAAGACCAGTATTCGATAACAATAAGCTAACATCATTAACAATAAGCTAACATCATCTAACATTGAATATTAACACTAATTAAAGATTAACAATTGATAACAATAAGCTAACATCATTAACAATAAATAATAATCTAACATTGATCTAATTTCTAACATTATTAGTGTACTAACAATGATTAAAGATTAAAAGTAATTAGCACTAATCTATCATTATTGACAATAGATAATAATCAAACATTATCAAATAAACTATAACATCATCATCATATAAACTATTTAACACATTATTAGTATACTAACAATACTTAAACATTAACACTAATTAACAATAATCTAAAATTATAACACTAAATATAATCTAACATAATGAATTTAAATTAACAACTAGATTAATCAATTATTTAACACATTATTAGTATACTAACAATACTTAAACATTAATACTAATTAACAATAATATAAAATTATAACATAAAATATTATCTAACATAATGAATGTAAATTAATCTAACACTAATTAATCTAATATTAATTAACAATATTATCTAACACTAATTAATCTAACATTAATTAACAATAGCCTTAGATTAATAAATTAATACCACTAATTAACAATTAAATAATTTAAATTACTAACAAAAAATAATAATAATCAAAACACAAACTAATAATAACCTAAACTAATTAACATTAATATATAACATTAATATATAAATAAAAAAAAATACCTCAATGGGGAGGAGGAGGTCGACGGAGGCGGTGGAAAGATTCTGACCGGCGGCGGCGGCGGCAGAAGGTGGTCGACGGCGGCGGCTAATAGAGGAGGAGGAGATAACTTGTAACAAACAAAACACAAACATATAAGAATCTAAAAACAAAAACCCAAGATTTATAAACAAAAAAAGGGGATTTTTACCTCAAATACGAGTCGCCGGCGCCGGAGGAGGAGGCCGAACAGCGGAGGAAGAAGGGTGGTGAGAGGCGGCGGCGATTTCGACGGTGAGAGGGAGCGGGGGCGAGAGGCGTTCGACGAGAGTGAGAGAGAGCTCCGGGCTCGGCGGTTTCCACGGCTGAGAGAGGCTCCGGCCGGCGGTGGTTTCGAGAGAGAGAGAGCTTCGGGAGAGAGAGAGACGGGAGCAAGTAAATGGCAGAAAGAAAGCTGAAAAACCCTATATCTCGTAAAAATTTTTGCGGCGACGCCTTTAGCGGCGACATGTGGCCTTTAGCGGCGACATATATATTTTATTAATAAAGAAAATCGAAATTCGTTTTAATTAAATAAATAAAATAAGAAAATCCTTTTGCGGCGACGTATTTGCGGCGACGATGCACTTTTTGCGGCGACGATGAATATTTTAGGGGGGAACTAATCCCGCCATGGTTTTCGGTGGGAAAAAAAAGAGGGAAAGCCTTTTAGCGGCGCTACGTGTCGCCGCTAAAACCTTTTTGCGGCGACATCTTTAAAACAAATGGTAGTGGGCCCAAATTTTGTCGTTTAGCGGGTTTTTAGCGGCGACATATGTCGCCGCAAAAAGTTCACGTGGCAAAAACGTATTTTTCTTGTAGTGAATCTCTCAAACTAATTGATCAAACTTGCTATCTATAATCAACTAATGATTATAGGCACAATATAATTCTCTAAACATGACTTATTCACAGATTGAATACTTACCAACTTCACAACAAACGTGAAGATCGAACACAGGAACTATTGTTGGCAATCTGTGAATGCTTGATCACGTTGATCAACTTAAATCAATGTATCAAGAATGGTGAGATGTTGAGGTCTCCTCTAAACTGATCAAGAGGTTAGTATTTATAATCCTCTTCCTACGGATCCTAACAAACTAGTGATAATCCTAATATGCTAATAACAAACTAACGGATAACCCGGAATCTTGAATCTTGAATGTTCTATCTTGAGTCTTCAATCTTCAATCTTGATTCTGGAATATTCTTATCCGCACCCTAGATATAGAGAATTACAGAATTTAAAACATATTCAAATTCTCTTAAACTGACTTCTTTTGTCAGGCTGAGTTACTCAGCTTGAAACTCATCAAGCTGAGTTTATCGAGAACTAACTCGATATCAAACATGTACTAACATGTATAATGACTAACTAATCCTTAGAAGTCATAAGAGTTAGCTATAACTAACTAAGCAACTCTGTTGAGCTGACTCAGCCTAGAAGCTGAGTCACTCAGCTTGAAACACATCAAGCTGAATACTCGACCTATACCTTAGGTAACACACAGTTTATCAAGCATATAGATAAACTGACTAAGATATAGTCTAAGCTGATCAACAATAATGCTCAGCTTATACTCAGCTTATGCTCAGTCTAAAACACTATAAATGCTTAGTCTGACCAAACTTCATAATTCTGTTTAAGTTATATCTAGAATATATCTTACAAACTTAACTTTGTCTCATCAAATCTTAACTAATAAGATCATTTGACCAACAAACTCCCCCTATTTGATGATGACAAACCATCAAACAGTTTTTATGTTTGTTGAACAGAATTATGTTTCAAATCTTAAACTTACTAAGATTTTATTTTTGATCTAATCAAATATTAATTGAACTTATCAATTATATGTTGAACATACCAACCAATCATATTAATGAACACGAACTCATCATATTGTTCATTCAAGCTGAACATATCAGACTAAAAAAATATGACCATATCATAAACATTTGAACATATCAAAATAATACTTGTATTCATTTAACTTGAACATATCAGAATACAAAAATGTGATCACTTAGATCATGCACACTTAGTGCTTACACAAATTAGAACTAATCTAATAATTACAATAGAACTAATCTATTACAAAAAATTTAATATGAGAACTAATCTAATATTTATGCTCAGGATGCAACTCTTCAAACTCTTTAATTTCATTGTCAATGTCTTCAAGAAGTTCTCTCAGATTTGACAAGTGTTGAAGTTCATCCTTTTGTGATTTGATTGCTCTGTTTATTCTATATCTGAACCTACCAGTTTGTTCAGTTTTGTCCACCATTAGTCTCAGAGCTAACACTTGAGCTACTCCACAAATATATAAACCCGCATCAGATTTGAAGCATTGATTACCATCACTGTCTAAGTACATATACCCTTTCTGAGGCTGTTCAACATAGGTGTTCTCTTGAAACTCCATGCCTTCAGGAAGACCGTAATCATACTTGCTCAGTTTAGCTAGTCCAGCTGGTTTTGACAGCTTCTTCTTTCCAACTTTGTGAAAAGAAGTGAGTAGGGTTCTTATTTCAGATCAGGGTATGACTTCCATCATATCAGCTTTTGCTAGAAGTCTTAAAATCTCATATTTTACTTGGTTTCTAGCAGAGGACTTCTCCATCTGCTTGATGAGTATGACTATTTGTTTCCACTCAGAATATCCCAATCTATGAATCTGATTTAGATCTAGGGAAGCTATTTCACCATTTTCTAGGACACACTATAGAATGACAATCCCTTGGACTGTGCTCAGCTTGAGTGATCTAATCTGAGAAGAAAAGTATGTCTTGACATAACATTGAGTAATGCCCTCTGGTTGAGTTTCAATAGGCGGCTCTACTTCTTCTACTTCCTCTTCTTTTGGCTCTAGAGGCAGTCTGAGTTGGACTAACTCCTCATTCTGCTTTCTTATCTGTCCAGACCAAGCTTGCTCCCCTATTATTTTCTCATTTTAAATGTTGGCTAACTCAACTTGTACATTCTGCTGTCTTCTCCTTAATTCTTCAACAGACATTCCAAGCTAATCAACATCTTGTTGTTCTAATCTTTCAATATCTATCAGAGAAGCTATTTCTTTCAAAGTCATAGAATTTTCATCCTCATCTGAATCTGATTCACCAAGAATCATTCTTCTTCTTTTACCTTTTCTTGGGGCATCTGTATCTTCTGAGCTGACGGTTTGAGGTCTCTTGCCTTTAGCTTTTTCAGTACGCTCAGCTTCAGATCCTATTTGTTTCTCTTTCTCCCCCTTAGTCTGAGATGGCTCCTTTGTAGTTTCAGCTGGAACTAACTCAGCTTCTTCTTGAATCTTCTCCCCCTTTTTGTCATCATCAATAGGGGTTGAAGTCTGTCTTTGTTTAAGAGCAGCCACCACAGATTTAAACTTGAATACTTCTTCATCCAAAGAATCCAATTTCTATATTAAATGCTTCTTGGTCTTTTTCCTCTTGAGGTGCAGTGTTTCAAATTGACCTTTAATAAATGACAATAAATCATCCAATGCAGCTTAAGAAGGTTGGGATTTGGGTGCATCATCCAAGAGTTGGTGTATACCCTCAAAGTCATTTGCACCAGAGGTTGTACCCTGTAACTCACCTTGGTATCTAGGTGAATCATTGGCAGGTCGTGCAGGAGAGTGTGAGAAATGAAGAGAATGAGTTTGGCTCAAAGTGTGATGAGAATGGATTGGTGGTTGGATTATTTGGTGAGTGAGGAGTAGTTGACCCTGGGGATTGGTCAAATCTTCAATGTTACCTGAGTGTGTCTACTCAGGCACAGTAATAGGCTCTCCCGTGACTCTAGCAAGTCTTGGCTGAGTAGACACCACACCCTGGTTTGGCTGTAGGGTTTGAATGAGCCTTGTGGTTGACACCTTAAGAGTAGGTGTCTCCCCCTCAACTCCTGCCAGTAGAGGTATCAGTGTGATATCAGCTCCAGTGGTACCTTTAGGTGTGGCACCACCTTTGGCAGTCTTTCTAATATAGGTTTGCTCCGTTTGGAGATTTTCCTTAGTAACAGTGGGCATACCAAGGTTGGCTACAGATTGGAGTTTATGATGGATGGAAGGTGGAGGAGATGGGTTAGACTGGGTTAGGCTGACCATAGTCTTATCTCCAATTGAAGATGGAGAATAGTGAGAAGAAGAAGAAAGTGGAGAAGTCATACCTGGTTTGGATCTGCCAACAAATGGAGACTCTAAAGATGAAGAGGGCTGGATGAAGATGTAGAAGACTTACCCTCAGCTTCAACTTCAAGTTCAGCGTGAGAAAAATGCTTAGCTTGAACTTCCAGCTCAGCTTGAGCTGCTCCCCTTTGGTCAGACTCCTCAGCTTCACTTTCTGAGGATGCTCCTTCAGCAATCCAGCGCATGGGCTCATTTAGTCCCTCTGTTTCTGGAAAGATGTCATTGTTGAACATCTTTGAGCTGAGTGCTGGTGTGAGGAACATATCCTATCCAGCTTCATAAACTTCACTCCCCAGCTCAGCTTCAATTACCAAGGACAAGTACCCTATGAATGGCACATGTAGATCCCTTGGTGTCTTCATCACTTGGACATTGAGCTCATTGAAGATCAGTAGTGCAAAATCTAAATTTCTTGCAAAATTATATGTTGTACAGCAACTGCATCTCGAACTCATTTACCTGGTCCAGTCCTCCAACCTTAGTCCCTAGTGAACGAATCACTGTAGAAACCATAAATCCCCATCCGTTTGGAAAAGTAGCTTTCTTGATAACACCTCGGTCTGTGGGTGACCCATTCTAGGTAGAACTGATCTAGCTACTTGTCTTGTAACGGGAGGCTCGAACACATCATTTTGAGGGAGGGGAAGAATCTCTCTTAGCCTCTGAACTGTGATAATCACTTGTCTCTCCCCATTCAGAACTGTCCTTCTGATTTCTCCTCTAGTCTGATCACAGACACATGTGTACCAGAATGCTAATAAATGTTGAGGAACAATGTGGATTGGTGCTCCGATGAAAGCGAATGCAATGGGCATTTTCGAATGTAATCCACCAAGGCTTCAAAACCTCTGCCCCGTTTTCGCTCAGGAATAGCGAGGCAGGCACGTTGATTGTTGATTCTAATCAACGGCACTCCGTTGTTCTTGAATATTGCACCTCGTACCATTCTATGACTGAGATTGAGAATGATTCCGTCCATTGTAAAATGATTAGGTTTGAATTCGATTAACACTGAGTAAAATCGTATTTCGCACTGAGCGGGGTTTCAAGCTCGGACGAAGGTTTGATTGAACTTAGCAATGGAGGTGAATTTGGAAGGTATATTGAGAGTTTTAGAAGTAGAAATATGAGAGAAAGTAAGCGTAAACTTCTGAATTTCAGTTACAATCGATATATACCTTATTGAGGAGAGAGAAAAGTTTCCGTTGGAAATCCCTTTTTATCCGTTACACTAACTAACTTATGGATAGATATAACAGTAATCGAGATGAAACACATCATATTCCAACGGATAAGTTGGTAAAATAACATTCTTGACTTACAAAAATATTATTTACACTGTTGTATTACACCATTACATAATCGGTATAAAACATAATTTGAGACTGACTCAAACATAATGCCTCACGAGTTAATAACACATAGTAATTAAAACATGTTTTGGACATACCAAGCTGAGGAAACTTATCACTCAGCGTGAGTCAAGCACTCAGCTTGACTTTAGCACTAAGCTTGAGATTAACACTCAGCTTGAGTTGAGCATACAACTCAGAATCAATGACACTTAGTCATTTTTAGTTGAGACTAACTCAAACTTATATTTTTACCACACTAAGTAGGTAAAACATGTTTGGAACAGACCAAACGTGTGAACTTATCACTCAGCTTGACCAAGTGAACAGTTTATGAAGACATATCTATAAACTGTACATTCAGCTTAAGACACATAGTCTTTGTCAAGCTGAAACTCAGTTTTAGAAACTTATCTAAGGGTTGAGCATACCCAATTTACTTAGCAGATAAAAAAACCTTTTCTCATCAAGAGGTTTTGTAAAGATATCTGCTAATTGATCATCCGTGGAGATAAAATTTATGTCAACCTTACCTTTTTCCACGATGTGTCTTATGAAGTGATGTCTAATTTCTATATGCTTTGTTCTGGAGTGGAAGACTGGATTATATGTGATGGCTATTGCACTTTGGTTATCACAAAAAATAGGACTTTTCTTGAAATTCATACCAAAGTCTTGAAGCTGATGTTGCATCCACAGAATTTGAGCACAACAGCTACTTGCAGCAACATACTCAGCTTCAGTAGTTGAAGTAGCCACTGAATTCTGCTTCTTACTTGTCCAGCTTACTAACTTCTCTCCAAGCATTTGACATCCTCCTGTTGTAGATTTTCTATCTAATTTGCACCCAGCATAATCAGCCTCAGAAAATCTAACCAATTCAAATCCAGAATCCTTTGGATACCAAAGACCTAGATTTGGTATACCTTTAAGGTATCTAAAGATCCGTTTAACTGCTTGAAGATGTGATTCCTTAGGATCTCCCTGATATCTTGCACAAACACATGTAGCAAACATTATATCAGGTCTACTAGCTGTAAATAGAGTAATGAACCTATCATTCCTCTATAGGTAGACTGACATACAGACTTTCCATCTGAGTCTTTGCGCAGCTTGACAGCTGGTGACATGGGTGTTTTCATGGTTGAACTAGTATCAAAACCATATTTCTTTATCAAATCAAAAACATACTTGCTTTGATTTATGAATATTCCATCAGGCTTTTGTTGAATCTGCAAGCCTAGGAAATATGTCATTTCACCCATCATACTCATCTTGTACCTTTTTGACATTGCTTTGGAGAACCATTCACATAGAAAATCATTTGTAGAACCAAAGATAATGTCATCCACATAGATCTGTAAAAGAATCACCTATCATTTACTCTTTTTAATGAAGAGTGTCTTATCAATACTATCTCTAGTGAAGTCCATTGATAGTAGATATTTGGACAGTGTATCATACTAAGCTCTTGGAGCTTGTTTTAGACCATACAAAGCCTTTTTTAACTTATAGGCATGATGTGGATACTTTGAACTTACAAAGCTAGGAGGTTGTTTCACATAGACTTTCTCCTAAAGTTTTCCATTTAGGAAATCACTTTTCACATCCATTTGATAGACTTTGAAGTCTTTATATGCTGCATAAGCTAAGAACAACCTAATGGCTTCAATTCTAGCAACCGGGGCAAATGTCTCATCATAATCTATTCCTTCTTCTTGTCTATACCCTTGTGCTACCAGCCTAGCTTTGTTCCTAACAATCACTCCATCCTTGTCCATCTTGTTTCTATATACCCACTTAGTGCCTATAATTGTGTGATCTTTGGGGGCTGGGACAAGATTCCATACCTTGTTTCTCTCAAACTTAGTTAATTCCTTTTGCATTGCTTCAATCCAATCCTCATCCTCTAAGGCTTCTTCAGTCTTCTTTGGTTCCATTTGAGATAGGAAATCAAAGTACGCAGCATAGTTTGTTGTTGCCTTTGATCTGGTGATCACTCTTTCTTGAATATTACCAATCACTTGAACTTGAGGATGATCTTTGAGGAATTTAAAGGTTGTAGTGGGAGAATGTGGTTCTAGACTTGAGTGATATTGAGGACTCTGAGGTGAACCTACATCCTCAGTCTCAATTGCAGCATTGTCATCAAACTGTTGATCACTAAGATCTTTAGTCTGAGTAGTACCCTCTCCAAAAGGATTAAAGAACTCATCTTCTTTCTCAGTTTGAGAGTCTTTTGGAGGTTGTGATGATCTCTTAGATGTACATACATCATCATTATCACTGTCATCATCTATGACATACATAGGATTTAACCTCTTAGTTTCCTCAGGCTTTTCAAGCTTACTCAGACTGACCGAATCTGCTTGAACTTTGTCAGCTTGATCAATACTGTCTTTATCAAAGGAAACATGAATTGATTCTTCTATTGCCTTTCTCCTTGAGTTATATACTCTGTAAGATTTGGAGATTGAGGAGTAACCAACATAAATTCCAGGATCAACTTTAGGTTCTAACTTATGGAGCTGATCTCTTTGATTCAGCACATAGCATTTTGAACCAAAGACATGAAAGTAACCTATATTGGGCTTTCTTGATTTATACATTTCATATGCAGTTTTGTCATGTCTTTTGACTATGATTTATACATTTCAATCCTGCCTCACACAACATTGTTCTAGCAGCCTCAATTAAGGTTCTATTTCTCCTTTCAGCAACTCCATTTTATTAAGGAGTTCTAACTGAAGAGAAATTTTGTATTATTCCTTGTTGTTCACAAAAGCCTTCTAGGGTTGAGTTTCTAAACTCAGTCCCATGATCACTTCTGAGTTGCTTAATAGACTTACTATCTCCAGGGCAGATTCACTTTTGGTTTTAAGGAATATTACCCAGGTGAATCTAGAGAACTCATCAACTATCACTAGGGTGTAATTCTTGCCACTTAGGCTTGGAGTACTTATGGGTCCAAACAAATCCATATGCAACATATGCAATGGGTCTGTTATTGAGGAGTTTTGTTTTAACTTAAATGACCCTTTATGATGTTTCCCTTGTTCACAAGCTGAGCACAATTTGTCTTTGACAAATGTGATCTTTGGCAATCCAGAGACTAACTCTTTGTTGGATAGCATATTTATATTCTTGAAATTTAAATGTAACAACCTTTTATGCCACAGCCAACTCAGCTTAGGAACAAATTGAGAATATAAGCAGGTTTCTGTATAAGGATCTGCAGAGCTGAGATCAAGTAGATACACATCTCTTTGTCTCTATGCTATTAGCACTGGCTTACCCTTTCCATTGTATTTTGTTCTTGCTTTCTTCCTAAAAGTAACAACATTGTCTTCATCACACAATTGACTGATACTTATCAAATTGTGTTTAAGAACTTTAACATATGCAACCTTCTAGAAGGTAACCTTGCCAGCATGCATTTTTCCATATCCTTTAGTTCTTCCATGGGAATTATCATCAAATGTTACTTTAGGACCTTCATTTTCCTGGAATTCACTTAGAAGTCCTTTCCACCCTGTTATGTGCCTTGAGCATCTACTGTCCAAGTACCATTAGTTGAACCCTGCACATGAAATACTAAACATATTAGTTTTGTTTAGGAACCCCCTCTAAAGTGGGTTCAGATGATGAGCACTTAGCTGATTCATCTTGTGGAGCTGACTGGTCAGCTTGAGCAGGTGTTGAGTCCTGCATAGGCTGATCAGCTTGTTCCTTTTCAGGCCTTAGAATTTCACTTTCACATTCTTTGGTTTCATTTCCTCTACCTCCGTATTTGTAGCACTTTCTTCTACTAGTAATACAGGGGGTAGGTTATCCAATAATCCTTTTGAGAATCTGCTCTCAGTTTTAGGATTATAGGTTGTGAATAATTTTTCAACTTTCTTTGCAAGTTGATTCACCTGATACTCATTGACTTTGGACTTACCTTTGTCATGTATAGGCTTATTATCCTTTTGATGAGAAGTTTGACCAACAAACTTCTTTTCATCTATTTTATTGACTTTGGACTTACCTTTGTCATGTTCTCTGAACTTACCAGTTTCAACAACTTTAGACTTACCATTATTATTGTGATATGACCTCTGACTTACAGTTGTCTTTCTATTCTTGAAACTTCTCTCTGAACTTGATAGAGAATGCTGTCTTTTGAAAGGGTTTTGATTTAACCTTTCAATAACAGGTTTTCTTTGAATAGGTTGAGTGCCCAATCTATCATGCACAGACTTACTATGATGTCTTGAATTTGAACACTCATATCCATGATCCTTTGCTTTTACAAACTTATTGTATTTTAGACCATGATCATGTTTCTTTTCTGAGGCTGACTTCTGAGACTTAATTAGTTGTCTATCTTTCTTAGAATCTGTACTTGTTATCTCATCATCATCAGCTGCATAAGCTGCAGATTGATAGTCACCTCCAAATACAGCTTTTACCTATTTAGGAATCTGCTGGTTGATGCACTTTTCAGCAAGCTTTGATGACTTACACCAAGATTCAGTGACCTTTTGAAGTTGGTCAACCTTATCCTTAGCTTCCTGAATTTCTTCACTTAGAAGTTTGTTAATGTGTCTTTGACATTCAAGATCACATTGTGCTTTCTTTCCAGCAGTAATGAGAGTTTGATTTTCCTTAATCTCATTTTTAAGCTTAGTTATTTCAGCTTTGAGGTCAACTTGAGTCTTAAGGCTGGTCTTAAAGTCATTTAACAGATAACCAAACGTAAGACCTTTTTCTTCATCGGTGTAAGAGTTGAAATTACTAACCTTGTACATGGAGGAAGGATCCCAATCACTTTGTTTGCTGTTTTCCTCAACTTCCTTCATGTCAGCTTCAAAAGTTGATTCAGACAGACCATAATCAACTTCATCAATTTCAAACTCTTCATCTTTTTAAGCCATCAGACACTTGTCATCATCATATGAGGTAGATGATTATGTATCCCAAGTTTTAGCATAATGTTCTTTAGTATTGGACTTGTCTTCAGGCTTTCCTTTCTTGAGCTGAGTATATTTCTTCTTATACTTATCAGCTCTATAAGTATTCTTGTCAGCTACTGAAGCTATTTCACCCTTTTTTACTCTGTACTCAGCAGCAATGTGTCCCTTCTTCTGACAGTTGAAGCACACAGCTTTGTTGGGGTCAAAAGAACTCTTTCCTTTGCCTCTGTTAGTTCTTCCTATTCCCCTTTGTGCTCTTCTCAATCTTCTGGCAAGCATAGCCATTTGTTCAGTGATAGTTAGAACATCATCAGTATCACTTGAGTCTGAGTCTGAGTGGTCTGCTTGAGAATCTGACTCAGTCTCAGATTCAACTATGAAGGCTTTTGAACTCTTCTTCTTCTTCTCTGCAACTAATGCAATTTCATTTTTCTCAAGAGAGTCCTTCATCTGTTTTTGAGAAGATTTCTTGTGTTCTGTGATCTGTTCATGATTAAGTAAGAACCCATATATGGACTGTAGATTATACATATGTAATGTACCTCCAGCCCTTAGTGCTATGGTCACTTCATTGAATTTCTCTGGTAACACATCCAAAAATTTCAACACTAGGTCTGCTTCATCCTTTTTAATGCCTACACTTAGCAAGTCATTAACCAAGCAGTGAAACCTTGTAAACACATCAGATAGGGTTTCATTCTTCTTAATAAAGAAGCTTTCATAAGATCTGTTAAGATGATTCTTCTTACTTGACCAAATCTGTACCCTCATAAGTGATACTTAGAGTATCCCATATTTCTTTTGCAGATTGACACCTAGTCACAGTATGCAAAATCTCATTGGTAAGGGCATTTGCCAGAACACATTTTTCTTTGTCATCAAGAGAATGTAACTTCCAAATCTCTTGAGTCCAAGATGCCAAAGGTTTCTTAACTTCCTTTTCAGTCTTGTCAGGAGACTTATCACTGACAACAACAGGAATCTTGGGGATAATTAGTCCACGAGTTATGACATCATACATTCTGGTGTCAATGGACTTAAGGAAAATCATGGCTCTGAATTTCCACATAGGATAATCAGATCAATCAAATATGGGACATCCTTTAGCAGCCATCTGAGGAAAGTTTGATGAATTGTTGCTTGTTGACATCTTACTCTATCTCAGGATCTTGATATCTTCAACTTATGAAAGATTTCAGACTGCTTTGATAGCAGTTGTTGGTCCCTTGGTGAGATAAACAACAAGCAAGTAATGTGTAGAAGCGGGGTTGAATACACTTTCTGCGGAAAATTGAACAAATCAATAAAAAGTGTTACACAAATCAAACCGAATAAAATAGAATGCTTTCATTAATAAGAAGATGATTACAATAACTATCAAGTAAGCAACACTTGATATGTAAACACCTAATATAAAATAAATCTCTCAATCTCTCAAACTAATTGATCAAACTTGCTATCTATAATCAACTAATGATTATAGGCACAATATAATTCTCTAAACATGACTTATTCACAGATTGAATACTTACCAACTTCACAGCAGACGTGAAGATCGAACACACGAACTATTGTTGGCAATCTGTGAATGCTTGATCACGTTGATCAACTTAAATCAATGTATCAAGAATGGTGAGATGTTGAGGTCTCCTCTAAACTGATCAAGAGGTTAGTATTTATAATCCTCTTCCTACGGATCCTAACAAACTAGTGATAATCCTAATATGCTAATAACAAACTAACGGATAACCCGGAATCTTGAATCTTGAATGTTCTATCTTGAGTCTTCAATCTTCAATCTTGATTCTAGAATCTTCTTATCCGCACCCTAGATATAGAGAATTACAGAATTAAAAACATATTCAAATTCTCTTAAACCGACTTCTTTTGTCAGGCTGAGTTACTCAGCTTGAAACTCATCAAGCTGAGTTTATCGAGAACTAACTCTATATCAAACATGTACTAACATGTATAATGACTAACTCATCCAGGAAGTCATAAAATTTAGCTAGAACTAACTAAGCAACTATGTTGAGCTGACTCAACCTAGAAATTGAGTCACTCAGCTTGAAACACATCAAGCTGAATACTCGACCTATACCTTTGGTAACACACGGTTTATCAAACATATAGATAAAGTGACTAAGATATAGTCTAAGTTGATAAACTATAATGCTCAGCTTATACTCAGCTCATGCTCAGTCTGAAACACTATAAGTGCCCAATCTGACCAAGGTTCATATTTCTGTTTAAGTTATATCTAGAACATATCTTACAAACTTAACTTTGTCTCATCAAATCTTAACTAATAAGATCATTTGACCAAAAAAACCACCAAGTATCATCAATTTATCAGTCACCAACCGCCACTACCACCACAGCCACCACCTATTACCACCCCACCACCCACCGTCACCGCCACCACACGTCGTCACCACCACCATTTCCGCCGTCCGATATCCCTACCGTCGCCGGCCGCCGTCACCACCGGTATTGTTGTACCCGTTTCAGCCGCACTTTACCGCTCCTGTCACCTGCCGCCGCCACCACTTCCGCCACCCTTACCGCCGTTGCCGTCACCACTGTCACCTCCACCGGCGACCACCACCAAACGCCGCCGACGACCATCACTAACCACCACTGCCTCAAACGCCGCCGCCGACCACCGACCGCCACCACCACCACTATCACCACCAACGCAGACCGCTACCACCACCACCATCACCACAAACAAGAAGCTACCTAACAAGTAACTCTCTCACACACACATCCCCACCCAGTCATCCTACTTGAGTTAAATTGTGAGTCTAAGTACCAGACTCAGTACCCAGATCCCTCACAACACAACTCTGATACCAACTTGTAACAGCCGTGGTTTTTCGAAATTTGGGATTTACAATAACTTTTCTTCACAATCAGATTCGTCACAACGGAAGACTTTTAAACAACACATTTATTAAAACAGTGAATTTATTTTAACTACACACTAATTCGAAAACCACCGTTACATCGCAAAATACATCATTGTTTGAAAACCAATATTACTGTTGGGATTTCTAGGGCACGCAACGGAAGCAAAGTACAACACTAAAAGCCCAAGGTACAAACATACAAAGTACAAAAACGTGAAACCCCAAACATGGATCAATCTCTATGAAAAGAAATGCAACAAAAGAGAGAAAGAAGGAGGTTATACAAGCTCCTAAGCTCCAGAAAGTGATGATGAAGTTTCTCCTTCTTGATTGAACGAATCGACTAGAGGATGATACCCCGGTAACACGCAAATCTCTTGAGCTAGCAAGCCCTTGGTGATTCTTCTTTCCAGAAAATCACTTAAGGAACAACAACAAATGAACCAAGACCAATCTCCTAGAGCAAACCCCTCTCTAGAACTCACTTTTGAACTCTCTAAGTCTAGAAGCACTTAAGAGTGTAAGAGTATTGTGTGTTTTTCTAAAAGAGCCAAATGAGGTTGTATATCTCTCTTTTATGAACTCCAGATCGACATTTCATCTCCCAATGGCCGGCCAAAGTCGCTACAAGTGGACACATGCATTGGCCAATTTTTGAGGTGATTTGACAATAAGTCACGTCCGACTTTAGCGGCGCTAACCCAGACTTAGCGACACTAACCTGTAATGGTTAGCGGCGCTAACGCGGCTTGTCAGATGACTTGATGTAAAGCACATGCAGCTGTAGCGGCTCTAACCCATAAGTGTTAGCGGCGCTAACACCTTATGGTTAGCGGCGCTAACCCAGCCTGCGAAGTCAACTTTTGTCTTTTGTCATTTTCGGTCCCTTTACTTAAGTTGCTGTCAGATTTGACCCCGGTGTATGACCCAATAGGCCCATACATCATCGGTAGTGATTCAAATGGTGTACACGCATCAGTGGGCATATTATAACAAAATCCCACTTGCACATGATGCACCATTTCTAACAAACCACAGACAATGAGCGGTCTCTAGCAAAAACATCATTGCCCCCAAGTCAGTATGGGTTTCGTTATCCGAATAAAAACCTGTTCACGAAGAAAGGTCCTATAGATAAGTGATCTTAAACATCCTTTTGTTCGCGATATCAGTGTGAACACGAGACATGGATTGAGTGTCAATCTCCAGATCATTCACGATTGTGTTTCTCGATCTTGATTGGTGGTGACCAAAAGTTAAGGACATATATGATTCTCAATCAATATTCCGTGCGCATGGCCATGCATAATTTTGGTGTCAGCTCCCAATCATCGAGGGGCCCAGTGATATCTCTCATATCAGAGGAACAAATCCCTTTTTGATTGTATAACCCTAAACCATACCTCTTGACTTATCTAGTCATTTCCTTTATCACAGCCAATTACGAACTGCTTTTGAAAATGGCTAAAGTAAGAAAGAAGTATGATATAGTGGTCCATACATCTCAGGTCTAAGGACGTAAGATATTATCATCCCAAGTTACTCGTGACTATAATCCATGAAGTATACTTGGGTGTGGGTCTTCCAGTCACTTGAAACTCTTTTCAAGTACAGATAGGCATTGATCCTTATTCGACCAAATTGAATTCAAGGTCACATGCTTATCTCAGTCTTAATTCATCTTCCTTCCACAAGATTGACTGACCGTGGAAAGTTTGAAATATAAAATATTTCCGGAAGTAGTTAAACATGCTAAGATGGAACACAGTAGAGTCTTATGAATGTAACCGTATCGCACGCATATATAATCTCCATTACATATCGAAACAACCATAAGTTACAATACTGTCTTAATCGTTCCCAAAATATAAAGTTTACATATCAAACAAACTAAATACATAACTCAAGCCAAATCGCTGGAAAATCTTACACCAATAGCACTAGTGTGAGAATCATGAGCTGCCTGCGATAACGGCTTTGTGAATGGATCCGCAAGGTTTCCATCCGATGCTACTCTGCTTATGATGATTTCACCACTTTCAACTACTTCTTGTATAAAGTGGTATTTGCGCAATATGTGTCTCGTTCTCTTGTGAGCTCTTGGTTCCTTCGCCAAAGCCACTACACCCTCATTGTTACAAAATATCTCAATACGGTCAGTGATGCTTGGAACCACTTGTAGATCTTGGATGAATTTCTTCATCCACACGGCTTCTTTTGCAGCTTCGCTTGCCGCAATGTATTCCGACTCGGTAGTCGAATCAGCCACCGTGTCTTGCTTCGAGCTCCTCCAGCTGACAGCACCACCATTTAATAGGAATACAAACCTCGATTGAGATCGGCAGTCATCCCTATTTGTTTGGAAGCTAGCGTCTGAATAACCCTTTACTCTAAGCTCTTCTTCCCCACCATATACCAAGAACATTTCTTTTGTACGCCTAAGGTACTTAAGAATGTTCTTTACAGCTTTCCAACGAGGCTGCCCGGGATTCGCCTAATATCTACTAGTCATGCTCAAGGCACATGACACATCAGGACGAGTGCATAACATGGCGTACATGATCGATCCCACAGCCGAAGCATATGGTACTCGCTCCATTACTTCTATCTCCTTTGGGGAGATAGGACATTGAGTTTTACTCAACGTCAAGCCTTGTGTCATAGGGAGGTTTCCTTTCTTGGAATCCTCCATTCTAAAGCGTCTCACGACCTTATCTATGTATGCACTTTGAGAAAGCCCGAGCAGCTTTCTAGATCTATCTCTATAGATCTTGATTCCCAAAATATAGCTCGCATCCCCTAAGTCCTTTATTGAGAAACAATTCCCTAGCCAAGATTTTACACTCTTAAGGCTCGGAATATGGTTTCCAATGAGTAGTATGTCATCTACATATAGGACCAAGAAGATAATAGTGCTCCCACTAGCTCTGACATATACACATGGTTCATCTTTGCTTTTCGAAAATCCAAATTTCTTGATTTTCTCATCAAAGCATAGATTCCAACTGCGAGATGCTTGCTTGAGTCCATAATTGGACTTCTTTAGCTTACAGACCTTGTTTGGATATTCTGGATGTTCAAAACCATCAGGCTGTGTCATATACACCTCTTCAGAAAGCTTCCCGTTAAGGAAGGCAGTTTTAACATCCATTTGCCATATTTCATAATCATGAAATGCAGCAATTGCCAGAAGTATCCGGATATACTTCAACATAGCCACTGGGGAAAAGGTTTCATCATAATCTACACCAGGTGTTTGAGTGAAACCCTTTGCCACTAGTCGGGCTTTGAAGATATCCAAGGTTCCGTCCATGCCGGTCTTCTTCTTGAAGACCCATTTACACCCTACGGGTCTAACCCCGGGTGTAGGATCAACCAGTTCCCAAACCTGGTTATCCGACATGGATTGCATCTCACTTTCCATTGCTTCTTTCCAATTTGCAGACTCAGGGTCCGCCATAGCTTCCTTGTAGTTATTAGGCTCATCAGAGTCCACTACTAACTCGCTGCCCTCAAATATGTAGAATCTATATCTCTCTGGCTCGTAACGAGTTCTACTGGAATGCCTTGGAGTAAGCAATGAACTAGTGTCATGTACTGCAGCATTCTCTTGCTCAGTTTCAACCGTCCTAGGTTGAGTGCTAGTGCCAACCTCAAGTTCTTTATCGGTTGATCCTTGAACTTCCTCAAGATCAATTTCCTTGTTGCCTCTTTGTTTGGATAGCATTTCTCTTTCCAAGAAAAATGCCCTTCGAGCAACAAAAACTTTGTTCTCAGAAGGTTTATGAAATATATATCCAACACCGGCAGGAGGATATCCGATAAAGTAACACCTTTCCGATCGAGGTTGAAGTTTGTCCTCAGTCTCACGTCTCACGTAGGCTTGACAACCCCAAACTCGTAGGTATGAAAGTGTTGGCTTCTTACTATGCCACATTTCATAAGGTGTTTTCGATACTTTCTTGGTTGGTGCAAGGTTAAGGATCCTTACCGCCGTTTCTAGAGCATATCCCCAGAAACTAATAGGTACCTCGGTTCGACTCATCATGGAATTTACCATATCTAGTAAAGTCCGGTTCCTCCTCTCAGCGACCCCATTTAATTGTGGAGTCCTAGGAGGTGTTAATTGCGAAATAATTCCACAATTCTTAAGATGATCGATAAACTCGGTACTTAGATACTCTCCACCTCTATCAGACCGGAGTATCTTAATTGTTTTGCCCAATTGATTCTCAACTTTGTTTTGGAATGTCTTGAACACCTCAAAGGTTTCATTCTTGTGTTTAATAAGATAGACATATCCATACCTACTATAATCATCTATAAAGGTTACAAAGTATCTCGAGCTATTCCTCGTGACATGCTTGAAAGGCCCACATACATCCGTATGGATGATGTCCAGGAGGTTCTTTCCCGTCTCATTTGTCCCCGTGAAGGGTTCCTTTGTCATCTTGCCTAACAAACAAGAATCACATACATCATTCGACCCTTGGTTAAATGATTCCAAGATCCCATCCGCTTGGAGCTTGGTGATGCGAGTCTTGTTTATGTGGCCAAGACGACTATGCCACAAGGAATACTTATCCAAACCATCTTTGGAACTAGAATCAATATTCATGATAGATTTTGTTGAATTAATGTATGCAGTTGCCTCATAAATGCCATGACATGGTAAAGCTTTAAAATAAACAATTTCATTCTTAAAGCATACGATTGTGCCACAAATAAATTTGAAATCGTAACCATCGTAATACAATCTATGAAAAGAAATAATGTTTCTAGCCACGCCGGGCGAATAACAAACATTTTTCAATAAAATGGAGTTTCCAGTCTTGAATGAAAGCTCCAAACTTCCTTGTGCTTCCACCGGGACAATCTCCGAATTCCCCATCACAAGATCTAGCTCTCCCTTCTCCAAGCTCCTACTTGCCTTTAGCACCTGCACCATATTACATATGTGAGTGCCACAGCCAGTATCCAAAACCCATACTCTAGAAGTAGAAGTATGGTGAAGTTCTATCATGAATATACCTGAAGTGTTCGGGCCCGATATGCTCATCGCCTTGAGCTTATTGAGTCCCTCCAAGTACTTTGGGTAGCTTCGGCGGTAGTGGCCCTTGCCCCCACAAAAGAAGCACTCCGCATCCTCCGGAGTCTTAGCTTGGGGAGTCTTCCCCTTGCGTTTACCCTCGGAGGCCGGGGCAGGCTTGGTCGCGCCAACCTTTCCTTTTCCCTTCCTTTTATTGGAAGGGGCGGACTTCTTTTTGGTAATGCGGCCTTCCCGGATGGCTAGAACGGGAGTGGAGGAGGAGGATGGCTTGCTCTTGGTCATGCTCGCCTCGGCAGTTTTGAGCATACCATGCAGCTCCATCAAAGATTTATCCATGCTATGCATATGATAACTCATAATGAATTGATCATATACACTGGGCAGGGATTGGAGGATCAAATCGACCGCCATCTCCCTCCCGATGGTAAATCCCAAATTCTTCATGCGCTCAATGTTTGCTTTCATTCGCAAAACATGAGCGCTCACGTTCCCTCCATCTTGAAGCTTGCAAGCGAGAACCGACTTGAAGCATTCATACCTCTCCTGCCTCGCCTGTTGCTGGAACATGTCCTTTAGCTGCACGATCAGGTCGTAAGCACCCAAGTGATCCATTTGCTTTTGCAAATCTGTAATCATGGTGCTTAGCATGAGGCATGTAATCTCCTCAGTCTCCTTGAGGCGTTTCTCGTACGCCTCACGGATTGCCCTTGTTGCACCGCTTGGAGGTGCCTCGGGTAAGGGTTCCTCAATGGTATGCATCTTCCCTTCATAGCGTAGGACTAGCTTAAGCTGCCTATACCAATCCATGAAGTTGCTCCCATCGAGTTTCTCCTTCTCAAGGAAAACTCATAGAGAAACGTTGGTGGTTGTGGTGTTTGCGCTTGTTGATGCCATCTAAAATTGCAAAGTAGACTTAAGTTAGTTTGTTATATATATGTATTATCTTGTTAAATTAATTTACCCAAAAGAATTAACTTTAACAAGGCTAAGAACCGTATTTCATCCCACCATGTGACGGGGTTACCGCGGATCACATGATAAAATTATTTAGGTCGGCAACCATTTTGCCCATTGCAATCTCTATCGCAATCCTTAGCGCCTTGCGGGATCCTACGACATCTAATGGTCGTTTGGTATGTTTGATCCCTTCTTGCACCAATTTTAAATATTGAAATTTTGGTTAACTCGTGCTAAGCTCGACAATTAACCAAGATTTCAAATCTAAAATTGCAAATCGTCCGTCAAGACATACGGTGACAAATTCACCAAAGTTGGCTCGTGCTAAGCTCGACAACCAAAATTGTGAATTTCCACACTCACCTTCCACACAGTTTTATGGGAGTTGGCTCGTGCTAAGCTCGACAACCAAAACCCATAAGACTAGATTCGGGTAGTATCGTCTTACGGATGGTGCATGATTTACGTTTCGTGGAAAGACGGGCTTTTGTTTCCGGTTTGGTTTTAGATTAACATATTAGTGAGAAATCCTATTTTCACTAGGTGGGTTAATCTTGTATGTGAGCGCGCGAGAGAGTGTTGTAAACCATTTTTAACAAACCTCTTGTGATTTTGTTAATTTTCGGAAAAATTATCTAGCATGCGAATCCTAAACAATCCATGCATACAAAATCACAATACACGCAATCAGATTCTTCGCAACGGAAGACTTTGAAACAATACATTTATTAAAAGAGTTAAACTATTTTAACTACACACTAATAAGAAAACCACCGTTACATCGCAAAATACATCATTGTTTAAAAACCAAGATTACCACATCATCACAAGTCGGTTTCATAAATATTACAACCGTAAATATACTACCCATCAGCACCCCAGCTCACAAGGCCACACACCGATGCAACCTGCACGAGCACAAGACACATTTCAAACAAACAAGTGACAGCTTTCACCTCGTGAGTTAGCTTAGTTATTATAACAAAATCATCATATTAAAAACATTCATGAAACATAATTAGGTTTAAGGTTATACATCCCAAGTCCCAACCCGTACCTTTCCCAACCACACATCATCATCATCATTAGTCAGTCTTCACACCATCAAGTTTCATCATTAAACATCCTTTCTAATAAATCTCTAAGTTTACTAACATCATTAAACTTCAATGACATCTTTATACATCGCTAAGGTCTAAAGCATTTCGATCATCATTTTCTTAAGGATATCATCACTTTTAATTAAGTTCTATCACTTTATGTTCTAATCATATCAGGCATCATAATCGTCTCTATCATTATATCGATCTTATCGTCCTTATACGTCGAAATCAACACTATCCATAATTACTACCAAGGTTAACAACCTTAGTTAGATTCTATAGTTAATTAAACATCATTGTTTTTTCATGACACCTACCTCTCTTATTAACATTGCTAATGTCCTCTACATTACAACTGTCGTCAATCGTTACTATCATCATCACCCGAAATTTGTGTCTTCTCTACATATATCTCTCTTTACCACTTTCATCGTCTTTATCATCTTTATACAATCACTATCATCGCTAATCGTCACTATTATCATAAATCATCATCATCTACAACATTGTGCATCTATATCTTATCTTTAACTTTCACCTTACTTTTAGCGTCATCATTACTATTAATATCATCATCTTTTTAATAACATTAGCCATCCAAATCATCATTTATCATCACTACCATTGTTGTCATCATTAAGCATTTATATCATCGTTATCGTCTACCTTGTGTTATTATCTTCGTTTTCGTCTATTCTATCATGGTCATCTCTAATTTTGTTAACATCGCATTAGTCATCAAATCAACATATTTAAGACATGTATAGAACAAGATTATATACAGAGAAATAAATCCCCACCCACAACTTGACCCACCCGCATAATACCACATATCTTCGCATGGCCAAGTATCATCGTAAAACATTGTTTCATCTTTAACATCATTATACGCATCGTTTATATTTCTATCTTCATTAAACGTTGTAACCATCTTTTACATCAAATAATTCATCTTTATCTCATGAATCTCTAATTGTCTCTACCATCCTTCACACGTCTTTATTATTGGGGTCTATCATCACACTTTACTAACATTACTACCCCACATGCCCCATGCGTGCCTTGCAACTACAGAGGTTCCAAGGTCCAACCGCACTGGCACCATATGCGTGCCTAGCAACTACTGAGTTCTAAGGTCCCCCGCAAATGGTAAAAGTTCAATAAGCGTGTTCAGGCAAGTAAGGCACAACGCAGGGCGCGACTCCCACATGTACGCACACTCCCGTGACAACCTCCGCAGTAGTTACTCCGACATAGTCGTTTAGGTGAAAGTATAAACGGTGCCCCAAACCCTAGGCCCTCCTTTCACCCTCGTGGTGTTATGCATTTTGACCTAAATCTTTAGTCAAACACCATTGGGACCATTCCAGTGTACAAGCACATAAAATACAAGTACACCTTGTGTTGCCATGGTTATCTAAAAACCAAACAACAAAACATCGCTTTGCTAGCAAATCCTGGAAGACATACTTTTCCTACTAGGCATCATCATTACATCTTAGAGTACGTCTACCCCCACCCATAGCATCGTTTACCTCATAATTCGTTCATCATTTTACATCTATTAACCCCCACAATCATCATATTAATCCATCATTATTATCAGTTCATGTATCTTTATGTATATATGCATGCATCGCATTCAACTTGTAGATCATTTGCGTGTCATCGAAAATATATTGTATGCATCATAAACAAACATATAATCAAACATAAACATTCAGATCTGGTTAAATCATCTTAAAATTGTATCACTTTCGAAAATCAATTTTTATTTTGTGATCGATTTTGTAAAATAACTGGACTCATCTCAAACCGGGGAAATAAACTACTACGGACATAGATCTAACAAGCCTCACGCATGGATCGCTGAAATCTGACCTTGCATGCAACCGAACACTTCTCAAGAACTCCAAAAATGAAGTTCACGTCAAAATCTAACTCGAGATGACGTTTATCGTGTTTCCCGAGCTTAGAATATACGTAAATACCAAGCCACGACACTAAAGTATGCTCAAAAGTCCTTAAATCAGACTATAATTTGGAAGAGTTTTGGTATAACTATGGATGAATTATGTAAAATGATAGAAAATAAAGACTATGTATAAGCAAAAGTCTTATGCCACATGTCTTCTTCTTTTGCCACATGTCCCCCCTCTTTTGCCATATTTCGCTTGGTGCTGACACATGTCCTTGGTTGTTGCCACATTTCCCTAGGTGTTGACAAATGTCCACCAATTACATTTTTTACATCTTTTAATCATTTACTTTTCTGTTAGAACCTAGAGGGGGGGTGAATAGGTTATATGTCCAATTTTTGAAGTTTTTACAAGTTCTTGCAAGAAAATAAAAGATATAGAGTTAGAGAGATATCACCAATCACAAGTTGAACACAATGATTTATAGTGGTTCATGCAAGCGTTAACAAACTTGCACTACATCCACTCCTTGGCCTCACCCACCAAGAATTTGATCCACTAGCTTCTCTCTTTGAAGGTAGAGATAAACCTTTTACACTTCTCTTTTTATACTTGCAAGAATTAATCTTCAAACTTGCAAATAAGGTAAAGATAACCTTTCTTCACTCTAATTCTCAAGGCTAGAGTTGATCCTCACTTCACTCTAATTTGGTAGGATAGAGTTGATCCTTACACTATTACAAATAATATGAAAGTATGGAGTAGTGTTTAAGCTTTAATGGATTTGACTCTTGCTTGAATCTTGAACTTGAAAGATGAAATAATATTCAAAGATATGAGCTCAAGTATTAGAGAGTATTATGAATGTTTTGTATTTGCAAGAGGTGAGTAATAAATGAGGTTTGAGTTGGTTTAAATAGAGAAAAAGGTCCAAGTTTCAAAACTGTCCAGACGTGCGACGGTCGATACACGGTCGACCGTGGATCGACCGTGAGTCGTCTGGCACTTTTTGGTTTTTGCAATATAGACGTTGGGCTTTATTTAAAACCACACTCAACTCATTTTTACCATAAAAATCAACTGAAAAGTAGATGTTTAAAAGGTTGGTTGATCCCATACTTCTAATGTTTGAATTCAAACACAAAAATGGAAGTTTAGAAACCAATACACAAAGTATGTTGGAATTTTACCCCTTTGGGAGATTCCTTTGCTAGATATGGTTGTGTATTGTTTCAAAGTGAGATTGTGTTTGGTATTTGCTTAAAATGGGAAGTCTTAGAGTAAATCAACCCACACAAATAAGTTTATTAAAATTTGTCACTTTTTATAAAAGTTTTATAAAAATAATTTTATAAAAACTTAAACTTATTTTAATTATTTTATTTTTATGCTCATATCAATTGAATATATTCTTGTAGGTATCTTCGGCGAAGACTTCATCTTGAATGTTGATGGCGCTTTATCTTGGACGATTTGGATTTTGACGATTTATATAAACAAACTTTGTAACAAATAAATATAACTATTTATTTGCTTGACTATATATATATATATAGATGTATATATGCACATATGTTAATGTTAATGGATACAATTATATAAACATATTGTATATATTTTTAATTAACAAAAGAGGATATAAATTATATTCCTATTTTCCCAACAATCTCCCCCTTTTTGTTAAAGACAAAAATTTACAATTTGAAAACAAATTGTATAGATAACTTTAACATGTTAACATATGCATATATACATGTATATATATACCTTCTCCCCCTTTTTTGTTTTAACAAAAAGGACTCCCCCTTGATTTTTGCTCCCCCTTGTAGAAAACTCCCCCTTGATTGTAGAACTCCACTTCTTGAATCTATAAAAATGTAAGGAGAAACAACCAAGGACTTGCCAAGGAGGGTGAATACAGAGTAGATAATCAACCATGGAGCATGTGATATATTCAACCATGGCATACTAATACAATGTCACCATAACACCAAATCAAAAGCATACACATTAAAAGCCATACATGCCTAATATATCAATTTGTCCATATATCACACACTAAGTCATAAGCATGCATATGAAAATCCATACATAGGTAAATATAATAAAGTGTCCATACATCACCAACCAAAAATAAATTGTTTAAAAAGAAACATACAAACCAAAGTTATAATGTTTGTAAACATACCATAATAATAAAATCAATCATCCCCGACGAGATGGTTCACCGGCGTCGGTCCCGGCATTGCATTTAAGGGCATTCATAATTGCCCGTAACATTCCCTTAATGCCCTGTACCTCCTTTCTTAAGGATCGGTGCTCATTACGCAATGCATTGATGTTGCGATTAAGGGCCGTAATCCTCTCATCGGTGGTGCCTTCAACCATCCCATAATCCGGAGCAAGTGAACTCTCCACCTCCGCATCTCCTTCTTCATCTTCAAAAAATCTCTCAATATCTTCCTCCGTTTCATGAGAAGAGGAATGTGCCCTCTTCTTCCCTTTGCGGGAATGAGAATCCATCTTGCGTAGAGTAGCAAGATCGATTGGAACGGAAGTACCCGGGGTGGGGTTGAGATGAGGTAGGTTAGGAAGTTGTTGAAACAAGAGGGTAAGGAGTCTTCCATATGGTAGATCCCGGCGGCTTGAAAGAAGTCCATCCATCCGTTTTGCAAGGATGAAGACGATGTTTATCTCGGATTGGGTTTTAAGGGCATGAAGGAGAACGGCCTGGGTTACACTAATTTCGGAGTGATGGCCGGATTTAGGAAATATGTTGGAGTCAATTACCTTATTCCATACATTACACTCGGTTACAAGATCCTTTCCTAAAATGTTAGTTTTATTACGAGGGACATGAGAATGGCAAATAGACCCAATAATTTCCTCCATAGTGAAGGCCGATGGGAGGTGACTAAGGCTATGGGAGTCATGGTAGAACTTTAACCCGGAGTATGGAACCTGCTGAATATCGCCGAATTGAGCAAGAGTGAAAGCAAACTCTTGGTTGGCAATGGTAAAGGTAATGGAGTCATTATCCTCATCATAGGCATAGGTGGAGTAGAATTCCTTAATCCGCCTAGGAAAGATGTTGTGAGGAAGTCTTAAAAAAATGGACCAATTCATCCTATCAAAAGAAGATTGTAGGTTGAATTGTTGGAGATGAGAGGGTACTACCAAGCGCCCTTCATTAATGGGGCGCTTGTTGAGGTTAGCCATGATATCCCTTGAAGAGGGAGCGGCGGAGCGAGAGGAAGATGTCTTTAGGCGTGGCATGTTAATCTATTGATGCAACAATTCGTATATTAGTTACAAATAATCGTAATGAATGATAGGGAACCTAGTGTGTGTCTATGGTGTAACAAATGTTCATCCAAGCTTGTCAAGACACTAAAATTATAAAAGACACTTTGTTTTGCAAAATTATGACAAGAGGATGATAGTTCAATATATATAAACATATTTAGAGAGTATAGTCAATGAATAAAACAAACTCTATAGTAATATGTTCATACATTGTGTGTGCGTCCTAAACGTGAGAAGATTTTATAAAAATGGTGAATCATGTGAATACTAATCTTAGTTCTACTATAATAAGACCAAATAAAATTAATTTGATAATTATATGTGAAAAAATAAAAAGTTTAAAAAAATTCCAGCAAGCTCACGGTTTTAGCACGGTATCGACCGTGGTTCGACCGTGAACTTGCTGTTCGTTTTTGTTTTTGTTTTTTTTTAAATAATAAGCATAAACAATACTAGTAAATTAACTTCAGTATCTTATTTAAACAAACACTTTCTCATAATCCTTAATTTTAAACCAAACCCACAACAATACCCACTTATTTCAAGTTTTTCACCAAAAACCCAAGAAAACTACACAAACCTTAAAATCACATGATAGTTTGGTGCAAAAATAAGATCCTATTGAGCAAGAGAGCAAGATTTGTCAAGAAATATACCTTTTGAAGATGAAGTTTTCGTGAAGTGAGAGAAAAAATCCGAGAGAAAACCGAGAAGAAGATGAAGAACACGAGATTTTTCACGGGAGATCTTCCGAAAATAGCTTCTTGGATGTAACCGGATCTTCAATCTTGAGGTAATCCTTGATTTTTGTGAATTTTTGAAGAAAAAATGAAGCTTTTTGAGCTCAAAAATGGCTATGGCGGCTAGGGTTTTCGAGAGAGAGAGAGAGAGAGTGGAAGAGGTAAAGTGAGGAGGAAAGAGAGAAAATGTGTTTAAATAGGGCTGTGACGGTCGATACACGGTCGACCGTGGTTCGACCGTATGTACCTTTAAGGAGTTTTCGTAATCTGGACAGTAGCTCGACGGTTTTAGCACGGTATCGACCGTGGTTCGACCGTGAGCATTCTGGAAAAATATTTTTGCCATTTTTCATACAATCATGCATAATTTTCTAAGGCACATGCTCCATTATTCCTAAACCAAGTCTCAATAGATCAAATGTTTCTTTCTTAAGTGGTTTAGTGAATATGTCCGCAATATTTTCACATGAGTCAACCTTTTCTAAGCTAATATTCCCCTTTTGCACATTATCACGTAAGAAATGATGTCTAATGTCAATATGCTTAGTTCTAGAATGCAAAACAGGATTTTTACTTAAGTCTATGGCACTTTTATTATCACACATAATAGGGATATCACTTAAATGTACCTCATAATCCAATAAGGATTGTTGCATCCATAGTGCTTGTGCACATGCTTTTCCGGCTGCAATGTATTCGGCCTCGGTTGTTGATAGAGCTACGGATGTTTGCTTTTTTGAAAACCATGAAGTAAGTGAATTTCCAATGAATGCACATACTCCACTTGTGCTCTTTCTATCCAAGTAACATCCTCCAAGATCCGAATCTGCATAGCACATGATGTCAAGTCCACACATCTTTGGATACCACAATCCTAAGTTGATTGTTCCCTTTATATACCGAAATATTCGTTTAACGGCCTCATAGTGTGATTTCTTGGGATTCTCCTGAAAACGAGCACAAACACAAACACTATACATAATATCGGGACGACTTGCCGTTAGATAAAGCAAGCTCCCTATTAAACCACGATATTTTGTACTATCAAATATTTCACCTTCTTCATCAAGTGTCAAGTGTGTGTTTGTGGCCATAGGAGTACCCATAGGTTTCACATTTTCAAAATCAAACTTCTTAAGTATATCCTTGATGTACTTAGATTGGCTAATGAATGTACCATCTTCATATTGCTTTATTTGAAGACCAAGAAAGTAATTCAATTCCCCCATCATGCTCATTTCAAATTCATTATGCATAAGAGTTGATAATTCATCACATAGGTCTTTGCATGTTGATCCAAAGATAATATCATCCACATAAATTTGCACAAGTAATATATCATGCTTTCTCTTCTTGGTAAACAAAGTATTATCAACTTTACCCATGACATAATCATTTTGCAACAAGAATGATCTTAATCTATCATACCATGCTCTAGGTGCTTGCTTAAGTCCATACAATGCTTTTCTAAGTTTGTATACATGAGATGGATTAATTGGATCTTCAAATCCGGGAGGTTGACATACATAGACTTCCTCTTTTATAAAACCATTTAGAAAAGCACTTTTGACATCCATTTGATATAGTTTAAAATCATCGGCACATGCATAAGCAAGTAGAATCCTAATGGATTCCAATCTAGCAACCGGAGCAAATGTTTCATCATAATCTATCCCTTCTTGTTGATTATACCCTTGGGCAACTAGTCTAGCTTTATTTCTAGTGATATTCCCATTTTCATTAACCTTGTTTCTAAACACCCATTTAGTCCCAATTATGGTATGACCACTAGGTAAGGGTACTAAGTCCCATACTTGACTTCTAGTGAATTGGTTTAACTCTTCTTGCATTGCCATTACCCAATTTTCATCTTTGATTGATTCCTTAATGTTCTTGGGTTCTATGTGTGATACAAAGGCAAAAGAGTTGTTAAGGTTTTGGGCTTGTGATCTAGTAAGTCTTTGGTTTAGGTCTCCTATTACTTGGGTTATTGGATGGTTCCAATTTTCCCTAACCTCATTTTGTTCACTTGTGATCTTATCATCTACTATAGGATTTTGGTCACTAGGTTTATCTAAGCCAAGCCTAGAGAGTTGTGTTTCTATGGCTTCTTCTTCTAGTTTGTCATCATTTACTAAGGGTTGAGACTTAGGTGGTGGAGATTCATCAAATGTAACATTAAGGGATTCCTCCACAACCATAGTGGATTTGTTTAGTACCCTATAGGCTTTGCTATTTAGAGAGTATCCTAAGAAGATACCCTCATAGGCTTTTGGGTCAAACTTGGTCAAATAGTCTTTGGTGTTAAGGATAAAACACTTACTTCCAAATACTCTAAGGTGGCCTAAGGATGGTTTCCTACCTTTGATAATCTCATAGGGTGTTTTACCTAGCATAGGTCTAATCAAAACTCTATTGAGTATGTATGTGGCCGTTGAGACCGCATCACACCAAAACTTTTGAGGTATGGATTGTTCGTTAAGCATAGTCCTACTCATTTCTTGTAAAGTCCTATTTTTCCTCTCAACAACCCCATTTGATTGAGGAGTGCGAGGAGCCGAAAAGTTATGAGAAACTCCATGTTTATCACAAAATGCTCCAAATTGCGCTTCATTGTCAAATTCTCTACCATGGTCGGTACGAATTGAAATAATCGTACAACCAAATTGGTTTTGAATTTTCTTTCCAAGAATTTTAAACTTGTCAAAAGCTTCATTTTTTGTTTTCAAAAAGGATGTCCATGTATATCTTGAAAAATCATCTACAACAACTAGTGTGTAGAAGTTTCCTCCATAGCTTTGAATTGATGAAGGTCCAAAAAGATCCATATGCAAAAGCTCAAGACATCTCTTAGAGGATATGACATTTTTAGACTTATGAGATGAATGCACTTGCTTACCTATCTTACATGCATCACAAAAATGATTATCAAGTTTTACAATAGGCATGTCTCTAACAAGATCACTACTAGACAATTTATGCAATAATCTCATGTTAGCATGTCCTAGTCTCCTATGCCACAAAGTTGAGTTATCAACAATAGATGCAAGACATACTTGAGTGTTAGGATTGTCACCAAGTCTACATGTATAGAGTCCATTCCTCCTAACACCTTTTACTAGCACATGATCATCTTTGCATATAACACTTTCATGCTTGGAAAATCTAACATTCAAATCTTTATCACACAATTGACCAACACTTATCAAGTTATAAGCTAGACCATTAACATGCTCAACATTTGTAAATTTAATATTGTCATGAAGGATGTTACCTCTACCAACCACCTTTCCTCTTAGGTTGCTTCCAAACACCACATGTCCTCCATCATACTCTTTGTATGATGTGAAGAGTTCTCTATTTCCGGTCATGTGTTTTGAGCAACCACTATCAAGTATCCATTCATGAGACATAATCTCATTTTTGTTGCAAGCCTACACACATGGAATGATCATTCAAACTTTTGGTACCCAATGTTTCATGGGTCCGGGATGGTTAGCATCAAAAACTCCTACTCTAATCCACCTTTGAATAATCTTGAAACCTTTATGATACCATGTGTTCAAAGAGTTAGTAGGTTTGATGAAATGCTTTGGTCTTTGAACCACCTTTGACTTAGGTTTCTTGAATCCAAGTCCATGCCTTGTGGTTGGAGTGTAAAATCTTTTTACTTGTTCATCACTTGCAACTTTTGGTATACAAGTGGAAGAACTAGAGCCAAGGGACAAGTTTTGAAAATTTGAAAATTTCCAGTGGGTCGACGGTCGACCCACGGCATCGACCGTGGTTCGACCGTGAGGTTCCTGGATTTTTTCTTTCCCTTTTTCTTTTACAAATTGGATTTGTGTCACATGGCTCTTAGGCATATTGTTTGAAAAACTTGAGAAACCAAGCCCACCCTTATCATTTGATGATTTTTGAACTTTTAACATTTCATCCAACTTATATGTGCTTTCTTCAAATTTTGACAAGGTGGAGTTGTCAAAGTTTGTCTTTAGCTTGGTCTCCAAACTTGTCAAGCATGGAGATAGATGAGGAACAACTTGACTTTGTAAATTTCTAATAGTCAAGTTTAACTTTTCAATCTCCCTTTTTAAACTTTTGTTTTCAATCTTTAGTTCCTCATTTTTTGCAAGAATTTTTGAGCTAAAGTCACACAATTGATCATATTGGTCATTATCACTATAATAACTTGAATCGGATTGTACCTCACTTGTCTCAAATGCCATGAGACATGTTTTCTCCTTGATGTCATCTTGATTTTCATCACCACTATCACTCCATGCTCCTCCTAGAAATGCTTTGTGGTTTTCTCTCTTCTTTGAAGCAACTTTTGGACAATCACCAATGAGATGTGAAGAGTCACCACACCCATAGCATTCTCTTGATGATTTTTTGTCTTTCTTTGCATCAAAGCTTTGCTTGTACTTCTTTGGGTCAAAGGGAGCCTTTACATGCTTACCCTTTCTCTTGAAGAATTTCTTGAAATTTCTCACCATCATAGCATATTCTTCATCATCATCACTATTGCCATCATCTTCCTCATCACTTGAGGATTCTTTAACATGTTTGGCTTTGAGAGCAATAGATTTTGACTTCTCCTTCTTTAATTTGGCTATTTCATCATCTTTTTGCATGATAACCTCATACACCTTGAGGTTTCCAATAAGCTCATCCATTTGGAGTAGATTTAAGTCCTTTGACTCCTCAATAGCCGTCACCTTAGCTCTCCATTTTGGTGAAAGAGCCCTAAGAAACTTTCTCACAATTTTCTTGTTAGAATAACTAGTCCCAAGTGACTTGAGACTAGTGACAATAGTATTAAACTTAGAGAAAGCTTCATCAATGCTCATTTCATCAAGAATATTAAATTGCTCATATTGTTGTACAAGCAACTCAACCTTGTTGTCTAGGACTTGAGCATTTCCTTGATGGGTGGTGACAAGAGATTTCCAAATTTCATTTGCACTATCTAGCATAAAAACTCTTTCATACTCTTTTCTAGGTAGTGCATTGTATAAAAAGAGTTTTGCTTCAAAAATTTTTGAAATCATCTTCTTGTCATCTTGATCCCATTTGTCCTTAGGAGTTGGTACATATGCATCAATTTTAGAATCAAAGGTTTTTGGCACATGACCACCATCCTCTATGATTTCCCAAAGATCAACATCTTTGGCTTTAACATATGTCATAAACCTTTGTTTCCAAAAGCAAAAACCTTCTTCTTCAAGAAGTGGAGGTCTAACCATAGAATTCCCCTCTACAAAGTTTTGTCCCATTTTCAACTCAAAGAATTTTTGAAAAATGTTTTAGAACACTTCAAGGCAAGTTTTCAAAAATTATCAAGAGCAACTTGCTCTGATACCAATTGTTAGAACCTAGAGGGGGGGTGAATAGGTTATATGTCCAATTTTTGAAGTTTTTACAAGTTCTTGCAAGAAAATAAAAGATATAGAGTTAGAGAGATATCACCAATCACAAGTTGAACACAATGATTTATAGTGGTTCATGCAAGCGTTAACAAACTTGCACTACATCCACTCCTTGGCCTCACCCACCAAGAATTTGATCCACTAGCTTCTCTCTTTGAAGGTAGAGATAAACCTTTTACACTTCTCTTTTTATACTTGCAAGAATTAATCTTCAAACTTGCAAATAAGGTAAAGATAACCTTTCTTCACTCTAATTCTCAAGGCTAGAGTTGATCCTCACTTCACTCTAATTTGGTAGGATAGAGTTGATCCTTACACTATTACAAATAATATGAAAGTATGGAGTAGTGTTTAAGCTTTAATGGATTTGACTCTTGCTTGAATCTTGAACTTGAAAGATGAAATAATATTCAAAGATATGAGCTCAAGTATTAGAGAGTATTCTGAATGTTTTGTATTTGCAAGAGGTGAGTAATAAATGAGGTTTGAGTTGGTTTAAATAGAGAAAAAGGTCCAAGTTTCAAAACTGTCCAGACGTGCGACGGTCGATACACGGTCGACCGTGGATCGACCGTGAGTCGTCTGGCACTTTTTGGTTTTTGCAATATAGACGTTGGGCTTTATTTAAAACCACACTCAACTCATTTTTACCATAAAAATCAACTGAAAAGTAGATGTTTAAAAGGTTGGTTGATCCCATACTTCTAATGTTTGAATTCAAACACAAAAATGGAAGTTTAGAAACCAATACACAAAGTATGTTGGAATTTTACCCCTTTGGGAGATTCCTTTGCTAGATATGGTTGTGTATTGTTTCAAAGTGAGATTGTGTTTGGTATTTGCTTAAAATGGGAAGTCTTAGAGTAAATCAACCCACACAAATAAGTTTATTAAAATTTGTCACTTTTTATAAAAGTTTTATAAAAATAATTTTATAAAAACTTAAACTTATTTTAATTATTTTATTTTTATGCTCATATCAATTGAATATATTCTTGTAGGTATATTCGGCGAAGACTTCATCTTGAATGTTGATGGCGCTTTATCTTGGACGATTTGGATTTTGACGATTTATATAAACAAACTTTGTAACAAATAAATATAACTATTTATTTGCTTGACTATATATATATATATATATAGATGTATATATGCACATATGTTAATGTTAATGGATACAATTATATAAACATATTGTATATTTTTGAATTAACAAAAGAGGATATAAATTATATTCCTATTTTCCCAACATTTTCTTTATTTTTCCAACTTTACTTTCTTTCTTTTAACAATAATACTCCATATTTATTATTAATTACTAAACAATCTCCATAATATTATTTATTCCTTCTAATATTAAAATAAATTCCCAAAAACTCCAGTCATTACAGCAATGGCGGCAGCGACGAGGGTCACGATGGTGTTGGTGACGGCGGTGACGGTGGTGGGTTGTGGTCAACGATGGCGGTGAGGTGGTGGTGGCAGCGGCTGTAAGAGTGGCGGCAGTGGTAACGGTGGCAGCAGTGGTGGCAGCGGCGGCGGTGACGGCAAGTGGTGGTGTGAATGGTAAAGGGTGTCGGCAGTGCCGATGGTGTCGGCGTTCGGTGGTGGGAGCGGTAACAGCGGCGGCGATGGCGACAGGGGCCATTTGACGGTGTCAGCGGTGGCAATTGGTGGTGGAACGACAACGGTGAGTATTTTAGAGACGAAATTTGGTGGTGGTCAGCAGCGGTGGTCACAGAGGTGGCGGTGGCGGTTGGTGGTGGTCGGCGTTGGTAGTGATGGTGGTGGTGGCGGTTGGTGGTGGTCGACAGTGGAGTTGGAAGTGGTGATGGCGGTGAAGGTGGCGGTTGGTGGTGGTCGACGGCGGTGGTGGCAGTGGTGGTTGCTGGTGGTCGTCGGCTGTGGTGGCAATGGCGGTTGCTGGTGGTTGGCAGCGGCGGTTGGTGGTGGTCGCCAGCGGTGGTGACAGTGGTGGCGGCAACGGCGGTAACGGTGGCAGAAGTGGTGGCCGCGGCTGGTGATAGAAGCGGTAAAGGCCGGCTGAAATAGGTACGGCAATACCGGTGTTGACGGCGGCCGGTGGCAGGAGGGATATCGGGCGGCGGCGGTGGTAGCGGTGACGACGGGTGGTGGCGGTGACGGTTGGGTGGTGTGGTGGTAATAGGTGGTGGCGGCGGTCGTGGCGGTGGTGGTAGTGGCGGTTGGTGATTGATAAATTGATGATAGTTGGTAGTTGGTAAAATAATATTGTAGTTTAATATTAAATGGGTCTACACAGACAGATCTTGGATCAACTCACACAGTAATCCAATTAAATGGGTCGACCTATTGGATCTTTTATTGGAGCGATGGATCCAATTTTTAGACCCGTTGGATCCTATAAATGAGGCAGATCGGATTGGATCTGGGACAAAATCTGCCCGATTAACAGCCCTATGTGAGAGAAGGGAAGCCAAATAATAGAACCTGTTGTTCAATAGTCTAAGGTTAGAGAGTGATTCAAGACTTCATGTGTAAAGTTTTCCTTATTCTTGAATCATTTGATAATTACTAATTAGTTGAATTAAATCATTTTATCGTAAGTTTATTTGTTAATTAGTTTGTTCGCGTTAATAGTTTAAGCATTTAATCATTGGAATTAATTGAAAAACTTTTTTTAATCACAAGAATTAGTTTAGTAATTAATACTTAAATCACATAATGTTTTGTTTACTATTTGATTTGTTTACTAGACACGCAATGGGTATCACCTGTTAGATTATGGACTAAACAATATGTACAAACACATATATGTATCTAAAGTAAAGTTTCATGGACGGAAAATGACAAGTGTAGAATTCCTGGGTATAAACTGTCATTATGATGGTTTAGTGACAGTTTTCATACCAAACCTATAAATACAGGTTGTGGTCCCTGATTGTACATAACATACACATATACGATTTTCTGGAGGATACATCAGTTTCATCACCATCATTAGAACTAAAGGAAATCATAAGGACGCGTACAATTGGATTGATCATAGACCCAAAACACAGTAACGACAATTAACATGGACACAGGCATGTTACTCAAAACTGAATCTTAATTCAAACAAGAATCTAGACAGACATATCAAGATATTATAAAATTCTAACAATTGGTATCAGAGTCATATGTCTCGGATTTTGTTTGAATTCAGTATGAATCACAGAACAATATCATCAGACCTATTGTTTTTAGTTTTATCTTCAATCTGATTGTTAATATATTTCAAAAGGGTTTTTTATTTTGTTTTTCAAACTGATTTCGATTAACAGAGGAATAATGAAAACAAAAGTTTTGATGATTATGGTTTTTCTATAGAAATCATCATGACCAGATGATTAAAGATACATAAGGGATAGATTAAATAGTGTATTCAATTGAAACTTTGATATCAGATTTTGGTTTTTTTATACCAAGATTCATCATTTATCATTTAAGAATCAAGAACCGACACTAATAAAGAAATTAGAAGAAACACCCATCAGAAATCATTTAGTGTTCGATATCTTCATCCGAAGTGGATACCCAAACGGCGGCCATAGTGGTATTACCAGCGCTGGCACCCTAGAACAGAATACTTACCGTGGCCGGAACCGGGGAAGGCAACCGGAGATTCAAGCGACGGTTGCTGTAACCACCGCATTTTTGGTCTCCGACTACGATGATCATTCCCGTAGTAACCACCACCGGTTTTTGGTAACACCGACGGCGGTTGTAACCGCCACTGCCACCACTATGGTGGTTGTTCATAACCACCACCACCGTAACCGCATACACTCACCGTCAAAGGCGACGATCGAACAAAGAAATCCGAGGGGTTTTCTTGATAGTACCAGAACATTGAAGGATAAACAAACAAAAGTTGTCGGAGACATAGATTCTTCGATAAACACAATATGGATGACGGTTGTTCGTCGGAACAAGTCTTTAACGATAGGGACGGCACGGGGCGGCGCACCAGTGTGGTTTAACCCCGGATTGGGACTCAAACCACCATCGGTACCCCTGTCTAAGAGGCGGAAGTGCAGAACTGGTGTAACCCTAGTTTGTTCTTGGAGAACAGAGGGAAGAAACCACCATCGGAGAGGCAGAGGAGTAAGTCTGATGAAACCCTGGTTTTGAAAAGGGTAAGGACATCCCCAATCCATACAACTCTACTAGAGTTTAATGAACTGCTGTTCTCAGGAGAACTTTCTGAAGTAAGAACAGCGGGACTATGAACCCTTAATGCATTAAGGGTTCATAGTCCCGCTGTTCTTACTTCAGAAAGTTCTCCTGAGGACAGGAAAACTTTTGAAAGATGGGAACGCTCTAACCGCGTTGGTCTAATGATTATGAGAAATGCAATCCCTAAGACTTTTTCGGACGGTTTAAATGAAGTCATGATGCAAAAGGGTTTCTGAGTATCCTTGAAGAACGCTTTTCACAAAGCGAAAAGGCCGATACAAGTTCTACTTTAAGAAAACTTGTTTCTATGAAATACAAGGATAATGGAAACATAAGGGAGTACATTCTTGAGATGTCTCATCTAGCGAGCAAGTTGAAAACACTAAAGTTGGAATTGTCAACTGACTTTTTCATTTAGTGTTGATTTCTCTTCCATTGATGTTTAGCCAATTTGAGGTAAGTTACAATTGTCAAAAGGACAAATGGACACTAAATGAGCTTATCTCACATTTGGTGCAAGAGGAAGACAGGATGAAACAACATAAGATTGAAAGTGCTCACTTTGCATCAACTTCAAATACTAACAAGAAAAGGAAAGGCAAATACATTGCAAATTCTGAGTCAAAGAAGAAGCGCAAGGGTACTAACGATGAGAAGAAGGAAAAGAAGTGTTACTTCTATAAGGAAGCTTCTCATCTCAAGAAAGACTACCCGAAATACCACACTTGGCGTGTAAAGAAAGGTAAGTCTTTCGCTCTTGTTAATACTGAGGTAAATTTAGTTTCAGTACCTAGATACACTTGGTGGTTGGATTTTGGTGCAACAACTCACATAAGTGTATCTATGCAGGGTTGCCTGAATTACCGAAAGCCCGGTGATGATTAAAAGTACATCTACATGGGAGCTGGAAAACCGGTTAAAGTCACAGGCATTGCGACTTTCAGATTATTATTACATACTGGATTGTATTTAGAATTACACAATACTTTTATAATACCTACTTTTAGAATAAACTTTATTTCTACTGCTGTATTAGACAAAGAAGGATATTCTTTGATAACTAAGAATGGAAAATGTAGTTTATATTTAAATTCTTCTTTTCTTGGAAGTGCTGAATTATCATATCAGCACAATCTTTATTTACTTGATACAATCAACTCAGTAAATGAGTCCCGTAACACTAAAACTAAAGGTACGAAGCGTAAATTTCCAAATGAGAATTCTTTCACATTATGGCATAAGCGTTTGGGTCATATCTCTAAACAGAGAATTGATAAGCTTGTGTCAGAAGGAATTCTTGATGCATTTCATGAACATGATGACAATGTATGTGTTGAATGCATAAAGGAGAAAATTACTAACAAGAGTGTTAGATTATGTGCAGAGATAGATAACATGTACTATCGTGTCCAATACTATGTGACACTAAAGGATCACACCGCTGCACACCCAATTAGAACCTTTTGGATTTTACCTGTTAGTGTATGACAATAATTAATAGTTTAATTAATTATTGAGAAAAGAGAGAAATAATAAAAGTTATTTATTATTTAAAAAGGAGAAGTTAATATTTAGTTTAAATATTAACGGGACCTGATGGTCCCGTAATACAATACGGATGAAGCAATGCTTAGAAGATAGTTCTTCTAGTGTGTGTTTGTGTGTGTGTTCGGTTAGAGAGAGAGATCCGAGAGTAATGTAGAGAAACACAAACACAAGATATGTTGTAAAATGCAAAGCTTAATTGATAATGAGTTGGGAAATGCCTTTTATAGCATTTCCCAACTTTGGTGTATTTACATATTACACCCCTCACTTTAATATTTCTAACAGGACCAGTTAATTAATAGTTATTAATTAATTAGAAAGGTCGAGGGTACTTTCTGTAATTGATTAATAGTTTAATTAAAGCTGGGCTTTAATTAAACGGGCTTGGCCTAATAAGGTTTTATTATATAAACCTAATTAAGTCTAATTAATCACATAAGTCAAATACAAAGCTACAAAGAAAAACCCTAAGGCTCTCCTTTCTCTCTCTCTATCTCAGTCGACTCTCTCTCTCTCTTCGTGAGATCGACGGCGGCACAAGGCCGCAGGAGCGGTGGTCGACGGCGGCGCAAGACCACAGGGACGGTGGTCGACGGCGGCGCAGGTCACACACACACACGGGTCACGGTTTGATCCGAGGTTTAATCCTTAGGCGGTCTAGCAGCCAGTTCGAGGCGGTGTAGTAGCGGTGGATAGCCTGCAGCTGTCTAGAGGTCAAAAAGAAAAGCTTTAATCCTTAAAGGTATAACTTTCTATCCCTCTTCCTCTTTTAGTTTCTGTACGAGTTAGATGAGATCACTGGAGGGGGTTTTTATTCCGCTGTGCATGTTTGATAATATGTTTTTATACCCTTCAAAACCCTTCAGTGGTATCAGAGCCACTTCTAACCTCGTAGGGAACTAGGTAGGTTTCTTTTATTCTGATGAAAAAGGTTTATCTTTTATCAAGAAAAAGGTTTCTGATTTATTATCCAGGTTAAATCAAGTTTTGATTTTTATTGGATAAACCTATGATAAAAGATCATTAGATTTAATCTTTAAATTAAATCTGTTTTTTTATATATTGTTATTATTTGCGATAATCGAAAAATCGACCACTTTCCCTGCGGTCGGCCTCAGTTTGGGGCAGCGGTCCGCGGCGTAGGTCGGCGGCGGTCTCAGATAGGGACGGCAGTCGTCGGTTGTTGGAAGTCGGCGGCGGTTTTTCGGCGGTGGACCGTGATCTACGGTGGCACGCGGCGCGGTTTAGCGACGCGTTAGTGACGCGGTTAGCAGCCCAGTTAGCGGCGCTAACTGTGTGGTAGGCTTCGGCCCAGAGAACCACGGCCCAGTAAGCCTGCGGCCCAGCTAGGGTTTAGCGGCTAGGGTTAGCGGCGCTAAAGCTTTTGGGCCTCGGCCCAGTTTTTGTTTCACGGTCCGTTTCCGATAAATGACCCAGTTTAAATATTTGGCCCAGCTCGCGGTTAAGATATTTTGTGGTCAATATTGAATTGAAATACAGTTGTTATTTTAATTTAAGTTTTCAATATTTTTTTTTTTGAGTTTTTGGTTAATTATCAAAGTATAAAACTTGAAATATATATGTATTGCAAATAAAGGAAAAACAATATAGGGATTTTAACAGGTTGTTAAAATCAGTTATTTTCATCAAGATGAATAATTAGAAATCAGTTGTTGTTGTACTTTCATGTATTAGTTTAGTACATGTTTTGGATGCCATAGCCTAGCTTTTTAGACCTTGTGGATTGTAACTTTTCTGCACTTGTGGTTGTGATTGGTTTTATTATTCTACGGTGTGGGGAGGCCTGCGTGCCACTTACAACCCCTATTCTATTTTGTAAAAGTACTAGAATTAGCGGGTCTGCGTGTCTTTGATCATCTTGTAATTTTTATTATTTTTTTCTAGTTTTTAGTTTTTAGAATAGAATAGATTTTTTTTTAGAATAAATTTGAAGCTGATACAAGAACCAAGAATCAAGGAGCAGGGAGCAGGATTGGATGCTGGAGCCAGTGGGAGCTTCAGAATGTCATGCCATGTGTGTTGTGTTTTTCCACTTAGGTTTTGACCGTCGGGTTTTTCGTTTGGCTCACGAAACCGACATTAGTTAAGGGCAAGGCTAAGGCTTAGTTGTTTGTGGTTGTTTTATTTCTTTACATATTATATATATGCGTGGTTGTGATTAACACGATGAAATAAAACAAGGGTTTTAATAATAGTTAATTATTAAACAGATGTTTTTTAAAAGAAAACTGGCATTAAAGTTTTTCACGTTAAAAACTTTGAAATCCTTTTTAGAAAAATCTTAGATCAGTGTGCTACCCACCTAATGGTACACCCTTGCTGTTAAACGGTACTCGGGTGTCGGAAGTGCCCAAACCTTGGGCATCCGGGTTCAAACCATTGCTGGAAGGGGCATGAAAGATTCTGCGATAATCGGGAGTCCCGGCCAGAATTCATGCTGTCTTAGGTGGTGCGATCTATTTTGGTGATAATCGGGAGTCCCGGCCCAAAATGCACTAGAGGGACTAAACATGCACGGTTCCTATAACCGATGTCCCGTGGATCTAGGAGTCGTGTCCAGTTAGGATACGATTGGTATAGTTCTTACCTACCAGAAATAGCATTGTCCCGGTGGGAAGTGCCCAAACCTTGCATCGGGAAATGTGAAATATGGATCCTAGTCTAATAATTTTTGTTAAAAGGTAATAATTATTAGAAGATATAATCAATACTGAATCAGTTTTATCTTTTTCTTTTTCTGTAGATGTCTATTATATCTGTTATTCCGTTTTATTCACCAAGAGAGTCTCTAAGTCTCATCACCGGCAAGTGGAAGCTTTCAGGTCCGAACTTTGCTGTTTGGAAGTTGCATCTGAAAAATATTTTGGATGCACAGGGGAAGCTTCACATTATTGAGACATTGCCTCCAGAGCGACCAGGAGTAGATGCCCAGGATAGTGAGTATGACACTTACTATAAGTATCTGGATGATGAGTCTGACGTTATGTCAATTCTCATTCTCACAGCATCATCCGAGTTTACGGATGATCTCCGTGAGAAGTCGTCTTATGAGGTTGTTCAAGGATTTGAGCAAAAGTTCAAGTTTAGTGAACGGATATGTCGTATGCTACTGATGAGGGAAATTCTTTCAGCCAAGATGAAAGAAAGTCAGCCTATTAGCGATCATCTCATTAATATGAGAAGGCTCTTGGATTGCTACGAGAGCTTGGGGTCAAAATCAAAATCACATGAGCTAGTTATGCTCTTGTTCGGTTCCTTGTCGGACTATTACCAGAAAAGAGTAATGTATGTCCTCGGTGATTTTGAGATGACTGTCGCAGGGTTGCACGAAATCCTCATGTGCATTAGCGACGAGTTGAACCCGAAGCAGCTAGAGTCACCAGTTGTGGACCCTATGCAGGAGGATGACTGGCTGGAAGAACTTGGAGAAATTTGTTGCCCAGACTGTGGTAGCAAGGATTCATGCGAGCACTCACTCGACATAGATCAGCTGGACATTGGTTCGCCCAATGATACAGGTATCTTTATGATAGATTGTCTTGTTACTTCTTATGAATCATGGGTATTGGATACCGGATGTGGTCATCACATATGCAATCATTTGCAGGGATTCAAGAGAAGTAAGAAGCTGAGACAAGGAGATATGGACCTGTGGGTAGGCGAAGGCTCCATGGTTGGTGCCGAGGCTGTAGGGACATATTGTCTTAGTTTGCCCTTGGGCATGGTCTTAGAACTAGAACCTTGTTATTATGTTCCTAGACTAATTAAAAATGTTATCTCGTTCAATTTGCTGATAGACTGTGGTTTTGCTTATGTTTTTAATGAAAAAGTTATTTCATGTTTTAGAAACAATGTTTTCTTTTTCAAAGCCACTCCAGAAAACGGTCTATATACGCTAAATTTAGATAACAATGACATCTATCATATAAGTAAGAGATCCAAGAGTAACTTGAATCAAACTTACCTCTGGCATTGTCGTTTAGGACACATAAACGTGAAACGCATAGAGAAGCTCCGAGATGACGGAATTCTAGAATTATTTGACTTGGAGACATATGATGTTTGCGAATCTTGTTTGTCTGGAAAAATGACAAAGCAGCCTTTCAACAGTGAGAATGAAAGGGCCAGCGAGTTATTAGGGATTATACACACAGATGTGTGCGGACCCTTTACTCCGGAGGCTAGAGGAGGATACCGGTATTTCATAACCTTTACTGACGACTTCAGTAGGTTCGGTTATGTCTACCTCCTGAGACTTAAATCTGAAAGTTTTGACAAGTTCAAACAGTTTCAGAATGAGGTACAAAATCAGCTGGACAAGAAGATAAAGTCGCTTCGGTCGGATCGAGGTGGCGAATATCTGAGTCAGGAATTCGACGATCATTTGAAGGAATGTGGGATTGTTTCACAACTCACACCTCCGTATACACCTTAGATGAATGGTGTATCAGAAAGGAGGAATCGTACACTGCTTAACATGGTACGATTAATGATGAGTCGAAGTTCACTACCATTGTCGTTTTGGGGACACGCACTCGAGACAGCAGCGTTCATGCTGAACCGGGTTCCAACCAAATCGGTTGAAAGGACACCGTTCGAGAAATGGACAGGGAAAAATCCCAAAATGTCTTTTCTCAAGGTTTGGGGATGTGAGGTGTATGTTAAGAGAACATTCACGGATAAACTCAATCCCAAATCAGATAAGTGTATCTTCGTGGGCTATCCCAAGAAAACCATGGGATACTATTTCTACAACCCATATGAGAACAAAGTTTTTGTTGCTCGTAAAGGGGTATTCTTGGAAGAGAAGTTTCTAAACTCAGAGACTCCAAGAAAAGAAATAGAGCTTCAAGAAATTGAAGAGGAGGAGATTACACCACCACCGATAGTTGAACCTGTAGTTCAACAGAGAATTATTGAACCTCAACCCGAGTCTGTGGTTGAGGAAGAGGTGCAAACACAAGACCTTCGCAGGTCTAGTAGGCCTCGTATTGAGCCAGATAGGTATCTGGGATTCCTAGTTGCTCAAGACGAAGGGGATCTTTTAGAACCCACTACCTACCAAGACGCTACCTCAGGTTTGGAATCTGAGAAATGGCTAGAAGACATGAAGACAAAGATGCAATCCATGTATGACAACCAAGTTTGGGAGTTAGTGGATTTGCCTCAACACAGTAAAGCTGTTGGGTGCAAATGGGTCTTCAAAAAGAAGACAAACATGGATGGAAATGTGCATACTTTTAAAGCAAGGCTAGTGGCAAAAGGTTTCACGCAAACTCATGGCATTGACTATGATGAAATTTGTTCCCCAGTGGCAATGCTTAAGACTATTAGGATTCTAATGGCCATATCAGCATATTTTGACTATGAGATATGGCAGATAGATGTCAAAACCGCTTTCCTTAACGGGAAACTGACAGAGGATGTATATATGATACAACCGGATGGTTTTGCAGATCCAAAGAACCCTAATAAAGTATGCAAGTTACTTAAATCCATTTATGGACTAGAGCAAGCATTTAGGAGCTGGAACTTACACTTTGATGAGCGCATCAAAGAGTTTGGTTTTACCAAAAGTGAGTTCGAGTCGTGTGTTTACACCAAATTCAGTGGGAGCGCGGTAACCTTCCTAGTCTTGTATGTAGACGACATACTGTTAATAGGAAACAATATACCAGTATTACAAGGAGTAAAATCCTGGTTAGGTAAATGTTTCCAGATGAAAGACTTGGGAGAAGCTGCTTATATACTGGGTATAAAAATCTATAGGAATAGATCTAAGCGGCTTATCGGACTTAGTCAAAGTACTTATATTGACAAAGTCGTGAAAAGATTCAAGATGGATGGATCCAAGAAAGGATTTATTCCTATGCAATCTGGCGCGATTTTGAGCAAGGCTCAGTGTCCTATGTCTAGTCAAGATCAGGACAAGATGAAATTGATACCATATGCCTTGGCAGTTGGTTCGATTATGTATGCCATGCTATGTACTAGACCCGATGTTGCCTATTCTATCAGGGTCACGAGTAGATATCAGCAAAATCCTGGTGAAGCTCATTGGGTGGCCGTCAAGAATATTCTCAAGTATCTGAGAAGGACGAAAGACATATTCCTAGTATATGGAGGTTCGATGGATGAGCTCAGTGTAACTGGTTACACTGATGCTAGTTTCCAGACCGACAGAGACGACTTCAGGTCGCAGTCAGGATTTGTCTTTACCTTAAACGGAGGAGCCATATCTTGGAAGAGTCAGAAGCAAGATACAATAGCAGATTCTACTACAGAGGCAGAGTATATTGCGGCAAGTGATGCGGCAAAGGAAGCTGTCTGGCTGAAGAATTTTATCTCGGATCTTAGAGTTGTTGCCAGTATCTCTAGACCGATCGATATATTCTGTGACAACTCAGGGGCTGTAGCGCAAGCTAAAGAGCCTAGAGATCATCAGTGGACAAGGCACGTACTCAGGAAATATCACCTCATCCGAGAAATCATTGGAAGAGATGATATTAAATTGCAAAAGATACCGACGGACGACAACGTTGCTGACCCGTTGACGAAGCCGCTAGCTAGGGCTAGGCATGAGAGGCATGCGAGTTCTATAGGAATGCAGTACTTGGAACATAGCAGCTAGTTCGTGTTTTTGATTATTACTATGTATGTAACTTGAAACCTTTTATTATGTATTTACATGTCATGGGATTGAAATAAGAGGTATTTGCATAATGTTTCGTAGTTATCCATTTTTAGCATGTTTAACCTATCCATGACAAGTCAAGTTATGAATTGTCTAAATGCCCGTAGCTACTTAATGTAGTGGGAGCTACATTAGGGAGGTAACGCTATTATGAATATTAGATGATTTATTCGGGTATGAATAAAAGCACAAGGTTGTGACCAAATATTCATAGATATTTATCAGGGGATAAATATTGGGGTGATCCGCATCGAGTTTACTTCATGGAGCGTTAACATAAGTAAACTTGATAGGTTGTCCTTAGACCTGAGATATTTGGTTTGGGGCATGGTAACTTCTGTACTTTAGCATGTTCTAACGTCACGCCGTAACAGGGTGATCATAAGGGGCTTGTCTAGGTGCAGCGGAAGCCGTGTGCTAAAATTGCAAATAGTCAAGATGGGATTTGCACCTCCTTTTTAGGAGAGATATTTTCTGAGCTCCTCGAAGATTAAGACTACTGAAAATGCGTGGCCGCGCTCGGTTAGAATGATAGTTATTCATTCGGGAAAACAGTAACTGTAGAGTGTCGAAATCAGAGTCGAGAAAATCTGAGTATTAGATGAGATCCCTGCTCCATGTCAAATACTCACATTACGAAATATCGCGATACAAAAGGAAAAGCCTAGATAATCCAAGGTTTGGATTATATCTCTAGATGTAAGAGATCTCATAGTCTGGTTAACCTAAGTGTCTGGCTAGGGACCTCCTTAGGCCAACGATGTACAAGGAGTGTTACTTATCTTGCACAAGTGGGAGTATGTTAGATTATGTGCAGAGATAGATAACATGTACTATCGTGTCCAATACTATGTGACACTAAAGGATCACACCGCTGCACACCCAATTAGAACCTTTTGGATTTTACCTATTTGTGTATGACAATAATTAATAGTTTAATTAATTATTGAGAAAAGAGAGAAATAATAAAAGTTATTTATTATTTAAAAAGGAGAAGTTAATATTTAGTTTAAATATTAACGGGACCAATTAATTAATAGTTATTAATTAATTAGAAAGGTCGAGGGTACTTTCTGTAATTGATTAATAGTTTAATTAAAGTTGGGCTTTAATTAAACGGGCTTGGCCTAATAAGGTTTTATTATATAAACCTAATTAAGCCTAATTAATCACATAAGTCAAATACAAAGCTACAAAGAAAAACCCTAAGGCTCTCCTTTCTCTCTCTCTATCTCGGTCGACTCCCTCTCTCTCTTCGTGAGATCGACGGCGGCGCAAGGCCGCAGGAGCGGTGGTCGACGGCGGCGCAAGACCGCAGGGACGGTGGTCGACGGCGGCGCAGGTCACACACACACGGGTCACGGTTTGATCCGAGGTTTAATCCTTAGGCTGTCTAGCAGCCAGTTCGAGGCGGTGCAGTAGCGGTGGATAGCCTGCAGCTGTCTAGAGGTCAAAAAGAAAAGCTTTAATCCTTAAAGGTATAACTTTCTATCCCTCTTCCTCTTTTAGTTTCTATACGAGTTAGATGAGATCACTGGAGGGGGTTTTTATTCCGCTGTGCATGTTTGATAATATGTTTTTATATTCTTCAAAACCCTTCAAAGAGAACTTTAAGTGCTAATAGGGTTAGTGACGTTTTAGAACTAATTCATACCGATATATGTGGACCATTCCCAACACCTTCTTGGAATGGTCAACGGTATTTTAGTACGTTCATTGATGATTACTCTTTTTATGGTTATCTTTATCTCATACACGAGAAGTCACAAGCTCTTGAAGCATTTAAGTCGTTCAAAGCCGAAGTTGAGAATCAACTAGGCAAAACTATCAAAGTTGTGAGATCTGATCGTGGAGGTGAATACTATGGTAGATATGATGGATCAGCTGAACAACGCCCCGGCCCTTTCGCTAAATTCCTTGACGAGTCTGGAATTGTACCTCAATACACCATGCCTGATTCGCCAACCATGAATGGTGTAGCTGAGAGACGGAATAGGACTTTAAAAGACATGGTTAGAAGTATGATTTGTCATACTCATTTACCACATTCTCTATGGGGAGATGCTTTAGAAACTGCAATGTATATTCTCAATAGAATTCCTATAAAAGCTACTATTAAAACCCCTTATGAATTATGGACGGGTAAGAAACCGGTCTTAAAACACTTACGAGTTTGGGGTTGTTCAGCAGAAGCTAGACCTTACAGGCCTAATGAAAAGAAGTTGGATGCAAGGACTGTTAGTAGTTATTTTGTAGGATATGCCAAAAGATCAAGAGGATATAAGTTTTATGATCCAAAATCTCGAACCTTCTTTGAGACGGGAAACGCTCGATTCTTTGAGGATATTGAATTTGGAGGGGGGGGGGAGATAAGTTAAATGACTTTGTTCTTGAGGAAAATTCAGTAACTTCTTTTCCTAATGATGTTGTTGAATACGATCAATTATTATTCCTAATGTATCTCAACAATATCCTATGGAAACACAAGACAATGTCATAATTCCTGCCCAGCAAGATGATCATAATATACATCAAGATCATCCAGTTGCTCATCAACCCTTTCTTGAAGAGCAAGAAAGTCAAATTCAACATCCTCAAAATCAAGAAAATCAGGTGTCATTAAGAAGATCCACGAGAGAACGGAGAAGTGCAATTCCTGATGATTATGTTGTATTTCTCCAAAAACATGGGGAATACGTTGACTTAATGGGGAGTGATCCTCTCACTTTCCGTCAAGCAACAGAAAGTTCTAACTCTTAAAATTGGATAAAAGCCATGGATGAGGAAATCTAATCTATGAAAGACAATGACGTTTGGGATCTCGTCCCATTGCCTTCAAATGCGAAACCAATTGGTTGTAAATGGGTATATAAGACCAAGTGGGATGCGCAAGGCAACGTGGAGAGATATAAGGCTCGTCTTGTTGCTAAAGGATTTACTCAGAAGGAAGGCATTGACTATAAGGAAACCTTTTCTCCAGTATCTTCAAAGGATTCCTTTAAAATTCTTATGGCACTTACAGCATATTTCGATCTTGAGCTACATCAAATGGATGTTAAGACAACTTTTCTCAATGGAGACATTGAGGAAACCATTTACATGACACAACCTGAGGGGTTTGCTTCAAAAGAAGGAAACCAAATGGTTTGTAAACTAAAGAAATCCATTTATGGGCTCAAACAAGCTTCTCGTCAGTGGTACCAAAAGTTTCATCAAGTGGTTCTCTCGTTTGGCTTTAAGGTGAACCCTGTTGAAGAATGTGTGTATCATAAGATCAGTGAGAAGAGATTTATCTTGTTGATTCTATATGTGGATGACATTTTGCTTGCTAGTAGCGATGTAAAGATGCTTTAGGAAACCAAGAAATATATTTCAAAGCAGTTTGATATGAAAGATCTTGGTGAAGCATCATATGTGCTTGGTATACAGATTCATCATGATCGCTCACGAGGAATCCTGGGATTATCACAAAAGGCATACATCAAAAAGACATGCAAAATTGTAGGCCACATGATACTCCTGTTTCAAAGGGAGATAAATTTAGCTTAAAGCAATGTCCGAAAAATGAGGTTGATTCCAAGTTTATGAAAGAGATTCCCTATGCATCAGTAGTGGGAAGTTTGATGTATGCACAAGTCTTTACTCGTCTAGACTTGGCCTTCATAGAGGGGATGCTTGGTAGATATCAAAGCAATCCAGGAAGAGAACATTGGGTTGCAGCCAAACGACTAATGAGGTATCTTCAGAGAACAAAGGACTATATACTCACTTACAGGAGGTCGGAAAAACTTGAGATCATTGGGTATTCTGATTCTGACTTTGCTGGATGCCAAGACAGTTACAAATCGGCATCAGGATATATTTATCTTTTAGCTGAGGGAGCGATATCGTGGAAAAGCTCAAAGCAAACACTTATCGCATCCTCAACTATGGAAGCCGAATTTGTTTCATGTTATGAAGCATCAAATCAAGCAATATGGCTGCATAATTTCATTATGGGACTGCAAGTAACCGATTATGTAGAAATACCACTAAAGTTATACTGTGACAACTGTGTCGCAGTCCTCTATTCGAATAACAACAGAAGCTCGTCAAAGTCTAAACACATAAACATAAAGTTTCTCGTTGTTAAGGAAAGAGTTCAAAATGGTTACATAAGTATTGAGCATATAAGGACAAAATCTATGCTTGTGGATCCGCTTACAAAGGCATTACCACCCATGATTTTTCAAGAGCATGTAAATCATATGGGTATAAGGTCAATAGATGGTCTTTAACTTCATTTGATTAAAGATGGACCAGTTGAAAATAGGCATGTGTATATCATTTGACATGTAATTTCCATGCTACATACCTACACTTAATCTTTGTCGTTTAGTTGATATAGCATTAGTAATCATTGTAGGTTTAGTTGCATATTGACAACGATTGCCCCCTTGGTTCTTGTGTTATTATGACTAATGGAAGAGATTTATTTGGATAACTTTCTTCAAAGTTTACTTACACGTGTAATTAAGTTTAGATACAGTGTTAGTTATGTAAGTACATGATTGTATAGTCCAAGTGGGAAATTGTTAGGTTATGGACTAAACAATATGTAGAAACACATATATGTATCTAAAGTAAAGTGTAGGGACTGAAAATGACAAGTGTAGAATTTTTGGGTATAAACTGTCATTATGATGGTTTAGTGGCAGTTTTCATACCAAACCTATAAATACAGGGTGTGGTCCCTGATTGTACATAACATACACATATACGATTTCTGGAGGATACATCAGTTTCATCACCATCATTGGAACTAAAGGAAATCATAAGGATGCGTACAATTGGATTGATCACAGACCCAAAACACAGTAACGACTATCAACATGGACACAGGCATGTTACTCAAAACTGAATCTTAATTCAAACAAGAATCTGGACAGACATCAAGATATTATATCTAACATCACCTTCTCAAAAAATCAAAATTTACAGTAGTTGGATAAATTTGACTGGTATCCCTTACCCCCGCCAATTATGCCTTGGGTCCACCCATGCACTACACTAGCACAATATTTTGTATATGTTTTTAGTTATTTAGGTATGCTTTAGTTCGCCGCGACTAAAGATCAACACCTATGACTTTTTACATCTTACTTTCTCAATACCCGTTTAAGAGGAAGTGAGTATTGTTGTTGAGGTATTAAGCCACATGAAAACTTGAAGGATTCAAAGACAACCAAAGTACAATTTCACTCTTGCATGATCTACAATACAAGAATGAATATATCACAGCTGAGATACAATAGAGCGATGCAAGTGTGAAAGATATGAAAGTTAAAAAGCAAAAAATAAAAAAATATAGAAAATAAAAATAAAAAGTATACAATGTGTATTTAAACTCTCAATCACAGCAATCTGGCTTTTGTTCTTTCAGCAGTTTCTCCCACAGGCACAAAACCATTCTCGGATTCTGGTAATGAGCAAGTATGTAATTTGGCTCGCACCCCGCATTATAAAACCGGTCATCGCTGATGTATTGCACTTCACGAACATTGTTTTTGAACTGTTCAATCCATATACCCATAGCAACATCCTCGAGTTTGAAAAGCTGCAACAAAGTAGCTGTGGTTCAGTATATATATCCAACCTCCAAAGCTTAAACTTTTGTTAATTCTGTTCTTCGATATGAATCTTTGTCCAGCTTTGGAAATTGTACTTTGCGTTAATATGCTTGATTGCTAATTTTAGCATAAAATAACCGGTTGTGGATGAAACATGGCTGATCGTTGCTGATGCAATGCCATTCAAATTCGTTAAGGGGCTGTTTGTTAAAACAAAATGATTAAGCACCTAATGATTCTGTGGTCTGAATCATTCAAAGGCTCTGAATGAATTTTTCTCTGAATGTGACATGCTGTTTGATTAAGGTTCTGAAAAATCTGAATGATGCATATTACCATTTTAACCTTAATAGTGATATACTATATTAAAAGATATGATTGTTTAAGAAGGCAACATATGAAAGAAGGGAGTAATAGGTAAAATACTTAGTGCTTAATGATTCAGAACTTTAAAGTAATGATTCAGCATCGTTCTTCTGATTCATTCAGCACAGTTTCCATTCAGAGGCAGTAATCAAACACGCTGAATGTTGAACGATTCAGCATTCAGCGCTGAATGGTTCCATTAAGCAGCAAACAAACAGCCCCGTTAAAGAAACCGAGATACCTCACCTTGAGGATTCTTTCTTGGTGGCCTCTAACGATGAATTTTGCAATATCTCTGGAAATCACATAGCCAGGACCGTGTGCCCATGGCGGGTATGACTCATGTGGCCATTCCTGCCAAAGAAACGATAAATATAAATTCACGAACACGGTCTGTTACTCGTTAGTAATTAATGCATGGGTGAGTTAATATACGATACCTCCGTACTAATATACCATTTGTTGGCTTTGTCCCTTTGAGGTTTCGAATCAAGAGATACAAGACCATATAATAAGCCATCAGAACTCTTAGTCTTGAGACTCGCGAGAATTTCATCCACTCTGACAAATGCATCATCGTCTGTTTTCATTATGTATTTTGCAGGCAAGATTTTCGTCTACAAAGTGAGATATAAAAACGCTCTTACAAAGGGATCCTAAGAAACTGTTTATAATAATTCGACACTAAAACTTTGCATTTTTTTCACTTTTATGTATGCAAAAACAATACGATTAACATATACCCCCATAATGCAAATTGCAATCGTCTTTAAAGTTAGTAGGCTGTAATAATCCACAAAGGGCATCAACTGAATATCTTGATAGGCTTGAGCTTCTCTCCACAGCTCATAATTAACTTGGTTGTTCTTGTGCTACAGTGGAAAATATAAAAAACTAATTAATATGTAAGATAAAAAAAATAACATAAAAAACGGATTCTTCAATAAATCGATACAAAAAAAGGTAAAAGAATAAAAAAATTCGCTTCTACTTGAGTGTTAATTATGTTCCAGGGACTCGAACCCTTGACCTGCCCTATGCATTTCTATTTCTTATTTAATGGCTAGATATCTCTTTTGATGCGAGAAAAATTAGTCAATTTCTAAATGCTCCATGTGACACTTACTTTTGAGAGGTAAACCAATATTTTAAATGATATAAAATCTACCAATCAATTTTTGCATAATAAAATTATAAAACTAATGACCTATTTATAATGGTAGAACAAAATATACTTCTAATAGAACTCTAACTCCTAATTGCAATCCAATATAATCCTATCTAAATATATCAACTAAATAATAAAACATATCTTCTCAGATTAATTTCCTTATCTAACAATAATATTAACCAGACTGGCTTAATAAAATCCAGATTGTATCAAGAACTCAAGAAAAATACATTTTGAATTTGATGTCAATCTACCAACAATTTACATGTAAGTAGGTAACATACTTTTCTTGATAAATTACCAAATTATTATATTAACACAAAGTATAATTACCAGAACCAACATGCACAATGTTTCGGTTTTTTCAAGAAAATTGTGAAGAAGTAAAGATGATAAGTTGTCACTTACAAGACCTATGAAGAAACGAACAGCAACCACTCCAGAACGAACATCGTTATATTTCATCCATGATCTTCTCAATGCCATTCGACGCTCAAAATTATTTCCCGAAGAAAAAACCCCGATCAATAATACAAGCCTCTTGCTTTTATTTGATATTAATGGAGCTTTGAGGCATTCAAGTTCTGTTGCCATGTCAGCATCTTCATAAACTGGCAAGCCTTTAGCCAATGCAGATATAATATGCAGATTACCTTTCACTCTTACCCCAGTCACCAACCATGGTTCAAGTTTCTGCATACGGAATTAGTCAATCATATGAAAATTGGTCAATCATGATGCACTTTTGTTGTTTGAAACAATAATTATGAGATAGGCAAAAGTTCAAACGAGAACTGTTTTTCGTATGAGAACTGCGAGAACCAATCTGAGCCGTCCAATTATTTCTTCTTTAATGTCATCACTCACCCATGAATTCATCACATGCACCGTACCACGCTTGATCCCTCCACGCTCTACATCCATGAATTCCGCTAATCAAATCAACGGCTAAGAGCCTAAGATTGGTTCTCGCAGTTCTCGTACGAAAAACAGTTCTTGTTTGAACCCTCCCCTATGAGAATATTACATGTTTTGAGGGTTAGAACATAACCATAGTTTAAAGGACATGTTCGAAAGTAAGAGTAGGAATTGTTGCTTCAAATTCATCATGCCTTACCTCTCTATATGCAAAGGATGTTTCATGTCTTCCATTGACGGTTGCATGAAAACCCTCTTCACCCGCCCAGATCGTTGTTGTAAACAAACTGCCACCCAAAAAGGGAAAGTTTGAACCCACATGATTATATTCATTCACTTCTGAAGCATTGGTTGATACGTTAATATGTTTAGCATTTGACGTTTCTTCAATGGAGCTTCGAGTAAGTTTCTTGTTGCACATTTCAAGCCCATCAACTGAAAGGATACAAGCATCGAATTTACTAAAGCGTTATATGTGAACTAAAACTAAACAAAGACTGCAAAAAAGAACAAGTTCTGTTGGACTGGAGTAGATTAAGTATAAAACTAAACATAACCCATATAAGGCTATACTAAAAGGGACAAAAATATTGATATGAATCAAATTGATAATCAATAATAGGATTGAAAACATGGGGAATCGGATGCTTCTAGATACAAAGGGGCCTAATATTCGAGACTCAAAGGATCTCCAAAACACCGAAAATAACTAAATAACTAAAAGGTGGACGGAACTAATCTTATATATACCGACCCGTTAACCGAACTCTATAAAACAAGAAACTAACCTGATAAACTAGGAAACCAGATAATTACTAATTAAATTCAAATACCACATAATTAAATAGATAAGAATAATAATTAATTCAAATCCCACCATCCCGGGTCATATAAAAAATTCTTACTTTGACTAAAACTAATAGCTTGAATAACTGGTAGTTATGACAATGGGCAAGCTAATGTAACTTGAAAAGGATGCAGAGAACAAAGAGTTTTACAGTTATCATAGGACCAAGGTCGTCAAGTCATAAAAGAAACGAAAAAAACTCTTAACAACAATTCATGATCATATTACATACCTTTGACATTGTTTGGAGACCCATGATTTGGACATCTTTCCTCATTGCCCCATCCAAATTCATTCGTCCAAGTATTTTGAATGATAACAGCCTCCTTTGTGAAGTTGTCCCCCGGTAAAACCACATTGTAATGCAAAATCACAGGTGGGTTGTGCTCCTCTTTCCTTTGTGAACCCATAAATTCGATTTGAAAACCGTCTTGATTCTCAGCAGGTATAGCAATAAGTGTAATCGAAGAATCCACAATAAGCCCACAAGGTATCCCAAGAATAACAGAGCCATTGCTAGAAATTAAACTATTAACCGAATAACTACAATTCCTCTCCTCCTTATTATCAACAAGTTTATCAGCTTGCTTTCCATCGATTCTAGATTTTAGTTCTTTCCATGCCACTGCAGCTTCTTTAATTCCTTGAGATGTTTCAGGCAAAGAATCTGATCTTGAGAGTAAAAGACGCATTTGTCCCCAAGCCAAAAACGGCTTTGCTTCCTCATCTTTAGGCATGTGAATTGAGTTAAATAGGTAATCAAGTCCATCAACATCAACTAAATGTGGTTTTTCTATAACAGTTTGTAACTTTTCCCGATTTGTTTCTGCCAATTTACTAAAATTAGCTCGTTGTTTTTCATTTGGATGAAAGAATTCATATGAAGATTGCTTTTGCGGTTGTTTTTGAATAAAGCTATAACTAGCAAGCAAAATACAAGCAAGTCCTATGATTAACACACCCCCAGTCCACTTCTTCATTCCCTAATTGCTTCTAACACTTGTTAAATCACATTGTAGATAAAATGTTGTATTACTGAATGTATCTTGAAACAGATAATCTTTGAGCACCCTGTAACAGAGAGGGATATTCAGTAATTTAATTCGAATTTTAAAGAATAAATTAAAAAGTAAATTCATCTCTAGCATCTGTTTTTTACAACATGTAAATGAAAATCTATAAATTTATGCATTTTTGAGAAGAAAGATCCAAACTTATTGAAAACTAATGTTTAGGTTATGTGTGGAATGTCAAAAATACCCACCAAAGAAAACAAGATTAGGATTCTTGCAGTCCTGAATTGCATAATCTAAGATGTCTAAAACAAGAATCATAAGCGCCAACATATCATCTTTAAGCAACATTGTTACTTGGAAATATATAAGAATCAAATGCCGCAAGTTAACACAATCACAGACACACACACATACACACACTCCGAGCTGTAACGACAAAGGAACAATTTTTACCAGCATCAACACAACGTAAGATTCCAAAGAGTTGAAAATTTTGTGAGTTGAAAGCAAAAAAAAAAAAAAGAAAAGAGAGGAAAAGAAAAGATGGGTACCTTGAGTTACTCTGTCGAGTAAACGTGAGTAGCTTCAAATGAAGATTTCCACTTGAAAGTGAAAGTTGATCTTGCTAGCTGCTGCTTGCATCTACTCTCTCCTAGTCCATTGTGCCTGAAGAGGGTTTTCCCAATTGTACAGACTATGTCTTTGACAAAATAACAATTTCAGCCTCCTGATTTTGTACCTATCACAGTCAAAGTAGTCAACATCGCCCGAATCAGAGGTCTTTCTAATCTTATATAAGCATAACCTACTTAATAGTTCTTAAACATCAATACTATTCATATTTTGCATGAATTAAAATCTTTTTATTAAAAAATATTATTTCTCCTCTCTCATCTTTTTTCTCTTTCTCTCGCATCCCTGTCTCTCCTCTCTCCATCGGCATTCAACTACCGAATGAAACATGCATTTTACGGTACAAAATGAAGGTTGTGGTGTTCGATGAGGTACCAAACATCCACATAAGCATACCGAGTCAACACTATAAAAAACCAAAAAATTAAGGTATTAATTACTTTATGTTGTTAGTTAATGTATTATTTAAATAATTAATGATCGTGTCATTAGTTTTATTTCGTTATTGGTTTGTTAGTCTCGTTTTAATATGTTTAGTGGTTTAAAAGTGACTTACTGAAAAGGGAGTTAAACTTAGAGATAAAAAGGAATAAAAGGGAACTTAAAGGATTACGCAAGTAAATAAGTACTAATTTAGTACGGTTAACTTTTGGGCAACCGTATGTAATCGGCACTTTTAGAAAAAGAATATGTGTGTGTGTGTGCGAGCGCTTGTTGTTCTCGGTCTAAAATCAAAGGGAAGAAGGATCAAGAAATCAAGTGGGTTTTGGTGCAACTACCATAAGTTAGTTTCCTCTAATTACTAATATTGGTTTGTGAATGGATTCTTTGGGTTTTGTTGGTGCCCCTGGATCGAACGAAAACCCACACAGGGTTTGATGGTTTGATCCTGAACCACAAAATTGACTTAGTAGTTGTTGATTAAACCTAAAATTGATGTTAGGTTTTAGCCATTGATGATTTCTAAGAACAATGGTACAACTATCGTGATTTTGGTTGAGTTTTGGGATTGTTGATTTGAAGTTGTTTCTATTGACTGTTCTTGGATCCCCAAGTGAGAGATCGCGAACGCCAACCTTTGGCGATCCCTCTCACTTTTGGTGTGATACTTCGGTATCCATACACAACTTCGCAATCCCCAACCTTGTGATTGGGGAGTGGTTTGCTATCCGCCAACTTGGTGATTGCTTGGTTTTGACGGTTAGAGTTGTGTGTATAATCAGCAAACTCGTGATAACAAGTCCAACGTAGAGGATACTCAAGAGTCAAAACTGTGAGTGTGTGTAAATCGAGTAGTTAATGCAACCATACTCGGAGAGAAGATTTATAATTGTTAATCATAATAGTTATTTATGAATCAGTTTTTATTTGAGAGTACTTTCACCAAGATTTAACTAATTATTAGCTATATATTTATATATATATATATATATATATATATATTAGTCAATAGGAAAAAGTTCATGCGAGAACCATTCTTAGTACGAGAATCGCGAGAACCAATCTGAGCCGTTCAATTTCCCCTCTTTCAATGTCATTGCCCACCCATGAATTCCTCATATGCACCCTGCCACACTCTATCCCTCCACGCTCACCATCCATGAAACTTCCCATATCCAAGGAACGACCGAGATTGGTTCTCGCGGTTCTCGCACTAACAACGGTTCTCGCATGAACTCTCCCCTTAGTCAATAAACATATATACACACAAGCAACCGTTTTTTTAGGGTATTGTTCTAGGCGGTCTAGTAGTCAGGTTCACGGGTGTAGTTGCTTAGTATCCTCCTATATCAATCCAATGGTATAATTTCTAGCCCTTAAACTCTACATATTATATATGTGATATTAATGTGTGTGTGTATTATATATATATATATATATATATATATATATATATATATATATATATATATATATATATATATATATATATATATATCTGTAATTGTTCCCCTAGTTAATCCAATTGTGATCTTTGGGATTAGGATTTGGTTTATATTCGGTTGTGCATGTTGTACCCCTCAAAATCCCAACAGTGGTATCAGAGTCGCTTCGATATGGGACGGATTAATTTGATATTGTTCATATTTTATTGATATATACTTTGTGGTGAAACTTGTTTTCAGTTCAAGATCAAGTTTTGATCTTTTTACCGAATAAAATTTCCAACTTTTGTTGATATATATATATATATGTGTGTGTGTGTGTGTGTGTGTGTGTGTGTGTGTGTGTGTTTATGAAACTTGGGTTTGGCTAAAGATCAAAGTTTTGATTTTTTTTCTAAATAAAGTTTCATGTTCTATTGTTTTTATCATATATATATATATATATATATATATATATATATATATATATATATATATATATATATATATATATGTGTGTGTGTGTGTGTGTGTGTGTGTGTGTATGTGTGTGTGTGTGTGAAACTTGGTTTTGACCAAAGATCAAAGCTTTGATCTTTTAGTCAAATATAATTTCAAGCATTATTATTTTTGTGCTCAATGTATAAACCGAGGTGGTGTTTTTGCAAATGACCCAGTTTGAGGTTGTTAGCAAAAACTCTTTGGCCCATTTTTTAGGCCTGGTTTATGTTTTTAGAATTAACACAAAATTAGTTGTTTTGGTGTTAGGGTTTTTACTCTATTCAAGTCTTTAATCATCCCGGATTTATGTTTGTACATATATTGCTTTTGATTAAGTTGCGTGCTTTATTTAATGTATCATGTTTGTCTCGTGATAATTTTATATTTATTGCATAAGTCAATGCCTTAGATCTAGTGGATCACTGTGTTATATTATTTTTCCTTGTCGTGGTTGATTGCATTCATTTATTTATCTGGTGTGGGGAGGCATGCGTGCCACTTACAACCCTTATTCAATTTTGTAAAAGTATTAGTTTTAGCGGGCCTGCGGGCCTACTAGATCTTTTAAATTGTATAGGCTAGTTTGATATATGTAAATGTGTAATATCCAGATTCTCAAATGTAAAATCTTGTATATGTATTTTTAGTGACTCGATGTAATTTGGGTTGTGATATTTATTAAAGAATTTAATACTCAAGTTTTGGACTTTGGAATCTATTTATGGATTTATATGCTATACATCTATAGATGTTCTAGTTAATGGGCTTAAGTAAGATAAACTATTCACACCTTGATTGGCTTGGTGATTTTTATCACATAAGATAAACATGTGTAAGGTTGGGCTTGAGAGATTGGATAACCTTGTGGTTTAGTGGGCTTGGCCCAAATTTTTAATTATAAAGAAGCAATTAGGGTGAATATCATATCCTTCTACTGTTACATTGCATTTTCACAGAGAACTAGAGAGAGAAAGAGAGAGTTAGCAGCTTAAGCTAGTGTTCTTATCCAAGAAGAAGAAGAAGAAGAAAGTTGAGCAATAATCTCCAAAGAACACAAAAAGGTATGAACTCTATCCACCCTTGGCTTACTTGCTTCTTCAATCAATCATTATTTCAATGTAAATCGATTTTAGGAATGAAAAACCCTGTTTCCATAAAGGCTAAAACCGAGAACTAAAGTGAAGGGTTTTGAACCTGACAAAACCACCTATGACACAAACTGGTCAATCCTAGGTTTGATTCCACTGGTTCAATCCTAAAAGCGGAACTGGATTGAACACAACCCTCTAAACCCCAAAAGGGTTAGGATCTTTAAACTTTAACTTGATCAACATAGTTTCTTACAAACAGTCCATAGAAAAGGTTACAAGATTATACCTGAACAAAACCTTTAGGATTGCTAAAGATAGTCCACCACTACTGCACCTCCGATTGAACTGGCTGCTAGACCGCTTCCGGATCACCAAGGCTTCAAAAACCTCGAAACCCTTGTGTGTATGTACCTCTTGCGTTGATCAAACAAAAACGCAAACACCTTGCTTGGTGTTCTTCAATCGTTGAAGTGAGAGAGAGAGCCGAGAGAGTGCGACAGAGAGAGAGAGCGAGATCGAGAGAGAGAAGGAGAGTGGTGGCTAGGGTTAATCCCTTGTGTCACTAATCTTAATCCTTAAGCCTTTAAGAATATATATAAGGATTAGACTGGACCTAAGCCCGTTTAATTAAAAGCCCACTGGTTTTAATTAAACTTTCAACTCTTCTCTTTTTGACCCCCTGGACTTTACTAGTTAATTAATTAACTATTAATTAACTTAGTCCGTTAAATATTAAAGACTTAATATTTAATTCTCCTTAAATAATAAATAACTATTTATTATTTATTTCCTTTCTAATAATTAATCCAAACTGGATAATTATTTATTTCTCTCTTTTCATTAATTAATACTAGTGATTAATTATTTCGTCTTTCTCTTTAATAATTAATCTAACTGATTAATTATTTCCACACAGACAAAAATGTGAAATCCAACTGTTCTAAATTTTAGTGTGTAGCAGTGTGACCCTTTAGTCTCTTATAACATTGGATACAACATGCCTATTAATTATCTCTGCACATAATCTAACAGACTCCCACTTGTGCAAGATAAGTAATAGTTACTGCACATTGTTAGCCTAAGGAGGTCCCTAGCCAGACACTTAGGGTAACCAGGTTATAAGAACTCTTATACCCCAAAGTAACTTGTGATAAAACTTCATAAGCAACCTGCTTAGAAGTGACCTGTTATAAACTAACTGTTTATAAACTAAACTATCATAAACTCTCTGTTTATGAATGAGTACGTTTTTATATATACAAACTTGCATATATATAGGCTTGTCCCTTGCAGCGCGATATTTCAATTTTGAGCATGAGCATGGAAGAAGTCAACTCAGAGACTCAAGAATTTGTTCATGACATACTTGATTTCGAAACTGCGTGATAAACGACAAAGAACAGATCAGTTCGTTTGGGCACGGCCGTGCACTTACCAGTTTCTCTTATCAGTCAAGGGGCCCGGAATGCAATTACCATCTTGCATATTTGCATTTGGAAATACGGCTCCCACTGAATCTAGACACACCCCTTATGACCACCCTGTTACGGCGTGGCGTTAGAGCTAGCTAAGAAGACAGTAGTTACCGCATCCCAAACCAAATACCTCAGGCTTAAGGACAACCTATGTGATTAATACTTTTGACATGAAACCACGAAGTATTATTCACAGTGGGTCAATCCAATATTCGTAAACCTAACGAATATCCGTCAATTTTGGTCCGCAAAAAACCTTTTGCAGCTATATTCGACAAACTTTCGAATCTACCCCAAAATTACGATGACTTTATAGCCCTATCATAGTTCCCACCACGATAAGTAGTCACGGATGATATTTTGAATTAACCTAGTTTATTCCTGGATAAATCAAAACATACAAAATTGTGAAGAACAATGAAACTAATCTATACACCCTCCCATATTCCTCCCTGGAATAAAGGTGCATGATTTCTACCATTTCATTGACTCGATTCACGGTGTCTATTTGAATTACTTATTATTTTGCATTGTAACTTATCACAGATTACAAAGAAAAGTAATATGATTATAAACCTAAAACACAAGACTAGTACCCTGAAGTACTCTTTCTTGGTTTTACTAGAAATCGTTCTTGCAACCTAAGAACAATTCTAGATTTACTTATTTCATAAAATTCCTTAAACTTGGAGAAAACTGGAAAATAACTCCTTAGTTTCTGATTTTATAAAATAACTTTCTTGTAATTAAAACTTTAATTACATTTGTAGATTAATTAAATCTTACTAGATTTATCCATTTGAAACGATAAGACTTTCTTACACCTACTTGTAAGAACCTTGAAATTAGATTCCCTGTGTATGCAAATACTAATCTAATATCATTACTAAGAATGTTAAAGAACATCCTATTTTATCATTTCTAACGTTAACCAACCAACAATATTTAATTAAGCTGACTTACTGAACATTTTAGAACGTATATAATTTCAGGTCATAACTTGACTCGAAATCTTGCAATGATATCTTTATCGAGTACCTCTCAATAAATCATGCATCCCTCGGATTAGTTTTTTCTCAAGAACTTACTGTTTTAGATAACTTCTAAAAACATCCGATTATATACTCTAAAAGTTCGATTTTGTATTTATCATACTGGTTTAAAAAACAACCTTTTATTAACTCTGATAAATACATTAGTTAGGTGCTCCCACTATCTTTTATGAAAAAGTGCATTCTTTAAAAGCATCCTTTTAGACCTTAGTCAATTCTTGACTACCATGCCTAAAACTTGTGTTCCAAACACATGTTTTAAAGAACTTAGTTTTTGTAAGAAATTTGTTTTATGAAACCAAGAACTTGGATCTTCATATATCCATCTTTCTAATTACAGAAAGTGGTTTCTTTAAACTTGCCATGAGCACAAAAACTTTGTGAAGGCATTTCAATTTCTTTCTAAAAACATTTAGTATAAAACTTCCTTGATTATAGTAACTACCATAATCACTTTTATAATATCTTAAATGTTTTATCAAAAACTATTTATACTTGGAAATAATGACTATTATTTCCACTTGTTCAAGACTTGAATATTCACTTTTTCACTAAAAACTTAAATACTTGTTAAATTAGAAAAAATATCTAATTTTTATAAACAACACTTGTTTATCTAAGTATTTTGAATAGTGGAGCCGGCATTTTATAATAACTACAACAAATCACAGCATAAGATTATTATGAATCACCAATCAAGTCAACACTTGACTTATTGGCACTCTTTCAGTCACAACTGGACTAATCATGATTCATAAAGTGAGAATACGTGCACGGATATATATAACCAAATAATTAGATTTCCATAAACTCAAAAATCCATAAACCAACAATGTAAAAATTGTTCAAATTAACTTAAAGAGTTTAATAAACTAGGAAATTTAAATATTAATAATATCTGCATGCTGCACGTGTGATCTCCTCATGCTGGGCCGCATCGATTCCATCTCCTCCTGCAATAAACGATTGCAAGATATTAGAATACTTGTAAAAACCTTTACAAGTGGAAAGTGACAAAGAAGCTACACGATACCTGAGGTGCCAGCCTTGCCACCTGCCTCGTGACCCTTCGGGCAATCTCTTTTGTAGTGCCCGACCTCGCCGCACTTAAAGCACCGATTCTCGGCTTTAGCTTTGTTCGGCTTCGGCTTCTTGCCCTTGTTGTCATTATTAGCCCTGGGTGCACTCTGGTTGGGCTGGGCCTTGCCCTTTCCCTTTCCGTGACGCCCTTTCTTCTTCTTATGCCCGCCATGACCCACCATGAGAACGTCCTTAGACTTGGTCCCGATACTCTGCTCAGCAGTCTTGAGCATTGAGTGCAACTCAGCCACGAATTTCTCCATGTTGTTCATGTTGTAGTTGACTATAAAAGGCTTATAGTCATCCGACAACGAGTTGAGTATCGTATCCGTTGCTAGTTGCAACGGAACTGGGTGCCCAAGTCTCTCTAGGTGGTCCATGTAACCCTTCATTTTCATGACGTGGTTACTGACCGAGGTCTCCTTAGCCATCTTGCATGAGTTGAATGCCCTGGTGGCATCATAACGCTCATTTCGAGCTTGCTCCTAGAACATGTCCCTCAGCTGATGGATCATGTCATAGGCAGGAGTTTCCATCATGCTCGACTGCAACTATGGACTCATAGTTGCGAGCATGAGGCAGCTAACGTCCAGGGCGTCATTGGAGCGCTTCTGAAAAGCCTCCCTGACTTCTGCCCTAGCGTTGTTGGCAGGAGGATTTCCTAGAGGTTGTTCTAGGACATACCACTTTCTCTCGTGCCTAAGCACGATCCGGAGATTTCTCTCCCATGTGAGAAAGTTAGGACCGACAAGCTTGTCCTTCTCAAGAATGGAGCGGAGAGAGAGGTTATTGGTACTAGTAACATTGGTTGCCATCTACAAATTAAAACCCGGTTTAATTAGTAATTCCAAATAAACTTTCTAATCATATATCATCAAACCCATAAATAATATATATTAGACCTAGGACCCATATTTCACATACTTGACGCAAGGTTTGGGCACTTCCCGCCAAGTCATGCTATTTCTGGTAGGTAACACCCTGTACCAATTGTACCTAACTGATACGACTCCTAGAACCTCGTAGAGCACTTAGACCCAGTCTAGTATGTGTAACTCTACTCTAGTGCTTTTTGGGCCGGGACTCCCGATTATCACCAAAATAGATCGCACCACCTAAGACAGCATGAATTCTGGCGGGACTCCCGATTATCGCAGAACCTTTCATGCCCCTTCCCGCAATGGTTTGAACCCGTATACCCAAGGTTTGGGCACTTCCGACACCCGAGTACCGTTTAACAGTTAGGGTGTGCCATTAGGTGGGTAGCACACTGATCTAAGATTTTTCTTGGGTTTTATAATTAAGTTAAAAACTTAATTTTCCAGTTTTTGAAAAACCATTTTAAAACTAATTGTTTTAAAAATACGATTTATATGTGTACCTAAACTAGGAGCACAAAACGGCTTTTATAAGTTCCAAACTTATAACCTTGACAAAACTTTAAATTTATAAAAAATTTAATTAACACGACTAACAACCTGTAGTCGTATTCTAGTTTGTCATAAAGCGCGTGGTTTTTCACTGTTTAATAACAGCCTGTTATTAAATCCCTTTTTTATTTAGCATCATATAAGTGTCGCAAGAATATATGATAAACAGTAAATAAAAGAAACACAACCACGCAAATATAAGAGTAAGCATATAAAACCCTATAGTTTTGCCAATTAATCCTAAGGTCAAACCTAAGGACAAAGTGACTTGGATTCGCCTTTCTTGACATGCTGCTCCCACTAGCCTTGGCACCTCCCCGAAGTGTCCGTGCTTCGCGTATAGAACACCATTTACGTCGTCATCTTCTTCGAGTCCATCTTGGTTGAGGGATTAAACTAACACTAGTCTATTACAAATACAATATTGAATGGGGTTGTAAGTGGCACGCAGGCCTCCCCGAACCAGTACAATATTACAAATAAGAAAGGGATTGTAATTGGCACGCAGGCCTTCCCAAAAACCAAAATAAAAGAAGAATAAGAAAAACGAGTCCTAAGTCGGCAAAACTATAGCTATCACAACCACACAATTATATATAACCACTATATATAAAAGTCAACCACGCAGTTATAATAAAAGCAAAAAACTGTGCTGTTAAGCACACAACCTGATTTGTCTAAAACTCTCTCATTTATCCTTTTGATTAATACCTATTAACCAAAATGAGAGTTATGATCTTCTAAATTATTTGACCAATATAATTTTTCAATAATCCTTTGAAAATTTTTGGCCTTATTCAAAACTTGAATGAAAGCCTCTACGTCGAGTTCTTTTACCAGTTTTTCCAAAAACTTAAAACCGACAACTTTGGTCAAATAATACTATCTTATTTGTTTCTCCATTATATAAACTTTATCCCCTTTTTAGAATTTATTTAAAACGACTAAACTAGTCATAATAAATAAAAACTAAAAATATATATTTTAACTTAAACTAATTAAAATATATATAGTACTAGTTTATATAACACCTTATTAATTTTATAACTTAAAAATTAATAATCCTTTTTGTATTAATCCGGAAATACAATCTGGGCCAACATCTCCCGTGAACCCGAGAAACCTATTTGGACCGAGAAACAAAAAACTGGGTCGAGGCCCACTGGCCCTTAGCGCCGCTAACCCTTGCCGCGAAGCCCAACTGGGCCGCAGGCTTCATGGGCCGTGGTGTTCTGGGCCGTAGCCCACCACGCTTCCGTTGCGCCTTAGCGCCGCTAGCCATCTGGGCCGTAGCCCACTAGGCCTTAACGCCGCTAACAGGCACCACCCGAACACGGTGATGATCTCGGTTTCCGTTTTTTTCCGATTATTTTAAATCCTTTTTAACTTATTAAAACTAACTGTTTTAATATACTGATTAAAAACTGGATTTAATTCAAAAACCAAAAGCTATTAATTATTAATATTAACAAAAACTTGTTTTATTAATAACTAATTATCTTAACCCTTTTAAACAAAGGTTTAAAAATTCCTGGTTAAGATAAAGTTTCAGATAAAAGGTTTATCCCTTTTAACCGTTTAAACACAAACCTGGTTTAAACTATAACTGGTTAAAATCAAAACTTTTACTATCTGGATAAAAACAGAAAACTTGTTTTTATCCCTTATGGTTTTCGAAAACTTGTGGAGAAAGAAACAATATGAAGTAGATCATTTAACCATTAAACAAACCAACAATGGATTAACTAGGTTTAATTAATTAAAACAAGTTGTTTAATTTATCTTAATCCAAAACTTGTTCTTATCCAAAAACCACAATCTTTTTTTAACCATTTAAACTAACTGTTTAAACTTTCTGATTAATAGGATTAAACTGGATAACAAAAAAACAAACTGTTTTGTTGCCCTTGGTGATTTTCGAAATAGGCTAGAGCAAGTAGAAGATCAAGAATCAAACCTTAACCCAAAAACAGATAAAACTAGAAACTATGGATCATAAAGCCGAGGCTCTGATACCACTGAAGGGTTTTGAACCTGACCAAACCACCTATGACATAAACTGGTCAATCCTAGGTTTGATTCCACTGGTTCAATCCTAAAAGCGGAACTGGATTGAACACAACCCTCTAAACCCCAAAAGGGTTAGGATCTTTAAACTTTAACTTGATCAACATAGTTTCTTACAAACAGTCCATAGAAAAGGTTACTAGATTATACCTGAACAAAACCTTTAGGATTGCTAAAGATAGTCCACCACTACTGCACCTCCGATTGAACTGGCTGCTAGACCGCTCCCGGATCACCAAGGCTTCAAAAACCTCGAAACCCTTGTGTGTATGTACCTCTTGCGTCGATGAAACAAAAACGCAAACACCTTGCTTGGTGTTCTTCGATCGTCGAAGTGAGAGAGAGAGCCGAGAGAGTGATGCCGAGAGAGAGAGAGCAGACCGAGAGAGAGAAGGAGAGTGGTGGCTAGGGTTAATCCCTTGTGTCACTAATCTTAATCCTTAAGCCTTTAAGAATATATATAAGGATTAGACTGGACCTAAGCCCGTTTAATTAAAAGCCCACTGGTTTTAATTAAACTTTCAACTCTTCTCTTTTTAACCCCCTGGACTTTACTAGTTAATTAATTAACTATTAGTTAACTTAGTCCGTTAAATATTAAAGACTTAATATTTAATTCTCCTTAAATAATAAATAACTATTTATTATTTATTTCCTTTCTAATAATTAATCCAAACTGGATAATTATTTATTTCTCTCTTCAATTAATACTACTGATTAATTATTTCGTCTTTCTCTTTAATAATTAATCTAACTGATTAATTATTTCCATACAGACAAAAAGGTGTAATCTAACTGTTCTAAATTGGGTGTGTAGCAGTGTGACCCTTTAGTCTCTTATAACATTGGATACAACATGCCTATAAATTATCTCTGCACAGAATTTAACATAAAGGGGGGGGGGGTTAACCCATGAAATGATGTTATTAATCTTCTTTTATGAAAGGGAAATGTGTTATTCTATGTTTACAAGTCAGAGAAATCTAAATGTGTGAATTAAATGGTGCTTAAGTGGGTTCCGGAAGTTGAAGATGTCGACAGGGGGGGGGGGGGTGTTCGAGATTCCGACTTACAGGCCACCACCCACTTGGAAATTCACTTCCGTCTTAGATGATGCAACCCACGAATCCGACTTGTTGTACGTACATAGTATCTGACTTAGGGTGTTGTACTGCCTATTCGACTTAGTGGACTTAAATTGTTAAGCATGTATTCGACTTGTATGGCGTATGCTAGAATCCGACTTGCGTTGCATGAGTTAGAATTCGACTTGCACTGCTAGTATAGGATTTGAATTATATATATATATATATATATATATATATATATATATATATATACATAAATCCTGTTGGAACCTAGGAGGGGGGGGGGGGGTGAATAGGTTCTTTAACTTAGTTTACCAATTTTTACACTTATAAAAATTGTAAGTTGTGTTAAAAAGATTTTTCTTGAAGTTTATAACACAACAAATATATATACTTGAAATAAAGAGAGTAAGGGTAGAGAGATATCACCAATTAGAAGACAAGAGATTTATAGTGGTTCATGCAAGTGTTAACAAACTTGCACTACATCCACTCCTTGGCATCACCCACCAAGAGTTTGCTCCACTAAAAACTTCTCTCTTTCAAGGTAGAGATAAACCTTTACACTTCTCTCTTTAGTTTACAAGAAATACTCTTATCTCTTGCAAACAAGGCTAAGATGAGCCTAGCTTCACTCTAATTTGATGGCTAGAGTTAATCCTCACTTCTCTCTAATTATGTAGGCTAGAGATAATCCTTACTTCTCTCTAATTATGTAGGCTAGAGATAATCCTTACTTCACACTAATTTGAAAGGCTAGAGTTGATCCTTACACTATTACAAAATATATGAATGATGATGTAGTGTTTAAGCTTTGAAAGCTTTGCTCTTGCTTGATTCTTGATCTTGAATGATAGATTAATTATCAAAGAATATGAGCTCACAAGGTAAGAATATGTATTCTGTGTTTTTGCTGTGCAAGAGTTAAGTAATAAATGAGGTTTGAGTTGGTTTAAATAAGGAAAAATGAGTGAGCTCAAAAAGTGTCCAGACATCTCACGGTCGATCCACGGTCGACCGTGGCTAAAACCGTCAGCGTACTGGAGCATTTTTTAGCCTTTCAAATATAGACGTTGGGCTTTTACCAAAACCACACACAACTCAATTTTACCATAAAAATTCACTGAAAAAGAGCTTGGCAAAAGTTAGGTTGATTCCATACTTCTTAAGTTTGAATCTTAACACAAAAATGGAACTTTCAAAACCAATACAAAAAGCATGTTGGAATTTTTCTTCTTTGAGAGATTCCTTTGCTAAATATGGTGTTGTATTGTTTCAAAGATGTATTATATTTTGGGATTTGCCAAAATAAGAAGTCTTGTATTAATTCAACCAAGCTTGTGAATTTTATAAAAAGTTTGTTAATTTTTATAGAAGGTTTTATAAAAATGATTTTATAAAAGACTTAAACTTGTTTAATTTATTATTCTTGTAAGCTCATATTTTCCGAACTCTTGTTTGTAGATTTCTTCGTCATCGGCTTTGAAGAATTCATCTTCACTTGTTGAGTACGAGTTCGGTTGACTTCAAGAAGGACAATGTTTAAGAATTTTGAGCTGTGCAGCGACGGTTGATTCACGGTCGACCGTGGGATCGACCGTGAAGGCTGAATGTTTACTTTTATCTTGTTATCTTCTTTTCTTGTTGAAACAAAGTCTTTGCTTGTTTATTCTTCACTTAATCATCAATTTGAGGTTTGTTAACATTGAAGAATATAGATATGAACATATGAATATTTTTGATAAGCAATAGTATCACATGTTGATATTTTTATCATCATCAAAACAAGAAGTGCACTTTTAAATGTATGACCATGTATGCACCAACAATCTCCCCCTTTTTGATGATGACAAAATATGCAACATTTAATTAATATTGCTACACAAAAATATTCATGTTAACAATGTTGCATAACTATATTCTTCTCCCCCTTTTGTCAAATCAAAAAGGAACATTCTTCTTCCCCTATTGATCTAGCACAAAATATGTGATGAAGCTCCCCCTTGATCTAAGCTCCCCCTTGATTTATGATCCCTTTAAGCTAGCACTTGACACAAGATAGACAAAACAAAACACAAGTGCAAGATATACAAAAGTATATGCATAAACTTAATTTAGGAAAAATCAAATATACTCAAGTAGGAATCATAAGAGATTTATGCATCATTATCTTGTTTTTATGCTAATGATAGGAAGTGAGGTTGTGAACAAATATATACGAATTTTTTGTTGTTGGTAACTCCCCCTTAAAATGTGCAAATTATGTTAAGTACAACCAAAATCCACAATCCTAATCTTAAGTTAAGTATCAAAAATTTCTTCGCTCTAGATTGTGGAGATTATCTCAATATTAGTTTATTCATTTCTAATTGATATTTATTCATATACATTATGTAGCAAATGAATATTTAATCATTGTTTAGACTATAATCTTATAGATCAACCTTTGTTTATACTTTCTTGAGTATTTTAGTACATGTAGGCCAACTTATGATTTTCATCTTTTCATGATGAGATAATGAATGTAGTATGTATAGTTTAATCAAGTAAGTGACCAATGTGTGCACTAAATTGATAATTATTTTGATTTTATGTATGAAGCACATGATGTCATTTATGTATATTATCTTGATCTTTAAAGAATAATTCATGGTGTATGTAGATCAACATATCATGAGAAATTAGGTATAGAACATAGGTATTTTTCTCAAGCATTACACATTTTGAATTAATTCAATACCTACGTATACTATACTCCCATCATTACTAGTATACAAAAGTTTTCTAATTTCATGCAAGTTAAACAAAGATTTTGTAGTTACATGTTTGATTCATGATTACTTGTTATTTAATCTTATATTCTAATGTTCTTTTCCATTTATGTGTATTCAATATTCAACAAGATTAAGATGAAAAGTGTTCTCATGAATACATAAGTGTGCAATACATATACTATAATCATTATTTATGCACGTATACCTCATAGATTCATGTGTCAAGTGATAGTAAATTAAGCGTGTGACACATGAGATAGTCATTTAAGTACATAGGCATACTCAAGCACATATCAAGATGACAAATAACATGATTTCTTTTATGAGGCATAACTTGTCATCTAATTTTACTATCTTGATTACAAAGAGTAATTCATTAAGTACCATGACAAGATAGTAAGTGAGAACCACTTGCAACAATCCATATGTTAGTTTATATTTCTTCATCTTGTAAATATTTTCACATATCTTTAATCATAAACTTATTTCAATGACTCCTTTGCCAATGATCTTATATGAAAAGTACATCCATAAGATATCTTGACCACACTTTGATATACGTTTAGTAATACATGATATTTATTTAAGAATTGATGAGCATGTATGACATATCATAATGTTACATATGTTGACAATATTTAATATAAGAATTTCACATATGTAATATGATAATTTGAAGAACAAGGATATGTCAAACATGAATCAAGGTATTATCAATTAGCATGTATTGTTTACTTGATGACCTATCTTGTTTATATAATTCAAATCTATGCACAAAAACAAGATATTACAAGCACCATATATAGGTTGCATGCAAGAATTTTACCTTTTCAAACCATATAAGATATAGAATTTAGGCATGAGATTTGTGTAAATTAACTTTATTTTTTTTATGCATGCAATTACTTAGTGAATTCTTTTTAAAAGTAATACGTGAAATGTTTGACCAAATAATTTATCAAACCCTTATGTCATAGCTCAACTTTTAGTATGTGATTACTTTGAATTGTGAAGTGTACAAGATATAAGCATGTCCCTATTTATTTAATGTAATCTTATCTTAACTTCATAAAAATCATTTTATGACTTTGCAAGTTTAATTAGTTTATCACCTTTAAAGTCTTGACTTTTTGAATTGAGTTCTTAAAATTTGAGCCCAAGACACGATATTCAAACTTTAACATCATAAGGAGTTGCATGTTAGCATTTTGTTACACTAAACCAAGGTAATATAATTTATTTAATGCACAAAGGTTTAGGCATAGCATTTTAGTAACATAAACATGCTTTTGTTCATTTGTTTAAGATGTTGTTCAAAAAGTTTGTATAAGTTCTCAAAGTAATAGGTGATGAAGTGATGATGATTCATTTTATTTGAAACACATATGTGAATATAAACTTAACATGTATGTGTACACCAATTTGGTTCATGTGTCCTAAATGTTCTAAGATTTCGGAAGACAATTGAATCATTTATGTTGCATTGTTGTATGTTTAGTATTAAGCAAGAGTAAACCTATGTATAGGCCTTAAATAGAAAATTGTTAAAAGTGACATCAAGCTCATGGTCGAAGTCACGGTCGACCGTGGTTCGACCGTGGAGCATCTGATAGATTTAGAATTTTGAAACACTCCAGAGGGTCGACGGTCGATGTACGATATCGACCGTGTATCGACCGTGAAGCATCTGTTCACTTTTTTTTATTTGTTTACTTTTTCAACTATATATATATATATATGTATCTATCAGTTTTATTTTGTCACAAACCCATCTTTACCAACATTCTTCTTTTAATTTTTACAACTCACAGATTCAAGGCTCAATCTTTACACAATATTGTTCATACATGTTAGATTTGTGTGCAAATAAAAGCCCTAAGAAGATGAAGCGGGAACTATGGTGAGAAATTTTACCTTTTGAGAGGAATATTCAAAAGATCAAGTGAGAAGACGACAATGAAAGAGCCTTCAACTGTAGATGCACCGTGAATCAAAACTCGGGCTTCAACCATAGCTTCACCCATAAGGTAAACTCTTCTTTCTTGTAGTGAGTTTGAAAATTTTTGAGTGACAAAGCAAAAATGGAGGCTAGGGTTTTTGTGGGGAAGATGAGTAAAGTGATAAAGTGGTGAGATGAGAGAGAAATAGGGCAAAATAGGGTTAAAATCTGTCAGACACCCGACGGACGATCCACGGTCGACCGTGGCATCGACCGCGAGTATTCAGTTTCAATTTGATTATTTGGGCAGTGGACCCACGGTCGATGCACGGCTTCGACCGTGGTTCGACCGTGGACATTCTGGAAGCACACTTTTGAAAAGTTTCTCATAATCAAACTTTATTTCCTAGGGAACATGTTCAATCATTCCTAAACCAAATCTTATTGCATTAGCTACTTCTTTCTTAAGTGGTTTAGTATTTATGTCCGTAACTATGATTTATCAAAGTAAGTTGTCTTAATTTGTGATATGATATCTTTTCAATTCAAAGACAATGTTACTTATGATAAAATCTAATTTGGTTCTTTAATCACTTAAACCCAATCAAAGTATATGACAATGAAATTCATGGGTTTGAAGCAAGCCATCAATTTTTGACAAATAATTTATTATTTGAGCATATATTTCCATATATAGGAATATATAACACATATTTTCAAATACTTTTAGTCAAAAACATGTTTAGTGAGAAATACAAGTATTGCATATACTCATTTAAGACAATGTGATGAACATAAGCATGGTATATCCAATTTTGAAATATTGTTCATCAATATGCAACTTTAATCTTTAAGCACAATATTTCTCACATTCAAAAGCAAATACTCTTGTTTAGATGTAGATTTAATATTATAACTTTATGAAATCATACATCTAGAATTATTAATCAACTATCAAGTTTCACAAGTTTTGACATATAATGATTTTCAAGATAGTTTAATATTTGTCTTGCCTATATCAAGAAGGACTTCAATTTTAAATTTGTACGAATTAGAACATAAGTCCAAATGATGGTATTAATATGTCATTGTAGCATCGCATATTTCAACCTTGTAACTCAATCAAAAAGGCATTTCGCATGAGTAAGGATTGAGCTTTGCAAGACATTTAAGCATATGATAAGTATTTTTGTGTCTTCTACATTGCTAATAAAATACTAGTCATTTAAGATTAAGTTTTTATATCAATACTTTTCGATTTTCATGACAAACTTAAATGATTGTTTTCACACACATTCTTATTAGAATATCTTAGGAAACTTTTTAATTTTTACACATATAAATGAAGACTTGGTAATATGTATCTACTTGAATGATCATCAAAACTTCAAATTAAAATGATGTGTTTTCTAAAGTTTCCAAGTCCAAGTAGTTCTTAAGATATCATCATAATATTTTAGTACAAAGTGTGACTTTAAACCATTTTAATAAGTCATGAAAATATTTGATAAAGCATTTCATGATACATAACATATTGTCTTTTATTAATGATTTTGCTATCTTTATTTATTTTTATAGCTAACCAAGTTTATGTGAAGATTTATATACCATAAACACACTTAGACATTTCAAGTAGCTTCACATATGTTCTCATGACACTTTCAACACATAGATTTCAACATATAAAGCTTTGAGAAGTGTAAGAGAAACTTATCTTGATTGTGTTTCACAAGTGTTGTTCAAAGCATTATCCTTGATAATTTGTTATCCAAGTCTTTCATCCACACAATATTTCAAGTTGCATCATGAATAATATTCAACATCCAATGCAAGCTACAACTCAAACATATTTCATATATGTGGTACCCATCTTTTCATGGGTCCAGGATTGTTAGCATCAAACATACCTATTTTAATCCACCTTTGTGTTATCTTGCAACCTTTATGATACCAAGTATTCATGTAGGCAATAGGTTTATGATAACATCTTGATCTATGAATCACCTTTGATCTAGATCTCTTAAAACCAAGCTCATGCCTTGAAGTTGTAGCATAAACATTTCTCATTTGTTCATTTCTTGCACCCGTAGGCATACAAGTGGGAGAACTAGAGACAATATTGCATTTTTCAAGTTTTTGAAAATTCCAGTGTGCCGACGGTCGATGCACGGTATCGACCGTGGATCGACCGTGAAGCTCCTGGATTTTTTCTTTTGCTCTTTCTTCCATACACATGCTTGGTTCTAATAGGTTTGTTGATATGTTACTTGTTTCAATTAAAAACCCAAGACTTCCCTTGTCACTTGATGGCTGTTGAACTCTAACGTTCTCCTTTTTGAAATCAACACAAGTAGAGCAACCTTGTGACATAAAATTGGATTCTCTCAACTCAATAATTTTCTTAATCAATATTTCATTAAGAGCTTTGAGATTGAGATTATCACTTTCAATATTTTTTAAATCATTGGTCTTGGTAATGAGTTTTGAAGTAATATCAAGTAACATATCATATTTATTTTTTAGCTCATCATAAAGAATATGTAAGTAATCTTTACTACTAGAATCATTTATGAAAGATACCTCATTTTCTTTAAAAGCAATGAAGCAAGCAAGTTCTCTTGATCTCTCTTTTTCTTCATTTCTTCTTACCTCAAGCTCTTCAAATTTGCCTATATCTTTCCATAATCTCTTGGCACAAGTGTAAGAACACATATATTCATATTTACTTCCCTTAAGAGATTTTTGAATAAATATCAATGCTTGTTCATTTTGTGACATATCTTCATCAAGATCATTTTCAATAAAGTCACTAATGTCATACTCTATTGATCTTAAGAATGTCAACATGTAGGCTTTCCAACCCAAAAATGTATAATCAATAAACATAGGTAAAGTAGCCATATAAACCCCCAAACTTAGGTTATCATTTAAGTCCATGGATCTAACTCAAGATTTTTGTATAAAATTGTTTTCTCAAAACATTTATAAAGCAAGTTCTATCTCAAAAAAATTTTAGAGCAACTTGCTCTGATACCAATTGTTGGAACCTAGAGGAGAGGGGGGGTGAATAGGTTCTTTAACTTAGTTTACCAATTTTTACACTTATAAAAATTGTAAGTTGTGTTAAAAAGATTTTTCTTGAAGTTTATAACACAACAAATATATATACTTGAAATAAAGAGAGTAAGGGTAGAGAGATATCACCAATTAGAAGACAAGAGATTTATAGTGGTTCATGCAAGTGTTAACAAACTTGCACTACATCCACTCCTTGGCATCACCCACCAAGAGTTTGCTCCACTAAAAACTTCTCTTTTTCAAGGTAGAGATAAACCTTTACACTTCTCTCTTTAGTTTACAAGAAATACTCTTCTCTCTTGCAAACAAGGCTAAGATGAGCCTAACTTCACTCTAATTTGATGGCTAGAGTTAATCCTCACTTCTCTCTAATTATGTAGGATAGAGATAATCCTTACTTCTCTCTAATTATGTAGGCTAGAGATAATCCTTACTTCACACTAATTTGAAAGGCTAGAGTTGATCCTTACACTATTACAAAATATATGAATGATGATGTAGTGTTTAAGCTTTGAAAGCTTTGCTCTTGCTTGATTCTTGATCTTGAATGATAGATTAATTATCAATGAATATGAGCTCACAAGGTAAGAATATGTATTCTGTGTTTTTGCTGTGCAAGAGTTAAGTAATAAATGAGGTTTGAGTTGGTTTAAATAAGGAAAAAGGAGTGAGTTCAAAAAGTGTCCAGACATCTCACGGTCGATCCACGGTCGACCGTGGCTAAACCCGTCAGCGTACTGGAGCATTTTTTAGCCTTTCAAATATAGACGTTGGGCTTTTACCAAAACCACACACAACTCAATTTTACCATAAAAATTCACTGAAAAAGAGCTTGGCAAAAGTTAGGTTGATTCCATACTTCTTAAGTTTGAATCTTAACACAAAAATGGAACTTTCAAAACCAATACAAAAAGTATGTTGGAATTTTTCTTCTTTGAGAGATTCCTTTGCTAAATATGGTGTTGTATTGTTTCAAAGATGTATTATATTTTGGGATTTGCCAAAATAAGAAGTCTTGTATTAATTCAACCAAGCTTGTGAATTTTATAAAAAGTTTGTTAATTTTTATAGAAGTTTTTATAAAAATGATTTTATAAAAGACTTAAACTTGTTTAATTTATTATTCTTGTAAGCTCATATTTTCCGAACTCTTGTTTGTAGATTTCTTCGTCATCGGCTTTGAAGAATTCATCTTCACTTGTTGAGTACGAGTTCGGCTGACTTCAAGAAGGAAAATGTTTAAGAATTTTGAGCTGTGCAGCGACGGTTGATTCACGGTCGACCGTGGGATCGACCGTGAAGGCTGAATGTTTACTTTTATCTTGTTATATTCTTTTCTTGTTGAAACAAAGTCTTTGCTTGTTTATTCTTCACTTAATCATCAATTTGAGGTTTGTTAACATTGAAGAATATAGATATGAACATATGAATATTTTTGATAAGCAATAGTATCACATGTTAATATTTTTATCATCATCAAAACAATGAGTGCACTTTTAAATGTATGACCATGTATGCACCCACAAATCCGACTTGCATTGCTAGAATAGGATTCAACTTATATATGTAAATCCGACTTGCACTACTAGCATAGAATTCAACTTGTGAGGCATGTTTCAAATTCTACTTATCTCCTAGAAACCGCAAATCCGACTTGATATATTTATTCTTCACACCTGCTATTTACTTAAGTGGTTAGGCAATCCGATGTAAAGATTTAATTGAATTTGATGTGGCCTGACTCCCTTATCCGACCTTAACATGGTGTTTGGCTTGAGGCCCATTTGACTTACATAAGGATCCGACTTACGCAAGCATGCACATAAAATATCTTGTTTGGGCCTAGTTGCTTTTTCCTTCCAGCATGTGTATGTATATATCCATATATATACATATATTGATAAGGCCCACATATGTTATGTATATCTTCGTACGATCACCGGGCCTTAGACGCATTCGAGTATAAAAGAAGTTCATTGATTCGACATGTGTGTTTCTTCACACCTATCCGACCCATGAATTATTATATCTGCCCCGAGTTGGTAAGAAGCAAAGGTGCAGAGTTTACAGGCAGTTTTTAGGTTCTAGTTAATAAATTAAGTTAAGACAAGGTTCAACCTTAAGGTGGTTCGACCTAAGGGAGAGGTTGTGAATGTGGTAATTCAGTAACTTACGCTTAGTATTATTCATGTGATGTGTTATAGGTTCCGACGGTCATAATCGTTAACGTTCCATTCCGGTGTTTGAATCATTCTGTATTATTTGCTGTTGTTGCTAATCATGTGAGTTTAACTAACTTTTATATTATGTTGTGATACGTGCTCTATGTGATATTGTGTTTCATGTGATACGGAGTTTGTGTCGTGAGCAGCCGTGCTCATTGGGCAGTAGGACACCCCGCCTTTACGGAAACTGATATGACACGGAGGTTGTGTCTTGAGCAGCCGTGCTCGTTTGGCCGAGGGCCACTCGCCTGTGTGGTGTATTTGATGTGTTGTGCATTATCTGCAGATGTGTGTTCTGATATAATATACGAGTGTTGTGTGCTCACTAAGCTTTACACTTAACCCGTTGTTGTTTATGTCTTCGTCGCGTGTTGACAAGGGGAAGGCTCCCGCGTGACAGTAGATTCCACAATATTTTCAAACTTTGATTTATTATGAAATCAACAAAACTTTTATTTTGGAATGCCGCAAGTCCTGTGTGTTAGGCCGGCCGTTGACTTTTGAATGTAGTGGATATTTACTATAAATTATGAGTTTTTGATTTCTTTTTTACTTTCAAAAAAAATTGGGGCATTACAAAATGTAACTTTTTCAAAATGAGGAGCAAGATGATGAGGAGACCGCCATAGATCCTAGAGTCAGTGGGAGCAAATGAGATCCATGCCTTGTATGTTGTGTGGTCCATTTAGGGTTTTGACCATCGGGCACTTTATTAGTCAATCAAGTACCAGTAATGGTCAAAGGCGTATTTTTGGCTTATTTTTATATTATCGGTGGACAAAGGAGATGTTCTTGGTCTATGGTAGTGAGGAAGAGCTTAGAGTAAGTGGGTACTCATATGCTAGCTTCCAGACAGATAAGGACGACTGCCGATCACAATCAGGGTTTGTGTTCCTTTTGGATGGTGGTGCTATCAGCTGGTGGAGCTCCAAGCAAGAAACAGTTGTTGATTCTACTACCGAGTCGGAATACATTGCGGCTAGTGAAGCAACAAAGGAGGTTGTATGGATGAGAAAGTTCATCCAAGATCTTGGAGTGGTTCCTAGCATTGCCAACTCTATTGAGATTTTTTGCGACAATGAGGGTGCGGTTGCATTAGCAAAGGAACCAATAGCTCATAAACGAATGACACATATTCCTCGAAAATGCCACTTCATCAGAGATGTCATAGAAAGTGGTGATATTGCCATTAGTAGAGTAGCATCGGAAAGCAACGTGGCTGATCTGTTCACTAAGCCGTTGTCGCAAATTGTGCATGATTCTCACACTAGATCGATAGGTGTTAGATTTGCTAGTGACTTGGCTTTAGTGAATTCTAGTTTGATATGTACTTTAACTTTTGGGAACATTAAGCACTATTGTACTTCATACTATGTCGATTATTAAATGTGATTTAATAATATGCTGAGGGCGGGTATTTTCATGAATCCTTATTGTATTCCGTCTTAGCATGTTTAATCACTTCCTAGAATGTTTTTTTTCATTTTAAATGTCCACAATCGATCATTCTTCAAAGAAAGGAAGTTTGAATTAAGACTGAGGGAAGTGGTTGGTCGCTATCCAACAATGGATTGGATAAAAGAGACGCAACACTTCACCTGTGCTTGACTATGTCAAGTAACTGGATGACCCACACCTGATCTTACTTCATGGTTTCTGTCACGAGTAACTCGGGATGATAATATCATTTCGTCCTTAGACTGGAGATACATGTGTTCCAAACATGGACCTGCTTTGCTTTGATTGCTTTCAAATGCAGTTCGTGACTGCTGTTATAAAGAGATCTTTTAGGTAAAGTATGATGTATGTGATGGAGCAATGTACTCAAAGGGATTTGTTCCTCTATTCCTAAAGATATATCCATGGGTCCCTCGATGATTAGGCGCTAACGTAAAATGCATGGTCGTGCTAGTGTTGTAATGAGAAATATAATCGTAAACGACCTCGAGATCGACATTTAACCATGTCTCGTGTTCACACGGATATCGCGAACAAGGGGATGTTTGATCACTTATCTATAGGGCCATTTCACACTTGTGTTTGAGAATGGCTTTTGTTCAAGATAACAAAACTTATACCGACTTTGGGGGCATGGATTCCTTACTAGAGGCTGGTCTTTGTCTGTGATACCATGGGTACGGTGTGATAGGATTTGTGTGCATAACCATCGAACCCTGATGATACACCCAATGCCATAAAACACTCAAGGGTCACACATGTGATGGTACGTAATTCAAGAAGGAAAAATTCACGCTGTGGGAGATGGGTTATGACATTTGGTCATAAACCAGTATTGGGAGTTGAGAAAATAACCGGGTTAATGTAATTAAGAAGAATATATATATTTATTAGTTAAGTAAATATATATTGTTAATTATTGGATTAGGGTTATTATTATTATTATTATTAATTGTTATTATTATTAAGAAGATAAAATATATTAAAGAGACATATATATAATGGGCCGATTTATATATATATATATATATATATATATATATATATATATATATATATATATATATATTAATATATTTTATATTAATAATAAAATGGTTTAAAAGGTTGCCTAATTTAAGGATAACTAGTTAGTTATCTATAAATAGAGCTTTAAACCTAAACAATTAGGTTAATCCTAGAAACAAAAAAAAACTCTCTCTCCTCCCTCTCCTCTTGGTTCGACAGCACCAACACTCCAGGGCAAAGGGGGTTTGCGATTTTGGTGTTTTCAAGTTGCTAGGAATATCAAGAACAACTTTTTGGATTAAGCCTTTCTAGCAGGCTCTTGTGGTACCTCATTACGGGTGGATTAGCATTGAGCAACCTAGGTATGATTCTTCATCTAATTTGTTCTTGATTCCCTGTGGTGAATCCGATGGATACATATGTGTGTATACACATATATCGAATTCTAGTAATGATTGTAGGATTGATTGCATGCTTAATTTCAAGTTTAACTCAATCCTGTTCTTGCCCTGCTCATGTTCTGCACAAATTGCTATATGGTGTTCTTCATGTTTTTAAAAAACTATACATTTGATATATACACATGTGATGAACTAAGATATTTAATCCTTTAGGGTTTTAGGATTAAGTTTATTATTTTGTTTCCGCTTTTATGAATAATAACTGTTTCTGTTTTGTTTACAATTCTGAGTTGGTTTAAGCCAGTTTGGTTATGAGTCAGGATAACTCAAGTATGAATTGTGACCTGTAAAACCCAACAGTGGTATGGGAGCCTTGGCTCAGTTTATCACAGTGTGTTGGTATATCTGTTATTATCATGTTTATAGAATATTATTGTGTATAGTGATTTTCGAAAATCACAAGGATTTGACAAGTTCATGTCAATCCTAGTTTATCTAAAAACAGTTTGATTTTGGATAAGGTTTGTAGATTCAAACATTCGATCAGAAAGGTAAACCAATTAGGTTTAACCGGTTAATGGATTAAATCAATAAACAAGTTATTTGAAATTATATGCTTATGTGTTTAGTATGTATATTTTCGAATTATAGGGTTTGACCTTATGTCAATCTCAGTTTATTGTATACTTTATAGTTTTTATATTTTTTAATCAGAAAAGTTAAACCAGTTAGGTTTGACTGGTTAAAAATGATTAAAGCTATAAAAGGTTAAATTATGTATTTGAGTTTATGTGTGTATATATATATATATATTAACCAGTTGAGTTAATATGGATAGTTTAAGGTTTTTAATCAAAACTAGTTCAGTTTTAAGATTATAGGGTAAACCTTAAAATTAAGAAATCTCATATTTATCAACGAGTTCTATGTTGATAAATATGATTTTAAAATTTAAATGATAAGACAAGTTTTGTTTTAAAATTTGAATTTTTGGATTGTAGAATTAATTATATATATATATATATATATATATATATATATATATATATATATATATATATATTCAATACGTAAAAAGGATCCGAATTAAAGATAACCGGAAAGGGAGACTCGACCCAAGGGGTCCTCGGCCCAAAGAGGGGCTTCGGCCCAAGGGGAATCTTAACCCAAGAGGGCTTCGGCCTAAGGGGAGTCTCGACCCAAGTGGGTTCGGCCCAAGGGAAGACTCGGCCCAAGGGGTTTTCGACCCAAGAGACTTCTACCCAAAGGAAAGTCTCGACCCAAGTGGGTACTCGCAGGTTGATGGTTTGGCTCAGTTAGCGGCGCGAACCACGTGGTCACGACCGGTTTTTAGGTTTTGGCCCAATAAGCCTTTTTTGGCCCAGCTAGGGTTGAATTAAATAGTTCATTAATTAAATTTCATAAAAGCCCAAGTTTTTTAATAATTTTTTTATTAAAATGGGCCTTTGTGATCATAAAGGTGTTTAATGAACTTAATGGGCTTGGTGACCTAATTAAGAAAATTCAAGAATGTGCTTAGGCCCATTAGGACTTGGATAGTATATTGAGATGTTTAATTCGGATAAAATAAATAATACAAGGTGATATATATATATATATATATATATATATATATATATATATATATATATATATATATATATATATATATAAATGTGTGTGTGTATTGGTCCCTTGGTGAGAATAACAACAAGCAACAGATGTATAGAATGGGGGTTGAATACACTTTCAATTTCACAACTAATGTGAATATTCGAACACACGAATAACTTGGCAATCTGTGAGTATCTTGATCACTGACAAACGTTGAATTAAGACTCGTAACACATACGGTTTGAGGTGAAACTGAGTTATGGCTCTGTAACTCGTTGAATGCAGTCGTAGTCGTTCCTCAAAACTGACCAGGATGATAAGTATTTATAATCCTGTTCCTACGGATCCTAACAAACTAGAACTAATCCTAATTTGCTAACTAACTATCTGATAAACCGGAATCTTGAATCTTGAATCTTCTTATCTTGAGTCTTCAATCTTCAATCTTGATTCTGGAGTCTTCTTATCCTTCCCGTAGATATAGAGAGTTAAAAGATGAATTTAAAACATATTTAAATTCTCTTAAACCGACTTCTTGCTCGGACTGAGTTACTCAGCTTGAAACTCATCAAGCCAAGTTCTTCGAGAACAAACTCAAAAACAAACATGGACTAACATGTATATTAATTAACTCATCCTTAGAAGTCCCAAGAGTTAGCTAGAGCTTATTTAGCAACTCTGTTGAGCTGACTTAGTATATAAGCTGAGTCACTCAGCTTGAAACACATCAGGCTGAAAGCTCAATATATCTTAGGTGACATACACAGCTTATCACACATAGTGATAATCTTACTAAGATATAGTATAAGCTGATTGAACATATGCTCAGCTTATATTCACCTTATGCTCAGTCTGAAACACTATAAGTGTTCAGTCTGATCAAGCCTCATAATTCTGTTTAAGTTAACTTTGGAACACATCCTAAAAACTTAACTTTGTCTCATCAAATCTTAATTAATGAGATCATAATCCCAACAAGCTCCCCCTATTTGATGATGACAAAACCATAAACTGTTCTTAAGTTTGTTTAACAGAATTATGTTTTAACCTTAAACTTATTAAGATTTTACATTTGAACTAATCAAATATTAATTGAACATATCACTTTTAATTGAACTTATCAATTATAAATGAAACATACCAAATTTAAGCTGAACACACCAACTAAACACATTAATGAATAAGAACTAATAATCATTCAAGCTGAATTTATCAGACTAATAATTATGAACATATCATAACACAGTTGAACATATCAAACTCATACTTGTATTAATTGAACATATCATAATACAAAAGTTTTGATCACTCAGATCATGCACACTTAGTGCTTACAAAATTAGAACTAATCTAATTTATACAATAGAACTAATCTATTATCTTGTGAACTCAGGATGTAGAAGTTCCCAGTTGATAATCTCTTTGGTTATCTCGTACAACAACTTCTCAGCTTCTACATTTCCTTTGAGTTCTTTCTGTTGAACTTTGATGATTTTGTTTAGTTTGTATTTTATAAGTTGGTTTGAACTATCACCACCATAACAGCTTTGAATGTGCAAGGCATCCTTAGTTTTTAGATAACACACTTCATCCAGCTTAATAAAACTAGGTTTGCCTGCCTGATCCTTAAACATAAACCCCTGAACAGGTGTATCAATAAATTGATTTTCTTTGAACTCCACACCTTCAGGAATCTCAAATAAATTCTCCCACTGCAGACCAGGAACTGGAACATATCTCAGCTCCTCAGCTCTATTTATTAGCTTGGAAACTTCAGCAAAGATCTCTTGCTTGATTTGGCTTTGTTTGAACTTCTTGAGCATAATCATTATCCTTTTCCATTCTATGTAGCCCATCCTGTGAACAAATCGTAGGTCCACCCCCATTGTAGACTTATCGTCAAATTCAAAGTTGAGGATGATGGCTCCATCAATTCTGCTCAAGGTCATGCCTTTGATCTCTTCACTGGCGCTCTTTCTGAAATAACATTCTTGAATTTCTGCATCTGTATATGGGATAGGATCAGGTCTCGGACCAGTGTAATCAGCTTCAGCTTGAGCCAAAGCTTTTCTCTGTTTTTCCTTTTCTTGATCCTTTGCTTCATTTTCTTTCCTTTTTCTTAGCTCTTCAAGTGAAATGCCTAACTCATTGGCTTCCTCTTGCTCGAGCATTTCAATCATAAGCCTTGTGGCTTTTTCTTCTTCTGTTTCTTCCTCAGTCTCAGGAACACTGTCAGCTTCATTTTCAGATTCAGATTCTGTCACCTTTTCTTTCTTAGCTGTAGGTTCCTCTTTTTCTAGATCCAGCTCCCCCTCAAGCTGAGTTTGCCTCTCTGCTTCTTTTGACAGTGCTAGTAAAGCTTCAGCTTGGACTAACTCAGCATCAGCTTCAGCTTGAACCTTCTCCCCCATTTTGTCATCATCAATAGGGGTCGAAGTCTTCTGTTGTTGGAGTGCAGCAACTGCCGAGGCAATCTCTTGAACATCCTTTGTCAGCTTCTCAAGTCGTTGATAAATTTTGCGTTTGTGCTTCTTTTGCTTGAGATGAAACAGACCAAACTGAGCAGCAACATATTGCTTTAGTTGTTCAATGCCTGAGGAGGCAGATGCTTCTGGATGAGACTTACTTCTGTTTTTAGACTCAGAATGTATATCCTGTGAATTGTAAGAGTCAAATACATTAATAGGTGAGTGTTTGGGTGCATCATCCAAGGGTTGGTGTATACCCTCAAACTCATTTGCACCAGAGTTTGGACCCTGTGATTCACCTTGGTATGTAGATGAAACATTGACAGGTCGTGCATGAGGGTGTGAGAAGTGAAGAGAAGTAATTGGGCTAGAAACGTGAAGTGTATGGGTATGTGGTTGGCATATTGGTTTGGAGGGGGGTGATTGACCTTGGGGATTGGTCATTTCTTCAATGTTACCTAAGTGTGTCTGCTTAGGCACAGGAACGGGCTCTCCCATGGCACTGGAGAGTGTGGGCTGAGTAGAAACCACACCCGGTTTAGGCTTAAGGGTTTAAATGAGCCTCGAGGTTGACACCTTTAGAGTAGGCGTCTCCCCCTCAACTCCTGCCTGGGGAGGGATCAGAGTGATCTCAGCTCCAGTGATGCCTATAGGAGTGGCACCACCTTTGGCAGTTTTTCTGGTGTAGGTTTGGATTTTCTCCCTAGCAACAGTGGGCATACTAGGGGTGGCTTCAGAGTGGGATTTAAGATGGACAGAAGGTGGAGGAGATGGGTTAGACTGGGTTAGGTTCACCACAACCTTATCAATGTGGATAGAGAATAATGAGAAGAGAGAGAAAGTGGAGAGGTCTTACCAGAGGCAGCTTGTGGATTGACTGGTTCAGCCTGAGCAGAGTGCTCAGCTTGAACCTCTGTGTCAGCTTGAGAAGCTCCCCCTGGATTTGATCCTTCTGCTTTACTTTCAGAAGAAGATGCCTCAGCTATCAGAAGCATGGGTTCACTTAGACCCTCTTGCTCTTGGAAGATGTCATTATTGAACATCTTGGAGCTGAGTGTTAGCGTCAAGAACATATCCTGATCAGCTTCATACAGTGCTATCCCCAGCTCGGCTTCAAATGCCAAGGACAGGTACCTCGTAAATGGTACATGAAGATCCCTTGTGGTCTTCATCACTTGGACCTTGAGTTGGTTAAAGAGGAGCTGAGCATAATCTAAGTTTCTGGAGAAGTACATGTTTTACAGCAGCTGCATCTCGAACTCGTTGACCTGGTCCAGTCCTCCAACCTTGGTACCAAGTGAACGAATCACTGTGGACACTTTGAAACCCCAACTGGTTGGAAAAGTAGCCTTTTTTATCACACCCTCTGTTTGTGGGTGACCCATCAAGGGTAGAACAGATCTAGCTACCATTCGCATCACAGGAGGCTCGAACTCATCGGATTGAGGGAGTTGAAGAACCTCCCTTAGCCTGTTTACTGTGAGAATAATTGTCCTCTCTCCATTCAGCACCGTGCCCCGAATTTTGTCGTTGTTTTGGTCGTAGAAACACGTATACCAAAACTCCAGCAGATGCTGAGGAACCACATGTAATGGTGCTCCAGTGAAAGCGAAAGTCAATGGGCATTTTAGAATATAATTTACCCATGGTTCGTATCCCCTGTTAATTTTGCGTTGAGGGATTGCAAGGCAGGCACGTTGATTGTTGATTTTGATCAACGGCAATCCATTGTTCTTTAACGCAGCAACCCTTACCATTCTATCACTAAGATTCAGAATGGTTCCGTCTATCGTTGATTTCAGAAAATTACACTGAGTAACTGTTCTATTCGCACTGAGCAAATTGAAGTCGCACTGAGCGATATTGGATTCGCACTGAGCGATGTAGGGTTTCGTGATCGATGAGACGAAGAATTGCACTAAGCAATTTGTGGTTGTGAAAGGTATAGAGATAGTCTCAGAAGTATAGTAAGCGTAAACCTCTGAGAGTCGGTTATGGTCGATATATATACCTTTCCGAGGAGAGAGAAAAGTTACCGTTTGAACCCCCTTTTTATCCGTTATGCCGAAAATATTACGGCTTGATGTAACAGTAATAGGGTAGAAAATTATCATCTTCCAACGGATAAATGTGTAAAATAATATTCTTGACTTACAAAAATATTATAGACATTGTTGTATTACACCAATATATAATGGTATAATACGCGATTTGACACTGACTCAAATACGCAGAGACACATGAATTAATAACACCTAGTAATTAAAACATGGTTTTGGACACACCAAAGCTGAGTAAACTTATTACTTAGTTTAAGTCAAGCACTCAGCTTGATATGAGCACTCAGCTTGAGATTGATACTCAGCTTGAGTAGAGCACACAGCTCAGGCTCAATGACACTTAGTCATTTATGTTTGAGACTGACTCAAACATGTAATTTAGCTACACTAAGTAGTTAAAATATGTTTGGAACTTACCAAACGTGTGAACCAATCACACAGTTTGAGTTAAGCACATAGCTCAGACTTAATGACACTTAGTCATTTTGTTTGAGTCTAACTCAAACTATCTATCTTAACCACACTTAGTAGTTAAAAGATGTTTGGAACTCACCAAACGTGTGAACTCATCATTCAGCTTGACAGGTTATTCAGTTTATGAAAACTTATTTATAAACTGTACACTCAGCTTAAGACACTTAGTCTTTGTCAAACTGAAAACTCAGATTCTAGACACTTAGCTAGGGGTTGAGCATACCCAATTCACTTAGCAGATACATAAACCTCTTCTCATCAAGTGGTTTAGTAAAGATATCTGCTAATTGGTCATCAGTGGAGATAAATTTAATGTCAACTTTACCTTTTTCCATGATGTCCCTGATGAAGTGATGTCGAATTTCAATGTGCTTGGTTCTTGAGTGGAAGACTGGATTGTAAGTGATGGCTATAGCACTTTGGTTATCACAGAAGATACGAGTTTTCTTGAAACTCATACCAAAGTCCTGAAGCTGATGTTGCATCCACAGGATTTGAGCACAACAGCTTCCTGCTGCAACATATTCAGCTTCAGCAGTTGAAGTAGCCACTGAGTTCTGTTTCTTACTAGTCCAGCTTACTAACTTCCCTCCAAGCATTTGACATCCTCCAGTTATTTATTTTCTATCTAACTTGCACCCAGCATAGTCAGCATCTGAAAAACCAACTAACTCAAATCCAGAGTCCTTTGGATACCAAAGACCTAGATTTGGAGTACCTTTAAGGTACCTAAAGATCCTTTTCACAGCTTGAAGATGTGATTCTTTAGGATCTGACTGATATCTTGCACAAACACATGTAACAAACATGATATCAGGTATACTAGCTGTCAAATAGAGTAAACACATGTAGCAAACATCATCCCTCTATAGGTAGACTGACACACAAATTTACCATCTGAGTCGTTACTCAGCTTGACAGCTGGTGACATGGGTGTTTTCATGGTTGAACTTGAATCAAAACAATATTTCGTTATCAAATCAAGAATATACTTGCTTTGATTAATGAATATTCCATCAGGCTTTTGTTGAATTTGTAAGCCAAGGAAGTATGTCATCTCACCCATCATGCTCATCTTGTACTTTTGTGACATTATTTTGGAGAACCATTCATACAGAGATTCATTTGTAGAACCAAAGATAATGTCATCCACATAGATTTGTACAAGAATCACCTGTCCTTTACTCTTTTTAATAAAGAGTGTCTTATCTATACTACCTCTGGTGAAATCAATTGATAGTAGATAGTTGGACAGCGTATCATACCAAGCTCTTGGAGCTTGTTTAAGACCATACAAAGCCTTGTCTAACTTATAGACATGATGCGGAAACTTTGAACTGACAAATCCAGGAGGTTGTTTCACATAGACTTCCTCCTGACATTTTCCATTTAGGAAAGCACTCTTCACATCCATTTGATAGACTTTGAAGTCTTTATATGCTGCATAGGCCAAGAACAGCATTATGGCTTCAATTCTAGCAACAGGGGAAAAGGTCTCATCATAATCGATACCTTCTTCTTGCTTATACCCTTGTGCTACCAACCTTGCTTTGTTCCTAACTATCACTCCATCCTTGTCCATTTTGTTACTATAGACCCACTTAGTGCCTATTATGGAATGATTTTTGGGGGCAGGGACAAGGCTCCAGACCTTATTTCTCTCAAACTCATTTAATTCCTCTTGCATAGCTTCAATCCAATCCTCATCCTCTAAGGCTTCTTCAGTCTTCTTTGGTTCCATTTGGGATAGGAAACCAGAGTAAGCAGCATAGTTGGCTGTAGCCTTTGATCTGGTCATAACCCTTTCTTGGACATTTCCAATGATTTGATCTTGAGGATGATCTTTGAGGAATTTAAATGTTTTAGTTGGAGAATCTGGTTCTGGGTCTGAGTGATGTTGAGAACTTTGAGGTGAACTAACATCCTCAGTCTCAATAGTAACATTGTCAACAAACTGATGATCACTAAGATCTTCAGTCTGAGTAACTTCAGCTCCAAAGGGATTGCCGAACTTATCATCCTTCTCAGCTTGAGAGTCCCTTGAAGCTTGTGATGATTTATTTGATGGACACACATCATCATCACTATCATCTCCTATGAAATACATAGGATTTGACATATTGGTTTCCTCAGGCTTTTCAAGCTCACTCAGACTAACCAAGTCAGCTTGTCTTTTATCAGCTTGATCAAGACTGTCTTCATCAAATGAGACATGAATTGATTCTTCTATAGCCTTCCTCCTAGTGTTATATACTCTGTAAGACTTGGAGATTGAGAACTAACAAATATTCCAGGATCAGCTTTGGGTTCCAACTTATGGAGCTGATCTCTTTGATTTAGCACATAGCATTTTGAACTAAAGACATGGAAATAACCTATATTGGGCTATCTAGATTTATATATTTCATATGCAGTCTTGCCATGTATTTTGACAATGATTGATCTATTTTGGGTATAACAGGCTGTACTGACAGCTTCATCCCAGAAATAGAGTTACAATCCTGCCTCACATAGCATAGTTCTAGTAGCATCAATTAAGGTTCTGTTTCTTCTTTCAGCAACCCCATTTTGTTGAGGAGTTCTAACTGATGAGAAATTTTGTAATATTCCCTTTTGTTCACAGAAGCTTTCAAGGGTTGGGTTTCTGAACTCAGTCCCATGATCACTTCTGAGTTGCTTTACAGACTTACCTTTCTGCAACTCTTCCTGTTTGATAAAACTTATTATCTCCAGGGCAGCTTCACTTTTAGCTTTTAGGAATATTACACAGGTGAATCGTGATAACTCATCTATTATCACCAGTGTGTACTTTTTGCCACTTAGGCTAGGAGTACTTATGGGTCTAAACAGATCCACTTCATCACACAGTTGACTGATACTAATCAGATTGTGTTTAAGACCTTTGACATATGCAACCTTCTGGAAAGTAACCTTGCCAGCATGCATCTTCCCATAGCCTTTAGTTCTTCCATGGGAGTTGTCACCAAAAGTTACTTTAGGACCTTCTTCTTCCTGGAAATCACTAAGAAGTCATTTCCACCTAGTCATGTGCCTTGAGCATCCACTATCCAAGTACCATTTACTTATGTGCCTTGAGCATCCACTATCCAAGTACCATTTACTTGAACCCTGCACATGATATGAAAACTAAACACATTAGTTTTGTTTGGGAACCCACTTCTTGGTGGGTTCGGATGATGAGCACTTAGCATCTTTATCTTGTTGAACTGACTGTTCAGCTTGAGTAGGAGCTGAGTCCTGTGTAGGCTGATCAGCCTATTCTTGTTCAGGCCTTGAGATTTCAACATCACAGTCCTTAGCTTCATGACCTCTACTTCTGCACTTGTAGCATCTCCTTCTTCCAATGATTACAGGAGGTAGAGTATCTAATAATCCTTGCTCTCAGTCTTAGGATTATATGTAGTGGATAACTTTTCAACTTTCGTAGCAAGTTGGTTCACTTGATGCTCACTGACTTTGGACTTACCTTTGTCAGATCTTTGTTTGTTATCCTTAGAAGTTTGACCAACAAACCTCTTGTCTTTGACTTTGGACATACCATTGTCATTGTTTCTGGACTTACCAGTCTCAACAGGTTTGGACTTACCACTGTTGATTTCCTTGGACTTACCAAGATCCACAACTTTGGACTTACCATTGTTGTGATATGACCTTTGACTTGCAGTGGTCTTCCTATTTTTGTAACTTCTCTCTGAGACATTTAGAGAATGTTGTCTTTTGAAAGGATTTGGATTAAGCCTTTCTATGACTGAAGTTCTTTCAATAGGTTGAGCGCTTAATCTGTCCAGAACAGACTTACTATGCTGTTTGGATGTTGAGCACTCATTTCCATGATCTTTAGCCTTTACAAACATATTGTAGTTCAAGCTTGGATCATGTCTTTTCTCCAAGGCTGATTTCTGAGACTCAATCAGTTGTCTATCTTCCTCAGAGTCTGTACTTGCTATCTCATCATCAGCTACATAAGCTGCAGTTTCATAGTCACCTCCAAGTACAACTTGTACCTGTTTAGGAATTTGTTAGTTTATGCACTTTTCAGCAAGCTTTGATGACTTACACCAAGACTCAATAACCTTTTGAAGCTGGTCAGCTTTGACTTTAGCTTCCTGAAGTTCTTCACTTAGAAGTTTATTAATGTGTCTTTGACATTCAAGATCACACTGTGCTTTCTTACCAACATCAATGAGAGACTGATTTTCCTTAATCTCATCTTTTAGTTTAGATATCTCAGCTTTGAGGTCATTTTTAGACTTAAGGCTGGTCTTGAAATCATTTAGCAGATAATCAAACGCAAGACCCTTTTCTTCATCGGTGTAAGAGCAGAAATTACTGCCCTTGTACATGGAAGCAGGATCCCAATCACTTAGCTTGCTGTTTTTCTCAGCTTCCTTCATGTCAGCTTCAAAGATTGATTCGGACTGACCATAATCAACCTCATCTATTTCCAACTCTTCATCTACTTGAGCCATTAGACATACATCATCATCTGAGGTAGATGATTTTGTATCCCAGGTTTCAGCATATAGTCCTTTCGCACTGGGTTTGTCTTCAGGCTTTCCTTTCTTGAGCTGAGTATATTTCTTCTTGTATTTGTCAACTCTATAAGCATTCTTATCAGCAACTGATGCTGATTCTACCTTCTTTGATCTGCACTTAGCAGCAATGTGTCCCTTTTTTCTGACAGTTGAAGCACACAACATTCTTAGGATCAAAAGAACTATTTCCTTTGCTCCTGTCAGATCTTCCTCTTCCCCTTTGAGCTCTTCTAAATCGTCTGGCTAGCATAGCCATTTGTTCAGTGATGGTCTAAACATCATCATCACTTGAGTTTGAGTCCGAGTTGTCAGCTTGAAATTCTGACTCAGTCTCAGATTCAACAACCAAGGCTTTGGAACCTTTCTTCTTTTTCTGTGCAACTAATGCAATATCAGCTTTATCCAAAGAATCCTTAAGTTGTTGTTGAGAAGATTTCTTGTGTTCTGTAATCTATTCATGATTAAGCAAGAACCCATAGATGGACTGTTGGTTATACATATGTAGTTTTCCTCCAGCCCTCAGTGATGTGGTTACTTCATTGAACCTTTCTAGTAACACATCCAGAAATTTCAGCACAAGTTCAGCTTCATCTTTCTTAACACCCACACTTAGTAGGTCATTTATCAAGTAGTGAAACCTTGTGAACAAATCAGGCAAGGTTTCATTCTTTTTAGAAAAGAAGTTTTCATATGATCTATTCAAGTGATTCTTCTTCTTCTGCTTGACCAGATCAATGCCCTCATATGTAATACTCAATGTATCCCAGATCTCTTTCGTAGTTTGACACCCAGTTACTGTATGCAAGATCTCATTGGTCAGGGCATTTTCCAGAACACTCTTTGCCTTGTCATCCAAAGAATGTAGTTTCCAATCTTCTTCATTCCAGGATGCAACAGGCTTTCTCATATCCTTTTCAGATCTGCCAGGAGACGTATCACTGACAGTTGCAGGAATCTTGGGGATTATTGGTCCTTTTGTAATAACATCGTACATACGATTGTCAATGGACATGAGGAACAACATGGCTCTGAACTTCCACATAGGATAGTCAGATCCATCAAATATGGGACAGCCCTTAGCAGACATCTGTGGAAAGTTTGAAGAATTATTGCTTGTAGACATTGTTAACTTTCTCAGAATCTTGAACTTTCAACTTATGAAACTTTTCAGCCTGCTCTGATACCAGTTGTTGGTCCCTTGGTGAGAATAACAACAAGCAATAGATATGTAGAAGGGGTGTTGAATACACTTTCAATTTCACAACTAATGTGAATATTCGAACACACGAATAACTTGACAATCTGTGAGTATCTTGATCAGTGACAAACGGTGAATCAAGACTCGTAACACATACGGTTTGAGGTGAAACTGAGTTATGGCTCTGTAACTCGTTGAATGCAGTCGTAGTCATTCCTCAAAACTTATCAGGATGATAAGTATTTATAATTCTGTTCCTACGGATCCTAACAAACTAGAACTAATCCTAAATTGCTTACTAACTATCGGATAAACCGGAATCTTGAATCTTGAATCTTCTTATCTTGAGTCTTCAATCTTCAATCTTGATTCTGGAGTCTTCTTATCATTCCCGTAGATATAGAGAGTTAAAAGATGAATTTAAAACATATTTAAATTCCCTTAAACTGACTTCTTGCTCGGACTGAGTTACTCAGCTTGAAACTCATCAAGCTGAGTTCTTCGAGAACAAACTCGAAAACAAACATGGACTAACATGTATATCAGTTAACTCATCCTTAGAAGTCCCAAGAGTTAGCTAGAACTTATTTAGCAACTCTGTTGAGCTGACTCAGTATATAAGCTGAGTCACTCAGCTTGAAACACATTAGGCTAAAAGCTCAATATATCTTAGGTGACATACACAGCTTATCACACATAGTGATAATCTTACTAAGATATAGTATAATCTGATCGAACATATGCTCAGCTTATATTCAGCTTATGCTTAGTCTGAAACACTATAAGTGTTCAGACTGATCAAGCCTCATAATTCTTTTTAAGTTAACTTTGGAACACATCTTACAAACTTAACTTTGTCTCATCAAATCTTAATTAATGAAATCATTTCCCCAACAATGTGTGTGTGTGTATATGTGTGTGTGTGTGTGTGTGTATATATATATATATATATATATATATGTATATTATGGTTAAGGTTTTATTTTAACTAGTTAAGTTAAAATATAAGTTCTTATTGTATTTTTGGATAAAAATATGATAAGTAACCATAATGGTGTATAATTATTATACAATTGAACAAAGGTAAATCTTTAATCAATTAAGTGTTTTAAGTTTAAAACACATTTTGGTATGATAGTTATCATACCATAAGTTTATAAAATTGATTAAAGTAAGTTTGACAAGTTTTGTCAATTTTTTTTCTCATCTTAAATTAACAGCTTGATTAGTTTGAGAAGGAATGAGAAAAGGAGTATACTTGCATTATTATTGATTTATATTTAATGAATGATTACTATATATATATATATATATATATATATATATATATATTGTTGATATGTATATTGTTAAATTAGTTGACTTGTATACTAAAAGTCGCGTTAGTATCTTTAAGTCACATTTGTAGTTTTTTAAGTCAACTACAAGTGTTTGTTTTAAACAAGACAACAGTATATTCTTGTTGTGGTTGGACATGTAGGTTATAGGTTTTGCCAACTTAGACCTGTGTTTGTGTTGTTTTTCTTTTCTGTATTTCTTTTGGTTTTGGGGAGGCCTGTGTGCCACTTACAACCCCTTTTACAATGTAAAAGTATTTCGGGGAGGCTTGTGTGCCACTTACAACCCCTTTCTATAATGTAACTGTAATAGAATAGGTATATGTATTCTAGATTAGATGGTTGTAACCAAAACTGAAGACAAAGGACTTTACAAGACGGAGAAATCAAACAGAGTTGCTCGGGTTAAGACCGGAGGTGTCAAGGCCAGTGGGAGCAAGAAGATCTTTCATTAGATCCAGCCATGGGATCTAAATAGTTTAGTTGTCCTTAGATTGACCCCCTTAGGTCATAGTTGGCAAAACTATAACATATTTTATTAACTCCGTGGTTGTGCTTTAATTTTATGCCTTTTTATGCAACTGTAAAATTGAAGTAGATGATTAATAATGGCCTTTATTAATCAAGAGGTAAAACTACGAATATGATAAAATTGGTATACGACAACAGTCCTATAAAGTTTAATACTTTATGTTTGTCGTATCAGCATTTTAAAAAGAGTTTGCTTTTCAAAAATGGTTTTGTCATATGACGTATTGTGTACCTAGTTTGAGGTATACTAAGATATACGAATTTTCAAAACTGGAATCAAGTTTCTCAAACTTGGATAAAACCTACAAAAATCTTAGACCAGTAGTGCTACCCATCTAGTGGTACACCTTTCCTGCTCCCGGTACCTTGGTGTGTTGTTGTGCCCAAACCATGCAAACCGGGGTTCAAACCGATGTGGGGAGGGGGTGAAACACTTTGCGATTCCCTGATTTGACGGGCCAGAGTTCATCTCGTCCTAGGTGGTGCGGTCTATTTTGGCGATTCCCTTATGTGACGGGCCCAAAATGCACTTAGTGTAGAGATAAACATACTTATATAGTTTCATCTAAAAATCTCTACAAGGTCTAGGTGTCGTATCAAGTTAGATACGATTGGTAAAGGAATCTACCTACCTGATATAGCACGGGGTTGGTGTTGTCGTGCCCAAACCGTGCACCAACACGTGTGAAATAAGGATCCTAGGGCTAATACTTAATCATTTAAGGGTTTTTATGAATTTGTATTTAGCAAAGTCTTATTTGTGTTAGTAATTGGACTACATGATGAAATTGTAGATGGCAAACATTACCAACAAAAACAATCTCTCAATCCGCTCTATCCTAGAAAAGGATAAGCTCACGGGACCTAATTTCCTCAACTGGGAGCGCTCAGGCAGGAGAGGAAATAGTACGTCCTGGATAAACCAGTGGGAAATGCCCCGGCCAAAAATGCGAGGGCAGATGTTAGGGAGGCTTACCATAAGCGCGTCAATGATGCGCTAGATGTAAGCTGCCTCATGCTTGCGACGATGAGTCCAGAGTTGCAAACTAGCATGATGGATACATCAGCCTATGACATGATCCGTCAGTTGAGGGACATGTTTCAAGAGTAGGCTCATTCAGAATGTTACGATGTCACCAAGGCTTTTAATACTTACAAGATGGCAAATGGCACTTCGGTTAGTACCCACGTCATGAAAATGAAAGGGTACATGGACCACTTGGAAAGGCTCGGACACCCGGTCCTATTGCAGCTTGCAACGGACATGATTCTCAACTCGCTGTCAGACGACTATAAGTCGTTAATTGTGAACTACAACATGAACAGCATGGAGAAATCCATTGCTGAGTTGCATTCCATGCTTAAGACAGCGGAGTCAAATCTGGGTAACAAGTCTAAGGATGTCCTAGTGGTGGAGAGTGGAGTTGTGAAAAAGAGGAAGGGGCGCAATGGCAGGGGTAAGGGTAAAACCGAACCAGGACCATCTGCTGCCAAGGCCAAGGAAAATGGAAAAGGCTAGGCCAAGGGCAAGGGCAAGAAGTTTAAACCGAACAAAGCAAGGGCCGAGAACCGGTGCTTCAAGTGTGGTGAAATTGGCTATTATAAGGCCAACTGCCCGAAGCATCACGAGGGTGGCAGAAACGCCACAGGTACTTTCGTTGACTAACTTCAGTATTTTTCTTTCAACTTATTGTATATAAGTGGTGTTTTTGAATTTTGCGATCGGTTAGTGCAAATAGGTCTATAAGAAGCAAATGATGCCTTGGAATGCTAAAAGGACGATGCGTGCGGAAGAAGGATATTAATAATTCATGTTTTTATTTTTAATTTGAAATATGTAATGTTTTCTATCAAGACATTTTATTTAAACTATTATGAATTATTGGTTGATATATCCTTGCACGCACTTTATGATTACATCTAGTCAAGTTTGACTTGTAACGCCCCAAATTTTTACAAAAAAAACATAATATAATAAAATAAGTAAGAGAAACATCAACCACGCGTTCCAAAAATATAATTTGAGATGAATGTAAAAGAGTATTAAAATTGTATCAGATCGCGGAAACTTTAAATTAAATAAATGTCTGTAATTGGTTTTATTAAAACTTGAACGCTGCTGCTAGTGCCGCTGTGCCGGAGCCTCGTCCCAACCGATTCCAAAGGAACCTGAAAAATATCAACAACAACGGGTAAGCTAAAAGCTTAGTGAATTACACTACCTTATACCCTGCATCAACACAATACATAGCTCGGGCCTCACCCTCTCATACGAATCACATCCTGTTATCATCACATCATATATCTCGGGCCTCGCCCGTCACCGCATCTCAGGTCCCACCCATTTGATGCCTAATCCGAGCCCCGCCCGCTACGACTATCACAGGTCCCACCTTTAGATATCGTACATCATACCCGACTAGCCACGTAGGCATGATCGTCCATTCACATCACATAATAATATACACATAACATTTATCACAGTAAAACACATATAACACATATCAACAACTTCATTTCACGTATCAAGAACTTCACATCACATACCACTACGCATTGCGGGAAACGGAAGTAAGTTAGGGTAACTCACCTGACTGTCGACACAACTGGTTCAATGATAATTCTCGAGTGTTAACTCAACGAATCCCGTCAGCAAAACCTGCATCACGCATATCGTAAACAATACTGAGTTTCAATTCGTTGAATTTAACGACACTCACACCCCTAGGTCAAATCACCCTAAGGTCGAACCTGTAATTAGATCAACAACTCAACCCTAAGCTGAACGCCACGCATTCCCATCAACACCTCAAGTCGGATTCTTATAACGCAAGTCGAATCCTTAACTCCCACACCAACGACGACTTCTTAATATATTACAAGTCAGATCTAGCTATTAATCCTCGAAGTCGGATCCGCACGCCTCACCCATAGGGTCGGATCTTAACAACACACACACATAATATATATATATATATATATATATATATATATATATATATATATATATATGTGTGTGTGTGTGTGTGTGTGTGTGTATGTGTGTGTGTGTGCATGCACACTAAAGAAAGCCCAACATTAAATATAAACATCAATTCTTTGTTCTTGATAAAAGTCCAAGACTTAATTAGTATAAAGGAGACAACGGCCCAAAACATGAAACACTAAACCAGAAATATGACAACTATTAAAAGTCCATTCTCGGCCTAAAAGAAACAAACAGGCCGAAAGACTTCAATTTCTCAATAGAAAGATATATGCCATCGGCCCAAAGTGATACATCCGGCCCAATTAGCATTTGCTTCTATATGAGAGTCCATTAGCTAGGCCTACTCACCTGGAAAGGGTTCTAAGGCCCAAATAAACCAACTGAATACCCTACTTAGCTCTGCTGCCTGCCGTCTCCTCCCCTGCTTCACTCCAAAATCGCCGCCGGTCACACACAAGAACACTACTGTGTCCGGCGATGCTCTTTCACACACACATCACTCGCCGGCGTTTCTCGACAACTCCACACTCACATACCTACTCGGTTGTGTTCGGCAGCAACCACCCACGTAAGCGCCGCCTTTTCCAATTGGAGTTCTGATACGTCTCCCCAGTCAAGTGGGCCTGTGCAAGACATCACCATCCGGATTAGGCCCATCAGAAAGATTAACAAGCCTGCTCGTTATTTGGATTAATAGTTGGATCGATTTTGAAGTAAAGATGACAAGGCCATTTCCAGTTGTAATCCATGCACATGCAATCCATGCGCAGGATGATTATGCACGTGGTCTTTTGAGTAACAGCTAGCTGTAGTAGTGGTCAGTTTCCATTATTGAGTCAGTCCCATGTTTCCTTTATTTTAGCAGAGAAAGAAGTGGTCAGTCCACAGTTAGTTCGTAAGTTAGTGGATAGCTTAAAAGTAGGAAGTAGTGGAGTCTTCGTAATTTTCTTTATTTAAGTATTTGTAATTCGTGACTTTTGGAGTTAATCAGAAAATTGCCCCAAGTGTGTGTGTTTAATTTTATCGGAGACTGGCCATCTTGAAATATGCTTATCAAGTTCCCACTCACACGCACACACCACCGGTGCCTTCTCCGGCAACGGACGCACACACACACAACCGCTGCTATCTTCTCGACGACGCACACACACATACTCACGGTCGCCTCCAACATCACACAACTCACACGCACACGCCATCTTCTCCGGTGAAGCATCTACGCTAGGCTCACAAGGTTTCTATGCTACGATATCCACAAACAGAAATGGGTTTCTCGATTTATACTTCATCTCTCAACAGGGAACTATCGAAATCATTCTAGACTAGACCCAAATCGACATAGAAAGTAGTTATAAGTACACAAGGGAGTAAAGGAAATGTTACCTTAGCTTTTTCCCTTCAAAAATGGTGGTTTCCGGCTAGACGCGGCGGCGCTACGGCGGCGGCACGGCGGTATTACGGCGGCCATCGGTGGTCACGGCTGTGGCCTCCTCTCTTTCATCCTTGGCTACTGTGCACCTCGTTATCACCACCAACCCTAATATTTAATGCTATTAAATACTTAATATCTATTTTCCTTTTTTTTCTTTTTCTTTACTCACTTTTCATTAGGTTAAAGCCCAATAAACATTTAATTAATCCAAGCCCCATCACTACCTTGAGTCCATCAAAGTTAAAAGATCCAATCCAACAATATACACCTATATAACCTACCTAACTTAAGCCAACTAATTAACACTTAGATCTAAATATATATGTGTACATACTACGATGCATCCTTTAATAATTAATCAAATCCAACCATCAAAATAATATATAAATATATGATTCACATCCTCTAACTCCATAATTTATAACCCTAATAATTAAGCTAAACCCGATTATCAATTATTCAAATATACGTTTCTCCTTAAATAACAATTCCCACCATTACAACTCAAGAACTATCTCTATATATATAAATATAACCCTGAATCTTGACCTTGATCACACTCACTCAAAATATAAAATTCCGTTTCAAATACGGGTATTACATGATTAGAGGTTGACTAACAAGTCAAAAATTTTAACTTATTAGTAATTCTTAGTCCGTATGCATTAGTTGTCATTTGAGTAATATGATTAATATTGTTGCTTGACTATAACTTATGGAATTACTTGAAATAACACTAGCTAGTGTTATATAGGCTATCTAATCAAGTAATTGTAAGTGACTATGAAAACAAGTTCAAGTTTTGAACTAGAATTAAACACTTCAAATAATAGTCATTATTTCTAAGGCTGTGTTTAAGGGAAAGCATTTGTGAGTTTGATTGTAATAGGAATTATAATCAAGAAGAACTCATATGTATTTAAATAAGAATCTATACAAGTGTTTCATACTTGTGGTGATGTAAAGTTTCAAAAACCAATTTCCAAAATAGGAAATGGTGGATTTTCAGAAAATCCAAGTTTAAGGTTTCATTAACTTTAAGAATCTTATTTGAAATCTAAGTTTTAGATTTATACTTACAATCAGTATTTTGACTTGGGTATCATTTTTGATCAAATCAATAAGGTATTTTAAGTAATGTCATGTTTTCATAATAGTCAGTGGGAGCAATTGACCTACGCTAAGATATTTATCGGGGTTTTGATAAGTTAATATACATATATGTATATTTGTATTGAAGCAAATAAGTGCTTAGAAAAGCACGGAAATTATTAGCTTATTGAATTTCAAGTACGTATATAATCTTAATGACGGGAATTTTAAGGTTACAAAATTAGTCCAAGTAAGTGGACTAGTCCCAAGAGGTTATAATTATATATTGAAATTCAATGTCACAAATATTAAACATATTAAAAGAGTTAAGTGTTGGAAATAATAAACATGTTATTAGATATGTGTTTTTGCAATGTATATCTAATTTTGTTTACAAGTTGATGTATACAGAAGGGTTTATTATTTCAGTCTATTTCTTAGAATAGAAAAGTATCTATACATCTACAATATAACCAAGTGTGGTTATGGGATAATTTTAGATATTCAGAACGAGGAGTTAATCTAGTTCTCCGAGTTCAGATAATATGATAAAATTAGAAAGACTAGACTTGCTTTTCAAGGTTTGCGGACAAACAACTTGTCTAGCAAAATGAGTGGGAGCACTAGTTAGTGCATACTCATTTTTAGTTCATAGTAATGATGTGGTTTCAAGAAGTGATCCGTGATAAGTCCACTTGAACCAACATAGTAATACAAATAGACGCAGTGAATCGAGACGGTGTACATTATTAATCTCATTACTCTTCACATATTTTGTATGTTTTGGTAATATCCATGAATAATAGGATTATTATTCAAAAAAATATTGTCCATGACTACGTATGTTTGTGGGAACCTCGATTAGGGAGATAATAACGTCATTGTAATCCTTGGTGAAGATTCATGGTGATTGAAGATAGCTACCAAGAGTGTAGGCCAAGGATGTACGGGTATTCGCCAGGGGTGTGGATATCGGATAGTGATATCGTGAAGAATACCGCGTTGTTAACAAGTCAAAGGTATTCGTCACATAGGTTGCCCTCAAGCCTAAGGTATTTGGTTTAGGATGCGTGGACTTCTGGTATTTGAGTCGCACCTAACGCTACGCCGTAACTGGGTAGTAATAACGGGCGTATCTGGTATCAGCGGAAAGCGTGTTGTCAAATGCAAGTATGCGAGAGGCATTTCGCACCTCCTTTTTCAAGAGAGATGTTTCCGCGACCCTTGACTGATGTAGACTGTGGAAGTGCATGGCCATGCCCAAACGAACAGATATGTTCTTTGTCGTTTATCACTCAGTCGAAGTCGGATAGTCGAGAAATGGTTTTGAGTGTTCAGAGTTGACTCATTTCATGCTCACACTCACAATCGAAATATCGTAATGCAGAAGGAAAAGCCTAAAGTATACCTGATCATAAGACAGGGAGTTCTTATGAAGATTTGATTATAAAACAATTAGTTTTATAAGTTATGAAATGGTTTGTTTTGTAATGTATTTGATTATCACACCTGGGTATAAGAGTTCTTATGTGCTTGCTTATCCCAACTGGGATATTTGTGTGCATAACCATCAAACCCTCATGATACACCCAATGCCATAAAACACTCAAGGGTCACACCTGTGAGGGTACGTAATTCAAGAAGGAAAAATTCACGCTGTGGGAGATGGGTGTTATGACAGTTGCTCATAAACCAGTATTGAGAGTTGAGAAAATAACCGGGTTAATGTAATTAACAAGAATATATATATATATATATATATATATATATATATATATATATATATATATATATATTAGTTAAGTAAATATATATTGTTAATTATTGGATTAATATCTTGGATATTAGTTAAAAGGGTTATTATTATTAAGAAGATAAAATATATTAAAGATGTATATATATATATATATATATATATAATGGGCCGATTTATATATATATATATATATATATATATATATATATATATATATATAAATATATTTTATACTAATAATAAAATGGTTTAAAAGGTTGCCTAATTTAAGGATAACTAGTTAGTTATCTATAAATAGGTCTTTAAACCTAAACAATTAGGTTAATCCTTGAAACAAAAAGAGCAACTCTCTCTCCTCCCTCTCCTCTTGGTTCAACGGCACCAACACCCCTGGGCAAAGGGGGTTTGTGATTTTGGTGTTTTCAAGTTTCCAGGAATATCAAGAACAGCTTTTTGGATTAAGCCTTTCTAGCAGGCTCTTGTGGTACCTCATTACGGGTGGATTAGCATTGAGAAACCTAGATATGATTCTTCATTTAATGTGTTCTTGATGCCCTGTGGTGAATTCGATGGATACATATGTGTGTAAACACATATATTTAATTCTAGTAATGATTGTAGGATTGATTGCATGCTTAGTTTCAAGTTTAACTCAATCCTGTTCTTGCCCTACTCATGTTCTGCGCAAATTGCTATATGGTGTTCTTCATGTTTTTCGAAAACTATACATTTGATATATACACATGTGATGAACTAAGATCTTTAATCCTTTAGGGTTATAGGATTAAGTTTATTATTTTGTTTCCGCTTTTATGAATAATAACTGTTTCTATTTTGTTTACAATTCTGAGTTGGTTCAAGCCAGTTTGGTTATGAGTCACGATAACTCAAGTATGAATTGTGACCTGTAAAACACAACACGGTGTGTCATGTGCAAATGGGAGTCTATTGGAGTATGCTCACTGACACACGTACGCCAATTGATCACTACCGATTATTTATAGGCCTATTGGGTCACACACCGGGGATTGATCTCGACAACAACCAAAGTGGAGATGCCAAAAGGGTTAATATTGAACAAGTGCAAGGTTGATGGTGAACCAGGCAAGTTCATGGCGTCAACTTATAGAGTTCACGATGTGAATACCCTCCATATCAACATTCCACTTTGCACTTTTGCCTCCACTCTCCACCAATGCATGTGTGGTTCATGTATAGGTCTTTAGCCATCCTTAGTGCTTCAAGATGCATGCTTGTGGATATAATATGTGTCTTGCATGTGGCCATTAGCTTCTTAATGCAACTAGAAACACACAAATACTTAAAGAAGCAAGTGTGGTGTTCTTGAGTGTTCTTTGGGAGAGTTCTTGCAAGGAGGATCACACATACAAGGTTGTTGTTCCAGAAAGTGATTACATATTGCTGGTAGATCACTTGAAGGCTTGCTAGTACAAGGAGATCATACAAACTTGGGGTGGAGTTCCAATAGAGGAGAGCTTCGTTTAGCTTTCTTGTTCATCTATCATCACGTTTTCTTCAAATCCACAAAGAGGGTCTAATCTGTATTCCTTTTGTTTTACATGTTGCTTATCTTTCATGTAGAGTACGACCCATTGCATGGGGTTTTATGGCTTTGTTCTTGACTTTGTCATGCATGTTCTTCATGGTTCTTCATCTTATGCTTCCGTTGTGAAATCCCTACAGTAATATATTGATGGTTACCACACATAACATATATAATATTTATGCAATAGTTTCTATACGGGTATCTTAGATTTTGATCTTTCAATTTTCCTTTATACTTTTTTGTTTATCATTTATAATAAATTTGTTGCTTTACTATGAATTAGTGCCAATCATGTTCCTGGATAACTGTAGCTTTATTCCATTATTTATGAGCTTAAGAAGAAATAAAAAGGACAATGAAAATAAATTGAGGATTAAAGATAAGATCTTGATGTATATTTGTTCTTCTTGTTACATATTATTGTATGTATCATTCTGTTGTGTACTTTTTTTAAGTATTTTGGGTATTATTGATATTAAGGTAATCTAGTGACTTATAGTTTTATTTGATGTAATATCTTCTAATTAGGAGTTATTTTCGAATTGAAGACTAGATTTTTTATGTCAATTTGTTTCACCTTCTTCGTAATGAATAAAGTATGTTTTTTTTATCTCTTTTATGACCTTTTGTTATTTTTGCATATTTCTTCTCATTTATCTCAAATTAAAGTTCTAGAACTACTTATTGGGTAAACATGATGCATTTAATTATGATTAAATAGTATCTTTTGGTAAATATGACAGATTCTTATTCTGTTTACTACTTATCATAGGAAAAGTATCAAAGATTCATCATTGAGAAGTATGAGGAGAACCTTGAATATCACCCACTTCATGATCAAGGCTTGTGAGAATTGGCTGCGGGAGGGAGAAAGAAGGGGAGATTGTATGGGGCTAATGACGCGTCTGATCCTGTATTTATGCTCACAGGAACACATTCATCTAGCAAGGGTTTATCATATTATTCCCAACATGGAAGCGAAGAGGTTTAATATATTACTCTTATCTGTATATTTTATTTGTTTAGTTTAACACAGAGTATTGTAGTATATATTTATGTGTTTAATACAAGATTTTATATTTATAGATTGAAATATTGGCAAAGGTGGTCGAAGATATGGAAAAAGAAAAGGAGATCGATAAAGAAGAAAGGGATCAGGAAAGAGCCGCTTATGAACAAGAAAGAGAAAGACAAAGATTAGAGAGAGAAAAAGAAAGAGAGAATGAAAGAGAAGAGAGGGAAACACTAGTTAAACAATTTGAGGACCACTGGAATGGAACATATAGCAAAGTAGTCTAGTTGTTTACGCAAATAGCAAAATATCAAGAGGAGCATTAGGAGCTAGTTTATGTAGGATTATATTGAAATATTTATGACTAAATGAATTATGTTTGTTAGGATTTGGATGATGTTTAAATATTTAAGTTATTTGTACGAGATCTTTAAAGGTGAGTTGTGTTGTTTACTTTTGTCTTCTTGAATTTACTCTGCCGCAAAAAGGCACCATGTTAACTCTTTTATAGGGTAGCTTGTTTAGATCCAGAACTTTTGGCTTTATGAAATTTGTTTCCCATATTACTTGTATGCTTAGTTTTATTGCTTTCGCTACATGGTGTTGATGATTCCCAAATCTAAAAGTAGTTTCAAATTGTATTAGGTTTAAAATATTTTGGAATATGACAAAGATTATATTCGATAGGTTGTTCTAATCCTTCTCGAAAGACAAGCAATGTCAATGGCTTGATGATGATTATATGGTCAATTATATGTAAGTATGTAAAGTTTTATAATAAAATTTTAAAAATTAATGTATATTTAAATTAGCTTATTTTCCGACTTATATTTTACTATAACTAAAAGACTAACATGAATAATAATTACAAGACAATCCTAAGCATTGATTTTGATAAAAAAAAATGTAATTATTAGATTCAAACCATTTATATTGGTAAAAATTGATATCTAATTTTGACTTTTTTTTGTTAGAATTTAATTCAAATTTGACTTTAATTTGATCAAAATTATTAGAAATAATAACATATATGTCTTTCCTAAAATTTAGAATATTGTATTATTCACCCTAATTAATAAATATTATATTCATCCTTTATAACGTTTTAAAATATCATATTTAATTAAATTCTTAGATTTATCCCTTTTATATATTTTATAATTATTTTCATTTGTTTTAATTATAATCAATAAATAATTGACCTTATTGTTCGTAAGTGTAATGATAATGATCGATAACTTGTACAAAATATACAATCACATATCTTCATATTACGTTTCTATTGTCACTTTTGAGTGTCGCCATATATCGCCATCATTGTAAAATTCTCATTTTCATATTTATATAATTATTTATTATTTTTTAAACCAACCTAACATCTAATCTAGCAGATTATTATAATTTTTGATAAACTTACCGGCTAATTTATACGTTTATGTTGGTCCCTTGGTGAGAATAACAACAAGCAACAGATGTGTAGAAAGGAGGTTGAATACACTTTCTGCGGAAATTGAACAAATCAAAATAAAGTGTTACACAAAGTAAATCAAACCACAATCGAATCCTTTGCTTTTCATTAATAAGAAGATGATTACAAACTCTATCAAGTAAGCAACTCTTGATATGTAAACACCTAATATAAATCTCTCAATCTTTCAAACTTAGCTATCTATAATTAACTTATGATTATAGATACTGACGACTCTCTAAACAGGATTTTATCACAGATTGAAAACTTACCAATCTCACAACTAATGTGAGTATTCGAACACACGAATAGCTTGGCAATATGTGAATATCTTGATCACGTTGAACTGACAAACAATGATTCAAGAATCGTAACACATACGGTTGAGGTGAGGTATTTGGCTCTGCAACACTTAGTTGTAATCGTCGTTGTAGTCGTTTCTGAGTCTTACCTCAAAACTTATCAGGAAGATATGTATTTATAATCCTGTTCCTACGGTTCCTACCAAACTGGACTAATCCTAATTTGCTAACTAACTACCGGATAACTCGGAATCTTGAATCTTTAATATTCTTATCTTGAGTCTTCAATCTTCAATCTTGATTCTGGAGTCTTCTTATCCTTCCCGTAGATATAAAGAGTTAAAAAGATAAATTTAAAACATATTTAAATTTTCTTTAGGCTGACTTCTTACTCGGACTGAGTTACTCAGCTTGAAATTCATCAAGCTGAGTTCTTCGAGAACACATTCGAAAATCAACATGAACTAACACGTCTATTAATAAACTCATCCTTAGAAGTTGTAAGAGTTAGCTAGAACTTATTTAGCAACTCTGAGCTGACTCAGTATATACGCTGAGTCACTCAGCTTGAAACACATCAAGCTGAAAGCTCAATATATCTTAGGTGACATACACATATTATCATACATAATAATAATCTTACTAAGATATAGTATAAGCTGGTCGAACATATGCCCAACCTATATACAGCTTATGCTCAGTCTGAAACACTATACGTGTTCAGTCTGATCAAGCCCCATAATTCTGTTTAAGTTATATCTAGAACATATCTAACAAAATTAACTTTGTCTCATCAAATTTCAACTGATGAGATCATCTTCCCAACAAACTCACCCTATTTGATGATGACAAAACCACCAAACAGTTCTTAAGTTTGTTTAACAGAATTATGGTTTAAATCTCAAACTTATTAAGATTTTGTGTTTGAACTAATCAAATATTATTTGAACATATCAATTTTAATTGAACTTATCAATTTTAAGTGGAACACACCAACTTTAAGTTAAACACACCAACTAAACACATTAATGAATAAGAACTAATCAAATATTCATTCAAGCTGAACTTATCAGACTAATAATTATGAACATATCATAACACAGTTGAACATATCAAACTTATACTTGTATTAATTGAACTTATCATAATACAAAAGTTTTGATCACTCAGATCATGCACACTTAGTGCTTACAAAATTAGAACTAATCTAATTTATACAATAGAACTAATCTATTATCTTATGAACTCACGATGTAGAAGTTCCCAGTTGATAATCTCTTTGGTTATCTCGTACAACAACTTCTCAGCTTCTACATTTCCTTTGAGTTCTTTCTGTTGAACTTTGATGATTTTGTTTAGTTTATATTTTATAAGTTGGTTTGAACTATCACCACCACAACAGCTTCGAATGTGCAAGGCATCCTTAGTTTTTAGATAACAAACTTCATCCAGCTTAATAAAACTAGGTTTGCATGCCTGATCCTTAAACATAAACCCCTGAACAGGTGTATCAATAAATTATTTTTATTTGAACTCCACACCTTCAGGTACCTCAAACAATTTCTCCCATTGCAGACCAGGAACTGGAACATATCTCAGCTCCTCAACTCTATTTATCAGTGATATATGCGTTTTTATGCATATTTTACATGCTAGAATACCCCGTACTTAGCCAAAATTCAAGGTGATTCTTGTTATAATTGATTTATTATGCTTAACATTCACCATGCAGATTATAAAGAGCTTTAAGCAAGATTAATGGGCAAAACAAGGAAAGAATTGAAGAAAATTGAAGAATAGTGAAAAAGTGATCCCTACGACCGTAGAAGATAATCCCTACGGCCGTAGGAGTCTGTCTTCTAGAAACCATCATTGCCTGCCAGATCTTTGCGTGTCCCGGTCGATTGGTTTAACATTGCGTGTGGAGAAAATCCGGGTAACAATTTCCTACGGCCGTAGAGGCTTATTCCTACGGCCGTAGGAAGTCCACTTACAGCAGATTAAATTCAGAATTCTGCCATTTTGCAAAGGGTTACCAATTTCACCTCCACTCCGAAAAAACACATCCATATACCCTCTCTAAACACTCTAACACTCCAGGGGACTTCTCTTGGTGATTCAAAGGAGTAGGGATTGGATTAGAAGACTTGGAACAACATCTTGGAGCTTGGATTCACTAGTTTTATCATTGATTAGCTTGGGTATACTCTTTCCATTTCTAAATTCCATCATGTACCCATGTGTTCCAGATGTTGTAGTGCTTTTATTGATGTATATGAATAGCTAAACTTATTTCACTTGGGCCAAGATGATTCTTGGCTAGTTATGGAAATATATTTGACTTTTATGATGACTTGATTCAAATATGCATGTTTTGATCTTGAATACAAGTGTGTTTTATCAACTTAGTATGTTTAATCTTACCATGTTCATGTGTGATAATATGTATAGGATAACTCCTTCATGTTTAAGCATGTGGATATTCAAGAATGATGGTTGATTTTACTAATTCCATGTTGAGTTTGTTATTAGAAATGATACATCTTGCATGGTTGTATTTAGATATCATTATTGGAATATGTTTTGAATCCTTGTAGGTTCATCCATTATTGGTCATTTTATTCATATGTTGGTTTTATGCATGCCTTGTGATTGTAGATGAAAATCTTGTCATTTGGTGTATTCATTGGTCTAACATGCTACAAATAATTAAAGGGTTCACAAAGATGTTTGTTGGTATGTTTAGATGGTGAAATGAACTCACATGTATGCCTTTGTTATGCTTGTCTTAGTGTTTAATGTGCATATCACATGATTCATGTTTCAAGAAGTGTTGGCTATACTAGAAATGGTAGGTTTAACATGTTCATATCTTTAGTAATCATGTGGCTAATCATTAAAACCCCTTAATTGTGTGGTTTGAGTTTAGAGGAGTTTGTGACCCCATTATACCAGTTTACATGCGTTTATGATCTGAGATTAAAGTCTAGATTGTAATTTGTTGTTGAATGCCTTTATGTTAGATTTGACTGTTCTGTCGTATTGGTTCCTACGGCCGCAGAGAGAAATCCATACGGCCGTAGGGACTGTACAATTTGCTACACCCTCAGTGAGAAATCCATACGGCCGTAGAGACTGTACAATTTGCTACGGCCGCAGTGAGAAATCGATACGGCCGTAGGAGGTTATTTTCACAACAGTTTGATGTTTTTGCTTGTTTTAACTTATTTAACCACTTTAACACCTTTTTGGGTTCTGTGGACTACTGGATATGTCATTTGAAAAGATGTATGTCTTTGTAGTCTGATTTGGACGTGATCTGGTGGATCTGTAGTTAAATCCTTATATGCCGTTGCTTGCCTGATTATGTTTAATTGCTAAGTCTGAGTTTTGATAACTCGAGTGATGATTTCTGCATGATAATGTAGTCTTGTGAGTATTAGAACAGCATGCTATGCGCTTAATCTATTCAAGTCTTCATATTATGTTTTGTATTGTGTCATTGCCATGACTAGTCTCGATGATTCGAAAGCCTGAGTGAATCTGTTATCCTACCTGTTTGCCTTCGGTGTTAGTCTATGTTAGTTACTGTAGTTCTTGATTAATTTATTTCATTCTGTCACTTGCTTAATATTAATTCTGCTGATCAAACAACAATGAGACTTAAGTATTGGTAGCTTCCTGTCCTGGTGGAACGATATCCGGTCTTACCGAGTCTATACTACTATTGACCAGGGTATACTTGCCTGAATCGTGTGTAGTATCTGCTTAGTAACATCGTTTTTATAAATTCAAAACGAGGTTGTGTCACAAGATTTTATAAGGAAAAACCAGCAGTCCGGTGCACAACAATCAGCTTGGAAACTTCAGCAAAGATCTCTTGCTTGATTTGGCTTCGTTTGAACCTCTTGAGCATCATCATTATTCTTTTCCATTCTATGTAGCCCATCCTGTGAACATATCTCAGATCCACCCCCATTGTAGATTTATCTTCAAATTCAAAGTTGAGGATGATGGCTCCATTGATTCTGCTCAAGGTCATGCCTTTGATCTCTTCACTGACGCTTCTTCTGAAATAACATTCCTGAATTTCTGCATCAGTATATGGGACAGGATCAGGTCTTGGACCAGTATAATCAGCTTCAGCTTGAGCCAATGCTTTTCTCTATTTTTCTTTTTCTTGGTCATTTTCCTCCTTATCTTTTCTCTTTCTCAGCTCTTCAAGTGAAATGCCTAACTCATTGGCTTCCTCTTGCTCAAGCATTTCAATCATAAGCGTTGTGGCTTTCTCTTCTTCTGTTTCTTCCTCAGTCTCAGGAACACTGTCAGATTCATCTTCAGACTCAGATTCTGTTACTTTTTGTTTCTTAGCTGCAGGTTTCTCTTTCTCTATCTCCAGCTCCCCCTCAAATTGAGCTTGCCTCTCTGCTTCTTTTGCTAATTCCAGTAAAGCTTCAGCTTGAACCAAATCAGCGTCAGCTTGAATCTTCTCCCCTTTTTTGTCATCATCACCTGGGGTTGAAGTCTTGCTTTTAGATATGGAAGCAACTGCAGAGGCAATATTTTTAACTTCATTAGTCAGCTTCTCAAGTCTTTGATAGATTTTGCGTTTGTTCTTCTTCTGCTTGAGATGGAACAGACCAAACTGAGCTGCTAAATACTGCTTTAACTGTTGAACGCCTGAGGAGGCATATGCTTCTGGAGGAGACTGAGCCTTGTCCTTAGACTCAAAAAGTTTTTCTTTTGATAAAAAAGAGTCAAGAACAACTGTAGGTGAGTATGTGGGTGCATCATCTAAGGGTTGGTGTATACCCTCAAACTCATTTGCACCAGAGTTTGGACCCTGTAATTTATCTTGGTGTTGAGATGAAACATTGACAGGTCGTGCCAGGGGGTATGAGAAGTGAAGAGAAGTAATAGGACTAGAAACGTGGAGTGTATGGGTAGGTGATTGGCTTATTGGTTTGGAGGGGGGTGATTGACCCTGGGGATTGGTCAATTCTTCAATGTTACCTAAGTGTGTCTGCTTAGGCACAGTAACAGACTCTCCCATGGCACTGAAGAGTGTGGGCTGAGTAGACACCACACCTGGTTTAGGATTTTGGGTTGTAATGAGCCTCGAGGTTGATAACTGGAGAGTAGGCGTCTCCCCCTCAACTCCTGCCGGAGGGATCAGTGTGATCTCAGCTCTAGTGATGCCTATAGGAGTGGCACCACCTTTGGTAGTTTTTCTAGTATAGGTTTGGATTTTCTCCCTAATAGCAGTGGGCATACTAGGGTTGGCTTCAGAGTAGGATTTAAGATGGATAACAGGTAGAGGAGATGGGTTAGACTGAGTTGGGATTACTGCAGTCCTGTCTCCAAAAGTGGATGGAGAATAGTGAGAAGAAAAAGAAAGTGGAGAGACCTTACTAGTGGTAGCTTCAATGTTGGCAGGCTCAGACTGAGCGGAGAGCTTAGCTTGAACCTCTAGATCAGCTTGGGAAGCTCCCACTTGATTGGATCCCTCTGCCTCACTTTATGATGAAGCTGCCTCAACTATCAGTAGCATGGGATCACTTAGACCCTCTTGCTCGGGGAAGATGTCATTATTGAACATCTTGGAGCTGAGTGTAGGAAACAGGAACACATCCTGATCAGTTTCATAGAGTGCTGTCCCCAGCTCGGCTTCAAATGCCAAGGACAGGTACCTTATGAAAGGTACATGAAGATCCCTTGTGGTCTTCATCACTTGGACCTTGAGCTCGTTGAAGATGAGTTGTGCATAGTCTAAGTTCCTCCCAAAGTACATGTTGTACAGCAGCTGCATCTCGAACTCATTAACTTGGTCCAGTCCTCCAACCTTGGTACCCAGTGAACTAATCACTGTTGACACCAGAAAACCCCAGCTGGTTGGAAAAGTTGCCTTTTTTATAACACCCTCTGTCTGCGGGTGACCCAATCTGGGTAGGACAGACCTAGTCACTTGCCTCGTGACAGCCGGCTCGAACATATTAGATTGAGGGAGTTGAAGAACTTCCCTTAGCCGCTGCACAGAAAGGACAACTGTTTTATCGCCATTGAGAACAGTCCCTGTAATCTGTCCCTCTGGTTGTAAGTACAAGTGTACTAGAACTCCAAAAGGTGTTGTGGAACAAAATGGAGTGGTGCGCCACAGAAGGCGAATGCCAGGGGGCATTTACGGATGTAGTCCACCTATATTTCATAACCTCTGCCTTGTTTCCTCGGAGGAATTGCAAGGCAGACCCGTTGATTGTTAATTTGGATCACCGGCACTCCATTGTTCTTAAACTGAGCACCACTAACCATTCGATCACCAAGAATTAATGTGATTCCGTCCATTTTATAATCACACAAAGTAATTTGTTGAAGCTGCACTAAGCAATGTAGAGTTCACAATGAGCGGTTCGAAAACTGCACTTAGCAAATTAGGGTTTTGAACGGAAGAATGCACTAAGCAATAGAGGTGTTTGCGAAAGGTATTTTAGAAGGTGAGAAGTCAGATTTGTATGCGTGAACTTCTCTAAACCGGTTATGATCGGTATATATATCATTCTGAGGAGAGAGAAAAGTTACCGTTGAAATCTCTTTTTATCCGTTACGCCGGAAAAATTACGGCTTGATATAACACTGATAGGGTAGAAACACATCATCTTCAAACGGATACAAGTGTAAAATAATATTAATGACTCACAATAATATTATAAACACTGTTATAATATACCAATACATAATTGGTATACGATGCGAATTGAGACTAACTCAAATACACATTGACATATGAATTAATGACGCTTAGTAATTAAATCATAGTTTGGACACACCAAGCTGAGGAAACTAATCACTCAGCCTAAGTCAAGCACTCAGCTTGAATTGAGCACTCAGCTTGAGAATGATACTAAGCTTGAGGAGAGCACACAGCTCAGGCTCAATGACACTTAGTCATTTATGTTTGAGACTGATTCAAACATGTAATTTAGCTACACTGAGTGGTTAAAATATGTTTGGAACTTACCAAACGTGTGAACCAATCACACAGCTTGAGTTAAGCACATAGCTCACACTCAATGACACTTAGTCATTTATGTTTGAGACTAACTCAAACTATATGTATCTTAACCACACTGAGTAGTTAAAATATGTTTGGAACTCACCAAACGTGTGAACCAATCACACAGCTTGACAGGTTATACAGTTTATGAAAACTTATTTATAAACTGTGCACTCAGCTTAAGACACTTAGTCTTTGTCAAACTAAAAAAACTCAGATTCTAGACACTTAGCTAGGGGTTGAGCATACCCAATTCACTTAGCAGATACATAAACCTCTTTTTATCAAGGGGTTTAGTAAAGATATCTGCTAGTTGGTCATCAGTGGAGATAAATTTAATGTCAACTTTACCTTTTTTCCACGATGTCTCTGATGAAATGATGTCTAATTTTGATGTGCTTGGTTCGTGAGTGGAAGACTGGATTGTAAGTTATGGCTATAGCACTTTGGTTATCACAAAAGATAGGAGTATTCTCGAAACTCATACCAAAGTCTTGAAGCTGATGTTGCATCCACAGGATTTGAGCACAACAGCTGCCTGCTGCAACATATTCAGCTTCAGCAGTTGAAGTAGCCACTGAGTTCTGTTTCTTACTAGTCCAGCTGACTAACTTCCCTCCAAGCATTTGACATCCTCTAGTAGTTGATTTTCTATCTAACTTGCACCCAGCATAATCAGCATCCGAAAACCCAACTAACTCAAATCCAGAGTCCTTTGGATACCAAAGGCCTAGATTTGGTGTACCTTTAAGGTACCTAAAGATCCTTTTCACAGCTTGAAGATGTGATTCTCTAGGATCTGCCTGATATCTTGCACAAACACATGTAGCAAACATAATATCAGGTCTACTAGCTGTCAAATAGAGTAATGAACCTATCATTCCTCTATAGGTAGACTGACACACAGACTTACCATCTGAGTTCTTACTCAGCTTGACAGCTAGTGACATGGGTGTTTTCATGGTTGAACTAGAATCAAAACCATATTTCTTTATAAAATCAAGAACATACTTGCTTTGATTGATGAATATTCCATCAGGCTTTTGTTGAATTTGTAAACCCATGAAATATGTCATCTCACCCATCATGCTCATCTTGTACTTTTGTGACATTATTTTGGAGAACCATTCACACAGAGATTCATTTGTGGAACCAACAATAATATCATCCATATAGATTTGTACAAGAATCACCTGTCCTTTACTCTTTTTAATAAAGAGTGTCTTATCTATACTACCTCTGGTGAAATCCATTGATAGTAGGTAGTTGAAAAGTGTGTCATACCAAGCTCTTGGAGCTTGTTTAAGACCATACAAAGCCTTGTCAAACTTATAGACATGATGTGGAAACTTTGAGCTAACAAAGCCAGTAGGTTGTTTCACATAGACTTCCTCCTGAAGTTTTCCATTTAGGAAAGCACTCTACACATCGCTTTGATAGACTTTGAAGTCTTTATATGCTGCATAAGCCAGGAACAGCCTTATCGCTTCAATTCTAGCAACAGGGGCAAAGGTCTCATTATAATCGATTCCTTCTTCTTGCTTATACCCTTGTGCTACCAGCCTGACTTTGTTCCTAACTATCACTCCATCCTTGTCCATTTTATTCCTATAGACCCACTTAGTGCCTATAATTGAATGATATTTGGGGGCAGGGAAAAGGTTCCAGACCTTATTTCTTTCAAACTCATTTAATTCCTCTTGCATAGCTTCAATCCAATCCTCATCCTCTAAGGCTTCTTCAGACTTCTTTAGTTCCATTTGAGATAGGATACCAAAGTGAGCAGCGTTTTGATCTGGTCATAACTCTCTCTTGGACATTTCCAATGATTTGATCTTGAGGATGGTCTTTGAGGAATTTGAATGTTGTAGTTGGAGAATATGGTTCTGGATCTGAGCGATGTTGAGAACTGTGAGATGAACATACATCCTCAGTCTCAATAGCAGCATTGTCAACAAACTGATGATCACTGAGATTCTCAATCTGAGTAACTTCAGCTCCAAAGGGGTTGATGAACTCATCGTCCTTCTCAGCTTGAGAATCCCTTTGAGCTTGTGATGATTTCTTTGATGAACACACATCATCATCACTATCATATCCCATGACATACATAGGATTTGACATATTGGTGTCCTCTGGCTTTTCAAGCTCACTCAGACTAACCAAGTCAGCTTGTCTTTTCTCAGCTTGATCAAGACTGTCTTCATCAAATGAAACATGAATTATACACTCTGTATGATTTGGAGATTAAGGAATAACCAACGAATATTCCAGGATCAGCTTTGGGTTCCACTTATGGAGTTGAGATCTTTGATTCAGCACATAACATTTTGAACCAAAGACATGGAAATAACATATATTGGGCTTTCTAGATTTATACATCTCATATGATGTTTTACCATGTCTTTTGACAATGATTGATCTATTTTGGGTATAACAGGCTGTACTAACAGCTTCATCCCAAAAATAAAGTTTCAATCCTGCCTTACACAACATTGTTCTAGCAGCCTCAATTAGGGTTCTATTTCTCCTCTCAACAACTCCATTTTGTTGGGGAGTTCTGACAGATGAAAAATTTTGTAATATTCCCTTTTGTTCACAGAAGCTTTCAAGGGTAGAGTTTCTAAACTCAGTCCCATGATCACTTCTGAGTTGCTTTACAGACTTACAATTTGTAACTCTTCCTGTTTGATAAAACTTATTATCTCCAGGGCATCCTCACTTTTGGCTTTAAGGAATATTACCCAGGTAAATAGTGAGAACTCATCTACTTTCACCAGTGTGTACTTCTTGCCACTTAGGCTTGGAGTACTTAGGGGTCCAAACAGATCCATATGCAACATATGCAGTGGGTTTGTTATTGAAAAATTTTGCTTTGATTTAAAGGACCCTTTATGGTGTTTCCCTTGTTCACAAGCTGAACACAATTTGTCCTTGACAGATGTGATTTTTGGTAATCCAGAGACTAACTCTTTATTGGATAGCATATTTATATTTTTAAAAATCAAATGTGATAATCGTTTATGCCAGAACCAAGTCAGCTTAGGAACAGATTGGGAATACAAGCAGGTTTCAGTATAGGGATCAGCAGAATTAAGATCAAGTAGATACACATCTCTTTCTCTTTTAGCTATTAATACAGGCTTTCCCTTAGAATTATATATTGTTCCTACTTTCTTCCTAAAAGTAACAATGTTGTCTTCATCACACAATTGGCTGATACTAATCAGATTGTGGTTAAGACCCTTGACATATGCAACCTTCGGGAAAGTAACTTTGCCAGCATGCATCTTCCCATAGCCTTTAGTTCTTCCATAGGAATTGTCTCCAAATGTTACTTTAGGACCTTCATCTTCCTGGAAATCACTAAGAAGTACTTTCCACCCAGTCATGTGCCTTGAGCATCCACTATCCAAGTACCATTTACATGAACCCTGCACATGATATAAAACTAAACATATTAGTTTTGTTTGGGAACCCACTTCTTGGTGGGTTCAGATGAGGAGCACTTAGCATCTCCATCTTGTTGAACTGACTGTTCAGCTTGAGCAGGAGCTGAGTCCTGTGTAGGCTGATCAGCCTGTTCTTGTTCAGGCCTTGAGATTTCAACGTCACAATCCTTAGCCTCATGACCTCTACTTCTGCACTTGTAGCATCTCCTTCTTCTAATGATTACAGGAGGTAGAGTGTCTAATAATCCTTGTGAGAACTTGCTCTTAGTCTTAGGATTATATGTAGTGGATAACTTTTCAACTCTCTTTGCAAGTTGATTCACTTGATGCTCACTGACTTTGGACTTACCTTTGTCAGGTCTTTGTTTGTTATTCTTTTGATTAGAAGCTTGACTAACAAACTTCTTTTCCATGACCTTGGACTTACCTTTGTCGTGATTACTAGACTCACCAGTTTCAACAGGTTTGAACTTACCACTGTTGATCTTCTTGGACTTACCAAGATCCACAACTTTGGACTTACCATTGTTGTGATTTGACCTCTGACTTACAGTGGTCTTCCTATTCTTGTAACTTATCTCCGAGCCAGATAGAGAGTATTGTATTTTGAATGGATTTGGATTAAGCCTTTCTATGACTGAAGTTCTTTGAATAGGCTGAGTGCCTAATCTATCCAGCACAGACTTACCATGCTGTTTGGATGTTGAGCAGTCATTTCCATGATCTTTAGCCTTTACAAACATATTGTATTTAAAGTTTTGACCATGTTTCTTCTCTGAGGCTAACTTTTGAGACTCAATCAGTTGTCTATCCTCTTCAGAGTCTGTACTTGCTATCTCATCGTCAGCTACATAAGCTGCAGTTTGATAGTCACCTCAAAGTACAGCTTGTACCTGTTTAGGAATTTGTTGGTTTATGCACTTTTCAGCAAGCTTTGATGACTTACTGTAACACCCTGAAATGGGCCTAGTTGTAACTGTAGCTTGAATAGTTGTACGTTGACTTTAATTGGTGTTTTGTTATTAAATGTAGTAAACACGTTGTTAAATGGTGCCTTATATGTTAATTGGTGTTAACTGGTGTTAATTGTAGATTAAAATGTGGTAATGTGAAAAGTGTCATAAGTTGACCAAGTAGATAAATAGTTGTATGGTTTTGGATAATGGTTCCAAAAATATCTCCGTTAGTTGAAACGGATAAACCTAAGTTGTGTTTTAAGTTGAATAAGAGAACAAAATACCCAAGAGGGGGTATTAGCCAACCAAGGTCGGCCTAAGTCTTTTAAGACTTATCTGTTTTATTTTACCAACATACATACGCATACATTCATACGTACAGTTATAAGCACACAAACCTTTGATCTTTTGAAGAGAAATTCGTGAAGCAATCTGTTGTTTGAAGTATTCTTAAGCTGAAATTTGGAAGCAACTGGTTCATAATCATCTCCTTGTAAGTTTTCTTGATCAAAACCTAGTTCTTGAGTTCTTGTTGAGGAATGGATCCATTTGGATGGATTCCAATGTGTTTGATGTGTTCTTTTGTCCAAATCGTGTTTATAAGTTCATATGTATGTTAGATATGTTGTGTAAACATTTGAATACGGATTCAAGTTGGTTTTAGTGACTAAAACTCGAAGAATAGCGGCTGTCGAAGAACAGAGCATGAAGTTACTGTAATTATAGTGCCTACGGGCGTAGTAGTATGGTGCTACGGCCATAGGGGTTGTTTGTGTACTACGGTCGTAGGTAATGGTTGCTACGGCCGTAGGGTCCTGTTTAAGTGAAATTACCACCTACGGGTGATAGAACCAAGACTACGGACGTAGGTACATATCCTACTACCATTGTTACCTTTTGGAGACATGCTACGGGCGTAGGAAGTTGTTACTACGGCCGTAGATCATGTTTTTATGGAAATAACTTCTACGGGCGTAGGGTTTGTTTCCTACGGCCGTAGGAGGCTGTTAGAAGCCATGTTGATCTTTTGTTGAGGCAATTGTTAGTACCGCTCGATGTAGTGTGTTTTAAGCCTAGTTAAGTGTTGTTGATTGGTGTCTAAGCCTGAACCTAATGTGTTAGGTGTATCTAAGAGGTCGGAAGACGCAAGTGGTGTATCTGCATAGCACGGATTCCAGGTGAGTACCGGTTTCCCATGAGTCTCAGTAGATAAGTTGTCTGTTGTACATGATGACATGTAATTGGTGTATGATACATGAAAGAATGTTATGATAGAAACATACAGTGTGTTTATGATAGAGATATACAGTATGCTAAGAAAGAGTCGTACTTGCATGTTGTCTATATGTATGAAAAAGTACACTTGTGATAGAAATCATGCGGTAATTGTATGCTATGATAGAATTGTATTAATATGTTGTTTATCAACATGAAAGATGTTAACTGGTGTGATTATATGCGCGCATGAAAGATACGTGTATTTGTTATTGTGTCCGGACACTAAACGATAGAACATGGAGGTCGGTCAGGTAGACGGGTGTTAATACCTGGCTGGGTTCTCGGGTAGACGGGTGTTAGTACCTGGGAACTAACGGTACTCAAGTAGTATACGCTTGGGTGATGGTCCTGCAGGCCGCCGTTCCTCTAAGGAGTAAGGTTCCTTGATAGATGGGAACCAACATGATAGACAGAGTGTACCAGGTGGACTGCTATTCGCTTTCCCACTGGTGCAATTGGTTGTAGCTGATTTCCCGGCTAGGATTGTTGAGCGGGGCTCGCTACCCTGCAATATGCGACTCCTACGGGTATGATTGGTGCACCACGATGTGATAGGATAGCCTTGTGTGCTAACCTGGTTTTCGACTGCATGCTTATTGATACTTATGTGTAATCTGTGCTCACTAGCTAGTGTAGCTAACCGGTTCATGATTTATCCTTTTTACAGGTAATGATTAGGCAACCTGGTGAGGTGGGTGCTTGTGGGTAATTATATTTAACTCTTCTGGAACACTCTGCTGTTAATTATACCTGTGATCCGATGGTCGGTCTATATTATGGTAACACCGGTTTGTTTAGAGACTTGGCTTTTGATGTTTATATTCGCCAAGTCGGATAGCAACACTTTATATTTTTATAACCAGTGTTTAGTTTCCGCTGCACGCCATTGGTAAGTATACTTAAAAAGCTTAAATTATTACTGATTTTTAAGCTCGTGAAACCCGGTGTTACAATTAGGTATCAGAGCCTAAGTTTGAGGGAATCGGGCACTTGTAAAAGTATTCGATCTCAAACTCGGGCCCGACCATCGTTAAGTGTTCCTTGCGGGATGATTGGGGTTGAGAATGAGTGTTGTATGATTGTTATATGTTGTGAACTAACCGGTGATGTTGATAGATTGAGAATAAGTCGCGTGTTACATACTTGTTCTTTTAACAGTAGTAGATTAATATGTCGAGTCAGCAAGCTAGTGTTGAACAAAATGTCGGGCAAGTAAGGGATGAGATGGCTCGTCTCCATATTGAGGTAGAAGATGTAGCTTCTAGTCGCCATTCTGAAGAACTGAGGTATAAGCAAGAGAGAGAGGCTTATGTTCGAAGTTTGGAAGTGGAGCTGCGAGTGACCAAAGAAATGTTGTTTCATTCGATAGAGAGGGAAGATGTTAAGTATGATGCTTTCCTGGATTTTCTTTCCTGTGAACCTCCTAGCTTTAACGGTAGTGATGACCCTTCTGTTGTTACTCGCTGGCTTCGAGAGATGGAGCGGATTTTTGAATTATGCGACTGTGCACCGAAGTATCGTGTAGAGTACGCGATACATATGCTGAAGGACAAGGCTACTTTATGATGGAATGATGTGGAAGCTTCGGTTAGTAAGAAAGTGTCGAGTACCATGACTTGGGAACGATTTCGTGAGGAATTGACGAAAAAGTATTGCACTGATTATGATGAAGAATATATGGAGCGGGAAATAAATAAGCTTCAAAAAAGGGAGTCAACCCATGAGAGACTTGATCCGTGATTTTAAAGATAAAATGGAGTTTGTGCCGCGATTGCTTCCAGATGAACACGCTAGAATACAAAAGTTCGCCAGTATACTGCCGATTGAGCAATGTGTTTGTGTTAGAACCACTACAAGTTTGAAACAAGCCTTTCAACTAGCACTACAGATCGAAGAAGAGTGTCTTCGCTATAAACGCATTCATGGAAGTGAAAGTAAGAAAAGGAAGAATCGGTTGCCCTCTAAACCTGATTCTTTAAAGGGACAACCTTCCGTGGTGGAGAAATCTGGTTCCTCTAAAAGGCCAAAGTTTGAAGGTGTTTGGTGTTCAAATTGCCGTGCTTATCATGTCGGTGATTGTACTGAAGCCACTGTTAGATATTATAGGTGTGGAGAATTAGGGCACGTAGTGAGAATGTGTAAGTTTAAGCGAAAAGTGTGTTACAGGTGCCATAACCCGAGACATGGAATAAGTGAATGTACTATGGGTATGAATGTAAGAACTTGTGAGTCATCGACTAGCCATAAAATATAGGTGTTTCTAATGACAAGGGAAGTTAGTTGGAGGAGTAGTTATAAGTGTTTTCTTTAGTAGTTTTGTTGTAACTGTGTTAGTAAGTTCGCGAGTCAGGAATTTTGGTTGTAATGTTGTAAATTGGTGGTTTGTAAGAAATAGTAAGTGTTTGTTCTATGTATACGGACTCGTGAAAAGTAAAGTTTGTTAATATTAAGTAGTATCAGTTGTTGAATATGTTGTTAAAGTTATAATTGATATTGATGAGTTTGGATTATACCTCCACCAAATTTGTGAAGATGATAAGAAAATGGTATTCGTATTATCTTGTTGTTTAAATATGAAAGATAAATTAAGAAGGAATACGTAATACCACGATTGATTAAAATTGTTTATTGTACTAAGATGGAATTTGGTAATAAGTGGACAAATAATAACTAGTGAAAGTATTACAGTTAATAGTTGTGTTCTGTTAAGTTGTTGTTTTTCATATGATTAGTTTCCTTACTTTTTGTAATTGGTACGTACTGTGGAAATTAAAGGCAGTAAGTGTAAATGTGACAGATTAAAGTAAACATTTAAGACAAATGAGTTTTTGTTAATGTAAAGGTAGAAGTGATTAAGAAGAGAAATGTGAAAAATGTGATCGGAATGATGTTAAGGGAAACCTGAATGGTTTATTAAGAAAGAATATATATGTATAGTGTTGATGTTTTTATCCTGATTAAGAGTTCTTTTGTTGCAGAAGTATGGAGAGAAGTTTGAATCAACAAGTTGGAAACGAAGAAAAACCCGAGGAGACTTTAGATTTAACTACTATTGGGGAATTGCAGGATCATATTTCTGTGTACGGAAATCGACGTGGAGCTGTGCCTACACGTCATCTTCGGGAGGTTATGTCGGAGCAGTTCGACCAATGTTTCAAGAAAAACATGCCGCCAATTTTGAAAGAAATAAAGAATGAGATGAAGAAAGAAGTAAAGAATGAAATGAAGGAAGAGGTAAAGAATGAAATAAAGGAAGAGATCAAGGAGAAAATACGAGACACTATTCGAGAAGAGTTTGATAGGATAGGAGAAGAACCCGATGAGAGAAATAAGAAGATGAAGACACAAACAGGAACTGGGGGATCCCGACATAGGGTTGCGTGTGAGACGTGTGGTAAAGGTCATACTGGGGAGTGTCGACATAAAGAGAGGATTTGTTACTCTTGTGGACTCCCTGGACATTATGCCAAAGAGTGTTTGGGTAAGTTTTGTTACGAGTGTAGTCAGTACGGGCACGACTCTACGGAGTGTCCTAACTAGTCGAAAGTGCTGTGTAAGTTTAAGGTTTTAGTTAAGTAACATGTCGTGTAACTTTGAAATAGTCACATGTAGTTTCTTGTAGTCAAGCAAGACGAGTATAAGTAATATATGTGCACACGTTGTGTACTATAACCTGACAGATAATAGAACAATTGTGGTACTGATGTTGTTGATTTTGTAACAATGGTGATGGTAAAGTTAAGCCTAAAAGTCGTCCAATTATGAAATTAAAGTTAGAAGATAGAATTAAATGTGGAATATTAATTGAAAGTGGAATGACGAATGTGATTGAAGCAAGAACAGATTTAATTGTAGTTGTAGAAGGATTTTAAGAGATTTGATCCTCTGTTATTGTTGACTTTTGTCAAGATAGAAACATATAAACGTTAGTGTATTGTAATTATGGGAATTAATGTGACAAGACTCACGAGTCCAGATTGTCTGGATTAATCGAGTCAAGATGAATCTCTAAAGGTAGTAAGGGCGAATGAAGACACTATTCGTGTCAAGGAATCCGTTGATGATTTGTGTATGCGAATGTGGACATGGCCGGATTCCGAGGACGGAATCCTCTTTAAGGAGGGTAGATTTGTAACACCCTGAAATGGGCCTAGTTGTAACTGTAGCTTGAATAGTTGTACGTTGACTTTAATTGGTGTTATGTTATTAAATGTAGTAAACACGTTGTTAAATGGTGCCTTATATGTTAATTGGTGTTAACTGGTGTTAATTGTAGATTAAAATGTGGTAATGTGAAAAGTGTCATAAGTTGACCAAGTAGATAAATAGTTGTATGGTTTTGGATAATGGTTCCAAAAATATCTCCGTTAGTTGAAACGGATAAACCTAAGTTGTGTTTTAAGTTGAATAAGAGAACAAAATACCCAAGAGGGGGTATTAGCCAACCAAGGTCGGCCTAAGTCTTTTAAGACTTATCTGTTTTATTTTACCAACATACATACGCATACATTCATACGTACAGTTATAAGCACACAAACCTTTGATCTTTTGAAGAGAAATTCGTGAAGCAATCTGTTGTTTGAAGTATTCTTAAGCTGAAATTTGGAAGCAACTGGTTCATAATCATCTCCTTGTAAGTTTTCTTGATCAAAACCTAGTTCTTGAGTTCTTGTTGAGGAATGGATCCATTTGGATGGATTCCAATGTGTTTGATGTGTTCTTTTGTCCAAATCGTGTTTATAAGTTCATATGTATGTTAGATATGTTGTGTAAACATTTGAATACGGATTCAAGTTGGTTTTTGTGACTAAAACTCGAAGAATAGCGGCTGTCGAAGAACAGAGCATGAAGTTACTGTAATTATAGTGCCTACGGGCGTAGTAGTATGGTGCTACGGCCGTAGGGGTTGTTTGTGTACTACGGTCGTAGGTAATGGTTGCTACGGCCATAGGGTCCTGTTTAAGTGAAATTACCACCTACGGGTGATGGAACCAAGACTACGGACGTAGGTACATAGCCTACGACCATTGTTACCTTTTGGAGACATGCTACGGGCGTAGGAAGTTGTTACTACGGCCGTAGATCATGTTTTTATGGAAATAACTTCTACGGGCGTAGGGTTTGTTTCCTACGGCCGTAGGAGGCTGTTAGAAGCCATGTTGATCTTTTGTTGAGGCAATTGTTAGTACCGCTCGATGTAGTGTGTTTTAAGCCTAGTTAAGTGTTGTTGATTGGTGTCTAAGCCTGAACCTAATGTGTTAGGTGTATCTAAGAGGTCGGAAGACGCAAGTGGTGTATCTGCATAGCACGGATTCCAGGTGAGTACCGGTTTTCCATGAGTCTCAGTAGATAAGTTGTCTGTTGTACATGATGACATGTAATTGGTGTATGATACATGAAAGAATGTTATGATAGAAACATACAGTGTGTTTATGATAGAGATATACAGTATGCTAAGAAAGAGTCGTACTTGCATGTTGTCTATATGTATGAAAAAGTACACTTGTGATAGAAATCATGCGGTAATTGTATGCTATGATAGAATTGTATTAATATGTTGTTTATCAACATGAAAGATGTTAACTGGTGTGATTATATGCGCGCTGAAAGATACGTGTATTTGTTATTGTGTCCGGACACTAAACGATAGAACATGGAGGTCGGTCAGGTAGACGGGTGTTAATACCTGGCTGGGTTCTCGGGTAGACGGGTGTTAGTACCTGGGAACTAACGGTACTCAAGTAGTATACGCTTGGGTGATGGTCCTGCAGGCTGCCGTTCCTCTAAGGAGTAAGGTTCCTTGATAGATGGGAACCAACATGATAGACAGAGTGTACCAGGTGGACTGCTATTCGCTTTCCCACTGGTGCAATTGGTTGTAGCTGATTTCCCGGCTAGGATTGTTGAGCGGGGCTCGCTACCCTGCAATATGCGACTCCTACGGGTATGATTGGTGCACCACGATGTGATAGGATAGCCTTGTGTGCTTTCCTGGTTTTCGACTGCATGCTTATTGATACTTATGTGTAATCTGTGCTCACTAGCTAGTGTAGCTAACCGGTTCATGATTTATCCTTTTTACAGGTAATGATTAGGCAACCTGGTGAGGTGGGTGCTTGTGGGTAATTATAGTTAACTCTTCTGGAACACTCTGCTGTTAATTATACCTGTGATCCGATGGTCGGTCTATAGTATGGTAACACCGGTTTGTTTAGAGACTTGGCTTTTGATGTTTATATTCGCCAAGTCGGATAGCAACACTTTATATTTTTATAACCAGTGTTTAGTTTCCGCTGCATGCCATTGGTAAGTATACTTAAAAAGCTTAAATTATTACTGATTTTTAAGCTCGTGAAACCCGGTGTTACACTTACACCAAGACTCAGTGACCTTTTGAAGTTGGTCAGCTTTGACTTTAGCTTCCTGAAGTTCTTTACTTAGAAGTTTATTAATGTGTCTTTGACATTCAAGATCACATTGTGCTTTCTTACCAACATCAATGAGAGATTGATTTTCCTTAATCTCATTCTTCAGTTTAACTATCTCAGCTTTGAGGTCCTTCTGAGACTTAAGGATGGTCTTGAGATCATATAACAAATAGTCGAAGGCAAGACCCTTTTCTTCAACAACGTAAGAGTTGAAATTACAACCTTATACATGGATGCAGGATCCCAATCACTAAACTTGTTGTTCTCCTCAGCTTCCTTCATGTCAGCTTCAAAAGTTGATTCGGACAAACCATAATCAACTTCATCAATTTCAAACTCTTCATCTTCTTGAGCCATTAGACATACATCATCATCCGAGGTAGATGATTCAGTATCCCAGGTTTCAACATATAATCCTTTTGCACTGGGTTTGTATTCTGGCTTTCCTTTCTTGAGCTGTGTATATTTCTTCTTGTATTTATCAGCTCTGTAAGCATTCTTATCAGCAACTGATGTTGATTCTTCTTCTTTAATCTGCACTCAGCAACAATGTGTCCCTTTTTCTGACATTTGAAGCACACAACCTTCTTAGGATCAAAAGAACTCTTCCCTTTGCCCTGTCAGATCTTCCTCTTCCCCGTTGAGCTCTTCTGAAACGTCTGGCCAACATAGCCATCTGCTCAGTGATAGTCTGAACATCATCAGTATCACCTGAGTCTGAGTTTAAGTGGTCAGCTTGAGATTCGGACTCAGTCTCCGATTCAACAACTAATGCCTTGGAACTTTTCTTTTTCTTTTGTGTAACTAATGCAATCTCTGCTTTATCCAAAGAGTCCTTAAGTTGTTGTTGAGAAGTTCTCTTGTGCTCTGTGATATGTTCATGATTGAGCAAGAACCCATAGATAGACTGTAGGTTGTACACATGCAGTGTTCCTCCAGGCCTATGTGCTGTGGTTACTACATTGAACCTTTCTGGTAACACATCCTGAAATTTCAGCACAAGTTCAGCCTCATCTTTCTTCACACCTACACTTAGCAGGTCATTTATCAAGCAGTGAAACCTTGTGAACAAATCAGGCAAGGTTTCATTCTTCTTCGAAAAGAAGTTTTCATAGGATCTGTTCAGATGACTTTTCTTTTGCTGCTTGACAAGATCAGTGCCCTCATATGTAATGCTTAATGTATCACAGATCTCTTTTGCAGTTTGACACCCAGTCACTGTATGCAAGATCTCGTGAGTCAGGGCATTTGCCAGGACACTCTTTGCCTTGTCATCCAGATTGAACAGTTTCCAGTCTTCATCTGTCCATGATGCAACAGGCTTCCTTACTTCTTTTTCATTTCTGTCTGTTTTATCAGTGGACGTATCACTGACAACAGCAGAAATCTTGGGGATAATTGATCCTTTGGTGATGACATCGGACATACGATTGTCAATGGACTTGAGGATCAACATGGCTCTGAATTTCCACATAGGATAATCAGATCCATCAAAGATGGGACAACCCTTGGCAGACATCTGAGGAAAGTTTTGAAGAATTTTTGCTTGTAGACATCTTGAACTTTCTCAGAATCTTGAACTTTCAACTTATGAACTTGTTCAACCTGCTCTGATACCAGTTGTTGGTCCCTTAGTGAGAATAACAACAAGCAACAGATGTGTAGAACGGGGGTTGAATACACTCTCTGCGGAAATTGAACAAATCAAAATAAAGTGTTACACAAAGTAAATCAAACCACAATAGAATGTTTTGCTTTTCATTAATAAGAAGATGATTACAGACTCTATCAAGTAAGCAACTCTTGATATGTAAACACCTAATATAAATCTCTCAATCTTTCAAACTTAGCTATCTATAATCAACTTATGATTATAGATACTGACGACTCTCTAAACAGGATTTATTCACAGATTGAAAAGTTACCAATCTCACAACTAATGTGAGTATTCGAATACACGAATAGCTTGGCAATCTGTGAATATCTTGATCACGTTGAACTAACAAACAGTGATTCAAGAATCGTAACACATACGGTTGAGGTGAGGTATTTGGCTCTGCAACACTTAGTTGTAATCATCGTTGTAGTCGTTTCTGAGTCGTACCTCAAAACTTATCAGGAAGATAAGTATTTATAATCCTGTTCCTACGGTTCCTAACAAACTGGACTAATCCTAATTTGCTAACTAACTACCGGATAACTCGGAATCTTGAATCTTGAATCTTCTCATCTTGAGTCTTTAATCTTCAATCTTGATTCTGGAGTCTTCTTCTCCTTCCCGTAGATATAGAGAGTTAAAAAGATAAATTTAAAACATATTTAAATTTTCTTTAGGCTGACTTCTTACTCGGACTGAATTACTCAGCTTGAAACTCATCAAGCTGAGTTCTTTGAGAACACACTCGAAAACCAACATGAACTAACACGTATATTAATAAACTCATCCTTAGAAATCCTAAGAGTTAGCTAGAATTTATTTAGCCACTCTGTTGAGCTGACTCAGTATATACGCTGAGTCACTCAGCTTGAAACACATCAAGCTGAAAGCTCAATATATCTTAGGTGACATACACAGATTATCACACATAGTAATAATCTTACTAAGATATAGTATAAGTTGGTCGAACATATGCTCAGTCTATATACAACTTATGCTCAGTCTGAAACACTATACGTGTTCAGTCTGATCAAGCCTCATAATTCTGTTTAAGTTATATCTAGAACATAGCTAACAAACTTAACTTTGTCTCATCAAATTTCAACTGATGAGATCATCTTCCCAACAGTTTCTTTACACTTGAACTTTAAAACATGAAGGGTGTGTTTAAGATTAAACGATGATCTCAAGTCGAATTCATAAACTACTTGAAAAAGATTTTATTTTAGGATATTATGAAGGAGTTAAGTTTTTAATAATCCCCTCAAGATTTAACACACAAACGAGTCTTGAGAACTAGAGATTATAAAACCAGAATCTCAAACCCTTAAATCTCATAAATCCGTCGGCAAAAGAACCCTGAATAAGACGTATATAAATTAATAAACTGCTGAAAACAATAAATTTTTTAACTACGTTATAAATAAATAAATGATATTTTTATAGGACTAATCGATAAAGTTCCAAACAACTATATCTAACTCAAAAGTCAACTCATACATGTCATTGTATTGACTTTTCTCCCAAAAAAATAGTTTCTAGAGTGTATTATCATTAATTACGGATCCAGAAGATATCGCCATTGAAGTACGCCATTGTCCGATATTCACACCCTGCATGTGAAACGTTGAATTCACCATAAATATTTTTGAAACTCAATAAATAAAATTTCTTTGGAGAAGAAAATGAATATTATAATAACAAACGTTACATATCCTTCTTATTTGCTGTTAAAAAAAAAACTGTTAAAAAAAATATCCTTCTGAAGTTCTGATTTATATTCATAATTATTTCTTAACTCAGAAAATGAAACGAAACTGAGCGAAGACAGAAAATGGTTGAATGGTGCTAAGTTCTTTCTAATTAGTCCAATTCTTATTTCCATATATATATATATATATATATATATATATTATTAGACAAATTTCATAAATTTGTAATCACTCTCTCTCCTAATAAAGATACAACTTCGTATTACAAAAGGAATGGATGAATTGTTGCTACTTGTTATTATAAGGGTTATTTTAATAAATCGATTTTTTATAATTAAATAAGGTCTTTTTAATTATCTTAAAGACAATGAATTGTTTTTATGACACTCGTATATTTTGTCTTATAACAATTACTATTTTATAATAAAGGTAGACCTCCTATAATAAAATCCTAGCTTCATCTCTAATTAATGAAGGCAAGTGTAAAAATATCGAAGGAACTTTGGCTAACGATACCAAGACGTGTAATGTAAGGTGCGATATCTCTCTATTAGTGACTGAGAGTTCAAGTCTCATTTTAGACAAAAGATGTAGGCTTAGGTAATGTAAGGTACATTCATTTTCCAATCTATTAATTAATTTTAGAGTTAATTATTCAAATGGTCCTTAAGCTTAGTCAAATCTGTCATTTTGATCCTTTAAGTTTAAAAATGGTACAGATGGTCCTTAGTGAAACATTTTTAACGTTTGACCGTTGGTTAACTCCGTTAAAACAAGGAAAAATAACAGTTTTACCCTTCTGTTTAATTTTATTCTTTTATTTTTAACTTTTATTTATTTAATACAATTATTTATTAATTTAATATATATATATATATATATATATATATATATATATATATATATATATATATATATTAATTTTTATTATGTATATATATATATATATATGTATATATATATATTAATATTATCTTCTCTCACACACCTCATTTATTTTAATTTTTATAGTTTTATTCATTTGAACACATACCACCACCCACACACATTCAACCACCTTCTGGTCAACCACCTCCTATCACAACCATCATATTTTACATACCAACCATCCCATATACACACAAAATTTCAAAAAAAAAAAAAAAACACACACACACACACACACATACATAAAATTCAGATTAAAGAACAAGAATAAGAAGAATTAGGGTTTTCTAATGTTTAAGAACACCACTACCACTAATCACTACGATTTTTTTGGAGGATTTCATATTTCTTGTGAAGAAAAATTCTAGGGTTTTCATACTAACCTTCGGTGTGTGTGTGTGTGTGGCGGAACACCACCATTCTTTTAGAGAAAAATTCGGGACTTAATGCCTTGTAAGATTTAGGTATAGGTCTAGGGTTTTCTCATGAGTTGGGTATAGATCTAGAGTTTTCACACATTGGGGGTACAAATCTAGGGTTTTGTATTTGTTTCTATTTTGCACAGAGGTATAGATGGTTAAAGGACCATTTAAGGGAGAGAGATAGCTGACAACAGTGTGTTTGTGGTGGTGTTGGTCTTGAAATAGAGAGAGAGAGAGACGACGGTGTCTTTATGGTGACGGTGGTGTTGGGATTGAGAGAGAGAGGTTTGGTTGTTTGTTGCGGCGGCGGAGGCTTTTGGTTTGTTTGTGGCGGCGGCGGAGGCGAAGTGCAGTGGTGGTGTGGCGGTGGCGGAGGCGAAGTGTAGTGATTGGTGGGGTGTTTGTGGTGGCGTTGGTCTTGGGATTGAGAGAGATAGAGAGGCGTTTGGTTTGTTTATGGCAGCGGCGGAGGCAAAGTAAAGTGGTGGTGTGGTGGTGGCCGGGTCGAAGTGCGGTGGGTGGTGGTGGTCGGTGGGTGTAGGTAAGTGACCGAGAAAGTGAGAGTGAGAGAGAAGAGAGAGGGGGAGAGTGTTAGATGGAGAGATGGAGAGAGAGAGTGTGGTGTATTTTAGAGGAATATATATTCTTTTTTATATTTTAATTACTACTTTAATTAATAAAAGCTGTAAAAAGACCAAATTACCCCTTATTTAACGGAGTTGACTAACAGTCAACGTAGAAAGGACCAAATTGACTACTACAAATTGGCCAAAATGGCAGTTTTAACTAAGTTTAGGCACCATTTAGACAATTAACTCTCATTTTTATAAGTTAACTAGATTACAAGCTTATGTGATACACTGGTTAGTAATAGGTATAAACATATCAATATCACATATTAGTAAAAAGATATTACAGAATAGTAAAAGATGTAGAGAATTTAAAATATGTCGACAAATAAAGTCAATACCTAGACTCGCGGTGGAAATATCAATGCGAGAGGGAGGGTAGACGTGATTGCAAAATTTTGTACCATAATAAGAAAAGACGTGATTGTATTTTTTGTACAAATCATTGATCATCATTGTAACAATTGGGAACAATAACTTCAAGTCTTTATTGGTTAAAATTAAAAAGAATTTAAAGTTTTATAAAATATTTTAAAATGATAACACTAAAATAATTTTTACATATGATACTTTGAAATGCTATAAAATGTAAATATAATATTTATAAATCAGGGTGACAAGCAGAATATTATTATTCCAAACATCCAAAGGCCGGCATAATCACTATGAAGGAGTAACACACGAGCCACTACACACTGCACCACAAGTCTTCTTAAACACTTTATTTTGGATGTTTTGTGTAATTACTTCAAAATTTTGAAACTTTGAATATATTTGCCAAGTTTGTAATATCGTAGTAGTTTGGATGTTTTGATTTTTGCAATATGATATTTTAGGTTTTACAGTATTTGGATGTTTTGGTTTTAAAATACTGGTAAAAACGGATAAATTACATTTATCCAAATTATATTTTTTTAAAAATCTATTTTCCGACGGATTTGCAACGGATCCGTTGGAAATCCGTCTATAATTTCAGTCTGAAACCGGTCTAAAAAACCTGTCTGGAATCCGTCTAAAATCTAGTCAGTCTGAGATCCGTAGGAAAATGTCCGTCTGAGATCCGTTGGAAATACAACCATCTTAGATCCATCGGAAAATATCCGTCTGAAATCCGTCGAAATTAGCCCGTCGGAAATCAGTCGGAAAACGGCCCGTCGTAAATCTGTCTCAAGTTGTCTCAAATTATCCGTTTGAGATCCGTCGGAACTTTCCGTCTGAAATCCGTCGGAAAACGGGACCGTCGGAAATCCGTCTCAAATATCTGTCTAAAATTTGTCGGAAACCGTTTACCGAGGCCCCCTTTTTCTAGAGCCTTATTCCGTCGGATATCCGTATGAAACCCCGTTTCCGACGGATTTTGTCGTCGGAAATTGCCCCATTTTTTGTAGTTTGCAAAGTGCGTGTAGCCTAACGGCATTAAGGTGTTAAAAGGTTTTTCTATTGGCATTTAGTCATGGATTCAAGTCCAACCATAAATAAAATAATTTAAATTTAAAAGTAAATTAAAGTGTAAGTTTGTTGTGTTTGAAAAAAAAAACTACGACCCGCTCTAGTCGGAGTTTTTTACTAATTGGGTGTTGTTTGAAAACATATTTACCAAATAGGTGTACTTTCAAACATAATTACTATTTAGGTGTACTTCTTAGTTTTTCTTTTTTTACAATTTTTTTAATTGTTTTCTTAGTGCTGCCTATTTTAATAATTGCTTCTTTTATGTTTTTTAACTATTTTTTAGTGCTTCTTTTAACTGTTTTTTGCTTTTTTTATCTGTTTTTTTAGCTGTTTTTAAAGTGTTTTTTTTGTTGTTTTTTTACTTTTTTTGTTGTTTTTATCTGTTTTTTTACTGTTTTATTAGCTGTTTTTTACTGTTTTATTAGCTGTTTTTTAAGTGTTTTTTACTGTTTTTTTTTTACTTTTTGTTGTTTTTTATCTGTTTTTTTTTACTTTTTTATTAGCTATTTTTAAAGTTTTTTTTGCTGTTTTTTTTTTGCTGTTTTTAACTGTTTTTATTATATTTTATATCTCAATCGAAGCAATTGTTTAATGTTTATTTTTATCACAATCATAACACTTGTTTAAAAAATACTAATAATTATAAAATAAAACCAACATCATCAATGTTTTTAGGTATCAAACCAACAATGGTTTCTTACAAAGTCGAATAAATTTTTATGAATTTATCGTTAATTTGTAGGCAAAGTTGTCACAAACAAAAGGGGTACCCATCTAAGCCACAATATATAAAGATAAATTTATAAAAAATTCTTCGATTATTTAGTATGACTATATCACTCATTTCTTTGTTTTTTTTCTGTCTTTGTCAATAAAGATTGGTTATTGGCTCGGGATATTCGGAAGATATTTGAGAATGCTTTTTTGTCTTTTCCATTTTACAAGAAGCCATTGTTGGTTTAGTATTTAAAAAATATTATACTTGTGATATGTTGATTTTAATTTATGATTATTAGTATTATTTAAATAAGTGTTATGCTTATGGTAAAAAAACATTAAACAAGTGCTTTAATTGTGATATAAGATATAATAAAAAAAGTTAAAAACAACAAAAAAACAGTGAAGAAGCAGTAAAAAACACTTAAAACAGCTAATAAAACAGTAAAAAACAATAAGAAAAAAGTTTAAAAGAAGCAGTAAAAAAAAGTAAAGAAGCAAATAAAAAATAGTTAAAAAGGCTACACTACAAAAAACTATAAAAAAAGAGGAAAAACAAAAAAATACACCTAAATAGTAATTATGTTTAAAACTACACCTATTTGGTAAATATGTTTTCAAACACCACCCATTTGATAAAAAACTCCTCGACCCGATATCGTCTCTTCGTCTTCCCTTCACAATTGATTCAGATATGACACTGCCTATGACCTTCTAGTAGCTATTGCAATCATTGCTTCCGGATATATATTAATTAAGTTTTGATTTGGGGTCCTTTTCAAATTTTTTGATGTTACATAACTTGCATGCATTCACTAAATTTAATAATATTTTTGTATTTTATAGAAAAATATTCTCTCACAAAAGTCATATGTATCCGTGAGCATCATAGAAATAAAGTATTATTCCGATTCTAAAAAAGCATATCATCATATATCATATTTAGTATATATATTCTATATATATCTTCACTTTCACAAAACGTCATTCATAACATCATTATTCCTACTATATAATGTAATTAATTACAAATTTGGTTTATGTTAATTATAAAATAAATTCAGCTTAATGAGGACCTAACTTGCATGTTTTGAGACCCATAAATCAAACCCGTAATTTCTTGCGAAGCAGAACTTTATATAATATGTTGTTTAAGTCCTCACTATATATAATTGGTATCAAGGTTCTAAATAACATGAGACTTTGCGTGGTAGTAGGGTCAAGCCTCAAGTCTTAATTAGAAGCCACTACGAGGCCATGGCGTCTTATAAGGCAAGACCTAAGGCGGCAATAAAAATATATTTTCTCTTTTATTGTAATTATTTAATGATAATATATTTTCCAAAAAGAGACATCTTTCTCTAATTGCTAACACTCATTCCTGAATGCCACAACTTTGTATTCTTGAAACCAGACATATTATCGTGCACAAAACATCCTCACTGCCTCAATGTTAGTATTGAGAATTAATGATAATAATGCATACGGTTTCGAATAGAAAAGCAAACTTACTGTTGAAATTCAATGTTTATCGATGGTATTTGATTAGCTATGGTTCCAAACGCAGTATCAGAAAGGACCATCGTTGTGCCACCCCTCGTAGGCCTTGACACCGACGTTTCTGCCCGATCAACAATTCGAACTTGAATTGTCTGACCAGTAATGCATATTCGAGGTATGGATGCACTTATACACCTCACCAAGTACTGCCTCCCACAAGCAGCACCGTTATCCCATATGCCTTCACCAGCTGCAGCAAATAAATTACTTGATGGAAATTGAGAAGCATCATTCCCATAACATGCCGACGCTGCGCGCAAAATTATCAAATATAATGATCATTTCTGTTATCATAAAAAAGGGGTCTAAAGTTTGAGAGTTCGTAGAACCGAATATGAACGTACGTGTGTAGGGAGGGTTGTACAAGCTAGCCGTGCCGACTTCACAATATACGAACTCGAAAAGCATTGAGAATAGAAAAAGAGAAAGCCATAGAACGGGGCTTTGAAGCTTCAAGAAGAACATCATTAAATATTATAAGGTACGAAGTTGTAATGAAAGTATAAGGTTGGAGGTTGTGTATATATATTGAACTTATACTTTGATTTTGACTTTTTCCGTGATGATGATTAATTTGGATTTTTTTTTCTCAATACAATTTCAAATTTGAATAAATTTGATGAGGTGATATATGAACATATATAGGGGTGTTTTATAAATATTCTAATATATATACAAGAATAATTAGAAAAAAAATTATTAGATATTCTGGATCTTTCATTTAATAAAAAATTTAATTTTAACTTTGATTATATAATTTTGAGTTTGACTTCTTAGAATCAATATATTGTAACTAATCAATATAAGATAAATAAAATATCCGAAAATTTATCCAAATTCAATTCTAATATAAGATAAGATATAATGAGATACAAGATAAATAAATTATTACTAAAAAACAAAAAAAGAATAATTAAATTATATTCAAAATCAATATACGGGCAGGATTTATTTTATATTTTAAAATATGTATCTCGTGGAGTATATAACTAATATTTAATAAAATTATATTTTAACCTCTAATTTAAATTAAAAATTCAATCTAATTATAACTTTTAAAAGTCAATGTTATTTGATTTAAATCATAATTATTATAAATAATTTTATAAATGTCCTTATTAAACCTTAAAATATCGTATTTTATTGTCTGAGAGAATTACAAAAATGGTTCCTGTGGTTGTCAAGGAATTTCACTTTTGGTCCTTTAACTTTCAAAATTACAAAAACAGTCACTGTGGTTGATGATTTGTTTCAGTTTTGGTTCTTTAGTCAAACGGACGTTAAAATTGACTCTTAAAACACCCCATGTGCTTTGCACATGAGGGTATTTTAGTCATTTTATGTGTTATACATGTTACCAAACACAAATTTGACATCCCTGTTATGATTCTTCAAGGTTTTGCAGACTCAATTTGGTATCCCTGTTATGATTCTTTGATTATAGCAATTTACAACAGAAATGGGAACAAAACCAGTAACCACTGAAGAATAAAACCAACAGAAATGGAAACAAAACCAACAGATATGTAGATGAAGATGAAGCAACGAATATACTATGAACATACCATTAACCATTAAAGAACAAAAACCCCATATTTACACAAAATCAAATCCGAATCCATTACAGATTTTTAGAGCTCGAATCATCAAGAACTTGCAAGCGATCTGTTCAAATCCTAATTTTAGAACAAGAACCTAACTCTCAAACAAGAACAAAAACCCTAAATCTCGAACAAGAACAAAAACCCTAATTTAAACCCAGAAAATTAAAAGTGATCTGCTCAAATCTACAAGCGATGGTGGCACAAGAGAATTTTGAACAAACCCTAACAAGAAAATTGTAAACAAACCGTGACCAAATACAAACGAAAAAATTTGGCATGCTTGCAGATCTAGAAGACAAATATGAAGAATTTGCAGATCTGGAACAAGAAGAGTATGAACAAACTCTCGATGGTGGCTCTTAGTGGTGGGACGGCGATCGAAGCATTGCAGATCTGGAAAGAAAGGGGGACGGCGATTGACTTCAGTGGTGGTGGTGGCGGCGATCATGAAAAGAGAAGTTGATGGTGGTTCGTACGATGGTGGTTCGATCTCTAGGCGGATGGCGGCGATGGACGTGATGAAGGTGATGGTGCTTCTGAGCTACAGAACCCATGGAGGCGGTGGCCATATTGATGGAAGCGATGGTGGCTGTGGCGTTGGCGGTGTTGAAAGCAACCACCCCGGTGTGGTGGCGGTGGTAGAAAGGCTGCCGGTGGGGTGGGGGTGATTCTGCAAAACTTGAATGTGTTATATGAGAGAGATGGAGTAGAGAGAGAGAGAGTAATATCATGATTTAGGGTTTAGTGTTTGGTAATATGTATAACACACAAAATGACTGAAATACCTTCATGTGCAAATCACATGGGGTGTTTTAACAGTCAATTTTAACGTCCGTTTGACTAAAGGACCAAAACTCATGAAACAAATCAGCAACCACAGTGACTGTTTTTGTAATTTTGAAAGTTAAAGGACTAAAAGTGAAATTCCTTGACAACCACATGGACCATTTTTGTAATTCTCTCTTATTGTCCTAATTTCTATATATCATATTTACTTTTTTTTGAACACCAAAATTATTTTTCATTCCTCATCACAAGATCATGGAAGATTGTCCACGAGTACACAGATGACTCCTAATTCACAACCATACAAAACTACACAACAATTAAAAAATAGGATATGAAATAATACTCAACTCCAACCTTTTCCCATTTCATTACGGTTCTATGCAAATGAGACACTTGTACACTCCTCCAATACACAGCAACGAAGCAATCAGCGAAGCAGCCCCCACACAGGAACCAACAACATTGTTACATCAGCAAACAATGGCTGATTCATTGCCCAACACCTCACACGCGGTACACAGTACCGAAGTAAAACACAGCAACACCAGTAGATTACAGCAGCAGGAGCACATCCATAAACCCGAAGCTAAATACATTTTCGCAACATACTTCTCCTTGCAGTGACACTGTATAAACAAAGCCCAGGCAGCAGTAGCTAACATAACGGGATAAACATCAACCTAACCAACCATCAGCTCTCGGTTATATACTCTCATTGTAAAAGGTCCATCAGTAAGTATCATACCAAAACAGGACATTAGCACCAGATAACCTAAACGTAAATGTGTACTACATCCAGCGATACACTTAGAATCATCTTCAAAGCACCATCAGCACAGCAGCAGCAAGCACAACAGCAAACGACACAACGGACACTCAACAGTGCAATAATTACGCAACAAGAAATTTCAAAACTATCGGAACATCGCTACACATCACTACATAACAGCACAAAGATACCCAACCCAACCTGCATAGCAGCTCCAGAAACAATGATAAGCTATCGACACACACTACACAAACACTAAAGACAGCGTACGATAACCAAAACAAACCGGCGCGTATACGAGCAAACCAACCAGACAAATGCACACAACCGACAACAGACACTGAAAACACAAGGCTTAAACAGCCAAGCCTTATTCATAGTGACCACACACACACCCAACCCTCACCCACCACAGCTGACTAACCAAACCTATTCTAACTACACAGTGACCACACACTCAACAAACAAAGCCCACACACACACTCAACCCTGACGAGCACCACTCAGCGAGACAAAGCCATGACTGACACTCACCAAGACACTACCAACCAAACAGATAAGATCAGCATCTAACTAACATTTACAACATAGAATGCTATCGGAACAACATTGATACCTTGACCTGGTATACACTTGATCGAACCATTATTATTAGAACCTTAACCCCACATCCCCTCACCTTGCGATGCTTATTAGATCTCACACACACACACACACACACACACACACACACACACACACACATATATATATATATATATATATATATATATATATATATATATATATATATATATATATAGGTACAATAAGCATCAAACTGGAAAAGAACTCTGAATCACAAAGGGTTTCCTAACCTCTCAACAAGTTAAAATAGCTCACCCCCTCTCACACACATCAGTCAATAATATAGCCTATCCACCCCATCACAATTCACCTTGCCACATAATCTAAGATCAAGAAAAAACTCTGAGGCTCGAATGGGAAAATTAGGGTAGGTATGACTCCATTTTACTCCCCCCCATACCTCCAATCCTCCACACCAGATGCATCCTTCCCCCTCCCATACACAACCCTCCTCCATCCACCGCTTGAGAGAGCATTCATACTCATATTACCACACCACCATTCATTACTAATTTTGCACCTTGCTTCCGTTTGTGTAATACAATTAACAAAAGCAAAACTAGATGAGTGTATTTGAGAATATTTCATTACGGAGATACCACAACATCTAGGAAAAGACTCTGGGGCACGAAAGGTTCACACATAACCTCACATGGATCGATTAAAATTCCCCCCTCTATTTAGGTATCGTACTTTCACACACATACAGACAAATTAACTCAGAGGCACGAAAGTTTAAAAATCAAGGTATATATTATGCACTGGACCTCCACAACCACTTCCATGACTCCCACAAAGTAACTCTCTATCTGACCCATGCTTTATACCCCACCCTACCCACCCCCAACCCCGCCCCCCATGTCAAACACATCCTGAAAGGATTGTGTGCTGGGATAGTGTACACGTGTCATCACATCCATGGACACTATGAGTCACTAAAGGGTCACACAGCTGCACACCCAAATAATGAACCAATGATAAATCAATGTGTATGAAATGGATAATTAACAGTTGATTAATTATCAGGAAAGAAGGTATTAATAAATAGATATTTATTAACAGAAAGAAAGAATATTAAATATTAGATAAATATTTAATAAATAAAGTTTAGTTGGAAAATTATTAATTAACAGTTGTTTAATTAATAATAACTGAACTTGGAGGGCTTGTTTTGTAATAGGATTAAAGTTATAGGTTATGGACCGGGTTTTAAGGTCTAAGGGCCTAGGCCCAGAAGAAAATCTATATAAGAAGGTTTAAACCTACGTTTAAACCTAATCAATCATTTTTAAGGTTATCTAATCCTAAACAAAAGAACACAAGTCCATCTCTCTCTCTCTCTCCTCACCTTCGGCCGAACCCACCACAACCGTAGGTGGTACTCGGTGGTCACCGGCGGCACACCGGTGGACGGAAGCAGCAGCGCACGACGGCCCTGCGGCGGCGCCCTGCGGTTAGCGGTGATAACCTCATAGCCGGCTACCCCCTTTGCGGCGGTCTTGACGGCGGCGGCGGTTTGGGACAAAAACCAGCTGGTTTTTGTCGGGCATTAATTATACACCTGAATTGTTCAGTTTTTGGCGGTCTAGCAGCCAGTTCAAGGGTGCAGTAGCTGTGTATCCCCCTTCAGCAGTTTCAGGGAATAACTTTTATCTGTTTAGATAAACTTATTTAAAACCTGTGAATATTACATATTGTATTTATCTAGTATATGATTTATGAAATTGTTTCCCCACCTAATCTAGTTGTGATTCTGGGAATGGGATTTACAAGTTAATATTTTATTCCGCTGTGCATGTTTGTACCCTGTAAATCCCTACAGTGGTATTAGAGCTTGCTTCGAGGCTCGATGGGGAACAAGTTAATCATATATATTTGCATATATGTTTTTGCGAAAATTAGTATGTGGTTAGGATCAAGTTTCTGATTTTTTACATGATTAATTTTCCAGTTCTGCTGATTGTATATATATATATTGTTTATATATTGTCTGAAACTTTTGGATCTGGTTTAAGGATAAAGTTATGATCTTTTCACCATTAAGGTTACCAGTTTTTGCTATTTATATATTGCTTATATATCAACTGCGTGAAACTTTAATTTTTGGTCAAAGGTCAAAGTTTATGACTTTTAACCAATTAAAGTTTCTGTGTTGATTACAATTCTCCACACCCAATATGTGGGGAGAGCACAAATAAATAAAAGAGAAATTTACAAAATAAACCCTATACTAATACAAAAATACAAAACATAAATTTATTGTCTAATATCCCCCCTCGAGCGAAAGGGTGGCGGACCAATACGAAGCATAGAATGAAAAAATTCGAATTGATGACGTGGAAGACTCTTCGTAAAGATGTCGACAACTTGAAGCTTGGTTGGGACGAACTTGGTGTGTAATTTATTGGAAGCAACAAGTTCGCGAATGAAATGTTAATCAAGATCAATATGTTTGGCCCGCTTGTGAGAAACGGGATTTTGTGTCAAGAAAAGAGCACTTTTGTTGTCGCAAAGCAACATAGGGCGAGATGGGGGCAAAGCATGCAATTCACGCAACAAGTGAGTGATCCATATAATTTCGGCTGCCGTATTTGCGATAGCACGATACTCGGACTCACAACTCGATCGAGAAGCCGTAGGTTGTTTCTTTGCACTCCAGGAGACTAAGTTTCCACCAAGGAAAATAAAGTACCCATAAGTGGAACGACGTGTCTCAAGACACCGGGCGCAATCCACATCAGAGTAACCAAAAATTGCAGTAGATTTTGGCCGGGAAAAAGAAAGTCCAAATGATAACGTTCCCTTGACATAACGGAGAATGCATTTGACGTGTTGAAAATGAGCATGCGTAGGAGCGTGCAAGAATTGAGTAACTTGATTTACAACATAGGAAATGTCGGGACAGGTGATCATCAAGTATTGAAGAGCACCCACAAGAGAACGATAATGTGTGGGATCATGAAAAGGTTCGCCCGTAGTTACAAAGGACGAAGATGAGGCTAGAGGAGTAGCAACACTTTTGGAGTCAAGAAGATGCGCCCGTTCCAAGATCTCGTGGGCGTATTTCGATTGACTAAGGAACAAACCATTGTTGGTGTATGTGACTTCAAGCCCGAGAAAGTAGTTTAAATCACCGAGATCTTTAAGAGCAAACTCGGATCATAATTTGGAAATAAACGAGCGGACCACAGAGGCATGGGTACCAGTGATAATAATGTCTTCAACATAGACGAGAAGATATATCAAGGTGGAGTTGCATGAAAACACAAAGAGGGACGGATCGGCGCGACTACACGCGAAACCATTAAGAATAAGAAAAGTACTCAACCCATGAAACCACGCTCGTGGTGCTTGCTTTAAGCCGTGCAAGGCTTTGTTGAGACGATAGACGTGATAGGGAAAACGTTCATCGCGAAAGCCGGAGGTTGTTCCATAAAAACTAATTCCTCGAGATTTCCGTGATGAAAGGCATTGCTAACATCAAGTTGATGAAGCTTCCAACCATTAACCACAGCTAAAGAGAGAACAATACGAATAGTAGTGGCTTTAACAACCGGGCTGAAAGTGTGAGAAAAATCAAGACCCGGGATTTGACTATAACCTTGAGCCACAAGACGAGCTTTATGACGATCAATGGTCCCGTCAGCATGATATTTCGTATGGTAAACCCATTTACAACCAACGACATTATGATTAGACGGTCGTGGAACCAAAGCCCATGTATTATTTAAATGAAGAGCCTCGAGTTCTTTATGCATGGCGGACATCCAAACATCTTGTTTAGAAGCGGTTTTGAAAGTCTTTGGATATGTGTTGGTAAAAAGAGCCGAGAAAAGCGCATGAGTAGTTGTATGAGCTAAGTCAGACCGATGTTTTGGCATAAAAATTCCATCTTTTGAACGAGTACGCATCGTGTGAGTGGACTAGATAGGAGGAAAAGGTGGCGGTGGAGGAACAGAAGCTGATGTAGGTGCTACAGGAGGCGGGTTCGGTGGAGGTATGGGAGCCTGTTGGGCCGGAAGTGGAGCGGAAGTTTGGGCTGTGTCCGGAAGGGGCTGAGAATCATCGTTGTCGTGGTTAGTAGGTTGTAAGGTAGGTTCAGTAGTCGGAGGCAGAGGAGCCTTGGAAGAGTCAGGATCGCACAACCCATAGGGGGCAGCAGGAGAAGGAGGGGAAGAGGAAGGGGAGGTGACACGTGGTAGTGAAAAAGTAGAGATAGTAGGTGGATCATCAAGAAACGAGGTATATAATAGACTTTTTAGTGGAGTAGTAGGAGATGAACTCAAAAATGGAAAACAATGCTCAGCAATTTTGGCATGGCGAATGATATAAATGCGAGAGGTATGGGCTCAAGATAGACATATCCTTTATATTGGGAGCTATACCCAATAAAAATACAAGGCAAGCTACAAGGTGATAACTTGTGCTTGCTATAATCTCGTAAATAAGGAAACTCCCGACACCCAAAGGGTCGAAAATTTTCATAAGCGGGAACCCCATCAAATAGAACTTCAAATGGAGATTGATTGTGCAACACCTTTGAGGGTAACCGATTAATAACATATACGGCAGAGCTAAAAGCATGTGTCCAGTATTTGGTTGGAATATGTCCGTTAAAAAGCATGGAAAGACCCGTTTCGACAATATGCCGATGTTAGGGAGGAGAGGGAAACGATTAGGTCAAGGATCGATTGAAGTATCTGATACCATGAGTTAATTACAATTCTCCACACCCAATACGTGGGGAGAGCACAAATAAATAAAAGAGAAACTTACAAAATAAACCCTATACTAATACAAAAATACAAAACATAAATTTATTGTCTAATAGTTTCTAGATTATCTGTTTTATATATTTATACATTTATATTTATGAGAAACTTTGGTTTATGGTAAAAAGTCAAAGTTTTGACTTTTAACCGGATAAAGTTTCTAGTTTACATACTTTGTATATATATTTGTATAAATTGAGTGTGAAACTTGGGGTAATTTAAAAGTTCAAAGCTCTTAAATTTTTTTAATCAAGTTTCCAGTTTATATTATTATTAATTTAATATTGTTTGACGTTTAACCAGTGTGGTATTTTTTTTGTTTTATCCAGTTTGTGATATTTAACAAAAAAGCCCAAGTTTAGGCCCAGTTTGAGGTCAAGGTTAAATGTTGGGGATCAACAGAAAACCAGTTTGCGTTTTGGTGTTAGAGATTCAAGTTTGAATCCGCCCGGAATTATATATGTTGGTTTATAATGCGTGTATTATTGTTATTAATTAATTGTACGTGGTTGATTATTTATTTTAAGCCAAACGCCTTAAACCTAGTGGATCAAGTTTGTGGTTGTTTATTGTTTTGTGGATTGGTTTACATTTATTATTTATCTTGTGTGGGGAGGCCTGCGTGCCATTTACAACCCCTATTCAATTTTGTAAACGTAATGCGTTCCTTTGAACTATTATGTAATAGGACATTATTTTTTATCAAATTTGTAATAGGTTAGTTTGATATCTAGAAATGTAATATTTGAGCCAATCAAGACAAGGATCAAGACGAAGGAGAGAGGATGCCACGGATGCTGGAGCCATTGGGAGCATCATCATCAGATTCATGCCTTGTGTGTTATTTATGATCCACTTTAGGATTTGACCACAGGGGTGCTTAATTTAATTAAGTACCAGTGATGGTCAAAGGCGTTATGTGTGTTGGCTTATTACTGTTATTATTAATTGCGTGGTTGTGATTTAATTATATAGTGCACGCACGTCATTGAAAACCATATACATATATAATGGACATTTTTAAGATGAAAAGTTTTTCACTTAAAAAGGTTATATGTTTTACAAGTTTTGTAAAATGGTTAAAATTGTCAAAAATATTTTTGAAACAAGTTAACCTTTTCAAAATCTTAAACCAGTAGTGCTACCCATCTAATGGTACACCTTTCCTGCTCCCAGTACTTCGGTGTGTTGTCGTGCCCAAACCGTGCACACTGGGGTTCAAACTGATGTGGGGAGGGGGTGAAAGACTTTGCGATTCCCTGATGTGATGGGCCAGAGTTCACCCCGTTTTAGATGGCGAGGTCTATTTTGGTGATTCCATGATGTGAAGGGCCCAAAGTGCGTTTAGGAGGACTAAATATGTACGAATTATTGTTTCATTCGATGTCCCAAGGATATAGGAGTAGTGTTTTGGATTAAACACGATCGGTATGGTTTATACCCACCAGAAATAGCACGGGGTCGGTGTTGTCATGCCTAAACCATGCACCGGCACCTGTGAAATATGGATCCTATTCTAAAATATATTTATTTAAAGGGTTATAAATTATTTTAGAGGAATTAAATTACTGAAATGTTTATTTCTTGCTTTTTTCTGTAGATGTCAATATTATCTGTTATATCATTTTATACACCCGATGAGTCTCTTAGCCTCATCATGAGCAAGTGGAAGCTTTCAGGTCCAACCTTTATGGTTTGGAAGTTGCACTTTAGGAATATCCTAAGGGCGCATGGAAGGCTGTACACAGTAGACAAACCTCCCCCAGCACGACCTGACTATTCTGCTCAGGATGGAAAGTATGATACATATTGTAAATATCTATCTGATGAATCTGACGTCATGTCAATTTTGATACTCTCCATAGAGTCTGAGTATTCGGATGAACTCAAGAATAAGTCGGTTTTTTAGGTCGTGCAGTGCTTGGAGGAGCATTTCAAGGATAGTGAGTGCTATGGACGCTTTCTACTCATGAAGGATATTCTTTCACAGGGGATGAAAGAATACCAGTTATTGAGCGATCAACTCATTAACATGAGAAGGCTGTTTGATTGCTTAATGAATCTGGGATCACAAGTCACTGAGCGTGAACTTGTGATGCTCTTGGTCGGTACCCTAACTGACCGCTATCAGGCAGAGGTAGTGGATAAGTTTGCTGAACCAGACACAATAGTTGTTGGTATGCACGAGTTCTTAATGTGCATAGATGACGAGGTGCACCCGGACCCCTTTGATGCAACAGTAGTTGAGTCAATGGAGGAAGACAACTGGATTGATGAGCTACTAGATGTTTGTTGCCCCGTTTGCGGTATCATGGATATTTGCGAGCACGCACTCGACATTGATCAGCTGGACGAGTCAGGTATCTTTATGAAAGATTGCTTAGTTACTTCATTTGAATCATGGGTACTCGATACCGGATGTGGTCATCACATTTGCAATCATTTGCAGGGATTCAAGAGAAGTAGGAAACTAAGGAAGGGGGACATGGACCTACGGGTAGGCGAAGGCTCCATCATTGGTGCTGAAGCTGTAGGAACCTATTGTCTCAGGCTGCATTCAGGATTAATCATAGAACTAGAGAATTGCTTTTACATTCCTAGACTGATTAAAAATGTAATCTCGTATGATTTATTAACAGACAGTGGATTTAGCTATCAGTCGGTAAGTAAAACAATTTTATGCTTTAAAGACGATTTATTCTATTTTAAAGCAAGTTCACAAAATGGTCTATATATGATAAATCTAGAAGATGACAAGGAAATCTATCATATAAGTAAGAGGTCAAAGGATACTTTGAACCAAACTTACCTTTGGCATTGTTGGCTCGGACACATAAATAAGAAACGCATAGAGGAACTTCATAGTGATGGAGTTCTAGGGTCATTTGATCTTGAAACATTTGACAATTGCGAATCTTGTTTGTCCGGCAAGATGACAAAGAAATCTTTCGACAGTTTGAATGAAAGGTCAAAAGAACTGCTAGGAATTATACACACAGATGTGTGTCGTCCTTTCAGTCAGGAAGCCAGAGGTGGATACCGATACTTCATTACCTTCACTGATGACTTCAGTAGGTATGGTTATGTGTATCTCATGAGACACAAGTTTTTTAAATTTTGATTTCTTCAAACCATTTCAGAGTGAAGTACAGAACCAGCTTGACAAGAAGATAAAGCTGCTTCGGTCTGACCGGGGCGGTGAATATCTTAGCCAGGAGTTTGACGATCATCTAAAGAAATGTGAGATTGTTTCACAACTCACACCTCCGTATGCGCCACAATGGAATGGTGTATCAGAAAGGAGGATAGGATCTTACTTTACATGGTTCGGTCTATGATGAGTTGAACTAGTTTACCAATGTCGTTCTGGGGTCATGCACTCGAAACGGCTGCTTATATGCTAAACCGAGTTCCAACTAAGTTTGTGGAAAAGGGAAAGACACCGTTCGAGTCATGGATGAGGAAAAAGCCCAAGCTGTCTTTCATAAAGATTTGGGGTTGTGAGGCATTCGTTAAACGACCTTTCTCGGATAAACTCAAACCCAAATCAGATAAGTGTATCTTCGTGGGTTATCCTAAGGAAATCTTAGGATACTATTTCTATAATCCCGATGAGAACAAAGTTTTTTGTCGCTCGGTCAGGGACAATTCTAGAGGATAAGTTTCTAAGTTAAGAAACTTCTGGAAAAGAAATAGATCTTCAAGAAATTGAAGAGAATGAAGGTATGCCTCCTCCACTAGTGGAACCCGTAAGTCAACAAAGAATTGTTGAATCCCAACCCGAGTCTGTGCTTGAGGAAGGAGTGGAAACACAAGACCTTCGCAGGTCCAGTAGGATTCAGACTGAGCCGGGTAGATATCTTTGATTTCTAATTGCTCAGGAAGAAGGGGATCTTTATGAGCCCACATCCTACTGAGATGCTATGTCGGGCAGTGAGTCTGACAAATGGCTGGATGCGATGAAGGCAGAGATGCAATCCTTGTATGACAACCAAGTTTGGGAGTTAGTAGACTTGCCACAACACAGTAGAGCTGTTGGGTGCAAGTGGGTCTTTAAGAAGAAGACCGACATGGAAGGAAATGTGCATACTTTTAAAGCTAGGCTTGTTGCAAAAGGTTATAATCAAACTACTGGTATTGATTATGATGAAACCTTTTCGCCAGTAGCCATGCTTAAGTCGATTAGGATTTTTATGGCCATATCTGCATACTTTAATTATGAGATATGACAAATGGATATGTACATGGCACAATCGGACGGTTTTGAGGATTCCAAGAATCCAGGTAAAGTATGCAAGTTGCTGAAATCCATTTATGGATTAAAGCAGGCATCTAGGAGCTAGAACTTGCACTTTGATGAGCGCATCAAAGAGTTTGGTTTTACCAAAAGCGAGTTTGAGTCCTACACAAAGTTCAGTGGGAGCACAACAATCTTCTTTGTCCTGTATGTGGATGACATACTGATCATAGGAAACGATGTACCAGCATTACAAGGAGTAAAGGTTAGATAAATGTTTCCAGATGAAGGACCTAAGAGAAGCCGCATACATACTTGATATTAAGATCTATAAAGATAGATCTAGGCGGCTGATCGGACTTAGTTAGAGTACATACATATATAAAGTTTTAAAACACTTTAAGATAGAAGATTCCAAGAAAGGATTCATCCCTATGAGATCTGGTATACCATTAAGCAAGACTCAATGCCCTACTTCTCCAGAGGAGGAGAAGATGATAAAATCGGTTCCTTATGCTTTGGCAGTAGGATCGATTATGTATGCCATGTTATGTATTAGGCCCGATGTTGCTTACTCCATAGGCCTTACGAGTATGTACCAGCAAAATTGTTGGTCCCTTGTAGGAGAGAGTAACAACAAGCAACAGGTGTGTAGAAGGGGGGTTGAATACACTTTCTGCGGAAATTGAACAAATCAAATAAAAGTGTTACACACAGTAAATCAAACCACAATCAATCGAATGCTTTTATTAAGAAGATGATTACAATGCTTTGAATAAGAAAATGATTACAATAACTATCAAGTAAGCAACTCTTGATATATAACCACCTAATATAAATCTCTCAATCTCTCAAACTTAGCTATCTATAATCAACTTATGATTATAGATACTGACGACTCTCTAAACAGGATTTCACACAGATTGACAACTTACCAATATCACAACTGATGTGATAGTTCGAACACACGAACACTTGGGCAATCTGTGAGTTTTTCTTGATCACATTGAACTGACAAACAGTAATCAAGATCCGTAACACATACGGTGAGGTGAGGTTTGGCTCTGCAACACTTAGTTGTTTTTTGTATCTAAGTCGTACCTCTAAACTTATCAGGAGATCAGTATTTATAATCCTGTTCTACGGTTCCTAACAAACTAAGACTCAACTTAATTCGCTAACTAACTCTCGGATAATCCGGAATCTTGAATCTTGAATCTTCTATCTTCAATCTTGATTCTGGAGTCTTCTTATCCGCGCTGTAGATATAGAGAGAGATAAAGATGAATGTAAAACATATTTAAATTATCTTTAAACTGACTTATTCACTCGGACTGAGTTACTCAACTTGAAACTCATCAAACTGAGTTCTTCGAGAACAAATCCAAATTCATACATGAACTAACACGTACATTGATAAACTCATCCTTAGAAGTCTAACTTAGTTGACTAAAACATATCTAGCAACTCTGTCGAGCTGACTCTGCTTTTGAGCTGAGTCACTCAGCTTGAAACACATCAAGCTGATTACTCGATATATACCTTATGTGACATACACAGATTATTAAACATATTAATAAACAAACTAAGGTATAATATAAACTGATCAACATATGCTCAGCTTATATTCAACTTATACTCAGTCTGAATCACTCTAAGTGTTCAGTCTTACTAAGCTTCATAATTCTGTTTAAGTTATATGTAGAACTCATCTTACAAACTTAACTTTGTCTCATCAAATTCAAACTGATGAGATCATTTTCCCAAAAAACTCCCCCTATTTGATGATGACAAAACCATCAAACAGTTCTTAAGTTAGTTTAACAGAATTATGTTTTAAATCTTAAACTTATAAAGATTTTATTATTTGAACTAATCAAATATTTATTGAACATATCAATATTAATTGAACTTATCAATTTAAATTGGAACACACCAATTTTTAGTTGAACACACCAACTAATTACATAAATGAATAAGAACTTATCATTTATTCATTAAGCTGAACTTATCAGACTTATAGCTAAGAACACATCATAATACAGTTGAACATATCAAACTTTATATTTGTATTAATAGAACTGATCATAATACAAAAGTTGTTGATCACTTAGATCATGCACACATAGTACTTACAAAAATATTAGAACTAATCTAATATTTACAAAAGTAGAACTAAACTATTTGATGAACTCAGGATGTTGAAGCTCCCAGATGATGATCTCTTTATTGATCTCATCTAACAGTCTTTCAGCTTCATCGTTTCCCTGAAGTTCCTTCTGTTGTACTCTAATGAGTTTATTCAGCTTATACTTTATTAACTGATTTGACTCCTCATTTTCCACAACAGTTTCTTATTCTCAAGGCATCCTCAGCTTTTAGATAGCAAATCTCATTTAGCTTAATAAAACTGGGATTACCTGCCTGATCCTTAAACATGAAGCCTTGAATAGGAGTGTTGATGCTTTGATTTTCTCTGAATTCTACTCCTACAGGCATGTCAAACAAATTTTCCCACTGCAGACCAGGAACTGGGACATACCTCAGTTCTTCAGCTCTAGCAATCAACTTGGGGACCTCAGACTGAATTTCCTGTTTGATTTGGCTCCGTTTGAACTTCTTGAGCAGCATCATTATTCTTTGCCATTCAATGTAACCCATCATGTAAACATATATCAGGTCCACTCGCACAGTTGATTTGTCACTTAGCTCAAAAGTGAGAATGATGGCTCCATTTGCTTTGCTCAATGTCAATCCTCTGATCTCTTTGTTGAAGCTCCTTCGAAAGTAACATTCTTGCAATTCTGCATCTGAGTAGGAAATAGGATCAGGTCTTGGACCAGTGTAAGTAGCTTCAGCTTGTGCCAAAGCTTTTCTTTCTTTTTCTTTTTCTTGGTCTTTTACTTCCTTCTCTTTTCTCTTTCTCAGCTCTTCAAGAGAAATGCCCAACTCATTGGCTTCCTCCTGTTCAAGCATTTCAATCATAAGCCTTGTGGCTTTATCCTCTTCTGTTTCTTCCTCAGTTTCAGAAACACTGTCAGCTTCAGATTCATATTCTATTACTTTTTGCTTTTTAGCTGCAGGTTCCTCTTTGTTCATTTCTGACTCCCCCTCAGTCTGAGTCTTCCTCTCTGCTCCTTTAGATAGAACTAGAAGAGCTTCAGCTTCAGCTCGAACTAGCTCAGCTTCAGTATCAGCTTGAACCTTCTCCCCCTTTTTGTCATCATCAATAGGGTTTGAAGTCCTTTGTTGTTGGAGTGCAGCAACTGCAGAGGCAATCCCTTTAACATCCTCTGTCAGCTTCGCAAGCCTTTGATAGATTTGACGTTTATGCTTCTTCTGCTTTAGGTGGAACAGACCAAATTGAGCATCAATGTAGTCCTTCAGCTGCTGGATGCCTGAGGAGGCAGTTTCATTTGGAGGAGAGTCTTTGGGTGCATCATCCAAGGGTTGGTGTGGTCCCTCAAATTCCTTTGCACCAGAGTTTGGACCTTGTGATTCATCCTGACTTGAAGATGAAACATTGACAGGTCGTGCACTAGAGTGTGAGAAATGAATAGAACGAATAGGGCTCGAGACGTGAAGTGTATGGGTTGGTGGTTGGCTTTTGGGTATAGAGGGTGGTAATTGACCCTGGGGATTGGTCATATGTTCAATGTAACCTGAATGTGTCTGTTCAGGCACTGAAGTAGGCTCTCCCATGGCACGAGTAAGTGTGGGCTTTGTAGACACCACACCTGGTTTAGGCTGTTGGGTTTTAAAGAGCCTTGAGGTTGACACCTTGAGAGTAGGCGTCTCCCCCTCAACTCCTGCCGTAGGGATTAATGTGATCTCAGCTCCAGTGATGCCTTTAGGAGTGGCACCACCTTTGACAGTTTTTCTTTGGAATGTATGGATATTCTCCCTAGCAGCAGTGGGCATACTAGGGGTGACTTCAGATTGGAATTGTAGATGGAATGAAGGTGGTGGAGATGGGTTAGACTGAGTTGGTTCCACTGCAGTCTTATCTCCAAAGGTAGATGGAGAAAAGTGAGAAGAAAGTGAGAGAGGAGAGGTCTTACCAGAAGCAGCTTTAGTATCTTCTGGTTCAGCCTGAGCAGAGTGCTCAACTTGAACTTCTGTGTCAGCCTGAGAAGCTCCCCCTTGATTTGATCCCTCAGCTTCACTCTCAGAAGAAGCTCCCTCAGCTACTAAGAGCATTGGACCACTTAGTCTCTCTTGCTCAGGGAAGATGTCATTATTGAACATCTTGGAGCTGAGTGATGAAACAGGAAATACATCCCATCCAGCTTCATGGAGATCTCCCAACTCAGCTTCAAGCACCAAGGACAAGTACCTTATGAATGGCACATGGAGGTCCCTGGTGGTCTTCAGTACTTGGACTTTGAGCTCGTTGAATATAAGCTGTGCATAGTAAATACGTCTGTCGAAGAACATATTGTATAACAACTGCATTTCAAACTCGTTGACTTGGTCCAAGCCTCCAACTTTAGTCCCCAGTGAATGTACCACTATTGACACCATGAAGCCCCAGCCAGTTGGGAAAGTGGCCTTCTTGATCACCCCTTCAGTTTGAGGGTAACCCATCAGAGGTAGAACTGACCTCGCTACTTGTCTAGTCACGGTGGACTCGAACACATCCTGAATAGGGAGTTGAAGAACTTCCCTTAGCCGTTGAACCGTGAGGACCACTGTTCTATCTCCATTACGAACAGTGCCTACGATCTCTCCTCTGTTCTGGTTGAAGGTGCATGTAAACCAGAACTCCAACAGATGTTAGGGAACAATGTTGAGTGATGTGCCACAGAAGGCGAATGCCAAGGGGCATTTACGGATATAATCAATCCAAATTTCATATCCTCTGCCTTGTTTCCTCTGAGGAATCGCAAGACAGGCCCGTTGATTGTTGATTTTAATCACTAGCAGTCCATTGTTCTTAAAAGTAGCACCTTTGACCATCCGCTCACCTAGAACAAGAGTGGTACTTTCCATCGTTGAATGTTTAGATTACACAGAGTAATCAATTTGTAACTCGCACTGAGCGATCGTCAATTGCGCACTGAGCGACTTAGGGTTTCGAATTCGATGGAACAGAAATTTGCACTTAGCAAAGAAAGTGAAAGGTATTTTAGTATGTGAGAAGTCTGGATTGAAAGCGTAACTTCTCTAATTCGACTATGATCGATATATATACCTTTCTGAGGAGAGATAAAAGTTACCGTTGGAATCCCTTTTTAATCCGTTACGTTGAAAAATTACGGCTTTATGTAACAGTTAGAGGGTAGAAACACATCATTCTCCAACGGATACAAGTGTAAAATAATAATATTAACAAATAATAAGATTATAAACACTTTGTAAATATATCAATACACAATTGATATACGATACGAATTGAAACTGATTCAAATTTGTATGGACAGAAAAATTAATAACACTTAGTAATTAATTCATAGATTGGACACACCAAGCTGAGTAAACATATTACTCAGTCTAAGTCAAGCGCTCAGCTTGATTCAAGCACTCAGCTTGAGATTGATACTAAGCTTGAGTAGAGCACACAGCTCAGGCTCAATGACACTTAGTCATTTATGTTTAAGACTGACTTAAACATGTAATTTTAGCTACACTAAGTAGGTAAAATATGTTTGGAACTTACCAAACGTGTGAACCAATCACACAGTGTGAGTTAAGCACATAGCTCAGACTCAAAGACACTTAGTCATTTTGTTCGAGACTAACTCAAACTAAAATTTCAACCACACTGAGTAGTTGAATTTTGTTTGGAACTGACCAAACGTGTGAACTCATTATTCAGTTTGACATATAGATCAGTTTATGAAAACTTATTTATAAACTGTGCACCCAGCTTAAGACACTTAGTCTCTGTCAAACTGAGAACTCAAATTTTAGACACTTAGCTAGGGGTTGAGTATACCCAATTTACTTAGCAGATACATAAACCTCTTTTCATCAAGGGGCTTAGTAAAGATATCTGCTAATTGGTCATCAGTGGAGATAAATTTAATGTCAACTTTACCTTTTTCCACGATGTCCCTTATGAAGTGATGTCTAATTTCAATATGCTTGGTTCGTGAGTGAAATACTATATTGTAAGTGATGGCTATTGCACTTTGGTTATCACAGAAGATAGGAGTTTTCTTTAAACTCATCCCAAAGTCCTGAAGCTGATGCTGCATCCACAAGATTTGAGCACAACAGCTCCCTGCTGCAACATACTCAGCTTCAGCAGTTGAAGTAGCCACTGAGTTCTGTTTCTTACTAGTCTAGCTTACTAATTTAACTCCAAGCAATTGACATCCTCCAGTGGTTGATTTTCTATCTCACTTGCACCCAACATAGTCAGCATAAAAAAAACCAACTAACTCAAATCCAGAATCCTTTGGATACCAAAGACCTAGATTTGGTGTACCTTTAAGGTACTTAAAGATCCTTTTCACAGCTAAAAGATGTGATTCTTTAGGATCTGCCTGATATCTTCCACAAACACATGTAGCAAACATGATATCAGGTCTACTAGATGTCAAATAGAGTAATGAACCTATCATTCCTCTATAGGTAGACTGACACACAGGCTTACCATCTGAGTCTTTACTCAGCTTGACAGCTGGTGTCATGGGTGCTCTCATGGTTGAACTTGAATCAAAACCATATTTCTTTATCAAATCCAAAACATATTTGCTTTGATTGATGAAAATCCATCAGGCTTTTGTTGAATTTGTAGGCCTAGGAAATATGTCATCTCACCCATCATACTCATCTTGTACTTTTGTGACATTATTTTGGAGAACCAATCACACAGAGACTCATTTGTAGAGCCAAAACTGATGTCATTAACATAGATTTGTACAAGAATTATCTGTCTTTTACTCTTTTTAATAAAGAGTGTCTTATCTATACTGCCTCTGGTGAATTTCATGGATATTAGATAAGTGGACAGTGTATCATACCAAGCTCTTGGAGCTTGTTTAAGACCATACAAAGCCTTGTAGCACTTTTCACATCCATTTGATAGACTTTGAAGTCTTTATATGCTGCATAAGCCAGGAACAACCTTATAGCTTCAATTCTAGCAACAGTGGCAAAGGTTTCATCATAATCAATTCCTTCTTCTTGCCTATACCCTTGTGCTACCAGCCTGGCTTTGTTCCGAACTATCACTCCATCCTTGTCCATTTTGTTTCTATAGACCCACTTAGTGCCTATAATTGTATGATCTTCAGGGGCAGGGACAAGGGTCCATACTTTATTCCTCTTAAACTCATTCAATTACTCTTGCATAGCATCAATCCAATCCTCATCTACTAAGGCTTCCTCAGTCTTCTTTGGTTCCATCTGAGACAGAAAACCAAAGTGAGCAGCATAGTTAGCTGTAGCCTTAGATCTGGCCATGACTTTCTCTTGGACATTTCCAATGATTTGATCTTGAGGATGATCTTTGAGGAATTTAAATGTGGTAGTTGGAGAGTCTGGTTCTGAATCTAAGTGATGTTGAGGACCTCAAGGTGAACTTATCTCCTCAGTCTCAACAGCAGCATTGTCAACAAACTGATTATCACTAAGATTCTCAGTCTGAGTGACTTCAGCTCCAAAAGGATTGACGAACTCATCATCTTTCTCAGCTTGAGAATCCTTTGAAGCTTGTGATGATTTCATTGATGAACACACATCATCATCACTATCATCTCCTATGACATACATAGGATTTGACATGTTGATTTCCCTTGGCCTTTCAAGCTCACTCAGACTAACGGAGTCAGCTTGACTTTTATCAGCTTGATCAATACTGTCCTCATCAAATGAAACATGATTTGATTCTTCAATGGCCTTTCTGTTGGGAAATTAACTAAGGCATTAAGACTGTTTAACATGCAAAGTTGAAATTGTTAGAAGAAGTGTTGAAGAAACAGTTGGAAACTGTTAGTTGAAAATATGAAAACAGTTGAGAACTGTTAGTGTAAACATCTACAACTGTTTGAAGACCTTGAAGCTGAAGACTGTTAGAAGAATCAAGAACTGTTGTATTCATTAAACAGTTTCTGTTGAGCTATATTTGGAAAAATCCTATCTTTGAAGATATCTCGAAATACTTTGAAGATCATCAAGATTATCTCAGAAGATAGAAGATTACCTAATTGTCAGCAAATCAAGGAAGATCAAGGAGTATATATATGCTAGATTAGAATTCATAATTAGAACTTACTCATTGATTATATTTTTGCATTCGTTCTTCAAATTGTAATTTTTTGCTCTCTGAATAGTGCTAAGTCTCTAAGTTTCTCGTTGAAACCTAAGAATAATTTGTGTTCTTCGTCTAACATAATAAGTTAGATTGGGGGTGAAGTTTGCTATTGTAATCGTTATCATTGATTAATAGAATTACTGTTTGATTGAATTGATTTGTGATCAAAATCTTCTTTAATCAATTAAGTGTGATTCCGCAACTTCTTAGTTGATTGTGATCATGGTTAAAGATTAACTTTTATTTTACTCTGATTTATTATTTAAAAGTTATTTCTTGTTATTTGATATAATCTATATCCGATCCTGACAAGTGGTATCAGAGCCTTATCATTAAGGTTCCTTTGATTACCGGTTGAAGGTTTTTGCATTACCTTGCTTTATTTTTCAAAACTGTTTTTTTTAAATCAATTTGTTTCAATGGATTCGGGAGGTTCTTCTGATAACAGTGGGTCAGGGTCTAACATTCGTGTTCCCATGCTCAAACCATCTGATTTTGAGATGTGGAAACTAAGATTTAAACAACATGTCCAACTAATGGACTATGCTGTTTGGCAAATCATTGAAACTGTTCCCACTAATCCCATTGAACTGGATGAGAATGGAAAACCAAAGAAGAAACCACCACCAAAGACAGATGCTGAAAAGAAGGATAGAATGATTGAGATGAAAGCCCTCAGTATCCTCCAGATTGCAATTCCCAATGAGTATCAACATCAATTCAAGAAATTTGATGATGCTCATGAACTTTGGAATGCTCTGGAGAAGAGGTTTGCTGGGAATGCTAGTTCTAAGAGAAACCAAAGAGATCTTAAACAAGCCTATGAGAACTTCACTAGTGGGAAGAATGAGAGTATCACCCAAATCTTTGATAGGTTTTACAAACTGGTGAGTCAACTGGAGAGTGCTAAGGTTAGGCTTGATTAAGATGAGATAAATAGAAAGTTTCTTAGGTCTCTAGGTGATGAATGGACTGTGTTTGCTGCACAATGGAGAACCAAGGATTCTCTTGAAGACATAGAGTTAGATGACCTCTATAATAGTTTGATAGTGTTTGAGGGAGAGATAGAGGGAAAAAGAAAAACTGTTATCCCTAGCCACAATGCTGCTCTCCTGTCTTCCTCAGGTATGGAATCAAACCATTCATTAACTAACTCTATTGATAGTTGTGCAGGTACTAGTTCTGCTGTTGGACTAGATATGAACACTCCAGATGCAGTTCTTGAAGCTTTTCTTGCCAGCCATGCACATTCAACCCTCACCAATGAGGATCTTGAACAAGTGCACCCTGATGATCTTGAGGAGATGGATCTCAAATGGCAGATGGCCATGCTTACTGTTAGAGCCAAGAGGTTCATTAAAAGGACTGGAAGGCAAAACATGAATTTCAGAGTTGATGGCAAGGCTGGATTTGACAAGTCAAAGGTGAGATGCTTCAAATGTCAATAACTTGGCCATTTTGCAAGAGAATGCAGATCTGGTGGACAAGTTCAGAATCAAGGTCAGAGGCTAACTTAGAAACATACCTCCTCAGCATTGGTATCACAAGAAGGCCATGGATTTGATTGGAGTGATCAAGCAGAGGAGGCTACAAACAACAAAGCTTTTATGGCATTGACTGACTCCTCCATCAAGATGGATTCCCCAGAATCTGAGGACATACATGTATCTTCTAAACTATGTCCTGGTGAATGTAGAGCTATTGTTAAGAGGTTTAGAGAGCACAATAAGAAAGTATGTGCTGCTCTAAGTAAAATGGAGGAGAGAAGGTATGAGTATACTGCTGTGATAGAAGATCTTGAAAAGAAAATTAAAGACTATCAGGCTAATGAACTGCAAATGGACTATGATAGAAAATATCATAAGTGGGAGAAAGAGCAGTTTCAAGATGAGATTGATAGTCTGAAAAAGAAATTGGTTGAAAAAGAAAGCAAGGTGGATGAACTCACAAAGAAATTGGAGGGTGTGGACATTGATCTTGGAATGTTCAAGGCTGCAAACCTTAAGCTTGAGACTCTGCTACAATCTCAAGTGAGAGACAAGATGAAAATTGGACTTGGATATAAGGAAACCCCACCTCCATACAATCACACATACATAACACCCTTGTCTGAGGCAGCTGATAGATATGTCGATGAACCTTTGGCAGATGAATTAAAGTCAGCTGATCCAAAGTTTGAGAGTTATGAAGATGAAGTTCTGTCAGTAGTAAGTGTTGAAGATATTGAGATAGTTGTGAAGAAAGATGAAGTGATTCCATATGAAAATCACATCTATTGTGAACCCATTTCCACAAAACCATCTTTTAAGCCTGTGGTGTTTGTAAAAGCATCCACAGAATCCCTCATCACTGAGCCAACACCTTCAAAAGCTATCCAATCCATAGAAAGTTCCACAACTGTTGCCTATAGTCCCCATTTTTACACTAGCAGTTCCAACAAGAACCCAAACAGTTCTAAGCTAAAAAGCCCAACTGTTAGTACAAAAGCCAAAGGAAAGGAGAAAGTTGGTAAGGTTGTGTATGCAAAGAAGAAGATGGAAGCTTCAAAATCTCAAGCTAAACCCAAGCCTAAGAAAAGGCATACTGAAATGCCTGCATGCACATGCCAAAAACATGGTGTCCAAAAGTTTCCTCAATCTGCAGCTGTTAGAGGAAATCAAAGAAATCGAAACCAATTCTGGTCACAAAGAACTGGTTTACCTATTGTGAAAACCAAAAAGTGCTACATTTGTGTGAGATCTAATCATTTAGTTCAAGATTGTTACTATAACCCACAGACCAATGGCACTCAAAACAAAAGTCCCAAAAGACAAAATAACAGTTCTAAAACTGTTAAGTCAAAGCAGATCAACAGTTCTAAGACTGCTAAGCCAAAAATGGCAAACAGTTCTACAACTGTTACATCCAAACCAACTAACAGTTCCAAAACTGTTTTAACAAAACCAAAAACTGCTGGTTTGGCTTGGATGAAAATTCAAAAACAAACTGATTCTGGAGAGGGTAAAACTGTTCTTCAAACTGAAAATCAAAAGGAATCACAAGTTGATTCATCTGTTTTACCAACTCCACCAGCTGTTTGTTCAAAGGTGTCCACTGTTAATCACAACAGTTGGAAACCACATGTTCTTACAAAGTTTTCCTCACACAAATTAGAGAAATCTAATTTGGATGAAATCAAAAAGAACCAAACTCTGTTTAAGTATTATGACTTGAATGGTGTACCCAAGACCTGCATGGCCTGGGTAATTCCTGTTACTAACTGATTTTATTTGTGCAGAGCATTCATAGGGCCAATCATGGATCTATCTGGCATGTGGATAGTGGATGCTCAAGGCACATGACTGGAAATCCACACTGTTTGAAGGATTTCAGAAGTATCAATGGTGGATTTGTAGCATTTGGAGGAAATGCTAAGGGAGGAAAAATCACAGGTAAAGGAGCTGTTGAGGCAGGTACACTTACATTTAATGATGTTTTCTTTGTTGAACAACTTAAGTACAATCTGTTAAGTGTATCTCAAATCTGTGACAATGGAAACAAAGTTTTGTTTACAGATTCAGAATGCATTATTCTTTCAAAAGATTTTAAACTAAATGAGAAGGATGTTCTTTTAAGAACACCTAGAAAAGATAATGTATACTGTCTTGATACACAAAAGATTGCTAAACAGAATGTGTTAAGCTGTTTACTCTCAAAGGCATCTCATGATGAGTCTGCCATTTGGCATAGAAGGATGTGTCACATGAATTTTAAAACCATGAACTTGTTAGCTAAAAACAGTTTGGTAAGAGGTTTGCCCCAAAAAGAATTCTCATGTGATGATCATTGTGTAGCCTGTCTCAAAGGCAAGCAACACAAAACTTCTTATAAGACCAAAGAAGTTTCTTCTATTACTGCACCTTTACAATTGTTACACATGGATCTTTTTGGTCCTACATCTGTGGTGAGTATAGGGAAGAAAGCGTATTGTTTAGTCATAGTTGATGATTTCACCAGGTTCACATGGGTTCAATTTCTTAGAACTAAGGATGAAACAGCTGAGTTAGTTAAGTCTCTTATTCTTAAAATTGAAAATCAATCTGATTTGAAGGTGAAAGTCATTAGATCTGACAATGGTTCTGAATTTAAGAACTATGAGCTAAACAGTTTTTGTGAAAGTAAAGGTATTGAAAGACAGTTTAGTGCCCCTAGGACTCCCCAACAGAATGGAGTTGCTGAGAGAAGGAATAGGACTTTGATAGAGGCTGCTAGATCCATGTTAGCCGATTCAAGGCTTCCAATGACATTCTGGGCAGAAGCAGTGAACACTGCCTGCTATGTTCAGAATAGAGTACAAGTAGTCAAGTCCAAAGGGAAAACTCCTTATGAGTTATTCCTCAAGAGAAAACCTTTAATCAACTTCTTCAAACCATTTGGTTGTCCTTGCACTATCCTTAATACCAAATCATAATTAGGCAAGTTTGAGAGTAAGGCTGAAGAAGGTTTCTTTGTAGGATACTCCACTCAAAGTAAAGCTTATAGAGTTTTTAACAATGTCACTAGAATCATAGAAGAGAGTATGAATGTCTCTTTCAATGAGAATATGATCAATATTGCAGGTAATGGACCTGATTGGTTATTTGATATTGATGCATTGTCTAAATCTCTTTCTTTTGAGTATTCTACTGAAACAGCTACAGGTACCCAAACAACTGTTGGTGAAAATCATCAAACAACTTCCACCAGCCCGAATAGTTTTGACACTGTTAGCTCAAAACCAACAACTGTTGGTTCAAACAAAGTTACTAAAGAGTTTGTTGTGATTCCTATGCTTCAACAAGAGTTCTCCAATGCTGTTGATCCATTGATTGATGCTGAATCTTCAAAGGACATGGAATCTCATGATCCTCAACAACACACTGACTCTGCATCCCAAACAGTCGCTGATCAAGTGTGTGATAATGCTGAAAATTCAAGAGAATGTGAGTTTGATCTGTCTAATCTAGGGAATGAACTGACTGAAGAAAACATTCCTACATCAAGAGTTCACAAGATTCATCCAATATCACAAATAATTGGTAAATCAACCACTCCTATCAGAACAAGGAATATGCTGCAAAATGAAAACAGTGGTGTGGATCTTGCCCAATTTGATGTGAATGCTTGCTTTCTATCTCAAATAGAACCAAAGAAAGCAATTGAGGCATTAAAAGACCCTTCATGGGTGGAAGCAATGCAAGAGGAGCTCTTACAATTTCGAATTCAGCAAGTTTGGAAGTTGGTTGAGCTTCCAAGAGGCAAAAGAGTAATTGGCACCAAGTGGATGTTCAGAAACAAGAAAGACGAAAGAGGGATTGTTATCAAGAATAAAGCAAGACTGGTTGCACAAGGCTACACACAAGAGGAAGGAATAGACTATGATGATGTTTTTGCACCTGTTGCAAGGATTGAAGCCATTAGACTAGTTCTTGCTTTTGCAAGCTTCAAAGGATTTAAGGTGTATCAAATGGATGTCAAGTCTGCTTTTCTCTATGGAACTATTGATGAGGAGGTATATGTGTGTCAACCCCCTGGCTTTGAAGACTCGAAGTACCCTGACAAGGTATATAGGTTGGATAAAGCTCTATATGGACTACATCAAGCTCCTAGAGCTTGGTATGAGACATTATCATCCTACCTTCTTGAGAATGGTTTTAAGAGAGGCACAATTGACAAAACATTGTTTACAAAGATTGTTAAAACAGAGATTTTGCTTGTTCAAATCTATGTTGATGATATAATCTTTGGATCCACTAATGACAGCTTGTGCAAAGAATTTGAAATCATCATGCACAAAAGGTTTCAGATGAGTTCAATGGGTGAACTCACATTTTTCTTGGGATTACAAGTCAAACAGAAGCCCACTGGTATTTTTCTAAGCCAATCTAAGTATGTCAAGGACATATTGGACAAGTTTGGCTATCAAGATGTGAAGCTGGCAAGTACTCCAATGGAGACACACAAACAGTTGGGATATACACCTCTATAGATCAATGATTGGTTCATTAATATACTTAACTGCTTCTAGACCTGATATAATGTTTTCTGTTTGTGTTTGTGCCAGGTTTCAATGCAGTCCAAAGATGTCACACCTGTTTGCTGTAAAGAGGATCTTTAGATACCTCAAAGGCCAACCAAAATTGGGACTTTGGTATCCTAAAGATTCACCTTTTGATTTGGTGGCATATTCTGATAGTGACTATGGTGGAGCCAATGTGGACAGAAAATCAACCTCTGGAGGATGTCAATTCTTTGGATCAAGGCTGGTTTCATGGCAATGCAAGAAACAAACAACAGTTTCAACTTCAACAGCTGAGGCTGAATATATTGCTGCATCAAGCTGCTGTTCACAAGTGTTATGGATCCAAAATCGGCTTCTGGATTATGGTTTGTCTTTCTTAAATACCCCTATTTATGTTGATAACACCAGTGCTATTAGCATAGTTAATAATCCAGTGAAGCATTCTAAAACCAAGCACATTGAAATTAGATTTCACTTCATAAGAGACTGCAATGAAAAGAGATTAATCCAAGTTATGAAAATTCATACTGATGATCAATTAGCTGATTTGTTCACTAAAGCTTTTGATGTGAGCAGATTCAACTTTTTGATTTCCAACATTGGAATGATTAACTTGGACTAACAGTTGTTCATTATTCCATGTTTTTCACACTAACAGTTTGCAACTGTTAGTTACGTTTTCTAACAACTGTTGTCTTTTAAGTATTCAGAGAAGGAAATGCAATTTCACACATCAGTTTTGGACATATCTGCTTACCTGTCTCACAAACAGTTTTCACACCCGTGACTGTCCCTGTTAAGAGGTAAAGGTAAATTCACTTTCTTGAATCAACAGTTCCAGACTGATAAAGGTGAGTCATTTTGCTTGTAATATAGTGAATTTGATATGACAAGTCACTACATGCTATTAATGGAAATCACTGGACATTAATGGTCATTAATGGCTATTAATAGACATTAATGCCTCCCAGTTTCTATATAAATAGCCTTGCACCCATACTTCACAAATCACACCTACATTTGCACACACTTCTCTCTGCAAATTGCTACTAATTTCTTTCTCATAAACTTCAAAGAAATTAATGTTAGACAAAGTTATGTAACCATCCCTGCCCCATTTGTAAGAATGCATGAGCTTTGGCAATACTCATCATGTATTCTTGAGATGCATGATGATCGAGATAGGTTCACCTTGACACAGCATCCAGATCCACGTAGGCCAAATAAACCAATTGATCATATTCGTATAAGAGGTGATTTTGAAAATTTCACTCTCTCCCATGAATTGCCTACACCATGTTGTCTAAGATTCGTCTTGAACCTGGCAGGCACTACAAACTCCGTAGTGTGGTTCAAAGTTCGAAGATATAATACTCATAACCACCAGAGGGCCTCGGATGATGATGTAGTGGAAGTCATTGTAATGGATGACTAGTTCCACTGATGTTGAATTGGTATCATTCACCATCTTCCCAAGAGGCAAATTATAACAATCGTCTCCGGTGGTGCATATGATGAGAAGGTCTACTGCACACCCATTGGTAGGTAGTATGTTTTGAAAATTGTTTAAGGCATGTCAACTGTTAACGGAGAAAGTTGTCTACACTTACGGTGTAGATCATTGTTCTCCCACACCTACGAGACGGCCTTGCACAATTAGATAAGCAGTACCAACAATGGCTTGTGCATTACATGACCATTCTTTGAAGACAGGCTTCTAGGTAAGGCTATGGCGGCACTGTAGAGGCTATTCTGAACTCGATTCTTAACTAATGAAGACATTCTCGAGCAAGAATGTGATGATGATTGTCTTCCCTTAAAGTTCAGATTTGATGATACAAAATGTTAACGATAATTTGTCACATGTAGATCTCGGAGTTAAGACAGTTCTTATAAGCTGTGTTTAGATCTATAGCAAAAGACAGTATTGTTTTCTCAAAATTATTGTAGCTCAATTGTGATTATCATGAATAAAATACATCTTATGTTGATGATTGTGTTCACTAATGATTTGTTATTGTTGCTTCAGCATTTGACATATAAGAGCTAAAAGTTTGTTTGACAGTTGCACAATTCTGTTTCAATCAATACTAACAGTTTTCAACTGTTAGTATATGGCTTCCACAACTGTTAGGCAAAGTCCATGTGCAACTGAGGGGGAGAAATTCGTCAACTAAGGGGGAGAAATGTGAACAGTTGTAAACACTAAACAACTGTTAATCCAAATAAATGATCAAACAAAAGGGAGTTAACTTTTGAATAACAGTTGTTACATCTTATGAAAACAGTTCCTCAACTGTTAGGTCATTTTGTCCGTCAACTATTAAGCTATTAAAGAGTGTTTTGGTCTTTGCAGAATTTTGGAAACTTTTGAATTGCATTCAATAGTCAAAACATATATAAGGCAATTCTCTCCTTATTAAGCAACTCACACGTCCAAAATGAACTTCGATCAGAAACAAACCCTAACCCTCAACAACTCTCAGAGATCGAAATCAAAATGTCTCCTCTTCCATTTGTCAAAGAGCACAATGTGATCGCTTATCTTGAAAAACCAGACAATCTTGACGCCTTCCACGTCATGATTGATTACCTCACGGTAACAAACATTCATTATGCTCTAACTGCCAACCCCACAATCTATACCTCACACATTGAGAACTTCTGGAAGAATGCCAAAGTCCAAGAAGTTGATGGAGTGGAACAGATTTCTACAACTGTTGATGATATGGAGGTTTCTATAACCGAAGACACTATTCACCATGCACTACAACTGAATGATCTTAATGGTGAGTATTCTGATTCAGTTGCATTAGAATATCTACACACCGAGTTACGGAAACTTGGGTATGAGGGCCCTGGGGGTAAGGGTACCTTCTACAAAGGGCAGTTTTGCGCACACTGGAAGTTCATTATCCATACTCTCCAGCAGTGCATAAGCCCTAAGAGAACGGGCTGGAATGAGTTTGGGAGCAACATTGCTCTCGCACTCATCTGTCTAGCCAACAACATATGTTTTAATTTTTCAAAATTGATATTTAATGGTATGGTAAAACATCTGGGGACCAAGTATGGTATATTTTTGATGTATCCACGGTTTGTGCAAACTTGTTTAAACTTTTTTATTCCAAACCTTAAAATACACAAGAGGGTCATTATTCCCTCTGCTCATGTGGCTTCCACTTTGAGCAAACTGTTGGTTAATGGCAAGAGTTTCTCTGGTGCCATAACTTCACCACTCTCTGAAATGGTGGAGTTTCTTTCAAGAAACAGGACTGCCAGTGTTGAGCATGAAACCCATCGTATTGCTACACCACCAACACTGGAACCCACAGTCCAAGATACTCAAAATTCCCAACCTGCTTCCTTTGAAAAAGCTACAACACAAGCCCCTGTACTAAAAATATTTCAAAAGAAGAGGAAAAGAACTGTTGGTGCTCCTTCCACCACAGTTCTTGACACTGAAACTGTTAGCCCTGAACAGGTGCATTCACCTGTGCAGAATATCCAAAGGGAATCCCTTGTGCTGTCTCCCAGGCACAATGAGGAGGTGATCACTCCTTTTGAGGGTGATCATATGGTTTTTGAGGCTGACACTACTGTTTTATCCGCAAAGGATAACCAGGATAGTGTTAACATAGCTAAGACCTCAACCATGGCAACAGAGACTAGTAAAACAGTTTCTGGTAATCCCCAGAACCAAGAAAAGAGGGTTACTGATGGGGAAACTCAAGTGAGTAAACCACCAGTTAAATCTGTCAATGATATGCTAACAGTGGAAACACTGGATGACATTGAGACTAGACTGAAACAACGAGCATTGACGGATCCTAACTTTGCACCTTACTTTGCTGCTCACCTACACCTAAAGAAGAAGATTGCTCTTCAAAACAAGAGAATAATTACACAAGATGAGAAAATAAAAGAGCTATCTGAAAAGTTGGAAAAGGCAAATGAAGTCATTAAGGTGATAGGAATGCATAATGAGGTGCTGATCAGACAAGACAAGCAGCTGAAATTTTTGGGAGAAACTCTTATGAAGGCAACTGATGTTCTTCATAATCATGAACAGCTGCTCAACAAACCTAAAGCCACAGTGAAATCATCTTCAACCTCTCAAGCAAAATGAGAAAGAAAGTCTAAGCAAGAAGAGGTTCAACAAACAGTTTCACAAGCTGAACAAACAGTTGTTGCTCCAAATGAGCAAATAGTTGCAACTCAACAACCAACAGTTGCAACTTTAAATCAACTAACAGTTGCAAGTGTCCAAGCGGTTAATGAAGAAGAAGAAGAACAGCTTTCAAGTGTTGATAGGGTGCTAATCAACAGGATGGTGTCAACTGCAGATGTTCTAAGCACTGAGACTTTCAAATCTTGGTCAACAGTTAAGCAGAACTACTTGGTTGATATTAGTGCTAAATATCTGGGAATAAGTTCTTCTAGAATGGCACAGAAAATCGATGATGGATGGCTTGATGGAAAGGTTGCTACATTAGAATCTTTACCACCAAAGAAAGGGTATAAAGGCATAGTCATCCAGGAAGGAAAGAAAGAATCAAAGTTGCCTCCTGTTCCAGGCAAAGGTAAAGAAATTGTTGTTGTTTATCCTAAGATCAAGCTTTCAAGACAACAACAAGAAGAGCGTGATCATGAATTTGCATTAAGGCTAGCAGCTGAGCAAAGAGAACAAGAACAGTCTGATTTTGAGATAGCTAAGAAGCTGGCTGATGAGATCACTGCTCAGATTGATGAGGAAGAAAGGGAGAAGAAAGCTGATAAGGGAGTGAAAAGAAAAAGAATTGTAAAGAAGAAAACTGTTTTACCTCCTTCCAAGCCACAAGTTGAAAAGGAAAAGGCTCAAATGGTTCAAACAATTCTCCAAGACCGACTAAGATCTGAGCTTGAAATAGGGATTGAAAAGTTGGAAAAAGAACAGTTGAGTCAAAAATCTCATATCACAGAATGGAGATTTGAGGTGTTAAGAGAGGACACTGGAAAGACAGGAGTAACTGTGGTTAGAGAAGGGTTGATTGTAAGTTACTCTAATTTCTATCAATTAGTGAATAATTGTACAAGGAGAGATCTTGAAGAAATGTATATATATGGGGTTAATCATTTTGCTAATACTGAGGAGATTGCTATAGAAGTGTTGATGAGGCATCTAATAAGAATATGTCGTCCAAATGAGATTATGCAAGTTTTGATCGCTGATAAAGCTTTTCCTATCAAGTCAGTAAGAGTGTATGCTAAAGCTAAAGTGTACCATATGGTGATGGCTAACACTAAACAACAATGGTTTGCTTTGGAGTTCATAGAGCACAATAAAGTCAAGCTTCAGTATATACTAAAAGCAAAATTCTATGGATCAGATAGAATAAAAGATGATTTGTTCAAGAGATTGAAAGAAAGACTGGCATGAGTCAAGTCTATGTAAGTTTCCTCTCAATTTTGATTATAATAGTTTACTTTGCATAAATATATGGAATTCATTCTTTGCTTATGCTTAATTTGTCTGTGATTGAACCCTATGATCGAAAGAACTTAAAGAGTTTGATAAATTCTTTATGTTAGGGGGAGATTGTTGGGAAATTAACTAAGGCATTAAGACTGTTTAACATGCAAAGTTGAAATTGTTAGAAGAAGTGTTGAAGAAACAGTTGGAAACTGTTAGTTGAAAATATGAAAACAGTTGAGAACTGTTAGTGTAAACGTCTACAACTGTTTGAAGACCTTGAAGCTGAAGACTGTTAGAAGAATCAAGAACTGTTGTATTCATTAAACAGTTTCTGTTGAGCTATATTTGGAAAAATCCTATCTTTGAAGATATCTCAAAATACTTTGAAGATCATCAAGATTATCTCAGAAGATAGAAGATTACCTAACTGTCAGCAAATCAAGGAAGATCAAGGAGTATATATATGCTAGATTAGAATTCATAATTAGAACTTACTCATTGATTATATTTTTGCATTCGTTCTTCAAATTGTAATTTTTTGCTCTCTGAATAGTGCTAAGCCTCTAAGTTTCTCGTTGAAACCTAAGAACAATTTGTGTTCTTCGTCTAACACAATAAGTTAGATTGGGGGTGAAGTTTGCTATTGTAATCGTTATCATTGATTAATAGAATTACTGTTTGATTGAATTGATTTGTGATCAAAATCTTCTTTAATCAATTAAGTGTGATTCCGTAACTTCTTAGTTGATTGTGATCATGGTTAAAGATTAACTTTTATTTTACTCTGATTTATTATTAAAAAGTTAGTTCTTGTTATTTGATATAATCTATATCCGATCCTGACACTTTCTCCTAGAGTTATATACTCTGTATGATTTGGAGATTGAGGAATAACCAACAAATATTCCAGGATCAGCTTTGGGTTCCAACTTATGGAGCTGATCTCTTTGATTCAGCACATAGCATTTTGAACCAAAGATATGGAAATAACCTATATTGGGCTTTCTAGACTTATACATTTCATATGAAGTCTTTCCATGTATTTTGACAATGATTGACCTATTCTGAGTATAGCAGGCTGTACTAACAGCTTCATCCCAGAAATAGAGTTTCAATCCTGCCTCACATAGCATTGTCCTTGCAGCCTCAATTAAGGTTCTATTTCTCCTTTTAGCAACTCCATTTTGTTGTGGAGTTCTAACAGATGAGAAATTTTGTAATATTCCTTTTTGTTAACAGAAGCTTTCAAGGGTTGAGTTCTTAAACTCAGTCCCATGATCACTTCTGAGTTGCTTTACTGACAAACATTTCTGCAACTCTTCCCTTTTGATGAAACTTATTATCTCCAGGGCAGCCTCACTTTTGGCTTTTAGGAATATTACCCAGGTGAATCGTGAGAACTCATCTACTATCACCAGAGTGTACTTCTTGCCACTTAGGCTTGGAGTACTTATGGGTCCAAACAGATCCATATGCAACATATGCAATGGGTATGTTATTGAAAAAATTTTCTTTGATTTAAAGGACCCTTTACGGTGTTTCCCTTGTTCACAAGCTGAACACAATTTGTCTTTGACAAATGTGATTTTTGGTAATCCAGAGACTAACTCTTTATTAGACAGCATATTTATATTTTTAAAATTCAAATGAGACAAACGTTTATGCCATAACCAACTCAGCTAAGGAACAGAATGGGAATACAAGCAGGTTTTATTATTGGGATCAGCATAATTAAGATCAAGTAGATACACATCTCTTTCTCTTCTAGCTATTAATACAGAATTTCCCTTAGCATTATAAATTGTTCCTGCTTTCTTCCTAAAAGTAACAACATTGTCCTCATCACACAATTGACTGATACTAATCAGGTTGTGTTTGAGGCCTTTGACATATGCAACTCTCTGGAAAGTGACTTTACCAGCTTGCATCTTCCCATAGCCTTTGGTTCTTGCATGGGAGTTGTCACAAAATGTTACTTTAGGACCTTCATCTTCCTGGAAATCACTGAGAAGTCCTTTCCATCCGGTCATGTGCCTTGAACATCCACTATCCAAGTACCATTTACTTGAACCCTGCACATGATATAAAAACTAAACACATTAGTTTTGCTTAGGAACCCACTTCTTGGTAGGTTCGGATGAGGAGCACTTAGTAGCTTCATCTTGTTGAACTGACTGCTCAGCTTGAGCAGGAACTAAATCCTGTGTAGGCTGATCAGTTTGTTCTTGCTCAGGCCTTGAGATTTCAACATCACAGTCCTTAGCCTCATGATTTCTACTTCTGCATTTGTAGCATCTCCTTCTTCCAATGATGACAGGAGCTAGAGTGTCTAACAATCCTTGTGAGAATTTACTCTCAGTTTTAGGATTGTATATGGTGGATAACTTCTCAACTTTCTTTGCAAGCTGATTCACCTGGTGATCACTGACTTTGGACTTACCTTTGTCAGGTCTCTGTTTGTTATCCTGAGAAGATTGACTATCAACCTTCTTCTCCATGACTTTGGACTTACCTTTGTCATGCTTACTGGACTCACCAGTTTCAACAGGTTTGGACTTACCACTGTTGATCTTCTTGGACTTACCAAGATCAACAACTTTGGACTTACCATTGTTGTGATTTGACCTCTGACTTACAGTGGTCTTCCTGTTCTTATAACTTCTCTCCGAGCCAGATAGAGAATTTTGTCTTTTGAAAGGATTTGGATTAAGCCTTTCTATGACTGAAGTTCTTTGAACAGGCTGAGTGCCTAATCTGTCCAACACAGACTTACCATGTTGTTTGGATGTTGAGCACTCATTACCATGATCTTTGGCCTTCACAAACATATTGAATTTTAGGCTTGGATCATGTCTTTTCTCTGAGGCTGACTTCTGAGACTTAATCAGTTGTCTATCTTCCTCAGAATCTGTACTTGCTATCTCATCATCAGCTACATAAGCTGCTGTTTGATAGTTACCTCCAAGTACAGCCTTCACCTGTCTAGGTATCTGTTGGTTTATGCACTGTTCAGCAAGCTTTGATGACTTACACCAAGACTCAGTGATCTTTTGGAGTAGATCAGCTTTGTCTTTAGCTTCCTGAAGTTCTTCACTAAGAAGTTTGTTAATATGTCTTTGACATTCATGGTCACACTGTGCTTTCTTACCAACATCAATGAGAGATTGATTTTCCTTAATCTCATATTTAAGTTTAGCTATTTTCAGCTTTGAGGTCAGTCTGAGGCTTAAGGCTGCTCTTGAAATCATTTAGCAGATAATCGAATGCAAGACCCTTTTCTTCATCAGTGTAAGAGTAGAAATTACTGACCTTATACATGGAAGCAGGATCCCAATCACTGAGCTTGATGTTTTCCTCAGCTTACTCCATGTCAGCTTCAAAGATTGATTCGGACATACCATAATCAACCTCATCGATTTATATCTCTTCATCTTCTTGAGCCATCAGACATACATCATCATCTGATGTAGATGATTCTGTATCCCATGTTTCAGCAATTAATCCTTTTGCACTGGGTTTGTCTTCAGGTTTTCCTCTCTTGAGCTGAGTATATTTCTTCTTGTATTTATCAGCTCTGTAAGCATTCTTATCAACAACTGATGTTGATTCCACCTTCTTTGATCTGCACTCAGCAGCAATGTGTCCCTTTTTCTGACAATTGAAGCACACAACATTCTTGGGATCAAAAGAACTCTTTCCTTTGCCCCTGTCAGATCTTCCCTTTCCCCTTTGAGCTCTTCTCAAACGTCTGGCTAACATTGCCATTTGCTCAGTGATATTCTGAACATCATCAGTATCACTTGAGTCTGAGTCTGAGTAGTCAGCTTGAGATTCTGACTCAGTCTCAGATTCAACAACTAGTGCCTTAGGACTTTTCTTCTTCTTTTTCTGTGCAACTAATGCAATATCAGTTTTATCCAAGGACTCCTTCAGTTGTTGTTGAGAAGATTTCTTGTGTTCAGTGATCTGTTCATGATTCAGCAAGAACCCATAGATAGACTGTAGGTTGTACACGTGTAGTGTTCCTCCAGCCCTCAGTGCCGTAGTTACATCATTAAACCTTTCTGGTAACACATCCAGAAATTTCAGCACCAGTTCAGCTTCATCTTTCTTTACACCCACACTTAGTAGGTCATTTATCAAGCAGTGAAACCTTGTGAACAAATCTGACAAGGTTTCATTCTTCTTTGAAAAGAAGTTTTCATAGGATCTATTCAAATGATTTTTTTTGTGCTGCTTGACCAGATCAGTGCCTTCATACGTGACACTCAGCGTATCCCAGATATCTTTTGCAGTTTGACACCCAGTCACAGTGCGCAAGATTTCATTTGACAGGGCATTCGCTAGAACACTTTTAGCCTTATCATCTCGATTGAAAAGTTTCCAATCTTCATCAGTCCATGATGCAACAGGCTTTCTTGTTTCCTTTTCAGATCTGCTAGGAGACGAATCACTAACAGTGGCAGGAATCTTGGGGATAATTGGTCCTTTAGTGACAACATCCGACATACGGTTGTCAATGGACTTGAGGAACAACATGGCTCTGAACTTCCACATAGGATAGTCAAATCCATCAAATATGGGACAGCCTTTGGCAGACATCTGTGGAAAGTTTGAAGAATTGTTTGTTGTAGATATTGTCAACTTTCTCAGAATCTAGAACTTTTAACTAATGAAAACGTTCAGCCTGCTCTGATACCAGTTGTTGGTCCCTTGTATGAGAGAGTAACAACAAGCAACAGGTGTGTAGAAGGGGGGTTGAATACACTTTCTGCGGAAATTGAACAAATCAAATAAAAGTGTTACACACAGTAAATCAAACCACAATCAATCGAATGCTTTTATTAAGAAGATGATTACAATGCTTTGAATAAGAAGATGATTACAATAACTATCAAGTAAGTAACTCTTGATATATAACCACCTAATATAAATCTCTCAATCTCTCAAACTTAGCTATCTATAATCAACTTATGATTATAGATACTGACGACTCTCTAAACAGGATTTCACACATATTGACAACTTACCAATATCACAACTGATGTGATAGTTCGAACACACGAACACTTGGGCAATCTGTGAGTTTTTCTTGATCACGTTGAACTGACAAACAGTAATCAAGATCCGTAACACATACGGTAAGGTGAGGTTTGGCTCTGCAACACTTAGTTGTTTTTTGTATCAAAGTCGTACCTCTAAACTTATCAGGAGATAAGTATTTATAATCCTGTTCTACGGTTCCTAACAAACTAAGACTCAACTTAATTCGCTAACTAACTCTCAGATAATCCAGAATCTTGAATCTTGAATCTTCTATCTTCTATCTTCAATCTTGATTCTGGAGTCTTCTTATCTGCGCTGTAGATATAGAGAGAGATAAAGATGAATGTAAAACATATTTAAATTATGTTTAAACTGACTTCTTCACTCGGACTGAGTTACTCAGCTTGAAACTCATCAAGCTGAGTTCTTCGAGAACAAATCCGAATTCATACATGAACTAACACGTACATTGATAAAATCATCCTTAGAAGTCTAACTTAGTTGACTAAAACATATTTAGCAACTCTGTCGAGCTGACTCTGCTTTTGAGCTGAGTCACTCAGCTTGAAACACATCAAGCTGATTACTCGATATATACCTTATGTGACATACACAGATTATTAAACATATTAATAAACAAACTAAGGTATAATATAAACTGATCAACATATGCTCAGCTTATATTCAGCTTATACTCAGTCTGAATCACTCTAAGTGTTCAGTCTGACTAAGCTTCATAATTCTGTTTAAGTTATATGTAGAACTCATCTTACAAACTTAACTTTGTCTCATCAAATTCAAACTGATGAGATCATTTTCCCAACAAAAATCCAGGTGAACCCCATTAGGTGGCTGTCAAGAAAATTCTCAAGTATTTGAGAAGGACAAAGGATATGTTCTTGGTCTTTGGCGGAAGCACGGATGAAATCAGTGTTACTGGTTACATAGATGCGAGCTTCCAGACAGACATAGATGACTTTAAGTCGCCAAGGGTTTGTTATTACCCTAAACGCTGGAGCTGTATCTTGAAAAAGCCAGAAGCAAGATACTATAGCAGATTTAACTATAGAGGCTGAGTACATTGCGGCAAGTGATGCGGCAAAGGAAGCGGTTTGGCTGCGGAATTTTATTTCGGATTCTTAGAGTGGTTGCCAATATCTGTAGACCGATTGATATATTGAGTGATAATATGGGATCGTTGGCACAAGCGAAAGAACCAAGAGATCACCAGCGGACTAGGCACGTACTTAGAAAGTATCACATCATCCGAGAGATTATCGGAAGGGAAGATGTGAGGATATGCAAGATACCAACAGAGGACAACATTGATGATCCGTTGACCAAGGCGCTAGCAAGAGAAAAGCATGAGAGACATGCTAGTTCCATAGGAATGCAGTACATGGGACCTAGCACCTAGTTTTTCAGTATTTAAATAAATTGTATGGATTGATATTTAAGGTTTATGATTATGTATTAAACATTTCTGCGTGATGGAAGTAGGAGGTTTAATATAATCTTTTAAATATCTTTATACTTTTAGCATATTTACTCAGCCATGATATACAAGTATTGGTATATGAAAATTACTCCGTAGCTACCTAATGCGGTGGGAGCTACATTAGGGTGATACTAACGCTATTATAAATATTTGTTGGATTATTCGGGTAAAGAATAACAACACAAGTTATGTGATCAAGTATTTATAGATATTTGTCAGGGGTACAAATATTGGAGTTGATCCGCATCAGTCTAACTTCATGGAGCCATTGACATGAGTTAGCTGATTGGTTGTCTTTAGACCTGAGATGTTTGGTTTGGGGCACGAGGACTTCTGTACTTTGGAACATTCTACAACTATGCCGTAACTGGGTAGTAATAACGAGCGTATCTGGGTGCAGCGGAAGACGTGTGCTCAAATGCAAGCAGTCAAGATGGGATTTGCACCTTCTCTTGTAGAGAGAAGATATTCCAGGGCCCCTTGACGGTTGAGACCAAATGAAATGTGTGGCCGCGCTGGGTTAGAATGATGGACATCATTTGGTAACTCCGTAACTGCAGTTATTCGAAATTAGAAGTCAAGAAACATAATCTGAATTTTTCAGAATAGATCACGTGCTCTATGTCTGAAATCCACATTACGGAATATCGCGATGCGAAAGGAAAAGCCGGGTAATCCAAGTAGGTGATTACAGAATCTCTGGACATAAGAGAACTTATAGTCATAGTTAACCTAAGCGTCTGACTAGGGATCTCCTTAGGCCCGTGATGGACAAGGGAGTGTAACTATCGTGCACAAGTGGAAGTCTGAAAGGATTGTGTGCAGGGATAGTGTACACGTGTCATTACATCCATGGACACTATGAGTCACTAAAGGGTTACACAGCTGCCCACCCAAATAATGAACCAGGAATAAATCAATGTGTATAAAATGGATAATTAACAGTTGATTAAATATCTGGAAAGAAGTTATTAATAAATATATATTTATTAATAAAAAGAAAGAATATTAAATATTAGATAAATATTTAATAAATAAAGTTTAGTTAGAAAATTATTAATTAACAGTTGCTTAATTAATAATAACTTAACTTAGAGGGCTTGTTTTGTAATAGGATTAAAGTTATAGATTTTGGGCCGGGTTTTAAGGTCCAAGGGCTTAGGCTTAGAAGAAAATATATATAAGGAGGTTTAAACCTAATCAATCATTTTTAAGGTTATCTAATCCTAAACAAAAGAACACAAGTCCCTCTTTCTCTCTCTCCTCACCTTCGGCCGAACCCACCACCACCGTAGGCACACTGACGGACGGAAACAGCAGCGCTCAGCGGTCACTGGCGGCACACCGGCGGACGAAAATAGCAGCGTACGGCGGCCCTGTGGCAGTACCCTGTGGTTACCGGCGCTAACCTCGTAGCCGGCTACCCCGTTTGCGGCGGTCTTGACGGCGGTGGAGGTTTGGGACAAAAACTAGCCGGTTTTGTCGGGCATTAATTATACACACGAATTGTTCAATTTTTGGCAGTCTAGAAGCCAGTTTAAGGGTGCAGTAGCTGTGTATCTCTCTTCAGCAGTATCAGGGTATAACTTTTATCTCTTTAGATTGTGACTCCCGAAATTGTTTTTGAATATATTATAATATAAGTTTATAAGAGGAAATATCAACAACACGTTCCAAAATACATTAGAGACGAAAGTAACAAGTCTTCAAAACTAAATCGAGTTGCGGAAAAGTTTTAAATAAAATAACGTCTTTAACGTTTTCAAACAACACTTGAACGATGCTGCTACTGCCGCTGTGCCGGAGCCTCGTCCCAACAAATTCCATAGGAACCTGAAAATATATCAACAACAACGTGTAAGCTAAAAGCTTAGTGAATTACACTACCTTACCCCCTTCATCAACACAATACATAGCTCGGGCCTCGCCTTCTTGCATGAATCACAACCTGCCATCAATCACACTGCTCGGGTCTAGACCATCACCACATCTCGGGACACACCCATTTGATGCTCAACCCGGGCACAGCCCGCTACGAATATCACAGGTCCAACCTTTAGATATCGTCAACCCACCTCCGACCGGCCCCGCAGGCACGATCGTCTAATCACATAACATAATCATAGTATAACATATTTCACATAACACTTAACACAATTAAATACACATAGCACATATCAAGAACTTCACATCACGTATCACCTATGCATTGCGGGAAGCGGAAGTAAGTTAGAGTAACTCACCTGATTGTCGACATAACTTGATCAGTAATAATCCTTTAGTATTAGCTTAAAGAATCGTCAGTAGAACCTACAACATGCACACCAAAAAAATACTGAGTTTATCTTGTTGAATCACGCGATACCCAAAACCCCTAGGTCGGACCATTCTATGACCGAACCTGGTAATTAAATTAACAACTCAACCCTAAGCCTCACACAACGTGTTCCTATCAAATCCCCGAATAAATCTTTAAGTTGAAACATCTAATAAGTCGTGTTTCACTTAACTAATTATATATATATATATATATATATATATATAGACAAAAGTTTATGCGAGAACCGTTGTTAGCGCGAGAACCGCGAGAACCAATGTAAGCCGTCCAATTCCTCCTCCTTCAATGTCATTGCCCACCCATGAATTCCTAACGTGCACCCTGCCACACCTATCCCTCCACGCTCTCCATCCATGATACTTCCCATATCCAAGGAACGGCTGAGATTGGTTCTCGCGGTTCTCGCACTAACAACGGTTCTCGCATGAACCCTTCCCTATATATATATATATATATATATATATATATATATATATATATATATATATATATATATATATTGCTTGCGTACACCAAACACCAAGAATTACCTAAGTTGACTAAGTTGCCAACACATATACATGTCAAGGTGCTTATTCGGCCTGATCCACGGCCCAATCAGTTTTGTCCACCACCGAAATTCTTAATATGCCTATTACCTCCAAGTTGAATCCTCATAAATTACAGTCGGATATAAGAGTGGTAATACATACAAGAAAAACAACATATATTACACGGGTCGGATATAAGAGTGGTAATACATACAAGAAAAACAACATATAAACTATCTATATACATATCTCCCACGTATTTTCTTTGTTAAAAAGGAAGAACCCAAATTGTCAAGATGCAGCTGTGCCTGCCTGCCTACGGCCCAATCAGTTTTACCACCAAAATGAGAGCTAGGTATATATAAATGTGATAGTCTACGTGGCCTAGAAAATTATGAATTCAAGCTGCGCAGATTACTAAATAATATATGTATATAGGGAGAGTACCTGGCCCGGAACTAATACTTATTATCTACACACTCGTTTACATACATATATATACCGAACGGTTTTTAGGGGTAGAAAGCAGATTTAACATACACAGCGGAATAAATAACAAAAACCCCCTTCGAGTGATCTCATCTAATTCATGAAGGGAAACATAAAACTAAAAGTAGTGGATTTAGGGTTATACCTTTATGATGATCAAACACTTTGATTCCATATAGCTAAAGGTAGAACACCGCTACTTCACCACCTCGAACAAGCTGCTAGACCGCTTTAGGACTTCACCAAACGATCAAAAACTAGTGTGTGTGCGTGTGTGTTCGTGTGTGTGTGTTAGAGCCGATCTCCCCCTATGGGGTGCTTGGTTCGGCCATACGTAGAGAGAGAGAGAGAGAGAGAGAAAGAGAGAGAGAGAGAGAGAGAGAGAGAGAGAGAGAGAGAGAGAGAGAGAGAGAGAGAGAGAGAGTGTTAGATTACTAAAGTGAGGGTGTAATATGTAAATAACCCAAAGTTGGGCAAATGCTATATAAAGGCATTTGCCCCACAATTCTAAGACAAGCTTTGCATTTCAACTTACTTGTGTTTGTGTTTACTCTCTAGCTCTCGGCTCTCTATCTCTCAACCGAACACACACACAAACACACACTAATCATCTAGCATTGCTTCATCCGTATAAACACGGGACCATCAATTGGTATCAGAGCCAAACTTGTTTTTGTCTCGTGATTGTTCGAAAACATCAAAGGAAATCTCGAAAAGTTCAAGTCCAAAGTGAAGAACAAGCTCTCGGGTTTAACAAGATATACAACAACAAGGTTGGTTCAAGAAAGGTGCGATTTTGAATATTCTCGAAGATAGAACACGTTGAAGGTATAAAAACACTACTTTACTATCATTCTTTCGGGTTTATTCGAGGTTATTCACTGTTTTATAAGGCTTTCTTGAAGAACATTTCAAAACCAAGTGACATTTACAAAGGAAAAGGTTCAAAAGTTCATTAAATATTCGATTTCATGGCATTAAAATTTCTGGAATCATGCATTTATGGTGTTCTTGAGGTATAAATGCAGACTTGAAGAAGAAGAATTCTGGTTTTAATTAAATTTAAATATTTATTCTTCAATGTTTAAGTGTTTCACAAGGCAACTCAAGTACTACCCATACCAATCAAGGTACAAGTGGGTAGACACCAAAAGGGGTAAGGCCTTCAGATCTGATAGGGACACATCAGATCCTATAAGCCGGGTTTGTGTGGTCCATGCGATTGACAAGTTAGGCGGCTTATAGAGTTCCTACACAACTGAATTTACTAAGTGTTACTTCAAAGCTATCAGCCAGGTTTGACCAATCGCATGCGATTAAAGGTTATCTAAGGGTTCTATCAGCCGGATCAAGAACAGCCTTAACGGTTGTGTTGGCAATCGCATTCGATTGTTCTGTGCGATTCAAGGAGTGGTTACCAATCATATTCTATCAGCCGCACCAAATACAAATCGCACTCGATTTAAATAGCACTCGATTGTTTTGACCAATAGTTTATTGCTAAGTGTTTGGTGCTACAGTATTCAATCGCACACTATTGGTTACCCTACTCAATCACTACCAAGAAGTTACTCTGCTCAATTTTCAAGGGTTGCTTCCAATCGCATAACAACTATCGCATATCTTGAACTTATTGGACAAGTGATAGAACCATTGGGACGACCTTAAACAAAGAGGACAATCGGACGTAAACCTTAAAACTCTAATTCAAAATTGAAGTTAATCAAACTCAGATATAATTCAAAGTTGAATTAAAATTAACTCCATTCTATATAATTCAAAGTTGAATTTAATTTTTACAAGATCTAATTCAAAGTTGAATTAAAGTGAATTCGTCCCACACTTTGTTTATCAAGATTTTCGAACAATCAATCCATATATAACAAGTGAACGATCATTTCTTAATTAAAATTCCCAAAATGTCAAGTTCAAATAAAATGATGTCCATCGGTACCGATACAAAACCACCAGTTTTGTCCAGAGGTGAATACAATGTATGGAAAGGAAGATTTAGAGACTTCCTAGAGCATAACGAGACACACGGAGAAATGATGATAGAATATATTGAAAAGGGGAACAAGAAGTTCATTAAAGTTGTTGAGGCTGATCCGAACAACAATCCCGCCATTCTCCGTCATGAGAGGGAAAAGACTGCTGATGAGCTCACAGCCCAAGAAAAGGAGATCAAGATGGCTGAAAGATTGGCTAAGTACTACTAAGGAAATCTGGGATGAGATTAAGAAACAGCTGCAGGGTACTGAGCAAGGAGAGTATATCAAGCGTACTCAACTAGGCAACAACTATCATGACTTCAGTGTCAGAGAAAATGAAATTCTTTCTGAAACTTATGGTAGATTTTGCAAGCTGCAAATTGAGATGAGGTCCAATCAAATCATCCGAACAGACCTAGACTTAAATTGTGTCTTTTTGAACTCACTGGGTCCAGAGTGGAAGGAATATATTCGACTGTATAAACAAATCAACAAAGATCTCACCACAGTCACCTTTCACAACATATTTGAAGACCTCAATCAGTATCAAGAAAAAAAAATACTAAAGTCTCTTCCCAAACAACCAGCTGCAGATCCTTTGGCCCTGGTAGCAGTCGAAATAATTCCAAGGGAATCCTCATCCAGATCAATGAAATTCAAACAGGTGATTCTAAGTGAATCTGAACAGGATGATGATGATGAAGACACTGTGGAAGCTGCCATTCATGCTCTTTATGTTGTTGGCAAAACCTTTAGAAATCGTTTCAGCAAGACCAACAACAGACAATGGTTTACTTCTAGGTCTAGAAGACCAGAAAGGCTTGCTCCTATTGACAAGCCTAGGTTTCAAAGGGAAGAGAGAAAGGAGGAAAAGAAGAATGATCAGAAGTGCTACAACTGCGGGATATCTGGGCACATGATACGGAACTGTCTTCAGAAAAAGGTTAAGGATGTTGAGTATTACAGACAAAAGTAGTGCCTGTCAAAGCAGAAGCAGGCTGGGAATGCCCTTATGGTAGAAGAAGACCAGTTTCTGGAGGACACAGACTCCGAAAGTGATTTGGATGGTGAAGATCACGCACAGTTCGGTTTCATGGCTAACAATGGAGCAAGTGATAGGGATGAAGAAAGTGGTGATCTCTCCAATGTTGAGGAGGAGATCATTGAAAGAGGAAAGGTACATTCTATCTCTAACTCTAACATGGGTTTTAATTTTGAACATATACAAACCATACTAAACCGCATGAAAAAGTTAGAACTTAAGGTGACAAAACTAACAAAGAAAAATCAAGTGTTAAAAGAGGTTATCCATACACAAGACAAAGAAGCACAAGCCACAATTGAACAGTTTGAGAAAAACATAAATGAATCTAAAGTTCAATTAGCAGAGAAGGAATCTGAATTTCTTGAATTAACTGATAAAAGCAACATCATCATACACGATCTCAAAGCAGAACGTATTGGTGCAGAAAAGGACTCAGAAATTCTAAAAAATGATCAAAGTGTTCTTTGCTTAAAAATTAAAGAATTGGAAGACCTTCTAATTAAGAGAGGGCAAAGTGAACAAACCATCTTTCTGTACAAACTAAAGGAATGACCTTTTTCAAGATGGACATTCGATGGACTTGGTTTTGAAAACCCAAATGTCCTGAGTAAGGTATCGGCCAAGAAATTATACAATGCAAATCTCTTTGGCGAAGGACTAACTCAACGAATGATATTTGTTGGTCAAGAAGAAGAACGACTTGAAGAGGACGTCAAACGAACCCTACATCTCAAAAATGAAACTCCCTTCAATTATTCTGATCTCAATGACTCATACTTCACTTACCTCATTCCCACACTTACCTCTGTTGTCACCACACCAGTATATACAGATGAGGAACTATACACTCCTGAAATGCCAAAACCCCAATTTCTATACATTCCCCACAAGGGATTGAAGCAAAGGTTCCAAATCTTACAGCAGTTTTGCTTCACTCATCTAGTTCAAGGAGACCTATCCAAAACTTTCGACTCTGAAACCTCACCTGAAACCATTACGGTTTCTGAACCACTCCCTGAATCTTCTCAACTAGCTCAAGAAAACTCCATTCTCCACAAGCGTCTTCAAACAGTACTCAATCTTGATGGCAAGATCATTGATGACTTGTGCAAAGAAAATTTTGCATTGCAAGAACAAATCAAGCAAGTCAAGACTGAAATGCAACCTCCTACTCCATCTACTATCCCTTCACATTCTGATCGCATTGAATACTCAAAGCATGTGTCTACATCTTCTCAAGATGTCAAATCCAAAATAAAATTTGTTAATCCGGTTTTGAAAACTCTAAAGCAAAAACAGATTTTTAAACAGACTTCCACTTTTACTTCTAATCACATTTCTCGTATGAACACTGACATACCTGAATCCTCATAGGCAGCTGCTAGTCGAACACGACTCAATACTTAACCATTTACATTCTGCTGCAGATGTAAAGAAGCTCAAGAGTGAAGAGCGTAAAATAAACACCACTTGGAAGAGAGTCATTCCTAGATCACATAGGAAATGTTCAAATACTAGACAAACATGTGAACAAATTTTGATGTTTGATTATGTCTGTAATCATTCAAGTTTGCATGATAATATTGCCTCTTCCATGTTTTGTATGAGTGATGGGTGTCTCCATGGTCATTGTGAGTTTAAATGTGAATATGATCAATTAAGAAAACAAATTGGAATTAAACCATGTGAGGACTGGACAGACTTTTACGCTAAGGACTGGACAGACTTTTATGCTAATCAAATATGTGTTTCATTCATAACCTCAAAAGGCATAATCATTCACCAATGGATCACAACTCGTTAGTCACACGCACTCAAACGTTTACACAAATCAAGGCGATTACTGACGATCAAGGAACTGGAAGTCTACAGACGGCAGGGCTACGAAGCTTATAAAAAGGGTTGGATTGCACAGGAAAAACATTTACATTCTCAAAAACGATCTCGCAATCCACTTTCCAAAATTTCCAAAACCTCTAAACCCAAGCCTTCATCCAATCAACGAGTAGCACATTCTACTACTCGCAGCACTCCAGTTCAGCAAAAGCAAGTTGATGTACCGATGCCACCGAAAATTCTTAAGAATTCATCTCCCATATGGATTCACAAACATAACGCTTCCGCAACTCTACGAATCCTAAACCTCAGATTCCATCCACTGTCAAACCAACAGTGGTAACGAAACTTCCTTTTAAGAAAATTTCTTCCAAATCTGTTCCTTCTAGACAAAAGATTAAACCCACATGGGTACTTAAGGATAGATCATCATAAGTTTCATCACCACATGTAGACACAATCACTACTCAATCACTTCTAGGAACTAACAATCAAGGACCCATTCATATATGGGGACCTAAACGTGCTTTATTCTCTTTTTACAGGCGCCTCACTTGTGGTACCTGGACTCCGGTTGTACCAAACATATGACAGGAAACAAAGGTCTTCTCAAGAATTATGTTCCTAAGTACTACGGGAATGTACGTTTTGGGAATGACAATGTTGCACCAATAATGGGGTACGGAGACATAGAGAAGAAGCACATCAAGATCAAGAGAGTCTCCTATGTTGAAGGGTTGGGTCATAATTTGTTTAGCATTGGACAGTTCTGTGATAAAGACCTAGAGGTAGTGTTTAAGAAGAACAAATGTTCCATTTTAACTAAAAATGGAGATGAGTTGCTGGCAGGTTCAAGGAAATCTAACCTGTATTCCATTGATTTGGAAAAGTATGACTCTCCTACCTCTGTGTGTCTACTGTCTGAAGCCTCTACTGATCTTACTTGGCAATGACACAGAAAACTCTCTTACCTGAACTTTCAAAATATCAACAAACTTATTGGGAAATTGGCTAAGTCATTGAAACTGTTATACATGCAAATATCAAAATTGTTAATGGAAAACAATTCAAAACTGTTAGAAGAAGTGTTGAAGAAACAGTTTAGAACTGTTAGTGAAAATTGTGAAGACAGTTGTAACCAACAGTTGCTGTGAACTTTAAAGGTGTTATATAGAGTTCAGAACTGTTAGTACAAACTACTACAACTGTTTGAAGACCTTGAAGCCGAAGACTGTTAGAAGAACCAAGAACTGTTGTATTCATTAAACAGTTTCGGTTGAGCTAAATATGGAAAAACCCTATCTTTGAAGATATCTCGAAATACTTTGAAGATCATCAAGATTATCTCAGAAGATAGAAGATTACCTAACTGTCAGCAAATCAAGGAAGATCAAGGAGTATATAAATGCTAGATTAGAATTCATAATTTGTACGTACTCATTGATTATATTTTTGCATTCATTCTTCAAGTTGTAATTTGCTTTCTGAATAGTGCTAAGCCTCTAAGTTTCTCTTTGAAACCTAAGAACAATCTGTGTTCTTCGTCTAACATAATAAGTTAGATTGGGGGTGAAGTTTGCTATTGTAATCATTCTCGTTGATTAATAAAATTACTGTTTGATTGAATCTCTTTGTGTTCAAAACCTTCTTTAATCAATTAAGTGTGATTCCGTAACTTCTTAGTTGATTGTGATCATAGTTAAAGATTAACTTTTATTCAACTTTGATTTGTTATTTAAAAGTTAGTTCGTGTTATTTGATATAATCTATATCCGATCCTGACAAGTGGTATCAGAGCCTTATCATTAAGGTTCCTTTGATCACCAGTTGAAGGTTTTTGCATCACTTTGCTTTATTTTTCAAAAACTGTTTTTCAATCAATTTGTTTCAATGGATTCGGGAGGTTCTTCTGATAACAATGGGTCTGGGTCCAACATTCGTGTTCCCATGCTCAAACCATCTGATTTTGAGATGTGGAAACTAAGAATCAAGCAGCATGTCCAACTAATGGACTATGCTATTTGGCAAATCATTGAAACTGTTCCCACAAACCCCATTGATCTGGATGAGAATGGAAAACCAAAGAAGAAGCCACCACCAAAGACAGATGCTGAAAAGAAGGAGAGAATGATTGAGATGAAAGCTCTCAGCATCCTCCAGATTGCAATTCCCAATGAGTATCAATATCAATTCAAGAAATTTGATGATGCTCATGAACTTTGGAATGCTCTGGAGAAGAGGTTTGCTGGGAATGCTAGTTCTAAGAGAAACCAAAGAGATCTCCTTAAACAAGCCTATGAGAACTTCACCAGTGGAAAGAATGAGAGTATCACCCAAATCTTTGATAGGTTTTACAAGCTGGTGAGCCAACTAGAGAGTGCTAAGGTTAGGCTTGATCAAGATGAGATAAATAGAAAGTTTCTTAGGTCTCTAGGTGATGAATGGACTGTGTTGGCTGCACAATGGAGGACTAAGGATTCCCTTGAAGACATAGAGTTAGATGATCTCTATAATAGTTTGATAGTGTTTGAGGGAGAGATAGAGGGAAAACGAAAAACTGTTGTTCTTAGTCACAATGCTGCTCTCCTGTCATCCTCAGGTATGGAATCAAACCGTTCTTTAACTAACTCTTTTGAAAATTGTGCAGGTACTAGTTCTGCTGTTGGACTAGATGTGAACACTCTAGATGCTGTTCTTGAAGCTTTTCTTGCCAGCCATGCACATTCAACCCTCACCAATGAGGATCTTGAACAAGTGCACCCTGATGATCTTGAGGAGATGGATCTCAAATGGCAGATGGCCATGCTTACTGTTAGAGCAAAGAGGTTCATTAAAAGGACTGGAAGGCAAAACATGAATTTCAGAGCTGATGGCAAGGCTGGATTTGACAAGTCAAAGGTGAGATGCTTCAAATGTCAACAGCTTGGCCACTTTGCAAGAGAGTGCAGATCTGGTGGACAAGTCCAGAATCAAGGTCAGAGGCCAACTCAGAATCAAACCTCCTCAGCATTGGTCTCACAAGAAGGTCATGGGTTTGATTGGAGTGATCAAGCAGAAGAGGCTACAAACAATAAAGCTTTGATGGCATTGACTGACTCCTCCATCAAGATGGATTCACCAGAATCTGAGGACATACAGGTATCTTCCAAACTATGTCCTGGTGAATGTAGAGCTATTGTTAAGAGGTTTAGAGAGCACAATAAGAAAATATGTGCTGCTCTAAGTAGAATGGAGGAGAGAAGGTATGAGTATACTGCTGTGATAGAAGATCTTGAAAAGAAAATTAAAGACTATCAGGCTAATGAACTGCAAATGGACTATGATAGAAAATATCATAAGTGGGAAAAAGAGCAGTTTCAAGATGAGATTGATAGTCTGAAAAAGAAATTGGCTGAAAAAGAAAGCAAGGTAGATGAACTCACAAAGAAATTGGAGGGTGTGGACATTGATCTTGGAATGTTCAAGGCTGCAAACCTTAAGCTTGAGACTCTGCTACAATCTCAAGTGAGAGACAAGGTGAAAACTGGACTTGGATATAAGGAAACCCCACCTCCATACAATCACACATACATAACACCCTTGTCTGAGGCAGCTGATAGATATGTCAATGAACCTTTGGAAGATGAATTAAAATCAGCTGATCCAAAGTTTGAAAAAGAGGGATTTGTGGAGGAAGTAAGTGATGATGAGGGAGTTGTGAAGAAAGATGAGGTGATTCCATATGAAAATCACATCTGTTGTGAACCCATACCCACTAAACCATCTTTCAAGCCTACGGTGTTTGTAAAAGCATCCACAGAACCCCTCACCACTGAGCCAACACCTTCAAAAGCTATCCAAACCATAAAAAGTTTCACAACTGTTGCCAATAATCCCCATCTTTACACTAACAGTTCTAACAAGAACCCAAACAGTTCTAAGCCAAAAAGCCCAACTGTTAGTACAAAAGCCAAAGGAAAGGAGAAAGTTGGTGAGGTTGTGTATGCAAAGAAGAAGATGGAAGCTCCAAAATCTCAGGCTAAACCCAAGTCTAAGAAAAGGCATACTGAAATGTCTGCATGAACATGCCAAAAGCATGGTGTCCAAAAGTTTCCTCAATCTGCAGCTGTTAGAGGAAATCAAAGAAATAGGAACCAATTCTGGTCACAAAGAACTGGTTTACCTATTGTGAAAACCAAAAAGTGCTACATTTGTGGGAGATCTAATCATTTAGTTCAAGATTGTTACTATAACCCACAGACCAATGGCACTCAAAACAAAAGTGTCAAAAGACAAAATAACAGTACTAAAACTGTTAAGTCAAAGCAAAATAGCAGTTCTAAAACTGTTAAACCAAAACAGGCAAACAGTTCTACAACTGTTACATCCAAACCAACTAACAGTTCCACAACTGTTTTATCTAAACCAAAAACTGTTGGTTTGGCTTGGATGAAAATTCAAAAACAAACTGATTCTGGAGAGGGTAAAACTGTTCTTCAAACTGAAAATCAAAAGGAATCACAAGTTGATTCATCTGTTTTACCAACTCCACCAGCTGTTTGTTCAAAAGTATCCACTGTCAATCACAACAGTTTGAAACCACATGTTCTTACAAAGTATTCCTCACACAAATTAGAGAAGTCTAATTTGGATGAACTCAAAAAGAACCAAACTCTGTTTAAGTACTATGACTTAAATGGTGTACCCAAGACCTGCATGGCCTAGGTACTTCCTGCTACTAACTGATTTTATTTGTGCAGAGCATTCATAGGGCCAATCATGGATCTATCTGGCATGTGGATAGTGGATGCTCAAGGCACATGACTGGAAATCCACACTGTTTGAAGGATTTCAGAAGCATCAATGGTGGATTTGTAGCATTTGGAGGAAATGCTAAGGGAGGAAAAATCACAGGTAAAGGAGCTGTTGAGGCAGGTACACTTACATTTAATGATGTTTTCTTTGTTGAACAACTTAAGTGCAATCTGTTAAGTGTATCTCAAATCTGTGACAATGGAAACAAAGTTTTGTTTACAGATTCAGAATGCATTATTCTTTCAAAAGATTTTAAACTAAATGAGAAGGATGTTCTTTTGAGAACACCTAGAAAAGATAATGTATACTGTCTAGATACACACAAGATTGCTAAACAGAATGTGTTAAGTTGTTTACTCTCAAAGGCATCTCATGATGAGTCTGCCATTTGGCATAGAAGGATGCGTCACATGAATTTTAAAACCATGAACTTGTTAGCTAAAAACAGTTTGGTAAGAGGTTTGCCCCAAAAAGAATTCTCATGTAATGATCATTGTGTAGCTTGTCTCAAAGGTAAGCAACACAAAACTTCTTATAAGACCAAAGAAGTTTCTTCCATTACTGCACATTTACAACTGTTACATATGGATCTTTTTGGTCCTACATCTGTGGTAAGTATAGGGAAGAAAGCATATTGTTTAGTCATAGTTGATGATTTCACCAGGTTCACATGGGTTCAATTTCTTAGAACTAAGGATGAAACTGCTTAGTTAGTTAAGTCACTTATTCTTAAAATTGAAAATCAATCTGATTTGAAGGTGAAAGTCATTAGATCTGACAATGGTTCTGAATTTAAGAACTATGAGTTAAACAGTTTTTGTGAAAATAAAGGTATTGAAAGACAGTTTAGTGCCCCTAGGACTCCCCAACAGAATGGAGTTGCTGAGAGAAGGAATAGGACTTTGATAGAGGCTGCTAGATCCATGTTAGCTGATTCTAGGCTTCCAATGACATTCTGGGCAGAAGCAGTGAACACTGCCTGCTATGTTCAGAATAGAGTACAAGTAGTCAAGTCCAAAGGGAAAACTCCTTATGAGTTGTTCCTCAAGAGAAAACCTTTAATCAACTTCTTCAAACCATTTGGCTGTCCTTGCACTATCCTTAATACCAAATCACAATTAGGCAAGTTTGAGAGTAAGGCTGAAGAAGGTTTCTTTGTAGGATACTCCACTCAAAGTAAAGCTTATAGAGCATTTAACAATGTCACTAGAATCATAGAAGAGAGTATGAATGTCTCTTTCAATGAGAATAGGATCAATATTGCAAGTAATGGACCTGATTGGTTATTTGATATTGATGCATTGTCTAAATCTCTTTCTTCTGAGTATTCTACTGAAACAGCTGCAGGTACCCCAACACCTGTTGGTGAAAATCAACAAACAGTGTCCAACAGCCCAAACAGTTTTGAAACTGTTAGCACAAAACCAACAACTGTTGGTTCAAATAAAGTTACTTAACACTTTGTTGTGATTCCTATGCTTCAACAAGAGTTCTCCAATGCTGTTGATCCATTGATTGATGTTGAATCTTCAAAGGACATGGAATCTCATGATCCTCAACAACACACTGAATTTGCACCCCAAACAGTTGCTGATCAAGTGTGTGATACTGCTGAAAATTCAAGTGAATGTGAGTTTGATCTGTCTAATCTAGGGAATGAACTGACTGAAGAAAACATTCCTACATCAAGTGTTCACAAGAATCATCCAATATCACAAATAATTGGTGATCCAACCACTCCTATCAGAACAAGGAATATGCTGTAAAATGAAAACAGTGGTGTAGATCTTGCCCAATTTGATGTGAATGCTTGCTTTCTATCTCAAATAGAACCAAAGAAAGCAATTGAGGCATTGAAAGACCCTTCATGGGTGGAAGCAATGCAAGAGGAGCTCTTACAATTTCAAATTCAACAAGTTTGGAAGTTGGTTGAGCTTCCATGAGGCAAAAGAGTAATTGGCACCAAGTGGGTGTTCAGAAACAAGAAAGATGAAAGAGGGATTGTAATCAAGAATAAGGCAAGACTGGTTGCACAAGGCTATACACAAGAGGAAGGAATAGACTATGATGATGTCTTTGCACCTGTTGCAAGGATTGAAGCCATTAGACTATTTCTTGCCTTTGCAAGCTTCAAAGGATTTAAGGTGTATCAAATGGATGTCAAGTCTGCTTTTCTCTATGGAACTATTGATGAGGAGGTATATGTGTGTCAACCCCCTGGCTTTGAAGACTCAAAGTACCCTGACAGGGTATATAGGTTGGATAAAGCTCTATATGGACTACATCAAGCTCCTAGAGCTTGGTATGAGACATTATCATCCTACCTTCTTGAGAATGGTTTTAAGAGAGGCACAATTGACAAAACATTGTTTACAAAGATTGTTAAAACAGAGATTTTGCTTGTTCAAATCTATGTTGATGATATAATCTTTGGATCCACTGATGACAGCTTGTGCAAAGAATTTGAAGTCATTATGCACAAAAGGTTTCAGATGAGTTCAATGGGTGAACTCACATTTTTCTTGGGATTACAAGTCAAACAGAAGCCCACTGGTATTTTTCTAAGCCAATCTAAGTATGTCAAAGACATATTGGACAAGTTTGGCTATCAAGATGTGAAGCTGGCAAGTACTCCAATGGAGACACACAAACAGTTGGGAGCAGATGTCGAGGGGGAGGATGTAGATATACACCTCTATAGGTCAATGATTGGTTCATTAATGTATTTAACTGCTTCTAGACCTGATATAATGTTTGCGGTGTGTGTTTGGGCCAGGTTTCAATGCAGTCCAACGATGTCACACTTGTTTGCTGTGAAGAGGATCTTTAGATACCTCAAAGGCCAACCAAAATTGGGACTTTGGTATCCTAAAGATTCACCTTTTGATTTGGTGGCATATTCTGATAGTGACTATGGTGGAGCCAATGTGGACAGAAAATCAACCTCTGGAGGATGTCATTTTTTTGGATCAAGGTTGGTTTCATGACAGTGTAAGAAACAAACAACAGTTTCAACTTCAACAGCTGAGGCTGAATATATTGCTGCATCAAGCTGCTGTTCACAGGTTCTATGGATCCAAAATTAGCTTCTGGATTATGGGTTGTCTTTCTTGAATACTCCAATTTATGTTGATAACACCAGTGCTATTAGCATAATTAATAATCCAGTGAAGCATTCTAAAACCAAGCACATTGAAATCAGATTTCACTTCATAAGAGACTGCAATGAAAAGAAATTAATCCAAGTTATGAAAGTCCATTCTGATGATCAATTAGCTGATCTGTTTACTAAAGCATTTGATGTGAGCAGATTCAACTTTTTGATCTCAAACATTGGAATGATTAACTTGGACTAACAGTTGTTCATTACTCCATGTTTTTCACACTAACAGTTTGCAACTGTTAGTATTGTTATCTAACAACTGTTGATTTTAAGTGTTCAGGGAAAAGTAAAAGTGCAAATCCCAAACCAGTTTTGGACATACATGGTTACCTATTCCACAAATAGTTTTTCAAACCCGTGAATGTCCTTGATATGTGGTAAAGGTAAATACTTTATTGAGAACAGTTCCAGACTGATAAAGGTGAGTCACTCTATTTTGTAGTGTTGTGAATTTGACATGACAAGTCACTGCATGTTATTAATGGAAATTACTGGACATTAATGGTCATTAATGGTTATTAATGGTCATTAATGGTTATTAATGGACATTAATGCTCCCCAGTTTATCTATAAATAACCTTGCATCCATACTTCCCAAATCACACCTACATTTGCACAAACTTCTCTCTGCAAATGGCTACTAACTTCTTTCTCATAAACTTCAAAGAAATTAATGTTAGACAAAGTTATGTAACCATTCCTGCCCCATTTGTAAGAATGCATGAACTTTGGCAATACTCATCATGTGTTCTTGAAATGGTTGATGAACCTGAGGAGTTCATCTTGACCCAGCATCCAGATCCACGTAGGCCAAATAAACCAATTGACCATATTCGTATAAGTGGTGATTTTGAACATTTCACTCTCTTCCATGAATTGCCTACACCATGCTGTCTAAGATTCGTCTTGAACCTGGCAGGCACTACAAACTCCGTAGTGTGGTTCAATGTTTGAAGAAATAATACTCATAACCACCAGAGGGCCTTGGATGATGAGGCAGTGGAAGTCATTGTAATAGATAACTAGTTCCACTGATGATGAATTGGTCTCAATCACCATCCTCCCACGAGGCAAATTATGACAATTGTCTCTGGTGGTACATATGATGAGAAGGTCTACTGCACACCCATTGGTGGGTTTTAAGTTTTGAAAATTGTTTAAGGCATGTCAACTGTTTTTCTGTTAACGGAGAAAGTTGTCTACACTTACGGTGTAGATCATTGTTCTCCCACACCTACGAGACGGCCTTGCACAATTAGATAAGCAGTACCAACAATGGCTTCTGCATTACATGACCATTCTTTGACGACAGGCTTCTCAGTAAGGCTATGGCGGCACTGTAGAGGCTATTCTGAACTCGATTCTTAAACAATGAAGACATTCACGAGAAAGAATGTGATGATGATTGTCTTCCCTTAAAGTTCAGATTTGTTGATACAAAATGTTAACGATAATTTGTCAAATGTAGATCTAGGAGTTAAGACTGTTAAAATAAGCTGTGTTTAGATCTATAGCAAAAGACAGTATTGTTATCTCAAAATTATTGTCGCTCAATTGTGATTATCATGAATAAAATACATCTTATGTTGATGACTGTGTTCACTAATGGTTTGTTATTGTTGCTTCAACATTTGATATATATGAGCTAAAGTTTGTTTGACAGTTGCACAATTCTGTTTCAATATATACTAACAGTTTTCAACTGTTAGTATATGGCTTCCACAACTGTTAGGCAAAGTCCATGTGCAACTGAGGGGGAGAAATGAGAACAGTTGTAAACACTAAACAGCTGTTAATAAGCCAACAACTACAACTGAATGATCAGGATGGTGAGTATTCTGATTATGTATCACTTGAGTTTATTTATGCTGAAATTGTAAAGTTGGGATATGAGGGCCCTAGGGGAAAGGGCACCTTCTACAAAGGGCAATTTTGCTCGCACTGGAAGTACATTATCCATACTCTCCAGCAGTGCATGAGCCCTAAGAGAACTGGCTGGAATGAATTTGGGAGCAACATTGCTCTCGCACTCATTTGTTTAGCCAACAACAGAGCTTTTAATTTCTCAAAAATGATCTTTAATGGAATGGTAAAGCATCTAGAAACCAAATATGGTCTCTTTTTTATGTACCCGCGATTTGTGCAAGTTTTGTTAAACTTTTTTATGCCAAATCTTAAAGCACACAAGAGGGTCCTAATTCCCTCTGCTCATGTGGCCTCCACATTGAGCAAGTTGATGGTTAATGGGAAGAATTTCTTAGGTGCCATAACTCCACCACTCTCTGCAATGGTGGAGTTTCTTTCAAGAAACAGAGCTGCCAGGGGTGAGCATGAAGCCCAACTTATTGCTACACCACCACCTCTGGAACCCAAAGCTCACGATACTCAAATAATCCCTTCTGCTTCCTTTGAACGAGCTACAACACAAGCCCCTGCACTAAAAATATTTCAAAAGAAGAGGAAAAGAACTGTTGGTGCTCCTTCCACCAAAGAGGAAAAGAACTGTTAACCCTGCACAGGTGCATTCACTTGTGCAGAATATCGAAAGGGAACCCCTTGTGCTGTCTCCCAGGCACAATGAGGAGGTGATCACTCCATTAGAGGGTGATCATGTGGTATTTGAGGCTGATCCTACTGTTTTACCCACAAAGGGTGAACATGACAGGGTTAACATAACTAAGACCTCAGCCACGGCAACAGAGGCTGGTCAAACAGTTTCTGGAAATCCCCAGTACCAAGAAAAGAGGGGTACTGGTGTGGAATCTCAATTGAGTGAACCACCAGTTTTATCTGTCAATGATATGTTAACAGTGGCAACACTGGCTGACATTGAGGCTAGAATGCAACACCAAGCAATGACGGATTTCAAATTTGCACCCTTCTTTGCTGCATATATACAACTAAAAAAGAAGATTGCCTTACAAAACAAAAGGATTCTTCAACAAGATCAGCAAATTAAGGTTTTGACCAACAGTTTGAAGCAAGCTAATGAGATGCTAAAGCTGCATGATCAAGTACTACAACAGTTGATAGTTGCTGCAAGACCTCCTTCAACTGTTCCAATCAAAGAGGGGGAGAGTTCATTACCAACAGTTGCTGAAGTGCTAGAACAAACAGCTGCAGTGGATGAACTAACAGTTGCACCCAGTGAATCAACAGTTGAAGAGAAGCTATCAGCAGTGGATAGAGTGCTGATTAATACAATAATTTTGTCTGGTGATTATCCAACAACTGAGGTTTACAAGTCATGGCCCAAGGTAAAACAAGAATATTTGGTGAAAGTGGGTGCTCAAATGTTGAACTGCAATGAATTCCAAATGAAACAAAAGATTGATGATGGATGGCTTGAAGGCAAATGTGCAAAGTTAAAACCTATTAAGCCAAGGCCTGGATTCAAAGGAATTCATATTGTAGAAAAGGTTGTTGAAAAGCCAGTACAAGAGGTACAAGGAAAGGGAAAGGAGATTGTTGTTGAGCTTCCAAAGCTAAAATTAACAAAACAACAACAAGAGGAAAGGGATTTTGAATGTGCTCAGAGGTTGGCTGCTGATCTTCAACAACAAGAAAAGACTGATTTTGAAATAGCAAAGAAGCTAGCTGATGAGATCACAGCTCAGATTGATGAGGAGGAAAAACAAGAAAAGGCTGCTAAGGGAGTTAAAAGAAAAAGAATTGTGAAAAAGAAACAACCTCAACTTCTTAAGCCAGTAACTGAGAAGAAGTCTCAACCTCAACAATCCAAATCTCAAAATTCCAAAGCTGTCCAACCAACCCAAACAGATCAAACCATCAAAGCTAAAATGGTTAAAACTATCATTCAAGATAGGCTCTTGGTCGATGTTGAAAAAGGTGTTAACAAGTTTGTAAAAGAACATTTTGGCCAGAAGTCTCACATTAAAGAATGGAAGTTTGATGTTGTCAGGTTTGATACTGGGAAGGAAGGTATAATCATTGTAAGAGAGAATGATCAGATCGAACAGTTTACAGGCTACTTACAAATGGTGGATAGTATTACTAGGCGGGACATACAAGAATTGTATGAGTATGGAACAAGGCATTATGAAGGATCTGAGCATCCTCTAATTAAGTTATTGATGAGACATTTGACAAGTATTTGCAACCCAAAGAAAATAATGTCAATACTGATGGCTGATGAAACTTTTCCAATACAATCTGTTAAAGTGTATGCTAAGCCAAGGGTATACTCCATGGTAATGGAAAATGCAATTACTGAATGGTTTGACATGGATTTCATCGAACATGGTCAGATCAAGCTTCAATACTTATTGAAAGCTAAGTTCTATGGTCCAGCTAAAGTAAGGGATGAGCTACTTCAGAAATTCAAAGATAGACTTGAATCCCTGAGATCAAAGAAAATGTAATTTTTCTATCTTTTGAATTTTTGATTATAACAGTTTGATTTTGCATTCAATGATAAATATGTTCTTTACTTATGTCAATTCATCTATGATTGAACCCTTAAAACAAACAACTTAAGTGTATTGTTGAATACTTTAAGTTAGGGGGAGATTGTTGGGAAATTGGCTAAGTCATTGAAACTGTTATACATGCAAATATCAAAATTGTTAATGGAAAACAGTTCAAAACTGTTAGAAGAAGTGTTGAAGAAATAGTTTAGAACTGTTAGTGAAAATTGTGAAGACAGTTGTAACCAACAGTTGCTGTGAACTTTAAAGCTGTTATATAGAGTTCAGAACTGTTAGTACAAACTACTACAACTGTTTGAAGACCTTGAAGCCGAAGACTGTTAGAAGAACCAAGAACTGTTGTATTCATTAAACAGTTTCGGTTAAGCTAAATATGGAAAAACCCTATCTTTGAAGATATCTCGAAATACTTTGAAGATCATCAAGATTATCTCAGAAGATAGAAGATTACCTAACTGTCAGCAAATTAAGGAAGATCAAGGAGTATATAAATGCTAGATTAGAATTCATAATTTGTACGTACTCATTGATTATATTTTTGCATTCATTCTTCAAGTTGTAAATTGCTTTCTGAATAGTGCTAAGCCTCTAAGTTTCTCTTTGAAACCTAAGAACAATCTGTGTTCTTCGTCTAACATAATAAGTTAGATTGGGGGTGAAGTTTGCTATTGTAATCATTCTCGTTGATTAATAAAATTACTGTTTGATTGAATCTCTTTGTGTTCAAAACCTTCTTTAATCAATTAAGTGTGATTCCGCAACTTCTTAGTTGATTGTGATCATAGTTAAAGATTAACTTTTATTCAACTTTGATTTGTTATTCAAAAGTTAGTTCTTGTTATTTGATATAATCTATATCCGATCCTGACAAAACTAGTCACGGGTGACTTGGTGAGAGGCATTCCCAAGTTGAGATTCAAAAAGGATCATCTGTGTGCAGATTGCGAGAAGAGAAAGATGATAAAGGCTTCTTATAAATCTAAACAGGTGTTCAGCACTACAAAGCGTTTGGAACTCCTACACATGGATCTCTGTGGTCCTATGAGAACTCAGTCCAAAAATGGGAAGAAGTATATTCTAGTCATGATGGATGACTACTCTAGATATACTTGGGTCAAGTTTCTGCGATCAAAATATGAAGCCACTCTAACAATCATTTCCTTCATCAAGCAACAGCAGAATAAGCACAGTCAGAGTGTCGTCTCTATCCGGACAGACAATGGAACTGAATTTAAAAACAGTACTCTGAAGAGCTTCTGTGACCTTGTCGGGATTAGCCATCAGTTCTCTGCTGCAAACACACCGCAACAAAACGGTGTAGTGGAACGAAGAAACAGAACTTTGGTTGAAGCTGCCAGAACCATGCTATCATATTCTGGGCTCCCACCTTCCTTTTGGGCTGAAGCAATCAGCACCGCCTGCTACACGCAGAACCGCTCTTTTATTAATAAATGCTTTCATAAAACTCCATACGAACTGGCCAATGGCATAGTGCCTAATATCAAATACTTTCATGTCTTTGGTAATAGGTGCTTTGTACTAAATGACAAGGATAATCTAGGAAAATTTGCTCCCAAAGCTGATGTTGCTATTTTCCTAGGTTATTCTACTGAGTCCAAAGCCTACAGAGTTTTTAACAAATGAACAAAGAGCATTGTTGAAAGTATCAACGTAAAATTTGATGATGCTTTGAATGTTACAGATTTTCAATCTAAATCAACATTCAATGTTTCTGAGCATACCTGTTCAGGACCAGTGCTTCAAAATAAAGAATCAAACAATCCATCCAGTTCAAATTCTAATCTTGACTTTATGTTTGATTTCTTTAGATCTGAATCTTCTCCTGTTTTAACTGACAACAGGGAAAACACAGCAGTACAAATAAGTGTTACTATAACGGCTCCTACGGTCACTGAGACGAATCCATTTGCAGACATCTATGCTGATGATTCTACTTCTGTTTCTGTCACTCGTCCCCCTGTGACTTCTCAGATTCCTGACCCAGAGAGCCCTCCGGTGTTTGATTCAGAACCACATTTCTCTCCTGAAGATGAAGAAGAAGCACGACACCTACAAGATATCTTTCCTTCATCTTCCACTACCTATGAAACAAAGTGGACCAGACATTACTCTGAAGAGAACATCATCGGAGATCCTTCACTTGGCATTCAAACAAGATCAGCAACAGCAAACGAATGTCAATTCTCAGGTTTCTTAAGCATCATTAAACCCACCAAGACTTGTGACGCATTAGATGATCCGGATTGTGTAATAGAAATGCAAGCAGAACTACACCAATTTAATCGTCTCAAAGTCCGGAGATTAGTTCCTCTTCCATATGGAAAATCTATTGTCGGAACTAAGTGGGTGTTCAAGAACAAGAGGGATTCGGATGGAGTGGTCATCCGTAACAAAGATATGTTGGTTGCTAAAGGCTACAATCAATAAGAGGGCATTGACTATGATGAAACATTTTCCCCTGTTGCTCGTATTGAGGCTATCAGACTCTTTCTTGCATATGCAGCCTCCAAAAGCTTCCGTGTCTTTCAGATGGATGTACATATAGCTTTTCTCAACGGTGTACTCAAAGAAGAAGTCTATGTCTCACAGCCTGAGGGGTTCATCAGTTCAAAACATCTAAATCATGTCTATATCTTAGATAAGGCCTTGTACGGGTTGAAGCAAGCTCCACGTGCATGGTACGATGTCTTATCTGATTATTTGATTGGTGAAGGCTACTCCAAAGGAAATACTGATACCACTCTGTTCACAAAGACCAAGGGTAGTGACAAGATTTTGGTTCAAATATATGTGGACGATATCATTTTTGGGTCTACTAATCCAAAATACAGTGACGAGTTTGCTAAGATCATGACAAACAAATTTCAAATGAGTATGATGGGGGAGATGTCATTCTTTCTCGGACTCCAGGTGAAGTAGTTAAGTCATGGCAGTTTTATTTACCAATCTAAGTACATCAAAGATCTTCTAATGAAGTATGATATGATTAACTGAACACCCATATCCACACCCATGGCTGCTAAAGCACAGCTATTAGCAGATCTTGATGGTTCTCCTGTAGATCTCAAAATGTATCGTGGGATGATTGGATCGTTACTGTATCTGACTGCGAGTCATCCGGACATCATGTTCTCTACCTGTCTCTGTGCCAGATACCAGGCGAATCCTAAAGAGTTACATCTTCTGGCAGTTAAACGGATATTCAGATATCTCAAAGGATCTATGGATCTTGGTCTGTGGTATCCCAAAGATTCAAATATGGATCTCCATGCTTACTCAGATGCTGACTATGCCGATTGCAAGATTGATAGAAAAAGCACCTCTGGTAGTGCACACTTTCTGGGAGATCGTTTAGTCTGCTGGGCCTCAAAGAAGCAAGACTGCGTATCCACTTCTACAGCTGAACCTGAGTATGTTGCTGCTACAATGTGCTGTTCCCAAAGTCTCTGGATACGTACCCAGTTATCAGACTTTAGCCTCAGGTATGACAAGATTCCATTACTATGCGATTCCCAGTCTGCCATAGCTATCTCCTACAATCCGGTACACCACTCTAAAACTAAACATATTGATATCCGTTATCACTTCATAAAAGATAACGTAGAGAAAGGTCTAATTGAGCTCTAGTATGTTCCTACTGAAAATCAGCTCGCTGACTTGTTTACCAAACCATTAGACGAATGTCGCTTCACTGAATTGGTATCCAAGTTAGGTATGCTAAACTTGAAAATATAACACATTGGTGCCTCATTTTTCCTTTTCTTTCCTTTTTTTTAGAGTACGTGTTACACTGTTTGCTCTTTGTGTAGCTTCATGATGCAACACTCAAGGGGGAGTGAATTTCTAGTGATACACATGCTACATATGTGTAGGGGGAGAAAATTCATACACATTATGCACATGTGTAGGGGGAGAAATATACAACTGACAAATTCCCTAAAAACTTTGAAAATTTTCATAAACAGATGCAAGAGTCTAGGGGGAGTGTGTCAAAACAAACAATCAAATCAAGATATCTTGGGAAATAAAATTTTCAAACTCTCAAAATCCAGATATTTTGAATAATCAGGAAATTTCTAAGTGTTGAGTTATGTTCCAAACAATCGCATTCTATGCCTCAATCGCATGGGATCTCTTGCCACACAACAAAATAAATTTTCTGTCTTGGTTCAATCGCATAGACTTCAATCGCATTGACAGCTTATCGCATGGGATTACAACACTTGTTATCTATCCCTTAATCTCATGTGATAGACTATCACTTTCCATAAACTTTGGCATTAATAACATTCTTATGTGTGTGTTCTTCATGGTGTTTTAACATTCTCTCTACATCTTATTGATTATTAGTCATTGTTTCATCCATAGATCTTGATACCTGAACCACTTGGGACCAACAAGTGGCATCAATCGCATGTCTTAAGATAATTTACAAATGAGATTGAACTTCAATCGCATACGATTGAAGTGAAATAGGGGGAATCGCATGCGATTCAGACAACTTCATAGAACTTGTCCAACTTAGGCTCAATCGCATGCGATTAACACACCAAAGGGTGAATCGCATGCGATTCAAAAATTCTATCAGCCACATTTTTTTACCACCCTTACACCCAATCAGTGCTTGACACGTGTCCAAGTCACCTTTTTAACATCCCATCAGTTACTAACTTACTTCATACGATTCAAACCTTCAGAACTCACATACTCTCTCATTTTTTGCTACGAAAATTTACGAACTCTCTCGTTACTCTGCCAAAATTTACAATTTTAGTCTCAAAATACTCCTAATCATAAAGGTAACAACTTGTACGGTTTACATTTCGAAAATTTTGAGTTAAAAGGGTGATTTTGGGCCTTCAAATAGCCATTTGCGATAGTTTCGAGACTTCGAAGGGAATTTTGGGACACGAAACTGTTGGAGAATGCCCACTGACACACGTACGCCAAATGATCGCTACTGATGATGTATGGGCCTATCGGGTCACACGCCAAGGGTTGATCCTGACAATAACCTAAAAGATGAGGGTGAGAAAAGATAAATAATGATAGTTGGTTTCCTGGAGGGGTTAGCGACGCTAACCCAGACGTAGCTAACTCAGCCGCGTTAGCAGCGCTAACCTTAAGTGTTTAGCGGCGCTAAGCGTGGGCGGTTAGCGGCGCTAACCCTACCTGACAGAAACAACTTTATTCTTTTCACCTCCTCTCTCCACCAATGCATGGCTTGACCATCATTGGGCTCTGGCCGATCTTGGGGAGACCTGGGGTCGGTTTGAGGATTATAAAACACCATTCTCTTCTCTCATTTGCTCTCTCTTGGCTAAGGCAACAATTTACACATACATATCATCTTGTGGGTTGTTCTTGTAAGAGAAGAAGAGAGAAAGAGGTGAGTGTTTCCTGGAGAGATCTTTGGGTTATTGTTCCTGAGAAGTATCTTCATAAGGAGAACGATACTTGGAGTGCTAGTACACTTGGATCACATATTCTCTTGGGGTGGATTTCGATAGCCAAGGAAGAGGATTCAAGCTTGGAGTTTAGCACACAACAATCCAGAGTTATCAAGGGTATAAATCTATCTTTCTCTTCTGGTTTAGTTGCATTAGTTGTTGTAGAGTTTGGTACACTTATGGGGTTCACTTTGTGGTTTGTTTTTGGTCTTGAAAATTCATTTTTGTACTTGCATGCTTCCGCTGAGCTCAACCACGAAACCCAACAGTGGTATCAGAGCCACCTCTACACTGGTTTTGCACTTGGTGGCTTTGAAAATCCAAAAAATGTGATTGTTGGTTCTGTCCAGGGTTTAGCGGCGCTAACTTTTCTATGTTAGCGGTGCTAAACCGTCTGTAGCGGTCGCTATCTCGACTCGCGATAGCGGCGCTAACCCGGAGTTAACGGCGCTAACTCTACATAGTTAGCGGCGCTAACCCCTTACTGGCAGAATGTAAAGTTTTACCTTAAATCAATTTTGTTGGATTTTTGGGCTACTTGTATTTTCTGGAATTGTTCCAGAATTTGAGATGTGTTTGGTTTAAGTTGCCTTATGTCTTGGTTGGTGTATTTATATGTGGATTAACATTTTGGCATGAAAATGGTTAATTGCATATACTTACATTGTGTATATATGACTATGGAATTTTGACTTGTTTAAGGTTCCTAATACATATGTACATAGGATTATTAGTGCCTTGAGTGATTAGATAATCTTAACCAAGACATATAAGATTTACATGGTTTTGTGTGGCACAGCATGTGTAGATTTGTGTTTCTTGTATGTGGTTGTAGTATTTGCATCCGGTAACATTTTTTGAGCCATAAGACCTATGTGATATGTTTGGTTGATTTAAATTAATGTATTCATTCATTTGGTGGTTTGTACCACAATGGTTTGTAATAATTAATTTATTTATTCAGTTTGTATATTAGACGGCTTGCATGCCGATTTTCTATTCTTTGTAATTTGTAGTATTAGCTTAGAATAGTAAATTGTGGCTTGCATGCCATTTCCTTTTAAATTTGTAAATTGCAAAAGGAGAACCGAAGCAACCAACAAGGACCATTGGAGGGTGTCTTGGCGTACTTGGATCCAGAGGTCGGTAGGAGACGCAATGGATCAAGTGGGAGGAGCACACATCAAGTCATTCGGTCTAGTCCTTAGATGACTTAGTCTTGCCCGTTGGCTCACGGGCAAGGCGCATAGGATTGGCTCGTTACCGGATATATATTACATGCGTGGTTGATTTTATTTTGTATATTTTCTTGCATGGATGTTTAGGTTCTTCGCATGCTAGAAAATTTTTCAAAATAATAAAAATCAAAGAGTTTTTAAATTGGTTTACAAACTCCGTGCGCCACATAGTCAAGAATTGGTTAAAAGTGTTTAAACGGGGAAACAAAAACCCGTTTTTCAAAAGTAAATCTCACACCACCCGTAAGATGACACCGCCCGAATCTAGTGAAACAAGATTGGTCGTCGAGCTCTAGCCGAGATAGGTTTTGCGTAACTGTGTGGAAGGCGCGTGTGGCAACTCGCAAGGTCGGTTGTCGAGCTCTAGCCGAGACGGCCATTGGGCTAGAGTACCACCGTGTATCTTGACGGACGATTTACAATTCCAAGACTTAAAACACATTGGTAGTTGTCGAGCTCTAGCCGAGCTATCAAAGTGGGTTAATGAGGAATTGGTGTGGAGGGATCAAACATGCCAAATGGGTGCTATGAGTACTTAGGATCCCGCAAGTGCCTAAGAGTTGTGATCACGGATTGCAATTGGTAAAGTGTTTACCTGCCTAAAATAGCTCTATGAAGTGATCCGCGGAAAACCCGTCATGGATTATGGTATTTTGAGGTTCTTAGCCCTTGTTAATATAATTTGTTTTATAACAAGTGGGTAATTATTTTAACAAGGATCTAATACATCATAACTAACCAAATTTCGTACTTTGCTTGTAGATGGCATCTACTAGCAACACCAACACCACCAACATGTCACTCCGTCCATTCTTGGAAAAGGAGAAACTCACGGGGCCAAACTTTAAGGATTGGCATAGGACTTTGCGAATTGTCCTACGTCTTGAAATAAAGCTAGAGGTCCTTGAGTCACCTCTTCCGGAACCTCCTGCTACTAACTCGGCGAGGGCCGTCCGAGAGGCGTATGAAAAACAAGACACAAATGACGTGACTTGCCTTATGCTAACGACCATGACTTCCGAATTGCAAAGGCAATTCGAGAAAGTGAGTGCGTTTGAGATGATATCTCAGCTGAAGGACATGTTCCAACAGCGGGCACGGCAGGAACTCTATGAGTGCGTCAAGGCCTTCATCGGTTGCCAGATGCAGGAGAGTGGCAATGTTAGCTCCCACGTACTTAAGATGAAAGGGTACGTGGATCAGCTTGAGGAGTTGGGCTTTCCCATGGGGAAGGAGTTGGCGGTTGATATCATCCTCCAATCCTTGCCTCCCGCATATGGTCCGTTCATTGTGAACTTCCATATGTATAGTATGGACAAGTCCATTATGGAGCTACATGACATGCTCAAGACTGCTGAGGGTGAGCTTACCATCAACAAAGGTGGGCACAAGCGGAAGCAGCCCGCTTCGGGCTCCAAAGGGAAGGGAAAGAAGAAGGCCAAGGCCCAAGGGCCGAAGCCTAAATCTAACCCAACCCCGGAGCCCAAGGGGAAGCAAGTGGTTCCCACTGCCACCTCTCCGGAAGAGGCACCCTGCTACTTCTGCGGGGAGAAGGGTCACTACCAGCGTAGTTGCCCCAAGTATTCGGAGGAGCTCAAAAAGCTACGAGCTAAAGGTGTCGCTGCCTCTGGTACGTACATGATTGAACTCCATAACACTTCTACTTCTAACGTCTGGGTTTTAGACAGCGGGTGTGGTACTCACGCTTGTAATAATGTGCAGGTACTAAGAAGAAGTAGGGACTTGGTTGATGGAGAGCTGGATCTCATCATGGGAAACAAGGCGGTTGTCCCAGTTGAGAAGATTGGGAGTGTGAAGCTCGCCTTTCCTTCCGGCTTATATATTTTTTTGTTAAATGTATCTTTTGCGCCCTGCGTGGCAAGAAACATTATTTCTTTATATGCCTTGTATGACGATGGTTTTAACTTTAAATTTGAGAATGGTAGCATTTTATGTTACAAAGATCATGTCTTTTATTTCAAAGCATTTCCATGTCATGGCATATATGAAACAAGCGTAAGCTTGCAAAGCAATAGATCAATCATGAATGTTGATACGGGATCCAAAAGTGTTTTGGATAAATTATCTCTATGGCATGGTCGGTTAGGCCACATAAACAAGAAACGCATCGCCAAGCTCCAAGCAGATGGGATCTTGGAATCATTTGACCACGGGTCTAATGAAGTATGTGAATCTTGTGTATTGGGCAAGATGACCAAAGCACCCTTCACCGGTGCATGTGAGAGGGCGCAAGACTTGTTGGATATCGTTCACACTGATGTGTGTGGTCCGTTCAAGCATTCCACAAGAGATCATTCCCGCTACTTCGTTACCTTTATTGATGATTATAGTCGATACGAGTATGTCTACTTGGTGAGACAAAAGTCGGATACCTTTGAGGTGTTTAAGACTTTCCAAAACGAGGTAGAGAATCAACTAGGGAAAAGGATTAATGATGTGTGTAAAGCGTACCAGTTTTTTTATTTATAAAATCCGTTATTATTTAGTACGACTACAACACAAATAGGCAAGAGGACCTAATCGTATAATAGTATAGAAAATAAGTACGGGTGTCGAACTCAAGGGGAACGGGTATGATTTGATAAAGTTATATTAATTTAAATTTTAAACTAACTAAACTACTTGCAATAAAATAAAGGGGGATTATGAAGTAAATGAGCTATTAACCAACTAACACCACTAAACAACCTAAAAACATTAAAAGCATGCAAAAGAGACAAGAAAACAAATAACTCGGAGAATTAATAATAATGAAGATGTTCCATCCCTAGATTCAACTCAACTCTTTTCATGGCAATAACTTCATGGAAAAATAAGCTAAAGATACTTATAATATTCATGCATCGATTTCTAAAGTGATTACAATCTTGGTCCGATCATAATCGTCTAATTACCCTAATTAATTACCTTTATGGTCAAAAGGGCAATCAACTAGTTAAATTAGCAATAATTCGATTAATAGGTTAAGCCCTAATCCTAATGCTTGTATGATCAACAAAACTTTAACTAACATATAAATGGTCATTATATGGACATCACATGCAAAAGACTCAAACTTTAATTGCTTAAAACATAGGATTTGGTTAATCACTATTCCTTAATCATCTATTGGTCCTAGACAATCAAGATTCAATATTTATGATTCAAGTGGTCTCTTAAAACATAAAAATCAGATTCTAAGCAATAAAAACAGATTCATAAACATGGATAAACATGGATTAGGCTAAACTAAGAACAAACATGAATAAAGTATCAAAAACCATGAATTAAACTAAGCCATTACATGAGTTTCATCTCCTCTAGGGAGGAAAACAGAAGATCTAGCCAAGATTCAACATTCTAAACTTCTGGAAATTAAGAAACAAGAAGAACATGATGAAGTAGAATGAAAGAAACCGTAAAATCCGAATGATCTTCACTTTTAATCTTCAAAATAAAGCTCCAATCCTTCCAAGCAATTGCTCCAAGCTTCCTATGCTTCTTCATGGTGTTTTCTGATGGTTTTAGGTCCAAAAGTGGGAACCAAAAGCTGCCCAACCGAATGGAGATCAAATCAATTTATAAAGTTGTCAAAGGGCCCTTTAGCGACGCTAAGTCACCTTTAGCGACGCTAATTGGTGGCTTTTAGCGACGTTAGCGACCATTTAGTGACATAATTTCGGAAATTTCAAACTTTGATGCTTATCTTCGAATTTTAGCCTTTTTTATCCATATATATCCTCAAATATCTGAATTTGAACCTGAAAAAGAATATATAATGATATTAAACATATATTTAACATATTCTCATGATTTTTATTCAAAAATAATTAAATATCGCATTAAATATATATATAAAAATTGCGATATCAAAATACCCCACACTTGAACTTTGCTTGTCCTCAAGCAAATCACAATTTTATCCAGGCTAAGGTATTTAAATAAATAATATCATTCTTATAAATACTAAATACCGCTGAAAAATGTCAACATGTTTGATTAGGAACAACTCATCAATTACACCCAGATTTATGCATATACCCGTGTTGTGGTCCTCTCTTAACTTCTCACCATCCCAAATGCATTCTCTTTTTATCAATAACCAATCTTTAATTAAAGAATCTTTTTCGGTTAATTCACCCCTTAAGAACCCCCCAACCTCAAGACTAATCGCAGATTTCTCAATGTTATTTAACATATGCTTTTGATCTTTTTAAGTTCTTATTATTCCATATAAGTCCATGACTTTCGATGGAACCCATGTAGCGAACTTTCAACCCAACCGATCCCAAACCAGTTGGCTTTAGGTGATTAGGTGTAAAACACCCATCAGAGTTTACTTGTTCGAGTTCCAAAGGCCACTTGTTTTACTTATAGATTAGCCTTTTGGCTTTATTTTATTTTTTTCATTTTTTTTTCTGGTTTATTATTTTTTTAATATAGAAGCATATGATGAATAAAAGAGGAAATTCGCACTCAGCCTATTTTTGTCAAGCTTAGATTCAGAAAGGGCTTAACCATTTATTTAAATTCAAAAATTAAAAGTTGGTTACCATAAATGGAACTTTCTCTGGAACGGTGAAAAGCCACTAAATAATATGCATAAATACCAAGTATAACCTCTAAACTTGTTCACAAATCAAACATTTGACATCTTCAACCAATACTTAACACTTACTCGACTGATATTAAAAATTTTAAAATTATAGCCCAAATACCATCATGATTTAATCAAAGACAAATTAAGTTCAAGCTAGGAATATTTCTAACCCTCTACCCCACACTTAAATCGATGTCCCCATTGTACATAAAATCAAACACTAAGGTAGAAAAAGGTTAGAGAAAACTCCCTTCGGGTATTCACATGGAGCAATAAAAGATAACACTGGGCAAAAAGCCAACATTAGCGCGTGCTCCATAATCACCTGCAAGAAAAACACTCGGAGCAAATTTGTTAAGATAGATCATGGCAAAGAACCAAACAGCTAAACACACAAAAAGAAAAAAAACAAACCTAACTCACTTTCGTAGGAATCACGGTTGCATTTAGCGCATGCAACAAGCCTTTAAACCCCTCGGTAGCCCGAGTGGACGAGTTGTAGTCTCGTGAGGGTTTCTAGTCAACACACCCACAAAGTTGGAACAGAAAGGGAAAGAAATAAAAATAAAGAAGAAAGAAAAACCTAAACTAAACACGGGTTGCCTCCCGAGAAGCGCTTGTTTTTGTCCGAGTCTCTAGCTTGACTCCGAATTTATTTACCGTGAAATCGAACGAATGACCCCACACTTGCAATAAAGTGCGGGTGGTAATATGCATACATACAAGGATATATGTATGATTTACCGAATCCTAAAGCTGCTGCGATCGCGTTTCGCTCACTCTTCTTGATTCCAAAAGACATCCTCACTACGTTCTGAAGCTTAAATCCTCCCCCTGATTGCGAACTTGATCGTGACTCAAGCAAAGACTCCAACCGGATTCCGATGCCTTCTAAATTTCTGACCGCCTGACCATTCTCCCGACACGACAGGTTCCAAAGGGTCCCTAATGCCGGAGGAATTCCATATGCTAACTCTAACTCCTCGCAAGATCCCGCGGTTACCTCCAGAGCTGGTTTTGCAGTTTCCTCCTCGAATAATAGAAATTCTAAATAATCTAAGATTTCATCTGCGCTTTCAATATCTTCTCTTTCAAGAAGTGAAGGTCCCCAAACGGGTTTCGGTTGTAAACCTAACTCGGGTGCTGGTTCAACGAAGGTTGATGGTTCATCCTCTGTATGTTCTTCCGGCTCCTCAAACAGGTCAGCGAGGCACTCCAGAAAATCTCCATCAGACTGTGCATCTTCTCTCGATTTCACCTCCGCATCGGGTTCAAAACACAAACTCTCGTCAGAATCAGAGTCGTCTAAATAGTACGGTTCAGGTCTAAGTTGTGGCTCCTCGGGCAAACCAATCGAGCGGTCATCCTCATCATCTTTAATAATGAAGTCATAATCATCCCGCTCAATGCCATCGTCATAAAACTCGTTCAATAGATCTTTGAGGAAAGACTCCCAATGGATCGGTTCATCCTCATCTTTAACAATTAATCGAATCGGCGTATCCCAGTCGTAAATCATATTCGCAGAAAAGACATCGAAGGCGACGAAGAAAGACGAGCAAAACAACTAAAATAACTTCCTTTGAGCCGAAACTCGTGGGAAGGATCGTTTAATACTAAAATTAATATAATTAAATCAAATGAAACCGTTCCCCGGCAGCGGCGCCAAAAACTTGATGTGCGTAAAGCGTACCAGTTTTTTTATTTATAAAATCCGTTATAATTTAGTACGACTACAACACAAATAGGCAAGAGGACCTAATCGTATAATAGTATAGAAAATAAGTACGGGTGTCGAACTCAAGGGGAACGGGTATGATTTGATAAAGTTATATTAATTTAAATATTAAACTAACTAAACTACTTGCAATAAAATAAAGGGGGATTATGAAGTAAATGAGCTATTAACCAACTAACACCACTAAACAACCTAAAAACATTAAAAGCATGCAAAAGAGACAAGAAAACAAATAACTCGGAGAATTAATAATAATGAAGATGTTCCATCCCTAGATTCAACTCAACTCTTTTCATGGCAATAACTTCATGGAAAAATAAGCTAAAGATACTTATAATATTCATGCATCGATTTCTAAAGTGATTACAATCTTGGTCCGATCATAATCGTCTAATTACCCTAATTAATTACCTTTATGGTCAAAAGGGCAATCAACTAGTTAAATTAGCAATAATTCGATTAATAGGTTAAGCCCTAATCCTAATGCTTGTATGATCAACAAAACTTTAACTAACATATAAATGGTCATTATATGGACATCACATGCAAAAGACTCCAACTTTAATTGCTTAAAACATAGGATTTGGTTAATCACTATTCCTTAATCATCTATTGGTCCTAGACAATCAAGATTCAATATTTATGATTCAAGTGGTCTCTTAAAACATAAAAATCAGATTCTAAGCAATAAAAACAGATTCATAAACATGGATAAACATGGATTAGGCTAAACTAAGAACAAACATGAATAAAGTATCAAAAACCATGAATTAAACTAAGCCATTACATGAGTTTCATCTCCTCTAGGGAGGAAAACAGAAGATCTAGCCAAGATTCAACATTCTAAACTTCTGGAAATTAAGAAACAAGAAGAACATGATGAAGTAGAATGAAAGAAACCGTAAAATCCGAATGATCTTCACTTTTAATCTTCAAAATAAAGCTCCAATCCTTCCAAGCAATTGCTCCAAGCTTCCTATGCTTCTTCATGGTGTTTTCTGATGGTTTTAGGTCCAAAAGTGGGAACCAAAAGCTGCCCAACCGAATGGAGATCAAATCAATTTATAAAGTTGTCAAAGGGCCCTTTAGCGACGCTAAGTCACCTTTAGCGACGCTAATTGGTGGCTTTTAGCGACGCTAGCGACCATTTAGTGACAGAATTTCGGAAATTTCAAACTTTTTTATCCATATATATCCTCAAATATCTGAATTTGAACCTGAAAAAGAATATATAATGATATTAAACATATATTTAACATATTCTCATGATTTTTATTCAAAAATAATTAAATATCGCATTAAATATATATATAAAAATCGCGATATCAATTAAGATGCTACGATCTGATAGAGGCGGTGAGTATCTTAGTTCTGAGTTCCGTGAACATCTAAGGGATTGTGGGATTATCTCGCAATTAACCCCTCCTAGGACGCCACAATTAAATGGTGTCGCCGAGAGGAGGAACCGGACATTGTTAGATATGGTTCGGTCTATGATGGTTCGTGCGGACGTTCCCGTTACGTTTTGGGGATATGCGATCGAAACGGCCGGTAGAATTCTTAACCTTGTACCAACAAAAAAAGGTTAAGAAAACACCGTATGAGATGTGGCATGGAAAGGTTCCATCTATTTCATATTTAAAGGTCTGGGGTTGTCCTACCTACGTGAGGCGTGAGGTTGAGGACAAGTTGGAGCCCAGGGCCGAAAGGTGCTTTTTCATTGGTTATCCTGCTGGGTTTATGGGATATTTGTTTTACAATCCTTCGGAGAACAAGGTGTTTTTTGCTCGAAGGGCGATGTTCCTTGAGAGGGAACTGCTATCCAAAGACGCTAGTGGGAGAAAGGTTGATCTTGAAGAAATTCAAGAACCTGCCAATGTAGAACCTGATGTTTGGACTAGCTCACAACCTGAGAGGGTTGATTCTCAGCATGATGACCACTGATGACCAGTTAGCAGATATCTTTACTAAACCACTTGATGAAAAGAGGTTTATGTATCTGCTAAGTGAATTGGGTATGGTCAACCCCTAGCTAAGTGTCTAGAATCTGAGTTTTTCAGTTTGACAAAGACTAAGTGTCTTAAGTTGATTGCACAGTTTATGAATAAGTTTTCATAAACTGAATCTTATCAAGCTGAACAATGAGTTCTTTTGTTTAGTGAGTTCCAAACACACTTCAACTACTTAGTGTAGTTATGATACAGTTTGAGTCAGTCTCAAACATATATGACTAAGTGTCACTGAATCTGAGCTATGTGCTTCACTCATACTGTGTGATTGGTTCACACGTTTGGCTGGTTCCAAACATTCTTTAACTACTCAGTGTGGTTAAAAGGTTCGTTTGAGTCAGTCTCAGACGAAAACGAATTAGTGTCATTACCCATGTGCTGTGTGCTCTACTCAAGCTGAGTTTCATTCTCAAGCTGAGTGTACATTTCAAGCTGAGTGCTTGAGTTAAACTGAGTAATATGTTTACTCAGCTTGGTGTGTCCAAACTCATGTGTTATTTACTAAGTGTGATTAATTCATGACCACTGCGTATTTGGGTCAGTCTCAAATCGCGTATTATACTAAATTGTGTATAGGTATAATACATCAGTGTATATAATCTTATTGTAAGTCAATATTATTATATTACATTAATATCCGTTGGAAGATGATTAGTTCTACCCGCTTACTGTTACATCAAAATTTTACGGCGTAACGGATCAAAAGGGTGATTTCTAACGGTAACTTTTCTCTCTCCTTGGAAAGGTATATATACCGATCAAGTTCGGTTTAGAGGGTTTACGCTTACAATCCAGACTTCTCACCCTCTCAAATACCTTCCCTCCTCTCTGCTAAGTGCATATTTTCGGTTCCATCGATCTCAAAACCCTAAGTCGCTCAGTGCGCTATAGACAATCGGTCAGTGCACATTCCAAAGTAATTACTCTGTGTAATCAAAATTTAATCGATGGAAGGAACCATTCTAGTTCTACGTGATCGAATGGTCAGAGGTGCTGCGTTTCGAAACAACGGATTGCCGCTGATAAAAACAACAATCAGCGCGCTTTTCTGGCAATCCCTCTACGCAAGATTAACAGAGGATATGAACCATGGGTCAATTACATTCGTAAATGCCCATTGGATTTTTCTTTCACCAGAGCACCTCTGCACATGGTTCCTCAGCACTTGCTGGAATTCTGGTATTCGTGTACTTACGATCATACCAATGACGCAATCAGAGGCACACTGTTGAATGGAGAGAGAACCATTACTCTCACAGCTAACAGGCTAAAGGAGATTATTCGTCTTCCTCAACATGACGAATTCGAGACTCCTATGACGAGACAAGTGGCGAGGTCTGTTCTGCCACAGATGGGTCACCCTCAAACTGAAGGGGTGATCAAGAAGGCCACTTTCCCAACCGGATGAGGTTTTATGGTGTCCACTGTGATTCGTTCACTTGGTACCAAGGTTGGAGGACTGGACCAGATCAATGAGTTCGAGATGCAGTTGCTGTACAACATGTTATTTGGAAGAAATATCGATTTTGCACAGCTCATCTTCAATGAGCTCAAGGTCCCTGTGATGAAAGCCACAAGAGACCTTCATGTACCTTTCATAATGTACCTGTCCTTAGCATTTGAAGCTAAACTAGGGACAACACTCTACAAAGCCAATCAGGAGCTGTCGCTGGTGCCAATACTCAGCCCCAAGATGTTCAACAACGACATCTTCCCAGAGCAAGAGGGACTGAGTGAGGCCATGTTGTTAATTGCTGAGGCTTCGTCTTCTGAGAGTGAAGCTGAGGGATCGAATCAAGGGGGGAGCTTCTCAAGCTGACACGAAGGTTCAAGCTGAGCACTCTGCTCAAGCTGAACCGGCTCATTCAGAAGCTACTTCAGGTAAAACCTCTCATCTCTCACTCTCTTCTCACTTTTCTCCATCTACATTTGGAGATAAGACTGTAGTAAACCCAACTCAGTCTAACCCATCTCCTTCACCTTCTTTTCATCATAAATCCCAATCTGAAGCCACCCCTAGTATGCCCACTACTGCTAGGGAGAATATCCTAACATACCACCGAAAAACTGCCATTGGTGGTGCCACATCTAAAGGTATCATTGGAGCTGAGATCACACTGATCCCTCTACAGGCAGGAGTTGAGGGGGAGACGCCTTCTCTTAAGGTTTCAACCTCGAGGCTCATTACAACCCAACAACCTTACCCGGGTGTGGTGTCTACTCAGCCTACACTTACTCGAGCCATGAGAGAGCCTGTTACTGTGCCTGAGCAGATACACTCAGGTAACATTGAAAATATGACCAATCCCCAGGGTCAATCACCCCCCTCTAAACCAATTAGCCAACCACCAACCCCTACACTTCACATCTCGAGCCCAATACATTCTCTTCACTTCTCATACCCTCTTGCATGACCTGCCAATGTTTCATCCTCAAACCAGGGTGATTCACAGGGTCAAGACTCTGGTGCAAATGAATCTGAAGGTAAACACCAACCTTTGGATGATGCACCCACAGACTCTCCTCAAAATGAAACTGCCTCCTCAGGCATCCAGCAGCTGAAGGACTACATTGCTGCTCAATTTGGCCTGTTCCACCTAAAGCAGAAAAAGCATAAACGTCAAATCTATCAGAGGCTTGCGAAGCTGACAGAGGATGTTAAAGAGATTGCCTCTGCAGTTGCTGCACTCCAACAACAAAGGACTTCAAACCCTATTGATGATGACAAAAAGAGGGAGAAGGTTCAAGCTGATACTGAAGCTGAGCTAGTTCGAGCTAAAGCTGAAGCTCTTCTAGTTCTAGCTAAAGGAGCAGAGAGGAAGACTCAGACTGAGGTGGAGTTAGAAATAAACAGAGAGGAACCTACAGCTAAGAGACAAAAGGTAGAAGAATCTGAACTTAAAGCTGACAGTGTTTTTGAGTCTGAGGAAGAGACAGAAGATGAAAAAGCTACAAGAGAGTTAATAGAGATGCTTGAGCAAGAAGAAGCAAATGAGCTTGGGATATCTGTAGCTGAGCTAAGAAAGAGATAGAGGACCAAGAAAAAGAAAAGGAAAGAAAAGCATTGGCTCAAGCTGAAGCTACATACACTGGTCCAAGACTTGATCTAATTCCATACTCAGATGCAGAACTGCAGGAATGTTACTTCAGAAGGAGCTACAACAAAGAGATCAGAGGAATGACCTTGAGCAGAGCAAATGGAGCTGTCATTCTCACTTTTGAGCTTAGTGACAAATCAACAGTGGGAATGGACCTGAGATACGTTCACAGGATGGGCTACATTGAATGGCAAAGGATAATGATGCTGCTCAAGAAATTTAAAAGAAGTCAGATCAAACAAGAAATTCTATCTGAAGTCTCCAAGTTGATTGCTCTAGCTGAAGAACTGAGGTATGTCCCAGTTCCTGGTCTGCAGTGGGAGAATTTGTTTGACATGCCTGTAGGAGTAGAATTCAGAGAAGATCAAAGCATCAACACTCATATTCAAGGTTTCATGTTTAAGGATCAGGCAGGTAATCCCAGTTTTATTAAGCTAAATGAGATTTGCTATCTAAAAGCTGAGAATGCCTTGAGAATAAGAAACTGTTGTGGTAATGATGAGTCAAATCAGTTAATAAAGTATAAGCTGAATAAACTCATTAGAGTACAACGAAAGGAACTTCAGGGAAACGATGAAGCTGAAAGACTGTTAGATGAGATCAATAAAGAGATCATCATCTGGGAGCTTCTACATCCTGAGTTCATCAGATAGAATAGAGTAGTTCTAATTTTGTAAATATTAGATTAGTTCTAATATTTTTGTAAGCACTATGTGTGCATGATCTAAGTGATCAACAACTTTTGTATTATGATTAGTTTAATTAATACAAGTATAAAGTTTGATATGTTCAACTACGTTGTGATGTGTTCCTATTCATAAGTCTGATAAGTTCAGCAAAAATGAATAACAAATAAGTTCTTATTCATTTATGTAATTAGTTGGTGTGTTCCAGCTTAAATTGATAAGTTCAATTAAAATTGATATGTTCAATAAATATTTGATCAGTTCAAATAATAAAATCTTAATAAGTTTGAGATTTAAAACATAATTCTGTTAAACAAACTTAAGAACTGTTTGATGGTTTTGTCATCATCAAATAGGGGGAGTTTGTTGGGAAAATGATCTCATCAGTTTAGATTTGATGAGACAAAGTTAAGTTTGTAAGATGAGTTCTACGTATAACTTAAACAGAATTATGAAGCTTAGTCAGACTGAACACTTATAGTGTTTCAGACTGAGTATAAGCTGAATGTAAACTGAGCATGTGTTCGATCAATTTATATTATACCTTAGTTAAATTATTAATGTGTTTGATAATCTGTGTATGTCACATAAGGTATTTATCGAGTATTCAGCTTGATGTGTTTCAAGCTGAGTGACTCAGCTTAGAAGCAGAGTCAGCTCGACAGAGTTACTAAATTTGTTTTATTTAACTCTTTGGACTTCTAAGGATGAGTTAATAATTATACGTGTTAGTTCATGTTTGAATTCGGGTTTGTTCCCGAAGAACTCAGCTTGATGAGTTTCAAGCTGAGTAACTCAGCCTGACTAAAAAAGTCAGTCCAAGAGAATTTAAATGTGTTTTAAATTCTGTTTTAACTCTCTATATCTACGGCGCGGATAAGAAGACTCCAGAATCAAGATTGAAGATTGAAGACTCAAGATAAGAAGATTCAAGATTCAAGATTCCGAGTTATCCGATAGTTAGTTAGCAAATTAGGATTAGTCCAGTTTGTTAGGAACCGTAGCAACAGGATTATAAATACTTATCTCCTGATAAGTTTAGAGGTACGACTACGATTCTGATAAAAATTACAGAGCCGAAAACCTCACCTCACCGTATGTGTTACGATTCTTGAATCACTGTTTGTCAGTTCAACGTGATCAAGAAACTAACAGATTGCCAGATCATTCGTGTGTTCGAATTATCATATCAGTTGTGATATTGGTAAGTAATCATTAGTTGATTCAATCTGTGAAAAATCCTGTTTAGAGAGTCGTCAGTATCTATAATCATAAGTTGATTATAAATAACTAAGTTTGAGAGATTGAGAGATTTATATTGGGTGATTATATATCAAGAGTTGCTTACTTGATAATTAATGTGATCATCTTCTTATTCAAAGCATTGTAATCATCTTCATATTAATAAAAGCATTCGACTAGTTGTGGTTTGATTTACTGTGTGTAACATTTTTATTTGATTTGTTCAATTTCCGCAGAAAGTGTATTCAACCCCCCCTTCTACACACTGTTGCATGTTGTTATTCTCACCAAGGGACCAACACAATTTGGTACGTAATACACACCGGGAACAAGGTAATCCCTATCCTGAGTTGTAACAATAACTTTTCCAAACCCCTGTATACGTAACCCTTTCTCACTTGCATTACTAATGCTTATCGAATCAGGTTTGAACTTTTGAAAAACTTCGAGATTTGGTGACATGTGCCTTGGATATTCATCAGTTATGTACCAAATCTCATTCCATCCTTTGTTATCCGATCCAAAAACTAACCAATTTGGAATCGGTATATTAAAATCATGACTGTAAGTTTCTGATTGTTGTTCAAAATTCCTGTTATTGACTATATTATACACACGGTTCCTTGGTTGCTTCCTAAACATAAACCTTTTAACTTTGTTTTTGTTTGGGGAATTCCAATAGACATGCCCACACATGAAACAGATATAGCATCTCGCTTTTTTCATCTTTCTATCTGTTTTGTAATAAGTTCGTGAATTACTTACAGTGATATCTTCATCTCGCAAGTTTAAAGAAATCAATCGATTCAATATATCCTTCCTTCGTTGATACCAGAGATTCCGCTTGAATTGATCGTTGCCTCTGGCAACGTGATCAATTCCCTTATTACGATCCAACCATAGTCTCGTATCATTGTCACGGGAACATTCTGCATCTACTGACATTCCATCTGTCTTCTTCCACGATTTCGAACTCATGCCTCTATTTTCTTTTATCACATCATTGATCGCCTTCCTCAGTAATAAGTGGCTTTGATACCATGTTTTACTTTGACATGGTCTTGTATTCAAAGAATAGTATGGACCAATTGGTGCCATCGTTGATTGCTATTCTATTCAATCAAACACAGGTGCGATATGAAAGTTAGTAAAGAACAGAGAATTTCATAAATCGATTGTGTATTACTGCTTTGTTCAATACATATATATACATTGTATTTGGCGGTTTTTCTCCAGCCAAATAACTGACTAACAGTAACTACAAATGGGACTAAAAACGTCTGTGATGATGGCTTAATCGACTGTTATTCACATAGCCACATCATCACTTATTAAACACAAATATAACTTATTACTTAATTTACATACATTAGATACTTAAACTAACATATAAAATGATTAAACCATTATAAGGTCTAACACAAACCACCAAATGAATGAATAAATTAATTTAAACAACCAAACACATCACATAGGTCTAAAGGCTCAAATTGTTACCGGATTTCATGTACAAACCACATACAACAACAACTCAAAACTACACATGGTGTACCACACAAAAACCATGTAAATCTTATATGTCTTGGTTAAGATTATCTAAACACTCAAGGCACTTATAATCCTATGTACATATGCATTAGGAACCTTAAACAAGTTAAAATTCCATATTCATATATACACAATGTAAGTATATGCAATTAACCATTTTCATGCCAAAATGTTAATTCACATATAAATACACCAACCAAGACATAAGGCAACTTAAACATATAGTTTCTAAAATTTTGGAAAAATTCCAGAAAGTACAAGTTGAGCTATAAATCCAACAAAATTGATTTATGACATAAAAAGCATTATGCCATAAGACAGTTAGCGCCGCTAACCATAAAGGGTTAGCGCCGCTAAAAATTACAGTTAGTGCCGCTACAGCCAGAGGCTTAGCGACCGCTACCAGTGATGTTTAGTTCCACTAACATGAACTTGTTAGCCCCGTTAAACCCTGAACAGAAACAAAAATCACATTTTTCGGATTTTTCAAGCCACCAAGTGCAAAAGTAGTGTAGAGGTGGCTCTGATACCACTATTGGGGTTCGTGGTTTGGCACAACGGAAGCAAACAAGGAATTACATGAATTTTAAAAGCATAAAGAACCACATGTATGAACCCCAAATGTGTACCAAACTCTACAACTACATTTTGCAACCAAGAAACAGAATAGAAGAAAAAGATTATACCCTAGATGTCTCTGGAGTTGGTGAGTGCAAAGCTCGAAGTCTTGAACCTTCCTTTTGCTACCAAAGTCCACCCCGAGAATAATGTGATCTTGGTGTACTAGCACCCCTTTAGCTTGATCCAACACTTGAATCTTGCTTCTTGAACAACACCCAAAGAACTACCAGGAACTCCCTTGATCTCTCTCTTTTCTTTTCACACAAAACAACCCTCAAGTGTTTGTTTATGTGTGTATGTTACCTCTAGCCAAGAGAGAAAATGAGAGACAAAACAAGGAGTTTTAGAAGCTCAAAACCGACCCCAGGTCTCCCCAAGATCGGCCAGAGTTCAATCATGGCCTAGCCATGCAGTGGTGGAAAGAGAGGTGAAAAGAATAAAGTTGCTTTCTGTCAGGTGGGTTAGCGCCGCTAACCGCCCATGTGTAGCACCGCTAACCACTTAAGGTTAGCGCCGCTATCGGGGCTAAGTTAGTGACGACTTGGTTAGCGCCACTAACCCTGTCCAGAATGCCAACTATCATTAATTATTCTTTCTCACCCTCCCTTTTAGGCTGTTGTCAAGATCAACCCCCGGCGTGTGACCCGATAGGCCCATACATCATCCGTAGTGATCAATTGGCGTACGTGTGTCAGTGGGCATACTCCAACATCCCAGCAATGGTTAATCCCAAATATGTACACCGTAGCTTGCCCACTTGACATCCTAACAAACTTCCTACTTCAGTCAATTGATCCTCACTTATACTAACCCCATATACTACACACTTATTCATATTCAGCTTAATACATGACATAAGATATAACGCCCGGAGAACATCACACATGCTCCTAAGTTGCCCTATATCCATCCTATTCACCAGCATAGTATCATCAGCAAATTAAATATGGGATAATTGAAACGGAGATCCTCTATCTACCCTAACACCATCGAACAACTTCCTCTCGACCCCCTTATTAAACAAGGCATTAATTCCTTCAACAACTACGTTAAACAGAAAGGGAGATAAAGGGTCGCCTTGTTTAAGTCCCCTTTCCATGCGAAATCTCCGAGTAGGGGAGCCATTCACCGGTACTGAGAGCGATGATATCCTTAGGTATCCTAAGACCCACGCAATCCATTTATGACCAAAGTTCATCTCCTCCATCACCCCTACCAAATAGTTCCACTCAATGGAATGATATGTTTTTTCAAAATCTAATTTCAGTAATACCCCATCAACCTTCTTGGTCTTCATTGCATGTATAATCTCTTCCACTATCATCACACTATCCAAAATCTGCCTACCTTTAGTGAATGCAAACTGATAATCACCTATAAACTCTGATATGACCACTCCTAGCCGTCTTGCCAACACCTTCGTCACTATTTTATAAATACTACCTACCAAGGAAATAGGTTTGAACTCTTTTACCGTCATAGGTGTACTCACTTTCGGGATTAGTGTGATAAAAGCCTCACCTAATTCCTTCGGTAACACACATGTTTTATGGAACTCACTAAACAACTCAACAAACTCATCACCTATAAGATCCCAATGGTCCCTGAAGAAATTTAGGTTGAAACCATCTGGACCTGGGGCCTTGTCGCCATTACAATTCCAAATAGCTAGCTTGATTTCTTCTTTCTCAAAAGGCCTTTATAACCAGCACGCACTTGCCACCGGCAAAGTTTTTACCCCCAAACCCCTCGGACTCACCAAACATTTTCTACTACTGAAATGCTTTTCAAAATACCTAGCAATCCCCTCTTTCACCGATGCCGGATCCTTTAGCAATTCACCTTCAATCTCCAAGTTACCATAATAACCTAGATTTATGGAAAAACCTCGAATTAATGTCCCTTTTCTTCAACCATAATAACCTAGATTTCTGGCTAGCCTGCTCAAACTCTTTTTTGTCTCCATTGCCATAGTATATTCTTATTCACTTTGCACTGTCTCTATAACTCTTCATCCTCTAGACTATCCACTCTTTTTCCTTCTAACTCTATCATCTCCTTTTCTTTACTTTTGATTTTCTCCATTATCGACTCACCATTAAACCAAAACTTATTCCTAATTGCCACCTTCACTCTCTTCAACCTAACAGCTAGCTTACTCTTATCATTCTCCATCCATGCCCCTCTCACACAATCCTTATAGCCCTCCTCCTTCGACCACCAATTAAATATCTTAAAAGGTGCAGGTCCCCAATCTTCCTCCTTACAACCCAGCATTACCGGAGATTGATCCGATATACAAGCATCCACTTTCCACTGTACAATCTTAGGTATTTTTTCCAAAATCTATGTATCGAACAAAAAACAATCTAGTCTACTAGACACTAATTGTCTTTGGTTATTACATCATGTAAAATTCCCATTCTACAAATTAATATTTACTAATTTTTCTTTTTCAATAAAATTCTTGAACTCTCTCATTCCACTATCTACCCTTAGACACGACGATCTCTCACTAGTTTCCACAATCTCATTCCAATCCCCACCCAAGATCCAGCTCACACTATTTTGCACTCTAAAATTATTAATACTATTAAACAATTCAATCCTACCTCTTCTATCTGTTGATGCATAAACATTACACAACACTACATCCAAGCTCTATTCTTTCCACTTAAAACCTTTTCTATTTCGAACTGATTGTTGTCCCACATAGTTAGAATACCCCCAGACCTTCCCTCTACATTAATCCATTCTGCCCTAACATCATTTCCCCTCCAGATGCCCCTCACTATTCTATCATTGTGGTCGGTTAATTTTGTGTCTAGTAAAAATACAACCCCTGGCTTCTCACTACGAATTAATCTAGCTACTGCCCTTCTTTTAGGACCTTTCCCCACCCCATTAACATTTAGAAATAAAATAATCATGATTAAAGACACAACACAATTCACAGATTAAATTAAAGACCAGAGAGATCGACTACATACAGACCTTGAGTGATGCACCCTCCTTCCTTCAACCTCTGTTTTATTTCTTCCTTTGAAGCCAGTACTTGAAATCCTATTCCATCAATGATTTCCAGAACTCTCTCCACCTCTGCAGCCGAATCATCCGCCGACTGAATATTTAATTTCGCCCCATCTTTTACCTTCTTTGCTTTATTTTTCGTGATAGATCGAGCTCCGGTTTTTCCTTTTCCTTTCTGATTCTTCTTACGCCTTCCTCCTCTGTTCTTATCAAATGCTATTTCAATCCATTCCTCAGTGGATAAGCTTTTATCTTGCATAAGCGCTTCATTGAATTTATCCAAATCGTGCTCCAGAATCAATCCTCCCTGTTGCTACGTTTTCTTGATTCTTCACTATGTCGAAATCCTTCACTTCATGTACTTGTACACTAATTAAATTTAAATCACTGTGTCCCTTATTGTTTTCGATGGGCTGTGAGTCCAAATTAATGACAAAGACATTTTGCACCCCTGGATCCGAATTAATTACTTTTTTCATGGGCCATCAAAATTCATTTCTTAAGCTGGTGGGCCATCACAATCTGATCCTACTGATAAAACCCAAATGGTATCTCTGATCTAATCAAAGACTCACAATGATGTTGGCTATAAAGCCTATCTTTATTCAACTGCAGAACAAGGCTATTATATAGCCATACGAAACAAGGAAACGTTCAACAACGGTGCACTCACGTAATGCACAAGCTAACAACGTGACTAAAGAAAAAATCAAAACAGAATGCCTTATAAATCGGACATTCTTAACAGTAAATAAATTATCTAGACTTATTAAAATAACCTACTATCTAACAAATCCTCCCTTAAACTAATCTGCCAACAGTGGCAATTAGTTTACCTCATCACTAGAGCATAGTCCAAGTGCCTCCTTCATCTTTAAAAATATCTCCAATTTCAGTGCTTTTGTCATCCCATCTGCCAATTGTTTCTCAGTGCAACAATGCTCCAAGCTAATGACATTTTCCTTTACCAAGTCACGAAGAAAATAAAATCGAATATGAATATGTTTACTCCTCCCATGCATGATTGGATTTCTGGATAACTTAATAGTTGATTTATTATCACAGAAGATAGTGCACTTGTTTTGACTAATGCCAAGCTGATTTAAAACCCTCATCATCCACACACTTTGGCATGCACATGCAGCTGCTGCAATAAATTCAGCTTCTGTAGTGGACAAGCTCACAACAGGCTGTTTCTTCGAGCTCCATGAGACTGCTCCAGAACCTATTTTGAAAACATAGCCTGAAGTACTCTTCCTATCTTCGAGATCTCCTGCATAATCTGAATCGCAAAAACCAACTAGTTTCTCTTCCATTCCTTTTTTGTATAATATACCCAACGCTGAAGTACCTTGCAAATATCGAAATACCCTTTTCACAGCCAGATTATGTTGCTCACTAGGTGATTCCATGAACCTGCTCAATAGACTTACCACATACATAATATCTGGTCTTGTGGCTGTTAAGTACATGAGGCTTCCTATCTTTTTCTTGTAAGTTGTAGCATCCACTTTCATGTCACCATCATCTCGCAAAAGTTTACACCCAGGTACAATCGGATTTTTGACCAAATTGCAGCTGCTCATCTGAAATCTTGCTAAAATCTCCTTAACATACTTCTGTTGACTTATAAAAATACCTTTTGAATTTTGAGTCACCTCCACACCTAAGAAGTACTTCATGAGGCCAAGATCTGTCATCTCAAATTCCCGCTTCATTGAGCGTTTGAAGTCCTCAAACATTTCAGCTTTATTTCCAGTAAAGATAAGATCGTCGACGTACAAGCTGACGATGAGTATAGCTCCATCCTTATTTCTTTTAACAAACAAAGTAGGTTCACTCGCACACCGTTCAAACCCTTCCTTTGAAAAATAAGACTCTATCTTGCTGAACCAAGCCCGTGGGGCTTGTTTAAGCCCGTATAGCGCCTTTTTTAATCGATACACCTTGTCTTCAGCTCCCCGAATCCTATAGCCATGTGGTTGTTCGATGTACACTTTTTCACTGATTTCTCCATGCAAGAAGGCACTTTTTACGTCAAGTTGATAAACCTTCCAATCCTTGCTTGCTGCAATGGCAAGAATCATCCTAATTGTGTCCCAACGAGCAACTGGAGCGAAAACTTCAGTATAATCAATCCCTGCTTGTTGTGAGTATCCTTTCGCCACCAATCGAGCCTTGCATTTATCCACATCTCCCTTTTCGTTTAACTTCGTTTTATAGATCCATTTGACTCCAATTGTTTTAGCTCCTTTAGGAAGATCTGTGAGCTCCCAAGTTTCATTTTTCTTTATAGCTTGCATTTCTAGATCCATGGCCTCTCTCCATTTTTCGTGCTTAATCGCTTCCTCAAAACTTGTTGGGTCACTTGTGGCTGCAAACATTGCTAGCTGTTGCATTTCATCCTCATCAGAAAGTCCTTCTCCACTTACAAAGTCTTGAAGGTAACTTGGTGGTCTTCTAGTCCTCCCTTGAACTGGATATGTGTTATCTAGTCCATCATTATCTGAACTTGAGTTACTAGATCCATTAGTCGTTGGACTTGATGGACCTGAACTACGGCTTCTTGAACTACCTGATTCTTCTCCATCTCCCTCGTTGTTACTAACTTGCTGTTGGGCATCCATATTAGGTGGTATATCAAGTTGTTCATCAGCAGCATCATCGCATTTCAAGGTAGCAGGTGATCCGTTTTGTTCTTTCCAGCTCCATTTGTCTTCCTCATCAAATACCACATCACGACTGATTAAAATCTTTTTCGATGTTGGATCGAACATTTTGTATGCTTTTGACTCTCGACTTAGTCCCAAAAACACACACTTGACACTTTTGTCATCTAATTTTGTACGTCTTGCATCAGATATATGGACATAACCAATGCTCCCAAAGACTTTGAAGTGCTCTACTGATGGCTTAAGACCACTCCAAGTTTCCTCAGGTGTTTTATCTTTTATTGCCGACGTAGGACACCGGTTCAAGACATGTACAGCCCAGTTAGTAGCTTCCGGCCAGAATTCTAACGGGATTTCTTTGTCTTTAAGCATACAACGGACCATGTTCATTATAGTACGATTTCTCCTTTCCGCAACACCGTTTTGTTGCGGAGAGTAGGCTGCAGTTAGTTGCCTACGAATACCATATGTGCTGCAAAACTCGTTAAAACATGATGATGTAAATTCACCACCCCGATCTGTACGAAGACAACAGATGGAATTCCCACTTTCTTTTTCTACTATACTCTTAAATTTCTTAAATACTTCAAACGCTTCAGATTTAGCATTTAAGAAATAAGCCCACATCTTTCTACTATAATCATCAATAAATGTAAGTATGTACCTTTTGTGGCTATGTGATTCGGGAGTGATTGGACCACAGATGTCTGAATGCAATAGCTGAAGTGTTTGAGTTGCTCTCCAGCTGCTTGATTTCTGAAATCTTTCACGACTATGTTTACCGATAACACAGCCACTACATACTTTAGAGCTTGCCTTTAAGATGGGTAACCCAACAACCATTTTCCGATAACCCAGTGTTCTTAACCCCTTCATGTGAAGATGACCAAACCTCCGATGCCACAAATTTGTCTCTAAATCTGAGGTTGCTTGGAGACATTCTGTGCTTAAATTAGTGACAGGCAGAGAAGCAAACAATATAAACATGCGATTTGTTGACATGTTAGTTTGCATGATTAATCCATTGATTGAATGATAAATCTTGCATGTATTCTCTTGGATTAAAATTGCTAATTTCTTCTCTTGGAGCTGACCAATACTCAACAAATTATTTTGCAATTCAGGAATGTAAAATACCTCAGTAATCACATGTAATTTGCCATCTACATGAAGTCGTACACTTCCTTTTCCCATTACCGTCATACGTGATCCATTTCCCAACTTCACCGAATGTCTAAAGGATTGATCAATTTGAACAAACCACTTTTTGTCACCGGTCATGTGGTTGCTACACCCGGAATCAAGAAACCACATCGCATCTCGATTTGATCCTTGTAGCTCCACATAAGACATGAGTAGTATTTCTTCCTCTTCATCGAAAGCCGCTTCCTTCACGTAATGAGCTGTGTGGTCAGGGCATTCATAAGATAAATGCCCTAACTTGTGGCAGTTATAACATTCTATGGTGGCTTTGTCAAAGGATCGACCGCGTCCTCTTCCTCTTCCTCGAAAAACGCCACGACCTCTACCTCTTGATGGGAACTTAAACTCCTCCCTTCCTCCAGATCCTTGACCTGTTGTGGTGACTTTCAATACTTGTTCCTCTTCCTCCTTTCCTTGCATGCGTTGCTCATGAACAAGTAGACTTCCATGAAGTTCATTGATGCTTAAAGTCTTCAAATCATGGGATTCCTCAATAGAACAAACAACATAATTAAACCTTGGAGTCATGGACCTCAAGATTTTCCCTACCACGGAACTTGAATCCACATGTTCGCCACTGATCTTCATTTTGTTGACGACTGCAAGTGTTCGAGACATGTAGCTATCAACTTTTTCACCTTCTTTCATGGTTAATAATTCGTATTCTCTTTTCAATGCTTGAAGTTGTGCTTGTTGGACCTTTGACGAGCCTTGATACTTCTGTTGCATGGCATCCCAAATCTGCTTGGACGTGTCATCTTCTACGATTGTTTCCAATATTTCCCGAGGGATGGCCTGGTACAGATAGTTCTTGATTTTCAAGTCTTTCAACACCTGTTCTTGAACGTGAGTTGGATCTCCACTGGTTGGTACACCTTTCTCCACAAGAGTCCAGTATTCTTTGGAAAGCAAAAAATTCTTCATGAGTTTGGCCCAATGAAGATAATGACCATCAAACAATGGAATACTGGGGGCAGCGAACTTCGAGTTGCTGGAGTCTGCCATGTCTCTTTCACTCTCTGTTTCTCTCTCTCTCTCTTTCTCTCTCTCTCTCTCTATTTGGAGTTAATCACACAAAGATCAGGCCTTGTAATGGCTCTGATACCACTGATAAAACCCAAATGGTATCTCTGATCTAATCAAAGACTCACAATGATGTTGGCTATAAAGCCTATCTTTATTCAACTGCAGAACAAGGCTATTATATAGCCATACGAAACAAGGAAACGTTCAACAACGGTGCACTCACGTAATGCACAAGCTAACAACGTGACTAAAGAAAAAATCAAAACAGAATGCCTTATAAATCGGACATTCTTAACAGTAAATAAATTATCTAGACTTATTAAAATAACCTACTATCTAACACCTACAGCTATTGGGCTTTCACGATTTACTTCACATGCCACTAGGCCCACATGATTTAATTCACCATCTGATGACCTTCGTGAGTTCATATTATTATTTTCCATGGGGTCCCACCTGCCATCGACATTCATCCCCTCATCATTTAAATTTGTTGTAAATTGTTCCACCTCTTTTTTATCCCCTACATCATTATTATCTGAACCCATATTGGTCTCGATCTTTTGAATCTTGGCAGACCACCTTTTCGTACTCTGTGTATTCCATGCCATCCACGACCTTTTGCCTTCCAACCATGCTTTCAGCTGTTCGCTCCAATGGCCTTCCTCCCGACCTTTTGTTGATTCATTCACCTTCACTGATTCATACTCTTTAATTGATATATTGGCGGGTACCGGGAAAACATTATGATTATACTCCTCAGTGAAATACAGTCTCTAACGTCCACTTTAACATCTCGGAACTTTGGCCATTCATTCCTATGGGTGTAAACCAGAAAACGAGCCACATCCAGACTTTCTTTATTGTAAGTAGGATCGTCCACCGTTATGAAGTCTCCCCACAAGTTTGCAAGGAAAGTGAAAAAATTAACGTTATAGGCATCCAATGGAACATTTTCAACGCGAATCCACTTATATGTATTTCCATCTACATCCGATACACTCCATGGCCGTATCTCCTGAAAGACCTCACTAACCCACTCGTTCTCCTGGCAGTATTTCTCAGCAAAGTAATTGACTCCATCCTTATTCTTAAATGTTAATAAAATCATACTCCCTCCCACAACTCGTGCTACACAGTCCAAACACTTGTGTTTATTAACAATATTCGACACTATGGTGATCTTGTCCGGGTTTCTTATAACAGCAACCAAAGAGTTGCTTAACCATTCTTTATTCTCATCCAAAGTGTTAAATATAGAATTCTCTTCTTCTGTTTTGATTCTCCCATATTACCATGCATCCCTTTCCTTGTTATATCAATCCTGTCTACCTTCCCGTCTACGATATCTTTGTAGGATTTATCTGTCCTCCATGCATTATTTCTGATTTCATTTTTAGTTTCCACAACCCTTCTTGTTCTATCATGCATCCTCTCCTTCCTCATTGTTGTTGTTTCTGCTCCAATCTTCTCTCATAAGCTTCATTCACAAATACTCTTTTACCTCCACACCATATGTTCCTCATTCTTTGTAATCGGTGACCTTCATATCCATCCTTCATGAAACACAAAAAGCCGTACTTCTGGTCCTTCCCATTAACCTTCTTAGCGACATAGATATCACATAATAAACCCACATCTTTAAAAGTTTTCCTTAGTTCTACCGTACTCCATTCTTTCGGAAAATTCGCCACATAATATGACCGTGTTGGATTTTCCCGATTGCCCAGCTCCAATCTTGCCCGTTTCTGACTCGCTCTCCATCATGTGCTTCGTTGTGTGATCCGTTGTATGCACCGAAGTATGCTCGGTTTTGTGCTCCGACCATCTTCTTCTCTTGACATTCACTTTACCAAATATACATCATATATATCATATTTACTCTTATAAACTTTTAAAATATCATATTTATTTAAATTCTTAGTTTTATCATTTTACCAACTGGAGTCGACTAACCATTCATAAGGTCCAACTCCATTCCTGAGCCTCAGTGTCGTGTCTTCTTTTGTATAAATATAATCAAACGTTGATGTAATCATAGAATGGGTGGGTTGGGTTGGGCGGTGTATAAGGGGACAATGGTAGTGAGCCTGGTGCTGAAGGGTGGCTAATTAGGGTCGGAGCCATAAGGGGGGGGGTGCATCGTGGTGCATACAGTGTATGGAGGTGCGGAGGAAAGGTGGGAGTTTTCTTAGGAAACCTCCCCTTTATAACCTGTCGAGCCTCTGAATCTTTTCTAACGTTATCACTGGAGGTGACGCATTATAGTGGTAGTATACATGTTGGTCCCTTGGTGAGAATAACAACAAGTAACAGATGTGTAGAAGGGGGGTTGAATACACTTTCTGCGGAAATTGAACAAATCAAAATAAAGTGTTACACAAAGTAAATCAAACCACAATCAAATGCTTTGCTTTTCATTAATAAGAAGATGATTACAGACTCTATCAAGTAAGCAACTATTGATATGTAAACACCTAATATAAATCTCTCAATCTTTCAAACTTAGCTATATATAATCAACTTATGATTATAGATACTGACGACTCTGTAAACAGGATTTAATCACAGATTGAAAACTTACCAATCTCACAACTAATGTGAGTATTCGAACACACGAATAGCTTGGTAATCTGTGAATATCTTGATCACGTTGAACTGACAAACAGTGATTCAAGAATCGTAACACATACGGTTGAGGTGAGGTATTTGGCTCTGCAACACGTAGTTGTAATCGTCGTTGTAGTCGTCGTACCTCTAAACTTATCAGAAAGATAAGTATTTATAATCCTGTTCCTACGGTTCCTAACAAACTGGACTAATCCTAATTTGCTATCTAACTACCGGATAACTCAGAATCTTGAATCTTGAATCTTCTTATCTTGAGTCTTCAATCTTCAATCTTGATTCTAGAGTCTTCTTATCCTTCCCGTAGATATAGAGATTTAAAAAGATAAATTTAAAACATATTTAAATTTTCTTTAGGCTGACTTATTACTCGGACTGAGTTGCTCAGCTTGAAACTCATCAAGCTGAGTTCTTCGAGAACACACTCAAAAACCAACATGAACTAACACGTATATTAATAAACTCATCCTTAGAAGTCATAAGAGTTAGCTAAAACTTATTTAGCAACTCTGTTGAGCTGACTCAATATATACGCTGAGTCACTCAGCTTGAAACACATCAAGCTGAAAGCTCAATATATCTTAGGTGACATACACAAATTATCACACATAGTAATAATCTAGATATAATATAAGCTGATCGAACTTATGCTCAGCCTATATACAGCTTATGCTCAGTCTGAAACACTATACGTGTTCAGTCTGACCAAGCCTCATAATTCTGTTTAAGTTATATCTAGAACATATCTAACAAACGTAACTTTGTCTCATCAAATTTCAACTTATGAGATCATCTTCCCAACAAAATCCCCCTATTTGATGATGAGAAAACCACCAAACAGTTCTTAAGTTTGTTTAACAGATTTATGGTTTAAATCTTAAACTTATTAAGATTTTGTGTTTGAACTAATCAAATATTAATTGAACATATCAATTTTAATTGAACTTATCAATTATAAGTGGAACACACCAACTTTAAGTTGAACACACTAACTAAACATATTAATGAATAAGAACTAATCAATTATTCATTCAAGCTGAACTTATCAGACTAATAATTATGAACATATCATAACACAGTTGAACATATCAAACTCATACTTGTATTAATTGAACTTATCATAATACAACAGTTTTGATCACATAGATCATGAACACTTAGTGCTTAAAAAATTAGAACTAATCTAATTTATACAATAGAACTAATCTATTCAGGATGCAGCTCTTCAAACTCCTTGATCTCCTTGTTGATTTCTTCAAGGATTTCTTTCAAATTAGGCAAGTGTTGAAGCTGATCCTTCTGTGATCTTATTGCTCTGTTTATTCTATATCTGAACCTGACAGTTTGTTCAGTATTTTCCACTAATTGTCTCAGAGCAAACACCTGAGATACCCCACATGTATAGATACTTGCATCAGACTGGAAGCATTGTTCACCATTTCTGTCCAAGTACATAAAACCTTTCTGAGGCTCTTCCACATATGTATTATCTTTGAAATTCATTCCTTCTGGAAGATTAAGACTGTACTTATCTGTATTTGCTAATCCAGCTGGCTTTGTTTGCTTCTTCTTTCCAACCTTATGAAAAGAAGTCAGTAGGGTAGCTATCTCAGATCTGGGTATGATTTGCATCGCATCAGCTCTTCCAAGTAGCCTTAAGATTTCGTCTTTAACTTGATTCCTAGCAGAGGACTTTTCCATCTGCTTGATGAGGATAGCCAGTTGCTTCCACTCTTCATATCCCAGTTTATGAAGTTGATTCAGCTCAAGAGAAATTGATTCACCATTCCTTAATACGAACTCCATAATGATAATCCCTTGGACTGAACTCAACTTGAGTGAATCAATCTGAGAAGAGAAGTAATATCTTGTATAACACTGAGTTATGTTCTCCTCCTCTTGTTGATCTTGAACAGGAGGTTCTTCTACCTCTTCCTCCTTGGGCACAATAGACAGCTTGAGTCTAGCTAATTCCTCATTCTGCTTTCTGATTTGCTCAGGCCAGGCCTATTCTCTTGCTACTTTCTCATCAAATAACACAGCTTGAGCATCTAATTGTCTTCTTCTTAATTCTTCGATAGATATCCCAAGCTTGTCAACATCTTCTTGTTCCAATCTTCTTACTGCCAGTAGAGAAGCTCTTTCTTGTAGTGTCATTTTATCCGCAGAGTCTTCATCTGAGGGTGATTCACTTAGAATCATCTTTCGTCTTTTCTGCTGAGGGGTTTCTGATTCATCTGAGCTGACCACTATTGGTCTTTTGCCTTTTGCTTTCTCAGTCAGCTCAGCTTCTTTTTCTATTTCTTTCTCCCACTCAATCTGATCTGCCCCCTTTGCCAATAGTAGTAAAGCTTCAGTTTGGACCAACTCAGCTTTAGCCTTTTGAACATTCTCCCCCTTTTTGTCTTCATCAACAGGGGTTGAATTCTTTTGTTGTTGAAGGGTAGCAACATCAGATTTCAAACGCAGCACCTCCTCATCTAGAGAATATATAATCATTAGCACATCCTTTTTAGTCTTCTTTCTCTTGAGATGCAAGGTATCAAACTGAATTTTAAAGAATTTCATTAAATCATCCAGGTCAGCATGAGAACGTTGGAACTTGGGTGCATCATCTAAGGGTTGGTGTATACCCTCAAACTTATTTGCAGCAGAGTTTGGACCCTGTGATTCATCTTGGTGTTGAGATGAAACATTGACAGGTCGTGCAAGGGGGTGTGAGAAGTGAAGAGAAGTAATAGGGCTAGAAACGTGAAGTGTATGGGTAGGTGATTGGCTAATTGGTTTGGAGGTGGGTGAGTGACCCTGGGGATTGGTCAGTTCTTCAATGTTACCTAAGTGTGTCTGCTTAGGCACAGTAACAGACTCTCCCATGGCACTGGAGAGTGTGGGCTGAGTAGATACCATACCCGGTTTCGGCTTTTGGGTTGTAATAAGCCTCGAGGTTGACACCTGGAGAGTAGGCGTCTCCCCCCCAACTCCTGCCGGAGGGATCAGTGTGATCTCAACTCCAGTGATGCTTATAGGAGTGGCACCACCTTTGGCAGTTTTTCTAGTTTAGGTTTGGATATTCTCCTTAGTAGCAGTGGGTATACTAGGGGTGGCTTCAGAGTGGGATTTAAGAACGATAAAAGGTGGAGGGGATGGGTTTGACTGAGTTGGGTTTACTACAGTCCTGCCTCCAAAAGTGGATGGAGAATAGTGTGAAGAAGAAGAAAGTAGAGAGATCTTACCAGAAGTAGCTTCAATATTTGCTGGTTCAGCCTGAGCAGAGTGCTCAGCGTGAACCTCTGTGTCAGCGCAGGAAGCTCCCCCTTGATTGGATCCCTCTTCTTCACTTTTAGAAGAAGCTGCCTCAGCTATCAGAAGCATGGGTTCACTTAGACCCTCTTGCTCTGGGAAAATGTCATTATTGAACATCTTGGAGCTCAGTGTAGGAAACAAGAACACATCTTGATCAGCTTCGTAGAGTGCTTTCCCCAGCTCGGCTTCAAATGCCAAGGACAGGTACCTTATGAAAGGTACATGAATATCCCTTGTGGTCTTCATCACTTGGACCCTGAGTTCGGTGAAGATGAGCTGAGCATAATCCAAATTGCATACAAAGTATATGTTTTACAGAAGCTGCATCTCGAACTCGTTAACCTGATCCAATCCTCCAACCTTAGTACCAAGTGAACGAATCACTGTTGACACCAGAAAACCCCAGCTGGATGGAAAAGTAGCCTTTTTGATGACACCCTCTGTCTGCGGGTGACCCATTCTAGGTAGGACAGACCTAGCCACTTGCCTCGTGACAGCCGGCTCGTACTCATCAGATTGAGGGAGTTGAAGAACGTCCCTTAGCCGCCACATAGAAAGGGTAACTGTTCTATCGCCATTGAGAACAATCCCTGTAATCTCTTCCCTGTTCTGGTCGTACGTACAAGTGTACCAGAACTCCAAAAGGTGTTGAGGAACAATATGGAGTGGTGCGCCACAGAAGGCGATTTCCAGGGGGCATTTACAGATGTAATCCACCCATATTTCATAACCTCTGCCTTGTTTCCTTAAGGGAATTGCAAGACAGGCCCGTTGATTATTAATTTTGATCACCGACACTCAATTGTTCTTAAACTGAGCACCTCTAACCATTCTATCAACGAGAATTAATGTGATTTCGTCCATTTTATAATCACACAAAGTAATTTGTTGAAGCAGCACTAAGCAATGTAGAGTTCGCACTTAGCGATTCGAAAACTGCACTTTGCAAATTAGGGTTTTGAACGGAAGAATGCACTAAGCAATAGAGGTGTTTGCGAAAGGTATTTTAGAAGGTGAGAAGTCAGATTTTTAGACGTAAACTACTCTAAACAGATTATGATCGGTATATATACCTTTCTGAGGAGAGAGAAAAGTTACCGTTAGAATCCCTTTTTATCCGTTACGCCGGAAAAATTACGGCTTGATGTAACAGTGAGAGGGTAGAAAACCATCATCTTCCAACAGATACAAGTGTAAAATAATATTATTAACTTATAATAAGATTATAAACACTGTTGGATTATACCAATACACAATTGATATACGATGCGATTTGAGACTGACTCAAATACACATTGATATATGAATTAATAACACGTAGTAATTAAATCATAGTTTGGACACACCAAGCTGAGGAAACTAATCACTCAGCCTAAGTCAAGCACTCAGCTTGACATGAGCACTCAGCTTGAGATTGATACTCAGCTTGAGTGGAGCACACAACTCAGGCTCAATGACACTTAGTCATTACTGTTTGAGACTTACTCAAACTTTATATTTTTAACTACACTGAGCAGTTAATGTATGTTTGGAACTTACCAAACGTGTGAACCAATCACATAGCTTGAGTTAAGCACATGGCTCAGACTCTATGACACTTAGTCATTTATGTTTGATACTGACTCAAACTATATATATCTTAACTACACTGAGCAGTTAAAATATGTTTGGAACTCACCAAACGTGTGAACTCATCATTCAGCTTGACAGGTTATTCAGTTTATGAAAACTCATTTATAAACTATGCATTCAGCTTAAGATACTTAGTCTTTGTCAAACTGAAAACTCACATTCTAGACACTTAGCTAGGGGTTGAGCATACCCAATTCACTTAAGAGATACATAAACCACTTTTCATCAACGGGTTTAGTAAAGATAACTGCTAGTTGGTCATCAGTGGATATAAATTTAATGTCGACTTTACCTTTTTCCACGATGTCCCTGATGAAGTGTTGTCTAATTTCAATATGCTTGGTTCTTGAGTGGAAGACTGGATTGTAAGTTATGACTATAGCACTTTGGTTATCACAGAAGATAGGAGTTTTCTTGAAACTCATACCAAAGTCTTGAAGCTGATGCTGCATCCATAGGATTTGAGCACAACAGCTGCCTGCTGCAACATATTCAGCTTTAGCAGTTGAAGTAGCCATTGAGTTCTGTTTCTTACTAGTCCCGCTAACTAACTTCCCTCCAAAAATTTGACATCCTCAAGTAGTTGATTTTCTATCTAACTTGCACCCAGCAAAGTCAGCATCTGAAAAACCAACTAACTCAAATCTAGAGTCCTTTGGATACCAAAGGCCTAGATTTGGTGTACCTTTAAGGTACCTAAAGATCCTTTTCACAGCTTGAAGATGTGATTCTTTAGGATCTGCCTGATATCTTGCACAAACACATGTAGCAAACATAATATCAGGTCTACTAGCTGTCAAATAGAGTAATGAACCTATAAATTATCTATAGGTAGATTGACACAAAGACTTACCATCTGAGTCCTTACTCAGCCTGACAGCTGGTGACATGGGTGTTTTCATGGTTGAACTAGAATCAAAACCATATTTCTTTATCAAATCAAGAACATACTTGCTTTGATTGATGAATATTCCATCAGGCTTTTGTTGAATTTGTAAACCCAAGAAATATGTCATTTCACCCATCATGATCATCTTGTACTTTTGTGACATTATTTTGGAGAACCATTCACACATAGATTCATTTGTAGAACCAAATATAATGTCATCCATATAGATTTGTACAAGAATCACCTGTCCTTTACTCTTTTTAATAAAGAGTGTTTTATCTATACTACCTCTGGTGAAATACATGGATAGTAGATAGTTGGACAGTGTGTCATACCAAGCTCTTGGAGCTTGTTTAAGACCATACAAAGCCTTGTCTAACTTATAGACATGATGTGGAAACTTTGAACTAACAAAGCCAGGAGGTTGTTTCACATAGACGTCCTCCTAAAGTTTTCCATTTAGGAAAGCACTCTTCACATCCATTTGATAGACTTTGAAGTCTTTATATGCTGCATAGGCTAGGAACAGCCTTATGACTTCAATTCTAGCAACAAGGGCAAAGGTCTCATCATAATCGAATCCTTCTTCTTCTAATACCCTTGTGCTACCAGCCTGGCTTTGTTCCTAACTATCACTCCATCCTTGTCCATTTTATTCCTATAGACCCACTTAGTGCGTATAATTGAATAATCTTTGGGGCTAGGGACAAGCTTCCAGACCTTATTTCTATCAAACTCAATTAATTCCTCTTGCATAGATTCAATCTAATCCTCATCCTCTAAGGCTTCTTTGTTAGAAAATGCCCACTAATGCACGTACGCCATATAGACCGTTGCTGATGATGTATGGGCCTATTGGGTCATACACCGGAATCTAACCTGACAGCAACTAAAGTAAAGGGACCAAATATGGCAAAAGACAAAAGTTGACATCGCAGGCCGCGATAGCGCCGCTAACGTTAAGGGTTTAGGGCCGCTAAGGCTGCATGTACTTTGTGTCATATCACTGATAGGCCGCGTTAGCGCCGCTAACTTTAAGGGGTTAGCGCCGCTAAACCCTAAGGGTTAGCGCCGCTACGGCTGCATGTGCCTTTTGTCAAATCACCTCCAAAGCTAGCCAATGCATGTGTGACATTTGAGATTGTTTTTTGGCCGGTCTTGTGGGGTTAATTTTGATCTGGAGACAGATGAGGATATAATAAATAGAGTGTCTACTGCTCTCATTCTCTCTTAAGGCCATACACACACATATACAACTCTTAAGTGCTACACAAGACTTAGATAGTGTATTTTGTACAAAATGTTCCAGAAAACTTGTTCTTTGTTGTTGTTCCGGAAGTGATATTCAAGGTGAAGTATCACTAGAGGCGAGCTAGCACTCGAGGTTGGCGTGTTACCGGGGTATACTTCAATAGAAGATCCGCATTTTATTCTTGAGGATCCTCACCACAGGAATTGAAGTTTACTGGAGCTAAGGAGAAAGGTATAACCTTCTTTCCTTCTTACATGCTGCATTTCATGAACATAGAGTTTGGTCCTCTTTTGGGATTTCTTGATTTTGTGCTTTGATGTGTTATACTTTGGGCTTTGTTTCTTGTACCTTGCTTCCGCTGCTAGCCCTCGAAATCCCAACAGTGGTATCAGAGCCACCTATATGTTAGATTTGCACATGGTGGCCTAAAAAATCCCGAAATCGAAATGTTTGTTTTCGTTTCGAACCGGGTTAGCGGCGCTAACTCATAAACGTTAGCGGCGCTAAACGCGCTGTTACAGATTTTGGTTTCAAGTTAAAAACAGTTTTGGTCTCGGGAATTTTTGGCATTTTGTGATTCTAGAAATTTGTTCCAGATTTTGATTTGGTAATTTCGTTACCATTTTGTTCTGTTTGGTTGTATGTGGTTGATTTGAAATTGGCAAACTTTGCCTTTGACCTTGTGGTTGACTTTGTGTGTTTGGATGCATTTGGTGATTTTAAATCACATTTGAGCTATAATATGTATTAATTCAGATTTGTTTGTAATAATATTGTGGCTTGCATGTCATTTCATTCATCCGTGTAATTTGTAATAGATAAAATAGGAAAATTGTGGCTTGCATGCCATTTATTTTCTATCTGTATGTATTGTAAAGTTTGGATGGGTGAACACACAATTTGGAGTTGGAATGAGATGAAGTATTATGACCATAGAAGCCGGTGAAGTCTATTGGAGATGGTGGTTCTAGTGGGAGCTCGCATTGAAGACCTTATGTGCCTTAGATTGACCACATTCTTCCCGTTTTGGCTCACGGGAAGAACGCATAGGATTTTGGCAAGGGTTACCAATTTATTTTGTTTATATATGTGTGATGTGATTTTATATCTTGCATGGTTTACTTAAGATTCGCATGCTAGATAATTTTTCGAAATTAATAAAATCACAAGAGATTTGATAAAAATGGTTTACAATTCTCGCGCGCGCTCACATACAAGATTGTTGGTCCCGTATTAAGATACGGATGAAGCAATGCTAGATCTTTAGTGTGTGTATTCGGTAATGAGAGAGAGCCGAGAGCTTGAGAGATTTCACAAACACAAAGGATGAATAATGCAAAGCTTACTTAGAAATGTGGGGGAAATGCCTTTATATAGCATTTCCCTAAGTTTGAGTAATTACATATTACACCCCTCACTTTAATATTTCTAACAATCTCCCCCTAAGTGAGGCGTGTAATCATTCACAACAAATAACTACATTAATCTATTCATAGGCTGATTTGTTGCGAATCCCGAATGCCACTTGCCACTTGCGAATTTGCCTTCTGCTTGCCAGTGTCGTTCTCATCCTTTCTATAGCACGATAGCCTTCAGCATGTTCTTCATCAGTATAGGCTGCCCGGTTTTCCCAAACTTTTTGATGTATCTTATGATGGATAATTTTCAAGGTGCCGTCTGAATACGCCATGAGTTCATCAAGTCTGATGAAGATCTTTTCGCCTTTTGTATTCTTTGAGACGACCCCTCGATCACCTTTGAAGTTTGGATGCCCATCATAGATAACTGTCAATTCTTCAAGCTTTTCTAGATCTGGATGGCTCTGATTAGGCTTTAAGAGATTGACTTTCAGATAGTTGTTTTCAGCTCCGAGTTGCAGATCATGTTCATCAAAGTATTCCATTAAATTTCTCATGTATTTCATCAGAGCAACCCTTCCGAACTCTTCTTCTGGCCACTTTCCTCTTTTCTGAGAGAGGGTGTCAAAGATGAAGCTGATGTCTTCAATACTTACAAACCTTAAGTCTGCTTCGTTAAGGAAGAATGACAGGTTGTTTGCTCTTCTGACATGAAAGATGGCATACTTTATTCTGAAGGTTGTCTGAGTATAGATATTGATAAGTTCAACTATTGGATACTCTGATTTGATCTCTTCGGGTTTTTTCATGGACTGAGAGAGGATGTGTTCATATCTTCTTCTCTGTTTATCGTCCATGTTCCGCAACTCAGGGGAAATAACCTGTATTAGCTCATTGCTGAATATGTCTGGAATTCTTTCTTCAAGATTAGCAGTATTGACAAAATAAGGTTTCCACATAGGTTGTTGGGCATCACTTCTTGTGAGTTGCCTGCATCAAGTCCTGGATCCCCACGATACACTGGAGGAGCAGATGGCACAATGAAGCTCCTTGGCAAGGGCCATTCAGATTCTTGTCTTGTTTTCTCAGCTGCCTCTCTTTGTTTGTTTCTTTCAAGTACATCGGCAGCTGATTCTTGAAACCGACCAGGAGGAGGAGGGAAAGTTTCATGAACTTCAACATTAATCCCACTGAGAACCCTGGACACGTCGAAGATAGGTTTCTTTTGTTTGGGCTTTCTCCTAGCTTCCCTTCTAGAAATTGCTTCCCTTTATTTTCTTTTAAGTGCAAGTTCTTTTTCACTGGGAATATCATCAAAATTGTGGACAATTCTAGGAGAATCTGGACGTGCAGCAAACTCGAGATATTCATCAATGCCTTTGAATAGTCTTTCCATCTTAGAATCCTCAATCTCCTCCTCCGGTTAAGCAGAACTAGCTTCACCCACATGCCTTGCTGGTGATGTGTGAATAGACTCATATAAATCTTCCACTTGTTCCTCTGAGTCACTAGACCAGTCAAACATCTCAGCATGGGGCTGCTCGTAAGGTATTTCACCTTCTTCAAGATCACTTGGCCTAGATTCAGATTGTTGCTGAGGTACATAAAGTACAATTTGTTTTTCAGCATCTTCCTTTTGTTGTCGTTCATGAACTTCATTGGCCATTTTTTGTTGTTGTTGACTTCCGGTCCCAGTTGAACTTGTACCTGCAGATAAGTATGAACTAAATTGAGGAACAGGTACAGTAGCAACAACGGAGGGAGCATATATGTATTTTCTCCTTTTCTCCCCCTCGGGTTGATCATCTGGAGCCTGATCATCCTTCCTCCTCTTACTCCCCTGTGCCTGAGCCTAACAGATTGTTTCTAGGCTAGTCAGGCGGTCTGTGACCTTTGAGAGAGAGGTGTAGAAACCTTTGGTGATCCCATCAATCTTTCTGTTTACATCTTCGTGAAACTCTTGAAAGTCATCCATGGAGATTCCCGATGGATGTTGTTCGTTGCGAAGAGTTGTCAGAAGGTCTTGATCATGTGCAGATTCTGGCCTTTGCTCCAGAAGTCTAACATATAGCATGCTCTTTAAAGCATCTACAGACATTGTGGCAGGATCAGGTTGTGATTGAGGCTCTGGAACTGGAGGACGGGCATCAAGAAGTGTTTCAATTCGGTGTAGCTACTCAGCTTGGGCCTTGGAAACTTGCTCTATCCGATCCAACTTTTGATTTGTCATCTGCAGTTGTTGGTGGATTGGTGACATGGCTTGTTGAATATGATGTTGAAGTTCTGCACGTGTAACAAACCCGGAATCACGAAGACTTCCGGTTGAAGTACCAGCTACATAGGCAGTACTACCTACTGGTGCAGCAGGGATGTTGGCTCCAGCAGGATTTCCTTCCAATCCTCGAATGGAACCTTGAAAGGTACCACCTCTGGAAGTTGAGGAGACTTGTTGAGCCAACAAGCTCAGTGCATCAATTGTTACTCTGTGTTGATCAAGATATGCGGAGATCCGCGGTATGTCAAATCGTGCATCAAAAGGAGTCGAGGACGAGGGAGACGGTCCTCTTTGTTCAATAGGTCCAACACCCAATTGGGGTTGACCCAGTGTATGTGCTAAAACCCTGTGCAATAAAGACGGAGTCTGTTGAGAGACACCGTAGTGGCTTGGTGGGGCAGAAACTTGCACGGGTGGGATCACCGCGACTTTTTCAATATGAGGCCCAACATTGCTAGGCCCCATAGTATATGTGGCTTCCCGGCTTTCTGGGTTTGGGGAACCCTCAGCACTCATTTTTTCTTTTATCACCTCCTCTCTATCACTCGCACTCCTAATTACAAAACTATCTTCATCATCACCGCTACCAGCACCATACCCCGCATATTGATCAGGTTGAATGAGAGAGTCAGGGGTGTCAGAACCAGATTCAACAGATAAGGAATGACTTGGCGATGTGACTGGAAAGTCATGTTCCGGAGCAACTATGGCCCTGCGAATGATAGGAGTGGTGGTTGCTTGGGCAGTTGAAGTCAAAGGAATGACCAGACCACCAGGTTGTGGAATGAACTGAGTAGTTTGAACGGGGTGAGTCTGGTCGGGAGAGGTAGTATGTGGATCAGTAAGTTTCATGAATGAGGGTGTGCTTTCTGCTGGTTGTTCGATTGGTTGGTCAGGGGTGCCCACAGGAGATATATCAACTTCAAAGGAAGGGGCACCGCCTTGATGGGAAGTAGACTCAGCTTGAGAAGAACTGGATGACTCAGAATCGTCAAGACCAAGTTCAGTAAGAACATCTTGGGTTCGGGTAGATTGAGAAAGAGATTGAACAATGGCTTGAATGGTGGCGGGATCATATGCATCCCCTCCCTCTCTAGTCTCAACACCTTCACCCTCTTCTCCACCCCTCTCAACATTTTCTCTCTCCACTCCCCTCTCAGTATCTCCCACAGATGACTGAGGCCTATTCTCTCTATCCTCACTTGGTGCTACTCCTCCTTAGGTAGGTATGGCCGGCTCTGGCACAACCATGGGAGGTATTCCTACACTCTCCCTATAACTCTTGACAATATCATTCTGCTCACAAAGATCTAAGAAAGATACAGGGAAGGGTATTGGAATAGGCAGATTGGTCGGGTTAGTAGGTTTAATATGAATGAAGAGTTTTGGAGAAACAGAAGGTAAACCTGTCCGACGAGGGATATCAGCATTCCGATCCAACACATACTGGATGATCATTGGTATGAAGCGATGGTAAGGCAACATTTTTGCTTCTTTTTGCTTTTGGGAATTCTTCCTTTGCATAGTGGCTTTAATATCCTGGAATAGCATAAATGCATAATCTATATGCAGATGGTTGGCTGCAGCAACAAAAATCTTGAGTTGATACTCAGTGGGGAATTCATAACCAGAATGCTTTGGGGTGAGACACCTTTGAAGTATAGTCAGCAGGGAGTTGTATTTTGGATGTAAGCTGGTTCTTTTGAACTGGTTTTTCTTTACTAGCTCACCATCATAACCCATAGCCTTCACAATGGCTAGACAATCTTCCTCAGTTGGTATGTCATCAAAAGCAGTGGCAGGTGGGCTACTGTTAGCTCTTGGAAGTCTGAAGATGCTTCTTAGGCGACTGACAGTAATTTCAATAGTGTACTCATCAACCTCAGGATATATGACTTCTTGATCCCTGTCATTGGTACGGACCTCACAAGTTTTCCAGAATTGTTGGACATAGAGTTCAGGGACATATGTGCCAGTGATGGCAGGATTATAGGTTAGAAGGTAGTTCAAAGGGTGGATTTTCAGAAACTTAGTGATGATTGGGTAGTTAGGATTTCTGAGTTTGGTGAGGTCAGTGTAATGGTTGTTCTCATGAGAGTTTGAATTTAAGAACTCAGACCGACGCATGATTTCCTCTGGGTCAACAATAGCTTGAGCCATCTTATCTGCACAGATAGGTAAAAAATTTAAGTCGCAGATAAAGAGATATATCAGTTGACCTCACTTATCTTTGAAAGTATTGGAGATGTGATCAAATATAAGTGAAAGAGTCAAGATTGACTGACATTTGATCAAACTTATAAAGTTGACAAAAACTTTGCTAACACCGTAAGTCTGAAAATTCCATTGTGTACATGATGATTTTGTGCATAAAAAGGTTGTTTTGACATTTTCAATATAGCAATTAGATAGTAATAAACAACTTTGTATTACTGAAGCATGGTCAAAAAATCATCCTAACACCTCTTTTCAAGCCAAAAAACAAATTGTATCTGTATGTTCATACCCCCCAAGAACACGAAGAACACTTTTCGAGATTTTTGAAAATTTTTTACATCATAGTGTTCCCCATGTGTTCAACATACCCATCGCATACTTTGTTTCATCAAACGAGTTTGATTCATGTCCCAAAAAGTACTTAAAAGTCCCGAAACCCACTTTCGCATACAGGTGTTCTAAGGCCAAAAATTACCCTTTTAACTCAAAATTTTCAAAATGTAAACCGTACAAGTTGTAACCTTTGTGATTTGGAGTATTTTGATATAAAAAGTGTAAATTTTGGCAGAGTAACGAGAGTATTCGTATGCTAAAGTAACCAAGAATTCGAGAGAAAAACTTTAGAAATTTTCGAGTTTTTGAATCGTGTAAAGGAAGCTTGGTAACTGATGGGACGGTTATAAATCAAGACTGGACACGTGTCACTCGTTGATTGGACCATAGACTTGTAAAAACGCGGGTGATAGAAGCATTCGCATGGTAAAAACACCCGGCTGATAGAAGTGTTGAATCGCATGCGATTAACTCTTTGGTGTGTTAATCGCATGCGAATCACTCTTTGGTTAATAGCATGTGAATCCCTTTATTTATCAATCGCATGCGAATCCCTTTGTTTATCAATCGCATGCGAATCAACCATTGTATGCGAATCAACCTGTTTATCAATCGCATGCGAATCAACCTTTGTTTATCAATCGCATGCGAATCACCCCTTTCATGCGAATCAACCTGTTTATCAATCTCATGCGATTAATTCATATTTGCTATCCAATTGTTTAAATCGCATTCGATTGAACCAATACTTGAGAATTTTATGAATAATCAAGATATCTGAAATTTTGAGATTTGAAAATTTAGTTTTTCAGATATGGTTGATTTGAATGTTTGTATGACACATTCCCCCTAGACTTTTGCATCTGTTTATGAAAAAATTCTCAAGATTTAGGAAGTGTATCAGTTGTATACTCCTCCCCCTACACATGTGCAGTATGTGTATAATTTTTCTCCCCCTACACATTTGATACATGTGTAAAACCAGGATTCAATGGACGACGACCTTGACCTTCCATTGCTAGCTAAATTTTTAACACAATGTGTGCGAGAGGGGAAGGGAGAGATGAAAGGTTATCCAGGAACAAACTTCCCCCTGATTGGTGCATCATGAAGCTGCACAAAGAACAAACAGTGTAACACCTACTCGAAACAAAAAAGGAAACAAAGGAAAAATAGAGCAACAGTGTGTTATATTGTCAGATTGAGCATGCCTAACTTGGATACCAACACAGTGAAGCGACTTTCGTCTAATGGTTTGGTAAACAAGTCAGCAAGCTGATTTTTAGTAGGAACATATTGGAGCTCAATAAGACCTTTGTCTACATTATCTTTTATGAAGTGATAACGTATATCAATGTGTTTGGTTTTAGAGTGGTGTACCGGATTGCAAGAGATAGCTATGGCAGACTGGGAATCGCATAGTAATGGAATGTTGTCATACTTAAGGCCAAAGTCTGATAACTGTGTGCGTATCCAGAGACTTTGTGAACAGCACATTGCAGCAGCAACATACTCAGCTTCAGCTGTAGAAGTGGATACGCAGTTTTGCTTCTTTGAGGCCCAACAGACTAAACGATCACCCAGGAAGTGTGCACTACCAGAGGTGCTTTTCCGATCTATCTTGCAACCGGCATAGTCAGCATCAGAGTAAGCATGAAGATATAGATTTGAATCTTTGGGGTACCACAGACCTAGATCGATAGACCCTTTTAGATATCTGAATATCCGCTTAACTGCCAGAAGATGTGACTCTTTAGGATTCGCCTGAAATCTGGCACAGAGACAGGTAGAGAACATGATATCCGGACGACTAGCAGTGAGATACAGTAACGATCCAATTATCCCACGATAGTTTTTAAGATCTACAGGAGAACCATCAAGATCTGCTGAGAGTTGTACCTTAGCAGCCATGGGTGTGGATATGGGTATGCAGTTAATCATATCATACTTCGTGAGAAGATCTTTGATGTACTTTGATTGGCAAATAAAGCTTCCATGACTTAACTGCTTCACCTGGAGTCCGAGAAAAAATGACATCTCCCTCATCATACTAATTTGGAATCTGTTTGCCATGGTTTTAGCAAACTCGTCACTGTATTTTGGATTTGTAGATCCAAAAATAATATCGTCCACATATATCAGAACCAAAATCTTATCCCGACCCTTTGTCTTTGTGAAGAGAGTGGTATGAATCTTCCCTTTGGAGAAGCCTTCACCAATTAAATATTCATATAAGACGTCGTACCATGCACGCGGAGCTTGCTTTAACCCGTACAAGGCCTTATCTAAGATATAAACATGATTTGGATGTTTTGAGTTGATGAAACCCTCAGGTTGTGAGATATAAACTTCTTCTTTAAGTACATCATTAAGAAAAGCTGTTTGCACATCCATTTGGAAGACACGAAAGCTTCTAGAGGCTGCATAAGCAAGAAATAGCCGGATGGCTTCAATGCGAGCAACAGGGGCAAAAGTTTCATCATAGTCAATGCCCTCCTGTTGATTGTATCCCTTAGCAACCAACCTAGCTTTGTTACGTATTACCACTCCATCCGAATCCCGTTTGTTCTTGAATACCCATTTAGTTCCGACAACAGATTTGCCATATGGAAGAGGAACTAATCTCCAGACTTTAAGACGATCAAATTGGTGTAATTCTTCCTGCATGGCAATTACCCAATCTGGATCATCTAATGCGTCACAAGTCTTGGTGGGTTCAATGATGCTTAAGAAACCCGAGAATTGGCATTCGTTTGCTGTTGCGGATCATGTTTGAATGCCAACTGAAGGATCTCCGATTATGTTCTCTTCAGAGTGATGTCTGGTCCACTTGATTTCATGTGAAGTGGAAGAGGAAGGAATGAGATCTTGCAAGTGGCGTGCTTCTTCTTCATCTTCTGGAGAGAAATGTGGGTCTGAATCAAACACAGGAGAGCTCTCTGGGTCAGGAATCTGAGAATTCACAGGGGGGCAAGTGACAGAAACAGAAGTTGAATCCTCAGCGTATAGATCTGCAAATGGATTCGTCTCTGTGACCGTAGGAGCCGTTAGAGTAACACTTGTTTGAACAACTGTGTCGTTCCTGTTGTCAGTTAAAACAGGAGAAGATTCAGGTCTAAAGAAATCATACAAAAAATCAAGATGTATATTTGAACTGGATGGATTGTCTAATTCTTTATTTTGAAGTGCAGGTTCTGAACAGGTATGTTCAGAAGCATGAACTGTTGATTTAGGTGGAAAATCTGTAACATTTAATGTATCATCAAATGTTATGTTGATGCTTTCAACAATGCTCTTTGTACGTTTGTTAAAAACTCTGTAGGCTTTGGACTCAGTAGAATAACCTAGGAAAAAAGCATCATCCGCTTTGGGAGCAAATTTTCCTAGATTATCCTTGTCATTTAGTACAAAGCACCTATTACCAAATACATGGAAGTATTTGATATTAGGCACTATGCCATTGGCCAGTTCATATGGAGTTTTATTAAAGCATTTGTTAATGAAAGAGCGGTTCTGCGTGTAGCAGGCAGTGCTGATTGCTTCAGCCCAGAAGGAAGGTGGGAGCTTGGAATATGAAAGCATTGTTCGGGCAGCTTCAACCAAAGTTCTATTTCTTCGTTCCACTACACCATTTTGTTGTGGTGTATATGCAGTAGAGAGCTGGTGGCTGATTCCCACGAGGTCACAGAAGCTCTTCAGAGTACTGTTGTTGAATTCCGTTCCATTGTCTGTTCGGATAGAGACAACACTCTAACTATGCTTATTCTGCTGTTGTTTGATGAAGGAAATGATTGTGGGAGTGGCTTCTTCTTTTGAGCGCAGAAATTTGACCCAAGTATATCTAGAGTAGTCATCCACCATGACTAAAACATACTTCTTCCCATTCTTAGACTGGATTCTCATAGGACCACACAGATCCATGTGCAGGAGTTCCAAAGGCTTCGTAGTGCTAAATACTTGTTTAGATTTATGAGAAGCCTTCTTCATTTTCCCTTTTTCACAATCTGCACACAGATGATCCTTCTTGAACCTTAACTTGGGAATGCCTCTCACCAAGTCACCAGTGACTAATTTGTTAATATTTTGAAAATTTAGGTGAGAGAGTTTTATGTACCATTGCCAAGTCAGATCCGTAGATGCTTCGGACAGTAGACAACAGAGGTAGGAGAGTCATATTTTTCCAAGTCATTTACAGGTTAGAATTTCTAGAACCAGCAAGCAACTCATCTCCATTTTCAGTTAAAACTGAACATTTGTTCTTTTTGAACACGAGCTCTAGGTCTTTATCACAAAACTATCCAATGCTGAACAAGTTATGACCCAACCCTTCAACATATGAGACTTTCTTGATCTTGATGTGCTTCTTCTCAATGTCTCCGTACCCCATTATTGGTGCAACATTATCGTTCCCAAAACGTACATTCCCGGAGTACTTAGGAACATAATTCTTGAGAATACTTTTGTTGCCGGTCATATGTTTGGTACAGCCGGAGTCAAGGTACCACAAGTGAGGCACCTGCATAAAGAGAATAAATCACGTTTAGGTACCCATATCTTAATGGGTCCTTGATTGTTAGTCCCTAGAAGTGATTGAGTGGTGATGTTGTCTGCTTGTGGTGGTGAAACTTGTACTGATCTATTCTTGAGTACCCATGTGGATTTAATCTGTTGTCGTGAAGGAATAGATTTGGAAGAAAATGGCTGAGAATAAAGTTTCTTTACTACTGTTGGTTTGACAGTTGATGGAATATGAGGTTTTGGATTCGGTAGAGTTGCGGGAGCGTTATGTTTGCGAATCCATGGTTGCGAGGAATTCTTAAGAATTCTCTGTGGCCTCGGTGCATCAACTTGCTTTTGCTAAACTGGAGCACTGCGATTAGTAGGTTTTGCTACTCGTTGAATGGATGATAGCTTGGGTTTTGAAGATTTGAAGATTTTGGAAGGGGAATTGCGAGAACGCTTTTGAGAATGCAAGTGTTTTTCCTGTGCAATCCACGCCCTTTTAAATGCTTCATAGCCCTGCCATCTGTAGACTTCAAGTTCCTTGATTGTGAGCAATCGGTTGGATTTGTTTAAGCGTTTAAGTGCATGAGATTGACGAGTGGTGATCCATTGATTAATGATTTAGCCTTTTGAATTTAAAAATGGAACACATACTTGATTAGCATAAAAATAAGTCCAATCAGCACATGGTTTAACACCTAAAGACTTTCTCAATTGATCATAACAACAATTAAATTCACAGTGTCCATGAGTACAACCATCACTTATACAAAACATGGTAGAAGCAGTTTTGCCTTGTGAACTGGAATGATTACAAAAAGAATCAAACATCAAAACGTTTTCACAAACAGGTTTCAAATTTGAACACCTCCTAGTGGATCTAGGAATAGCTCTTTTCCATGATGTATTTATTTCAAACTTCTTGTTTCCAGCCTTCTTCACATCTGCAGCAGAGGGTAAAAGATTAGAATGAAGTCGTGGTCGACTGGCTGCAGCTCGTGATGATTCAGGTACGTCTAAGTGCACACGAGAACTGTGATTAGAAGTGAAAAGTTGCTTTGGTTTGTAAATCTGTTTAATTTTAAGAGTTGTCACCTCAGTATGATTAACAGATTTTATTAGTTTGACATTTTGAGAAGATGTAGACACATGTTTGGAACCTTCAATTCGTTCATCTAGTATGGTTCCCTGTGGTGAGAAGGTAAATGGAGTTGAGGGTTCCAGTGCAGTTTCGACCTCTTTGATTCGTTCAAGCAATTCACAATTTTCTTTGCACAAGTCGTCAATGATCTTGCCATAAAGATTGAATACTGTTTGGAGACGCTTGTGGAGGATGGCGTTTTCTTGAACTAGTGGAGAGGGTTCAGATGTGGTTTCTGATTGGAAGGCTTTGGTAAGATCCTGTTGAACAAGGTAGGTAAAACAAAATTCCTGCAGGGTGTTGAATTTGTCTTGTAATTCTTTGTAAGGAATGTATTCAAAAGTGGGCTTTGGTGAAACAGGAGAGTAGAGTTCTTCATCAGAATAGACAGAAGATGAAACATCAGTATCAGATGATGACGTGAGACAGGTGAGGTATGAGTCATTGAGATTACAGTAGTCAAATGGAATTGCAGTTCTGAGATTAAGGGTTCGTTTGACATCTTCTTCAATACGTTCCTCTTCTTGACCAATAAAAACCATCCGTTGGGTAAGGCCTTCGCCAAACAGATTAGCATTGTATAATTGTTTGGATGTAATCTTGCTCCATTTGAAGCCCAGCCCATTGAAATTCCATCTGGAGAAAGGACGTTCCTTTTATTTGTATTGAGAGATGGTCTGTTTACTTTGATCACGTTTGGACAGAAGATACTCAAGTTCATTGATTCTAGAGTAAAGAGTACTTAGTTCATTCCTAAGTTCATTTTTGAGAATTTCTGAATCCTTTTCAGCACAAACACATTCTGCTTTAAGATCTAATATGGTGGTATTCGTGCAATTAGTTAACTCTAAGAATTCAGATTCTTTAGCAGCTAATTGGATCTTAAGGCTAATTAAGTCATTATCGAACTGCTTAATTATTGTTTGTGCCTCTATACCCTTGTTGTGTGAAAAAGCTTCTAGAACTTGATTTCTAGTGGTTAACTCTATTATCTGATTTTCGAACTCTTTCATTCGGATTAATATGGTTTGTATGTGTTCAAAATTAAAACCCATGTTAGAACTAGAAATAGAGGTTACCTTTCCACTGTCCACGATCTCCTCCGCAGTATCTGAGAAATCACCATCATATTCCCCTCTACCACTCGTTTCACCATTAGCCATGAAACAAAACTGAGCATGATCCTCACCTTCTGGATCGCTCTCTGAGTCTGTATCTTCCAGGAACTGGTCCTCTTCCACCATGAGTGCATTCCCAGCCTGTTTTTGCTTTGACAAGCGGTACTTTTGTCGATAGTATTCGGCATCTTTGACTTTCTTCTGTGGACAGTTCCTGATCATGTGTCCCGATCTCCCACAGTTGTAGCATTTGAGATCATTCTTCTTTTCCTCCTTCCTCTCCTCTCTTGGAAACCTAGGCTTGTCAACAGGAGCAAACCTTTTAGGTCTTCTCGACCCAGAAGTGAACTGTTGTTTGTTGTTAGTCTTGTTGAACCGGTTCTTGAAGTTCTTGTTGGCAACTGTGAGTGCTTGAAATGCAGCCTCTACAGAGTCATCATCATCATCATCATCATGATCAGATTCACTAAGCACCACATGTTTGAGTTTGGCAGACCTTGATGAAGATTCCCTGGGGGTTCTGTCAGCTACAACCAAAGCAAGAGGATCAGCAACTGGTTGTTTAGGGTGAGACTGCAAGATTTCATCTTGATACCGATTTAGGTCTTCAAAGATGTTGTGGAAGGTGACAGAAGTAAGATCTTTGTTGATCTGTTTGTATAGCCTAGCATAGCCCTTCCACTCAGAACCTAATGAATTCAGAAAAACACAGTTCAAATTAAGGTATGTTCTGACAATTTGATTAGACCTCATTTCATTCTGCAATTTGCAGTATCTGCCATATGTTTCAGATAGAAGCTCATTTTCACGGGCCTTGAAATCATGGTAACTGTTGACCAGTTGAGTACGTTTAATGTATGCTCCCTCCTCAGTGCCTTGGAGCTGCTTCTTGATTTCATCCCAAATTTCTTTGGCAGTACCCAAGCTGTCTATTTTCAGATAGATTTCAGATGAGAGACCTTGCTTCAAATAGTACTTGGCAAGTCTCTCAGCATTTCCTTCTCAGTAGCGGTCAACTCGTCATTGGTCTTTTTCTCTTTCATGTCTGAGAATGGTGGGATTGTTGGTTGAGTCAGCTTCAACGATTCTTGTGAACTTGGAGTTTCCTTTGTCGATGCATTCCATCATCTTATCTCCGTAGAGTTCGTTGTGCTCAAGGAAGTCCATGAACCATCCTTTCCAAACATTGTATTCCCCCCGAAACAAAACATGTGGTTTTGTGTCGGAACCAATGGACATCATCTCATTTGTGCTTGACATGATTAGTGATGTTTGTAAGAAATGATCGTTCACTTGTAAGATGGTTTGATTGTTCGAAAGCTAGATTTTAGAAATGACTTGAGAGTTTGATTAAAATTTTGAATTAGATCTTAAAAGGATTAAATTCAACTTTGAACTAACTAGACTTGTGGTAATGTAATTCACCTTTGAATTAAATTTGATTTAAATTAAATTCAATTATGAATTAGATTGTTTGATTTAAGTCTAGCTGTCTTAAAGTTCTTTAAGTCAAGTCCAAAAAGTCAATCACTTGTCCAAGTCTGAGGAATAACTGATTGGAATTTGTCTTATCGAGTGCGAATACAGGTCAATCGAATGCGATTAGGTGTCCTTGAAAACAAGCAGAATAAGAACTTAGTATTGATTGTTAATCGAATGCGAATCAATCCTGTTTCATCAAACACTTAGAAAATAAACTGTTAGTCCTGTCAATCGCATGCGATTGCCAATTTGCAATGTATAATCGTGATCCAATCAAATGCGATTCCAATAGTAGGCTGAAAGGTAAGTGTTAATCGAATGCGATTCAATCCAATGCGATTCACACGGTATTTAGGCTATCTTATCAACTGCTTCTATAAGCCGCACAGTCCAATTGCATGCGATTCACTTAACCCGGCTTATAGCTCTTTGAGTAACACTTAGGTGTTCCAACTTGACAAAATTCTATAAGCCGCCCCAAGAGTCAATCGCATTGACCAAGGAACCGGCTGATAGACTCTTATGTGTCCTTGTTAAATCAGATTGCCATACCCTGAATAGTGTCTAACTACTTGTACTTGATTGGTATGGCAAGTACTTGATTTTCCTTGTACAACACTTAATCTATTAAGAATTTATAATAAAATAAATTACAAAAATCCGATTTTTTCTTCTTCCAGTTGTACTTTCAAACCAAGAACACCATAAATGCTTAAATACCCAGAAAATTTAATGTTGAAAAAGGTGGGTATTTAATGACTTTCTTAACTTAATGTGTATAAAAACGCCCACGGTTTGTGTTTTTCTTTAAAGAATGTTTTATAAACTTTGTAAGAATATAGAAACAACTCAAAGGAAAGTTAAAGAAGATGTAGTTTATACCTTTAATGACTTCTACCTTTAAAATTCGTTTGAGCTTGAGTTTATCTTGAAGAAAACTGACGTTCTTGAGCCTTTGTAAAACTGAGAGCTTTTTCTTCTTGGAGGCTTGAACACTTCGAGATTTCGTTGTCTTCTTTCGAACAATCACGAGCCAAAAACAAGTTTGGCTCTGATACCAATTGTTGGTCCCGTATTAAGATACGGATGAAGCAATGCTAGATCTTTAGTGTGTGTTTGTGTGTGTATTCGGTAATGAGATAGAGCCGAGAGCTTGAGAGAGTTCACAAACACAAAGGATGAATAATGCAAAGCTTACTTAGAAATGTAGGGGAAATGCCTTTATATAGCATTTCCCCAACTTTGAGTAATTACATATTACACCCCTCACTTTAATATTTCTAACAAAGATTAACTCACCTAGTAGAAATAGGTTTTGTCACTAAAGAAGTTAATCTGTAACCAAGAAGAAAACAAAAGCCCGTTTTCTAAAACGTAAATCTTGCACCATCCGTAAGTCGATACCACCCGAATCTAAATTTATGGGTTTTGGTTGTCGAGCTTAGCACGAGCTAACTCTCATAAAACTGTGTGGAAGGTGAGTATGGAAAATTCACAATTTTGGTTGTCGAGCTTAGCACGAGCCAATTTTGGTGGGTTTGACATCGTATGTCTTGACGGACAATTTACAATTGCATATTAAAATCCTTGAGTGATTGTCGAGCTTAGCATGAGTCAACCAAGAATTTTAATTTGGAATTGGTGCAGGTAGGGATCAAACATGCCAAACGACCGATGGTTGTCGTAGGATCCCGCAAGTGTCTAAGAGTTGCAATAGAGATTGCAATCGGTAAAATAGTTATCGGCCTATATAGCTCCATGAAGTGATCCGCGGCAAACCCGTCATGAATTGGAGTGAAATATGGTTCTTAGCCCTCGTTAAAATATTTTTCGAGACGATATGGGTAATTATTTTAACGAGGATTTAAATCAACTAACTAATTTGTGTACTCTATTTAATATAGGATGTCGAATCATTACCACACCACGTCGAACTTTTCACTTCATATGTTCCTACAAAAGGAGAAACTCACGGGAGTGAACTTTATTGACTGGCTTAGAAAATTGAGGATTGTTCTACTTGCCGAGTCTAAGTTGCACATCCTTGAGGAACCCCTTCCTGAACCACCTGCTATCGATGCGGCATGGACCATCCGATACGCGTAAGAAAAGCGTGTTCGGGATACGCATGATGTTGCTTGTCTCATGTTATCTGGTATGAGCTTGGAACTTCGAAAGTAATTTGAGCACATGACTGTGTATGACATGATTAACAAGCTGAAGGATACATTCCAACAGCAAGTTAGGCAAGAACACTATGAGTGTGTTAAAAGTCTAGCCGGTTGTATGATGCGGGAAGGCGGGAGTGTAAGTGCCCATGTTTTGAAGATGAAATCATACATGGACCAAATGGAAAGGTTAGGATTTCCTATAGGGAGGGAGCTCAGTGTGAATTTCATACTTCAGTCTCTGCCCACTTCATATGAAAAGTTTCTAAAGGACTATCATATGCATGGAAATGAAATATCTATAGATGAATTGCATGGAATGTTGAAAGACGTTGAATCTAACATGTCCAAGCATGAATCAACCTCATCCACTCCCGTTCTTGGTTCTAAGGAACAACATTTAGTGAAGAAGAAGAAATCGATCCCATCAAAAGAAGAAGTTGGAGTATCCAAGCTTACTTCAAGTTTTGAGTCTATGGACATTGATGATGTGCCTAAGGAGACTCAACAAGTGGTGGTTTGCTACTTCTGCGGAAGATTTGGGGATTGGGGCCGTCATGCCTGCCCTTTGTGCCGAGAGGATAAAAAACTTCTTAGAAAAGAGAGAGTTAATTTTCCTACTTGAGGTACATTCATGATTATACTTCATTGTTATTCCTTAATAAGCTGGGTTGTTTACCCGAGCTATAAGACTCACGTTTGTCACAAATTTATTTTGTTACAAAGTGTAGGTCTGTTCGTTGCAAGAAGGAAGAGCTTGAAGAGCCGGATCTCTGAAGAAGAAACTCTGTTGATTGTCTTCTACAAGAGAATTGGGAGTGTTAGTCTCGCCATTATTTCCGGATTAGTTATTACTTTTGTATGTATGCCCTGCATGGCAAGACTTGCTTTATTGTATGTTCTTTTGAAGATGATGGATGTTTTTTGACTCTTGTAATTTTATTGAAAAGATTTTTCATATTGGTGGTTTCATTTCAAATTCTATATATGTCTATGCTTATGTGTTATTTTTGACCATTTATGGTGCTCAAATACACATTTGATGACGATGGATATGGCTTGAAATTGAAACATTTTGAAAAATTGTTTTTGAGATTTTTATATTATCAAAACTTATCTATATCATTGCATACATAAAGGCTCGTTATAAGTAATAAGGCAATCATGAATAATTGATTCTTAGATCCAAAAATGGTTTGGATACATTAGCTCTATTGCATAATCAAACTTGACCAAGTAAACAACATTTACATCACTTAGATCCATGTGGTTAGGATCTTTGTAAAAGTTTAGCCTCGGGCTAAATTAAAGATATAAATCTTGTTTATTGGACTTGGGTGATTAAGAAATCCTTCACCAGTGTTGGTAGGAAATGATTGAGACTTGTTGGATTTTGATCACACTTGTGTGGATAATCCGTTCAAGTTTACCACATAGAGTGACACTAGTAAAATTCTCCATCACCATCTTTATGATAACTGTTGGGAGAATGTTTAACTAGATAAAAGGTTTGTGTCTAAAACCTGGAGGTGTTCGGAAATAACCTAAAGAAAATTAAGAATCAGTAAGGGCATATAGATATCAATTCTTAGATCCAGAATAGATGCTAAGTTTTCTTATCTGTATGGGTTTAAACATAAAATGGATCATGGGTTTAACCCATAATTCGTTTTCTCTGAGAGACACATTTGTACATGGTGTCACATTAAAGAAAACCGGATATCTTTGTTGATGATCTGGTAAAAGGCAGGCCTAAAACATGTATTCAATGTGATTGGTATACATTAATTTTATGAACCAAGTCCTCAATCTAAAACCCAACACGATGGTCACCTAAGCATCTAATGAGATTTTGACTAGAAAGAGTTCTTTGCTTGTCAATCTCATAATTTAAAATTATCCAGTCTACATTCAGTGGGAGATGGATGAATTATAAATTAAGTTGATGCTTATATATATTTAAGTAGTTCATCTGAGTTTTGGGTAATTGTTTCTTGAACTTTATGGGAACCATATTTGGTTGCTTAAAAAGGAGAAGACAATATCCAAAAGCATTCCAGTGAAAGAACGTAAAACTTAAATGAGAGACCTAATGTTGACAGTAGCATTTAATCAGCATACAGATACTGGTAAAACCTTACATTCTTTAAATCTGATGGAAGTCAAGAAGGCTGTTTAGATATGAGGTTGTCATATTATAGTAACAGCAGCTTCATGGTGAATCATTGTGAGGTCACCATTCATCGGAAACAATAGTGGACCCAGAGTTCACTAGTGAATATAAGAAGGAGATGGTACATATAGATGTAACTCATTTGCTGCATCCAAGTTCTTGACTTGGGTTAATCCCACACCAAAGGTGTAATCCAAGAAGGGTGAAAGGACTAACATATATGCAATCATAGACAACTTCAAATACCTTCTAGAGACAAGGTGTTTCATATTTATTATATGGAAACATGTTCTAGTGGCTATGTTGAAGATAACTTGGATAAAGTGAAGCATTGTTGTCGCTTTGGGGAAACAAGTAAGTTCACATGGAAATATAAAGACCTAGATTCTTCACAGGATTAAGTTGAAAAAATGTTTGAAGCATGTTCCGAGGTCTTACAAATCCATTATATCCAAGTTGTGTCCATGACTAAAGTCAACAAAACTTGCATTCTGTGGCTGTAGTTTTGCTTTACGAGAAAGTCAAAGGAATGAGTTTTCTAGAAAGCATAGAATAAGCCAGATACTCTTGTCAGGGCTAGTGGGAGCTTTATGTGTTCCTAGTAAAATATACTCAAATGAAAATAATGTCCTAATTTAGGGTTGTTTTCAACCTATTGATGGAATTATTGTTCTACGAGTATAAATAAGAATATGAAGCAAAGTGGATTCTAAAATTCAAGAAATACTGAAGTATGTTCTTGATATTCGATGAAAATAGAGTTTCCTTGAGTAAGTTTTTACTGCAAGCCAATCTATATTAAATAAGACTGTCGATTTTAATATAAGTTTTGGATAAACAAATATGTGGTGTAGATACGACATTTAAATATCAATGAGTGTCAGTGACCCTATTGTGAACTTCGGTTACATTGAGGGTTTGTCGACTCTAATAATCATAAGTGTCATTAATCCTATTGTAGACTTCAGTAACATTGAGGATATGACGACTATGGTAACATTATGTATGATCTATTTGATAAACACTATGCAAGTTGTTTAATAAGAGAATACAAAAGAGTACAAAGGGATATTGCATGGATGATCCCATAGTTAAGCCGTTGTCAAATACTAGTGATGAATTTCATACTAGGTATAATATCATTGTTCATGCTTATGACTAGGCTTGAATATTGTTTTAGTAAATGTTTGATTTACTTTTAAGCTTTGGGAACTGTAAGCAGTACTGCTAACCGATGATTTTATCGATATATAGTGGAGACTATATATACGCATGATGCGGTTACCTTCATTGGTCTTTACTGTGTTCCACCTTAGCATGTTTAATCACTTCCCAGAATGTTTATACATTCTAAATTTCCACAGTCAGTCATTCTTCAAGGGAAGGAAGTTTGAATTAAGGCTGAGGTTAGGTGTTGGTTATGCATTGATCAAGGATTGAATGCATGAAATGCAACAGTAACCTGTGCTTGAAACAAGTTTCAAGTGACTGGAAGACCCACACCGTAGTTCACTTCATGGATCATGGTCACAAGTGACTCGGAAGGATAATATCATTACGTCCTTCGACCTGAGATGTATAAATTACTATAGCATGAATCTTTCTTACTTTAGCTATTTCAAAACGTAGTTCGTAACTGGCTATTATAAAGGGAATAGTTAAGTAAGATAAGATTCACGCTATGTGATTGTACAGTCAACGGAATTTGTTCCTCTGATATGAGAGATATCCCTGGGCCCCTCGATGATTGGGAGCTGACAACAAACTAGCATGACCATGCGCAAAGGAATATTGATTGAGAATCAGATATGTCCTTAAATTTTGGTCACCACCAATCAAGATCGAGAAACATAATCGTGAACGATCTGGAGATTGACATACTAATCCATGTCTCGTGTTCACGAGAATATCGCGAACAAAAGGATGTTTGATCACTTATCTATAGGACCTCTACGTTCTTGTAGGTTATGGTTTTTTGCAAGGAGGCGGAACCCATACTGACTTGGGGGCATTGATGCTTTGCTAGAGGCCAATCTTTGTCTGTGGTTACATGGGTACGGTGCATTATGTGCAAGTGGGAGTTTGTTAGAAAATGCCCACTAATGCACGTACGCCATATAGACCGTTGCTGATGATGTATGGGCCTATTCACCGGGGTCTAACCTGACAGCAACTAAAGTAAAGGGACCAAATATGGCAAAAGACAAAAGTTGACATCGCAGGCCGCGATAGCACCGCTAACGTTAAGGGTTTAGCGCCGCTAAGGCTGCATGTACTTTGTGTCATTTCACTGACAGGCCGCGTTACCGCCGCTAACTTTAAGGGGTTAGCGCCGCTAAACCCTAAGGGTTAGCGCCGCTATGGCTGCATGTGCCTTTTGTCAAATCACCTCCAAAGCTAGCCAATGCATGTGTGACATTTGAGATTGCTTTTTGGCCGGTCTTGTGGGGTTAATTTTGATCTGGAGATAGATGAGGATATAAGAAATAGAGTGTCTAATGCTCTCATTCTCTCTTAAGGCCATACACACACATATACAACTCTTAAGTGCTACACAAGACTTAGAGAGTGTATTTTGTACAAAAGGTTCCACCAAACTTGTTCTTTGTTGCTGTTCCGGAAGTGATATTCAAGGTGAAGTATCACTAGAGGCAAGCTAGCACTCGAGGTTGGCGTGTTACCAGGGTATACTTCAATAGAAGATCCGAATTTTGTTCTTGGAGTATCATCACCACGGGAATTTAAGTTTTCTGGAGCTAAGGAGAAAGGTATAACCTTCTTTCCTTCTTACATGTTGCATTTCTTGAACATAGAGTTTGGTCCTCTTTTGGGATTTCTTGATTTTGTGCTTTGATGTGTTGTACTTTGGGCTTTATTTCTTGTACCTTGCTTCCGCTACTAGCCCTCAAAATCCCAACATTCTTCAGTCTTCTTTGGTTCCATTTGAGATAGGAAACCAAAGTGAGCAGCGTAGTTAGCTGTAGCCTTTGATCTGGTCATAACCCTCTCTTGGACATTTCCAATGATTTGATCTTGAGGATGGTCTTTGAGGAATTTGAATGTTGTAGTTGGAGAATCAAGTTCTGGGTCTGAGTGATGTTGAGAACTCTGAGGTGAACACACATCCTCAGTCTCAATAGCAGCATTATCAACAAACTGATGATCACTGAGATCCTTAGTCTGAGTGACTTCAGCTCCAAAGGGGTTGACAAACTCATCATCCTTCTCAGCTTGATAATCCCTTGGAGTTTGTGATGATTTCTTTGATGGACACACATCATCATCACTATCATCTCCTATGACATACATAGGATTTGACATATTGGTTTCCTCTGGCTTCTCAAGCTCACTCAGACTAACCAAGTCAGCTTGTCTTTTTTCAGCTTGATCAAGACTGTCTTCATCAAATGAAACATGAATTGATTCTTCTATAGCCTTTCTCCTAGTTTTATACACTCTGTATGATTTAGAGATTGAGGAATAACCAACGAATATTCCAGGATCAGCTTTGGGTTCTAACTTATGAAGCTGATCTCTTTGATTCATCACATAACATTTTGAACCAAAGACATGGAAATAACCTATATTTGGATTTCTAGATTTATACATCTCATATGATGTTTTACCATGTCTTTTGACAATACTAACAGCTTCATCCCAAAAAATAAAGTTTCAATCCTGCATCACACATCATTGTTCTAGCAGCCTCAATTAGAGTTCTATTTCTCCTCTCAGCAACTCCATTTTGTTGGGGAGTTCTTACAGATGAGAAATTTTGTAATATTCCCATTTGTTCAAAGAAGCTTTCAAGGGTAGAGTTTCTGAACTCAGTCCCATGATCACTTCTGAGTTGCTTTACAGACTTACCTTTCTGCAACTCTTCCTGTTTGAAAAAACTTATTATCTCTAGGGCAGCCTCACTTTTTGCTTTAAGGAATATTACCCAGGTGAATCGTGAGAACTCATCTACTATCACTAGTGTGTACTTCTTGCCACTTAGTCTTGGAGTACTTATGGGTCCAAACAGATCCATATGCAACATATGCAGTGGGTCTGTTATTGAAAAATTTTGCTTTGTTTTAAAAGACCCTTTATGGTGTTTCCCTTGTTCACAAGCTGAACACAATTTGTCCTTGACAAATGTGATTTTTTGTAATCCAGAGACTAACTCTTTATTGGATAGCATATTTATATTTTTAAAATTCAAATGTGATAATCGTTTATGCCACAACCAACTCAGCTTAGGAACAGATTGGGAATACAAGCAGGTTTCAGTATAGGGATTAGCAAAATTAAGATCAAGTAGATACACATCTCTTTCTCTTTTATCTATTAATACAGGCTTTCCCTTAGCATTATATATTGTTCCTGCTTTCTTCCTAAAAGTAACAATGTTGTCTTCATCACACAATTGGATGATACTAATCAGATTGTGCTTAAGACCATTGACATATGCAACCTTATGGAAAGTAACTTTGCCAGCATGCATCTTCCTATAGCCTTTAGTTCTTCCATAGGAATTGTCTCCAAATGTTACTTTAGGACCTTCATCTTCCTAGAAATCATTAAGATGTCCTTTCCACCCGGTCATGTACCTTGAGCATCCACTATCCAAGTACCATTTACTTGAACCCTGCACATTATATAAAACTAAGCATATTAGTTTTGTTTGGGAACCACTTCTTGGTGGGTTCAGATGAGGAGCACTTAGCATCTCCATCTTGTTGAACTAACTGTTCAGCTTGAGCAGGAGCTGAGTCCTGTGTAGGCTGATCAGCCTGTTCTTGTTCAGGCCTTGAGATTTCAACGTCACAATCCTTAGCCTCATGACCTCTACTTCTGCACTTGTAGCATCTCCTTCTTCCAAAGATTATATGAGGTAGAGTGTCTAATAATCCTTGTGAGAACTTTCTCTCAGTCATAGGATTATATGTAGTGGATAACTTTTCAACTTTCTTTGCAAGTTGATTCACTTGATGCTCACTGAATTTAGACTTACCTTTGTCAGGTCTTTCTTTGTTATCCTTTTGATTAGAAGCTTGACCAACAAACTTCTTTTCCATGACCTTGGACTTACCTTTGTCATGCTTACTGGACTGACCAGTTTCAACAGGTTTGGACTTACCACTGTTGATCTTCTTAGACTTACCAAGATCCACAACTTTGGACTTACCATTGTTGTGATTTGACCTCTGACTTACAGTGGTCTTCCTATTCTTGTAACTTCTCTCCGAGCCAGATAGAGAATGTGGTCTTTTGAAAGGATTTGGATTAATAATTTCTATGACTGAAGTTCTTTGAATAGGATGAGTGCCTAATCTGTCCAGCACAGACTTACCATGTTGTTTGGATGTTGGACACTCATTTTCATGATCTTTAGGCTGTACACACATATTGTATTTAAGGTAGCCTTTACAAACATATTGTATTTAAGGTTTTGACCATGTTTCTTCTCTGAGGCTAACTTATGAGACTCAATCAGTTGTCTATCCTCCTCAGAGTCTTTACTTGCTATCTCATCATCAGTTACATAAGTTGCAGTTTGATAGTCACCTCCAAGTACAACTTGTACCTGTTTAGGAATTTGTTGGTTTATGCACTTTTCAGCAAGCTTTGATGACTTACACCAAAACTCAGTGACCTTTTGAAGTTGGTCAGTTTTGACTTTAGCTTCCTGAACTTCTTCACTTAGAAGTTTATTAATGTGTCTTTGACATTCATGATCACATTGTGTAAGAGTTGAAATTACTAACCTTATACATGGAAGCCGGATCCCAATCACTAAGCTTGCTGTTTTCCTCAGCTTCCTTCATGTCAGCTTCAAAAGTTGATTTAGACAAACCATAATCAATTTCGTCAAATTCAAACTCTTCATCTTCTTGAGCCATTAGACATACATCATCATCTGAGGTAGAAGATTCATTATTCCAGGTTTCAGCATATAATCCTTTTGCACTGGGTTTGTCTTCTGGCTATCCTTTCTTGATCTGAGTATATTTCTTCTTGTATTTATCAACTCAGTAAGCATTCTTATCAACAACTGATGCTGATTCTTCCTTCTTTAATCTGCACTCAGCAGCAATATGTCCCTTCTTCTGGCAGTTGAAGCACACAACCTTCTTAGGATTAAAAGAACTCTTCCCTTTGCCCATGTCAGATCTTCCTCTTCCCCGTTGAGCTCTTCTCAAACGTCTGGCCAACATAGCCATCTGCTCAGTGATAGTCTGAACATCATCAGTATCACCTGAGTTTGAGTCTGAGTGGTCAGCTTGAGATTCTGACTCAGTCTCAGATTCAACAACTAATGCCTTGGAACTTTTCTTTTTCTTCTGTGCAACTAATGCAATCCCTGCTTTATCCAATGACTCCTTAAATTGTTGTTGAGAAGTTCCCTTGTGCTCTGTGATCTGTTCATGATAAGCAAGAACCCATAGATAGACTGTACGCTGTACACATGCAGTGTTCCTCCAGCCCTCAGTGCTGTGGTTACTTCATTGAACCTTTCCGGTAACACATCCAGAAATTTCAGCACAAGTTCAGCCTCATCTTTCTTCACACCTACACTTAGCAAGTCATTTATCAAGCAGTGAAACCTTGTGAACAAATCAGGCAAGGTTTCATTCTTCTTCGAAAAGAAGTTTTCATAGGATCTGTTCAGATGACTTTTCTTTTGCTGCTTGACAAGATCAGTGCCCTCATATGTAATACTTAATGTATCCCAGATCTCTTTTGCAGTTTGACACCCAGTCACTGTATGCAAGATCTCATTGGTCAGGGCATTTGCCAGAACACTCTTTGCCTTGTCATCCAAATTGAACAGTTTCAAATCTTCATCTGTCCAATATGCAACAGGCTTCCTTACTTCTTTTTCACTTCTGTCTGTTTTATCAGCGGACGTATCACTGACAACAGCAGAAATCTTGGGAATAATTGGTCCCTTGGTGAAGATATCGGACATACGATTGTCAATGGACTTGAGGAACAACATGGCTCTAAATTTGCACATAGGATAATCAGACATTTGATGGGACAACCCCTATTTGATGATGACAAAACCATCAAATGGAAGCCGGATAGGTACAAGTTGATGATGAGATAGAAAGTACAGACTCTGAGGAGGATAGATAACTGATTGAGTCTCAGAAGTTAGCCTCAGAGAAGAAACATGGTCAAAACCTTAAATACAATATGTTTGTAAAGGCAAAAGAAAATGGAAATGAGTGTCCAACATCCAAACAACATGGTAAGTCTGTGCTGGACAGATTAGGCACTCATCCTATTCAAAGAACTTCAGTCATAGAAAGTCTTAATCCAAATCCTTTCAAAAGACCACATTCTCTATCTGGCTTGGAGAGAAGTTACAAAAATAGGAAGACCACTGTAAGTCAGAGGTCAAATCACAACAATGGTAAGTCCAAAGTTGTGGATCTTGGTAAGTCTAAGAAGATCAACAGTGGTAAGTCTAAACCTGTTAAAACTGATGAGTCTAGTAAGCGTGACAAAGGTAAGTCCAAGGTCATGGAAAAGAACTTTGTTGGTCAAGCTTCTAATCAACAGGATAAAAAACAAAGACCAGAACAAGGTAAGTCCAAAGTCAGTGAGCATCAAGTGAATCAACTTGCAAAGAAAGTTGAAAAGTTATCAACTACATATAATCCTAAGACTGAGAGCAAGTTCTCACAAGGACTATTAGACACTCTACCTCCTGATATCATTGGCAGAAGTAGAGGTCATGAGGCTAAGGATTGTGATGTTGAAATCTCAAGGCCTGAACAAGAACAGGCTGATCAGCCTACACAGGTCAGCTTCTACTCAAGTTGAACAGTCAGTTCAACAAGATGGATATGCTAAGTGCTCCTCATCTGAACCCACCAATAAGTGAGTTCCCAAACAAAACTAATATGTTTAGTTTTATATCATGTGCAGGGTTCAAGTAAATTGTACTTGGATATTGGATGCTCAAGGCACATGACCGGGTGGAAAGGACTTCTTAGTGATTTCCAGGAAGATGAAGGTCCTAAAGTAACATTTGGAGACATTTCCTATGGAAGAACTAAAGGCTATGGGAAGATGCAGGTTGGCAAAGTTACTTTCCAGAAGGTTGCATATGTTAAGGGTCTAAGCACAATCTGATTAGTATCATCCAATTATGTGATAAAGACAACATTGTTACTTTTAGGAAGAAAACAAGAACAATATATAATGCGAAGGGAAAGCCTGTATTAATAGCTGAAAGAGAAAGAGATGTGTATCTACTTTATCTTAATTCTGCTGATCCCTATACTGAAACCTGCTTGTATTCCCAATCTGTTCCTAAGCTGAGTTGGTTGTGGCATAAACGATTGTCACATTTGAATTTTAAAAATATAAATATGCTATCCAATAAAGAGTTAGTCTCTGGATTACCAAAAATCACAGTTGTCAAGGACAAATTGTGTTCAGCTTGTGAACAAGGGAAACATCATAAAGGGGTCTTTTAAATCAAAGCAAAAATTTTCAATAACAGAGCCACTACATATGTTGCATATGGATCTGTTTGGACACATAAGTACTCCAAGCCTAAGTGGCAAGAAGTACACACTGGTGATAGTATATGAGTTCTCACGATTCACCTGTGTAATATTTTTTAAAGCCAAAAGTGAGTCTGCCCTGGAGATAATAAGTTTTATCAAACTGGAAGATTTGCAGAAAGGTAAGTCTGTAAAGCAACTCAGAAGTGATCATGAGACTGAGTTCAGAAACTCTACCCTTGAAAGCTTCTGTGAACAAAAGGGAATATTACAAAATTTCTCATCTGTCACAACTCCCCAACAAAATGAAGTTGCTAAGAGGAGAAATAGAACCCTAATTAAGGCTGCTAGAACAATGCTGTGTGAGGCAGGATTGAAACTTTATTTTTGGGATGAAGCTGTAAGTACAACCTGTTATACCCAAAATAAATCAATCATTGTCAAAAGACATGGTAAAACATCATATGAGATGTATAAATCTAGAAAGCCCAATATAGGTTATTTCCATGTCTTTGGTTCAAAATGCTATGTGCTGAATCAAAGAGATCATCTCCATAAGTTGAAACCCAAAGCTGATCCTGTAATATTCGTTGGTTATTCCTCAATCTCCAAATCATACAGAGTGTATAATACTAGGATAAAGGCTATAGAAGAATCAATTGATGTTTCATTTGATGAAGACAGTCTTGATCAAGCTGAGAAACGACAAGCTGACTTGGTTAGTCTAAGTGAGCTTGAAAAGGCAGAGGAAACCAATATGTCAAATCCTATGTATGTCATAGGAGATGATAGTGATGATGATGTGTGTCCATTAAAGAAATCATCCCAAACTCCAAGGGATTCTCAAGCTGAGAAGGATGATAAGTTCGTCAACCTCTTTGGAGCTGAAGTCACTCAGACTGAGGATCTCAGTGAACATCACTTTGTTGACAATGCTGCTATTGAGACTGAGGAAGTGTGTTCACCTCAGAGTTCTCAACATCACTCAGACCCAGACCTTGATTCTCTAACTACAACATTCAATTTCTTCAAATACCATCCTCAAGATCAAATCATTCGAAATGTCCAAGAGAGGGTTATGACCAGATCAAAGGCTACAGCTAACTATGCTGCTCACTTGGGTTTCCTATCTCAAATGGAACCAAAGAAGACTGAAGAAGCCTTAGAGGATGAGGATTGGATTGAAGCTATGCAAGAGGAATTAAATGAGTTTGATAGTTAGGAACAAAGTGAGTCTATAGGAATAAAATGGACAAGGATGGAGTGATAGTTAGGAACAAAGCTAGGCTGGTAGCACAAGGGTATAAGCAAGAAGAAGGAATCGATTATGATGAGACCTTTGCCTCTGTTGCTAGAATTGAAGCCATAAGGCTGTTCCTGGCCTATGCAGCATATAAAGACTTCAAAGTCTATCAAATGGATGTGAAGAGTGCTTTCCTAAATGGAAAACTCTAGGAGGAAGTCTATGTGAAACAACCTCCTGGCTTTGTTAGTTCAAAGTTTCCACATCATGTCTATAACTTAGACAAGGCTTTGTATGGTCTTAAACAAGCTCCAAGAGCCTTGTATGACACACTATCCAACTATCTACTATCCATGGATTTCATCAGAGTTAGTATAGATAAAACACTCTTTATAAAAAAGTGTAAAGGACAGGTGATTCTTGTACAAATCTATGTGGATGACATTATATTTGGTTCTACAAATGAAGCTCTGTGTGAATGGTTCTCCAAAATAATGTCACAAAAGTACAAGATGAGCATGATGGGTGAGATGACATATTTCCTGGGTTTACAAATTCAACAAAAGCCTGATGGAATATTCATCAATCAAAGCAAGTTTGTTCTTGATTTGATAAAGAAATATGGTTTTGATTCTAGTTCAACCATGAAAACACCCATGTCACCAGCTGTCAAGCTGAGTAAAGTCACAGATGGTAAGTCTGTGTGTCAGTCTACCTATAGAGGAATGATAGGTTAATTACTCTATTTGAAAGCTAGTAGACCTGATATTATGTTTGCTACATGTGTTTGTGCAAGATATCAGGCAGATCCTAAAGAATCACATCTTCAAGCTGTGAAAAGGATCTTTAGGTACCTTAAAGGTACACCAAATCTAGGCCTTCGGTATCCAAAGGACTCTGGATTTGAGTTAGTTGGTTTTTCGGATGCTAGCTATGCTGGGTGCAAGTTAGATAGAAAATCAACTACTGGAGGATGTCAAATGCTTGGAGGGAAGTTAGTCAACTGGAGTAGTAAGAAACAGAACTCAGTGGCTACTTCAACTGCTGAAGCTGAGTATGTTGTAGCAGGCAGCTGTTGTGCTCAAATCCTATGGATGCAGCATCAGCTTCAAGACTTTGGTACGAGTTCCAAGAAAACTCCTATCTTTTGTGATAACCAAAGTGTTATAGCCATAACTTACAATCAAGTCTTCCACTGAAGAACCAAGCACATTGAAATTAGACATCAATTCATCAGGGACATCGTGGAAAAAGGTAAAGTTGACATTAAATTTATCTCCACTGATGACCAACTAGCAGATATCTTTACTAAACCCCTTGATGAAAAGAGGTTTATGTATCTACTAATTGAATTGGGTATGCTCAACCCCTAGCTAAGTGTCTATAATCTGAGTTTTCAGTTTGACAAAGACTAAGTGTCTTAAGCTGAGTACACAGTTTACAAATAAATTTTCATAAACTGAATAACCTGTCAAGCTGAATGATGAGTTCACACATTTGGTGAGTTTCAAACATATTTTAACTGCTCAGTGTAGTTAAGATATATATAGTTTGAGTCAGTCTCAAACAAAAATGACTAAGTGTCATAGAGTCTGAGCCATGTGCTTAACTCAAGCTGTGTGATTGGTTCACACGTTTGGTAAGTTCCAAACATACATTAACTACTCAGTGTAGTTAAATATATATAGTTTGAGTAAGTCTCAAATAGTAATGACCAAGTGTCATTGAGCCTGAGCTGTGTGCTCCACTCAAGCTGAGTATCAATCTCAAGCTGAGTGCTCATGTCAAGCTAAGTACTTGACTTAGGCTGAGTGATTAGTTTCCTCAGCTTGGTGTGTCCAAACTATGATTTAATTACTACGTGTCATTAATTCATATATCTATGTGTTTTTTAGTCAGTCTCAAATCGCATCGTATATCAATTGTGTATTGGTATAATTCAACAGTGTTTATAATCTTATTATAAGTTAATAATATTATTTTACACTTGTATCCGTTGGAAGATGATGTGTTTTCTACCCTCTCACTGTTACATCAATCCGTAACTTTTCCGGCGTAACGGATAAAAAGGGATTCTAACGGTAACTTTTCTCTCTCCTCAGAAAGGTATATAGACCGATCATAACCGGTTTAGAGAAGTTTACGCTTAAAAATCTGACTTCTCACCTTCTAAAATACCTTTCGCAAACACCTCTATTGCTCAGTGCATTTTTCCGTTCATAACAGTAATTTGCTAAGTGTAGTTTTCGAATCGCTAAGTGCGAACTCTACATTGCTTAGTGCTGCTTCAACAAATTACTTTATGTGATTATAAAATGGATGAAATCACATTAATTCTCGGTGATCGAATGGTTAGAGGTGCTCCGTTTAAGAACAATGGAGTGCCGGTGATCAAAATTAATAATCAACGGGCCAGTCTTGCAATTCCTCCAAGGAAACAAGGCAGAGGTTATGAAATATGGGTGGATTACATCCGTAAATGCCCCTTCGCATTCGCCTTCTGTGACACACCACTCCATCTTGTTCCTCAACACCTTTTGGAGTTCTGGTACACTTGTACGTGCGACCAGAACAGGGGAGAGATTATACGGACTGTTCTCAATGGCGATAGAATAGTTACCCATTCTGTGCGGCGGCTAAGGGATGTTCTTCACTCCCTCAATCTGATGAGTACGAGCCGGATGTCACGAGACAAGTGGTTAGGTCTGTCCTACCTAGAATGGGTCACCCGCAGACAGAGGGTGTCATAAAAAAGGCCACTTTTCCAACCAACTGGGGTTTTCTGGTGTCAACAGTGATTCGTTCACTTGGTACCAAGGTTGGAGGATTGGACCAGGTTACCAAGTTCGAGATGCAGCTGCTGTACAACATATACTTTGCAGGAATTTGGATTATGCTCAGCTCATCTTCAACGAACTCAGGGTCCAAGTGATGAAGACCACAAGGGATCTTCATGTATATTTCATAAGGTACCTGTCCTTGGCATTTGAAGCCAAGCTAGGGACAACACTCTACGAAGCTGATCAGGATGTGTTCCTGTTTCCTATACTTAGCTCCAAGATGTTCAATAATGACATCTTTCTAGAGCAAGATGGTCTAAGTGAACCCATGCTTCTGATAGCTGAGGCTGCTTCTTCTGAAAGTGAAGAAGAGGGATCCAATCAAAGGGGAGCTTCCCGAGCTGACATAGAGGTTCACGCAGAACACTCTGCTCAGGCTGAACCAGCAAATCACCTACCCATACACTTCACGTTTCTAGCCCTATTACTTCTCTTCACTTCTCACACCCCCTTGCACGACCTGTCAATGTTTCATTTCAACACCAAGATGAATCACAGGGTCCAAACTCTGGTGCAAATGAGTTTGAGGGTATACACCAACCCTTAGATGATGCACCCAAGTTCCAACCCTCTCAAGCTGACCAGGATGATTTAATGAAATTCTTTAAAAGTCAGTTTGATACCTTGCATCTCAAGAGAAAGAAGACTAAAAAGGATGTGCTGATGATTCTATATTCTCTGGATGAAGAGGTGCTGCGTTTGAAATCGGCTGTTGCTTCCCTTCAACAACAAAAGACTTTAACCCCTGTTGATGATGACAAATAGGGGGAGAATGTTCAAAAGGCTGAAGCTGAGTCGGTCCAAGCTGAAGCTTTACTACTATTGGCAAAGGGAGCAGATCAGATTGAGGGGGAGAAAGAAATAGAAAAAGAAGCTGAGCTGACTGAGAAAGCAAAAGGCAAAAGACCAATAATGGTCAGCTCAGATGAATCAGAAACCCCTCAGCAGTAAAGATGAAATATGATTCTAAGTGAATCAGCCTCAGATGAATACTCTGCGGATAAAATGACACTTCAAGAAAGAGCTTCTCTGCTGGCAGTAAGGAGATTGGAACAAGAAGATGCTGACCAGCTTGGGATATCTATCGAAGAATTAAGAAGAAGACAATTGGATGCTCAAGCTGTGTTAGTTGATGAGAAAGTAGCAAGAGAACAGGCATGGGCTGAGCAAATCAGAAAGTAGAATGAGGAATTAGCTAAACTCAAGCTGCCTATTGTGCCCAAGGAGGAAGAGGTAGAAGAACCTCCTGTTCAAGATCAACAAGAGTAGGAGAACATAACTCAGTGTTATACAAGATATTACTTCTCTTCTCAGATTGATTCACTCAAGTTGTGTTCAGTTCAAGGGATTATCATTATGGAGTTCGTCTTAAAGAATGGTGAATCAATTTCTCTGGAGCTGAGTCAACTTCATAAACTGGGATATGAAGAGTGGAAGAAAGTGGCTATCCTCATCAAGCAGATGGAAAAGTCCTCTGCTAGGAATCAAGTTAAAGACGAAATCTTAAGGCTACTTGCAAGAACTGATGCGATGAAAATTATACCGAGATCTGAGATAGCTACCCTACTGACTTCTTTTCATAAGGTTGGAAAGAAGAAGCAAACAAAGCCAGCTGGATTAGCAAATACATATAAGTACAGTCTTAATCTTCCAGAAGGAAGGAAATTCAAAGAGAATACATATGTGGAAGAGCCTCAGAAAGGTTTTATGTACTTGGACAGAAATTGTAAACAATGATTCCAGTCTGATGCAAGTATCTATACATGTGGGGTATCTCAAGTGTTTGCTCCGAGACAATTAGTGGAAAAGACTGAACAAACTACCAGGTTCAAATACAGAATAAACAGAGCAATAAGATCACAGAAGCATCAGCTTCAACACTTGCCTAATTTGCAAGAAATCCTTGAAGAAATCAACAAGGAGATCAAGGAGTTTGAAGAGCTGCATCCTGAATAGATTAGTTCTATTGTATAAATTAGATTAGTTCTAATTTTGTAAGCAGTAAGTGTGCATGATCTATGTGATAAAAACTGTTGTATTATGATAAGTTCAATTAATACAAGTATGAGCTTGATATGTTCAACTGTGTTATGATATGTTCATAATTATTAGTCTGATAAGTTCAGCTTGAATGAATAATTGATTAGTTCTTATTCATTAATGTGTTTAGTTGGTGTGTTCAACTTAAAGTTGGTGTGTTCCACTTAAAATTGATAAGTTGAATTAAAATTGATATGTTCAATTAATATTTGATTAGTTCAAATGTAAAACCTTAATAAGTTTGAGATTTAAAACATAATTCTGTTAAACAAACTTGAGAACTGTTTGATGGTTTTGTCATCATCAAATAGGGGGAGTTTGTTGGGAAGATGATCTCATCAGTTGAAATTTGATGAGACAAAGTTAAGTTTGTTAGATATGTTCTAGATATAACTTAAACAGAATTATGAGGCTAGATCAGACTGAACACGTATAGTGTTTCAGACTGAGCATAAGCTGTATATAAGCTGAGCATAAGTTCGATCAGCTTATACTATATGTTAGTAAGATTATTACTATGTGTGATAATCTGAGTGACTCAGCGTATATATTGAGTCAGCTCAACAGAGTTGCTAAACAAGTTCTAGCTAACTCTTAGGACTTCTAAGGATGAGTTTATTAATATACATGTTAGTTCTTGTTGGTTTTCGAGTGTGTTCTCGAAGAACTCAGCTTGATGAGTTTCAAGCTGAGTAACTCAGTCCGAGTAAGAAGTCAGCCTAAAGAAAATTTAAATACGTTTTAAATTTATCTTTTTAACTCTCTATATCTACGGGAAGGATAAGAAGACTCCAGAATCAAGATTAAAGATTGAAGACTCAAGATTAGAAGATTCAAGATTCAAGATTCCGAGTTATCCGGTAGTTAGTTAGCAAATTAGGATTAGTCCGGTTTGTTAGGAATAGTGGGAACAGGATTATAAATACTTATCTTCCTGATAAGTTTAGAGGTACGACGACTACAACGACGATTACAACTACGTGTTGCAGAACCAGATACCTCACCACAACCGTTTGTGTTACGATTCTTGAATCAATGTTTGTCAGTTCAACGTGATCAAGATATTCACATATTGCCAAGCTATTCGTATGTTCGAATACTCACATTAGTTGTGAGATTGGTAAGTTTTCAATCTGTGATTAAATCCTGTTCAGAGAGTCGTCAGTATCTATAATCATAAGTTGATTATAGATAGCTAAGTATATAACAACAAGCAACAGATGTGTAGAAAGGGGGTTGAATACACTTTCTGCGGAAATTGAACAAATCAAAATAAAGTGTTACACAAAGTAAATCAAACCACAATCGAATGCTTTGCTTTTCATTAATAAGAAGATGATTACAGACTCTATCAAGTAAGCAACTCTTGATATGTAAACACCTAATATAAATCTCTCAATCTTTCAAACTTAGCTATCTATAATCAACTTATAATTATAGATACTGACGACTCTCTAAATAGGATTTAATCACAGATCAAAAACTTACCAATCTCACAACTAATGTGAGTATTCGAACATACGAATAGCTTGGCAATCTGTGAATATCTTGATCACGTTGAACTGACAAACAGTGATTCAAGAATCGTAACACATACGGTTGAGGTGAGGTATTTGGCTCTGCAACACGTAGTTGTAATCGTTATTGTAGTCGTTGTACCTCTAAACTTATCAGGAAGATAAGTATTTATAATTCTATTCCTACGGTTCCTAACAAACTGGACTAATCCTAATTTGCTAACTAACTACCGGATAACTCGGAATCTTAAATCTTGAATCTTCTTATCTTAAATCTTCAATCTTCAATCTTGATTCTGGAGTCTTCTTATCCTTCCCGTAGATATAGAGAGTTAAAAAGATAAATTTAAAACATATTTAAATTTTCTTTAGGCCGACTTCTTACTCGGACTGAGTTACTCAGCTTGAAACTCATCAAGCTGAGTTCTTCAAGAACACATTCGAAAACCAACACGAACTAACGCGTATATTAATAAACTCATCCTTAGAAGTCCTAAGAGTTAGCTAGAACTTATTTAGCAACTCTGTTGAGCTGACTCAATATATACGCTGAGTCACTCAGCTTGAAACACATCAAGCTGAAAGCTCAATATATCTTAGGTGACATACACAGATTATCACACATAGTAATAATCTTACTAAGATATAGTATAAGCTGATCGAACTTATGCGCAACCTATATACAGCTTATGCTCAGTCTGAAACACTATATGTGTTCAGTATGATCAAGCCTCATAATTCTGTTTAAGTTATATCTAGAACATATCTAACAAACTTAACTTTGTCTCATCAAATTTCAACTGATGAGATCATCTTCCCAACAATACACGAGTGGGAGGAGACGTTATGCATCACCTATAGATTTAAGGATCCCTGTTGAGCCCCATAGTCTTTTGGTCAGTCGCTGCTCATTCCCCTGTGATGTGTGCTATAATGGGAACACTGACTGCTTCACATACGATGATGACAGACGGTATTTGAATATACGTGGGCCTTGTACGTCTATTGTTTGGGTGGTTTGGGCTGGGTGGCGTATAAGGGGATATGGTAGCGAGCCTGGTACTGAGGGGTGGCTAAACTATGGTTGGAGTTATAAGGGGGGTGCTTTGACGTGAATTCGGTGTATGGAGGTGCGGAGGAAAGGTGGGTGTTTTAGGGAGACCCTCCCTATATTACATTTTGAGCCTCTAAGTCAATTTATTGTTGATATTTGATGGTGGAGTTCTAATATGGTAGTAAGTATGAGAGGGGGGAAATGTGCACTACTTGTAGACTTAAGGAACCCTATTGAGCCTCAGAGTCTTTTGGTCAGTTGTTGCTTATTCCCCTACCCTGTGTGATACAATAGGCAACCATGGTTGTTTCACATATGACCTTTTACTAGATATGCTACATTATGGATCGGATTAATTGGAGTTCATGGAATGACTATATGCTCTCTTAAACAGGAGGCGGAAGACCGAGCTCAAACCTGCACAGTGTGTTTTCATTCCATAACACAGGAGGGGAACTACGATTGATACACGATTTTGGGTATATGTTGCATTGAGCTTTTTAGGGCCGTTTGATGTTGCACAGCTGGCCGACTTGATGCTACTACGACGATTTCCTGCTGATGCTTATGGGAAATATTTGACATTGGGGTGTCGTACATGTGAGAATCTGTGTGATCTATGTAGCATAATGAGAGGTTGACATAGTGATATAACTTGAGTGTGATGTTGTTTTATGTGTCTAGTCCGATAAAATTATGTTAAAACTGTATTATTGTAATAGAATAGGATTTCGAACAATAGTTGAGGGTGCTTATTGTAAATATATATTATATGTATATAACCCTTGTGCTACACAAGGAAATGTAAGGATTGTCACACAACAAGAAATAAACTATGAGTGTTTTGGAGGTGTAATCGATATTCTATCTCAACTTATCATAGTTACTATCGCAATCCTTCAATCTATCACTTGTTTATCCCTAACAAATTCTATGAGATACTGATGATGTATGTATGTAATCGAACCTGTAATCTTGATGAATACAATTCTTTTAGCTGTTAAAAAAAAATAAAAAGTGGGCATGGATATTTGATAATTTTAGTTTGACTAGAGACCATAATTATAAAATATTTAATTGTTTTGGGATTCATACCGTAAAAATAAAAAATTAAGAAATAAAACTCTAAATCTATCATACTAAAAGGACCAAAGATACAATTAACTCTAAAAAAGGTTGTTACACCTATAGTTGATATTAAGAAGTATATTATTTCCAATCAAATTTCACTAAAACGAAAGAGAAATATTAAAAAAGATTCGCACCAAACTAGTTGTGTATTGAAGGTTGGCAAATTAAATTTTTTATTGTCTAGTTCTTTTAAATGAATTTGGTATGATTTTCGATATAATATTGGATGTTTGATTATGAGAACTCCTTTGTTATTATAGCATTTAAAATTTGGGTAAAGTACCATTTAACCCCTAGAATTTATATTAAAAAAAGGTCTAACTAGTAAACTTTTTTTAATGAATATTTTAACCATCAAAACTTTTTTATTGTGTTTAAACTTAATCTTGTTTAACCAACTGCTATTATTCCTAATCACAACAAACAATATGAACACAAATAAGGGCTATCGTTTTTATTACGATATTGGATGTTTGATTATAAGAACTCTTTTTTATTATTATGATATGAATTTAAAAATAGGGTAAAATACAAATATACCCTTAGACATTGTATTAAAAATTGATTTAAAATGCAACTCTTTTAATGAATATTTAACACATAAAGTATTTTTACTTTAACTTAATTCTTGTTTAACCCAACTGTTTTAACCCCAACCATAAATAAACAATATGAATACAATACAAGCAGGGTTACCTTTAAGGCTGCTAGTTATGGGTAACCTGCAGGTAAGGCTTACCTGCAGCCACATCAGCGCCACATTATTCTCCCTCCCTTACCTTTCTCCTTTACCCAATTTCAAGTTATACCTTACCTTCTCTTACCCAATTTTTTTTCAATTTTTTTAATCTTTTTTATTATTTTAACAAATAACCAATTATAAAAATAATATAATTCATTAATTTAATTAAATTAAAATTCAAACAATACTAAAAATTAAAATTAAAATTAAAATTCAAACAATACTAAAAATGCGAATGAGCATCTCGTGACCAGCTAGACGATTTCTATCTTTCTGCGGCCTTCTAGTTTGTACACTCGATATTTCCTCGTCATCTTCAAAAATGAGATCCGAAACGGTTTTAAAAACCTGTTGCAGCATCATATTATTTCTCGCGTAAAACTGAAAACTGTTGCTTATTTCCTCGTTTGGTAGATCCATATTTTTTGTGGATGAAAAATATAAAAAAAAGTGATGTATATGAAAGAAAAAGTAGAAGTATAGAAGAGAATTTGTGTGATTTGAAAATGGTGAAAGGAAGGTTATTTATAGAGTAAATAATTAAATAAAAAAAAATAACCGTAATATAGCCGTTGGAGGGGGGGGGGGAGGGGGGTGTTTCCTTTCGGCTTCCGCATCGAGTCCACACACCCGATCACCTTACTCGATGGCCATACCCAAAATCGAGTTATGGTGTTCCCGACCTCACCCGATCGAGCATGATGGGATCGGGTTCCCCATAACGTATGGCCTAAAAGAATAAAACCCTTGGTTGCTTTCAATCACATTAAATCACTACTAGAAATGTTGGGAATTTCAAGACAATTTTGACGGTAATAATTTATTTAAAATTTTTAAGGAAGTTCCTAGGATTTACGACCAGTTTGAGATGAAAAAAAGCTACCAAGAGTTTTTCGAGAAATTTCCAAGCTTAAAAAAGTCCATTGGAATTTTTGTAACGTCCCAAAATAGGTCTAGATGTACCTTATGCTTGTAAGGTTATAATCTTGGTAAATGAAGGAAATTTCAAGTTTGAAAGTATGTATAATGAAAATAAATACCTATTTATATAATAATAAATGGTTTAAAATAATGATTGTGAAAATAGTCCTATTAATTAATTTGGGTACACAAAGAGAGGCATACTGTCGAAAAAGTCATAAAAAACGATCTGTAGTAGATTCTTTTCACCAAAATTCCATAAGGTATTATAACTTATAAGTCATGCAAGGGAGCAGCATACCTGTTTATTAGATAAACACCTAAAGGAGCGGTTAGGATCTTTTCTCTAATACAACTCAGACACATACACATACATAGTTACATACTTTCATCTTTTATTGTTCTCTCAAGGCTGGAGCAATTCTCCAAGAAGAAGATTCTGCATTTAGATTTATTTAATCATATTCTCAAGCTTCCCAATATGCTCCTGATCAAGAATTCAAGATTACTGACTATCTTCTTCTTTGAGTTTTGTCTTCAGTTAGATTAAATGGGTTAAATCTTGATTTTACATAAGTGACGGTATGATGTTCCGAATCTACTTGTATAACTTTTTGGAATGAGTTAAGTATAAATAAGTAGTTAATGATGACAATAAATGGATTTAATCGAAGATTTATAAATGTTGAAATTTCACCCGGTCTGTAATTGGATAACTAAAATTAGATATTCTTCTGTTACTAGTCTTATCTTTATGCCTAAACACTACATAAACTTTTGCGAAATTGATTGGAATATATATGGTTGAGTTTTGGGCTAAAAATTAATTATATAATAATTGTGCGGTTTTCATCTCTAGATAAGAGTTGACGTGTCGAGATGGGTGGGGGTAACCCGTCGCGTTACCTGCCGGTCAGAAACAGAATTTGGTTTTTAAGGTGTCAAACGTGTGTGATGTTATTATAAGTTATGTAGAGGAATAAGGGGACATTGTTTAGAATGGTTTTCTATACTCGGGACCTAGGTGAATTATGGTAATTGCGGCTTATTTGGTGTTTTATATGTTTTAGGGCTCATGGGGAAAAAAATAGATAATTTGATGGGAAAAGATGAAGAAAAGAGACAGCAAGAAAATCTGAGAGCCTTTACACCTCTTCAATGTTTTATCATATATCACTCATACAAACTCGAAACAAGGTGATTCAAAAAGCTATGGAAACTAGACAAGGAACACAATAATATTATGCTTATTCTAACCAATCGAGTCTTGAAATGAGCACAGCTGGTTTGAAAAAAGCTGTACAGCAAAAGCAAAGAAAAAAAAGTGTGCAAATAATGGCCAAGAAATAGTGGAGCCTAAATTGGATTTGGATATTTGTTTCTTCTTGGCGGATGCCACTTTAGTTTGCAATGTGCTTATAAGCTCAATACACAACACACACACACACATACACACCCAAACACACACAAAAAAGCAAACAAAAAAAAAAAAAAGAGCAAGGAGGTGATTATATAATCTGGATGGCGGCTACGAAAAAACAAAGATTATTACAACACAGATATATATCTTCGAACGACAAGCACTCCTTGAAAATAATACTCCACGCCGAGAATGGTCCACGACGTGGGATTCGGACCAGCCCACTTTTACCTAATTAATTCGGAGTAGGTCACGGAAATCAGGACACTTATCAAATCCTTTTCGTTTTAAAAAAAATTACAATCCTTTTCGGAGGTAGCAGTCCACGGAGGGTGTACGCACCATATCATTCAAGATTTCTGCATTATTAAATATTGATCTATGATGCACCAAAACGCCTTGCAGTCTGCCGATCCCGTTGCGGAAATGGGAAGGAAACGGATACGCCTAGGAAACGACATGTAACGTTTCATACTCAAGTTTCCTTGATGTTTCGGCCAAGTTTCACTTTTTTAGGGTTGTAATGGGCTTTTAACTCCAAATAAGGCTAATGGGCTATACAAAACGACTAAGCGACTATTCCATTCCCTAGTCTTCTTCTTCTCATCGACGATCTCCATTCCAATATGCAATTAACGTTGATTAGACGATCACCAATTCTGAAATTCAACATTCTTCTAATTCCTAAACCTATCGATTATGGCTTCTCAAGAACAAGAAACACAAGGATCATCATCAACTACATCAATCGACCAACCTCCATTGTGGGACAATGTGACTAAACTGGGAAAACTTGCTGGATCAGGAGGCTGTTGGAAATTTAAGTGTAACTTTTGCATTGAAATCCGACAAGGATCATATTCTAGAGTTAGAGCACATTTGCTTGGTATCAAAGGTAATCTACTAATCTTTGCATTATGATTTTCGGTTCTATTAAGTGGAAAGTTCAGAATTTATGCATGAATTTACTTCTTTAATCGTGAATTTTATAACAATATAGTGTGTTCGATATTATAAAGTAGGCTATTGGATGTGTAGACTGTTTTATATTATAGAGTTCAATATAGTCTATTTATGCTGATAGCTTTCTCCATTTATGTTGATTGCTTTCTTTATATGCAATATAGGTTTTGGAATTTCTATTTGCAAGAAACCAACAGCGGCAAATGATTAGAAGATACTTATGAAGAGAATAAACTCAAGTCACAAGCAAAAGAAGTCGAGTTGCCATGTGAAGCTGGTGTTGGATTTAAGAAAAGAAAAGGGATTTCAAAACCTATTGAAAGAGCTTTTGGTGTTGAAATTTGGGACCAACTGGATCAGGAAATAGCAAGGATGTTTTATACCGTAGGTTTACCTTTTAATCTTGCAAGAAATCCACACTATCTCACGGCTTTCATTTTACTGCAAACAACAAAATTGATGGTTATGTACCTCCTGGTTATAATAAGCTAAGAACAACATTACTACAAAAAGAAAAAGATAATGTTCACAGGCTATTGGCTCCACTTAGGTCTACATGGAAAGAAAAAGGTGTGACTATTGTGAGTGATGGCTAGAGTGATCCTACAAGAAATCCTCTAATCAATTTCATGGCTACCTTAGGTAATGGTCGTTTGTTTCTAAAGGTATTGAATTGTTTTAGGGAAGTAAAAGATCTATTTTTCATTGCTGAATTGATAAAAGAAGTCATCATTGAAATTGGTCATCAAAATGTTGTGCAATTCATAACCGACAATGCAGCGAATTGTAAGGCGGCTGAAGACATTATAGAGAGATAGTTTCCTTACATCTATTGGACACCATGTGTTGTTCTCATGCCTAATCTTGCTTTGAAGAACATTTGTTCACTAAGGAATGTGGAAACAAATCAACTAACATATGAACAATGCAGCTGGATAAAAGAAGCTCACGAAGATGCTGATGGTCCCGTATGTTATACGGATGAAGCAATGCTTTGAGTATTAGTGTGTGTTTGTGTGTTTTCGGTTGAGAGAGAGAGCCGAGAGGTAGAGAGTATAACACAAACACAAGAGTTGAGAAATGATGCAAAGCTTTCTTAGAAATGTGGGGGAAATGTCTTTATATAACATTTCCCCAACTTTGAGTAATTACACCCCTCACTTTAATATTTCTAACAATCTCCCCCTAAGTGAGGTGTGTAAACATTCACAACAAATAAATACATTAATCTATTCATAGGTTGATTTGTTGTGAATCCCGAATGCCACTTGCCACTTGCGTATTTGCCTTCTGCTTGCGAGTGTCATTCTCATCCTTTCAATAGCACGATAGGCTTCAGCATGTTCTTCATCAGTGTAGGCTGCCCGGTTATCCCAAACTTTCTGATGTATCTTATGATGAAGGATTTTCAAAGTGCCGTCTGAATATGACATTAATTCATCAAGTCTGATAAATATCTTTTCTCCTTTTGAATTCCTTGAGACAACACCTCGATCACCTTTGAAGTTTGGATGCCCATCATAGATAACTGTCAATTCTTCAAGCTTTTCTAGATCTAGATGCCTCTTGTTAGGCTTTAAGAGATTGACTTTCAGATAGTTGTTTTCAGCTCCGAGTTGCAGATCATGTTCCTCAAAGTATTCCATTAAATTTCTCATGTATTTCATCAGAGCACCCCTTCCAAACTCTTCTTCAGGCCACTTTCCTCTTTTCTGAGAGAGGGCGTCAAAGATAAAGCTGATGTATTCAATACTTACAAACCTTAAGTCTGCTTCGTTGAGGAAGTATGACAGGTTGTTTTCTCTTCTGACATGAAAGATGACATACTTTATTCTGAAGGTTGTCTGAGTATAGATATTGATAAGTTCAACTATTTGATACTCTGATTTGATCTCTTCGGGTTTTGTCATGGACTGAGAGAGGATGTGTTCATATCTTCTTCTCTGTTTGTCGTCCATGTTCCGCAACTCAGGGGAAATAACCTGTATTAGCTCATTGCTGAATATGTCTGGTATTCTTTCTTCAAGATTAACAGCATTGACAAAATACGGTTTCCATATTGGTTGTTGGGCAGCACTTCTTGTGAACATGTTGCTTGCATCAAGTCCAGGATCCCCACGATACACTGTAGGAGCAGGTGGCACAATGAAGCTCCTTGGCAAGGGCCATTCCGATTCTTGTCTTGTTTTCTCAGCTGCCTCTTTCTATCTGTTTCTTTCAAGTACATCGGCAGCTGATTATTGAAACTGACCAGGAGGAGGAAGGAAAGTTTCATGAACTTCAACATTAATCCCACTGAGAACCCTGGACACGTCAAAGATTGGTTTCTTTTGTTTAGGCTTTCTCCTAGCTTCCCTTCTAGAAATTGCTTCCCTTTTTTTTCTTTTAAGTGCAAGTTCTTTTTCACTGGGAATATAATCAAATTTGTGGACAATTTTAGGAGAATCTGGACGTGTAGCAAACTCGACATATTCATCAATGCCTTTGAATAGTCTTTCCATCTCAGAATCCTCAGTCTCCTCCTCCGGTTGAGCAGAACTACCTTCCCCCACATGCCTTGCAGGTGATGTGTGTATGGACTCATATAAATCTTCCATTTGTTCCTCTGAGTCACTACACCAGTCAAACATCTTGGCATGAGGCTGCTCGTAAGGTATTTCACCTTCTTCAAGATCACTTGGCCTCGGTTCAGATTGTTGCTGAGGTACATAAAGTACAATTTGTTTTGCAGCATTTTCCTTTTGTTTTCGTTCATAAACTTCATCGGCCATATGTTGTTGTTGTTGACTCCTAGACCCAGCTAAACTTATACTTGCATATAGATATGAACTCAAACTCGGAACAGGTACAGTAGGAACCTGAGAGGGAGATGACTCCTGAGCATGTACATTAGCAACCGTAGAGTGAGATGTTACATACAGTCTTCTCCTTTTCTCCCCCTCGGGTTAATCATCCGGTTCCGGATCATCCCGTCTCCTCTTATTCCCCTGAGCCTGAGCCTGACAAGTTTGTTCAAGGAGTGTCAGCCGGTCAGTAACCTTTGAAAGTGAAGAATAGAAACCTCTTGTAATCCCATCTATCTTGTTGTTTACATGTTCATGAAACTCTTGAAACTCATCCATGGAGATTCCCGATGGACGTTGTTCGTTGCGAAGAGTAGTCAGAAGGCCTTGGTCATGAGCTGATTCTGGCTGTTGTTCCAGAAGTCTAACATACAGTAAACTCTTTAGAGCATTAACTGACATAGAAGCAGGATCAGGTTGTGGCTGTGGTTCTGGCACTGCCTAGTAGTAAGGAGTGCCTCAATCCTGTTGAGTTGTTGTTGCTAGGACTGGGAGGCTTGTTCTATCCGATCCAACTTTTGATTTATCGTCTGCAGTTGTTGGTGGATTGGTGCCAGGGCTTGTTGAATTTGTTGTTGAAGTTCTGCACGTGTAACAAACCCGGAATCACGAAAACTTCCGGTTGAAGTACCAGCCACATAGGCAGTACTACCGATTGGAGCAGCAGGGATGCTGGCTCCAGCAGGATTTCCTTCCAATCCTCGAATGGAACCTTGAAAGGTACCACCTCTGGAAGTTGAGGAGACTTGTTGAGCCAACAAGCTCAGTGCATCGATTGTTACCCTGTGTTGGTCAAGATATGCGGAAATCCGCGGTATGTCTAATCGTGCATCAAAAGGAGTCGAGGACGAGGGAGGCAGTCCTCTTTGTTTAATAGGTCCAACACCCAATTGGGGTTGACTCAGTGTATGTGCTATAACCCTGTGCAATAAAGACGGTGCCTGTTGAAAGACACCGTAGTAGCTAGGTGGGGTAGAAACTTGCACGGGTGGGATCACCGCGACATGTTCAATTTGAGGCCCAACAATGTCAGGCCCCATATTGGATGTGGATTCCCGGCTTTCTTGGTGTAGGGGTCCCTCAGCACTCTCCTTTTCTTTTCTTACCTCCTCTCTTTCACTCGAGCTCCTAGCTAAACTATCTTCCTCTTCACCACTACCTGGACCATATCCGGCATATTGATTAGGATTTAGTAATGAATCAGGAGTGACAGAGCCAGTTTCAACAGATATATCAGGAGAGGGAGAGACAACTGGAATGTCATGGTCAGGGGAAATGATGGCATTGCGAATGATAGGAATGGTAGTTGTTTGGGCAGGTGAAGCCAAAGGAATGACCAGACCACCAGGTTGGGGAATGAGCTGAGTAGTTTGAACGGGTTGAGTCTGGTCGGGAGAGGTAGTATGTGGGTCAGTAAGTTTCATGAATGAGGGCGTGCTTTCTGTTGGTTGTTCGATTGGGTGCTCAGGGGTGCCCATGGGAGATATAACAGGTTCAAAGGCAGGGGCACCTCCTGGATGGGAAGCAGACTCATTATGAGAAGAACTGGATGACTCAGAAACGTCAAGACCAAGTTCAGTAAGAACAGCTTGGGTTCGGGTGGTCTGAGAAAGTGATTGAACGATGGCTTGAATGATGGTGGGATCATATGCATCCCCTCCCTCTCTAGTCTCATCACCTTCACCCGCTTCTCCGCCCCTCTCAACATTTTCTCTCCGCACGTCCCTCTCAGCATCTCCCATAGATGTCTGAGGCCTATTTTCTACTTCCTCACCAGGTGCTACTCCTCCCTGGGCAGGTCTGGTCGGCTCTGGCCCGACCATAGGAGGTATTCCTACACTCTCCCTATAGCTCACAACAATTTCATTCTGTTCACAAAGGTCAAGTAGAGATACAGGGAAAGGTCTTGGAATTGGCAGGTTGGTAGGAATGGCTGGTTTTATATGCAAGAAAAGTTTAGAAGTAATAGAAGGTAAACCTGTCCTCATAGGAATTTCAGTATTTCAATCCATCACATGCTGGATGATCATTGGTAGAAAGCGGTGGTAAGGCAGCATGTTTGCATCCTTCTGCTTTTGTGAGTTTTTCCTGAGCATAGTAGCTTTGATGTCCTGGAAGAGAAGGAAGGCATAATCCACATGCATATGAGTTGCAGCTGCTACAAAAATTTTGAGTTGATACTCCGTTGGGAATTTGTAGCCTGAATGCTTTGGAGTGAGACATCTTGAAAGCACCGTCATGAATGTATTATACTTTGGATGCAAGCCGGTGCGTTTCAATTGACCTTTCTTGGTGAGCTCACCATCATATCCCAACTCCATTATAGCTGCAAGACATGCATCCTCATCAGGGATTTCCTCAAATTCTGTAGCTGGAGGTCTGCTGACTACAGTGGGCAGTTCAAAGATTGTTCTGCCGCGATTTAGTGGAATGTTAACTTGAAATTCGTCAACCTCAGCATGAATGACCTCCCTTCCTCTTTCATTGATACGAACATCACAAGTCTTCCAAAATTGTTGAATGTATAGCTCGGGGACATGTGTGCCTGTTGTAGCTGGGTTATATGTGAGAAGATGGTTTAGGTGGTGAATTTTAAGGATCTCGGTGACAATGGGGTAGGCTGGGTTTTTAAGTTTGGTTAGGTCGACATAATGATTGTTTTCATGAGAGCCAGTGTTAAGAAACTCAGCTCGGGGCATGATCTCCTCTGGGTCACGTACAACTTGTGCCATCTTATCTGTCAAAGAGATAAAACAGTTAAATTTAAAATAAAGAGATATGCAAGAAAACAACATTCAGCTTTGAATATTTGGTCAAACTTTGATAAGTGAGCAAAAGTTGACGAAGTTGACCAATGTTGACCAATAGTTGACCAAGGTTGAAAAAATGTTCAAACACCCTAAGTGTTGAACCCTCATTGTGTACAGAATGATTTTCAGCATAAAAAAAGTTGTTTTGACACTTTCAATATAGCAATTAGATAGTAATAAACAACTTTGTATTACTGAAGCATAGTAAAAAAATCATCCTAACACCTCTTTTCGAGCCAAAAACCAAATTGTATGTGTATGTTCATACCCCCCAAGAACACGAAGAACACTTTTCGAGATTTTTGAAATATTTTTACATCAAAGTGTTCCCCATGTGATAAGAATGCCCATCGCATACTTTGTTTCATCAAACGAGTTTGTTTCGTGTCCCAAACATCCCTTCGAAGTCTCGAAACTCACTTTCGCATCAAGGTGTTCTACAGCCAACAAGTACCCTTTTAAATCAAAATTTTCAAAATGTAAACCATACAAATTGTTACCTTTGAGATTAGGAGTATTTTGACACTAAAATTGCAAATTTTGGTAGAGTAACGAGAGGATTAGTATGCTAAAGTAACCAAGAAATCGAGAGAACACTTTGAATATTTTTCGAATTTTTGAATCGTGTAAGGGAAGTTTCGTAACTGATGGGACGGTTATAAATTGAGACAAGACACGTGTCACTCGTTGATTGGACCAAAGACTTGTAAAAAACACGGCTGATAGAAGCATTCGTGTGGTAAAAAGCACCCGGCTGATAGAAGTGATCAATCGCATGCGTTCACACTTTGGTGTGTTAATCGCATGCGATTCGGCATAAGTGTTGGTCCGATTCTATCAACCAGTGCGAATCGCATGCGATTCATTCTTTCTTAACCCAATCGCATGCGATTGATCATATGAGTTGGCTAGATTCTATCAAGCCATTTGAATCGCATGCGATTCACCTTTTCTTATTTCAATCGCATGCGATTGAAGTTCAGTTAAGACATGTGATTGATCCTTAGTGCCTATTGTTAGTCTATCACATGCGATTAAAGGATGGGTAACAAGAGTTTTAATCCCATGCGATAGCCTATCAATGCGATTGAATTCCATGCTATTTGAACCAAGACTTAGAAAATTATCAGTGTTGAGTTTGTAAGTGATTCCATGCGATTGAGTCATAGAATGCGATTGTCTGTGACCAGTACTCCACACTTAGAGATTTTCTGAAAAATTCAAAGTATCTGAAATTTTGAGTTGAAAAATTATATTTTCCAACATACTTTGATTTGAGTTGTTTATTTTGACACACTCCCCATAGACTGTTGCATTTGTTTTTGAAAATTTAGGAATTATGTCAGTTGTAAACTTCTCCCCCTACACATGTGCACAATGTGTATTAAATTTCTCCCCCTACACATATGATACATGTGTTGCACCAGAAAGTCACTCCCCCTTGAGTGTTGCATCATGAAGCTGCACAAAGAACATACAGTGTAACACCTACTCTAAACAAAAAGGAAGAAAGGAGAAATGGAGCAACAAAATGTTATATTTTCAAGTTTAGCATGCCTAACTTGGATACCAACTCAGTGAAGCGACTTTCGTCTAATGGTTTGGTAAACAAGTCAGCGAGCTGATTTTCAGTAGGAACATACTGGAGCTCAATAAGACCTTTCTCTACGTTATCTTTGATGAAGTGATAACGAATATCAATGTGTTTGGTTTTAGAGTGATGTACCGGATTGCAGGAGATGGCGATGGCAGACTGAGAGTCGCATAAAAGTGGAATTTTGTCGTACCTGAGGCCAAAATCTGATAATTGGGTACGTATCCAGAAACTTTGTGAACAACACATTGCAGCAGCAACATACTCATCTTCTGCTGTAGAAGTGGATACACAGTTCTGCTTCTTTGAGGCCCAGCAGACTAAACGATCTCCCAGAAAGTGTGCACTGCCAGAGGTGCTTTTCCCATCAATCTTGCATCCGGCATAGTCAGCATCTGAGTAAGCATGGAGATCCAGATTTGAATCTTTGGGATACCACAGACCTAGATTCATAGAACCTTTAAGATATCTGAATATCCTCTTGACTGCCAGAAGATGTGACTCCTTTGGATTCGCCTGGAATCTGGCACAGAGACAGGTAGAGAACATGATGTCCGGACGACTTGCAGTTAGATACAGGAACGATCCAATCATCCCACGGTAAGTTTTGAGATCCACTGGAGAGCTATCTGGATCTACTGATAGTTGTGCTTTGGCAGCCATGGGTGTGGAGATAGGATTACAGTTGAGCATATCGTATTTCGTGAGAAGATCTTTGATATACTTGGACTGGCAAATGAAACTGCCAAGACTCAACTGTTTCACCTGGAGTCCGAGAAAGAATGACATCTCTCCTATCATACTCATTTGAAACCTGTTTGCCATGGTTTGGGCAAACTCTTCACTGTACTTTGAATTCATAGATCCAAAGATAATTTCATCCACATATATAAGGATTATGTCTTTCCCTTTGAATAACCCTCACATATCAAGTACTCAGATAAGACATCATACCATGCACGAGGAGCTTGTTTTAATCCGTACAAGGCCTTATCTAGAATATAAACATGGTTAGGGTATTTGGAGTTGATAAAACCTTCAGGTTGTAAGACATAGACTTCTTCTTTAAGAACACCGTTGAGAAAAGTTGTCTGCACATACATCTGAAAGACACGAAAGCTGCGGGAGGCTGCATATGCGAGAAAAAGTCGTATAGCTTCAATACGAGCAACGGGGGAAAAAGTTTCATCATAGTCAATGCCCTCTTGCTGATTGTATCCCTTTGCTACCAACCGAGCTTTGTTGCGAAAAACCACTCCATCCGAATCTCACTTGTTCTTGAACACCCATTTAGTTCATACGACAGATTTACCATAAGGGAGAGGAACTAATCTCCAGACTTTGAGATGATCAAATTGGTGTAATTCTTCTGGCATTGCGATTACCCAATCAAGATCATCTAATGCCTCACAAGTCTTGGTGGGTTCGATCATACTTAAGAAACCCGCAAATTGACATTCATTTGCTGTTGCTGATCTTGTTTGAATGCCAATTGAGGGATCGCCGATTATGTTCTCCTCAGAATGATGTCTGGTCCATTTTATTTCATGAGAGGTAGAGGATGAAGGAATAAGATCTTGAATGTGTCTTGCCTCTTCTTCATCCTCTCGGGAGTAATTTGGGTCTGAATCAAACACAGGTGAGCTATCTTGGTCAGCTATCGGAGTAGTCACAGGGGGCTGTGTGACTGAGACAGATGTAGAATCCTCAGCATATAGTTCGGCAAATGGATTCATCTCTGTGACCGTAGGAGTTGTGATATACACTAGTTTGTGTAGCTGTGATGTCCCTATTGTCAGTTAAAACAGGAGAAGATTCAGATCGAAAGAAATCAAACATAATGTCAAGATTAGTATTAGAACTGGATGAAATGTTTGATTCATTATTTTGAAGTGCTGGTCCTGAACAGGTATGTTCAGAGGCTTTATCTTTGATTTTGGTGGTAAATCAGTAATAGCCAATGTATCATCAAATGTTACATTGATTCTTTCTATGATGCTCTTTGTTCGTCTGTTTAAAACTCGATATGCTTTAGATTCAGTGGAATAACCTAAGAAAATAGCTTCATCAGCTTTAGAAGCAAACTTTCCTAGATTATCCTTGTCATTTAGAACAAAGCACCTATTACCAAAGACATGAAAGTATTTGATATTAGGCACTATGCCATTTGCCAGTTCATAGGGAGTTTTATTAAAACGTTTATTAATGAAAGTGGCTTCAGCCCAGAAGGAAGGTGGGAGCCCGGAGTATGACAACATGGTACGGGCAGCTTCAACCAATGTTCTGTTTCATCTTTCGACCACCCCATTCTGTTTTGGAGTGTATGCTGCAGAGAACTGATGGTTGATCCCAACTAGGTCACAAAAGCTTTTCAGAGCGTTGTTCTTGAATTATGTTCCATTGTCTGTACGGATTGAGACAACACTCTGACCATACTTGTTATGCTGCTGTTTGATGAATGTTATGATTGTTGGAGTTGCTTCATCTTTAGCACTCAGGAATTTGACCCAAGTATATCTAGAGTAGTCATCCACCATGACTAGAATATACTTCTTCCCACTTTTGGACTGGATTCTCATAGGACCACAGAGATCCATGTGCAGGAGTTCCAAAGGCTTCGTAGTGCTAAATACTTGTTTAGATTTATGTGAAGCCTTCTTCATCTTTCCTTTTTCACAGTCTGCACACAAATGATCCTTCTTGAACCTTAACTTGGGAATGCCTCTCACCAAGTCACCCATGACTAGTTTGTTTATATTTTGAAAGTTTAGGTGAGAGAGTTTTCTGTGCCATTGCCAAGTAAGATCCATAGATGCTTTGGACAGTAGACACACAGAGGTAGGAGAGTCATACTTTTCCAAATCAATGGAATACATATTAGATTTTCTTGAACTTGCCAGCAACTCATCTCTATTTTCGGTTAAAATGGAACATTTGTTCTTTTTGAACACTACCTCTAGGTCTTTATCACAGAACTGTCCAATGCTGAACAAATTATGACCCCAACCCTTCAACATAGGAGACTTTCTTGATCTTGATGTGCTTCTTCTCGATGTCTCCGTACCTCATTATTGGTGCAACATTGTCGTTCCCAAAACGTACATTCCCGGAGTACTTAGGAACATAATTCTTGAGAAGACTTTTGTTGCCGGTCATATGTTTGGTACAGCCGGAGTCAAGGTACCAAAAGTGAGGCACCTGCAAAAAAAGAATAAATCACGTTTAGGTCCCCATATAGGAATGATTCCTTGATTGTTAGTCCCTAGAAGTGATTGAGCAGTGATGTTGTCTGCTTGTGGTGGTGAAACTTCTACTGATCTATTCTTGAGTACCCACGTGGGTTTAATCTGTTGACGTGAAGGAATAGATTTGGAAGAAATTGGCTGAGAAGAAAGTTTCTTTACCACTGTTGGTTTGACAGTTGATGGACTCGGAGGTTTTGGATTTAGTAGAGTTGCGGAAGCGTTATGTTTGCGAATCCATGTTTGCGTGGAATTCTTAAGAATTCTCTGTGGCCTCGATGCGTCAACTTGCTTTCGTTGAACTGGAGCACTGCGATTAGTAGGTTTTGCTACTCGTTGAATGGATGATGGCTTGGGTTTAGAAGATTTGGAGATTTTGGAAAGGGAATTGCGAGAACACTTTTGAGAGTGCAGGTGTTTTTCCTGTGCAATCCAAGCCCTTTTAAATGCTTCATAGCCCTGCCGTCTGTAGACTTCCAGTTCCTTGATCGTGAGCAATCGGTTGGATTTGTTTAAGCGTTTAAGTGCATGTGATTGACGAGTGGTGATCCACTGATGAATGATATGTCCTTTTGAGTTTAAAAACGGGACACAGACTTGATTTGCATAAAAATCAGTCCAATCAGCACATGGCATAATGCCTAAAGATTTTCGCAATTGATCATAACAACATTTAAATTCACAATGTCCATGAGTACAACCATCACTCCTACAAAACATGGTAGTAGATCTAGGAATGACTCTTTGCCATGATGCATTTATTCGGCGCTCCTCGTCTCCAGGCTTCTTCACATCTGCAGTAGAGGGTAAAAGATTAGAATTAAGTTGTGGTCGACTAGCTGCAGCTCGTGATGATTCAGGTACGTCTTTGTGCACGCGAGAACTGTGATTAGAAGTGGAAAGTTGCTTTGGTTTGTGAATCTGTTTAAGTTTAAGATTTGTTACCGCAATATTATTAACATATTTTACTTGTTAGTTACAGATTGAAGACTTAGTGGATGCATGAGTGGAATCATCAAGTTGTGAAGCATAGAGAGAAAATGTGAATGGAGTAGGAGGTTGCATCTCTTCTTGGATCTTCTTGATTTTTTCTTTTAGGACAAACTGTTTCCTGCATAGTTCGTCTATGATCTTTTCATCATGAGCAAAGAAAGTCTTAATGTGATGTTGGAGAGTATTGGTTTCTTGCACCAGAGAAGATGTATCAAAGGTAGGAGGTTTGAACTCATCTTGAATGGCTTTGGCAAGGTCCTGTTGAAGAAGGTGGGTAAAACAAAATTCCTGCAGGGTGTTGAATCTGACTTGTAATTCTTTGTGAGGAATTTATTAAACAGTGGGCTTTGGTGAAACAGGGGAGTAGAGTTCGTCATCAGTGTAGACAGAAGATGAAACATCAGTATTAGATGATGACGTGAGAAAGGTGAGGTATGAGTCATTAAGATCAGAGTAGTCAAATGGAATTGCAGTTCGGAGATTAAGAGTTCGTTTGACATCTTCTTCAATACGTTCCTCTTCTTGAGCAATAAAAACCATCCGTTGGGTAAGGCCTTCGCCAAACAGATCAGCTTTGTATAATTGTATGGACGTAACCTTGCTCAATGCATTTGGGTGTTTGAAGCCCAGCCCAACGAATTTCCATCTGGAGAAAGGACGTTCCTTTTCTTTGTATTGAGAGATGATCTTGTCACTTTGATTGCATTTGGATAAAAGATATTCAAGTTCATTGATTCTGGAGTAAAGAGTACTTAGGTCATTCCTAAGTTCATTTTTAAGAAATTCAGAATCCTTTTCAGCAGATGCACATTCTGCTTTAAGATCTAATATGGTGGTATTTGTTTTATTAGTTAACTCTAAGAATTCAGATTCTTTAGCAGCTAATTGGATCTTAAGGCTAATTAAGTCGTTATCTAACTGCTTAATTATTGTTTGTGCCTCTTTATCCTTGTTGTGTGAAACATCTTCTAGAACTTGATTTCTAGTGTTTAACTCTATTATCTTATTTTTTAACTCTTTCATTCGGATTAATATGGTTTGTATGTGTTCATGTTTAAAACCCATATTATAGTTAGAGTTAGAAGATACCTTCCCGCTTTCCAAGCTTTCCTCATCTGAGTCGGAGAGATCATCACCATCATCATCCTCTCTACTTTCTCCACCATTGTGAGCCATCAAACATAACTGAGCATGATCTTCACCATCTAGATCACTGTCTGATTCTGTATCATCCGGGAACTGATCTTCTTCTACTGCGTTCCCAGCCTGTCTTTGTTTGAACAGACGGTACTTCTGCCGATAGTACTCTGCATCTTTGGTCTTTTTCATGGGGCAGTTCCGGATTAAATGCCATGAATTTCCACAGTTATAGCACTTGGAGTAAGTTTTCTTTTCCTCCTTCTTCTCTTCCCTCTGGTACCTTGGCTTGTCAACGGGAGCAGCTCTTTCGGATCTCCTTGAACCTGATGTGAACCGTTGTCTATTGTTAGTTTTGCTGAAACGGTTCTTGAAGTTCTTGTTGGCCACTGTGAGAGCTTGAAATGCAGCTTCTATTCAGTCATCATCATCATTATCGTGATCAGAATTACTGAGAACCACATGTTTAAGTTTTAAGGATCTTGATAATGTTTCCCTAGGGATTCTGTCAGCCACCACCAAGGCAAGAGGATCAGTAACTGGTTGTTTCGGGTTAGACTGCAAGATTTCATCTTGATACTGATTGAGAACTTCGAAGATGTTGTGGAAGGTGACTGATGTAAGATCTTTGTTGATTTGTTTATAGAGTCTGGCATAGCCTTTCCACTCAGAACCTAATGAATTCAGAAAAACACAGTTCAAATCAAGGTCAGTTCTGACAATTTGATTATACCTCATTTCATTTTGCAGCTTGTAGAATCTGCCATATGTTTCAGACAAAAGCTCATTTTCACGAGCTTTGAACTCATGGTAACTGTTGACTAGTTGAGTGCGTTTGATGTACTCTCCTTGTTCAGTGCCTTGTAACTGCTTTTTGATTTCATCCCAGATTTCCTTGGCAGTACCCAAGCTGTCAATCTTTAGATAAATCTCAGATGAGAGACCCTGTTTTAGATAGTACTTTGCTAGTCTCTCAGCTTTCTTTGTTTCCTTCTCAGTAGCAGTCAGCTCATCATTGTTCTTTTCTCTTTCATGTCTGATAATGGGGGGATTGTTAGTTGGGTCAGCTTCAACGATCCTTGTGAACTTGGTGTTGCCCTTGTGGATGCATTCTATCATCTTGTCTCCACATATTTCGTTGTGTTCAGGGAAGTCCATGAACCTTCCTTTCCAGACATTGTATTCCCCCCGAAGCAAAACAAGAGGTTTCGTGTCGGTGCCAATGGACATCATTTCATTTGTACTTGACATGATTACTAATTTAGTGAGAAATGATCGTTCACCTGCAAGATGGTTTGATTGTTCGAAAGCTTCACTTAAAAGGTGTGACTGTTCAAGCTTGATTATAGAGTGACTTGAAAATTGATTAAGGAACTAAGTCTTTTGAATTTCAATTTTGAATTAGATCTTAAGAATATTAAATTCAACTTTGAACTAGATAGACTTAAGGTAATTTAATTCACCTTTGAATTAGATCCGATTTAGATTAAATTCAATTATGAATTAGATTGTTTGATTAAGTTCAAATATTCTAGAGTTCTTTAAGTCAAGTCCAAACGAGTCAATCACTTGTCCAAGTATAAGGAATCACTGATTGGAATTTGTCTTATCGAGTGCGAATACAGGTCAATCGAATGCGATTAGGTTAGTCCTTGAAAATAGGAAGAATAAGAACTTAGTATTGATGATTAATCGAATGCGAATCAATCCTGTTTCATCAAACACTTAGAAAATAAACTGTTAGTCCTGTCAATTACATGCGATTGCCAATAAGGTGAGTGACTATCTTGGTACTGATTTGAAAGATATATCGAGTGCGATCCAATCAAATGCGATTACAATAGTAACGGCTGATAGATAAGTGTTAATCGCATGCGATTGCCAATTTAGTGTGAGATATATCAAGTGTGATTCAATCAAATGCGATTCACAGTCTATTCAGGCTAACTTATCAACTGCTTCTATAAGCCGCACACTCCAATCGCATGCGATTGGGGATCCGGCTGATAGAATCTGATATGTCCTTTTCAAATCAGATTGCCTTACCCTGAATAGTGTCTAACCACTTTGTGCTTGATTGGTATGGCAAGTGCTTGACTTTCCTTGTTCAACACTTAAACTATTTATAATTTATAATTAAATAAATTACAAAGACTGATTTCTTCTTCTTCAAGTTGTACTATTCAGATCAACAAGTTGTACTATTCAGATCAAGAACACAATAAATGCTTAAATACCCAGAAAATTTAATGTTTGAAAAGTGGGTATTTAATGAATTTCCTTGACCTAGAATGCATAAATAAACTTTCGGTTCAACTTTTTCTTCAAGAACAGTTTTCGTATGCTTTGTAAGCTATGTAAAACAACTCAAGGTAATTTAAAGAAGATGAAGTTTTATACCTTTATCGAGATCTACCTTTTGAAGTCGTTTAAGCTAAAGTTTCTTTGGAGAAAGTTGAGGTTCTTGACCTTGTGAGAAACCGAGAATCTTCTCTTCTAGTGAGCTTGAAATCTTCGAGATTTTGAGGTTCCTTTTCGAACAATCACGAGCCAAAACAAGTTTGGCTCTGATACCAATTGATGGTCCCGTATGTTATACGGATGAAGCAATGCTTTGAGTATTAGTTTGTATTTGTGTGTGTTCGGTTGAGAGAGAGAGCCGAGAGGTAGAGAGTATAACACAAATACAAGAGTTGAAAAATGATGCAAATCTTTCTTAGAAATGTGGGGGAAATGCCTTTATATAGCATTTCCCCAACTTTGAGTAATTACATATTACACCCCTCACTTTAATATTTCTAACAGATGCGCTTGAAATAAAGAATTTCATCATGAACCATAACATGAGACTCTCGATTTTCACCAAGTTTACACCACTTAGACTGCTATCGGTTGCCGACGCTCGCTTTGACTCCATCATTGTGCTGCTAAAAAGATTGAAACTTATCAAAAGGGGTCTTCAAGTTATGGTCATAAGTGATGAATTGTCTTCTTATAGATTAAATGACACTGAGCAGTCAAACTCTGTGAAAGAATATATTTTGAATGATGAATAGTGGGATGAAGTAGCATATATTCTTAGTTTCACTGTACCTATATATGAGATGATTAGAGTTTGTGACACTGACAAGCCATTTTATTGTTGGTGTATGAGATGTGGGATGCGATGATTGAGAAAGTGAAGATTGAGATCTACAAGAAATAAAAACGTCCGACATCTCAAATATGTTGCTTTTATGATGTTGTGAATCGTATTTTAATGGCTCGATGGTAGAAGAATAACACTCCCCTACATGGTCTAGCTCACTCTTTACATCCAATGTATATGATTTTAAATTATACACTTGATTTCTATTAGATACTTATGTTTTAACTTTTGAATGTTGTAGATATTATAGTGATGCATGGTTACTTGAGGATTCTACAAGATGTGCTCAACATAGGGATGGAGAAATTTCACAAGAAAGGATGAAATGTTTTCGAAGGTTGTTTCCTAATGATGATGAGTATAGCAAAGTCGTTGATGAATATGCAATGTTTTCAATGAAGAGTGTTCATTTTGAGGATTTTACAAGCATTTCACACATGGGTACTACGGAACCCAAGAATTGGTGGGTTATCTTTTGTGCTGAAACTCCTTTACTCCAAACTTTGCCTTTTAGATTACTGGGATAACCTAGTCCTTCTTCTTGTGCTGAGCGTATTTGGAGTACTTATGCATTTATTCACTAACATAAGAGAAACAAGTTGACTAGAAGTCGAGCTCAAAACTTGGTTTACATCCACAATAATCTCCGACTTTTGTCAAAGAATCCGAATGATGATGTAAAGATGTGGGATGTGGGTGGACATGCTTTTGATTCAATGAAAGATGTAGGGTTTTTGAAGGTTGCCGATCTCTCACTAGACGAACCGGATTTTAAAAATGATTTGAATATTAATAATTAATTACCCTTGAATAATTTAGTATGTTTGGAGTTTACAATTTACGTCTATATATATATATACATATATATATATATATATATATAGAGAGAGAGAGAGGCAAAAGTTCAAACGAGAACTGTTTTTCGTACGAGAAATGCGAGAACCAATCTGAGCAGTCCAATCCCCCCTCCTTCGATGTCATTGACCACCAATGAATTCCTCACATGCACCCTGCCACACTTGATCCCCACCACGCTCTCCATCCATGAACTCTGGACATAAGATAACTTATATTCGTGCTCAACCTAAGTGTCTGGCTGGGGACCTCCTTAGTGAAGGGTTTTGTAGGGTATAATAACATATCTTAATAACATGTCTTAAAATGAAGTTGCTAAGAGGAGAAATAGAACCCTAATTAAGGCTGCTAGAACAATGCTGTGTGAGGCAGGATTGAAACTTTATTTTTGGGATGAAGCTGTAAGTACAACCTGTTATACCCAAAATAAATCAATCATTGTCAAAAGACATGGTAAAACATCATATGAGATGTATAAATCTAGAAAGCCCAATATAGGTTATTTCCATGTCTTTGGTTCAAAATGCTATGTGCTGAATCAAAGAGATCATCTCCATAAGTTGAAACCCAAAGCTGATCCTGTAATATTCGTTGGTTATTCCTGAATCTCCAAATCATACAGAGTGTATAATACTAGGATAAAGGCTATAGAAGAATCAATTGATGTTTCATTTGATGAAGACAGTCTTGATCAAGATGAGAAACGACAAGCTGACTTGGTTAGTCTAAGTGAGCTTGAAAAGGCAGAGGAAACCAATATGTCAAATCCTATGTATGTCATAGGAGATGATAGTGATGATGACGTGTGTCCATTAAAGAAATCATCCCAAACTCCAAGGGATTCTCAAGCTGAGAAGGATGATAAGTTCGTCAACCTCTTTGGAGCTGAAGTCACTCAGACTGAGGATCTCAGTGAACATCACTTTGTTGACAATGCTGCTATTGAGACTGAGGATGTGTGTTCACCTCAGAGTTCTCAACATCACTCAGACCCAGACCCTGATTCTCTAACTACAACATTCAATTTCTTCAAATACCATCCTCAAGATTAAATCATTCGAAATGTCCAAGAGAGGGTTATGACCAGATCAAAGGCTACAGCTAACTATGCTGCTCACTTGGGTTTCCTATCTCAAATGGAACCAAAGAAGACTGAAGAAGCCTTAGAGGATGAGGATTGGATTGAAGCTATGCAAGAGGAATTAAATGAGTTTGATAGTTAGGAACAAAGTGAGTCTATAGGAATAAAATGGACAAGGATGGAGTGATAGTTAGGAACAAAGCTAGGCTGGTAGCACAAGGGTATAAGCAAGAAGAAGGAATCGATTATGATGAGACCTTTGCCTCTGTTGCTAGAATTGAAGCCATAAGGCTGTTCCTGGCCTATGCAGCATATAAAGACTTCAAAGTCTATCAAATGGATATGAAGAGTGCTTTCCTAAATGGAAAACTCTAGGAGGAAGTCTATGTGAAACAACCTCCTGGCTTTGTTAGTTCAAAGTTTCCACATCATGTCTATAACTTAAACAAGGCTTTGTATGGTCTTAAACAAGCTCCAAGAGCCTTGTATGACAAACTGTCCATATATCTACTATCCATGGATTTCATCAGAGTTAGTATAGATAAAACACTCTTTATAAAAAAGTGTAAAGGACAGGTGATTCTTGTACAAATCTATGTGGATGACATTATATTTGGTTCTACAAATGAAGCTCTGTGTGAATGGTTCTCCAAAATAATGTCACAAAAGTACAAGATGAGCATGATGGGTGAGATGACATATTTCCTGGGTTTACAAATTCAACAAAAGCCTGATGGAATATTCATCAATCAAAGCAAGTTTGTTCTTGATTTGATAAAGAAATATGGTTTTGATTCTAGTTCAACCATGAAAACACCCATGTCACCAGCTGTCAAGCTGAGTAAAGTCACAGATGGTAAGTCTGTGTGTCAGTCTACCTATAGAGTAATGATAGGTTCATTACTCTATTTGAAAGCTAGTAGACCTGATATTATGTTTGCTACATGTGTTTGTGCAAGATATCAGGCAGATCCTAAAGAATCACATCTTCAAGCTGTGAAAAGGATTTTAGGTACCTTAAAGGTACACCAAATCTAGGCCTTCGGTATCAAAAGGACTCTGGATTTGAGTTAGTTGGTTTTTCGGATGCTAACTATGCTGGGTGCAAGTTAGATAGAAAATCAACTACTGGAGGATGTCAAATGCTTGGAGGGAAGTTAGTCAACTGGAGTAGTAAGAAACAGAACTCAGTGGCTACTTCAACTGCTGAAGCTGAATATGTTGTAGCAGGCAGCTGTTGTGCTCAAATCCTATGGATGCAGCATCAGCTTCAAGACTTTGGTACGAGTTCCAAGAAAACTCCTATCTTTTGTGATAACCAAAGTGTTATAGCCATAACTTACAATCAAGTCTTCCACTGAAGAACCAAGCACATTGAAATTAGACATCAATTCATCAGGGACATCGTGGAAAAAGGTAAAGTTGACATTAAATTTATCTCCACTGATGACCAACTAGCAGATATCTTTACTAAACCCCTTGATGAAAAGAGGTTTATGTATCTACTAATTGAATTGGGTATGCTCAACCCCTAGCTAAGTGTCTATAATCTGAGTTTTCAGTTTGACAAAGACTAAGTGTCTTAAGCTGAGTACACAGTTTACAAATAAATTTTCATAAACTGAATAACCTGTCAAGCTGAATGATGAGTTCACACATTTGGTGAGTTTCAAACATATTTTAACTGCTCAGTGTAGTTAAGATATATATAGTTTGAGTCAGTCTCAAACAAAAATGACTAAGTGTCATAGACTCTGAGCCATGTGCTTAACTCAAGCTGTGTGATTGGTTCACACGTTTGGTAAGTTCCAAACATACATTAACTACTCAGTGTAGTTAAATATATATAGTTTGAGTAAGTCTCAAATAGTAATGACCAAGTGTCATTGAGCCTGAGCTGTGTGCTCCACTCAAGCTGAGTATCAATCTCATGCTGAGTGCTCATGTCAAGCTAAGTACTTGACTTAGGCTGAGTGATTAGTTTCCTCAGCTTGGTGTGTCCAAACTATGATTTAATTACTACGTGTCATTAATTCATATATCTATGTGTATTTGAGTCAGTCTCAAATCGCATCGTATATCAATTGTGTATTGGTATAATTCAACAGTGTTTATAATCTTATTATAAGTTAATAATATTATTTTACACTTGTATCCGTTGGAAGATGATGTGTTTTCTACCCTCTCACTGTTACATCAATCCGTAACTTTTCCGGCGTAACGGATAAAAAGGGATTCTAACGGTAACTTTTCTCTCTCCTCAGAAAGGTATATAGACCGATCAAAACCGGTTTAGAGAAGTTTACGCTTAAAAATCTGACTTCTCACCTTCTAAAATACCTTTCGCAAACACCTCTATTGCTCAGTGCATTCTTCCGTTCATAACAGTAATTTGCTAAGTGTAGTTTTCGAATCGCTAAGTGCGAACTCTACATTGCTTAGTGCTGCTTCAACAAATTACTTTATGTGATTATAAAATGGATGAAATCACATTAATTCTCGGTGATCGAATGGTTAGAGGTGCTCCATTTAAGAACAATGGAGTGCCGGTGATCAAAATTAATAATCAACGGGCCAGTCTTGCAATTCCTCCAAGGAAACAAGGCAGAGGTTATGAAATATGGGTGGATTACATCCGTAAATGCCCCTTCGCATTTGCCTTCTGTGACACACCACTCCATCTTGTTCCTCAACACCTTTTGGAGTTCTGGTACACTTGTACCGTACGGTTCGGTATTTTCGGTACCAATGCTCACCCCTACTTGTACGTGCGACCAGAACAGGGGAGAGATTACACGGACTGTTCTCAATGGCGATAGAATAGTTACCCATTCTGTGCGGCGGCTAAGGGATGTTCTTCACTCCCTCAATCTGATGAGTACGAGCCGGATGTCACGAGACAAGTGGTTAGGTCTGTCCTACCTAGAATGGGTCACCCGCAGACAGAGGGTGTCATAAAAAAGGCCACTTTTCCAACCAACTGGGGTTTTCTGGTGTCAACAGTGATTCGTTCACTTGCTACCAAGGTTGGAGGATTGGACCAGGTTACCAAGTTCGAGATGCAGCTGCTGTACAACATATACTTTGCAGGAATTTGGATTATGCTCAGGTCATCTTCAACGAACTCAGGGTCCAAGTGATGAAGACCACAAGGGATCTTCATGTATATTTCATAAGGTACCTGTCCTTGGCATTTGAAGCCAAGCTAGGGACAACACTCTACGAAGCTGATCAGGATGTGTTCCTGTTTCCTACACTTAGTTCCAAGATGTTCAATAATGACATCTTTCTAGAGCAAGATGGTCTAAGTGAACCCATGCTTCTGATAGCTGAGGCTGCTTCTTCTGAAAGTGAAGAAGAGGGATCCAATCAAAGGGGAGCTTCCCGAGCTGACATAGAGGTTCACGCAGAACACTCTGCTCAGGCTGAACCAGCAAATCACCTACCCATACACTTCACGTTTCTAGCCCTATTACTTCTCTTCACTTCTCACACCCCCTTGCACGACCTGTCAATGTTTCATTTCAACACCAAGATGAATCACAGGGTCCAAACTCTGGTGCAAATGAGTTTGAGGGTATACACCAACCCTTAGATGATGCACCCAAGTTCCAACCCTCTCAAGCTGACCAGGATGATTTAATGAAATTCTTTAAAAGTCAGTTTGATACCTTGCATCTCAAAAGAAAGAAGACTAAAAAGGATGTGCTGATGATTCTATGTTCTCTGGATGAAGAGGTGCTGCGTTTGAAATCTGCTGTTGCTTCCCTTCAACAACAAAAGACTTCAACCCCTGTTGATGATGACAAAAAGGGGGAGAATGTTCAAAAGGCTGAAGTTGAGTCGGTCCAAGCTGAAGCTTTACTACTATTGGCAAAGGGAGCAGATCAGATTGAGGGGGAGAAAGAAATAGAAAAAGAAGCTGAGCTAACTGAGAAAGCAAAAGGCAAAAGACCAATAATGGTCAGCTCAGATGAATCAGAAACCCCTCAGCAGAAAAGATGAAATATGATTCTAAGTGAATCAGCCTCAGATGAATACTCTGCGGATAAAATGACACTTCAAGAAAGAGCTTCTCTGCTGGCAGTAAGGAGATTGGAACAAGAATATGCTGACCAGCTTGGGATATCTATCGAAGAATTAAGAAGAAGACAATTGGATGCTCAAGCTGTGTTAGTTGATGAGAAAGTAGCAAGAGAACAGGCATGGGCTGAGCAAATTAGAAAGTAGAATGAGGAATTAGCTAAACTCAAGCTGCCTATTGTACCCAAGGAGGAAGAGGTAGAAGAACCTCCTGTTCAAGATCAACAAGAGTAGGAGAACATAACTCAGTGTTATACAAGATATTACTTCTCTTCTCAGATTGATTCACTCAAGTTGTGTTCAGTTCAAGGGATTATCATTATGGAGTTCGTCTTAAAGAATGGTGAATCAATTTCTCTGGAGCTGAGTCAACTTCATAAACTGGGATATGAAGAGTGGAAGAAAGTGGCTATCCTCATCAAGCATATGGAAAAGTCCTCTGCTAGGAATCAAGTTAAAGACGAAATCTTAAGGCTACTTGCAAGAACTGATGCGATGAAAATCATACCGAGATCTGAGATAGCTACCCTACTGACTTCTTTTCATAAGGTTGGAAAGAAGAAGCAAACAAAGCCAGCTGGATTAGCAAATACATATAAGTACAGTCTTAATCTTCCAGAAGGAAGGAAATTCAAAGAGAATACATATGTGGAAGAGCCTCAGAAAGGTTTTATGTACTTGGACAGAAATTGTAAACAATGATTCCAGTCTGATGCAAGTATCTATACATGTGGGGTATCTCAAGTGTTTGCTCCGAGACAATTAGTGGAAAAGACTGAACAAACTACCAGGTTCAAATACAGAATAAACAGAGCAATAAGATCACAGAAGGATCAGCTTCAACACTTGCCTAATTTGCAAGAAATCCTTGAAGAAATCAACAAGGAGATCAAGGAGTTTGAAGAGCTGCATCCTGAATAGATTAGTTCTATTGTATAAATTAGATTAGTTCTAATTTTGTAAGCAGTAAGTGTGCATGATCTATGTGATCAAAACTGTTGTATTATGATAAGTTCAATTAATACAAGTATGAGCTTGATATGTTCAACTGTGTTATGATATGTTCATAATTATTAGTCTGATAAGTTCAGCTTGAATGAATAATTGATTAGTTCTTATTCATTAATGTGTTTAGTTGGTGTGTTCAACTTAAAGTTGGTGTGTTCCACTTAAAATTGATAAGTTGAATTAAAATTGATATGTTCAATTAATATTTGATTAGTTCAAATGTAAAACCTTAATAAGTTTGAGATTTAAAACATAATTCTGTTAAACAAACTTGAGAACTGTTTGATGGTTTTGTCATCATCAAATAGGGGGAGTTTGTTGGGAAGATGATCTCATCAGTTGAAATTTGATGAGACAAAGTTAAGTTTGTTAGATATGTTCTAGATATAACTTAAACATAATTATGAGGCTAGATCAGACTGAACACGTATAGTGTTTCAGACTGAGCATAAGCTGTATATAGGCTGAGCATAAGTTCGATCAGCTTATACTATATGTTAGTAAGATTATTACTATGTGTGATAATCTGAGTGACTCAGCGTATATATTGAGTCAGCTCAACAGAGTTGCTAAACAAGTTCTAGCTAACTCTTAGGACTTCTAAGGATGAGTTTATTAATATACATGTTAGTTCTTGTTGGTTTTCGAGTGTGTTCTCGAAGAACTCAGCTTGATGAGTTTCAAGCTAAGTAACTCAGTCCGAGTAAGAAGTCAGCCTAAAGAAAATTTAAATATGTTTTAAATTTATCTTTTTAACTCTCTATATCTACGGGAAGGATAAGAAGACTCCAGAATCAAGATTAAAGATTGAAGACTCAAGATTAGAAGATTCAAGATTCAAGATTCCGAGTTATCCGGTAGTTAGTTAGCAAATTAGGATTAGTCCAGTTTGTTAGGAACAGTGGGAACAGGATTATAAATACTTATCTTCCTGATAAGTTTAGAGGTACGACGACTACAACGACGATTACAACTACGTGTTGCAGAACCAGATACCTCACCACAACCGTATGTGTTACGATTCTTGAATCAATGTTTGTCAGTTCAACGTGATCAAGATATTCACATATTGCCAAGCTATTCGTGTGTTCGAATACTCACATTAGTTGTGAGATTGGTAAGTTTTCAATCTGTGATTAAATCCTGTTCAGAGAGTCGTCAGTATCTATAATCATAAGTTGATTATAGATAGCTAAGTATATAACAACAAGCAACAGATGTGTAGAAAGGGGGTTGAATACACTTTCTGCGGAAATTGAACAAATCAAAATAAAGTGTTACACAAAGTAAATCAAACCACAATCGAATGCAACTCTTGATATGTAAACACCTAATATAAATCTCTCAATCTTTCAAACTTAGCTATCTATAATCAACTTATAATTATAGATACTGACGACTCTCTAAATAGGATTTAATCACAGATCAAAAACTTACCAATCTCACAACTAATGTGAGTATTCGAACATACGAATAGCTTGGCAATCTGTGAATATCTTGATCACGTTGAACTGACAAACAGTGATTCAAGAATCGTAACACATACGGTTGAGGTGAGGTATTTGGCTCTGCAACACGTAGTTGTAATCGTTATTGTAGTCGTTGTACCTCTAAACTTATCAGGAAGATAAGTATTTATAATTCTATTCCTACGGTTCCTAACAAACTGGACTAATCCTAATTTGCTAACTAACTACCGGATAACTCGGAATCTTAAATCTTGAATCTTCTTATCTTAAATCTTCAATCTTCAATCTTGATTCTGGAGTCTTCTTATCCTTCCCGTAGATATAGAGAGTTAAAAAGATAAATTTAAAACATATTTAAATTTTCTTTAGGCCGACTTCTTACTCGGACTGAGTTACTCAGCTTGAAACTCATCAAGCTGAGTTCTTCGAGAACACATTCGAAAACCAACACGAACTAACGCGTATATTAATAAACTCATCCTTAGAAGTCCTAAGAGTTAGCTAGAACTTATTTAGCAACTCTGTTGAGCTGACTCAATATATACGCTGAGTCACTCAGCTTGAAACACATCAAGCTGAAAGCTCAATATATCTTAGGTGACATACACAGATTATCACACATAGTAATAATCTTACTAAGATATAGTATAAGCTGATCGAACTTATGCGCAACCTATATACAGCTTATGCTCAGTCTGAAACACTATATGTGTTCAGTATGATCAAGCCTCATAATTCTGTTTAAGTTATATCTAGAACATATCTAACAAACTTAACTTTGTCTCATCAAATTTCAACTGATGAGATCATCTTCCCAACAATACATGAGTGGGAGGAGACGTTATGCATCACCTATAGATTTAAGGATCCCTGTTGAGCCCCATAGTCTTTTGGTCAGTCGCTGCTCATTCCCCTGTGATGTGTGCTATAATGGGAACACTGACTGCTTCACATACGATGATGACAGACGGTATTTGAATATACGTGGGCCTTGTACGTCTATTGTTTGGGTGGTTTGGGCTGGGTGGCGTATAAGGGGATATGGTAGCGAGCCTGGTACTGAGGGGTGGCTAAACTATGGTTGGAGTTATAAGGGGGGTGCTTTGACGTGAATTCGGTGTATGGAGGTGCGGAGGAAAGGTGGGTGTTTTAGGGAGACCCTCCCTATATTACATTTTGAGCCTCTAAGTCAATTTATTGTTGATATTTGATGGTGGAGTTCTAATATGGTAGTAAGTATGAGAGGGGGGAAATGTGCACTACTTGTAGACTTAAGGAACCCTATTGAGCCTCAGAGTCTTTTGGTCAGTTGTTGCTTATTCCCCTACCCTGTGTGATACAATAGGCAACCATGGTTGTTTCACATATGACCTTTTACTAGATATGCTACATTATGGATCGGATTAATTGGAGTTCATGGAATGACTATATGCTCTCTTAAACAGGAGGCGGAAGACCGAGCTCAAACCTGCACAGTGTGTTTTCATTCCATAACACAGGAGGGGAACTACGATTGATACACGATTTTGGGTATATGTTGCATTGAGCTTTTTAGGGCCGTTTGATGTTGCACAGCTGGCCGACTTGATGCTACTACGACGATTTCCTGCTGATGCTTATGGGAAATATTTGACATTGGGGTGTCGTACATGTGAGAATCTGTGTGATCTATGTAGCATAATGAGAGGTTGACGTAGTGATATAACTTGAGTGTGATGTTGTTTTATGTTTCTAGTCCGATGTAATTCTATTAAAACTGTATTATTGTAATAGAATAGGATTTCGAACAATAGTTGAGCGTGCTTATTGTAAATATACATTATATGTATTTAACCCTTGTGCTACACAAGGAAATGTAAGGATTGCCACACAACAAGAAATAAACTATGTGTGTTTTGGAGGTGTAATCAATATTGTCTCTCAACTTATCATAGTTACTATCGCAATCCTTCAATCTACCACTTGTTTATCCCTACCAAATTCTATGAGATACTGATGATGTATGTATGTAATCGAACCTGTAATCTTGATGAATACAATTCTTTTAGCTGTTAAAAAAAAATAAAAAGTGGGCATGGATATTTGATAATTTTAGTTTGACTAGAGACCATAATTATAAAATATTTAATTGTTTTGGGATTCATACCGTAAAAATAAAAAATTAAGAAATAAAACTCTAAATCTATCATACTAAAAGGACCAAAGATACAATTAACTCTAAAAAAGGTTGTTACACCTATAGTTGATATTAAGAAGTATATTATTTCCAATCAAATTTCACTAAAACGAAAGAGAAATATTAAAAAAGATTCGCACCAAACTAGTTGTGTATTGAAGGTTGGCAAATTAAATTTTTTATTGTCGAGTTCTTTTAAATGAATTTGGTATGATTTTCGATATAATATTGGATGTTTGATTATGAGAACTCCTTTGTTATTATAGCATTTAAAATTTGGGTAAAGTACCATTTAACCCCTAGAATTTATATTAAAAAAAGGTCTAACTAGTAAACTTTTTTTAATGAATATTTTAACCATCAAAACTTTTTTATTGTGTTTAAACTTAATCTTGTTTAACCAACTGCTATTATTCCTAATCACAACAAACAATATGAACACAAATAAGGGCTATCGTTTTTATTACGATATTGGATGTTTGATTATAAGAACTCTTTTTTATTATTATGATATGAATTTAAAAATAGGGTAAAATACAAATATACCCTTAGACATTGTATTAAAAATTGATTTAAAATGCAACTCTTTTAATGAATATTTAACACATAAAGTATTTTTACTTTAACTTAATTCTTGTTTAACCCAACTGTTTTAACCCCAACCATAAATAAACAATATGAATACAATACAAGCAGGGTTACCTTTAAGGCTGCTAGTTATGGGTAACCTGCACGTAAGGCTTACCTGCAGCCACATCAGCGCCACATTATTCTCCCTCCCTTACCTTTCTCCTTTACCCAATTTCAAGTTATACCTTACCTTCTCTTACCCAATTTTTTTTCAATTTTTTTAATCTTTTTTATTATTTTAACAAATAACCAATTATAAAAATAATATAATTCATTAATTTAATTAAATTAAAATTCAAACAATACTAAAAATTAAAATTAAAATTAAAATTCAAACAATACTAAAAATGCGAATTAGCATCTCGTGACCAGCTAGACGATTTCTATCTTTCTGCGGCCTTCTAGTTTGTACACTCGATATTTCCTCGTCATCTTCAAAAATGAGATCCGAAACGGTTTTAAAAACCTGTTGCAGCATCATATTATTTCTCGCGTAAAACTGAAAACTGTTGCTTATTTCCTCGTTTGGTAGATCCATATTTTTTGTGGATGAAAAATATAAAAAAAAGTGATGTATATGAAAGAAAAAGTAGAAGTATAGAAGAGAATTTGTGTGATTTGAAAATGGTGAAAGGAAGGTTATTTATAGAGTAAATAATTAAATAAAAAAAAATAACGGTAATATAGCCGTTGGAGGGGGGGGGAGGGGGGTGTTTCCTTTCGGCTTCCGCATCGAGTCCACACACCCGATCACCTTACTCGATGGCCATACCCAAAATCGAGTTATGGTGTTCCCGACCTCACCCGATCGAGCATGATGGGATCGGGTTCCCCATAACGTATGGCCTAAAAGAATAAAACCCTTGGTTGCTTTCAATCACATTAAATCACTACTAGAAATGTTGGGAATTTCAAGACAATTTTGACGGTAATAATTTATTTAAAATTTTTAAGGAAGTTCCTAGGATTTACGACCAGTTTGAGATGAAAAAAAGCTACCAAGAGTTTTTCGAGAAATTTCCAAGCTTAAAAAAGTCCATTGGAATTTTTGTAACGTCCCAAAATAGGTCTAGATGTACCTTATGCTTGTAAGGTTATAATCTTGGTAAATGAAGGAAATTTCAAGTTTGAAAGTATGTATAATGAAAATAAATACCTATTTATATAATAATAAATGGTTTAAAATAATGATTGTGAAAATAGTCCTATTAATTAATTTGGGTACACAAAGAGAGGCATACTGTCGAAAAAGTCATAAAAAACGATCTGTAGTAGATTCTTTTCACCAAAATTCCATAAGGTATTATAACTTATAAGTCATGCAAGGGAGCAGCATACCCGTTTATTAGATAAACACCTAAAGGAGCGGTTAGGATCTTTTCTCTAATACAACTCAGACACATACACATACATAGTTACATACTTTCATCTTTTATTGTTCTCTCAAGGCTGGAGCAATTCTCCAAGAAGAAGATTCTGCATTTAGATTTATTTAATCATATTCTCAAGCTTCCCAATATGCTCCTGATCAAGAATTCAAGATTACTGACTATCTTCTTCTTTGAGTTTTGTCTTCAGTTAGATTAAATGGGTTAAATCTTGATTTTACATAAGTGACGGTATGATGTTCCGAATCTACTTGTATAACTTTTTGGAATGAGTTAAGTATAAATAAGTAGTTAATGATGACAATAAATGGATTTAATCGAAGATTTATAAATGTTGAAATTTCACCCGGTCTGTAATTGGATAACTAAAATTAGATATTCTTCTGTTACTAGTCTTATGTTTATGCCTAAACACTACATAAACTTTTGCGAAATTGATTGGAATATATATGGTTGAGTTTTGGGCTAAAAATTAATTATATAATAATTGTGCGGTTTTCAACTCTAGATAAGAGTTGACGTGTCGAGATGGGTGGGGGTAACCCGTCGCGTTACCTGCCGGTCAGAAACAGAATTTGGTTTTTAAGGTGTCAAACGTGTGTGATGTTATTATAAGTTATGTAGAGGAATAAGGGGACATTGTTTAGAATGGTTTTCTATACTCGGGACCTAGGTGAATTATGGTAATTGCGGCTTATTTGGTGTTTTATATGTTTTAGGGCTCATGGGGAAAAAAATAGATAATTTGATGGGAAAAGATGAAGAAAAGAGACAGCGAGAAAATCTGAGAGCCTTTACACCTCTTCAATGTTTTATCATATATCACTCATACAAACTCGAAACAAGGTGATTCAAAAAGCTATGGAAACTAGACAAGGAACACAATAATATTATGCTTATTCTAACCAATCGAGTCTTGAAATGAGCACAGCTGGTTTGAAAAAAGCTGTACAGCAAAAGCAAAGAAAAAAAAGTGTGCAAATAATGGCCAAGAAATAGTGGAGCCTAAATTGGATTTGGATATTTGTTTCTTCTTGGCGGATGCCACTTTAGTTTGCAATGTGCTCATAAGCTCAATACACAACACACACACACACATACACACCCAAACACACACAAAAAAGCAAACAAAAAAAAAAAGAGCAAGGAGGTGATTATATAATCTGGATGGCGGCTACGAAAAAACAAAGATTATTACAACACAGATATATATCTTCGAACGACAAGCACTCCTTGAAAATAATACTCCACGCCGAGAATGGTCCACGACGTGGGATTCGGACCAGCCCACTTTTACCTAATTAATTTGGAGTAGGTCACGGAAATCAGGACACTTATCAAATCCTTTTCGTTTTAAAAAAAATCACAATCCTTTTCGGAGGTAGCAGTCCACGGAGGGTGTACGCACCATATCATTCAAGATTTCTGCATTATTAAATATTGATCTATGATGCACCAAAACGCCTTGCAACCTACCGATCCCGTTTCGGAAATGGGAAGGAAACGGATACGCCTAGGAAACGACATGTAACGTTTCATACTCAAGTTTCCTTGATGTTTCGGCCAAGTTTCACTTTTTTAGGGTTGTAATGGGCTTTTAACTCCAAATAAGGCTAATGGGCTATACAAAACGACTAAGCGACTATTCCATTCCCTAGTCTTCTTCTTCTCATCGACGATCTCCATTCCAATATGTAATTAACGTCTATCAAACGATCACCAATTCTGAAATTCAACATTCTCCTAATTCCTAAACCTATCGATTATGGCTTCTCAAGAACAAGAAACACAAGGATCATCATCAACTACATCAATCGACCAACCTCCATTGTGGGACAATGTGACTAAACTGGGAAAACTTGCTGGATCAGGAGGCTGTTGGAAATTTAAGTGTAACTTTTGCATTGAAATCCGACAAGGATCATATTCTAGAGTTAGAGTACATTTGCTTGGTATCAAAGGTAATCTACTAATCTTTGCATTATGATTTTCGGTTCTATTAAGTGGAAAGTTCAGAATTTATGCATGAATTTACTTCTTTAATCATAAATTTGATAACAATATAGTCTGTTTGATATTATAAAGTAGGCTATTGGATGTGTCGACTGTTTGATATTATAAAGTTCAATATAGTCTATTTGTGCTGATAGCTTTCTCCATTTATGTTGATTGCTTTCTTTATATGCAATATAGGTTTTGGGATTTCTATTTGCAAGAAACCAACAGCGGCAAATGATTAGAAGATGCGTATGAAGAGAATAAACTCGAGTTACAAGCAAAAGAAGTCGAGTTGCCATGTGAAGCTGGTGTTGGATTTAAGAAAAGAAAAGGGATTTCAAAACCTATTGAAAGAGCTTTTGGTGTTGAAATTTGGGACCAACTGGATCAGGAAATAGCAAGGATGTTTTATACCGTAGGTTTACCTTTTAATCTTGCAAGAAATCCACACTATCTCACGGCTTTCATTTTACTGCAAACAACAAAATTGATGGTTATGTACCTCCTGGTTATAATAAGCTAAGAACAACATTACTACAAAAAGAAAAAGATAATGTTCACAGGCTATTGGCTCCACTTAGGTCTACATGGAAAGAAAAAGGTGTGACTATTGTGAGTGATGGCTAGAGTGATCCTACAAGAAATCCTCTAATCAATTTCATGGCTACCTTAGGTAATGGTCGTTTGTTTCTAAAGGTATTGAATTGTTTTAGGGAAGTAAAAGATCTATTTTTCATTGCTGAATTGATAAAAGAAGTCATCATTGAAATTGGTCATCAAAATGTTGTGCAATTCATAACCGACAATGCAGCGAATTGTAAGGTGGCTGAAGACATTATAGAGAGATAGTTTCCTTACATCTATTGGACACCATGTGTTGTTCTCATGCCTAATCTTGCTTTGAAGAACATTTGTTCACTAAGGAATGTGGAAACAAATCAACTAACATATGAACAATGCAGCTGGATAAAAGAAGCTCACGAAGATGCTGATGGTCCCGTATGTTATACGGATGAAGCAATGCTTTGAGTATTAGTGTGTGTTTGTGTGTTTTCGGTTGAGAGAGAGAGCCGAGAGGTAGAGAGTATAACACAAACACAAGAGTTGAGAAATGATGCAAAGCTTTCTTAGAAATGTGGGGGAAATGTCTTTATATAGCATTTCCCCAACTTTGAGTAATTACACCCCTCACTTTAATATTTCTAAAAATCTCCCCCTAAGTGAGGTGTGTAAACATTCACAACAAATAAATACATTAATCTATTCATAGGCTGATTTGTTGTGAATCCCGAATGCCACTTGCCACTTGCGTATTTGCCTTCTGCTTGCCAGTGTCATTCTCATCCTTTCAATAGCACGATAGGCTTCAGCATGTTCTTCATCAGTGTAGGCTGCCCGGTTATCCCAAACTTTCTGATGTATCTTATGATGAAGGATTTTCAAAGTGCCGTCTGAATATGACATTAATTCATCAAGTCTGATAAATATCTTTTCTCCTTTTGAATTCCTTGAGACAACACCTCGATCACCTTTGAAGTTTGGATGCCCATCATAGATAACTGTCAATTCTTCAAGCTTTTCTAGATCTGGATGCCTCTGGTTAGGCTTTAAGAGATTGACTTTCAGATAGTTGTTTTCAGCTCCGAGTTGCAGATCATGTTCCTCAAAGTATTCCATTAAATTTCTCATGTATTTCATCAGAGCACCCCTTCCAAACTCTTCTTCAGGCCACTTTCCTCTTTTCTGAGAGAGGGTGTCAAAGATAAAGCTGATGTATTCAATACTAACAAACCTTAAGTCTGCTTCGTTGAGGAAGTATGATAGGTTGTTTTCTCTTATGACATGAAAGATGACATACTTTATTCTGAAGGTTGTCTGAGTATAGATATTGATAAGTTCAACTATTTGATACTCTGATTTGATCTCTTCGGGTTTTGTCATGGACTGAGAGAGGATGTGTTCATATCTTCTTCTCTGTTTGTCGTCCATGTTCCGCAACTCAGGGGAAATAACCTGTATTAGCTCATTGCTGAATATGTCTGGTATTCTTTCTTCAAGATTAACAGCATTGACAAAATACGGTTTCCATATTGGTTGTTGGGCAGCACTTCTTGTGAACATGTTGCTTGCATCAAGTCCAGGATCCCCACGATACACTGTAGGAGCAGGTGGCACAATGAAGCTCCTTGGCAAGGGCCATTCCGATTCTTGTCTTGTTTTCTCAGCTGCCTCTTTCTATCTGTTTCTTTCAAGTACATCGGCAGCTAATTATTGAAACTGACCAGGAGGAGGAAGGAAAGTTTCATGAACTTCAACATTAATCCCACTGAGAACCCTGAACACGTCAAAGATTGGTTTCTTTTGTTTAGGATTTCTCCTAGCTTCCCTTCTAGAAATTGCTTCCCTTTCTTTTCTTTTAAGTGCAAGTTCTTTTTCACTGGGAATATAATCAAATTTGTAGACAATTCTAGGAGAATCTGGACGTGTAGCAAACTCGACATATTCATCAATGCCTTTGAATAGTCTTTCCATCTCAGAATCCTCAGTCTCCTCCTCCGGTTGAGCAGAACTACCTTCCCCCACATGCCTTGCAGGTGATGTGTGTATGGACTCATATAAATCTTCCATTTGTTCCTCTGAGTCACTACACCAGTCAAACATCTTGGCATGAGGCTGCTCGTAAGGTATTTCACCTTCTTCAAGATCACTTGGCCTCGGTTCAGATTGTTGCTGAGGTACATAAAGTACAATTTGTTTTGCAGCATTTTCCTTTTGTTTTCTTTCATAAACTTCATCGGCCATATGTTGTTGTTGTTGACTCCTAGACCCAGCTAAACTTATACTTGCATATAGATATGAACTCAAACTCGGAACAGGTACAGTAGGAACCTGAGAGGGAGATGACTCCTGAGCATGTACATTTGCAACCGTAGAGTGAGATGTCACATACAGTCTTCTCCTTTTCTCCCCCTCGGGTTAATCATCCGGATCCGGATCATCCCGTCTCCTCTTATTCCCCTGAGCCTGAGCCTGACAAGTTTGTTCAAGGAGTGTCAGCCGGTCAGTAACCTTTGAAAGTGAAGAATAGAAACCTCTTGTAATCCCATCTATCTTGTTGTTTACATGTTCATGAAACTCTTGAAACTCATCCATGGAGATTCCCGATGGACGCTGTTCGTTGCGAAGAGTAGTCAGAAGGTCTTGGTCATGAGCTGATTCTGGCTGTTGTTCCAGAAGTCTAACATACAGTAAACTCTTTAGAGCATTAACTGACATAGAAGCAGGATCAGGTTGTGGCTGTGGTTCTGGCACTGCCTAGTAGTAAGGAGTGCCTCAATCCTGTTGAGTTGCTGTTGCTAGGACTGGGAGGCTTGTTCTATCCGATCCAACTTTTGATTTGTCGTCTGCAGTTGTTGGTGGATTGGTGCCAGGGCTTGTTGAATTTGTTGTTGAAGTTCTGCACGTGTAACAAACCCGGAATCACGAAAACTTCCGGTTGAAGTACCAGCCACATAGGCAGTACTACCGACTGGAGCAGCAGGGATGCTGGCTCCAGCAGGATTTCCTTCCAATCCTCGAATGGAACCTTGAAAGGTACCACCTCTGGAAGTTGAGGAGACTTGTTGAGCCAACAAGCTCAGTGCATCGATTGGTACCCTGTGTTGGTCAAGATATGCGGAAATCCGCGGTATGTCTAATCGTGCATCAAAAGGAGTCGAGGACGAGGGAGGCAGTCCTCTTTGTTTAATAGGTCCAACACCCAATTGGGGTTGACTCAGTGTATGTGCTATAACCCTGTGCAATAAAGACGGTGCCTGTTGAGAGACACCGTAGTAGCTAGGTGGGGTAGAAACTTGCACGGGTGGGATCACCGCGACATGTTCAATTTGAGGCCCAACAATGTCAGGCCCCATATTGGATGTGGATTCCCGGCTTTCTTGGTGTAGGGGTCCCTCAACACTCTCCTTTTCTTTTCTTACCTCCTCTCTTTCACTCGAGCTCCTAGCTAAACTATCTTCCTCTTCACCACTACCTGGACCATATACGGCATATTGATTAGGATTTAGTAATGAATCAGGAGTGACAGAGCCAGTTTCAACAGATATATCAGGAGAGGGAGAGACAACTGGAATGTCATGGTCAGGGGAAATGATGGCATTGCGAATGATAGGAATGGTAGTTGTTTGGGCAGGTGAAGCCAAAGGAATGACCAGACCACCAGGTTGGGGAATGAGCTGAGTAGTTTGAACGGGTTGAGTCTGGTCGGGAGAGGTAGTATGTGGGTCAGTAAGTTTCATGAATGAGGGCGTGCTTTCTGTTGGTTGTTCGATTGGGTGCTCAGGGGTGCCCATGGGAGATATAACAGGTTCAAAGGCAGGGGCACCTCCTGGATGGGAAGTAGACTCATTATGAGAAGAACTGGATGACTCAGAAACGTCAAGACCAAGTTCAGTAAGAACAGCTTGGGTTCGGGTGGTCTGAGAAAGTGATTGAACGATGGCTTGAACGGTGGTGGGATCATATGCATCCCCTCCCTCTCTAGTCTCATCACCTTCACCCGCTTCTCCGCCCCTCTCAACATTTTCTCTCCGCACGTCCCTCTCATCATCTCCCATAGATGTCTGAGGCCTATTTTCTACTTCCTCACCAGGTGCTACTCCTCCCTGGGCAGGTCTGGTCGGCTCTGGCCCGACCATAGGAGGTATTCCTACACTCTCCCTATAGCTCACAACAATTTCATTCTGTTTACAAAGGTCAAGTAGAGATACAGGGAAAGGTCTTGGAATTGGCAGGTTGGTAGGAATGGCTGGTTTTATATGCAAGAAAAGTGTAGAAGTAATAGAAGGTAAACCTGTCCTCATAGGAATTTCAGTATTTCGATCCATCACATGCTGGATGATCATTGGTAGAAAGCGGTGGTAAGGCAGCATGTTTGCATCCTTCTGCTTTTGTGAGTTTTTCCTGAGCATAGTAGCTTTGATGTCCTGGAAGAGAAGGAAGGCATAATCCACATGCATATGAGTTGCAGCTGCTGCAAAAATTTTGAGTTGATACTCCGTTGGGAATTTGTAGCCTGAATGCTTTGGAGTGAGACATCTTGAAAGCACCGTCATGAATGTATTATACTTTGGATGCAAGCCGGTGCGTTTCAATTGACCTTTCTTGGTGAGCTCACCATCATATCCCAACTCCATTATAGCTGCAAGACATGCATCCTCATCAGGGATTTCCTCAAATTCTGTAGCTGGAGGTCTGCTGACTACAGTGGGCAGTTCAAAGATTGTTCTGCCGCGATTTAGTGGAATGTTAACTTGAAATTCGTCAACCTCAGCATGAATGACCTCCCTTCCTCTTTCATTGATACGAACATCACAAGTCTTCCAAAATTGTTGAATGTATAGCTCGGGGACATGTGTGCCTGTTGTAGCTGGGTTATATGTGAGAAGATGGTTTAGGTGGTGAATTTTAAGGATCTCGGTGACAATGGGGTAGGCTGGGTTTTTAAGTTTGGTTAGGTCGACATAATAATTGTTTTCATGAGAGCCAGTGTTAAGAAACTCAGCTCGGGGCATGATCTCCTCTGGGTCACGTACAACTTGTGCCATCTTATCTGTCAAAGAGATAAAACAGTTAAATTTAAAATAAAGAGATATGCAAGAAAACAACATTCAGCTTTGAATATTTGGTCAAACTTTGATAAGTGAGCAAAAGTTGACGAAGTTGACCAATGTTGACCAATAGTTGACCAAGGTTGAAAAAATGTTCAAACACCCTAAGTGTTGAACCCTCATTGTGTACAGAATGATTTTCAGCATAAAAAAAGTTGTTTTGACACTTTCAATATAGCAATTAGATAGTAATAAACAACTTTGTATTACTGAAGCATAGTAAAAAAATCATCCTAACACCTCTTTTCGAGCCAAAAACCAAATTGTATGTGTATGTTCATACCCCCCAAGAACACGAAGAACACTTTTCGAGATTTTTGAAATATTTTTACATCAAAGTGTTCCCCATGTGATAAGAATGCCCATCGCATACTTTGTTTCATCAAACGAGTTTGTTTCGTGTCCCAAACATCCCTTCGAAGTCTCGAAACTCACTTTCGCATCAAGGTGTTCTACAGCCAACAAGTACCCTTTTAAATCAAAATTTTCAAAATGTAAACCATACAAATTGTTACCTTTGAGATTAGGAGTATTTTGACACTAAAATTGCAAATTTTGGTAGAGTAACGAGAGGATTAGTATGCTAAAGTAACCAAGAAATCGAGAGAACACTTTGAATATTTTTCGAATTTTTGAATCGTGTAAGGGAAGTTTCGTAACTGATGGGACGGTTATAAATTGAGACAGGACACGTGTCACTCGTTGATTGGACCAAAGACTTGTAAAAAACATGGCTGATAGAAGCATTCGTGTGGTAAAAAGCACCCGGCTGATAGAAGTGATCAATCGCATGCGTTCACACTTTGGTGTGTTAATCGCATGCGATTCGGCATAAGTGTTGGTCCGATTCTATCAACCAGTGCGAATCGCATGCGATTCATTCTTTCTTAACCCAATCGCATGCGATTGATCATATGAGTTGGCTAGATTCTATCAAGCCATTTGAATCGCACGCGATTCACCTTTTCTTATTTCAATCGCATGCGATTGAAGTTCAGTTAAGACATGTGATTGATCCTTAGTGCCTATTGTTAGTCTATCGCATGCGATTAAAGGATGGGTAACAAGAGTTTTAATCCCATGCGATAGCCTATCAATGCGATTGAATTCCATGCTATTTGAACCAAGACTTAGAAAATTATCAGTGTTGAGTTTGTAAGTGATTCCATGCGATTGAGTCATAGAATGCGATTGTCTGTGACCAGTACTCCACACTTAGAGATTTTCTGAAAAATTCAAAGTATCTGAAATTTTGAGTTGAAAAATTATATTTTCCAACATACTTTGATTTGAGTTGTTTATTTTGACACACTCCCCCTAGACTGTTGCATTTGTTTTTGAAAATTTAGGAATTGTGTCAGTTGTAAACTTCTCCCCCTACACATGTGCACAATGTGTATTAAATTTCTCCCCCTACACATATGATACATGTGTTGCACCAGAAAGTCACTCCCCCTTGAGTGTTGCATCATGAAGCTGCACAAAGAACATACAGTGTAACACCTACTCTAAACAAAAAGGAAGAAAGGAGAAGTGGAGCAACAAAATGTTATATTTTCAAGTTTAGCATGCCTAACTTGGATACCAACTCAGTGAAGCGACTTTCGTCTAATGGTTTGGTAAACAAGTCAGCGAGCTGATTTTCAGTAGGAACATACTGGAGCTCAATAAGACCTTTCTCTACGTTATCTTTGATGAAGTGATAACGAATATCAATGTGTTTGGTTTTAGAGTGATGTACCGGATTGCAGGAGATGGCGATGGCAGACTGAGAGTCGCATAAAAGTGAAATTTTGTCGTACCTGAGGCCAAAATCTGATAATTGGGTACGTATCCAGAAACTTTGTGAACAACACATTGCAGCAGCAACATACTCAGCTTCTGCTGTAGAAGTGGATACACAGTTCTGCTTCTTTGAGGCCCAGCAGACTAAACGATCTCCCAGAAAGTGTGCACTGCCAGAGGTGCTTTTCCCATCAATCTTGCATCCGGCATAGTCAGCATCTGAGTAAGCATGGAGATCCAGATTTGAATCTTTGGGATACCACAGACCTAGATTCATAGAACCTTTAAGATATCTGAATATCCTCTTGACTGCCAGAAGATGTGACTCCTTTGGATTCGCCTGGAATCTGGCACAGAGACAGGTAGAGAACATGATGTCCGGACGACTTGCAGTTAGATACAGGAACGATCCAATCATCCCACGGTAAGTTTTGAGATCCACTGGAGAGCTATCTGGATCTACTGATAGTTGTGCTTTGGCAGCCATGGGTGTGGAGATAGGATTGCAGTTGAGCATATCGTATTTCGTGAGAAGATCTTTGAGAACACCGTTGAGAAAAGCTGTCTGCACATACATCTGAAAGACACGAAAGCTGTGGGAGGCTGCATATGCGAGAAAAAGTCGTATAGCCTCAATACGAGCAACGGGGGAAAAAGTTTCATCATAGTCAATGCCCTCTTGCTGATTGTATCCCTTTGCTACCAACCGAGCTTTGTTGCGAACAACCACTCCATCCGAATCTCACTTGTTCTTGAACACCCATTTAGTTCATACGACAGATTTACCATAAGGGAGAGGAACTAATCTCCAGACTTTGAGATGATCAAATTGGTGTAATTCTTCTGGCATTGTGATTACCCAATCAAGATCATCTAATGCCTCACAAGTCTTGGTGGGTTCGATCATACTTAAGAAACCCGCAAATTGACATTCATTTGCTGTTGCTGATCTTGTTTGAATGCCAATTGAGGGATCGCTGATTATGTTCTCCTCAGAATGATGTCTGGTCCATTTTATTTCATGAGAGGTAGAGGATGAAGGAATAAGATCTTGAATGTGTCTTGCCTCTTCTTCATCCTCTCGGGAGAAATTTGGGTCTGAATCAAACACAGGTGAGCTATCTTGGTCAGCTATCGGAGTAGTCACAGGGGGCTGTGTGACTGAGACAGATGTAGAATCCTCAGCATATAGATCGGCAAATGGATTCGTCTCTGTGACCGTAGGAGTTGTGATATACACTAGTTTGTGTAGCTGTGATGTCCCTGTTGTCAGTTAAAACAGGAAAAGATTCAGATCGAAAGAAATCAAACATAAAGTCAAGATTAGTATTAGAACTGGATGAAATGTTTGATTCATTATTTTGAAGTGCTGGTCCTGAACAGGTATGTTCAGAGGCTTTATCTTTGATTTTGGTGGTAAATCAGTAATAGCCAATGTATCATCAAATGTTACATTGATTCTTTCTATGATGCTCTTTGTTCGTCTGTTTAAAACTCGATATGCTTTAGATTCAGTGGAATAACCTAAGAAAATAGCTTCATCAGCTTTAGAAGCAAACTTTCCTAGATTATCCTTGTCATTTAGAACAAAGCACCTATTACTAAAGACATGAAAGTATTTGATATTAGGCATTATGCCATTTGCCAGTTCATAGGGAGTTTTATTAAAACGTTTATTAATGAAAGTGGCTTCAGCCCAGAAGGAAGGTGGGAGCCCGGAGTATGACAACATGGTACGGGCACACAAATGATCCTTCTTGAACCTTAACTTGGGAATGCCTCTCACCAAGTCACCCATGACTAGTTTGTTTATATTTTGAAAGTTTAGGTGAGAGAGTTTTCTGTGCCATTGCCAAGTAAGATCCATAGATGCTTTGGACAGTAGACACACAGAGGTAGGAGAGTCATACTTTTCCAAATCAATGGAATACATATTAGATTTTCTTGAACTTGCCAGCAACTCATCTCTATTTTCGGTTAAAACGGAACATTTGTTCTTTTTGAACACTACCTCTAGGTCTTTATCACAGAACTGTCCAATGCTGAACAAATTATGACCCCAACCCTTCAACATAGGAGACTTTCTTGATCTTGATGTGCTTCTTCTCGATGTCTCCGTACCCCATTATTGGTGCAACATTGTCGTTCCCAAAACGTACATTCCCGGAGTACTTAGGAACATAATTCTTGAGAAGACTTTTGTTGCCGGTCATATGTTTGGTACAGCCGGAGTCAAGGTACCAAAAGTGAGGCACCTGCAAAAAAAGAATAAATCACGTTTAGGTCCCCATATAGGAATGATTCCTTGATTGTTAGTCCCTAGAAGTGATTGAGCAGTGATGTTGTCTGCTTGTGGTGGTGAAACTTCTACTGATCTATTCTTGAGTACCCACGTGGGTTTAATCTGTTGACGTGAAGGAATAGATTTGGAAGAAATTGGATGAGAAGAAAGTTTCTTTACCACTGTTGGTTTGACAGTTGATGGACTCGGAGGTTTTGGATTTAGTAGAGTTGCGGAAGCGTTATGTTTGCGAATCCATGTTTGCGTGGAATTCTTAAGAATTCTCTGTGGCCTCGATGCGTCAACTTGCTTTCGCTGAACTGGAGCACTGCGATTAGTAGGTTTTGCTACTCGTTGAATGGATGATGGCTTGGGTTTAAAAGATTTGGAGATTTTGGAAAGGGAATTGCGAGAACACTTTTGAGAGTGCAGGTGTTTTTCCTGTGCAATCCAAGCCCTTTTAAATGCTTCATAGCCCTGCCGTCTGAAGACTTCCAGTTCCTTGATCGTGAGCAATCGGTTGGATTTGTTTAAGCGTTTAAGTGCATGTGATTGACGAGTGGTGATCCACTGATGAATGATATGTCCTTTTGAGTTTAAAAACGGGACACAGACTTGATTTGCATAAAAATCAGTCCAATCAGCACATGGCATAATGCCTAAAGATTTTCGCAATTGATCATAACAACATTTAAATTCACAATGTCCATGAGTACAACCATCACTCCTACAAAACATGGTAGTAGATCTAGGAATAACTCTTTGCCATGATGCATTTATTCGGCGCTCCTCGTCTCCAGGCTTCTTCACATCTGCAGTAGAGGGTAAAAGATTAGAATTAAGTTGTGGTCGACTAGCTGCAGCTCGTGATGATTCAGGTACGTCTTTGTGCACGCGAGAACTGTGATTAGAAGTGGAAAGTTGCTTTGGTTTGTGAATCTGTTTAAGTTTAAGATTTGTTACCGCAATATTATTAACATATTTTACTTGTTAGTTACAGATTGAAGACTTAGTGGATGCATGAGTGGAATCATCAAGTTGTGAAGCATAGAGAGAAAATGTGAATGGAGTAGGAGGTTGCATCTCTTCTTGGATCTTCTTGATTTTTTCTTTTAGGACAAACTGTTTCCTGCATAGTTCGTCTATGATCTTTTCATCATGAGCAAAGAAGGTCTTAATGTGATGTTGGAGAGTATTGGTTTCTTGCACCAGAGAAGATGTATCAAAGGTAGGAGGTTTGAACTCATCTTGAATGGCTTTGGCAAGGTCCTGTTGAAGAAGGTGGGTAAAACAAAATTCCTGCAGGGTGTTGAATCTGACTTGTAATTCTTTGTGAGGAATTTATTAAACAGTGGGCTTTGGTGAAACAGGGGAGTAGAGTTCGTCATCAGTGTAGACAGAAGATGAAACATCAGTATTAGATGATGACGTGAGAAAGGTGAGGTATGAGTCATTAAGATCAGAGTAGTCAAATGGAATTGCAGTTCGGAGATTAAGAGTTCGTTTGACATATTCTTCAATACGTTCCTCTTCTTGAGCAATAAAAACCATCCGTTGGGTAAGGCCTTCGCCAAACAGATCAGCTTTGTATAATTGTATGGACGTAACCTTGCTCAATGCATTTGGGTGTTTGAAGCCCAGCCCATCGAATTTCCATCTGGAGAAAGGACGTTCCTTTTCTTTGTATTGAGAGATGATCTTGTCACTTTGATCGCATTTGGATAAAAGATATTCAAGTTCATTGATTCTGGAGTAAAGAGTACTTAGGTCATTCCTAAGTTCATTTTTAAGAAATTCAGAATCCTTTTCAGCAGATGCACATTCTGCTTTAAGATCTAATATGGTGGTATTTGTTTTATTAGTTAACTCTAAGAATTCAGATTCTTTAGCAGCTAATTGGATCTTAAGGCTAATTAAGTCGTTATCTAACTGCTTAATTATTGTTTGTGCCTCTTTATCCTTGTTGTGTGAAACATCTTCTAGAACTTGATTTCTAGTGTTTAACTCTATTATCTTATTTTTTAACTCTTTCATTCGGATTAATATGGTTTGTATGTGTTCATGTTTAAAACCCATATTATAGTTAGAGTTAGAAGATACCTTCCCGCTTTCCAAGCTTTCCTCATCTGAGTCGGAGAGATCATCACCATCATCATCCTCTCTACTTTCTCCACCATTGTGAGCCATCAAACAGAACTGAGCATGATCTTCACCATCTAGATCACTGTCTGATTCTGTATCATCCGGGAACTGATCTTCTTCTACTGCGTTCCCAGCCTGTCTTTGTTTGAACAGACGGTACTTCTGCCGATAGTACTCTGCATCTTTGGTCTTTTTCATGGGGCAGTTCCGGATTAAATGCCATGAATTTCCACAGTTATAGCACTTGGAGTAAGTTTTCTTTTCCTCCTTCTTCTCTTCCCTCTGGTACCTTGGCTTGTCAACGGGAGCAGCTCTTTCGGATCTCCTTGAACCTGATGTGAACCATTGTCTATTGTTAGTTTTGCTGAAACGGTTCTTGAAGTTCTTGTTGGCCACTGTGAGAGCTTGAAATGCAGCTTCTATTCAGTCATCATCATCATTATCGTGATCAGAATTACTGAGAACCACATGTTTAAGTTTTAAGGATCTTGATAATGTTTCCCTAGGGATTCTGTCAGCCACCACCAAGGCAAGAGGATCAGTAACTGGTTGTTTCGGGTTAGACTGCAAGATTTCATCTTGATACTGATTGAGAACTTCGAAGATGTTGTGGAAGGTGACTGATGTAAGATCTTTGTTGATTTGTTTATAGAGTCTGGCATAGCCTTTCCACTCAGAACCTAATGAATTTAGAAAAACACAGTTCAAATCAAGGTCAGTTCTGACAATTTGATTATATCTCATTTCATTTTGCAGCTTGTAGAATCTGTCATATGTTTCAGACAAAAGCTCATTTTCACGAGCTTTGAACTCATGGTAACTGTTGACTAGTTGAGTGCGTTTGATGTACTCTCCTTGTTCAGTGCCTTGTAACTGCTTTTTGATTTCATCCCAAATTTCCTTGGCAGTACCCAAGCTGTCAATCTTTAGATAAATCTCAGATGAGAGACCCTGTTTTAGATAGTACTTTGCTAGTCTCTCAGCTTTCTTTGTTTCCTTCTCAGTAGCAGTTAGCTCATCATTGTTCTTTTCTCTTTCATGTCTGATAATGGGGGGATTGTTAGTTGGGTCAGCTTCAACGATCCTTGTGAACTTGGTGTTGCCCTTGTGGATGCATTCTATCATCTTGTCTCCACATATTTCGTTGTGTTCAGGGAAGTCCATGAACCTTCCTTTCCAGACATTGTATTCCCCCCGAAACAAAACAAGAGGTTTCGTGTCGGTGCCAATGGACATCATTTCATTTGTACTTGACATGATTACTAATTTAGTGAGAAATGATCGTTCACCTGCAAGATGGTTTGATTGTTCGAAAGCTTCACTTAAAAGGTGTGACTGTTCAAGCTTGATTATAGAGTGACTTGAAAATTGATTAAGGAACTAAGTCTTTTGAATTTCAATTTTGAATTAGATCTTAAGAATATTAAATTCAACTTTGAACTAGATAGACTTAAGGTAATTTAATTCACCTTTGAATTAGATCCGATTTAGATTAAATTCAATTATGAATTAGATTATTTGATTAAGTTCAAATATTCTAGAGTTCTTTAAGTCAAGTCCAAACAAGTCAATCACTTGTCCAAGTATAAGGAATCACTGATTGGAATTTGTCTTATCGAGTGCGAATACAGGTCAATCGAATGCGATTAGGTTAGTCCTTGAAAATAGGAAGAATAAGAACTTAGTATTGATGATTAATCGAATGCGAATCAATCCTGTTTCATCAAACACTTAGAAAATAAACTGTTAGTCCTGTCAATTACATGCGATTGCCAATAAGGTGAGTGACTATCTTGGTCTGATTTGAAAGATATATCGAGTGCGATCCAATCAAATGCGATTACAATAGTAACGGCTGATAGATAAGTGTTAATCGCATGCGATTGCCAATTTAGTGTGAGATATATCAAGTGTGATTCAATCAAATGCGATTCACAGTCTATTCAGGCTAACTTATCAACTGCTTCTATAAGCCGCACACTCCAATCGCATGCGATTGGGGATCCGGCTGATAGAATCTGATATGTCCTTTTCAAATCAGATTTCCTTACCCTGAATAGTGTCTAACCACTTTGTGCTTGATTGGTATGGCAAGTGCTTGACTTTCCTTGTTCAACACTTAAACTATTTATAATTTATAATTAAATAAATTACAAAGACTGATTTCTTCTTCTTCAAGTTGTACTATTCAGATCAACAAGTTGTACTATTCAGATCAAGAACACAATAAATGCTTAAATACCCAGAAAATTTAATGTTTGAAAAGTGGGTATTTAATGAATTTCCTTGACCTAGAATGTATAAATAAACTTTCGGTTCAAATTTTTCTTCAAGAACAGTTTTCGTATGCTTTGTAAGCTATGTAAAACAACTCAAGGTAATTTAAAGAAGATGAAGTTTTATACCTTTATCGAGATCTACCTTTTGAAGTCGTTTAAGCTAAAGTTTCTTTGGAGAAAGTTGAGGTTCTTGACCTTGTGAGAAACCGAGAATCTTCTCTTCTAGTGAGCTTGAAATCTTCGAGATTTTGAGGTTCCTTTTCGAACAATCACGAGCCAAAACAAGTTTGGCTCTGATACCAATTGATGGTCCCGTATGTTATACGGATGAAGCAATGCTTTGAGTATTAGTTTGTATTTGTGTGTGTTCGGTTGAGAGAGAGAGCCGAGAGGTAGAGAGTATAACACAAATACAAGAGTTGAAAAATGATGCAAATCTTTCTTAGAAATGTGGGGGAAATGCCTTTATATAGCATTTCCCCAACTTTGAGTAATTACATATTACACCCCTCACTTTAATATTTCTAACAGATGCGCTTGAAATAAAGAATTTCATCATGAACCATAACATGAGACTCTCGATTTTCACCAAGTTTACACCACTTAGACTGCTATCGGTTGCCGACGCTCGCTTTGACTCCATCATTGTGCTGCTAAAAAGATTGAAACTTATCAAAAGGGGTCTTCAAGTTATGGTCATAAGTGATGAATTGTCTTCTTATAGATTAAATGACACTGAGCAGTCAAACTCTGTGAAAGAATATATTTTGAATGATGAATAGTGGGATGAAGTAGCATATACTCTTAGTTTCACTGTACCTATATATGAGATGATTAGAGTTTGTGACACTGACAAGCCATTTTACTGTTGGTGTATGAGATGTGGGATGCGATGATTGAGAAAGTGAAGATTGAGATCTACAAGAAATAAAAACGTCCGACATCTCAAATATGTTGCTTTTATGATGTTGTGAATCGTATTTTAATGGCTCGATGGTAGAAGAATAACACTCCCCTACATTGTCTAGCTCACTCTTTACATCCAATGTATATGATTTTAAATTATACACTTGATTTCTATTAGATACTTATGTTTTAACTTTTGAATGTTGTAGATATTATAGTGATGCATGGTTACTTGAGGATTCTACAAGATGTGCTCAACATAGGGATGGAGAAATTTCACAAGAAAGGATGAAATGTTTTCGAAGGTTGTTTCCTAATGATGATGAGTATAGCAAAGTCGTTGATGAATATGCAATGTTTTCAATGAAGAGTGTTCATTTTGAGGATTTAACAAGCATTTCACACATGGGTACTACGGAACCCAAGAATTGGTGGGTTATCTTTAGTGCTGAAACTCCTTTACTCCAAACTTTGCCTTTTAGATTACTGGGATAACCTAGTCCTTCTTCTTGTGCTGAGCGTATTTGGAGTACTTATGCATTTATTCACTAACATAAGAGAAACAAGTTGACTAGAAGTCGAGCTCAAAACTTGGTTTACATCCACAATAATCTCCGACTTTTGTCAAAGAATCCGAATGATGATGTAAAGATGTGGGATGTGGGTGGACATGCTTTTGATTCAATGAAAGATGTAGGGTTTTTGAAGGTTGTCGATCTCTCACTAGACGAACCGGATTTTAAAAATGATTTGAATATTAATAATTAATTACCCTTGAATAATTTAGTATGTTTGGAGTTTACAATTTACGTCTATATATATATATATACATATATATATATATATATATATAGAGAGAGAGAGAGAGAGGCAAAAGTTCAAACGAGAACTGTTTTTCGTACGAGAAATGCGAGAACCAATCTGAGCAGTCCAATCCCCCCTCCTTCGATGTCATTGACCACCAATGAATTCCTCACATGCACCCTGCCACACTTGATCCCCACCACGCTCTCCATCCATGAACTCTGGACATAAGATAACTTATATTCGTGCTCAACCTAAGTGTCTGGCTGGGGACCTCCTTAGTGAAGGGTTTTGTAGGGTATAATAACATATCTTAATAACATGCACAGCGGAATAAAAACAAAACCCCCTCCAGTGATCTCATCTAACTCGTACAGAAACTAAAGAAAAGTAGAGGATAAAAATTATACCTTTTGCAATAATCTTGAAACTTGATTCCAGAATGCTAAAGGTAAAACACCGCTACTGCACCACAACGAACAGGCTACTAGACCGCCTAAGGATTTCACCAATGATCAAAAGATGCCCGTATGTGTGTGTGTGTGTTATGCCACCGACCCCTAGGGGTGTCTTCGGCGTCGACGTCGACTAGAGAGGGAGAGGGAGAGAGTAGGGTTGTTTTCTTTTAGTAAAATTATCTCGTATGTGATTCTAGGGATTAGTAAGGTGTTTATATAATAAACCTTATTAAAGCCTAAGCCCGTTTAATTAAAGCCCAACTTTAATTAAACTATCAGATAATTACAGAAAACACCCTTTAACCTTTCTAATTAATTAATAACTATTAATTAATTGGTCCTGTTAATATTTAATCTAAATATTAACCTCTCCTTTAAATAATAAATAACTATTATTATTTTCCTTCTCAATAATTAATTAGCTAATTAATTATTCCACACATACAAAACTAGGTAAAAAACCAAATGGTTCTAATTGGGTGTGTAGCAGTATGATCCTTTAGTGTCACATAGTATTGGACACGATGGCACGTGTTATCTATATCTGCACATAATCTAACAGTATCCCACTTGTGCAAGATAAGTAACACTCATTATACACCGTTGGCCTAAGGAGGTCCCCAGCCAGACACTTAGGTTAACCAGAATATGAGATCTCCTACATCTAGAGATATAATCCACCCTTTGGATTATCTAGGATTTTCCTTTTGCATCACGATATTCCGTAATGTGAGTATTAGACATGGAGCAGGGATCTTATTCTAAATACTCAGATTTCTCGACACTCTGCAGTTACGGTTTACCGAATGAAACCTATCATTCTAACCGAGCGCGGCCACACATTTTCAGTAGTCTTAATCGTGGAGGGGCCCTGAAAATCTCTCCTAAAAAGTAGGTGCAAGTCCCATCTTGACTATTTGCAATTTGAGCACATGACTTCGGCTGCACCTAGACATGCCCCTTATGTTCACCCTGTTACGGCGTGACGTTAGAACACGCTAAAGTACAGAAGTTACCATGCCCCAAACCAAATATCTCGGGTCTAAGGACAACCTATCAAGTTTACTTAGGATGACTCTCCATGAAGTAAACTCAATGCGGATCACTCCCAATATTTATCCCCTGATAAATATCTATGAATATTTGGTCACAACCTTGTGCTTTTATTCATCACCGAATAAATCTTCAAATATCCATAATAGCGTTACCTCCCTCATGTATCTCCCACTACATTAAGTAGCTACGGGAATTTAGACAATTCATCACTTGACTTGTCATGGATGGGTGAAAACATGCTAAAAATAGACAACTAGAAACAATTATGTAAATACCTCCTATTTCAATCCCATCAAATGTAAATACATAATAAAAGAGTATCAAGTTACATCTATAGTAATAATCAAAAACTTGAACTAGCTGCTATGTTCTAAGTACTGCATTGTTATAGAACTCGCATGCCTCTCATGCTTAGCTCTAGCTAGCGGCTTCGTCAACGGGTCAGCAACGTTGTCGTCCGTTGGTATCTTTTGCAGTCGAATATCATCTCTTCCAATAATCTCTCGGATGAGGTGATATTTCCTGAGTACATGCCTAGTCCGTTGATGATCTCTTGGCTCATTAGCTTGCGCCACAGCCCCTGAGTTGTCATAGAATATATCGATCGGTCTAGAGATACTGGCAACAACTCTAAGATCCGAGATACAATTCTTCAGCCAGACAACTTCCTTTGCCGCATCACTTGCCGCAATATACTCTGCTGCTTCTGTAGTCGAATCTGCTATTGTATCTTTCTTCTCACTTTTCCAAGATATGGCTCCTCCGTTTAGGGTAAAGACAAATCCTGATTGCGACCTAAAGTCGTCCCTGTCGGTCTAGAAACTTGCATCAGTGTAACTAGTCACACTGAACTCATCCATCGAACCTCCATAAACTAGGAATATGTCTTTTGTCTTTCTCAGGCACTTGAGAATATTCTTGACAGCTACCCAATGAGATTCATCCATCTTGAATCTTTTCACGACTTTTTCTATGTATGTACTTTGAATTAGTCCGATAAGTCGCTTATATCTATTTCTATAGATCTTTATACCTAGTATATAAGCAGCTTTTCCCAAGTCTTTCATCTGAAAACATTTACCTAACCAGGATTTTACTCCTTGTAACACTGGTATACGGTTTCCTATTAGCAGTATGTCATCCACATACAAGACTAGGAAGGTTACCGCGCTCCCACTGAATTTAGTGTAAACACACGAATGGAACTCACTTTTGGTAAAACCAAACTCTTTGATACGCTCATCAAAGTGTAAGTTTCAGCTTCTAGATGTTTGCTTTAACCCATAAATGGATTTTAGCAACTTGCATACCTTATTAGGGTTCTTTGGATTCTCAAAACCATCCGGTTGTATCATATATACGTCCTCTGTCAACTTCCCGTTAAGGAAGGCGGTTTTTGTTAGAAATATGCCTACTAATGCACGTACGCCATATTGACTGCTACTGATGATGTATGGGCCTATTGGGTCATACACCGGGGACTAACCTGACAACAACTAAAGTAAAGGGACCAAAAATGGCAAAAGACAAAAGTTGACATCGCAGGCCGCGTTAGCACCGCTAACTTTAAGGGTTAGTGCCGCTAAACTCTAAAGGTTAGCGGCGCTACGGCTGCATGTACTTTATTTCGAATCACTGAAAAATCGCGATAGCACCGCTATCTATAAGAGGTTAGCGCCGCTAACTCTTATTGGTTAGCGCCGCTAACCCTGCATGTGCATTTTGTCAAATGACCTCCCAAGCTGGCCAATCGATGTGTGACAACAAAAAAGGCATTTGTCCGGTTTTAGAGGGGATATTTTGGGGTCTGGAGAGTGTTGAGACTAATACTAATGCCTCTCTCTTTTTCTCTCTAAGAAAAACACACATGAAAACTCTCTTTGGTGAAAAATAGATCAAGAGAGAGTTCAAGAGAGGTTGTTCCAGATTTGGTCTCCCTAGTGGCTGTTCCAGAAGTGGTATTCATGTTGAAGTACCATGGAGGCTTGCTAGCACTTGAGGTTGGCGTGTTACCGGGGTATACTTCAATAGTTGATCCGTGTTTCGTTCTTGGAGCATCACCACCACGACACCCATCATTTCTGGAGCTTAGGAGAAAGGTATAACCACCTCTTTCCTTCTACATGTTGCATTTCTTTACATAGAGTTTGGTCCTCTTTTGGGGTTTCTTGTTTTGTTCTTTGTTTTGTTGTACATTGGGCTTTAAATCTTGTACTTTGCTTCCGTTGGTTGTCCACGAAATCCCAACAGTGGTATCAGAGCCACCTTATGTTAGATTTGCACATGGTGGCCTGAAAAATCCCGAAATCGAAATGTTTGTTTTCTGTTCTAACCGGGTTAGCGGCGCTAACTCTCAAACTTAGCGGCGCTAACGCGCAGCTACACACTTTGGTTTCAAGTTAAAAACCGTTTTGGTCTCGGGTATTTTTGGCATTTTAGAGTGTCTGGAAATTTGTTCCAGATCTTGTTTTGGTAATTTTGTTACCATTTTTTTATGTTTTGTTGTATGTGGTTGATTTGAAATTGGTAAACCTTGCCTTTGACCTTGTGGTTGACTTTGTGTGTTTGGATGTAGTTGGTGATTTTAAATCACATATGGCTGTAATATTTATTAAAATTGATATATTTGTAATAATATTGTGGCTTGCATGCCATTTCATTCATCCGTGTAATTGTATTAGATAAATAGGATATTATTGTGGCTTGTACGCCATTTCAATTTCTATTGTATGTATTGTACAATTTGGATGAAGACACACAATTTGGAGTCGGAAGGAGATGGAGCATGTCGATAGAAGCCGGTGAAGTCAATTGGAGATGGCGGTTCTAGTGGGACCTCGCATTGAAGATCTTCCGTCCTTTAGATTGACCACGTTCTACCCGTTTTGGCTCACGAGAAGAACACATAGGATTTTGGCAAGGGTTACCAATTTATTTCGTTAATATGCGTGTGATGTGATTTTATTATTCTTGCATGGTTTGCTTAGGATTCGCATGCTAGATAATTTTTTTTTGAAACTAATAAAATCACAAGAGATTTGGTAAAAATGGTTTGCAACTCTCGCGCACGCTCACATACAAGATTAACTCACCTAGTGGAAATAGGTTTTGTCACTAAACAAGTTAATCTGTAACCAAGCCGGAAACAAAAGCCTGTTTTCATAAAACGTAAATCTTGCGCCATCCAAAAGATGACACCACCCGAAGTTATTCCATGTGGATCTGAGTGGAAGGTGAGTGTGGTATCTTGAAATTATCGGTTGTCGAGCTTAGCACGAGCCGGTAGTTGTCAAGGTGTCACCGTGTATCTTGTTGGACGATTTACAATTGCAAATTAAAATCCTTGAGTGATTATCGAGCTTATCACGAGTCAACCAAGAATTTTAATTTGGAATTGGTTCAAGTAGGGATCAAACATGCCAAACGACCGATGGTTGTTGTAGGATCCCGCAAGTGGCTAAGAGTTGCAATAGAGATTGCAATCGGTAAAATAGTTATCAACCTAAATAGCTCCATGAAGTGATCCGCGGCAAACCCGTCATGAATTGGAGCGAAAATGGTTCTTAGCCCTTGTTAAAATATTTTTCGAGACGATATGGGTAATTATTTTAACGAGAATTAAATCAAACTAACTAATTCGTGTACTCTATTCAAATATAGGATGTCGAATAATAACCACACCACGTCGAACTTTTCACTACGCATGTTCCTACAAAGGGAGAAACTCACGGAAGTGAACTTTGTAGAATGGCTTAGGCAATTGAGAATTGTCCTACGTGCCGAGTCTAATTTGCACATCCTTGAGGAACCCCTTCCTGAACCACCTGCCATCGATGCAGCATGGACCATCCGATACGCGTATGAAAAGCGTGTTCGAGATACACACGATGTTGCTTGTCTCATGTTATCAAGTATGAGCTCGGAACTGCGAAAGCAATTTGAGCACATGACTGTGTATGACATGATTAACAAGCTGAAGGATAAATTCCAACATCAAATTAGGCAAGAACATTATGAGTGTGTTAAGAGTATAGCCGGTTGTAAGATGCGGGAAGGCGGGAGTGTTAGTGCCCATGTTTTGAAGAAATCATACATGGACCAAATGGAGAGGCTGGGATTTTCTGTAGGGAGGGAGCTTGGTGTGAATTTCATACTTCAGTCTCTGCCCGCATCATATGAACAGTTTGTAAAAGACTATCATATGCATGGAAAGGAAATATCTATAGATGAATTGCTTGGAATGTTGAAGGATGTAGAATCTAACATGTCCAAGCATGAATCAACCTCATCCACTCTCGTTCTTGGTTCTAAGGAAAAACATATTATGAAGAAGAAGAAATCGATCCCATCGGATGAAGTTGGAATATCCAAGCTTGCTTCAAGTTTTGAGTCTATAGACATTGATGATGTGCCTAAGGAGACTCAACAAGGGGTGGTTTGCTACTTCTGTGGAAGATTTGGGGATTGGGGCCATCATGCCTGCCCTTCGTGCCGAGAGGATATAAAACTTCTCAGAAAAGAGAGAGTTAATTTTCCTACTTGAGGTACAATTCATGATTATACTTCATTGCTATTCCGTAATAAGCTGGGTTGTTTACCCGAGTTATAAGACTCACGTTTGTCACAAATTTATTTTTGTTGCAAAGTGTAGGTCTGTTCGTTGCAAGAAGGAAGAGCTTGAAGAACCAGATCTCTGAAGAAGAAATTTTGTTGATTGTCTTCTACAAGAGAATTGGGAGTGTTGGTCTCGCCATTATTTCCGGATTAATTATTACTTTTGTATTTATGCACTGCGTGGCAAGACTTGCTTTGTTGTATGTTCTTTTGAAGATGATGGATGTTTTGAATCTTGTATTTTGATGTAAAGATTTTTCATATTGATGGTTTCATTTTAAATTCGATCCATGTCTATGCTTATGTGTTATTTTTGACTATTTTTATTGCTTAAATAAACATTTGATGATGATGGATATCTCTTGGAATTGAAACATTTTTGAAAAATTGTTTTGAGATGTTTTTTATCAAAACTTATCCATATCAAAGCATACATAAGGACTCGTTATAAGTAATAAGGCAATCATGAATAATTGATTCTTAAATCCAAAAATGGTTTGGATACATTAGCTCAATGGCATAATCAAACTTGACTAAGTAAACAATATTTACATCACTTAGATCCACGTGGTTAGGATCTTTGAAAAAGTTTAGCCTCGGGCTAAATGAAAGATATAAATATTGTTTATTGGACTAGGGTGATTAAGAAATCCTTCACCAGTGTTGGTAGGAAGGATTATGACTTGTTGGTTTTTGATCACACTTGTGTGGATAATCCATTCAAGTATGCCATATAGAGTGACACTAGTAAAATTCTCCATCACCATCTTTATGATAGTTGTTGGGAGAATGTGTAACTAGATAAAGGTTTGTGTCTGAAACCTAGAGGTGTTCGGAACTAACCTGAGAAAAATTAAGAATCGGTAAGGGCATATAGATATAAATTCTTAGATCCAGAAAAGATGCTAAGTTTTCTTATCTAAATTTGATTTAAACATAAAAAAAATGGATCATGGGTTTAACCCATAATTCGTTTTCTCTGAGAGACACATTTGTACATGGTGTCACATTAAAGAAAACCGGATATTGTTGGGAAAATGATCTCATCAGTTTAAATTTGATTAGACAAAGGTAAGTTTGTATGATATGTTCTACATATAACTTAAACAGAATTATAAAGCTTAATCAGACTGAACACTCATAGTGATTCAGACTGAGTATAAGCTGAATATAAGCTGAGCATGTGTTCGATCAGCTTAGACTATATCTTAGTTAGATTATCAATATGTTTGATAAGATATCTATATTGATTTTCTGCTTGATTAGTTTCAAGCTGAGCGACTCAGCGTAAAGACTGAGTCAGCTCAATAGAGTTGCTAAATATGTTTTAGTTAACTCTTTGGACTTCTGAGGATGAGTTTATAAATATACGTGTCAGTTCATGTTTGTTTTCGAGTGTGTTCTCGAAGAACTCAGCTTGACGAGTTTCAAGCTAAGTAACTCAGCCCGACTAAAGAAGTCAGTTTAAGATAATTTAAATGTGTTTTAAATTCATCTTTTATCTCTCTATAGTTACGGCAAGGATAAGAAGATTCCAGAATCAAGATTGAAGATTGAAGACTCAAGATAAGAAGATTCAAGATTCAAGATTCTGGGTTATCCGATAGTTAGTTAGCAAATTAAGTTGAGTCTTAGTTTGTTAGATTCCGTAGGCACAAGATTATAAATACTTATCTCTTGATAAGTTTAGAGGTACGACTTCTACTACGACTTAGAAAACAACTAAGTGTTGCAGAGCCAAAAACTCACCTCACCGTATGTGTTACGAATCTTAATTACAGTTTGTTAGTTCAACTTGATCAAGAAAACTCACAGATTCCCAAAGTGTTCGTGTGTTCGAATATTCACATTTGTTGTGAAGATTGGTAAGTAATCATAAGTTGATTGAATCTGTGTAAATCCTGTTTAGAGAGTCGTCAGTATCTCTAATCATAAGTTGATTATAGATAGCTAAGTTTGAGAAATTGAGAGATTTATATTAGGTGGTTATATATCAAGAGTTGCTTGATAATTATTGTAATCATCTTCTTATTCAAAGCATTGTAATCATCTTCTTAATAAAAGCATTCGACTGATTGTGGTTTGATTTACTGTGTGTAATACTTTTATTTGATTTGTTCAATTTCCGCAGAAAGTGTATTCAACACCCCTTCTACATACCTGTTGCTTGTTGTTATTCTCATACAAGGGACCATCAACTGGTATCAGAGCAGGCTGACCGATTTCATTAGTTGAAAGTTCAAGATTCTGAGAAAGTTTACAATGTCTACAAGCAACAATTCTTCAAACTTTCCACAGATGTCTGCAAAAGGCTGTCCCATATTTGACGAGTCTGACTATCCTATGTGGAAGTTCAGAGCCATGCTGTTCCTCAAGTCCATTGACAACCGTATGTCGGATGTTGTCACAAAAGGACCTATAATCCCCAAGATTCCTGCTACTGTTAGTGATACATCTCCTGGCAGATCTGAAAAGGAAATAAGAAACCCTATTGCATCTTGGACTGATGAAGATTGGAAACTTTACAATCTGTATGATAAGGCTAAAAGTGTTCTAGCAAATACCCTGTCAAATGAAATCTTGCGTACTGTGACTGGGTGTCAAACTGCAAAAGATATTTGGGATACGCTGAGTGTCACATATGAGGGCACGGATCTGGTCAAGCAGCACAAGAGAAATCATTTGAATAGATCTGATGAGAACTTCTTTTCTAAGAAGAATGAAACCTTGTCAGATTTGTTCACAAGGTTTCACTGCTTGATAAATGACCTACTAAGTGTGGGTGTAAAGAAAGATGAAGCTGACCTGGTGCTGAAATTTCTGGATGTGTTACCAGAAAGGTTTAATGATGTGACTACAGCACTGAGTGCTAGGGGAACACTGCACGTGTACAACCTACAGTCAATATATGGGTTATTGCTAAATCATGAACAAATCACTGAACACAAGAAATCTTCTCAACAACAACTTAAGGAGTCCTTGGATAAATCTGATATTGCATTAGTCCTTGGATGAACAGATCACTGAACCCAAGGCACTAATTGTTGAATCTGAGACTGAGTCAGTATCTCAAGCTGACCACTCAGACTCAGACTCAAGTGATACTGATGATGTTTAGAATATCACTGAGCAAATGGCAATGTTAGCCTGACGTTTGAGAAGAGCTCAAAGGGGAAGAGGAAGATCTGACAGGGGCAAAGGAAAGAGTTATTTTGATCCCAAGAATACTGTGTGCTTTAACTGTCAGAAGAAGGGACACATTGCTGTTGAGTGCAGATTAAAGAAGGTAGAATCAACATCAGTTGTTGATAAGAATGCTTACAGAGCTGATAAATACAAGAAGAAATACACTCAGCTCAAGAAAGGAAAGCCTGAAGACAAACCCAGTACAAAAGGACTAACTACTGAAACCTGGGATACATAATCATCTACCTCAGATGATGATGTATGTCTGATGGCTCAAGAATATGAAGAGTTGGAAATTGATGAGGTTGATTATGGTATGTCCGAATCAATCTTTGAAGCTGACATGAAGGAAGCTGAGGAAAACATCAAGCTCAGTGATTGGGATCATGCTTCCATGTATAAGGTCAGTAATTTCTACTCTTACACTGATGAAGAAAATGGTCTTGCGTTTGATTATCTGCTAAATGATTTCAAGACCAGCCTTAAGTCTCAGACTGACCTCAAAGCTAAAATAGCTAAACTTAAAGATAAGATTAAGGAAAATCAATCTCTCATTGATGTTGGTAAGAAAGCACATTGTGATCTTGAATGTCAAAGACAAATTAACAAACTTCTAAGTGAAGAACTTCAGGAAGCTAAAGACAAAGCTAACCAACTCTAAAAGGTCACTGAATCTTGGTGTAAGTCATCAAAGCTTGCTTGGTATTTGTTGGTCAAGCTTCCAAGGATAACAAACAAAGATCTGACAAAGGTAAGTCCAAATTCAGTGAGCATCAAGTGAATCAACTTGCTAAGAAAGTTGAAAAGTTATCCACAACATATAATCCTAAAACTGAGAGTAAGTTCCCACAAGGATTATTGGACACTCTACCTCCTGTAATCATTGGATGAAGGAGATGCTACAAGTGTAGAAGTAGAGGTCATGAGGCTAAGGACTATGACGCAGAAATCTCAAGGCCTGAACAAGAACAAGTTGATCAGCCTGCACAGGACTCAGCTCCTATTCAAGCTGAACAGTCAGTTCAACCCGATGGAGAGGGTAAGTGCTCCTCATCAGAACCCACCAAGAAGTGGGTTCCCAAACAAAACTAATGTGTTTAGTTTTCATATCATGTGCAGGGTTCAACTAAATGGTACTTGGATAGTGGATGCTCAAGGCACATGACCGGGTGGAAAGGACTTCTTAGTGATTTCCAAGAAGATGAAGGTCCTAAAGTAACATTTTGTGACAACTCCCATGGAAGAACAAAAGGCTATGGGACGATGCAAGCTGGCAAAGTTACATTCCAGAGAGTTGCATATGTCAAATGTCTCAAACACAACCTGATTAGTATCAGTCAAATGTGTGATGAAGATAATGTTGTTACTTTTAGGAAGAAAGCAGGAACAATTTATAATGCTAAGGGTAAGCCTGTATTAATAGCTAAAAGAGAAAGAGATGTGTATCTACTTGATCTTAATTCTGCTGATCCCTATAATGAAACCTGCTTGTATTCCCATTCTGTTCCTGAGCTGAGTTGGTTATGGAATAAACGTTTGTCTCATTTAAACTTTAAAAATATTAATATGCTATCCAATAAAGAGTTAGTCTCTAAATTACCAAAAATCACATTTGTCAAAGACAAATTGTGTTCAGCCTGTGAACAAGGGAAACATCATAAAGGGTCCTTTAAATCAAAGCAAAATTTTTCAATAACAGACCCACTGCATATGTTGCATATGGATCTGTTTGGACCCATAAGTACTCCAAGCCCGAGTGGCAAGAAGTACACACTCGTGATAGTAGATGAGTTCTCACGATTCACCTGGGTAATATTCCTTAAAGCCAAAAGTGAGGCCGCTGTGGAGTTAATTAGTTTCATCAAAAGGGAAGAGTTGCAAAAAGGTTTGTCCGTAAAGCAACATAGAAGTGATCATGGGACTGAGTTCAGAAACTCAACTCTTGAAAACTTCTGTGAACAAATTGGAGTTGCTGAAAGGAGAAATAGAACATTAACTGAGGCTGCAATAACAATGTTGTGTGAGGCAGGATTGAAACTCTATTTCTGGGATGAAGCTGTTAGTACAGCCTGTTATACTCAGAATAGGTCAATCATTGTCAAAAGACATGGAAAGACTTTATATGAGATGTACAAGTCTAGAAAGCCCAATATAGGTTATTTCCATATCTTTGGTTCAAAATGCTATGTGCTGAATCAAAGAGATCAGCTCCATAAGTTGGAACCCAAAGCTGATCCTGGAATATTTGTTGGTTATTTCTCATTTTCCAAATAATACAGAGTATATAATACTAGGAGAAAGGCCATCGAAGAATCAATACATGTCTTATTTGATGAAGACAGTCTTGATCAATCTGAGAAAAGACAAGCTGACTTGGTCAGTCTGAGTGAGCTTGAAAAGCCAGGGGAAACCAATAAGTCAAATCCTATGTATGTCATAGGAGATGATAGTGATGAGGATGTGTGTTCATCCAAGAAATCATTACAAGCTCCAAGGAACTCTCAAGATGAGAGAGATGATAAGTTCATAAATCCTTTTGGAGCTAAGGTCACTCAGACTGAGAATCTTAGTGATCATCAGTTTGTTGACAATGATGCTGTTGAGACTGAGGATGTGTGTGTTAGGATTTCGTGGGCTCACAACAGAAGCAAGGTACAAACAAAATAGCCCAATGTACAAGCAAATAAAACATGAAAACTAGAAATCCCAAAATGGACCAAACTTTATGTAAAAGAAATGCAACTTGAAAAGGAAAGAGGTTATACCTTTCTCCTTACCTCCAGAAAACTTCAATCCTCGTGGTGATGATCCTCCAAGAATGAAATCTTCTATTGGGATATACCCTGGGAACAAGTCAACCACGAGTGCTAGCTCGCCTCTAGTGGTACTTCACCTTGAACACCACGTTTGGAACAGCAACTATAAGACCAATCTTGTGGAAATCTCTCTTGATCAATACTCTCTTGGCCTTAGTAGCACCAAAGAGTGTGTGTGTGTGTGTTAGAGAGAAAAAGAGAGAAAGAGTCAACCACAAATGAACTCTTTTCTCCTCATATAGTTCCAGACTCCAAAACACTCCACTTAACCGGCCAAGTCTCGATATTAGCATATCCACATGCATTGGTTAGTTTAGGAGGTGGATTTGAAAAATGGCACTGACAATAGTTAGCGGCGCTAACCTGGAGTTAGCGGCGCTAACGCGCCCTGTCAGTGAAATGACACAAAGTACATGCAGCCGTAGCAGCGCTAACATTTAGGACTTAGCGGCGCTAACACTTTAAAGTTAGCGGCGCTAACGCGGCCTGCGATGTCAACTTTTGTCTTTTATCATATTTGGTCCCTTAACTTAAGTTGCTGTCAGGTTTGACCCCGGTGTATGAAACAATAGGCCTATACTTTATTATCAGCGGTCTATATGGCGTATGTGCATTAGCGGGCATATTTCTAACAAACTCCCACTTGCACATAATGCACCGTACCCATGTAACCACAGACAAAGAGCGGCCTCTAGCAAAGCATCGATGCCCCCAAGTCAGTATGGGTTCCGCTTCCTTGCAGAAAACCATAACCTACATAAAACGTAGAGGTTCTATAGATTAGTGATCAAACATCCCTTTGTTCGCGATATCCTTGTGAACACGAGACATGGATTAATATGTCAATCTCCATATCGTTCACGATTATGTTTCTCGATCTAGATTGGTGGTGACCAAAAATTTAAGGACATATCTGATTCTCAATCAATATTCCTTTGCGCATGGTCATGCTTATTTTGGTTTCAGCGCCCAATCATCGAGGGGCCCAGGGATATCTCTCATACAAGAGGAACAAATTCCGTTGACTGTACAACCCCATAGCATGAACCTTGTCCTACCCAGCTATTCCCTTTATAATAGCCAGTTACGAACTACGTTTTGAAATAGCCAAAGTAAGAAAGTTTCATGGTATAGCAATTCATACATCTCAGGTCGAAGGACGTAATGATATTATCATCCCGAGTTACTTGTGACCATGATCCATGAAGTGAACTCAGGTGTGGGTCTTCCAGTCACTTGAAACTCCTTTCAAGCACAGGTTACCGTTGCGTTTCATGCATTCAATCCTTGATTAATGCATTAACCAACACCTAACCTCAGCCTTATTTCAAACTTCCTTCCCTTCAAGAATGACTGACTGTGGAAATTTAGAATGTATAAACATTCTGGGAAGTGGTTAAACATGCTAAGATGGAACACAATAAAGTATTATGAATGTAACCGTATCACACGCATAACGAAACAAGCATAAGTTACAATACTGTCTGTATCGTTCCCAAAGCTTATAAGTAAATCAAACATTTACTAAAACGACATTCAAGCTTTGTCATAAGCATAAACAATGCTATAATACCTAGTATGAAATTCATTACTAGAATTTGACAATGGCTTAATTATGGGATCATCTACATGATATCCCTTTGTACTCTTGTGTATTCTCTTGTTAAAGCACTTTCAAAGTGTTTATCAAAAGAAATCATACATAATATTATCATAGTCGTCATATCCTCAATGTTACCGAAGTCTACAATAGGATTAATGACACTTATGATTATTAGAGTCGACATACTCTCAATGTAACCAAAGTTCACAATAGAGTCACTGACACTCACTTTTAATAGAGTCGACATACCCTCAATGTTACCTGAGTACACAATAGGGTCAATGACACTCATTGAATTTTATATGTCGTATCTACACCACATACTTAAATATCCAAAATTTCGATTAAAATCGACAGTCTTATTTAATATAGATTGGCTTGCAGCAAAACTTACTCAAGACAACTCTATTTACGTCGAACATCAAGAACATACATCTGTATTTCTTGAATTTAGAATCCACTTGATTCCATATTCTCTATTTATACTCATGTAACAATAATTCCATCAATAGGTTGAGAACAACCCTAAATTAGGACATTATTTTCATGGAGTATATTTTACTAGGAACACATGAAGCTCCCACTAGCCCTGACAAGGGTATCTGGCTTAATCTATGCTTTCTAGAAAACTCATTCCTTAGACTTTCTCGTAAAGCAGGATTACAGCCACAAGATGCAAGTTTTGCTGACTTTAGTCATGGACACAACTTGGACATAATGGATATATAAGACCTCGGAACATGCTTCAAACATTTCCTAAACTTAACCCTGCGAAGGATCTTGGTCTTTTATTTCCATGTGAACATACTCGTCTCCCTATGGCGACAACAATGTTTCACATAAACCAGACCTAATCTGGATATTATGGATGAATAAGACCCTCGGAAAGTGCCTTAAGCATTTCCTCAACTTAATCCTATGAAGGATCAAGTCTCTTACATCCAATTGAACTAATCTTGTTTCCGCAAGGTGACAACGATATTTCACTTGATTCAAGTTATCTTCAACATAACCACTAGAACATGTTTCCATATAATCAATATGAAACACTATGTCTCTAGTCAGTATTTGAAGTTGTCTGTGATTGCATATATGTTAGTCCCTTTACCCTTCTTGGATCACACCATAGGTGTGGGATTAACCCAAGTCAAGTACTTGGATGCAGCAAATAAATTACATCTATGTATACCATTCCCTTCTTATATTCACTAGTGAACTCAAAGTCCCACTATGTTTCCGATGAATGGTAACATCACAATGATTTACCATCAAGCCGCTGTTACAAAAATATGACAACATCATATCTAAACAGCCTTCTTGATTTCCATCAGATTTAAAGAAACAATGGATATTGTCAGGTTTTACCAGCATCTCTAAGCTGATTAAATGCTAGTGTCAACATTATGTCTCTTATTTAAGTTTTACGTTCTTCCACTGGAATGCTTTTGTAAATTGTCCTTTCCCTCTTGAGCAACCAAACATGGTTCCCATAAGTTCAAGAAACAATGATCCAAAATTCAGATGAACTACTTAAATATATAAGGATCAACTTATAATTCATCCATCTCCCACTGAATGTAGACTGGATAATTTTAAGTTATGAGATTGACAAGCAAAGGACTCTTTCTAGTCAACATTTCATTGGATGCTTAAGTAACCATAATGTTGTGTTTTAGATTGAGGACTTGGTTCATAAAATTAATGTATACCAATCACATTGAATACATGTTTTAGGTCTACCTTTTACCAGATCATCAACACAGATATCCGGTTTTCTTTAAAGTAACACCATGTGCAAATGTGTTTCTTCAAGAAAACGAATTATGGGTTAAACCCATGATTCATTTTATGTTTAAACCAATATAGATAAGAAAACTTAGCATCTATTCTAGATCTAAGAATTTATATCTATATGCCCTTATTGATTCTTAATTCTCTTTAGGTTAGTTCCGAACACCACTAGGTTCCAGACACAAGCCTTTTCTCTAGTAAACATTCTCTCAATTACTACCATAAAGATAGTGATGAAGAATTTCACCAGTGTCACTCTTTGTGGCATACTTGAACGGATTATCCACACAAATGTGATCAAATCCAACAAGTCACAATCCTTACTACCAATACTGGTGAAGGATTTCTTAATCATCCTATTCCAATAAACAAGATTTGCATCTTTCATTTAGCCCGAGGCTAAACTTTTACAAAGATCCTAACCACATGGATCTAAGCGATGCAATTGTTGGTCACGTTTGATTAAGCCATAGAGCTAATATATCCAAACCACTTTTGGATTTAAGAATCAATTGTTCATGATTGCCTTATTACTTTCAACGAGCCTTTATGTATGCAATGATATGGATAAGTTTTGATAAAATCATCTCAAAATAATTTTTCAAAATTGTTTCAATTCTAAGTCATATCCATTGTCATCAAATGTGTATTTAAGCACTAAAATAGTCAAAAATAACACAAAAGCATAGACATGGATCGAATTTGAAATGAAACTATCAATTTGAAAAAACATTTTATCAAAATACAAGATACAAAAACATCCATCATCTTCGAAAGAACATACAATAAAGCAAGTCTTGCCACGCAGGGCAAACATACAAAAGTAATAAATTAATCCGGAAATAATGGCGAGACTTAACACTCCCAAATCTCTTGTAGAAGACAATCAACTAAATTTCTTCTTAAGAGATCCGGTTTTCAAGCTCTTCCTTCTTGTAACGAACAGACCTACACTTTGTAACAAAATAAATTTGTGACAAACGTGAGTCTTATAGCTCGGGAAAACAACCCAGCTTATTAAGGAATAGCAATGAAGTAAAATCATGAATGTACCTCAAGTAGGAAAAATAACTCTCTCTTTTCTGAGAAGTTTTATATCCTCTCGGCACGAAGGGCAGGCATGACGGCCCCAATCCCCAAATCTACCACAGAAGTAGCAAACCACCCCATGTTGAGTCTCCTTAGGCACGTCATCAATGTCCATAGACTCATAACTTGAAGCAAGCTTGGAAACTCCAACTTCTTCTTTTAATGGGATCGATTTCTTCTTCTTGGCTAGAAGTTGTCCCTTAGAACCAAGAATGGGAGTGGATGAGGATGATGTATGCTTGGACATGTTAGATTCTACAACCTTCAACATTCCATGCAATTCATCTATAGATATTTCCTTTCCATGCATATGATAGTCCGTTACAAACTTTTCATATGTGGCGGGCAGATATTGAAGTATGAAATTCACACCAAGCTCCCTCCCTATAGGAAAACCTAATCTCTCCATCTGGTCCATGTATGATTTCATCTTCAAAACATGGGCACTTACACCCCCGCCTTCCCGCATCTTACAACCGGTTAGACTTTTAACACACTCAAAATGTTCTTGCCTAACTTGATGTCGGAAAACATCCTTCAGCTTGTTAATCATGTCATACACAGTCATGTGCTCAAATTGCTTTCGCAGTTCCGAGCCCATACTTGATAACATGAGACAAGCAAGATCGTGTGTATCCCGAACACGCTTTTCATACGCATATCGGACAGCCCATTCCGCATTGATAGCAGGTGGTTCAGGAAGGGGTTCCTCAAGGATGTACAACTTAGACTCGGCACGTAGGACAATCCTCAATTGCCTAAGCCAGTCAACAAAGTTCACTCCCGTGAGTTTCTCCCTTTGTAGAATCATACGAAGTGAAAAATTCGACGTGTTGTGGTTTTGATTTGACATCCTATATTAAATAGAGTACACGAATTAGTTAGTTTGATTTGAATCCTTGTTAAAATAATTACCCATATCGTCTCGAAAAATATTTTAACAAGGGCTAAGAACCATATTTCACTCCAATTCATGACGTGGTTGCCGCGGATCACTTCATGGAGTTATTTAGGCCGATAACCATTTTACCGATTGCAATCTCTATTGCAACTCTTAGACACTTGCGGGATCCTACGACAACCATCGGTCGTTTGGCATGTTTGATCCCTACTAGCACCAATTCCAAATTAAAATTCTTGGTTGACTCGTGCTAAGCTCGACAATCACTCAAGGATTTTATTTTGCAATTGTAAATCGTCCAACAAGATTCACGGTGATACCTCGACAACTACCGGCTCGTGCTAAGCTCGACAACCAATAATTTCAAGATCCCACACTCACCTTCCACACAGATCCACATGGAATAACTCGTGCTAAGCTCGACAATCACTCCATGCTTCACTAGATTTGGGTGGTGTCATCTTTTGGATGGCGCAAGATTTACGTTTTTATGAAAACGGGCTTTTGTTTTCGGCTTGGTTACAGATTAACTTGTTTAGTGACAAAACCTATTTTCACTAGGTGAGTTAATCTTGTATGTGAGCGCGCGAGAGAGTTGTAAACCATTTTTACCAAATCTCTTGTGTTTTTATTAATTTTGAAAAAATTTCTAGCATGTGAATCCTAAGCAAACCATGCAAGAATAAAATAAAATCACATCACACGCATATATACGAAATAAATTGGTAACCCTTGCCATAAATCCTATGCGTTCTTCCCATGAGCCAAAACGGGTAGAACGTGGTCAACTAAGGGACGGAAGGTCTTCAATGCGAGCTCCCACTAGAACCGCTATCTCCAATGGACTTCACCGGCTTCTATGGACACGCTCCATCTCCTTCCGACTCCTTCTTGTGTGTTTTCATCCAAATTGTACAACAAATACAATAGAAATTGAAATGGAATACAAGCCACAATAATTTCCTATTTATCTAGTACAAATACACGGATGAATGAAATGGCATGCAAGCCACAATATTATTACAAATATAACAATTTTAATAAATATTACAGCCCATATGTGATATTAAATCACCAAATTGCATCCAAACACACAAAGTCAACCACAAGGTCAAAGGCAAGGTTACCAATTTCAAATCTATCACATACAAATAACCAAACAAGATGGTAATAAAATTACCAAAACAAAACTGGAACAAAATTCCAGAATCACAAAAAAGGCTAAAAATTCCCGAGCTCAAAACTGATTTTAACTTTGAAACCAAAACTGTTACAGCGCGTTAGCGCAGCTAACATTTATGAGTTAGCGCCGCTAACCCGAGGTTAGCGCCGCTAACCCTGTTCGAACAGAAAACAACCATTTTGATTTCGGGATTTTTCAAGCCACCAAGTGCAAATCTAACATAAAGGTGGCTCTGATACCACTGTTGGGATTTCGTGGGCTCACAGCGGAAGCAAGGTATAAACAAAATAGCCCAATGTACAAGTAAATAAAGCATGAAAACTAGAAATCCCAAAATGGACCAAACTCTATGTAAAAGAATTGCAACTTGAAAAGGAAAGAGGTTATACCTTTCTCCTTAGCTCCAGAAAACTTCAATCCTCGTGGTGATGATCCTCCAAGAACGAAATCTTCTATTGGGATATACCCCGGGAACAAGTCAACCACGAGTGCTAGCTCGCCTCTAGTGGTACTTCACCTTGAACACCACGTTTGGAACAGCAACTAGAAGACCAATCTTCTGGAAATCACTCTTGATCAATACTCTCTTGGCCTTAGTAGCACCAAAGAGTGTGTGTGTGTGTGTTAGAGGGAAAAAGAGAGAAAGAGTCAACCACAAATGAACTCTTTTCTCCTCATATAGTTCCAGACTCCAAATCACTCCACTTAACCGGCCATGTCTCGATATTAGCATATCCACATGCATTGGTTAGTTTAGGAGGTGGATTTGAAAAATGGCACTGACAATAGTTAGCGGCGCTAACTCTAAAGAGTTAGCGGCGTTAACGCGCCCTGTCAGTGAAATGACACAAAGTACATGCAGCCGTAGCGGCGCTAACATTTAGGACTTAGCGGCGCTAACCCTTTAAAGTTAGCGGCGCTAACGCGGCCTACGATGTCAACTTTTGTCTTTTATCATATTTGGTCCCTTAACTTAAGTTGCTGTCAGGTTTGACCCCGGTGTATGACCCAATAAGCCCATACTTTATTAGCAGCGGTCTATATGGCGTATGTGCATTAGTGGGCATATTTCTAACAGTGTGTTCATCTCAGAGTTCCCAACATCACTCAGATTCAGAACCAGATTCTCCAACTACAACATTTAAATTCGTCAAAGATCATCCTCAAGATCAAATCATTGGACATGTCCAAGAAAAGGTCATGACCAGATCCCAGGCCACAGCTAACTATGCTGCTCACTTTGGTTTCCTATCCCAAATGGAACCAAAGAAGACTGAAGAAGCCTTAGAGGATGAAGATTGGATTGAAGCTATGCAGGAGGAACTAAATGAGTTTGAGAGAAATAAAGTCTGTAATCTTGTCCCTACCCCTAAAGATCATACGATTATAGGCACTAAGTGGGTCTATAGAAACAAAATGGACAAGGATGGAGTTATAGTTAGGAACAAAGCCAGGCTGGTAGCACAAGGGTCTAAGCAAGAAGAAGGAATTTATTATGATGAGACCTTTGCCCCTGTTGCTAGAATTGAAGCCATTAGGGTATTCCTGGATTATGCAGCATATAAAGACTTCAAAGTCTATCAAATGGATGTGAAGAGTGCTTTCCTAAATGGAAAACTTCAGGAGGAAGTCTATGTGAAACAACCTCCTGGCTTTGTAACTTCAAAGTTTCCACATCATGTCTATAAGTTAGACAAGGCTTTGTATGGTCTTAAACAAGTTCCAAGAGCTTGGTATGATACACCGTCCACTTATCTACTATCCTTGGATTTCACCAAAGGTAGTATAGATAAGTCACTCTTTATTAAAAAGAGTAACGGACAGGTGATTCTTGTACAAATCTATGTGAATGACATCATTTTTGGTTCTACAAATGAATCGCTATGTGATTGGTTCTCCAAAATAATGTCACAAAAGTACAAGATGAGTATGATGGGTGAGATGACATATTTCCTAGGCCTACAAATACAACAAAAGCCTGATGGAATTTTCATCAATCAAAGCAAGTATGTTCTTGATTTGATAAAGAAATATGGTTTTGATTCTAGTTCAACCATGAGAACACCCATGTCACCGGCTGTCAAGCTGAGTAAAGACTCAGATAGTAAGTCTGTGTGTCAGTCTACCTATAGAGGAATGATAGGTTCATTACTCTATTTGACAGCTAGTAGACCTGATATTATGTTTGCTACATGTGTTTGTGCACGATATCAGGCAGATCCTAAAGAATCACATCTTGAAGCTATGAAAAGGATCTTTAGGTACCATAAAGGTACACAAAATCTAGGTGTTTGGTATCCAAAAGACTCTGGATTTGAATTAGTTGGTTTTTCTGATGCTGACTATGTTGGGTGCAACTTAGATAGAAAATCAACAACTGGAGGATGTCAATTGCTTGGAGGTAAACTAGTAAGCTGGACTAGTAACAAACAGAACTCAGTGTCTACTTCAACTGCTGAAGCCGAGTATGTTGCAGCAGGGAGCTGTTGTGCTCAAATCTTGTGGATGCAGCATCAGCTTCAGGACTTTGGTATGAGTTTCAAGAAAACTCCTATCTTCTGTGATAACCAAAGTGCAATAGCCATCACTTACAATCCAGTATTTCACTCAAGAACCAAGCACATTGAAATTAGACATCACTTCATAAGGGACATCGTGGAAAAAGGTAAAGTAGAAATTAAAATTATCTCCACTAATGATCAATTAGCAGATATTTTTACTAAACCCCTTGATGAAAAGAGGTTTATGTATCTGCTAAGTGAATTGGGTATGCTCAACCCCTAGATAAGTGTCTAAAATTTGAGTTCTCAGTTTGACAGAGACTAAGTGTCTTAATCTAAGTGCACAGTTTATAAATAAGTTTTCATAAACTGATCAATATGTCAAACTGAATAATGAGTTCACATGTTTGGTTAGTTCCAAACATAATTTAACTACTTAGTGTAGTTATTATATAGTTTGAGTCAGTCTCAAACATAACTGACTAAGTGTCATTAAATCTGAGCTATGTGCTTCACTCAAGCTGAGTGATATGTTCACACGTTTGGTTAGCTCCAACCAAGTCTTAAACTACTCAGTGCAGTGGGAAACAAGTTCGAGTCAGTCTCAAACAACAATTGACCCAGTGTCATTAAGTCTGAACTGTGTGCTCTACTCAAGCTGAGTATCAATCTCAAGCTGAGTACTTAACTCAAGCTGAGTGCTTGAATCAAGCTGAGTGCTTGACTTAAACTGAGTAATAAGTTTACTCCGTTTGGTGTGTCCAGTCTATGATTTAATTACTACGTGTTATTAATTCATCTGTCAAAACGTATTTGGATTAGTTTCAAATCGTATCGTATATCAATTGAGTATTGATATTTTTACAGAGTCTTAATAATCTTATTATTTGTTAATATTATTATTTTACACTTGTATCCGTTGGTGAATGATGTGTTTCTACTCTCTAAATGTTACATCAAGCCGTAATTTACCGGCGTAACGGATTAAAAAGGGATTCCAACGGTAATTTTTCACTCTCCTCGAAAAGGTATATATAACGACTTTACCCGCATTTTAGAGGTTTACGCTTAAACTTCTCATCTCTAAACCTTTCATCTACTTATATACCTCTCTACAAATTTGCTAAGTGCAATCTTTTGTTCCATCGATTTCGAAACCCTAACTCGCTCGGTGCGAACATCTTTGCTCTGTGCAACAACATTTTTTACTCAGTGTAATTTTCAAACTTTCACGATTGAAGGAACCATTCTTATTCTAAGTGATAGAATGGTTAGGGGTGCTGCTTTCAAAAACAACGGATTTCCGCTGATCAAAATTAATAATCAGCGTGCCTGCCTTGCTATTTCTCCGAGGAAACAGGGCAGAGGTTATGAAATCTCGTTAGCCTACATCCGGAAATGCCCTTTGGCATTTGCCTTCATTGGAGCACCTGTTCATATTGCTCCGCATCATCTTTTGGAGTTCTAGTACACATGCACCTTCAACCAGAACATAGGAGAGATCATAGGCATTGTTCTCAATGGCGATAGAACAGTGGCCCTCACGGTTCAACGGCTAAGGGATGTTCTTCAACTCGCTGTTCAAGATGTGTTCGAGCCCACCGTGACTAGACAAGTGGCGAGGTCAGTTCTACCTCAGATGGGTCACCCTCAAACTGAAGGAGTGATTAAGAAGGCCACTTTCCCAACCAGCTGGGGCTTCATGGTTTCAACAGTGGAACGTTCACTGGGGACTAAAGTTGGTGGCTTGGACCAAGTTAACGAGTTCGAAATGTAGCTGTTGTAGAACATGTTCTTCGATAGACGTATAGACTATGCACAGCTCATCTTCAACGAGCTCAAAGTCCAAGTAATGAAGACCACCAGGGACCTCCATGTGCCATTCATAAGGTACTTGTCCTTGGTGCTTGAAGCTGAGTTGGGGGATTTATATGAAGCTGTATGGGATGTGTTCCCTGTTCCAACTCTCAGCTCTAAGATGTTTAATAATGACATCTTTCTAGAGCAAGAGGGTCTAAGTGATCAAATGCTCCTGGTTGCTGAGGGAGCTTCATCAGAAAGTGAAGATGAGGGATCCACTGAAGGGGGAGCTTCTCACGCTGACACAGAAGTTCAAGCTGAGCACTCTACTCAAGCTGAAACAGTTTATACTGCAGCTACCTCTGGTAAGACCTCTCCACTTTCTCTTTCTTCTTACTTTTCTCCATCCACTTTTGGAGACAAGACTGCAGTAAACCCAACTCAGTCTAACCCATCTCCTCCACCTTCATTCCATTTACAATCCCACTCTGAAGCCACCCCTAGTGTGCCCACTGCTGCTAGGGAGAATATCCGAACCTATATAAGTAAAACTGCTATAGGTGGTGCCACTCCTAAAGGCATCACTAGAGCTGAGATCACATTGATCCCTCCACCGGCAGGAGTTGAGGGGGAGACGCCTACTCTTCAGGTGTCAACCTCTAGGCTCTTTACAACCCAACAACCTATACCGGGTGTGGTGACTACTCAGGTCACACCTACTCTAGCCATGGGAGAGCCTATTTCTATGCCTGAGCAGACACACTCGGGTCACATTGAACATATGACCAATCCCTAGGGTCAATCACCCCCCTCTATACCCATAAGCCAACCACCTACCCATACACTTCACATTTCGTGCCCTATTCATTCTCTTAACTTCTCACACCCTAGTGCACGACCTGTCAATGTTTCACTTCAAACCAGGATGAATCACAGGGTCTACACTCTGGTGCAAATGAATTTGAAGGTAAACACCAACCTTTGGATGATGCACCCAAAGACTCTCCTCACACTAACACTGCCTCCTCAGGCATCCAGCAGTTGAAAGAGTATATTGCTGCTCAGTTTGGTTTGTTCCATCTCAAGCAGAAGAAGCATAAACGCCAAATCTATCAGAGGCTTGAGAAGTTGACCAAAGAGGTTCAGGAGATTGCCTCTGCAGTTGCTGCGCTCCAACGCCAAAAGACTTCAACCCCTGTTGATGATGACAAAAAAGAGGGAGAAGTTTCAAACTGATACTGAACCTGAGCTAGTTCGAGCTGAAGCTGAAGTTCTTCTAGTTCTAGCTAAAGGAGCAGAGATGCAAGCTCAGCCTGAGGGGGAGTCAAAATTAAAAGAGGATGAACCTGCAGCCAAGAAACAAAAATTAACAGAATCTGAATGTGAGGCTAAAGAGGTGTCTGAGACTGAGTAGGAAATAGAAGAAGAGAAAGCTACAAGAGAATTGATAGAGATGCTCTATCAAGAAGAAGCAGATCAGCTTAAAATCTCTGTAGCTGAGTTAAGAAAAAGGAAGGAGAAGGAAGTACAGGATGAAGAAAAGGAAAAATTGAGAAAAGCTTTAGCTCAAGCTGAGGCTACATACACTGGTCTGAGACCTGATTCTATCCCATATACAGACGAGGACATTTAAGAGTGTTATTTCAGAAGGAACACCAGCAAGGAGATCAAAGGCATGACCTTGAGCAGAATTGATGGAGCCATCATCCTCAACTTTGAATTCGAAGATAAATCTACAATGGGGATGGACCTGAGATATGTTCACAGGATGGGCTACGTAGAATGGCAAAGAATATTAATGATGCTCAAGAAGTTCAAGAAAAGCCAAATCAAGCAAGAGATCCTTACTGAAGTTTCTAAGCTGATTAGCAGAGCTGAGGAATTGAGATATGTTCCAGTTCCTGGTCTGCAGTGGGAGAGCTTATTCGAGATACCTGAAGGTGTAGAGTTTAAAGAAAACCAAGGTATTGATACACTCGTTCATGGATTCATGTTTAAGGATCAGGCTGGCAATCCTAGCTTTATCAACCTGAAGGAAATATGTTATCTAAAAGCTAGGGATGCCATACATATAAGAAGTTGTTGTGGTGATAGCTCAAATCATTTTGTAAAGTATAATGTGAATGAGATCATCAGAATGCAATAGAGAGAACTCAGAGGAGATGCAGAAGCTGAGAGCCTCCTAGAAGAAATCAACAGAGAAATCATTCTTTGGGAAGTTCTACATCTTGAGTTCAAAAGATAAAATAGATTACTTCTATTATAATTAGATAAGTTCTAATTTTTGTAAGCACTTAGTGTGCATGATCAGTGTGATCAACATTTTTGTATTATGATTAGTTCAATTAATACAAATATTTGTTTGATATGTTCAACTATTTTGTGATGTGTTCATATTTATAAGTCTGATAAGTTCAGCTTAATGAATAAATGATAAGTTCTTATTCATTAATATGTTTGGTTGGTGTGTTCAACTAAATTTTGGTATGTTCCACTTAAAATTGATAAGTTCAATTAATATTGATATGTTCAATTAATATTTGATTAGTTCAAAGTAAAAATCTTGATAAGTTTAAGATTTAAAACATAATTCTGTTAAACAAACTTACTAACTGTTTGATGGTTTTGTCATCATCAAATAGGGGGAGTTTGTTGGGAAAATGATCTCATCAGTTTAAATTTGATGAGACAAAGGTAAGTTTGTATGATATGTTCTACATATAACTTAAACAGAATTATAAAGCTTAATCATACTGAACACTCATAGTGATTAAGACTGAGTATAAGCTGAATATAAGCTGAGCATGTGTTCGATCAGCTTAGTGTTGGAACACGGAATGGAGCAAAACACAGCGGAAGCATAAAACAAAAGTTTAAAAACCGTACAAAAACGGGTCCATACATGTTCCAAAGTGATAGTTTCTACAAAACTCAAATTGCAACTAGAAGACAAAGAAGGACAAAATTATACCTTCTTTACAAGCTCCACAATCGGCTGGAAAAGCTATAAACCGGGATGAATCCGAGAACCCAAGTGTGTCCTCCTCTATCGTTGATCCACACCAAGTTGGTTCGACCCCCGTATTCTAGTACTCCTTCAAGAAGACATCCACAATGATTCTTCTCTTGAGGAACAGCCCTTGAAGCTCCTCATGCACCCAACACACTCACATTACACTCAATCACCCTAATCTAGTGTACGTGTATGTGTTTTCTCACAAAGGTCAAGAGAGAGAACTTAGAGAGAGAGATAATATGTCTATTGCATGCATCTCTCTCTCTCTCTAAGTTCTCTCTTTATCAGTAAGTTGTCGGGATCAATCCTTGGCGTGTGACCCAATAGGCTCGTACTTCATCAGCAGTAACACCAATGTACTAGTGTCAGTGGGAAGACTCCAACAGACTCCCACTTGCACATGACACAACGTACCCATAGGTATCACAGACAGGGAGCGGCCTCTAGCAAGGCATCCCTGCCCCCAAGTCTGTACGAGGTATGTCATCCCATAGACAACTACCAATTCACAACCCAAAGGTTTGAAATGGCCCTATAGATAAGTGATCAACCATCCTTTTGTTCACTATATCCATGTTAAGACGAGACATGGTACTAAGTCATTCTCAGTCCTTCACGATTATGTTTCTCGATCGAGATTGGTGGTGACCAAAATATACAAGTTGCAATCGATTACCCAAATCATTGCACACTCGAGCACGGCCATGCATTTTGGTGTCAGCGCCCAATCATCAAGGGGCCCAGGGATATCTCTCTAAACAGAGGAACAAATTCCTTTGACTACATTGCCCACCACAGTGATCATACTCTGATCAGCTACTCCCTTTATAACAGCCAATTATGGACTGCGTTTGAAAGCAACTAGAGCAAAGCAAACCAAAGTGATGCAGACACATGCATCTCCAGTATGAGGATGAACTGATATTATCATCCTGAATCACTTATGACAAGTACCACAAAGTGAATTCAGGTGTGGGTCGTCCAGTCACTTGAAACCCCTTTCAAGTACAGGCAAAGTATTGCGTCCCTGTGTCCCAATCTCCATTGAACACTTGACCAATCACTTCCCTCAGCCTTCAGTCAGACTTCCTTCCCTTGAAGAATGACTGGCTGTGGACATTTAGAATGTAAACACATTCAGGGAAGAGGTAAAACATGCAAAGTTGGAACACAATAAGGCTTACTGAGAGTACCCGCTACACGCGCATTACCAAACCCCTTTGATAATCGATACAAGCAGAAGCACAATATTGCTAAATGTTCCCAAAGATAAAGCATATCAAAACTTTACTAAAACAAACTCAAGTCAAGTTCATGCAGACCTTAGTATGACATTCATCACTAGACTGCAACTATAGCTTAGTAAACGGACCATCCACGATGTCATCCGTGTTTACTCCGACATTGATCATATCCCTACTCCAACCAACCACTTCCAAAGTGTGCGTTGATGGGATTTCGATCATTTATCCAAGCCGTTATACCATCATTGTTTCTAAAGAACCCAATAAGGTAAACAACGCTCGAGTCTCAAATTTAATGTGTATAAGCCATCGTACCCTCATAGTTTTCACAAAGATCTCTATAGAGTCAGCGATGCTTGATTCTCAGTGATCATATCCCTACTACAACCAACCACTTCTAAAGTGTGCGTTGATGGGATTTGATCATTTGTTCAAGCAGTTATACCTTCATTGTTTCAAAAGAACCCAATAAGGTAAACAATGCTTGATTCACAAAATTTAATGTGTATAAGCCATCGTACTCTCATTGCCTAAAAAGAATCCAATAGAGTCAGTGATGCTTTAAGACACACGCAAATTAACAACACCGTATTAAAAAGGATTACAAACCCCAATCAAGATCGGCGGTTATCCTTTAAAGTAGATGCCATCACAAGAGTAACAACTCACTTTAAGCTTCTTCTAATTACACACCACAAGAACATATACTCATATTTCTTGTATTCCATAAACTTCTTTGAATATCCCATATTTGTTATGGATGCATAATTCTCGATTTACGCTTGTTGCCAAGCTATATCAAGACATTATCTCCAATACATAGTATGTTCTAGACATACCAAATAGGATTATAACAGCGCTCCCACTAGCTATGGCATCTATCCAAGTTTCATCATTGCTTACTGAAAACTCAAACACTTGATTTTCTTAGCAAAGATTCCAAAACTTAGATTTATTCTAAGCCCAAAAGGACTCTATATTTGTAGACTTCATAAGGATACTCAGGATGTAAAAGACCCTCAGACAGTGTTGTGAGCACTTCCTCATAAAATTCCTATAACGGAATGCGGTACTTGCATCATACTGCCATAACACGGCATAAGCATCCCCTTAAACTTCAACGTAACTACTGAGAGAATGTCTTCATATGATTCCTACCCAATGGTCAATCATCATGAAACCAATTCCTTCCAGTCAGTATTTGAAGTTATCTACAAATTAATCCATGCAGATCTTATATCCAAAAGATCTATATACACCTTATAGTTCAAAACTTAGGTGTCAGATTAACCAAGTTCAAAACTTGGAAATCCAGCATGTAATGTATTTTATGTTATTACACTTCTCTTCTTAGCAGACTCAAAAAGGGCCCACTACAGCTTCCGGTAGTTGATGCATACATCACGTATCATCAATAAGTCATCATCCTTAGATATAATAAATTATATTCCTCTGGTCTTACGACGACTCTTACCAGACATATGAAGAAGTAATAATTTTATGCCAGATATTCCAACATATCCATGTTGAGTTTCAATCATTTCTGATTGAATGCTAGTGTCGACATCAGGTCTTTTATTTAAATCTCACGTTCTTCCACAGGAATGCTTCAGTTATTCCTTTCCCTTTTCGAGTAACCAAACTTGGTTCCCAAAAGAATACGAAATGAATATCTGAAACTTAGAAGAACTATTAAATGCATTAGCATCCTTTAAGTTCATCCGTCTCCCACTAAATGTAGACTGGATAACTCTGATCTATGAGATTGACAAGCAAAGAACACTTTCTAATCGAATCTCCTTAGATGCTAATTTGACCATCTTTGTTGATTTAAAACAAGAACATTGTCCGTCACTACTCAAGTACACCTATCAAGCAGGTTACTTAAGTTTAATCCATCAAGACGGAACCATAACCAATATGTTTCATTCCTCCACTTAGCGATCCATATAAAAACATGTATCCTAGGAGAAGTGAATTATGAGGCAACCTCACAATTCTTATGATGGTTTAGAAATTTAGAATGTAGATGCTCAACATCTCACAAGATTTGAGTATCTTTATTCCCTTTTGCCCTCTTTATCTTAAATTTGTTAAGGGTTAGTCTTGAACACCTCTCAGGTTTCATACATTCGTCTAATAAATTAGACTTACCCATTCCTTCTACCATCATTGGTAAAGGTAACAAGTCACACATAGTTAATCCTTATGTATTTGCCTGAACAGTCTTTACACAAACGTGCAAACGAAATCCAACAAGCCTTTATTCCTCTCACATTCACAAGTGAAGGATGTCTTAGTTATTTAGCCTTATAAGCAAGATTTACCATCAACAATTGACTCAAAGTCAAAAGATTCCAAGTTCCTAACCTCTTGGATCTTGGTGATGCATGTCTTGTTTATACGGTTAAATCAACTATTTCATAAGGATACAGTTCTATAATCATATTATTACTTCTTAAGCAAAACTTATTGCAAATGTCACGACATGAATAGACTTTGAAATAAATCTCAAAACCCACAATTACATAATTCAAAGAAATATTCATCGTCATCAAAGGCAAATAAGATACAATGCTTCTTGCCACGCAGGGCGTAAGAAAAAGATCTAAATGAAGTAATAGTATAGCTGGATGGAATGGCAAGACTCATCTTCCAATCCTTTTAGTTAGGGACAAGCACCATGCTTCCCTTATCTAAGATCCAGCTCTCCATGCATCCATTACCTACTTCTGATTAACACCTGCATTTTGCAACAAACAAGTTTGTGACAAACGTGAGCGTTTTGACTAGCTTTCAAAACCCAGTCATTAGAAGTAGAAGATCAATGGAGTTTGATCATGAATGTACCTGAAGATGAGCTAACGTTCTTCTGCTTTAGGATACTTAGCTCTTCCAGGAACTTAGGGCAGGCGTGACGGCGCCAATTTCCAATTTCTCCGCAAAAGTAGCAAACTACCCCATGTGGAACATCATCTTGAGGCACAATCTAATTGTCCTCTGACTCCACAGTTACGGATGGCCTAGTCATACAAGGCTTTCCTTTTGAGGTCAGTTTCTTCTTCTTGCTTACTTGTTTCCTAGTAGCCATAGTGGATGTGGACGAGACACGATCCTTCTCAACCATGTAAGACTGAACAACCTTCAGCATCTCTTGAAGTTCTATCAAGGATTTATCCAAATTGTCTTTGTGATAGTTCTTGACAAAGTTCTCATAAGACGCGGGCAGGGACTGGAGGATCATATCCACCGCAATATCCCTCCCTATTGGAAGTCCAAGTCTCTCCAATTGGTCCATGTATCCCTTCATCATTAGGAAATGGACATTTACATCCTCACCTTCCTGCATCCTACAACCGACCAAAGCCTTTATACACTCAAACCGTTCTTGTCTAACCTGTTGCGGGAACATGTCCTTTAGCCGGTTTATCATGTCATACGCACTCAAATGCTCAAGCTGCTGACGCAACTCAAAGCTCATAGTCGATAACATGAGACAAGAAATATCTTGTTTATCTCTAACACGCTTCTCAAAAGCGTATCGAGTGGCCCAGTTCGCGTTGGTAGCAGGTGGCTCCGGAAAGGGTTCCTCAAGGATGTGCAACTTTGACTCGTGATGAAGGACAATCTGTTAGAATATGCCCACTGACGCACGTACGCCATATGAATCACTACCGATGATGTATGGGCCTATTGGGTCACACACCGGGGATCAATCTCGACAACAACCTAAGTGGAGGGACTGATTTTGTCAAAGTGCAAAGAGTTGGCATGCTGATGGGAGTTAGCGGCTCTAACTATTTAGAGTTAGCGGCTCTAACTCCTTAAGGTTAGCGGCTCTAACTTGGGCGCGATAGCGGCGCTAACTTTTAAAGTTAGCGGCGCTAACCCAGAGTTAGCGGCGCTAAACCCTGTCAGTATGCATGCAACTTTTGCATGTTGCCTCCATTCTCCACCAATCGAGTGGGATTGCTTCCAGATCATTCTTGGCCGGCATTTTGGGGTTAAAGCAGATCTGGAGGTCTCATTTGATGAGAGACATGCATTTTTCTCTCAAGAAAAATTCTCTCTAGCCATAAACACACATACACCAAATCTTGATCTTTTGTGAAGCACAAGAAGAGGGATCTTGGTGAGTTCTTGGTAGAGGAGAGCTAGGAGATTTCATGGTTGCTGTTCCAAAGATGATTTCATGCTTGAAGATCATCAATGGCTAGCTAGTACTTGGAGATTGACACATACCCGGGGTGGACTTCAATAGAGGAAGCTATTTCGACTTCTTGGATTATTTCTTCACATTCCAGAAGTTGTGACAAGGGTATAATCTCTTTATTCTCCTGTTTTACATGTTGCTTTTCTTAGTTATGGAGTTTGGTACACTTTCTTGGGGTTTCCTTGGTTTTATGCTTCATTTGCTTGTACATTATGTTACTTTTGTTGTACCTTGCTTCCGCTGGTCGTTCTCGAAACCCCAACAGTGGTATCAGAGCCCCCTCCATACTAGAATTGCACATGGTGGCCTGAAAAACCCGAATCAAAAGCTTTTTGTTTTCTGGAACTAAGGGTTAGCGGCGCTAACTTTGGTGTAGCGGCGCTAACTCATAAGGGTTAGCGGCGCTACGAGCGCTGGACCGGATTTTTCTTTTAAAATAAAACAGTTTTGGTTCTCGGGTTTTTGGCATTCTTGTAGATTCTGGAAATTTCTTTCAGAATATGTTTGCATGTTTTGGTATTTTTAAATACCATTTATTATGTTTGGTTGTATGTGAAGGATTTGAAATTGGTAAACCTTGCCTTTGACCTTGTGGTTGACTTTTTGTGTTTGGATGCATTTTGGTGATTTAATATCACATATGGGCTGTAATATTTATTAATTCAGATTTGTTTGTAATAATATTGTGGCTTGCATGCCATTTCATTCATCCGTGTAATTTGTAATAGATAAAATAGGAAAATTGTGGCTTGCATGCCATTTATTTTCTATTTGTATGTATTGTAAATTTTGGATGGGTGAACACACAAAATTTGGAGTCAGAAGGAGATGGAGTATAATGACCATAGAAGCCGGTGAAGTCTATTGGAGATGGCGGTTCTAGTGGGAGCTCGCATTAAAGACCTTCCGTCCCTTAGATTGACCACGTTCTACCCGTTTTGGCTCACGGGAAGAACGCATAGGAATTTTGGCAAGGGTTACCAATTTATTTCGTATATATGCGTGTGATGTGATTTTATTTAATTCTTGCATGGTTTGCTTAGGATTCGCATGCTAGAAAATTTTTCTAAATTAATAAAATCACAAGAGATTTGGTAAAAATGGTTTACAACTCTCGCGCGCGCACACATACAAGATTAACTCACCTAGTGAAAATAGGTTTTGTTACTAAACAAGTTAATCTGTAACCAAGCCGGAAACAAAAGCCCGTTTTCATATAAAAAAACGTAAATCATGCACCATCCGTAAGTCGATACCACCCGAATCTAGTCTTATGGGTTTTGGTTGTCGAGCTTAGCACGAGCCAATTCTCATGAAACTGTGTGGAAGGTGAGTGTGGCTAATTTACAATTTTGGTTGTCGAGCTTAGCACGAGCCAACTTTGGTGAATTTGTTACCGTATGTCTTGACGGACGATTTGCAATTTTAGGTTTGAAATCTTGGTTAATTGTCGAGCTTAGCACGAGTTAACCAAAATTTCAAGACTTAAAATTGGTGCAAAAAGGGATCAAACATGCCAAACGACCATTAGATGTCGTAGGATCCCGCATGTGCTAAGGATTGCAATGGAGATTGCAATTGGCAAAATGGTTGCCGACTTAAATAGTTTTATCATGTGATCCGCGGTAACCCCGTCACATGGTAGGATGAAATATGGTTCTTAGCCCTTGTTAAAATATTTTTCGAGATGATAAGGGTAATTATTTTAACGAGGATTCAAATCAAACTAACTAATTCGTGTACTCTACTTTAATATAGGATGTCGAATCAAAACCACAACACGTCGAATTTTTCACTTCGTATGATTCTACAAAGGGTGAAACTCACGGAAGTGAACTTTGTTGACTGGCTTAGGCATTTGAGAATTGTCCTACGTGCCGAGTCTAAGTTGCACATTCTTGAGGAACCCCTTCCTGAACCACCTGCTATCAATGCGGAATGGGCTATCCGATATGCGTATGAAAAGCGTGTTCGGGATACACACGATGTTGCTAGTCTCATGTTATCAAGTATGAGCTCGGAACTGCGAAAGCAATTTGAGCACATGACTGTGTATGACATGATTAACAAGCTGAAGGATGTTTTCCGACAGCAAGTTAGACAAGAACATTTTGAGTGTGTTAAAAGTCTAACCGGTTGTAAGATGCGGGAAGGCGGGAGTGTAAGTGCCCATGTTTTGAAGATGAAATCATACATGGACCAGATGGAGAGATTAGGTTTTCCTATAGGGAGGGAGCTTGGTGTGAATTTCATACTTCAGTCTCTGCCCGCCACATATGAAAAGTTTGTAAAGGACTATCATATGCATGGAAAGGAAATATCTATAGATGAATTTCATGGAATGTTGAAGGTTGTAGAATCTAACATGTCCAAGCATGAATCATCCTCATCCACTCCTATTCATGGTTCTAGGGAACAACTTTTAGCCAAGGAAAAGAAATCGATCCCATCGAATGAAGAAGTTGGAGTATCCAAGCTTGCTTCAAGTTTTGAGTCTATGGACATTGATGATGTGCCTAAGGAGACTCAACATGGGGTGGTTTGCTACTTCTGCGGTAGATTTGGGGATTGGGGCCGTCATGCCTGCCCTTCGTGCCGAAAGGATATAAAACTTCTCAGACAAGAGAGAGTTAATTTTCCTACTTGAGGTACATTCATGATTATACTTCATTGCTATTCCTTATAAGCTGGGATGTTTACCCGAGCTATAAGACTCACGTTTGTCACAAATTTATTTTTGTTGCAAAGTGTAGGTCTATTCGTTGTAAAAAGGAAAAGCTTGAAGAACCGGATCTCTGAAGAAGAAATTTTGTTAATTGTATTCTACAAGAGAAATGGGAGTGTTGGTCTCGCCATTAAATCCGGATTTATTATTACATTTGTTTGTATGCCCTGCGTGGCAAGAACTACTATAGTGTATGCTCCTTTGGAGATGATGGATGTTTTTGAATCTTGTATTTTATAAAGATTTTTCATTTTAATAGTTTCATTTCAAATTCGATCCATGTCTATGCTTTTGTGTTATTTTGACTATTTTAGTGCTTAAATACACATTTGATGACGATGGATATGACTTAGAATTGAAACAATTTTGAAAAATTATTTTGAGATGATTTTATCAAAACTTATCCATATCATTGCATACATAAAGGCTCGTTATAAGTAATAAGACAATCATGAACAATTGATTCTTAAATCCAAAAGTGATTTGGATATATTAGTTCTATGGCATAATCAAACTTGACCAAGTAAACAACATTTGCATCGCTTAGATCCATGTGGTTAGGATCTTTGTAAAAGTTTAGCCTCGGGCTAAATGAAAGATACAAATCTTGTTTATTGGAATAGGATGATTAATGAAATCCTTCACCAGTATTGGTAAGGAAGCATTGTGACTTGTTGGATATGATCATATTTGTGTGGATAATCCGTTCAAGTATGCCACAAAGAGTGACACTAGTGAAATTCTTCATCACTATCTTTATGGTAGTAGTTGAGAGAATGTTTACTAGAGAAAAGGCTTATGTCTGAAACCTAGTGGTGTTCGGAACTAACCTAAAGAGAATTAAGAATCAATAAGGGCATATAGATATAAATTCTTAGATCTAGAATAGATGCTAAGTTTTCTTATCTATATTGGTTTAAACATAAAATGAATCATGGGTTTAACCCATAATTCGTTTTTCCGAAGAAACACATTTGCACATGGTGTTACTTTAAATAAAACCGGATATCTGTGTTGATGATCTGGTAAAAGGCAGGCCTAAAACATGTATTCAATGTGGTTGGTATACATTAATTTTATGAACCAAGTCCTCGATCTAAAACACAGCATTGTGGTCACTTAAGCATCGAATGAGATATTGACTAGAAAGAGTTCTTTGCTTGTCAATCTCATAACTTAAATTATCCAGTCTACATTCAGTGGGAGATGGATGAATTATAAGTTGATGCCTACATATTTAAGTAGTTCATCTGAGTTTTGGATAATTGTTTCTTGAACTTTTGGGAACCATGTTTGGTTGCGCAAAAGGGAAAGTACAATTTACAAAAGCATTCCAGTGGAAGAACGTAAAACTTAAATAAAAGACCTAATGTTGACACTAGCATTTAATCAGCATAGAGATGCTGATAAAACCTGACAATATCCATTGCTTCTTTATATCTGATGGTAATCAAGAAGGTTGTTTAGATATGAGGTTGTCATATTTTACTAACAGCAGCTTGATGGTAAATCATTGTGATGTTACCATTCATCGGAAACATAGTGGGACCCTGTGTTCACTAGTGAATAGAAGAAGATAATGGTGTAACCTATTTGCTGCATCCAAGTACTTGACTTGGGTTAATCCCACACCTAAGGTGTAATTCAAGAAGGGTGAAGGGACTAACATATATGCCATAATGGACAACTTCAAATACCGACTAGAGACAAAGTGTTTCATATTGATTTTATGGAAACAAGTTATAGTGGTTATGTTGAAGATAATTTGGATAAAGTGTAATTTTGTTGTTACCTTGTGGAAACAAGTTTGCTCACATGGACAAAAGAGATCTGAATCCTTCATAGGATCAAGTTGAGGAAATACTTAAGGCATTTTCCGAGGGTCTCATTCATCCATAAAAACCAGATTAAGTCTGGATTAAGCGAAACATTGTTGTCACTATGGGGAAACAAGTAATCTCGCATGGAAATAAAAGGCCAAGATCCTTTGCAGGATTAAATTGAGGAAATGTTTGAATCATGTTCCGAGGCCTTATATATCCATTATGTCCAAATTGTGTTCATGACTAAGGTCAGCAAAACTTGCATCTTGTGGCTGTAATCCTGCTTTATGAGAAAGTCAAAGGAATGAGTTTTCTAGAAAGCGTAGATTAAGCCAAATACCCTTGTCAGGGCTAGTGGGAGCATCATGTGTTCCTAGTCAAATATGCTCTATGAAAATAATGTCCTAATTTAGGGTTGTTCTACAACCTAATGGTGGAATTGTTGTTCTATGAGTATAAATAGAAAATATGGAATCAAGTGGATTTTCTAATTCAAGAAGTACTGATGTATGTTCTTGATGTTCGACGAAAGTAGAATTGTCTTGAGTAAGTTATTACTGCAAGCAAATCTATGCTTATGAGACTGTCGTTTTTTATCGAAGTTTAGATTAATCAAGTATGTGGTATAGATACGACATTTAGACCTAAATGAGTGTCATCGACCCTATTGTGGACTTCGGTCACATTGAGGGTATGTCGACTCTGATAAACATGAGTGTCAATGACTCTATTGTGAACTTCGGTTACATTGAGAGTATGTCGACTCTGATAATCATAAGTGTCATTAATCCTATTGTTGACTTCTGTAACATTGAGGATATGATGACTATGATAACTTTGTAAATGATCTCTTTAATAAACACTTCGCTAGTGGTTTAATAAGAGAATACAAAAGAGTACAAAGGGATATCGGGTAAATGATCCCATAATTAAGCCATTGTCAAATACTAGTGATGACTTTCATACTAGGTATAAAAGCATTGTTCATGCTTATGACCGGGCTTAAATATCGTTTTAGTATATGTTTGATTTACTTATAAGCTTTGGGAACGATACAGACAGTATTGTAATTTATGCTTGTTTCGATATGCGAGTGATTCGGTTACATTCATAAGACTTTACTGTGTTCCATCTTAGCATGTTTAACCACTTCCTAGAATGTTTATACATTCTAAAATTCCACAGTCAGTCATTCTTCTAGGGAAGGAAGTTTGAAATAAGGCTGAGGTTAGGTGTTGGTTATGCATTAATCAAGGATTGAATGCATGAAACGCAACAGTAACCTGTGCTTGAAAGGGGTTTCAAGTGACTGGAAGACCCACACCTGAGTTCACTTCATGGATCATGGTCACAAGTAACTCGGGATGATAATATCATTACGTCCTTCGACCCGAGATGTATGAATTGCCATAGCATGAAACTTTCTTACTTTGGTTATTTCAAAACGTAGTTCGTAACTGGCTATTATAAAGGGAATAGCTGGGTAAGACAAGGTTCATGTTATGGGATTGTACAGTCAACGGAATTTGTTCCTCCTGTATGAGAGATATCCCTGGGCCCCTCGATGATTGGGCGCTGACACCAAAATAAGCATGGCCATGCGCAAAGGAATATTGATTGAGAATCAGATATGTCCTTAAATTTTGGTCACCACCAATCTTGATTGAGAAACATAATCGTGAACGATCTGGAGATTGACATATTAATCCATGTCTCGTGTTCACAAGGATATCGCGAACAAAAGGATGTTTGATCACTTATCTATAGGCATCCCATATTTCTTGGGGTTTTTAGTTTTGTTCAGGATGACAAAACCCATACTGACTTGGGGGCAGAGATGCTTTACTAGAGGCCGCTCTTTGTCTGTGGTTTCTTGGGTACGGTGTGTCATGTGCAAGTGGGAGTTTGTTAGAATATGCCAACTGACGCACGTACGCCATATGAATCACTACCGATGATGTATGGGCCTATTGGGTCACACACCGGGGATCAATCTCGACAACAACCTAAGTGGAGGGACTGATTTTGTCAAAGTGCAAAGAGTTGGCATGCTGATGGGAGTTAGCGGCTCTAACTATTTAGAGTTAGCGGCTCTAACTCCTTAAGGTTAGCGGCTCTAACTTGGGCGCGATAGCGGCGCTAACTTTTAAAGTTAGCGGCGCTAACCCAGAGTTAGCGGCGCTAAACCCTGTCAGTATGCATGCAACTTTTGCATGTTGCCTCCATTCTCCACCAATCGAGTGGGATTGCTTCCAGATCATTCTTGGCCGGCATTTTGGGGTTAAAGCAGATCTGGAGGTCTCATTTGATGAGAGACATGCATTTTTCTCTCAAGAAAAATTCTCTCTAGCCATAAACACACATACACCAAATCTTGATCTTTTGTGAAGCACAAGAAGAGGGATCTTGGTGAGTTCTTGGTAGAGGAGAGCTAGGAGATTTCATGGTTGCTGTTCCAAAGATGATTTCATGCTTGAAGATCATCAATGGCTAGCTAGTACTTGGAGATTGACACATACCCGGGGTGGACTTCAATAGAGGAAGCTATTTCGGCTTCTTGGATTATTTCTTCACATTCCAGAAGTTGTGACAAGGGTATAATCTCTTTATTCTCCTGTTTTACATGTTGCTTTTCTTAGTTATGGAGTTTGGTACACTTTCTTGGGGTTTCCTTGGTTTTATGCTTCATTTGCTTGTACATTATGTTACTTTTGTTGTACCTTGCTTCCGCTGGTCGTTCTCGAAACCCCAACACAATCCTCAATACACGATACCAGTCAGCGAAGTTCACTCCTGTGAGTCTCTCCCTTTCTAGGAATAATCAAAGTTTAAAGTTTGGTGTGGTGTCGTTAATATTTGCCATCTATAAAAGAGTACACATTTTAGTTAGTTTCGATATTATCCTCGTTAAAATAATTACCCAGCTGATTAAGAAAACCAAATTATCTTAACAAGGGCTAAGAACCTCAAAGTACCCCAATCCATGACGGGTTTGCCGCGGAACACTTCATGGAGCTACTTAGGCCGGTAAACGCTTTACCAATTGCAATCCGAGATTACAACTCATAGACATTTGCGGGATCCTATGTACTCATAGCACCCATTTGGCATGTTTGATCCCTTCTCTCACCGATTCCTCATTAATCCACTTTGATAGCTCGGCATGGGCACGACAACTACCAAGGCGTTTTAAGTCTTGGAATTGTAAATCGACCGTCAAGATACACGGTGGTACTCTAGCCCAATGGCCGGCTCGGCTAAGCTCGACAACCGACCCTTGTGAGATGCCACACGCACCTTCCACACAGTTACGCAAAACCGACCTCGGTTAAGCTCGATAACCGATCTTGTTTCACTAGATTCGGGTGGTGTCATCTTACGGGAGGCGAGTTATTTACATTTAATAAAAACGGGATTTTGTTTTTAAAGTGGTCTTGTGGCGCGCGAGGTTTGTAAACCAATTCAAAACTCTTGGTTTTATTATTTTGAAAAGTTTTCAACCGAGCGAAGAACTAAACAACCACGCAAGAAAATAAACAAAAAAACAACCACGCACAAGAAATATCCAGTAACATGCCCCTAAACCCTATGCGCCTTCCTCGTGAGCCAAACGAGGAAAGCAAGGCCAAACTAAGGACACAGCCACTTGGCCCAGCTGGAAGTGCTCCCACTGAATCCGTCATCTCCAATGACCCTCCGGATCCACCATAGCCGAGACGTCTCCCCCACGACTCTCGATGGTTGTCTTCGGTCTTCTTTTACAAATACATACAATTATTTGAAAATAAACGGCGTGCAAGCCGCGAAATGCTAATCTAAGCTAATCTAACAATTACAAAGAGAAGCAACCGGCATGCAAGCCAAAATAAAGTACAAAATACAAGACCGAATAAATTTAATTATTACAAACCAATTGTGGTACAAACCACCAAATGAATGAATAATTAAACACAAGCAAACAACCAACACATAGGTCTAATGGGCAAGGTGTTACCAGATCAAACAACAACCACAAACACAACACGGTGTGCCACAACAAATCCGTGCAAAATGTATCTTGATTAAGATTGCTCAAACCTAGCTAAACACTCAATGCACAAAGTGAACAATCTTTGTACATATGCATTAGTACCCCAAACACTTTGAGAATACATATTCATATATACACAATACAAGTATATGCATGTGTGCATTTCATGCCAAAAATCACCCAATACATATAAATGCATGAATCAAGACACATATGGGGCTTTATAAAAAATCCAAACACTTTGGACAGATTCTGGAAAAACAGAATCGCAAGGAGGCTAAAACCGAAAATATTTTTCTTTTACCAAAAGGACAAAAACACTGTTCACAAGCTCCTTCATGACCCATAAGCCTTCACGGCCTTTCACAGCCCGTGAAGCCCATGAGTTCCACGACCCTGACCAGTGAAAAACCCTTCACGACCAAGCACCCCACGAGACTGGTCGTGAGACTTCACGACCGTGAAGAACAAGCCTTCACGACACGTGAAGACATTCTGGACAGAATGTCCAGATTCGGGTTTCAAGCCAAAATAGTGCAATTTGTTTGTAGATTTGGCTCTGATACCACTGTTGGAACACGGTATGGAGCAAAACACAGCGAAAGCATAAAACAAAAGTTTAAAAACCGTACAAAAACGGGTCCATACATGTTCCAAAGTGATAGTTTCTACAAAACTCCAATTGCAACTAGAAGACAAAGAAGGACTGAATTGTACCTTCTTTACAAGCTCCACAATCGGCTGGAAAAGCAATAAACCGGGATGAATCCGAGAACCCAAGTGTGTCCTCCTCTATCGTTGATCCACACCAAGTTGGTTCGACCCCCGTATGCTAGTACTCCTTCAAGAAGACATCCACAATGATTCTTCTCTTTAGGAACAGCCCTTGAAGCTCCTCATGCACCCAACACACTCACATTACACTCAATCACCCTCATCTAGTGTACATGTATGTGTTTTCTCACAAAGGTCAAGAGAGAGAACTTAGAGAGAGAGATAATATGTCTATTGCATGCATCTCTCTCTCTCTCTCTCTAAGTTCTCTCTTTATCAGTAAGCTATCGGGATCAATCCTTGGCGTGTGACCCAATAGGCTCGCACTTCATCAGCAGTAACACCAATGTACTTGGGTCAGTGGGCAGACTCCAACACTTAGACTATATCTTAGTTAGATTATCAATATGTTTGATAAGATATCTATATTGAGTTTTAGCTTGATGAGTTTCAAGCTGAGTGACTCAGCGTAAAGACTGAGTCAGCTCAATAGAGTTGCTAAATATGTTTTAGTTAACTCTTTGGACTTATGAGGATGAGTTTATAAATATACGTGTCAGTTCATGTTTGTTTTCGAGTGTGTTCTCGGAGAACTCAGCTTGATGAGTTTCAATTTGAGTAACTCAACCCGACTAAAGAAGTCAGTTTAAGATCATTTAAATGTGTTTTAAATTCATCTTTTATCTCTCAATATCTATGGCAAGGATAAGAAGATTCCAGAATCAAGATTGAAGATTGAAGACTCAAGATAAGAAGATTCAAGATTCAAGATTCTGGGTTATCCGATAGTTAGTTAGCAAATTAAGTTGAGTCTTAGTTTGTTAGATTCCGTAGGCACAGTATTATAAATACTTATCTCTTGATAAGTTTAGAAGTACGACTTCTACTACGACTTAGAAAACAACTAAGTGTTGCAGAGCCAAAACCTCACCTCACCGTATGTGTTACGAATCTTGATTACAGTTTGTTAGTTCAACTTGATCAAGAAAACTCACAGATTCCCAAAGTGTTCGTGTGTTCGAATATTTACATTTGTTGTGAAGATTGGTAAGTAATCATAAGTTGATTGAATCTGTGTAAATACTGTTTAGAGAGTCGTCAGTATCTATAATCATAAGTTGATTATAGATAGCTAAGTTTGAGAAATTGAGAGATTTATATTAGGTGGTTATATATCAAGAGTTGCTTACTTGATAATTATTGTAATCATCTTCTTATTCAAAGCATTGTAATCATCTTCTTAATAAAAGCATTCGACTTATTGTGGTTTGATTTACTGTGTGAAATACTTATATTTGATTTGTTCAATTTCCGCAGAAAGTGTATTCAACCCCCTTCTACACACCTGTTGCTTGTTGTTATTCTCATACAAGGGACCAACATATATCTTTGTTGATGATCTGGTGAAAGGCAGGCCTAAAACATGTATTCAATGTGATTGGTATACATTAATTTTTATGAACCGAGTCCTCAATCTAAAATCAAACATGATGGTCACCTAAGCATCTAATGAGATTTTGACTAGAAAGAGTCATTTGCTTGTCAATCTCATAACTTAAAATTATCCAGTATACATTCAGTGGGAGATGGATGAATTATAAATTGATGCTTATATATTTAAGTAGTTCATCTAAGTCTTGGGTAGTTGTTTCTTGAACTTATGGGAACCATGTTTGGTTGCTCAAAAGAAAGAAGAAAATATCCAATAGCATTCCAGTGGAAGAACGTAAAACTTAAATAAAAGACCTAATGTTGACACTAGCACTTAATCAGCATAGAGATGCTGGTAGAACCTGACAATATCCATTACTTCTTTAAATCTGATGGCAGACAAGAAGGCTGTTTAGATATGAGGTTGTCATATTTTAGTAACAGCAGCTTGATGGTGAATCAGTGTGAGGTCACCATTCATCGGAAACATAGTGGGACCCAGAGTTCACTAGTGAATATAAGAAGGGAATGGTATACATAGATGTGACCCATTTGCTGCATCCAAGTACTTGACTTGGGTTAATCCCACACCAAAGGTGTTATCCAAGAAGGGTGTAGGGAATAACATATATGCAATCATAGACAACTTCAAATACCGACTAGAGACAAAGTGTTTCATGTTGATTATATGGAAACATGTTCTAGTGGCTATGTTGAAGATGCCTTGGATAAAGTGAAATATTCTTGTCACCTTGCGGAAACAAGTTAGTTCACTTGGACATAAGAGACCTGTATCCTTCATAGGATTAAGTTGAGGAAATTCTTGAGGCACTTTCCGAGGGTCTTACACATCCATAATATCCAAATTAAGTCTGGATTATGTGAAGCATTGTTGTCGCTTTGGGGAAACAAGTAAGATCACATGGAAATAAGAAGACCTAGATTCTTCATATGATTAAGTTGAGGAAATGCTTAAATGCATGTTCCGAGGTCTTACATATCCATTATATTAAAGTTGTGTTCATAACTGAAGTCGACAAAACTTGCATCTTCTGGCTGTAATCTTGCTTTACGAGAAAGTCAAAGGAATGAGTTTTCTAGAAAGCATAGATTAAGCCAGATACTCTTGTCAGGGCTAGTGGGAGCTTTAAGTGTTCCTGGTAAAATATACTCAAATGAAAATAATGTCCTAATCTAGGGATGTTTTTAACCTATTAATGTTATTATTGTTTCACGAGTACAAATATGAATATGAAGTAAAGTGGATTCTAAAATTTAAGCAATACTGAAGTATGTTCTTGATGTTCGATGAAAATAGAGTTGTCTTGAGTAAGTTTTACTGCAAGTCAATCTATACTAATAATATTGTCGATTTAATCGAAGTCTTGGATATAAAAATATGTGGTGTAGATACGACATTTAAATTCAAATGATTGTCATTGACCCTATGGTGTACTTCGGTAATATTAAGGGTATGTCGACTCTAATAAACGTGAGTGTGAGTGACCCTATTGTGAACTTTGGTTATATTGAGGGCATGTCGACTCTAATATGTTGGAGAATACCCACTGACACACGTATGCCGGGTCACTGCCAATGATGTGCGGGCCTATTGGGTCATACACCTAACTTCTACCCAAATAGCTCTAAGTGAAAACAGCCGGTCAAAATGGTCAAATTCCAGTTGACCTAGGCTTCACGACCGTGAAGGATGCTCTACGGGTCGTGAAGCAAAGTGTCCCCACGAGTCCTTACACGAGCACTATGGCTCGTAGACCAGAGTGGCTTCACGGTCCTTCACGGACCGTGAAGGGGATCGTGAAGGATAAATGCGCCACGGATACCTCTACGACTTGTAAAAACACGGCACGGGCCGTGAAGCTTTTAAGCTTCACGGGCCGTAAGAGCCCGTGAGAGGTCGTGAAGCCCGGAAAACTAAGTGGCACTTGATTCTCATTGGATTGCTCTTTTTGGTCCAATAGAAATCAAGTTGATGGCCGGCTAGATGGGTTCCAGAAGGCTCCATGCAGTTTTATAAAAGGCTTAAGCCTTAGAAACTTGAGAACCTTTTGCCATCTTTACTTCCATACACACTCAAGCTTCAAAGAAGAGTTCTTGTGAGGGTTTGTGAGTGTTTTCCAGAAGTCAAGGGCTGAAGCAAGTGCATCAAATCAAGAGGTGATTGTTGGTGACTTGCATTGCTAGCACAAGGTAGAGTGTTCTTGGTGTATAACTTCGGTAGAGAAGCTTGGAGGCATTTTCTTCAAGATCTTGATCATCCCATCCGAAAACAACCTTCTCTACAGTAGCAAGGAGCTAAGGAGGAAGGTATAACACCATTTCTACCCTTGTTCTTGTTTGTTTTGGTTGCATGCAAGTTGTATCAAGTTTATACCATTCTATGGAGTTCAAGATCCTTATGATGTAAATCTTTGCCTCCGTTGCGTTTATGTGATGTACTTGAACTCCTACAGTGGTATCAGAGCCATCTTGATGCATTGCATGCACCATTTTGGCCTGAAAATCATTTTTATGCAAAGTTGGACATTCTGTCCAGGAGGTCTTCACGGGCCGTGGAGGTTTTATCTTCACGGGTCGTGAAGCCTACACGACTTCAGTGTGGGGTTGGGGTCGTGAAAGGGTTTTTTGAAAATTTTCACGAGTCGTGAGACGCACTGGCTTCACGGGACGTGAGAAGCCGTGAAGGTCAGTGGTCGTGAAGGACGTCTGGAAATTGTTTTTTGACCTATTTTAAAAGAAAAACTTTATAAAAATGATTTGGCCAATATTCTGGTTTTTCCAGTAGTTAAACTTGGTCTTTTGACCATCTAGAAAACCCCATAATATCCTAACTCACACATTTATATGTATCGGGCGGTTTTGGCATGATAACGCGCACGTGCATATACTTGTGTTGTGTATGTATGAATATGGATTTTCAAAGTGTTTGGAATTCCTAATACATACGTACAAGATTTATTCATTCGTGCCTTGAGTGTTTTAGGTAATCTCGGAATAAATCTAGTTAGGATATTTTTTGACACGGTTTGGTGTGCCACACCGTGTTGTTTTGTGATGTTTGTTGTGGTTGTTAGTAAATCCGGTAACAATGAGCCCCTTAGACCCTTATGATGTGTTTTGGTTGGTTGTAATTATTTTTTCATTCATTTGGTGGTTTGTACCACATTTGGTTTGTAATAATTAATTAATTTATTCGGTTTGTAATATTTACCGGCTTGCATGCCGATTTCTTAATCTTTGTAATTGTAAGAATTAGCTTAGAATAGATTTCGTGGCTTGCATGCCATTTCCTTTTAAATTTGTAAAATTGTAAAAGGAGAACCGAATACAACTAAAGAAGAACCGGGAGGAGGTATCTTTGCTCAATCTTGGATCCGGAGGTCGGGATGAGACGCAATGGATCAAGTGGGAGGAGCACGCATCAAGTCATTCGGAATTAGTCCTTAGATGACTTAGTCTTGTCCGTTGGCTCACGGGCAAGACGCATAGGGTTGGCTCGTTACCGGATATATTTACATGCGTGGTTGTTTGTTTATTTTGTTTTTCTTGCTTGGTTGTTTAGTTCTTCGCAAGCTTGAAAACTTTTCAAAATAAATTAAAACCAAGAGTTTTGAATTGGTTAACAAACCTCGCGCGCCACAACAAGAATTGGTTAAAATTTGTTTTAACCGGAGAAATCAAAACCTCGTTTTTCTCTAAAGTAAATCACACCCCAACCATAAGATGACACCACCCAAATCTAGTGAAACAAGGTCGGTCGTCGAGCTTAGCCGAGATCGGTTTTGTGTAACTGTGTGGAAGGTGCGTGTGGCAACTCGCAAGGTCGGTTGTCGAGCTTAGCCGAGCCGGCCATTGGTCTAGAGTACCACCGTGTATCTTGATGGTCGATTTACAATTCCAAGACTTAAAACACCTTGGTAGTTGTCGTGCCCATACCGAGCTACCATGGTGAATTAATGAGGAATGGTGTGGAGGGATCAAACATGCCAAATGGGTGCTATGAGTACCTAGGATCCGCAAGTGTCTAAGAGTTGCAATCGGTAAAGTGTTTACCGGCCTATGTAGCTCCATGAAGGGATCCGCGGCAAACCCGTCACGGATTGGGGTACTTTGAGGTTCTTGGCCCTTGTTAATATAATTTGTTTTTATAAACAAGTGGGTAATCATTTAACAAGGATTATAATACGTCAAACTAACCAAACTTCGTATTCTGCTTGTAGAATGGCATCTACTAGCACCAACACCGCAAACATGTCGCTACGACCTTTCCTTGAGAAGGAGAAAAGCGTATGAAAAGCGCGTCAAGGAGGGCTGTCCGAGACGCGTATGAAAAGCGCGTCAAGGACACTAATGACGTAACTTGCCTCATGCTTACGACCATGAGTCCCGAGTTGCAACGTAAATTCGAGACTGTGAGTGCGTATGACATGATAACGCAGCTAAAGGACATGTTCCAGATGCAAGCGAGGCAAGAGTTGTATGAATGCGTCAAAGCCTTCGTTGGTTGCCGGATGCAGGAGGGCGGCAACGTGAGTGCACATATCCTTCGTATGAAGGGCTATGTGGACCAGTTGGAGAAGTTGGGGTTCCCGATGGGGAAGGAGTGGGCGGTTGAAATAATCCTCCAATCCTTGCCTCCATCCTATGGGCCCTTCATTGTGAATTTCCATATGCATAATATGGATAAAACCATAATGGAGCTTCATGGCATGTTGAAGACCGCCGAGTCTAACATGGCCAAGACGAAGCCATCTTCCTCCACCGCCCTTCCTTACAATCAATGAGGGTGGTAAGAAGCGGAAGCAACCCGCTTCGTCCTCCAAGGGTAAGGGGAAGGGGAAGGCCAAGGTGGCAACACCAAAGCCTAACCCAACCCCGGAGGCGAAGGGGAAATAAGTGGCTGCCGCTGTCATCTCACCGGAAGAGGCAACCTGCTTCTTCTGCGGGGAAAAGGGTCACTACCGGCGTAGTTGCCCCAAGTACACGGAGGAGCTCAAGAGATTGAGATCTAAAGGTGCCGCTGCCTCCGGTATGTATATGATTGAACTCCATAACACTTCTACTTCTAATGCATGGGTTTTTGACAGCGGGTGTGGTACTCACATTTGTAATAATGTGCAGGTACTAACAAGAAGTAGGGACCTGGTGAATGGAGAGCTGGATCTCATCATGGGAAACAAGGCGGTTGTCCCGGTTGAGAAGATAGGAAGTGTGGAGCTTGCCTTTCAATCCGGCTTATCTATTGTTTTATCTAATGTTTGTTATTCGCCCTGCGTGGCAAGAAACATCATTTCATTATATGCATTGTACGACGATATATTTGATTTTGAATTTAAAAATGGTTCTATTTTGTGTTATAAGAATGGTTCCTTTTATTTCAAAGCATCTCCATGTCATGGCATTTATAAAACAAGTGTAAGCTTGAGAAACAATAGATCAATCATGAATGTTGATTCGGGATCCAAAAGTGTTTTGGATAAAATGTCTCTTTGGCATGGTCGATTAGGCCACATAAACAAGAAACGTATCGCCAAGCTCCAAGCGGATGGGATCTTGGAATCATTTGACCACGGGTCAAATGAAGTATGCGAATCTTGTTTATTGGGCAAGATGACCAAAGCACCCTTCACCAGTGAATGTGAGAGGGCGAAAGACTTGTTGGATATCGTTCACACTGATGTGTGTGGTCCATTCAAGCATGCCACTAGAGATCACTCCCGCTACTTCGTAACCTTTATTGATGATTATAGTCGATATGGGTATGTCTATTTGGTGAGACAAAAGTCCGAAACCTTTGAGGTGTTTAGGACTTACCAAAACGAAGTAGAAAATCAACTTGGGAAAAGGATTCAGATGCTTAGATCCGATAGAGGTGGAGAGTATCTTAGTTCCGAGTTCCGAGACCATCTTAGAAATTGTGGGATTGTCTCGCAATTAACTCCTCCTAGAACGCCTCAATTAAATGGTGTTGCTGAGAGGAGGAACCAAACATTGTTGGATATGGTTCGGTCTATGATGTGTCACACGGAAGTTCCCATTACATTTTGGGGTTATGCTATCGAAACAGCTGGTCGGATCCTTAACCTCGTACCAACAAAGAAGGTTAAGAGAACACCGTATGAAATGTGGTATAGAAAGGTTCCATCCATTTCGTATTTAAAGGTCTGGGGATGTCCTGCCTACGTGAGACGTGAGGTGGAGGACAAGTTAGAGCCCAGGGCCGAAAGGTGTTTCTTCATTGGTTATCCTGCTAGTTCTATTGGATATTTGTTTTACAAACCTTCGGAGAACAAGGTATTTGTTGCTCGAAGGGCGGTCTTCCTAGAAAGGGAGCTGGTATCCAAAAGGGCTAGTGGGAGTAAGGTTGATCTTGAAGAAATTCAAGAGCCTACCGATGTAGAACTTGATGTTGGAACTAGCTCACAACCGGCAACGGTTAAGTCTCAGCATGATGATGCTGGAGATAATGATGTAGATCCGTTACCTCTGAGAAGATCTGGTAGAAGTCGGCATGAGCCAGAGAGATATGGTTTTAACATATCTGAGGGCACCGACATGGTAGTTGTTTCTGATGAACCTACCAAATACCAGGACGCTGTGGTGGGCCCTGAGTCTGCCAAGTGGAAAGAGGCAATGGAATCCGAGATTAAATCTATGGCCGATAACCAGGTTTCAGACTTGGTAGATCCTGTACCGGGGTGTAAGCCCGTCGGGTGCAAATGGGTTTTCAAGAAAAAGATCGGCGTAGATGGCGAGGTAGACACTTTCAAAGCCCGACTGATAGCTAAGGGTTTCACGCAAACTCATGGTGTAGACTATGAGGAAACCTTTTCTCCGGTGGCTATGTTGAAATCTATCCGGATACTTATGGCCATTGCCGCATTTCATGATTATGAAATATGGCAGATGGATGTCAAAACCGCGTTCCTTAATGAAACACTGTCAGAGGAGGTGTATATGACACAGCCTAAAGGTTTTGTACACCCTGAGTTCCCGGATAAAGTCTACAAGCTTAAGAAGTCCATTTATGGGCTTAAGCAAGCCTCTCGGAGCTGGAACCTGTGCTTTGATGAGAATGTCAAAGAGTTTGGCTTCTCTAAAAGCAAGGATGAGCCATGCGTATACATCAGGGCTAGTGGGAGCATAGTTATATTCCTGGTCCTATATGTAGATGATATTCTACTAATTGGGAACGACGTCCCAACTTTGCAAGGTGTAAAAGTCTGGCTAGGGAGTTGTTTCTCAATGAAGGATCTGGGAGATGCAGCTTATATTCTTGGGATTAAAATCTATAGAGATAGATCCCGCAGGTTGATAGGCTTGAGCCAAAGTACATATATTGACAAGGTCCTAAAGAGGTTTAGGATGGAGGACTCCAAGAAGGGGTTCATACCTATGTCACATGGTTTGGTATTGAGTAAGACTCAATGCCCGAGTTCCCCTGAGGAACGGGAAGTAATTAGGCGAGTACCTTATGCTTCAGGAATAGGCTCGATCATGTACGCCATTAAGCATGACAAGTAGGCCTGATGTCTAGGCCTGATGTCTCTTGTGCATTAAGCATGACAAGTAGATATCAAGCCAACCCTGGTGAAGCACATTGGACAGCGGTGAAGAACATTCTTAAGTAGCTTCGGAGAACTAAGGATATGTTCTTAGTATATTGTGGGGAAGAAGAGCTGAGGGTAACTGGTTACTCCGATGCCAGCTTCCATACCGACAGGGATGACTGCCGATCTCAATCAGGGTTCGTGTTCCTGTTAAACGGTGGTGCTATCTCCTGGAGGAGCTCCAAACAAGACACGGTGGCTGATTCCATGACCGAGTCTGAGTATATTGCGGCAAGTGAAACTGCAAAGGAGGCTGTATGGATGAGGAAATTCATCCTTGATCTGGGAGTGGTTCCTAGCATTTCCGACCCTGTTGAGGTTTTCTGTGACAACGAGGGTGCGGTTGCGTTAGCAAAGGAACCTAGATCTCACCGACGCACGAGACATATTCCGCGGAAATATCATTATATCCGGGACGTGGTCGAGAGTGGAGATATTGTCATCAGCAGAGTACACACGGATAGCAACGTGGCAGATCCGTTTACTAAACCGTTATCGCAAGCAAAGCACGATGTCCACACCCGTGCTATTGGTATTAGATTTGCTAGCGATTTGGTTTGAGTTTGTATCTTGTATTGTTTGGTTATTGTATTTGATGTATTCACCTTTTGGGAACATTGAGCAGTATTGTATTTATTGTATTTATCGATTATTAAATGGAGATTTGATACTACGCAAGTTGCGGATATTACTTTGAATCTTTACTGTGTTCCAACTTAGCATGTTTTATTCTTTCCTGAATGTTTTACATTCTAAATGTCCACAGTCAGTCATTCTTCATGGGAAGGAAGTCTGAAAGAAGACTGAGGGAAGTGATTTGTCATGTGTCCAATGGTGATTGGGACACGGGGACGCAATACTTCGCCTGTACTTGAAAGGAGTTTCAAGTAACTGGACGACCCACACCTGACTCCACTTTGTGGAACTAGTCATGAGTGGATCAGGATGATAATATCATTTCATCCTCATACTGGAGATGCATATGTCTGCATCACTTTGGTTTGCTTTGCTCTAGTTGCTTTCAAACACAGTCCGTAACTGGCTGTTATAAAGGGAGTAGCTGGGCAGAGTATGATCACTGTGGTGGGCAATGTAGTCAAAGGAATTTGTTCCTCTGTTTAGAGAGATATCCCTGGGCCCCTCGATGATTGGGCGCTGACACCAAAATGCATGGCCGTGCTCGAGTGTGCAGTAATTTGAGTAATCGATTGCAACTCGTATGTTTTGGTCACCACCAATCTTGATAGAGAAACACAATCGTGAAGGACTGAGAATGACTTAGTACCATGTCTCGCCTTCACATGGATATCGTGAACAAAGGGATGATTGATCCTTATCTATAGGACCATCTCAAACTTGTTAGGTTATGATTTGGTACTTGTCAGGGATGACATACCTCGTACAGACTTGGGGGCAGAGATGTCTTGCTAGAGGCCGCTCTCTGTCTGTGATGCTTTAGGATACGGTGTGTCATGTGCAAGTCGGAGTCTGTTGGAGAATGCCCACTGACACACGTATGCCGGGTCACTGCCAATGATGTGCGGGCCTATTGGGTCATACACCTAACTTCTACCCAAATAGCTATAAGTGAAAACAGCCGGTCAAAATGGTCAAATTCCAGTTGACCTAGGCTTCACGACCGTGAAGGATGCTCCACGGGTCGTGAAGCAAGGTGTCCCCACGAGTCCTTACACGAGCATTATGGCTCGTGGACCAGAGTGGCTTCACGGTCCTTCACGGACTGTGAAGGGGATCGTGAAGGATAAATGCGCCACGGATACCTCTACGACTTGTAAAAACACGGCTTTTAAGCTTCACGAGCCGTAAGAGCCCGTGAGAGGTCGTGAAGCCCGGAAAACTAAGTGGCACTTGATTCTCATTGGCTTGCTCTTTTTGGTCCAATAGAAATCAAGTTTATGGCCGGCTAGATGGGTTCCAGAAGGCTCCATGCAGTTTTATAAAAGGCTTAAGCCTTAGAAACTTGAGAACCTATTGCCATCTTTACTTCCATACACACTCAAGCTTCAAAGAAGAGTTCTTGTGAGGGTTTGTGAGTGTTTTCCAGAAGTCAAGGGCTGAAGCAAGTGCATCAAATGAATACGTGATTGTTGGTGACTTGCATTGCTAGCACAAGGTAGAGTGTTCTTGGTGTATAACTTCGGTAGAGAAGCTTGGAGGCATTTTCTTTAAGATCTTGATCATCCCATCCGAAAACAACCTTTCTACAGTAGCAAGGAGCTAAGGAGGAAGGTATAACACCATTTCTACCCTTGTTCTTGTTTGTTTTGGTTGCATGCAAGTTGTATCAAGTTTATACCATTCTATGGAGTTCAAGATCCTTTTGATGTAAATCTTTGCTTCCGTTGCGTTTCTGTGATGTACTTGAACTCCTACATAATAATCATAAGTGTCATAAATCCTATTGTAGACTTTGGTAACATTGAGGATATGACGACTATGATAACATTATGTATGATCTCTTTGATAAACACTATGCAAGTGGTTTAATAAGAGAATACAAAAGAGTACAAAGGGATATTGTGTGGATGATCCCATAGTTAAGCCGTTGTCAAATACTAGTGATGAATTTCATAATAGGTATAATAGCATTGTTCATGCTTATGACTAGGCTTGAATATCGTTTTAGGAAATGTTTGATTTACTTTTAAGCTTTGGGAACTGTAAGCAGCACTGCTAATCGATGATTGTATCGATATATAGTGGATACTATATATACGCATGAAGCGGTTACCTTCATTGGTCTTTACTGTGTTCCATCTTAGCATGTTTAACCACTTCCCAAAATGTTTATACATTCTAAATTTCCACAGCCAGTCATCCTTCGAGGGAAGGAAGCTTGAGTTAAGGCTGAGGTTAGGTGTTGGTTATGCATTAATCAAGGATTGAATGCATGAAACGTAACAGTAACCTATACATGAAAGGAGTTTCAAGTGACTGGAAGACCCGCACTTGAGTTCACTTCATGGATCATGGTCACAAGTGACACGGAAGAATAAAATCATTACGTCCTTCGACCTGAGATGTATGAATTACCATAGCATGAAACATTTTTACTTTCGCTATTTCAAAAACGTAGTTCGTAACTGGCTATTATAAAGGGAATAGTTAAGTAAGATAAGGTTCACGCTATGGGATTGTACAGTCAACAGAATTTGTTCCTCTGATATGAGAGATATCCCTAGGCCCCTCGATGATTGGGCGATGACACCAAAACTAGCATGGCCATGCGCAAAGGAATATTGATTGAGAATCAGATATGTACTTAAATTTTGGTCACCACCAATCAAGATCGAGAAACATAATCCTGAACGATCTGGAGATTGACATATTAATCCATGTCTCGTGTTCACAAGGATATCGCGAACAAAGGGATGTTTGATCACTTATCTATAGGACCTCTACGTTCTTGTAGGTTATGGTTTTCTGCAAGGAGACGGAACCCATACTGACTTGGGGGCATCGATGCTTTGCTAGAGGCTGCTCTTTGTGTGTGGTTGCATGGGTACAGTGCATTATGTGCAAGTGGGAGTTGTTAGAAATATGCCCACTAATGCACGTACGCCATATCGACTGCTGCTGATGATGTATGGGCCTATTGGGTCATACACCGGGGACTAACCTGACAGTAACTAAAGTAAAGGGACCATAAATGGCAAAAGACAAAAGTTGACATCGCAGGCCGCGTTAGCGCCGCTAACTTTAAGGGTTAGCGCCGCTAAACTCTAAAGGTTAGCGGCGCTACGGCTGTATGTACTTTGTGTCAAATCACTGACAAATCTCGATAGCGCCGCTATCTATAAGAGGTTAGCGCCGCTAACTCTTATTGGTTAGTGCCGCTAACCCTGCATGTGCATTTTGTCAAATCACCTCCCAAGCTGGCCAATCCATGTGTGACAACACAAAAGGCATTTGGCCGGTTTTAGAGGGGATATTTTGGGGTCTGAAGAGTGTTGAGACTAATACTAATGCCTCTCTCTTTTTCTCTCTAAGAAAAACACACATGAAAAATCTCTTTGGTGCAAAATAGATCAAGAGAGAGTTCAAGAGAGGTTGTTCCAGATTTGGTCTCCCTAGTGGCTGTTCCAGAAATTGTATTCAAGTTGAAGTACCATGGAGGCTTGCTAGCACTTGAGGTTGGCGTGTTACCGGGGTATACTTCAATAGTTGATCCGTGTTTCGTTCTTGGAGCATCACCACCACGACACCCATTATTTCTGGAGCTTAGGAGAAAGGTATAACCACCTATTTCCTTCTACATGTTGCATTTCTTTACATAGAGTTTGGTCCACTTTTGGGATTTCTTGTTTTGTGCTTTGTTTTGTTGTACATTGGGCTTTAAATCTTGTACTTTGCTTCCGTTGCTTGCCCACCAAATCCCAACAGTTTTGACATCCATCTGCCATATCTCGTAATCAAAATATGCTGATATAGCCATAAGAATTCTAATAGTCAACACCATGAGTTTGCGTGAAACCTTTTGCAAGTAGCCTAACTTTAAAGGTATGCACCTTTCCATCCATGTCGGTCTTCTTCTTGAAGACCTATTTGCACCTAACAGCTTTACTGTGTTGAGGCAAATCTACTAACTCCTAAACGTGGTTGTCATACATGGATTGCATCTCTGCCTTCATGGCTTCTAGCCATTTCTCAGATTCTAAACCTGAAGCAACATCTTGGTAGGTGGTAGGTTCTAAAAGATCCCCTTCGTCATGAGCAACAAGGAATACTAGACACCTATCTGGCTCATGACGAACCCTACTAGATCTGCGAAGGTCTTGTGTTTGCACTTCCTCCTCAACCACAGACTCGGGTTGAGATTCAACAATTATTTCTTGAACCACGGGTTCGATTATCGGTGGTGGTGTTATCTCTTCCTCTTCAATTTCTTGAATCTCTATTTCTTTTCTTGGAGTTTCTGAGTTTAGAAACTTCTCTTCCAAGAACACCCTTTTACGAGTAACAAAAACTTTGTTATCATCTGGGTTATAGAAATAGTATCCCATGGTTTCCTTGAGATAACCCACGAAGATACACTTATCTGATTTGGGATTGAGTTTATCCGTGAATGTTCGCTTAACATACACCTCACAACCCCAAACCTTGAGAAAAGTCATTTTGAACTTTTTCCCCGTCCATACCTCGAACGGTATCTTTTCAACCGATTTAGTCGGAACCCGATTCAACATGAACGCCGCTGTCTCGAATGCATGCCCCCAAAATGACAAAGGCAATGAACTTTGACTCATCATTGATCATACCATGTCAAGCAATGTACGATTCCTCCTTTCTGACACACCATTCATCTGAGGCGTATACGGAGGTGTGAGTTGTGAAAGAATTCCATATTCCTTCAAATGATCGTCGAATTCTTGACTCAAATATTCACCACCTCGGTCGGACCGAATCAACTTTCTCTTCTTGTCCAGCTGATTCTGTACTTCATTCTAAAACTGTTTGAACTTGTCAAAACTTTCAGATTTAAGTCTCATAAGATAGACATAACCGAACCTACTGAAGTCGCCAGTAAAGGTAATGAAGAACTGGTATCCTCCTCTAGCCTCTGGAGTAAAGGGTCCACACACATCTGTGTGTATTACCCCCAGTAATTCACTAGCCCTTTCATTCTCACTGTTGAAAGGCTGCTTTGTCATTTTACCAGACAAATAAGATTTGCAACTATCATATGACTCCAAGTCAAATGCTTCTAAAATTCGGTCATCTCGGAGCTTCTCTATGCGTTTCTCGTTTATATGTCCTAAACGACAATGGCAGAGATAAGTCTAATTCATGTTACTCTTGGATATTTTACTTATATGATATATGTATTTATCATAATTATCTAGATTTAGCATATATAGACCATTTTGTGGAATAGCTTTAAAATATAAAACATCATTTTTAAAACAAGAAATCACTTTACTATTCATAACATAGTTAAAACCACAGTCTATAAGCAAATCAAACGAGATAACATTTTTGATTAGTCTAGGAACATAATAACAAGGTTCTAGTTCTAAGCCCATGCCCGAAGGCAACCTAAGACTATATGTTCCTACAGCTTCAGCACCAACCACGGAGCCTTTGCCTACCCGCAGGTCCATATCTCCTTGTCTTAGCATTCTACTTCTCTTGAATCCATGCAAATGATTGCATATGTGATGACCACATCCGGTATCCAATACCCATGATTCATAAGAAGTAATAAGACAATCTATCATAAAGATACCTGAGTCATTCCGCGAACCAATGTCCAGCTGATCTATGTCGATTGAGTGCTCCCATGAATCCTTGCTGCCACAGTCTGGCAACAAATCTCTCCAAGCTCTTCCAACCAGTCATCTTCCTGCATATGATCCACAACTGTTGGCTCTAGCTGCTTTGGATTCAACTCATCACTGATGCACATAAAGATCCCGTGCAGCTCTGCGACGATCATCTCAAAATCACCGAGGACGTACATTACCCTTCTCTGGTAATAGTCCGATATAGAACCAAACAAGAGCATAACTAACTCATGTGGTTTTGATTTTGACCCAAAACTTTCATAGAAATCCAAGAGCCTTCTCATGTTAATGATATGACCACTAATCGGCTGGTTTTCTTTAATTTTCGCTGAAAGAATTTCCTTCATCAGCAAGATACAACATATTCGTTCACTGTACTTGAACTTACGCTCCAGTCCCTGAACAACCTCAAAATATGACTTCTCCCGGAGATCATCCGTACACTCGGATGAAGCTGTGAGAACGAGAATCAACAGAATGTCGGATTCGTCAGGCAGATACTGATAGTAAGCATCATACTCACTATCCTGGGCATCTACCCCTGGTCGTTCTAGAGGAAATGTCTCTATGATGTGTAGCTTTCCCTGCGCATCTAAAACATTCTTTAAATGCATCTTCTAAATAGCAGAATTTGGACCTGAAAGCTTCCACTTGCGGACGATGAGGCTTAGAGATTCCTTAGGTGAATAAAACGGAATAACAGATAAAATAGACATCTACAAAAAAAGAAAAGATAAAACCGATTCAGTAATATGATTATATCCTCTAATAATTATTACCTTTTAAAAAATAAATTATTAGACTAGGATCCATATTTCACATTTCCCGATACAAGGTTTGGGCACTTCCCACCGGGACAATGTTATTTTTGGTAGGTAAACCTATACCAATCGTATCCTACACGACTCCTAGATCCGCAGGACATCGGCTACAAGAACCGTGCATGTATTAGTCCCTCTAGTGCATTTTGGGCCGGGACTCCCGATTATCACCAAAATAGATCGCATCACCTAAGACAGTGTGAACAATGGCCAGGACTCCCAATTATCGCAGTGTCTTTCACATCCTTCCCTGCAATGGTTTGAACCCGAATGCCCAAGGTTTGGTCACTTCCGACACCCGAGTACCGTTTAACAGGAAAGGTGTACCATTAGGTGGGTAACACACTGAAGGGTTTTGTAGGGTATAAAAACATATCTTAATAACATGCACAGCGGAACAAAAACTAAAGAGAAGTAGAGGATAAAAATTATACCTTTTGCAACAATCTTGAAACTTGATTCCAGAATGCTAAAGGTAAAACACCGCTACTGCACCACCAAGAATAGGCTGCTAGACCGCCTAAGGATTTCACCATTGATTAAACGATGCCCGTATGTGTGTGTGTGTGTGTGTTACACCGCCGACCCCTAGGGGTGTTCTCGGATTCGACATCGACTAGAAAGGGAGAGGGAGAGAGTAGGGTTGTTTTCTTTTAGTAAAATTATCTCTTATGTGATTCTAAGGATTAATAAGGTGTTTATATAATAAACCTTATTAAAGCACAAGCTCGTTTAAATAAAACCCAGCTTTAATTAAATTATCAGATAATTACAGAAAACACCCTTTAACCTTTCTAATTAATTAATAACTATTAATTAATTGGTCTTGTTAATATTTAATCTAAATTTTAACCTCTCCTTTAAATAATAAATAACTGTTATTATTTTCCTTCTCAATCATTAATTATCTAATTAATTATTCCACACATAAAAAACTAGGTAAAAAACCAAATGGTTCTAATCGGGTGTGTAGCAGTGTGATCCTTTATTGTCACATACTATTGGACAAGATGACATGTATTATCTATCTCTACACATAATCTAACACTTAGGTCCGTGATGGAGAAGGGAGTGTAACTATCGTGCACAAGTGGGAGTCTGATAGATTGTGTGCAGGGATAGTGTACACGTGTCATCACATCAATGGACACTATGAGTCACTAAATGTTCCACAGCTGCACACCCAACTAATGAACCAGAAAAAAATACGATGCGTGTAAAGATTTTAATTAACAGTTGTTTAATTATTGAAAAAGAGAGAAATAATAAATAGATATTTATTATTGGAAAAAGAGAATATGAAATATTAGATAAATATTTAATAAATAAAGTTTGGTTGGAAAAATATTAATTATAGTTGATTAATTAATATTAACTAAACTAGAGTGGTTGTTTTTGTCTAATGATCAAAGTTGTTGGTCAATGGACCGGGCTTAAGGTCTAAAGGCTTAACCCATTTAAATGTATATATAAATGGGATTAAACCTAGTTTTTCAAGTTAATCCTCATTAGAAACAAAATCTACAAAATCAAAACAGCTCCTCTCTTTCGGCCGAAACCCACTGCCACCGAATCGGTGGTTGATGGCGGTTACTCGGCGGCGCCATGCGGTGGTCGACAGCCACCTCCGGCGGACGAAGGCGGTGCCCTGCGGCGGCACTATTTCAGCGATCAAACCCTAGGCCGAGGCACCCCCTTTGCAGCGGCTTGCCTTCTCAGCGGCGGTAGGGTAAGGCCAAAAGCCGGTGGCTTTTGGCGGTTTACACACACGCGGGATTTTTCTCTTGAATATTGTTTGAAAGGCGGTCTAGCAGCCAGTTCAAGGGTGCAGTAGTTGTGTATCCCCCTTCAGCAGTTTCAGGGTATATTTTCTATCTTTTAGATAATAACTGATATAGTACATATATAATTCATGATATATCTGTTTTGTATGATTATTGTTCGTGTTTCCCCACCTGATCCAGTTGGGATACAGGGAACGGGATTTGCAAGTTTATTTTTAGCTGTGCATTATTGTACCATATAATTCTCTACAGACAACGTAGGATAATATCCACCGCCGTCTCCCTTTCAACGGTAAATCCTAACCTCTCTAAGCACTCCAAAAGTGCCTTCATCTTAAGCACGTGAAAGCTTACTATTGGTCAAATGATCTTATCAGTTAAGATTTAATGAGACAAAGTTAAGTTTGTAAGATATATTCTGAATATAACTTAAATAGAATTATGAAGCTTGATCAGACTGAGCACTTATAGTGTTTCAGACTGAGCATAAGCTGAGTATAAGCTGAGCTTTATAGTTGATCAACTTAGACTATATCTTAGTCAGTTTATCTATATGTTTGATAATTGTGAGTTACCTTAGGTATAGGTCGAGTATTCAGTTTGATGTGTTTCAAGCTGAGTGACTCAGCTTCTAAGCTGAGTCAGCTCAACGGAGTTGCTAAATCAGTACTAGCTAACTCTTATGACTTCTAAGGATGAGTTTGTATTTATACATGTCAGTACATGTTTGATATCGAGTTAGTTCTCGATGAACTCAGCTTGATGAGTTTCAAGCTGAGTAACTCAGCTTGATAAAAGAAGTCAGCCTAATAGAATTTAAATTTGTTTTTAATTCTTGAAGGGTTTTGTAGTGTATAAAAACATATCTTAATAACATGCACAGTGGAATAAAAACAAAACCCCCTCCAGTGATCTCATCTAACTTGTACAGAAACTAAAGAGAAATAGAGGATAAAAGTTATACATTTTGCAACAATCTTAAAACTTGATTCCAGAATTGTAAAGGTAAAACACCGCTACTGCACCACCACGAACAGGCTGGTAGACCGCCTAAGGATTTCATCAATAATCAAATGATTCCCGTATGTGTGTGTGTTACGCCGCAGACCCCTAGGGGTGTCCTCGGCTTCGACGTCGACTAGAGAGGGATAGGGAGAGAGTAGGGTTGTTTTCTATTAGTAAAATTATCTCTTATGTGATTCTAAGGATTAATAAGGTGTTTATATAATAAACCTTATTAAAGCCTAAACCCGTTTAATTAAAGCACAGCTTTAATTAAACTATTAGATAATTACAGAAAACACCCTTTAACCTTTCTAATTAATTAATAACTATTAATTAATTGGTCCTGTTAATATTTAATCTAAATAGTAACCTCTCCTTTAAATAATAAATAACTATTATTATTTTCCTTCACAATAATTAATTATCTAATTAATTATTCCACATATACAAAACTAGGTACAAAACCAAATGGTTCTAATCGGGTGTGTAGCAGTGTGATCCTTTAGTGTCACATAGTATTGGACACGATGACACGTGTTATCTATCTTTGCACATAATCTAGGCAACAAATCTCTCCACTGAAGGGTTTTGTAGGGTATAAAAACATATCTTAATAACATGCACAGCGGAATAAAAAGAAAACCCCCTCCAGTGTTCTCATCTAACTCGTACAGAAACTAAAGAGAAGTAGAGGATACAAATTATACCTTTTGCAACAATCTTGAAACTTGATTCCAGAATGCTAAAGGTAAAACACCGCTACTGCACCACCACGAACAGGCTACTAGACCGCCTAAGGATTTCACTAATGATCAAACAATACCCGTATGTCTGTGTGTGTGTTACGCCGCAGACCCCTAGGGGTGTCCTCGGCTTCGATGTCGACTAGAGAGAGAGAGGGAGAGGGAGAGAGTAAGGTTGTTTTCTTTTAGTAGAATTATCTCTTATGTGATTCTAAGTATTAATAAGGTGTTTATATAATAAACCTTATTTAAGACCAAGCCCGTTTAATTAAAGTCCAGCTTTAATTAAACTATCTGATAATTACAGAAAACACCCTTTAACCTTTCAAATTAATTAATAACTATTAATTAATTGGTCCTGTTAATATTTAATCTAAATATTAACCTCTCCTTTAAATAATAAATAACTATTATTATTTTCCTTCTCAATAATTAATTATCTAATTAATTATTCCACACATACAAAACTAGGTACAAAACCAAATGGTTCTAATCGGGTGTGTAGCAGTGTGATCCTTTAGTGTCACATAGAATTGGACATGATGACACGTGTTATTTATCTCTACATATAATCTAACACTTAGGTCCGTGATGGAGAAGGGAGTGTAACTATCGTGCACAAGTGTGAAGGGTTTTGTGGGGTATAAAACATATCATACATGCACAGCGGAATAAAGACAAAACCCCCTCCAGTGATTTCATCTAACTTCATACAAGAACTAAAACAGAGTAGGGGATAAAAATTATACCTTTAAGCAAACCAAAGACTTTTCCTCATTCCTAGATTGCTGCAGGTTATCCACCGCTACTGCACCACCTCGAACGGGCTTCTAGACCGCCTAAGGATCAAACCTCGAATCAAAACTTGATCCGTGTGTGTGTGTGTACCGTCGCGGTCGACCACCACCTTGGTGGTTCGGTTTCGCCGATCACGAGAGAGAGAGAGAGAGAGAGAGGAGTGCTTAGGGTTCATTTTCTTAATTGGGAATTACTTACTTGTGATTCAAGGTTAATAAAGTTTATATATAATAAACCTTTATTAAGCCCAAGCCCGTTTAATTAAAGCCCAACTTTAATTAAACTATTAAATAATTACAGAAAAAACCCTTAACCTTTCTAATTAATTAATAACTATTAATTAATTGTTCTGTTAATATTTAAACTAAATATTAACCTCTCCATCAAATAATAATTAACTTATTATTATTTCTCTTACTCAATAATTAATTAAACTAATTAATTATTCTTTCACACAATCCGGTAAAATCCAGATGGTTCTAAATGGGTGTGTAGCAGTGTGATCCTTTAGTGTCACATAGCATTGGATACGATAGTACATCTTATCTATCTCTGAACACAATCTAACAGACTTCCACTTGTGCAAGATAAGTAACACTTCTTGTATGTCGTTGGCCTAAGGAGGTCCCTAGCCAGACACTTAGGTTAACCACACTATGAGATCTCTTATATCTAGAGACATAATCCACCTCTTGGATTATCTAGGCTTTTCCTTTTGCATCGCGATATTCCATAATATGAGTATTAGACATGGAGCAGGGATCTTATTCTAAATACTAAGATTTTCTCGACTCTGATCTCGACACTCTACTGTTACGGTTTGCTGACTGAAAAACTATCATTCTAACCGAGCGCGGCCACGCATTTTCAGTAGTCTTAATCGTCGAGGAGCTCAGAAAATATCTCTCCTAAAAAAGAGGTGCAAATTCCATCTTGACTATTTGCAATTTTAGCACATGGCTTCCGCTGCACCTAGACATGCCCCTTATGATCACACTGTTACGGCGTGACGTTAAAACATGCTAAAGTACAGAAGTTACCATGCCCCAAACTAAATATCTCAGGTCTAAGGATAAACTATCAATTTTACTCACAATGTTGCTCCATGAAGTAAACTCGATGCAGATCACTCCCAATACCTATCCCCTGATAGATATCTACGAATATTTGGTCACAACCTTGTGCTTTTATTCAACCCTGAATAAATCATCAAATATCCATAATAGCGTTACCTCCCTAATGTAGCTCCCAATACATTAAGTAGCTACGGGCATTTAGACAATTCATCACTTGACTTGTCATGGATAGGTTAAACATGCTAAAAATAGACAACTAGAAACAATTATGTAAATACCTCCTATTTCAATCCCATGAAATGTAAATACATAATATAAAAGTCTCAAGTCAAATCTATAGTAAGAATCAAAAACATGAACTAGCTGCTATGTTCTAAGTACTGCATTCCTATAGAACTCGCATGCCTCTCATGCTTAGCTCTAGCTAGCGGCTTCGTCAACGGGTCAGCAACGTTGTCGTCCGTCGGTATCTTTTGCAATCTAATATCATCTCTTCCATTGATCTCTCGGATGAGGTGATATTTCCTGAGTACGTGCCTAGTCCGCTGATGATCTCTAGGCTCTTTAGCTTGCGCCACAACCCCTGAGTTGTCACATAATATATCGATCGGTCTAGAGATACTGGCAACAACTCTAAGATCCGAGATAAAATTCTTCAGCCAGACAGCTTCCTTTGCCGCATCACTTCCCACTGAATTTAGTGCAAATACACGACTCGAACTCACTTTTGGTGAAACCAAATTCTTTGATACGCTCATCAAAGTGTAAGTTCCAGCTCCTAGATGCTTGTTTTAATCCATAAATCGATTTGAGCAACTTGCATACTTTATTAGGGTTCTTTTGATCTGCAAAACCATCCGGATGTATCATATATACATCATCTGTCAGTTTCCCGTTAAGGAAAGCGGTTTTGACATCCATCTGCCATATCTCATAGTCAAAATATGCTGATATGGCCATAAGAATCCTAATAGTCTTAAGCATTGTCACTGGGGAAAAAGTTTCATCATAGTCAACGCCATGAGTTTGCGTGAAACCTTTTGCCACTAGCCTTGCTTTAAAAGTATGCACTCTTCCATCCATGTCAGTCTTCTTCTTGAAAACCCATTTGCACCCAACAACTTTACTGTGTTGAGGCAAATCTACAAACTCCCAGACTTGGTTGTCATACATGGATTGCATCTCTGCGTTCATGGCTTCTAGCCATTTCTCAGATTCTAAAGATCAGGCAGCATCTTGGTAGGTAGTGGGTTCTAAAATATCCCTTCGTCTTGAGCAACTAGGAATCCCAGATACCTATCTGGCTCATGACGAGGCATACTAGACCTGCGAAGGTATTGTGTTTGCACCTCTTCCTCAACCACAGACTTGGATTGGGATTCAACAATTTTTTGTTGAACCACGGGTTCAATTATCGGTGGTGGTGTTATTACTTCCTCTTCAATTTCTTGAAGCTCTATTTCTTTTCTTGGAGTTTATGAGTTAAAAAATTTCTCCTCCAAGAACACACCTTTACGAGCAACAAAGACTTTGTTCTCATCTGGGTTATAGAAATAGTATCCCATGGTTTCGTTGGGATAACCCACGAAGATACACTTGTCTGATTTGGGATTGAGTTTATCTGTGAATGTTCGCTTGACATACACCTCACATCCCCAAACCTTGAGAAAAGACATTTTGGGCTTTTTCCCCGTCCATACCTCGAACGGTGTCTTTTCAACCTATTTGGTCGGAACCCGGTTCAGCATGAACGCCACTGTCTCGAGCGCGTGCCCCCAAAACGACAATGGTAGTGAACTTCGACTCATCATTGATCGTACCATGTCAAGCAGTGTACGATTCCTCCTCTAACTTCTGTAGTAAAGGGTCCACACACATCTGTGTGTATAATCCCTAATAACTCACTAGCCCTTTCATTTTCACTGTTGAAAGGCTGCTTTGTCCTTTTACCAGACAAACAAGATTTGCAATTATCATATGACTCCAAGTCAAATGGTTCTAGAATTCCGTCATCTCGGAGTTTCTATATGTGTTTGTCGTTTACATGTCCTAAATGACAATGCAAGAGGTAAGTTTGATTCAAGTTACTCTTGGATCTCTTACTTATATGATAGATGTCATTGTTATTAGATTTAGCATGTATACACCATTTTCTGGAGTAGCTTTAAAAAAGAAAAATCTTTTTTGAAACATGAAATAACCTTTTCATTTAAAACATAATTAAATCCATAGTCTATAAGCAAATCAAACGAGATAACATTTTTAATAAGTATAGGAACATAATAACAAGGTTCTAGTTCCAAGACCATGCCCGAGGGCAAACTAAGACAACATGTTCCTACAGCTTCAGCACCAACCATGGAGCCTTAGCCTACCCGCAGGTCCATATCTCCTTGTCTTAGCTTCTTACTTCTCTTGAATCCTTGCAAATGATTGCATATGTGATGACCACATCCGGTATCTAATACCTATGATTCATAAGAAGTAATACGACAATCTATAATAAAGATACCTGAATCATTGGGCGAACCAATGTCCAGCTGATCTATGTCGAGTGAGTGCTCGCATGAATCCTTGCTGCCACATTCTAGGCAACAAATTTCTCCAAGTTCTTCCAGCCAGTAATTTTCCTGCATAGGGTCCACAACTATTGACTCTAGCTGCTTTGGATTAAACGCATCGCTGATGCACATAAGGATTTCGTGCAACCCTGCGACAGTCATCTCAAAATCACCGAGGACATACATTACCCTCCTCTGGTCATAGTCTGATAAAGAACCAAACAAGAGCCTAACTAGCTCATGTGGTTTTGATTTTGACACAAAACTTTCATGGCAATCTAAGAGCCTTCTCATATTAATGAGATGATCGTTAATCGGCTGGTTTTCTATCATTTTTGCTGAAAGAATTTCCTTTATCAGCAGCATGCGACATATCCGTGCATTATACTTGAACTTACGCTCCAGTCCCTGACCAACCTCATAAGATGACTTCTCACGGAGATCATCCGTAAACTCTGATGACGCTGTGAGAATGAGAATCGACATAATATCAGACTCGTCAGCCAGATACTGATAGTAAGTGTCATACTCACTATCCTGTGCATCTACCCCTGGTCGCTCTGGAGGTAATGTCTCTATGATGTGAAACTTTCCCTGTGCATCCAAGACATTCTTTAGATGCATCTTCCAAACAGCAAAGTTTGGACCTAAAAGCCTCCACTTGCCGATGATGAGGCTTAGAGATTCCTTTGGTGAATAGAACGGAATAACAGATAATATAGACATCTACAGAAAAAGAAAAAATAAAACCGATTCAGTCTTGATTATATCTTCTAATAATTATTACCTTTTAAAAATAAATTATTAGACTAGGATCCATATTTCACATTTCCCGATGCAAGGTTTGGGCACTTTCCACCGGGACAATGCTATTTCTGGTAGGTAAACATATACCAATTGTATCCTACCTGGACACGACTCCTAGATCCGCTGGACATCGATTACTAGAACCGTGCATGTTTAGTCCCTCTAGTGCATTTTGGACCGGGACTCCCGATTATCACCAAAATAGATCGCACCACCTAAGACCGTGTGAACTCTGGCCATGACTCCCGATTATCGCAGAGACTTTCACACCTTCACCCGCAATGGGTTGAACCCGAATGCCCAAGGTTTGGTCACTTCCGACATCCGAGTACCGTTAAACAGGAAAGGTGTACCATTAGGTGGGTAGCACACTGATCTAAGATTTTTCTAAAAAGGATTTTTCAAGTTTAAAAACTTTTGCCAGTTTTCCTTTTAAAAATACTGTTTTAATAATTAACTATTATTTGAACCCTTTGTTTTATATCATCGTGTGAATCACAACCACGCATATATAGCATATGTAAAGAAATAAAACAACCACAAACATATATATGCCTTAGCCTTGCCCTTATCTAATGTCGGTTTCGTGAGCCACACGAAAAACCCGATGGTCAAAACCTAAGTGGAAAACACAACACACATGGCATGACATTCTGAAGCTCCCACTGGCTCCAGCATCCAATCCTTGCTCCCTGCTCTTTGCTCCTTGCTCCTTTGCAATGTTTTCTTATTTAATCTAATTACAACTATTCTATTCTAAAAGACTAGAAATAAAAAATACAAATTTTTAAAGGCACGCAGGCCCGCTAATCTAATACTTTTACACAATAGAATAAGTGTTGTAAGTGGCACGCAGGTCTCCCCACACCATAAAATAAAACAAAATAAATATCACAACCACAAGTGCACGAAAAAAATAAACAATCCACAAGGTCTAGGGCTCGCCTATGGCATCCCAAACATGTACTGAACTAATACATGAAAGTAAAAACAACAACTGATTTCTAATTATCATATCTTTGATGAATTAACTTGATTTTAACTAACTGTTAAAATCACCTGGTTTAAATAGTCATAATATTATTTAATTATTGTTATGCGTATAAAATTTTCAAATTAATTAATTTAACCAACACTTGATTAAATTCAAATATTTTATACATAAGTTTTATAAAAATAAAACATATAGAATACTTTTAGTTTTTAATCCTGTTAGGTATTACCCTAAACTAAAAACTAAAAAAAACACCTTTGAGCCTCAAAACTAGGCCAAAGAAAAAAAACTGGTGGACCGACCACATCTAGGCCTGTTGAACCTGGGCCGCAGGTGCAGGCCGCAGCTGGGCCGCCCCACGTCGCACCTCCACCACGGCCAGCCGGCTAGCCGCAGAGAGCAGCCGCCCCCGCCGAGACCTGGACGCCGACCACCCTACGCCACAAACCAAGTGCTGGCAGTGATCGGCCAGCCGACGCCGACTAGCCAGCCGAGGCCAGCCATCGATGCCGCTACCATCGTGGTTTCCGTCGCACGCCGCTGCCGGCTACGGTGGTGAAACTGCCGCCGGCCACCATCTTAACGCAAACAATAATAATAACAAAAAAATAACTTTAAATCTAAAATTTAAACTTAAACCTTATCCTTCTTTTATCATAACTAATTATTTTATCCAATTTAAAATCAAAACTTGATTTCAAACAATACTTGGATAAACCAAAAAGTTAAACCTTGATAAAAGAAACTATTCATCATGATAAAAAGAAGCCTACCTAGTTCTCTATGAGGTTAGAAGTGGCTCTGATACCACTGAAGGGTTTTGTGGGGTATAAAACATATCATACATTCGCAGCGGAATAAAGACAAAACCCCCTCCAGTGATCTCATCTAACTTCATACAAGAACTAAAACAGAGTAGGGGATAAAAATTATACCTTTAAGCAAACCAAAGACTTTTCCTCAATCCTAGATTGCTGCAGGTTATCCACCGTTACTGCACCACCTCAAACGGGCTGCTAGACCGCATAAAGATTAAACCTCGAATCAAAACTTGATCCGTGTGTGTGTGTGTGTACCGTCGCCGTCGCTGTCGACCACCACCTTGGTGGTTCGGTATCGCCGATCACGAGAGAGAGAGAGAGAGAGGAGTGCTTAGGGTTTATTTTCTTAATTTTGAATTACTTACTTGTGATTCAAGGTTAATAAAGGTTATATATAATAAACCTTTATTAATCCGAAGTCCGTTTAATTAAAGCCCAAATTTAATTAAACTATTAAATAATTACAGAAAAAACCCTTGACCTTTCTAATTAATTAATAACTATTAATTAATTGGTTCTGTTAATTTTTAAACTAAATATTAACCTCTCCATCAAATAATAATTAACTTATTATTTTTTCTCTTACTCAATAATTAATTAAACTAATTACTTATTCTTTCACACAATCTGGTAAAATCCAGATGGTTCTAAATATGTGTGTAGCAGTGTGATCCTTTAGTGTCACATAGCATTGGATACGATAGTACATGTTATCTATCTCTGCACACAATCTAACAAAGTGGGAGTCTGATAGATTGTGTGCAGGGATAGTGTACACGTGTCATCACATCCAGGGACGCTATGAGTCATTAAAGGGTTACACAGCTGCACACCCAACTAATGAACCAGAAAACAATACGATGCGTGTAAAGATTTTTATTAACAGTTGTTTAATTATAGAAAAAGAGAGAAATAATAAATAGATATTTATTATTGGAAAAAGAGAATATTAAATATTAGTTAAATATTTAATAAATAAATTTTGGTTGGAAAAATATTAATTGTAGTTGATTAATTAATATTAACTAAACTAGAGTGGTTGTTTTTGTCTAATGATCAAAGTTGTTGGTCAATGGACCGGGCTTAAGGTCCGAAGGCTTAACCCATTTAAATGTATATTTAAATGGGATTAAACCTAGATTTTGAAGTTAATCCTCATTAGAAACAAAAGCTACAAAAACAAAACAGCTCCTCTCTCTCTTGCTCTCTCTCGTCCGAAATCCACCACCACCGATTCGGTGGTTGACAGCGCTCACTCGGCGGCTCCTTGCGGTGGTCGGCAGCCACCTCCGGCGGACGACGGCAGTGCCCTATGGCGGCACTATTTTTGGGGATCGAACCCTAGGCCGAGGCAGCCCCTTTGCGGCGGCTTGCCTTTTCAGCGGCGGTAGGGTAAGGCCAAAAGCCGGTGGCTTTTGGCGGTTTACACACACAAGTAGGATTTTTCTCTTGAGTATTGTTTGAAAGGCGGTCTAGCAGCCAGTTCAAGGGTGCAGTAGCTGTGTATCCCCCTTCAGCAGTTTCAGGGTATATTTTCTATCTTTTAGATAATAACTGATATGGGACATATATAATTCATGATATATATGTTTTGTTTGATTATTGTTCGTGTTTCCCCACCTGATCCAGTTGGGATCCTGGGAACGGGATTTGCAAGTTTATTATCCGTTGTGCTTTATTGTACCCTGTAAATCACTACATGCAACGTAGGATAATATCCACCGCCATCTCCCTTTCAACGGTAAATCCTAACCTCTTTAAGCACTCCACAAGTGCCTTCATCTTAAGCACGTGGAGGCTTACTATTGGTCAAATGATCTTATCAATTAAAATTTGATGAGACAAAGTTAAGTTTGTAAGATATTTTCTGAATATAACTTAAACAGAATTATGAATCTTGATCAGACTGAGAACTTATAGTGTTTCAGACTGAGCATAAGCTGAGTATAAGCTGAGCTTTATAGTTGATCATCTTAGACTCTATCTTATTCAGTTTATCTATATGTTTGATAAATTGTGAGTTACCTAAGGTATAGGTCGAGTATTCAGCTTGATGTGTTTCAAGCTAAGTGACTCAGCTTCTAGGCTGAGTCAGCTCAACGGAGTTGCTAAATCAGTACTAGCTAACTCTTATGACTTTTAAGGATGAGTTTGTATTTATACATGTCAGTACATGTTTGATATCGAGTTAGTTCTTGATGAACTCAGCTTGATGAGTTTCAAGCTGAGTAACTCAGCTTGATAAAAGAAGTCAGCCTAATAGAATTTAAAATTGTTTTTAATTCTTAAAGGGTTTTGTAGGGTATAAAAATATATCTTAATAACATGCACAGCGGAATAAAAACAAAACCCCCTCCAGTGATCTCATCTAACTCGTACAGAAACTAAAGGGAAGTAGAGGATAAAAATTATACCTTTTGCAACAATCTTGAAACTTGATTCTAGAATGCTAAAGGGAAAACACCGCTACTGCACCACCACGAACAGGCTGCTAGACTTTCTAAGGATTTCACCAATAATCAAACGATGTCCGTATGTGTGTGTGTGTTACGCCGCCAACCCCTAGGGGTGTCCTCGGCTTCGACGTCACCTAGAGAGGGAGAGGGAGAGAGTAGGCTTTTTTTCTTTTATTAAAATTATCTCTTATGTGATTCTAAGGATTAATAAGGTGTTTATATAATACACCTTATTAAATCTCAAGCCCGTTTAATTAAAGCCCAACTTTAATTAAATTATCAGATAATTACAGAAAACACCCTTTAACCTTTCTAATTAATTAATAACTATTAGTTAATTGGTCCTGTTAATATTTAATCTAAATATTAACCTCTCCTTTAAATAATAAATAACTATTATTATTTTCCTTAATAATTAATTATCTAATTAATTATTCCACACATACAAAACTAGGTAAAAAACCAAATGATTCTAATCGGGTGTGTAGCAGTGTGATCCTTTAGTGTCACATACTATTGGACACGATGACACGTGTTATCTATCTCTGCACATAATCTAACAAACTCCCACTTGTTCAAGATAGGTAACACTCCCGTTGGCCTAAGGAGGTCCCCAGCCAGACACTTAGGTTAACCAGACTATGAGATCTCTTACATCTAGAGATATAATCCACCCCTTGGATTATCTAGGCTTTTCCTTTTGCATCGCGATATTATGTAATGTGAGTATTAGACATGGAGCAGGGATCTAATTCTAAATACTCATATTTTCTCGACTCCGATCTCGACACTCTGCAGTTACGGTTTACCGAATGAAACCTATCATTCTAATCGAGCGCGGCCACGCATTTTCAGTAGTCGTAATCGTCGAGGGGCCTTGAAACATCTCTCCTAAATAGGAGGTGCAAATCCCATCTTGACTATTTGCAATTTGAGCACATGGCTTCTGCTGCACCTAGACATGTCCCTTATGATCACCCTGTTATGGCGTGACGTTAGAACATGCTAAAGTACAGAAGTTACCATGCCTCAAACCAAATATCTCAGGTCTAAGGACAACCTATCACGTTTACTTATGATGACACTCCGTGAAGTAAACTCGATGCGGATCACTCCCAATATTTATCCCCTGATAAATATCTATGAATATTTGGTCACAACCTTGTGCTTTTATTCAACCCTGAATAAATCATCAAATATCCATAATAGCGTTACCTCCCTAATGTAGCTCCCAATACATTAAGTAGTTACGGGCATTTAGACAATTCATCACTTGACTTGTCATGGATAGGTTAAACATGCTAAAAATAGACAACTAGAAACAATTATGTAAATACCTCCTATTTCAATCCCATGAAATGTAAATACATAATATAAAAGTCTCAAGTCAAATCTATAGTAAGAATCAAAAACATGAACTAGCTGCTATGTTCTAAGTACTGCATTCCTATAGAACTCGCATGCCTCTCATGCTTAGCTCTAGCTAGCGGCTTCGTCAACGGGTCAGCAACGTTGTCGTCCGTCGGTATCTTTTGCAATCTAATATCATCTCTTCCATTGATCTCTCGGATGAGGTGATATTTCCTGAGTACGTGCCTAGTCCGCTGATGATCTCTAGGCTCTTTAGCTTGCGCCACAACCCTTAAGTTGTCACAGAATATATCTATCGGTCTAGAGATACTGGCAACAACTCTAAGATCCGAGATAAAATTCTTCAGCCAGACAGCTTCCTTTGCCGCATCACTTTCCGCAATATACTCTGTTGCTTCTGTAGTCGAATCTGCTATTGTATCTTGCTTCTGACTTTTCCAAGATATGGCTCCTCCATTTAGGGTAAAGACAAATTCTGATTGCGACCTAAAGTCGTCCCTGTCAGTATGGAAACTTGCATCAGTGTAACCAGTCACATTATCGAACCTCCATAAACTAGGAATATGTATTTTGTCCTTCTCAGGTACTTAGGAATATTCTTGACAGCTACCCAATGAGCTTCACCAGGATTTTGCTAATATCTACTCGTGACACTAACATAATAGGCAACATTGGGCCTAGTAATAGCATGGCATACATAATTGACCCTATTGCCGAAGCATATGGAATCATTTTCATCTTGCCCTGATCTTGACTAGACACAGGACACTAAGCCTTGCTCAAAATCGCGCCAGATTGCATATGAATAAATCATTTCTTGGATTCATCCATCTTGAATCTTTTCACGACTTTGTCTGTTTATATACTTTGACTAAGTCCGATAAGCCGCTTAGATCTATTTCTATAGATCTTTATACCTAGTATATAAGCAGCTTCTCCCAAGTCTTTCATCTGGAAACATTTACCTAACTAGGATTTTACTCCTTGTAACAGTGGTATACTGTTTCCTATTAGCAGTATGTCATCCACATACAAGTCTAGGAAGGTTACCGCGCTCCCACTAAATTTAGTGTAAACACATGACTCGAACTCACTTTTGGTAAAACCAAACTCTTTGATACGCTCATCTAAGTGTAAGTTCCAGCTTCTAGATGCTTGCTTTAACCCATAAATGTATTTTACAAACTTGCATACCTTATTAGGGTTCTTTGGATCTGCAAAACCATCCGGTTGTATCATATATACGTCCTCTGTCAACTTCCCGTTAAGGAAGGCGGTTTTGACATCCATATGCCATATCTCATAATCAAAATATGCTGATATGGCCATAAGAATTCTAATAGTCTTAAGCATTGCCACTGGGGAAAAAGTTTCATCATAGTCAACACCATGAGTTTGCGTGAAACCTTTTGCCACTAGCCTAGCTTTAAAGGTATGCATCTTTCCATCCATGTCGGTCTTCTTCTTGAAGACCCATTTGCACCCAATAGCTTTACTGTGTTGAGGCAAATCTACTAACTCCCAAACTTGGTTGTCATACATGAATTGCATCTCTACCTTCATGGCTTCTAGCCATTTCTCAGATTCTAAAGCTGAAGTAGCATCTTGGTAGGTGGTGGGTTCTAAAAGATGCCTTTCGTCTTAAGCAACAAGGAATACTAGATACCTATCTGGCTCATGACGAGGCCTACTAGATCTGCGAAGGTCTTGTGTTTGTAGTTCCTCCTCAACCATAGACTCGGGTTGAGATTCAACAATTCTTTGTTGAACCACGGGTTCGATTATCGGTGGTGGTGTTATCTCTTCCTCTTCAATTTCTTGAAGCTCTATTTCTTTTCTTGGAGTTTCTGAGTTTAGAAAAATCTCTTCCAAGAACACCCCTTTACGAGCAACAAAAACTTTGTTCTCATCTGGGTTATAGAAATAGTATCCCATGGTTTCCTTGGGATAACCCACGAAGATACACTTATCTGATTTGGGATTGAGTTTATCCGTGAATGTTCGCTTAACATACACCTCACATCCCCAAACCTTGAGAAAAGGCATTTTGTGCTTTTTCCCCGTCCATACCTCGAACGGTGTCTTTTCAACCGATAGCGGAACCCAATTCAACATGAACACCACTGTCTTGAGTGCGTGCCCCCAAAACGACAAAGGCAATGAACTTCGACTCATCATTGATCGTACCATGTCAAGTAATGTATGATTCCTCCTTTATGACACACCATTCATCTGAGGCGTATACGGAGGTATGAGTTGTGAAACAATCCCACATTCCTTTAAATGATCGTCGAATTCTTGACTCGGATATTCACCACTTCGGTCGGACCGAAGCAGCTTTATACTCGTATCCAGCTGATTATGTACTTCATTCTGAAACTGTTTGAACTTGTCAAAACTTTCAGACTTAAGTCTCATAAGAAAGACATAAACAAACCTACTGAAGTCGTCAGTAAAGGTAATGAAGTACCGGTATCCTCCTCTAGCCTCTGGAGTAAAGGGTCCACACACATCTGTGCGTATTATCCCGAGTAACTCACTAGCTCTTTCATTCTCACTGTTGAAAGGTTGCTTTGTCATTTTACCAGACAAACAAGATTCGCAAATATCATATGACTCCAAGTCAAATGCTTCTAGAATTCCGTCATCTCGGAGCTTCTCTATGCGTTTCTCGTTTATATGTCCTAAACGACAATGCCAGAGATAAGTCTGATTCAAGTTACTCTTGGATTTTTTTTCTTATATGATATATGTCTTTATCATCATTATCTAGATTTAGCGTCTATAGACCATTTTGTGGAATAGTTTTAAAATATAAAACATCATTTTTAAAACAAGAAATCACTTTACTATTCATAACATAGTTAAAATCACAGTCTATAAGCAAATCAAACGAGATAACATTTTTTATTAGTCTAGGAGCATAATAACAAGGTTCTAGTTCTAAGACCATGCCCGAAGGCAAACTAAGACAATATGTTCCTACAGCTTCAGCACCAACCATGGAGCCTTCGCCTACCCGCATGTCCATATCTTCTTGTCTTAGTTTCCTACTTCTCTTGAATCCCTGCAAATGATTGCATATGTGATGACCACATCTGGTATCCAATACCCATGATTCATAAGAAGTAATATGACAATCTATCATAAAGATATCTGAGTCATTGGGCGAACAAATGTCCAGCTGATCTATGTCGAGTGAGTGCTCGCATGAATCCTTGCTGCCACAGTCTAGGCAACAAATCTCTCCAAGCTATTCTAACCAGTCATCGTCCTGCATAGGGTCTACAACTGTTGACTCTACCTGCTTTGGAGTCAACTCATCGCCGATGCACATAAGGATCTTGTGCAGCTCCGCGACGGTCATCTCAAAATCACCGAGGACGTACATTACCCTTCTCTGGTAATAGTCCGATAAAGAACCAAACAGGAGCATAACTAACTCATGTGGTTTTAATTTTTACCCAAAACTTTAAAAGCAATCCAAGAGCCTTCTCATGTTAATGAGATGATCGCTAATCGGCTGGTTTTCTTTCATTTTCGCTGAAAGAGGTTCCTTCATCAGCAAGATACGACATATTCGTTAACTGTACTTGAACTTACGCTCCAGTCCCTGAACGACCTCAAAAGATGACTTCTCTCGGAGATCATCCGTAAACTCGGATGAAGCTGTGAGACGAGAATCGACATAACGTCGGATTCGTCAGCCAGATACTGATAGTAAACATCATACTCACTATCCCAGGCATCTACCCCTGGTCGTTCTAGAGGCAATGTCTCTATGATGTGTAGCTTTCCCTGTGCATCTAAAACATTATTTAGATGCGTCTTCCAAACAGCAAAGTTTGGACCTGAAAGCTTCCACTTGCCGACGATGAGGTTTAGAGATTCCTTAGGTGAATAAAACGAAATAACAGATAAAATAGACATCTACAGAAAAAGAAAAGATAAAACCGATTCAGTAATAAGATTATATCCTCTAATAATTATTCCCTTTCAAAAAATAAATTATTAGACTATGATCCATATTTCACATTTCCCGATGCAAGGTTTGGACACTTCCCACCGGGACAATGCTATTTCTGGTAGGTAAACCTATACCAATCGTATCCTACCTAGACACGACTCCTAGATCCGCAGGACATCAGGTACAAGAACCGTGCATGTTTTAGTCCTTTAGTGTATTTTGGGCCGGGACTCCCGATTATCACCAAAATAGATCGCATCACCTAAGACAGTGTGAACTCTGGCCGGGACTCCCGATTATCGTTGAGTCTTTCACACCCTTCCCCGCAATGGTTTGAACCCGAATGCCTAAGGTTTGGTCCCTTCCCCGCAATGGTTTAACAGGAAAGGTGTACCATTAGGTGGGTAGCGCACTGATCTAAGATTTTTCTAAAAATGATTTCAATAGTTTTTAACGAGAAAAAACTTCTTGCCAGGTTTCTTTTAAAGACAACTGTTTAATAATTATCTATTATTAAAACCCTTGTTTTATTTCATCTTGAGAATCACAACCACGCATATATATAATAAGTAAAGAAATAAAACTACCACAAACAAACTATGCCTTAGCCTTGCCCTCAACTAATGTCGGTTTCATGAGCCACACGAAAAACCCGACGGTCCAAAACCTAAGTGGAAAACAACACACATGGCATGACATTTTGAAGCTCCCACTGGCTCCTGCATCCAATCCTGCTCTTTGCTCCTTGCTCCTCTGAATCAGCTTCAAGTCTATTTTATACTATTCTATTTAAAACTAAAAACTAGAAAAATAAAAAAATACAAGGTAATCAAAGGCGCGCAGGCCCGCTAATCTAGTACTTTTAGAAAAAGAATAGGGGTTGTAAGTGGCACGCATCCTCCCCACACCATAGAATGGAAAAACCAATCACAACCATATGTGCAGAAAAATAAAAGCTATCCACAAGGTCTAGGGCTCGACTATGACATTCCAAACATGTATGAAACTAATACATACAAGCAACTGATCTCTAATTATCATATCCTGATGAATTAACTTGATTTCAACTATCTGTTAAAATCACCTGGTTCAATAATTGTCATGTATATAGATTAATTATTATTATGCGACTAAAATAATTAATTTCAACCAATACTTGATTATTGCAAAAATAATCTTGACTAAAATTAAATATTTTAAACATAAGTTTTAACCCACGTCCTCACGGCGCCGCCGGATTTCTGGCCGCCGACATCCACCTGCTGCCGACACACCTCGTGGCGGCTTGCGACTAGAACCATCGAGGACGGCGGCGTCGGCGGTCAGCTTCGGCTGGTTGGTCGGCGTCGGCTGCCTAACAATTTTAAAATTTAATCCATATCATCCCTTTTTATCATAACTAATTTGTTATCCATATTAAAATTCAAACTTGATAAAAAGAAACCTACCTAGTTCCCTACGAGGTTAGAAGTGGTTCTGATACCACTGAAGGGTTTTGTAGGGTATAAAAACATATCTTAATAACATGCATAGCGGAATAAAAACAAAACCCCCTCCAGTGATCTCATCTAACTCGTACAGAAACTAAAGAGAAGTAGAGGATAAAAATTATACCTTTTGCAACAATCTTGAAACTTGATTCCAGAATGCTAAAGGTAAAACACCGCTACTACACCACCACGAACAGGCTGCTAGACCACCTAAAGATTTCACCAATGATCAAACGATGCCTGTATGTGTGTGTGTGTCTGTGTGTTACGCAGCCGACCCCTAGGGGTGTCCTCGGCTTCGACGTCGACTAGAGAGGGAGAGGGAGAGAGTAGGGTTGTTTTTTTTAGTAAAATTATCTCTTATGTGATTCTAAGTATTAATAATGTGTTTATATAATAAACCTTATTAAAGACCAAGCCCGTTTAATTAAAGCCCAGCTTTAATTAAACTATCTGATAATTAAAGAAAACACTCTTTAACCTTTCTAATTAAGTAACAACTATTAATTAATTGTTCCTGTTAATATTTAATCTAAATATTAACCTCTCCTTTAAATAATAAAGAACTATTATTATTTTCCTTCTCAATAATTAATTATTCCACACATACAAAACTAGGTAATAAACCAAATGGTTCTAATCGGGTGTGTAGCAGTGTGATCCTTTAGCATCACATAGTATTGGACACGATGACACGCGTTATCTATCTCTGCACATAATCTAACAATTCTGTTATCCTATTTCTACGTTTCGAATAAGAAGATTCCAGAATCAAGATTGAAGATTGAACACTTAAGATAAAAGATTTAAGATTCAAGATTCCGGGTTATCCGTTAGTTAGTTAAGAGATTAGGATAAGTTCTAGTTTATTAGGATACGTAGAATAGGACTATAAATTCTCTTAATCGGGAGAGAGGTAAAAAACCTCAACATCTCACCGTTCTTGATACATTGATTGTAAGTTGATCAACGTGATCAAGCATTCACAGATTGCCAACGATAGTTTGTGTGTTCGATCTTCACGTCTATTGTGAAGTTGGTAAGTATTCAATCTGTTAATAAATCCTGTTTAGAGAATTATATTGTGCCTAATCATTAGTTGATTATAGATAGCAAGTTTGATCAATTAGTTTGAGAGATTGAGAGATTTGATTTGCATTAGGTGTTTATGTTGGGAAGACGATCTCATCAGTTGAAATTTGATGAGACAAAGTTAAGTTTGTTAGATAAGCTCAAGATATAACTTAAACAGAATTATGAGGCTTGATCAGACTGAACACGTATAGTGTTTCAGACTGAGCATAAACTGTATATAAGCTAAGCATATTTTCGATCAGCTTATACTATATCTTAGTAAGATTATCACTATGTGTGATAAGCTGTGTATGTCACCTAAGATGTATTGAGCTTTCAGCTTGATGTGTTTCAAGCTGAGTGACTCAGCGTATATATTGAGTCAGCTCAACAGAGTTGCTAAATAAGTTCTAGCTAACTCTTAGGACTTCTAAGGATGAGTTTAATAATATACCTGTTAGTTTATGTTGGTTTTCGAGTTTGTTCTCGAATAACTCAGCTTGATGAGTTTCAAGCTGAGTAACTCAGTCTGAGTAAGAAGTCAGCCTAAAGATAGTTTAAATATGTTTTAAATTTATCTTTTTAACTCTCTATATCTACGGGAAGGATAAGAAGACTTCAGAATCAAGATTGAAGATTGAAGACTCAAGATAAGAAGATTCAAGATTCAAGATTCCGAGTTATCCGGTAGTTAGATAGCAAATTAGGCTGAGTCTTAGTTTGTTAGATTCCGTAGGAACAGGATTATAAATACTTATCTCCTGATAAGTTTAGAGGTACGACTACGATTCTGAAACGATTACAACTAAGTGTTACAGAGCCAAATACCTCACCTCAATCGTATATGTTACGATTCTTGAATCATTGTTTGTCAGTTCAACGTAATCAAGATATTCACAGATTGCCAATTTTTTTGTGTGTTCGATTACTCATTTTAGTTGTGAGATTGGTAAGTATTCAATATGTGATTAAATCCTGTTTAGAGAGTCGTCAGTATCTATAATCATAAGTAGATTATAGATAGCTAAGTTTAAAAGATTGAGAGATTTATATTAGGTGTTTACATATCAAGAGTTGCTTACTTGATAGAGTCTGTAATCATATTCTTATTAATGAAAAGCAAAGCATTCGGTTGTGGTTTTATTTACTTTGTGTAACACTTTATTTTTAATTGTTCAATTTCCGCATAAAGTGTATTCAACCCCCCTTCTACACATTTGTTGCTTTTTGTTATTCTCACCAAGGGACCAACAACTGGTATCAGAGCAGGCTGAACGATTTCATAAGTTGAAAGTTCAAGATTCTGTGAAAGTTTACAATGTCTACAAGCAATAATTCTTCAAACTTTCCACAGATGTCTGCCAAAGGTTGTCCCGTATTTGATAAATCTGACTATTCTATGTGGAAGTTCAGAGCCATGATGTTCCTCAAGTTCATTGACAATCGTATGTGCGATGTCATTACAAAAGGACCTTTCATCCCCAAGATACCTGCTACTGTCTGTGATATGTCTCCTGGCAGAACTGAAAAGGATATGAGAAAGCCTGCTGCATCCTGGACTGATGAATATTGGAAACTATACAATCTGGATGACAAGGCAAAAAGTGTTCTGGCAAATGCCTTGACCAACGAGATCTTGCATACTGTGACTGGGTGTCAGTCTGCAAAAGAGATCTGAGATACTCTGAGTGTTACATATGAGGGCATAGATCTGGTCAAACAGCAGAAGAAGAATCACTTAAACTGATCATATGAGAACTTCTTCTCAAAGAAGAATGAAACCCTGGATGATGTGTTTACCAGGTTTCATTGCTTGATTAATGACCTGCTAAGTGTAGGCATTAAGAAAGAAGAGGCTGAACTTGTGCTGAAGTTTCTGGATGTGTTACCAGAAAGGTTCAATGAAGTGACCACAGCACTGAGGGCTGGAGGAACTTTGCATTTGTATAACCTATAGTCTATTTATGGGTTCTTGCTGAATCATGAACAGACCACTGAACATAAAAGAACTTCTCAACAACAACTCAAGGAGTCTTTGGATAAAACTGAAATTGCATCGGTTGCAAAGAAAAAGAAGAAAAGTTCCAAGGCACTAGTTGTTGAATCTGAGACTGAGTCAGAATCCCAAGCTAACCACTTAGACTCAGACTCAGGTGATACTGATGATGTTCAGATAATCACTGAGCAAATGGCAATGTTAGACAGACATTTGAGAAGAGCTCAACGGGGAAGAGGAAGATCTAACAGGGGCAAAGGGAAGAGTTCCTTTGATCTCAAGAATGTTGTGTGCTTCAACTGTCATAAGAAGGGACATATTGATGCTGAGTGTAGATTAAAGAAGGGAGAATCAGCATCAGTTGCTGATAAGAATGCTTACAGAGCTGATAAATACAAGAAGAAATATACTCAGCTCAAGAAAGGAAAGCCAAAAGACAAACCCAGTGCAAAAGGATTATATGCTGAAACCTGGGATACTGAATCATCTACCTCAAATGATGATGTATGTCTAATGGCTCAAGAAGATGAAGAGTTAGAATTAGATGAGGTTGATTATGGTTAGTCCGAATCAATCTTTGAAGCTGACATGAATGAAGCTGAGGAAAACAACAAGCTTAGTGATTGGGATCCTGCTTCCATGTACAAGGTCAGTAATTTCTACTCTTACACCGATAAAGAAAAAAGTCTTGCGTTTGATTATTTGCTGAATGATTTCAAGACCAGCCTTAAGTCTCAAAATGACCTCAAAGCTGAAATAGCTAAACTCAAAGATGAGATCAAGGAAAATCAATCTCTCATTGATGTTGGTAAGAAAGCACAGTGTGATCTTGAATGTCAAAGACACATTAATAAACTTCTAAGTGAAGAACTTCAGGAAGCTAAAGTCAAAGCTGACCAACTTTAAAAGGTCACTGAGTCTTAGTGTAAGTCATCAAAGCTTACTGAAAAGTGCATAAACAAACAAATTCCTAAACAGGTACAAGCTGTACTTTGAGGTGACTATCAAACAGCAGCTTATGTAGCTGATGATGAGATAGCAAGTACAGACTCTGAGGAGGATAGACAACTGATTGAGTCTCAGAAGTCAGCCTCAGAGAAAATACATGATCCAAACTTGAAATACAATATGTTTGTAAAAGCTAAAGATCATGAAAATGAGTGTTCAACATCCAAACAGCATAGTAAGTCTATGCTGGATAGATTAGGCACTCAGCCTATTCAAAGAACTTCAGTTGTTGAAAGGCTTAACCCAAATCCTTTCAAAAGACAACATTCTCTATCTGGCTCTGAGAGAAGTTACAAGAATAGGAAGACCACTGTAAGTCAGAGGTCAAATCATAACAATAGTAAGTCCAAAGTGGTAGACCTTGGTAAGTCCAAGGATATCAACAGTGGTAAGTCTAAATATGTTGAAACTGGTTAGTCCAGTAAGCATGACAGAGGTAAGTCCAAGGTCATGGAAAAGAAGTTTGTTGGTCAAAATTCTAATCAAAAGGATAACCAACTTAGAACTGACAAAGGTAAGTCCAAAGTCAGTGAGCACCAAGTAAATCAACTTGCAAAGAAAGTTGAAAAGTTATCCACTACATATAATCCCAAGACTGAGAGCAAGTTCTCACAAGGGTTATTAGACACTCTACCTCGTGTAATCATTGGAAGAAGGAGATGCTACAAGTGCAGAAGTAGAGGTCATGAGGCTAAGGATTGTGACGTTGAAATCTCAAGGCCTGAACAAGAAAAGGCTGATCAACCTATACAGGACTCAACTCCTGCTCAAGCTGAACAGTCAGTTCAACAAGATGGAGATGCTAAGTGCTCCTCATATGAACCCACCAAGAAATGGGTTCCCAAACAAAACTAATGTGTTTAGTTTTTATATCATGTGCATGGTTCAAGTAAATGGTACTTGGATAGTGGATGGTTAAGGCACATGACCGGGTGGAAAGGACTTCTTAGTGATTTCCAGGAAGATGAAGGTCCTAAAGTAACTTTTGGAGACAACTCCCATGGAAGAACTAAAGGCTATGGGAAAATGCCAGCTGGCAAGGTCACTTTCCAGAAGGTTGCTTATGTCAAGGGTCTCAAACACAAGCTGATTAGTATCAGTCAAATGTGTGATGAAGACAATATTGTTACTTTTAGGAAGAAAGCAGGAACGATTTATAATGCTAAGGGAAATCCTGTATTAATAGCTAAAAGAGAAAGAGATGTGTATCTACTTGATCTTAATTCTGCTGATCCCTATATTGAAACTTGCTTGTATTCACAATCTATTCCTAAGCTGAGTTGGTTGTGGCATAAACGAGTATCACATTTAAATTTTAAAAAAATAAATATGCTATCAAATAAAGAGTTACTCTCTGGATTACCAAAGATCACATTTGTCATGGACAAATTGTGTTCAGCTTGTGAACAAGAGAAACACCACAAAGGGTCCATTAAATCAAAGCAAAATATTTCAATAACAAACCCACTACATATGTTGCATATGGATCTGTATGGACCCATAAGTACTCCAAGCCTAAGTGGCAAGAAGTACATACTGGTGATAGTAGATGAGTTCTCATGATTCACCTGGGTAATATTCCTTAAAGCTAAAAGTAAGGCTGCCCTGGAGATAATAAGTTTTATCAAACAGGAAGAGTTGCAGAAAGGTAAGTTTGTAAAGCAACTCAGAAGTGATCATGGGACTGAGTTCGGAAACACTACCCTTGAAAGCTTCTGTGAACAAAAGGGAATATTAAAAAATTTCTCATCTGTCAGAACTCCCGAACAAAATGGAGTTGCTGAGAGGATAAATAAAACCCTAATTGAGGCTGTTATAACAATGTTGTGTAAGGCAGGATTGAAACTCTATTTTTGGGATGAAGCTGTCAGTACAGCCTGTTATACTTAAAATAGATCAATCATTGTCAAAAGACATGGTAAAACATCATATGAGATGTATAAGTCTATAAAGCCCAATATAGGTTATTTCCATGTCTTTGGTTAAAAATTCTATGTGCTGAATCAAAGAGATCAGCTCCATAAGTTGGAACCCAAAGCTGATCCTGGAATATTCGTTGGTTATTCCTCAATCTCCAAATCATACAGAGTGTATAACACTAGGAGAAACGCCATAGAAGAATCAATTCATGTCTCATTTGAGGAAGACAGTCTTGATCAAGCTGAGAAAAGACAAGCTGACTTGGTTAGTCTGAGTGAGCTTGAAAAGCCAGAGGAAACCAATATGTCAAATCCTATGTATGTCATAGGAGATGATAGTGATGATGATGTGTGTTCATCAAAGAAATCATCACAAGCTCCAAGGAATTCTCAAGCTGAGCAGGATGATGAGTTCATCAACCCCTTTGGAGCTGAAGTCACTCAGACTGAGGATCTCAGTGATCATCAGTTTCTTGACAATGCTGCTATTGAGACTGAGGAGATAAGTCTGTTGGATTATATGCCTACTAACACACGTAGATTAGTAACTCTACTGATAATACACAAGCCTATTGGGTCACACGCCAAGGACTGATCCCGATAGCACACAACAAGAAAAGAGAAAACTGGAAACTGGTCGCAAGGGTTCCGCGGCGCGGAATTCTTTTGGGCCGCGGCACGGAATTCGTCTGACAGAATCTTGACTTTGTTGTTCTTTGCTTGGCTCAATGTACAATTATTGGGTCATCTAGTAATTATTATGGACGACTTATGGCTCTGCTATATGGCATGTAAAAATGTATATGAGTCCATAGAGTTATCACAAGTGCTCTCTAACACTTACTTGACCAAGAAATGAAGCAATATCTCTTTTTTTTTCTCTCTAAGACTTGCATACTCTCTTCATGAGAGTTCTTGGGTGTTCTTGAGTGAGTCCAGAAATCATAAGTGTTCTTGATGATTTCTGGAAGTTGTGAGTTGTACCAAGGAATGGTTTCAAGCCTTGAAGATCATAACTTGGCTTAATAGCATTTGGGGATTGAACAAAATTGGTGTGGACTATCAATAGAGAGTTACTCTCTTGGGACTAAGAGTTCATCCCAACATGAAGAACTCAGAAGCTGGAGCATGGTATATTTTTTATCCCATCTCTTTTTATTTGGTTGCTTTATCTTTATGTAGAGTTCCACCATTAGTGGGTCTTGATGACATCTTGTTTTTATACCCAGAAATCTGTTTTTCACGCTTCCGCCGCGCGGGTAAGATGGCCAATGAAACCCAACAGTGGTATCAGAGCCATCTCTACAAAGGTATTGCACCTTGGTGGCTTGAAAAACCCGAAATCAAAAAATCTGATTTTCTGTCAGGTGAGTCCCGCGGCGCGGCCCCATGGGTTTCCGCGGCGCGTGTTTTGCTGCTGTCAGATTTTTTAAATAATTTTAAAAACAGTTTTTGCAGTCGGGTTTTTGGCATCCAAAAATGGTTTATGTAATTTCGGTTCCAGAAATTATGTTTTGGTATATTAAGATGCCTTGTATCTTGGTTGGTGTATTTATATGTATATTATTATTTTTTGGCATAAAAATAGTAATTACATATACTTACATTACGTATATATGAATATGTTTCATCAAAAATGGTTTGTTGTTACTAATACATATATACATGGGATTATTTAGTGCCTTGGGTTTTTAGAAATAATCTTAATCAAGATACATAAGTTTACATGGTTTTGTGTGACACACCATGTTGTTCATGTGATGTTGGTAACCAATAAATGCCCTAGACCTAGTGCATTTTTGGTTGTGTTAAATTAGTTATTCATTCATTTGGTGACTAAATGTCACATGGTATGTAATAATTAATTTATTTAATTTAAATTCCATGTTATGTATTAGATGTACTAGAAAATAGGATTTGTGACTTGTATGCCATTTATTTCATTTTCTATGTAATTGTATAATGGAGGCAACCATCGGGAGTTCTTGGAGAGACGTCTTGATAAACACGAATCCGAGAGGCCCAATGGAGGTAGCGGTTTTAGTGGGAGCACATCCAAGTCAAGGAAATGTCCTTAGATGACTTCGTTTTTCCGTAGTGGCTCACGAGAAAAACGCATAGATTTTAGGGGCATGGTTATCAACTATTATATATGCACGTGGTTGTTTTATTATTTATTTTTTATACATTGATTATAAGATTGCATGCTAGACAATTTTTTACAATAATAAAACTCAAGAGTTTTTAACATTGGTTTAACAAACTCGCGCGCGCATAAGATTAACAAAAGAGAATATAACCATGGTTTATAATTCAAAGTGAAAAATGCTTTTTGTCACTTATTTGTTAATCTAACCGCAATAGAGGTTTTTTAAAACCGGAAAAACAAAAGTCCCGTTTTCTTAAAAAATGTAAATTGCACACCACCCATAAGATGACACCGCCCGAATCTAGTTATACAAGGGTTGATTGTCGAGCTCTAGCCGAGTTAATCTTTGTATGGACTGTGTGGAAGGTGCGTGTGGCAACTCGCAAGGTTGATTGTCGAGCTCTGGCCGAGTCAATTTTTGGGCAAGAGTACCACCGTGTATCTTGATGGTTGATTTACGATTTCAAAATAATATTTTGAATAATTGTTGAGCTCTAGCCGAGTTATTTAAAATCTTAGTTTGAAGTTGGTGAGGAGGGATCAAACATGCCAAATTTGAAACAATGGTTGTCAAATTGGATCCCGCATGGAACTAAGAGTTGTAATAATGGATTACAATCGGTGAAATTGTACCGGCCTAAATAGCTTTGTCATGTGATCCGCGGAAAACCCGTAATGGTGCAAGGTGAAATATGGTTCTTAGCCCTTGTTAAAATTTTGATTTTATAAATCAAATGGGTAAAATATTTTAACGAGGATCATTTCAATATTAACTAAATTGTGTACTCTAAAGATAACTTACACGTTAACAACACCACATTAAAATTAATACTCCGTCGGTTCCTTATAAAGGATAGACTCATACATGTAAACTTGATTGTCTAACATTAGTGGTTGAGACAAAGTTGTACATTATTGAGAAAACCTTTTAAAGCCACTTGCTACCAATGCGAACTAGGTCATTAGATGCGCACAACGCGTGTCATAAACACAAGAGAGGATAAATGTGTCTAGACCTAAGTCGGTTGACGGATGCAAAAATGTGGGAATACATGTGTCTATGTCCTTGTTATTAAGGCGCACATGGACCGCATGAAGAACCCGTTGATAGATTTTCATGGTATGATTAGAGACTGCAAAGTCTAAACATGACCAAAGAAGATTACTTCATATATTCCCAAATAAGGCTACTAAGGAACAAGTAATAAAAAAAAAAATAGAAACTGACCTCTAATGGAAGTTTTGATTTTTATCACACCTTCCATAATATTGGAGTTAGAGGGCAATGTGATTGCGCCTAAAGGCTATACTCCATGAGGGGTAGTTTGCTACTTTAAGAAAAAATTAGAAATTAGCGCCACCATTTTGTCTAAATGGGTTAAAGACTCTTTTAGTCTTTTTTGACGTAAGGTACGTTCATGATTATACTCCATTGTCTTAATACTACTTCTAAAGGCTAGGTTTTTGCATGCTAGCTATAATATTAAAATTTGTTGCAAATTTATTTACTGCAAAGTATAAGTATTAAAAGGGAAGTAGGTATATAAGGCATGGAGAGCTGGACTTCAAATAGAAAAACAAGATAGTTGTTTCTATTGAATGGATTGGAAGTATGAAACTTTCCTATCCCTCTAGCTAATATATTACATCATGAGATATTTGTTTTATGCTCTTTGAGGCTAGAAACTTGATATCTATTATGCCATTTGTTGGACGATGTATATTATTTTGAACCATGTATTTGTTTCAAAGTTTATACATGTCAAGGCATTTATATTAAGCTTATGCTTAAGAAGTAATATAATGATCATGAATAATTTGGATAAGTTATCCTTATGACATAGTTGACTTAACCATATAAACAAGATTTGTATCACAAAACTCCGTGTGGTTAGGAATTTGGAATCGTTTGATCATGGATCAAATGTTGACTAGCAAATCTTATTTATTAGGTTAATTTAATTATATCCTTCACTTTTGTATGTGAGAGGTGTTGGGATTTCAAGAACACGCAACGGAAGCGAGAACAACAAGAAACAAACATACAAGAGTCCAAAACAATGAAATCCCAAGTGTGGATCTACTCTATGTACAAAATAGCAACTAAACAAGAGAGATAAAGAGTTATACCAGCTCCGAAGCTCCAGTTATCTTCTTGTTGGTGGCTGATCGTTGTTGGTGAAGCAAGGAACTCCTTCTTCTCCTTCTTAGCCTAATCTCGAAATCTCAAACCGGGAACAAAGTCCAACACCAAGTGCTAGCAAGCTTGAGGAAATCTTCTCCACGAAATTTGCCTCAAGAACAGCAAAACAAGAACTCTGGACCAGGCTCTTTTGTTCACTAGACCACAAACTAAGTATCAAGTGAGAAAAGAGAGATATGTGCTTTTTGAGAGAGAATTGACCAAGAGTGGCAAGAGTCCAATACTTCAGTCTTTTAAAAGACTCAAAGATGACCACATATCTCCCCTCTAACCGGCCAAGTCGGTTCTAGAAGATCCCACTCATTGGCTCCAAGTAGAGGTGATTTTGACACAAAGCCCATGCAGGGTTAGCGGCGCTAACCAAGAGTTAGCGGCGCTAAACCTTAACCCGTAGCGGCGCTAACGCGGCCTGACTTCGATTTGACGTAAAGCACATGCAGCCATAGCGGCGCTAACCTTTAACAGTTAGCGGTGCTAACTCGTTAAGTTAGCGGCGCTATCGTGGCCTGCATTACCAACTTCCACTTTTGCCATCTTTGGTCCCTCAACTTGATTTGCTATCATGTTAGACCCCGGTGTGTGACGCTTATAGGCCCATACATCATCGGCAGTGCTCTAAGGCGTACATATATTGTCGGGGCAGATTCTAACAAGAGGAATGATAGCGTGTAGACCGTTCAAGCAAACCATAAGGTATAAAAGCCAAATACTTCGTTATCTTTACCGATGATGGTAGAAGAAATGGATATGTCTATATTGATAGACTAAGTATTTGAAACCTTAGAGGTGTTCAAGACACACCATAACGAAGTGCCTGATTGAAAATAGATAAAGAAATATGATACTCGAATCTAGTTACACAAAGGTTGATTGTCGGGCTTTAGCCGAGTTAATCCTTGTGTCAACTGTGTAGATTGACTAAACATGTTCTAAATTCTATAAACATCAATTGAATTATGAATTTGTCACATAATTCACTTCTTATATGACACATTGAATAATGGGTCATATCATGGAGGAACCGGACATTCTTGATTTGGTCTGGTAATTGATATGCTACACTTTAGTACTCAATTGTTGGAGTATACTAAAGTAGTTGCGGGCTATGTTCTTAATCTTAATCCAACAAAGATGGTTAAGACTACACCTTAGAGGATGTGAGTAGAAAGAGTGTCTTTGCTTGTCCATCTCAAAGTCTGGATTGTCTAAACCTGCACTTTGTACGTGAGGTGAAGGAATCCAGAATCTAGAGGTGTTACTCCATTAGGTATTCTTCTAAGACCATGGAATATTTGTTTTTCAAAACTTTATAAAAACAAAGTGTTTTTAAAATTGTTTCTTTACAGTAAAACTAATATCCATAGATGCCTGTAGAAGTAAAAGTAGACCTTGAATGGAATAACCTGATGTTGGCACTAGCACATAATCTGAAATGATTAAAATTCAGCATGAGAAGGCTGGAGAACCTGACATATAGTCATTTCCTCTTTAACTGGTATATGTCGTCATAAGACCAGAAAGATATAGTTTATTATATCTAAGGAAGACGACTTGATGATAAGTTATCAACTACTGGAAGAGTAGTGGGCCTAGTGTCTGCTAGAAGAAAAGAGGCAATGAATGTGAGATGTAATCCATGGAGGATATTCAAGTTTGAAACTTTTTTTTATCCTATACCGGGGTGGGAACCCATAGAGTATATATGGTTCTTTATGAAAGAAACCAGCATGGATTTGAATACCGACTAATAGAAAGATTTTCATGATGATTAACCATGTGGGAGGTATCATCTAGAAATTTTCTCTTAGTGGTAATGTCCAAGAGTAAATTTGTAGACCACTTTGAATACCGACTGATTGGAAAGGTTTTCTTGATGATTGACCAAATGGAAAGTATCATCTAGAAACTTTCTTTCAGTGGCTATGTCAAAAGTAGTTTTGTAGACAACTTCGTATATCGCATAGTTGAAAAGGTGTTCATAATGATTGACCATGAGGTTGGTGTCATCTTGAAACTTTATCCCAATGGTTATGTTGAAGTTTACTCAGATACTTATAAGATATCACTGCCCTTTTATGGCTATGATAAATTGATATAAGGACTCCATTCCTTACCAGGAATTTTTATGAGGTAGTGTTTAAAACACTATCCGGAGGTCGCTTACATCAAGAGTGTCCTTGTAAAGTCTACAAGCACAAGCATCCTTGTGAAGTCTAAGAGCACAAATATTCTTGTAGAGTCTGCAAATTATGGAAGTCTATTGATAGACTTAAATAAGCATCTCAGGGTTGGAACCTTTGCTTTAATATGAAAATCATATATGCGAGTTTTTAAAAGCAAGGATTAAACGTGTATGAATGTCAGGGCTAGTGGGACCATTGTTGTAATCATATACTTGTATGTCTGGTACATACAATATATTTGAGAAAATGTCCCGACTATGCTTGGCTCAAAAGCTTAATTCAGGAGTTATTCGTCCATAATGATTATGACATATATAATATTGATTAAGGAGTACAAGAAATATTGATATATGCTCTTGATAAATTTATGGAAAGATAAAGCTTAGAGTAAATTATTACTCTAGTGCTAATTTCTATAAAGGATATCTGCCGATTTAGATCGGAGTATATGATCATATTTTATGTGTAGTTGTTAGTAAGAATGGTTCTCAAAACATTGATGACCCTATTTGTATCTTTTGAGATAATGAGGGTATAATGGCTTTTGCACAAGAATCATTGTCCTTAGTGTCACTTACCTTATTGTGTTCTTCTGAAGCAATGAAGGTACTAGGACTTGGACAAAAACACCGTAGTCTCGTCAACAAACACTTTATGAGTGGTTTGGTTGTGTATGGAGGTATGGTTTTCATGAGAGTACATACGGATAACATTATGGCAGATCCGTTTACAAAGCTTAAGTCATAGGCTGATGATGGTTGTCATACTAGCGCCTACATGCAAACTGTAAAAGGACTTGACTTAAGTTTATTTCAGTTGATATACTAAATTTTGGAAACATTAAGCAATATTGTATATCATACTATATCAATTTTTAAATGTGATTTAATAATACGCCGTGGGCGGGTATTTTCATGAATCTTTACTGTGTTCCATCTAAGCATGTTTAATCTCTTCCCAGAATGATTTTGCATTCTAAATGTCCATAGTCGGTCATTCTTCAAGGGGAGGAAGTTTGAATTAAGACTGAGGGAAGTGGTTGGTCGCTATCCAATAATGGATTGGATAATAGAGACACAACACTTCGCTTGTGCTTAACTATTTTCAAGTGATTGGACGACCCACACCTGAGTTTACTTCATGGTTTATGTTATGAGTAACTCACAAAAATAATATCATTTCGTCCTTAGACTGGAGATACATGTGTTCCAAAGCATGAACCTGCTTTGCTTTGATTGCTTTCAAACGCAGTTCGTGACTGGCTGTTATAAAGGGAGCTTTTAGGTATGGGGTATGTGGCGGAGCAATGCAGTCAAAGAGATTTGTTCCTCTAGTTTTAGAGAGATATCCATGGGCCCCTCGATGATTGAGAGCTGACGTAAAATGCACGGCCGTGCTCGTGTTGCAATGATTTATGGTCGATTGCAACTAGATTTTGGGTCACCATTAATCGAGATAGAGAAACATAATTTTGAACGATCTGAGGATTGACATTTAACCATGTCTCGTGTTCACACTGATATCGTGAAAAAAAGGATGATGAATACTTCGCCTGTGCTTGACTATTTTCAAGTGATTGGACGACCCACACCCGAGTTTACTTCATGGTTTATGTTATGAGTAACTCAGAAAGATAATATCATTTCGTCCTTAGACTGGAGATACATGTGTTCCAAAGCATGAACCTTCTTTGCTTTGATTGCTTTCAAACGCAGTTCGTGACTGGATGTTATAAAGGGAGCTTTTAGGTAAAGTATGGGGTATGTGGCGGAGCAAAGCAGTCAAAGGGATTTATTCCTCTAGTTTTAGAGAGATATCCATGGGCCCCTCGATGATTGAGAGCTGATGTAAAATGCACGGCCGTGCTCGTGTTGCAATGATTTATGATCGATTGTAACTAAATTTTGGGTCACCATCAATCGAGATCGAGAAACATAATCGTGAACGATGTGGAGACTGACATTTAACCATGTCTCGTGTTCTCACCAATATCGCTAACAAAAGGATGATTGAATGCTTATCTATAGGGCCATATCAAACCTATAGGGTTGTGATTTGGTACTTGTCTTGGGATGACATAACTCGCGTTGACTTGGGGGCAGAGATGTCTTGCTAGAGGCCGCTCTCTGTCTGTGTTACTTCTTGATACATTGTGTCATGTGCAAGTGGGAGTCTGTTGGATTATATGCCCACTGACACACGTAGATTAGTAACTCTACTTATAATACACGAGCCTATTGGGTCACACGCCAAGGATTGATCCCGACAGCACACAACGAGAAAAGAAAAAACTGGAAACTGGTCGCAAGGGTTCCGCGGCACCGGGCGGCTTTTGGGCCACAGCGCGGAATTCTTCTGACAGAATCTTGACTTTGTTGTTCTTTTCTTGGCTCAATGTACAATTATTGGGGCATCTAGTAATTATTATGGACGACTTATTACTCTGCTATATAGCATGTAATAATGTATATGAGTCCATAGAGTTATCACAAGTGCTCTCTAACACTTGTTATGGCCCAACAAAGTTCAGATGCTGACTATGCTGGGTGCAAGTTAGATATAAAATCAACAACAGGAGGATGTCAACTGCTTGGAGGGAAGTTAGTCAGCTGGACTAGTAAAAAACAGAACTCAGTGGTTACTTCAACTTCTGAAGCTGAATATGTTGCAGCAGGAAGCTGTTGTGCTCAAATCCTATGGATGCAGCATTAGCTTCAAGACTTTGGTATGAGTTTCAAGAAAACTCCTATCTTCTGTGATAACCAAAGTGCTATAGCCATAACTTACAATCCAGTGTTCCACTCAAGAACCAAACACATTGAAATTACACATCACTTCATTAGAGACATCGTGGAAAAAGGTAAAGTTGACATTAAATTTATCTCCATTGATGACCAATTAGCAGATATTTTTACTAAACCCCTTGATGAAAAGAGGTTTATGTATCTGTTAAATGAATTGGGTATGCTCAACCCCTAGCTAAGTGTCTAGAATCTGAGTTTTCAGTTTGACAAAGACTAAGTGTCTTAAGCTTAGTGCAAAATTTATAAATAAGTTTTCATAAACTGAATAACCTTTCAAGCTGAATGATGAGTTCACACGATTAGTAAGTTCCAAACATACATTAACTGCTCAGTGTAGTTAAGATATATGGTTTCAGTCAGTCTCAAACATAAATGACTGAGTATCATAGAGTCTGAGCTATGTGCTTAACTCATGCTGTGTGATTGGTTCACAAGTTTGGTAAGTTCCAAACCTACATTAACTACTGAGTGTAGTTATAAGTGTTAGTTTGCGTAAGTCTCAAACAATAATGACTAAGTGTCATTGAACCTAATCTGTGTGCTCTACTCAAGCTGAGTTTCAATCTCAAGCTGAGTTCTCATTTCAAGCTGAGTGCTTGACTTAGGCTGAGTGATTGGTTTACTCAGCTTGGTGTGTCCAAACTATGATTTAATTACTAAGTGTCATTACTTCATATGTCAATATGTATTTGAGTCAGTCTCAAATCACATCGTATATCAATTGTGTATTGGTATAATTTCACAGTGTTTATAATCTTATTATGAGTTAATATTATTTTACACTTGTATCCGTTGGAAGATGATACGTTTCTACCCTCTCACTGTTACAGCAAACCGTAACTTTTATGGCGTAACGGATAAAAAGGGATTCTAACGGTATATATACCGATCATAACCGGTTTAGAGAAGTTTACGCTTACAACTCTGAATTCTCACCTTCTACAATACCTTTCGCAAAACAACCACAAATTGCTTAGTGCAATTCTTGTTTCATCGATCAAGAAACCCTAAATCGCTCAGTGCGAATCCAATATCACTCAGTGCAACATATATTGCTCAGTGCGAATAGAACAGTTACTTAGTGTAATCTTCTAAATTTAACGATGGACGGAACCGTTCTGAATCTCAGTGACAGAATGGTAAGGGGTGCTGTGTTCAAGAACAACGGATTGCCGCTGCTCAAAATCAACAATCATTGTGCCTGCCTTGCAATCCCTCAACGCAAAAATAACAGAGGATACGAACCATGGGTAAACTATATTCGTAAATGCCCATTGGCTTTTGCTTTCACTGGAGCACCTTTACATGTGGTTCCTCGGCATCTGCTGGAGTTTTGGTATACGTATGTCTAGTACCAAAACAACGACGAAATCCGGGGCACAGTGCTGAACGGAGAGAGGACCATTACTCTTACAGTACACAGGCTAAGGGAGGTTCTTCAACTCCCTCAATCTGATGAGTTCGAGCCTGCTGTGACGAGACAGGTGGCTAGGTCTGTCCTACCCAGAATGGGACACCCGCAGATAGAGGGTGTAAAAAAAAAGGCCACCTTTCCAACCAGTTGGGGTTTCATGGTTTCCACAGTGATTCATTCACTTATTACCAAGGTTGGAGGATTGGACTAGGTAAATGAGTTCGAGATGCAGCTGCTATACAACATATACTTTGCCCGAAATCTGGATTATGCTCTGCTTATCTTCAATGAACTCAGGGTCCAAGTGATGAAGACCACAAGGGATCTTCATGTACCTTTCATAAGGTACCTGTCCTTGGCATTTGAAGCCGAGCTTGGGATAGCGCTATATGAAGCTGATCAGGATGTGTTCCTGTTTCCTACACTCAGCCCCAAGATGTTCAACAACGACATCTTCCCAGAAGAAGAGGGTCTGAGTGAGCCCATGCTACTGATAGCTGAGGCAGCTTCATTAGAAAGTGGAGAAGAGGGATCCAATGAAGGGGGAGCTTCCCAAGCTGACACCGAGGTTCAAGCTGAGCACTCTCCTCAAGCTGACCTAGCACACACTGAAACTGCTTCTGGTAAGACCTCTCGACTTTCCCTTTCTTCTAATTTTTCTCCATCCACTTTTGGAGATAAGGCTGTAGTAAACCCAACCCAATCTAACCCATCTCCTCCACCTTCATTCCATCTACAATCCCACTCTGAAGCCACCCCTAGTATGCCCACTACTGCTAGGGAGAATATCCGCACCTATACAAGAAAGACTGCCAAAGGTGGTGCCACTCCTATAGGCATCACTGGAGCTGAGATCACACTGGTCCCTCCACTGGCAGGAGTTGAGGGGGAGACGCCTACTCTTCAGGTGTCAACCTCGAGACTCTTATCAACCCTAAAGCCTAAACCGGGTGTGGTGTCTACTCAGCCCAGACTCTTCAGTGCCATGGGAGAGCCCACTACTGTGCCAAAGCAGATACACTTAGGTAACATTGAAGAAATGACAAATCCCCAGGGTCAATCACCCCCCTCCAAACCAATTAGCCAACCACCTACCCATACACTTCACGTTTCGAGCCCTATTCTTTCTCTTCATTTCTCACACCCACAATCACGACCTGTCAATGTTTCAACTTCATACCAAGGTGATTCACAGGGTCCAAAATCTGGTGCAAATGAGTTTGAGGGTATACACCAATCCTTGGATGATGCACCCACACACTCACCTCTTCATGTTTTTGACTCTCACAATTCACTAGATATTCATTCTGAGTCCAAAAACAAAAGCCAGTCTCATCCTGAAGTATCTGCCTCCTCAGGCATTGAACAACTGAAGCAATATGTTGCTACTCAGTTTGGTCTGTTCCATCTCAAGCAGAAGAAGAACAAACGAAAGATTTATCAACGCCTTGAGAAGCTGACGAAAGATGTTCAAGAGATTGCCTCTGCAGTTGCTGCACTCAAACAACAGAAGACTTCATCCCCTATTGATGATGAAAAAAAGTGGGAGAAGGCTCAAGCTGAAGCTGATGCTGAGTTAGTTCAAGCTGAAGCTCTACTAGTACTCTCAAAAGGAGCAGAGAGGCAAGCTCAGCTTGAGGGGGAGCTAGAATTAAAAGAAGATGAACCTGCAGCCAAGAAACAAAAAGTGACAGAATATGAATCTGAAGCTGACAGGGTTTCTGAGACTGAGCAAGAGACAGAAGAAGAAAGAGCTACAAGAGAATTGATATAGATGCTCGAGCAAGAAGAAGCAGATGAGCTTAAAATCTTTGTAGCTGAGTTGCGAAAAAGAAAAGAAAAGGAGGCAAAGTACCAAGAAAAAGAAAAAGAAAGAAAAACTTTGGCTCAAGCTGAAGCTGACTATACTGGTCCAAGACCTTATCCTATCCCATATACAGATGCAGAAATCCAATTGTGTTATTTCAGAAGAAGCTCAAGTGGAGAGATCAAAGGCATGAGCTTGAGCAGAGTAAATGGAACCATCATTCTCTATTTGGAATTTGATGATAAATCTACAATGGGAATGGACTTAAGATTTGCTCACAAGATGGGCTACCTGGAATGGAAAAGGATTACAATGATGCTCAAGAAGTTCAAAAGAAGTCAGATCAAACAAGAGATCTCTACTGAAGTTTCTAAACTGATTAATAGAGCCGAGGAGCTGAGATATGTTCCAGTTCCTGGTCTGCAATGGGAGAGATTATTTGAAATACCTGAATGTGTGGAGTTTAAAGAAAACCAAATTATTGATGCACCTAGTCAGGGAGTTATGTTTAAGGATCAGGAAGGCAAACCCAGCTTCATCAAGCTAAATGAGATTTGTTATCTAAAAGCTAGGGATGCCATACATATTCGAAGTTGCCTTGGTGATGAAGGTTCAAATCATTATGTAAAGTACAAGCTGAACAAGATCAACAGGGTACAGCAAAAGGAACTCAGAGGGAGTGTAGAAGCTGAAAAGTTGGTGGATGAAATCAACAAAGAAATTATCAACTGGGAACTTCTACATCCTAAGTTCAGAACATAATAAATTAGTTCTACTGTATAAATTAGATTAGTTCTAATTTTGTAAGCACTAAGTGTGCATGATATGAGTGATCAAAAAATTTTGTATTATGATATGTTTAATTAATACAAGTATGAGTTTGATATGTTCAACTGTGTTATAATATGTGTTGGGATTTCGTGGGCTAGCAGCGGAAGCAAGGTACAACAAAAATAGCCCAATGTACAACACATCAAAGCACAAAAACAAGAAATCCCAAAATAGGACCAAACTCTATGTTCATGAAATGCAACATGTAAGAATGAAAGAAGGTTATACCTTTCTCCTTAGCTCCAGAAATGATGGGTGTTGTGGTAGTGATCCTCCAAGAACGAAAAACGAGGATCTTCTATTGGGATATACCCCGGTAACACGCCAACCTCGAGTGCTAGCTCGCCTCTATGGTACTTCAACTTGAATACCACTTCTGGAACAGCAACAAATTGAGACCAAATCTGGAACACTCTCTTGTAAAACTCTCTCTTGATCTTCTTAGCACCAAAGAGAGTATTATTTGTGTGTTTTTCCTAGAGAGAATTAAGAGAGCAAAAAGCATCCATCTCACTTGTCAAACTTTTGTTCCAGATAACCCCTTATCACCTCTACACCGGCCAAAGATGTTAATAAATGTCACACATGCATTGGCTAGCTTTGGAGGTGATTTGACAAAAAGCACATGCAGCCGTAGCGGCGCTAACCCCTTAAAGTTAGCGGCGCTAATGCGTCCAGTCAGTGATATGGCACAAAGTACATGCAGCCTTAGTGGCGCTAACCGTTAAGGTTTAGTGGCGCTAAACCCTTAACGTTAGCGGCGCTATCGTGGCCTGCGATGTCAACTTTTGTCTTTTGCCATATTTGGTTACTTTACTTTAGTTGCTGTCAGGTTAGACCCCGGTGTATGACCCAATAGGCCCATACATAATTAGCAGCGGTCTATATGGCATACGTGCATTAGTGGGCATTTTCTAACAAACTCCCACTTGCACATAATGCATCGTACCCATATAACCACAGACAAAGATTGGCCTCTAGCAAAGCATCAATGCCCCCAAGTCAGTGTGGGTTCCGCCTCCTTGTAAAAAACGATAACCTACAAGAACGTAGAGGTCCTATAGATAAGTGATCAAACATCCTTTTGTTCGCGATATCCTTGCAAACACGAGACATGGATTAATATGTCAATCTCCAGATAATTCACGATTATGTTTCTCGGTCTTGATTGGTGGTGACCAAAATTTAAGGACATATCTGATTCTCAATCAATATTCCTTTGTGCATGACCATGCTAGTTTTGGTGTCAGCTCCCAATCATCGAGGGGCCCAGGGATATCTCTCATATCAGAGGAAAAAATTCCATTGACTGTACAATCCCATAGCGTGAATCTTATCTTACTTAACTATTCCCTTTATAATAGTCAGTTACGAACTACGTTTTGAAATAGCTAAGGTAAGAAAGATTCATGCTATAGAAATTCATACATCTCAGGTCGAAGGACGTAATGATATTATCCTTCCGAGTCACTTGTGACCATGATCCATTAAGTGAACTCGGGTGTGGGTCTTCCAGTCACTTGAAACTCCTTTCAAGCACAGGTTACTGTTGCGTTTCATGTATTCAATCCTTGATCAATGCACAACCAACACCTAACCTCAGCCTTAATTCAAACTTCCTTCCCTTGAAGAATGACTGACTGACTGGAAATTTAGAATGTATAAACATTCTGGAAAGTGGTTAAACATGCTAAGATGGAATACAGTAAAGACCAATGAAGGTAACCGCATCATGCGTATATATAGTCTCCAATATATATCGATACAATCATCGGTTAGCAGTACTGCTTACAGTTCCCAAAGCTTATAAGTAAATCAAACATCTACTAAAACGATATTCAAGCCTGGTCATAAGCATGAACAATGCTATTATACCTAGTATGAGATTCATCACTAGTATTTGACAACGGCTTAACTATGAGATCATCCATGCAATATCCCTTTGTACTCCTTTGTGTCATCTTATTAAACCACTTGCATAGTGTTTATCAAAGAGATCATACACAAGGTTATCATAGTCGTCATATCCTCAATGTTACCGAAGTCTACAACAGGATTAATGACACTTATGATTATTAGAATCGACATACCCTCAATGTAACCGAAGTTCACAATAGGGTCACTAACACTCACGTATAGAGTCGACATACCCTTAATGTTACCGAAGTACACAATAGGGTCAATGACACTCATTTATAGAGTTGACATACCCTTAATGTTACCGAAGTACACAATAGGGTCAATGACACTCATTGGAATTTAAATGTCATATCTACACCACATATTTGTATATCCAAGACTTTGATTAAATCGACAGTCTTATTAGTATAGATTGACTTGCAGTAAAACTTACTCAAGACAACTCTATTTTCGTCGAACATCAAGAACATACTTCGGTATTTCTTGAATTTAGAATCCACTTTACTTCATATTCATATTTGTACTAGAAGAACAATAATTCCATCCATAGGTTGAAAACAACCCTAAATTAGGACATTATTTTCATTTGAGTATATTTTACTATAAACACATAAAGCTCCCACTAGCCCTAACATGTGTATCTGGCTTAATCTATGCCTTCTAGAAAACTCATTCCTTTTTACTTCAGTCACGGAAACAACTTGGATATAATGGATGTGTAAGACCTCGGAACATGCTTCAAACATTTCCTCAACTTAATCCTGTGAAGGATCTAGGTCTTCTTATTTCCATGTGAATTTACTTGTTTCCCTAAAACGACAACAATGTTTTACATAATCCAGACCTAATCTGGATATTATGGATGTGTGAGACCCTCAGAAAGTGCCTCAAGCATTTCCTCAACTTAATCCTGTAAAGGATATAGGTCTCTTACGTCCATGTGAACTAACTTGTTTCCGCAAGGTGACAACAATATTTCACTTTATCCAAGTCATCTTCAACATAGCCACTAGAACATGTTTCCATATAATCAAAATGAAACACTTTGTCTCTAGTCGGTATTTGAAGTTGTCTATTATTGCATATATGTTAGTCCCTTCACCCTTCTTGGATTACACCTTAGGTGTGGGATTAACCCAAGTCAAGTACTTGGATGCATCATTTGAGTTACATCTATATATATACCATCTGCTTCTTATATTCACTAGTGAACTCTGGGCCCACTATGTTTCCGATGAATGGTGTCCTCACAATGATTCACCATCAAGCTGCTGTTACTATAATATGACAACATCATATCTAAACAGCCTTCTTGACTTCCATCAGATTTAAAGAAGTAATGGATAATGTCAGGTTTTAGCAGCATCTATATGCTGATTAAATGCTAGTGTTAACATTAGGTCTCTTTTCTAAGTTTTACGTTCTTCTACTGGAATGCTTTTGGATATTGTCTTCTACCTTTTGAGCAACCAAACATGGCTCCCATAAAGTTTCAAGTAACAACTACCCAAAACTTAGATGAACTACTTAAATATATATAAGCATCAACTTAGTTTATAATTCATCTATCTCCAACTGAATGTAGACTAGATAATTTTAAGTTATGAGATTGACAAGCAAATGACTCTTTCTAGTCAAAATCTCATTGGATGCTTAGGTGACCATCATGTTGGGTTTTAGATTGAGGACTTGGTTCATAAAATTAATGTATACCAATCACATTGAATACATGTTTTAGGCCTGCCTTTTACCAGACCATCAACAAAGATATCCGGTTTTCTTTAATGTGACACCATGTACAAATGTGTCTCTTAGAGAAAACGAATTATGGGTTAAACCCATGATCCATTTTATGTTTAAACCAATATAGATAAGAAAACTTAGCATCTATTCTGGATCTAAGAATTGATATCTATATGCCCTTATTGATTCTTAATTTTCTTTAGGTTAGTTCCGAACACCACTAGGTTTCAGACACAAACCTTTCGTTTAGTTAAACATTCTCCCAACAACTATCATTAAGATGGTGATGGAGAATTTTACTAGTGTCACTCTTGGTGGCATACTTGAACGGATTAACCACACAAGTGTGATCAAGATCCAACAAGTCTTAATCCTTCATACCAACACTGGTGAAGGATTTCTTAATCACCCAAGTCCAATAAACAAGATTTACATCTTTCATTTAGCCCGAGGCTAAACTTTTACAAAGATCCTAACCACATGGATCTAAGCGATGTAAATGTTGTTTACTTGGTCAAGTTTAATTATGTCATAGAGCTAATGTATCCAAACTACTTTTGGATCTAAGAATCAATTATTCATGATTGCCTTATTACTTATAACGAGTCTTTATATATGCTTTGATATGGATAAGTTTTGATAAAACATCTCAAAAACAATTTTTCAAAATGTTTTAATTCCAAGTCATATCCATCGTCATCAAATGTGTATTTGAGCACCATAAATGGTCAAAAATAACACATAAGCATTGACACGGATCGAATTTGAAATGAAACCATCAAGCTGAAAAATATTTTCATAAAAATACAAGAGTCAAAATACATCCATCATCTTAATAAGAACATACAATAAAGCAAGTCTTGCCATGAAGGGCATAAATACAAAAGTAATAATTAATCCGGAATAATGGCGAGACCAACACTCCCAATTCTCTTGTAGAGGACAAATAACAGGGTTTCCTCTTCAGAGATCCGGTTCTTCAAGCTCTTCCTTCTTTCAACGAAAAGACCTACACTTTGTAACAAAAATAAATTTGTGACAAACGTGAGTCTTATAGCTCGGATAAACAACTCAGCTTATTAAGGAATAGCGATGAAGTATAATCATGAATGTACCTCAAGTAGGAAAATTAACTCTCTCTTTTCTGAGAAGTTTTATATCCTCTCGGCACGAAGGGCAGGCATGACGGACCCAATCCCCAAATCTTCCGCAGAAGTAGCAAACCACCCCTTGTTGAGTCTCCTTAGGCCCATCATCAATGTCCGTAGACTCAAAACTTGAAGCAAGCTTGGATATTCCATCTTCTTCTGATGGGGTCGATTTCTTCTTCTTCATAATATGTTGTTCCTTAGAACCAAGAACGGGAGTGAATGTGGTTGATTCATGCTTGGACATGTCAGATTCTACATCCTTCAACATTCCATGTAATTCATCTATAGATATTTCCTTTCCATGCATATGATAGTCCTTTACAAACTTTTCATATGAAGTGGGCAGAGACTGAAGTATGAAATTCACACTGAGCTCCCTCCCTATAGGAAATCCTAACCTCTCCATTTGGTCCATGTATGATTTCATCTTCAAAACATGGGCACTTACACTCCCTCCTTCCCGCATCTTACAACCGGCTAGACTTTTAACACACTCATAGTGTTCTTGCCTAACTTGCTGTTGGAATGTATCATTCAGCTTGTTAATCATGTCATACACAGTCATGTGCTTAAATTTCTTTCGCAGTTCCAAGCTCATACTTGATAACATGAGACAAGCAACATCGTGCGTATCCCGAACACTCTTTTCATATGCGTATCGGATAGTCCATGCCGCATCAATAGTAGGTGGCTCAGGAAGGGGTTCCTCAAGGATGTGCAACTTAGACTCAGCACGTAGGACAATTCTCAATTGCCTAAGCCAGGCAACAAAGTTCACTCCCGTGAGTTTCTCCCTTTCCAGGAACATATGAAGTGAAAAGTTCGACGTGGTATAGTTATGATTCGACATCCTATATTTAAAGAGAGTACGCGAATTAGTTAGTTTGATTAAATCCTCATTAAAATAATTACCCATATCGTCTCGAAATTTTTTTTAACAAGGGCTAAGAACCATATTTCACTCCAATTCATGACGGGGTTGCCGCGGATCACTTCATGGAGCTATTTAGGCCGATAACCATTTTATCGATTGCAATCTCTATTGCAACTCTTAGACACTTGCGGGATCCTACGATAACCATTGGTCGTTTGGCATGTTTGATCCCTACCTGCACAAATTCCAAATTCAAATTCTTGGTTGACTCGTGCTATGCTCGACAATCACTAAAGGATTTTAATTTGCAATTGTAAATCGTCCGTCAAGACATACGATGTCAAACCCACAAAAATTGGCTCGTGCTAAGCTCGACAACCAAAATTGTGAATTTGCCACACTCACATTCCACACAATTTTATGAGAGTTGGCTCGTGCTAAGCTCGACAACCAAAACCCATAAAGCTAGATTCGGGTGGTATCGACTTACGGATGGTGCAAGATTTACGTTTTATGAAAACGGGCTTTTGTTTCCGGTTTGATTACAGATTAACTTGTTTAGTGATAAAAACTATTTCCACTAGGTGAGTTAATCTTTTATATGAGCGCGCGCGAGAGTTGTAAACCATTTTTATCAAATCTCTTGTGATTTTATTATTTTTCGAAAAATTATCTAGCATGCGAATCCTAAGCAAACCATGCAGGATATAAAAACACATCACACGCATATAAACGAAATAAATTGGTAACTGTTGGGAAAATGATCTCATCAGTTTAGATTTGATGAGACAAAGTTAAGTTTGTATGATATGTTCTACATATAACTTAAACAGAATTATGAAGCTTAGTCAGACTAAACACTCATAGTGATTCAGACTGAGTACAAGCTGAATGTAAACTGAGCATATGTTCGACCAGTTTATACTACACCTTAGTTAGTTTATTAATGTGTTTGATAAGCTGTGTATGTCACATAAGGTATATATCGAGTATTCAGCTTGATGTGTTTCAAGCTGAGTGAGTCAGCTCAGAAGCAGAGTCAGCTCGACAGAGTTACTAAATATGTTTTATTTAACTCTTTGGACTTCTAAGGATGAGTTAATATTTATACATGTTTGTTCATGTTTGTTTTCGAGTGTGTTCTCGAAGAACTCAGCTTGATGAGTTTCAAGCTGAGTAACTCAGTCTGAAGTAAGAAGTCAGTTTAAAAGATAATTTAAATATGTTTTTAAATTCATCTTTATCTCTCTCTAAATCTACGGCAAGGATAAGAAGATTCCAGAATCAAGACTGAAGATTGAAGACTCAAGATAAGAAGATTCAAGATTCAAGATTCCGAGTTATGCGATAGTTAGTTAGCAAATTAGGATTAGTCCAGTTTGTTAGGAACCGTAGGAACAGGATTATAAATACTTATCTCTTGATAATTTTAGAGGTACGACTATGATTCTGAAAAGAGTACAACTAAGTGTTGCGGAGCCAAAAACCTCACCTCATCGTATGTGTTACGATTCTTGAATCACTGTTTGTAAGTTCAACGTGATCAAGAAACTCACTGATTGCCAAATCATTCGTATGTTCGAATTGTCACATCAGTTGTGATATTGGTAAGTAATCATTAGTTGATTCAATCTGTGTAAATCCTGTTTAGAGAGTCGTCAGTATCTAAAATCATAAGTTGATTATAGATAGCTAAGTTTGAGAGATTGAGAGATTTATATTAGGTGATTATATATCAAGAGTTGCTTACTTTGTTAGATTATGTGCGCAGATAATTAATAGGCACATTGTATCCAATGTTATAAGAGACTAAAGGGTCACACTGCTACACACCCAATTTAGAACAGTTGGATTTCACCATAAATCTGTGTGGAAATAATTAATCAGTTAGATTAATTATTAAAGAGAAAGAGTAAATAATTAATCAGTTAGATTAATTATTAAAGAGATAAACGAATAATTAATCAGTAGTATTAATTATTAAGAGATATAAATAATTATCCGTTTTGGATTAATTATTAGAAAGGAAATAAATAATAAATAGTTATTTATTATTTAAGGAGAATTAAATATTAAGTCTTTAATATTTAACGGACTAAGTTAATTAATAGTTAATTAATTAACTAGTAAAGTCCAGGGGGTCAATATGAGAAGAGATGAAATTTTAATTAAAAGCAGTTGTGCTTTTAATTAAACGGGCTTAGGTCCAAGTTAATCCCTATATAATATCCTTAAGCCTTAAGGATTAGATATGAGACATTAAGGGATTAACCCTAGCCACCACAACACTCTCTCTCGATCTCGCCCTCCCTCTCCCTCGTCGCTCTCTCTCTCTCTCTCTCGGCTCTCTCTTTTGCCGTCGAACAAAGAAGAACACCGCAAGGGTGTTTGCGGTTTTGGTGATCGACGCAAAGAAGTACACACACACACATTCTCGATTTCGAGAATTGGAGTTTTGGTGATCTAGGAGCGGTCTAGCAGCCAGTTCAATCGGAGGTGCAGTAGTGGTGGACTATCTTTAGCAATCCTAAGGTTTTGTTCAGGTATAATCTTGTAACCCTTTTTATATGGATTGTTTTGTTAAGAAACTATGTTGATCAAGTTAAAGTTTTAAAGATCCTAACCCTTTTGGGGTTTAGAGGGTTGTGTTCAATCCAGTTCTGCTTTTAGGATTGAACCAGTGGAATCAAACACAGGATTGACCAGTTTGAATCACAAGGTGGTTTGGTCAGGTTTAAATCCCTTCAGTGGTATTAGAGCCTCGGCTCTATGATCCATAGTTTCTAGTTTTTATCTGTTCTAGGTTTAAGGTTTGTTCTTGATCTTCTACTTGTTCTTGGTAATTTCGAAAATCAAGTAGGTAACAAAACAGTTTGTTTTTGTTACCAGGTTAAATCCTATTAATCAGAATGTTCAAACAGTTAGTTTGAATGGTTAAAAGGTTTATGATTGTTGATAAGGATAGTTTTGATCAAATGTATTAAACCTAGATAATCTAGTTAGTTGGTTTGTTTGATAGATGTATGATCTACTTCATCTTGTTTCTTTCTCCACAAGTTTTCGAAAACCATAAGGGATAAAAACAAGTTTTCTGTTTTTATCCAGATCATAAAAGGTTTGATTTTGACCAGTTAGGTTTAAACCATGTTTGTGTTTAAACGGTTAAAAAGGATAAACCTTTTATCTAAAACTAGATTTTAACAAGTTTTGAACTTTTGTTTTAAAAGGTTGAAATCAAGTTTTAGGATAATTAATTATTAATAAAACAAATTTTGCTGAAATTAATAATTAATAGTTTTTGGTTTTAGAAATTAAATCCAGTATTTAATCAGTATATTAAAACAGTTAGTTTTAATAGGTTAAAAGAATTTAAATTATTTTATTAATCGGAAAACGGGAACCAAGATCATCACTGTGTCGGGTGATGGCTGTTAGCGGCGCTAAGGCTAGTTGGGCCTAACGGCAGCCGTTGGCGGCGCTAAGGGTTAGGGTGGGCTTCGGCCCAAGTAATTTCGACCCAGTACATCACGGCCCAAAAGGCTTCGGCCCAAGATGGTCCGCGGCCCAAGGCGTTTCCCGACCAAAGGGGCTTCGGCCCAAGGTGGTTCTCGGCCCAATAGGGCTTACGGCCCAGGTTACTTCGGTCCAATGGGTTCTCGGCCCAAGAGGGTCTCGGCCCAGTAGGTTGTGTGGCTTAACAAGAGAGTTTGGCCCAAGATAGTTTTTCCGGATTAATATGAAAGGATTATTAATTTTAAGTTATAAAATTAATAAAGGTGTTATATAAACTAGTATTATATATTTTAATTAGTTTTAGTTAAAATAAATATATATTTTTTGATTTTTATTATGACTAGTTTAGTCGTTTTGAATAAATTCTAAAAAGGATAAAGTTTATATAATGGAGAAACAAATAAGATAGTATTTAATTGACCAAGGTTGTCAGTTTTAAGTTTTTGGAAAACTAGTAATAAAACTCGACGTGAGGATTTCATTCAAGTGTTGAATGAGACCAAGTTTTTAATTTTGTTGAAAAACTAGTTTGGTCAAATAAATTAGAAGATCATAATTCTCATTTTTGGTTAATAGGTATTAATTTAAAGGATAAATGAGAATACTTTAAACAGATCAGGTTGTGTGCTTAACAGCACAATTTATTGTTTACTTTCTTTATAACTGCGTGGTTGACTTTTATATATATTGTGCTTGTATATAATTGCGTGGTTGTATAGCTATAGTTTTGCCGACTTAGGACGCGTGTTTCCATTTCTTCTTTTATTTTGGTTTTGGGAAGGTCTGCGTGCCAATTACAATCCCTTTCTTAATTGTAATATTATACCGATTTGGGGAGGCCTGCGTGCCAGTTACAATCCCTTTCTTAATTGTAATATTATACTGGTTCGGGGAGGCCTGCGTGCCACTTCCAACCTCATTCAATATTGTATTTGTAATAGATTAGTAGTAGTTTAATCCCTCCACCAAAATGGACTCGAAGAAGGCAATCAAGAAAATGGTGTTCTATACGCGAAGCACGGATACTTCGGGGAGGTGTCAAGGCCAGTGGGAGCAACACATCAAGAAAGGCGAATCCAAGTCACTTTGTCCTTAGGCTTGACCTTAGGATTAGTTGGCAAAACTATAGGGCTTTATTTGCTTACTCTTTTTATCTGCGTGGTTGTGATTTATTTACTGCTTTTTCATATATATGTATGGTATGTATATACATGCGTGTGATAGTAAATAAAAAGGGGTTTGATAACAGGTTGTTATTAAACAGTGAAAAACCACGTGTTAATGACAAACTAAGAATACGACTACAGATTGTTAGTCGTGTTAGTTAAATTTTTATAAATTTAAAGTTTTGTCAAGGTTATAAGTTTGGAACTTATAAAAACCGTTTTGTGCTCCTAGTTCATGTACACATATAAATAGTATTTTTAAAACAGTTAGTTTTAAAATGGTTTTTCAAAACCTGGAAAATTAAGTTTTTTATTGAACTTAATTAAAACCCACGAAAAAAATCTTAGATCAGTGTGCTACCGACCTAATGGTACACCTTGACTGTTAAACGGTACTCGGGTGTCGGAATTGCCCAAACCTTGGGCATCCGGGTTCAAACCATTGCGGGAAAGGGCATGAAAGATTCTGCAATAATCGGGAGTCCCGGCTAGAATTCATGCTGTCTTAGGTGGTGCGATCTATTTTGGTGATAATCGGGAGTCCCGGCCCAAAAAGCACTAGAGTAGAGTTAAACATACTAGACTGGGTCTAAGTGCTCTATGAGGTTCTAGGAGTCGTATCAGTTAGGTACGATTGGTACAGGGTGTTACCTACCAGAAATAGCATGACTTGGCGGGAAGTGCCCAAACCTTGCGTCAAGTATGTGAAATATGGGTCCTAGGTCTAATATATATTATTTATGGGTTTGATGATATATGATTAGAAAGTTTATTTGTAATTACTAATTAAACCGGGTTTTAATTTGTAGATGGCAACCAACGTTACCAATACTAATAACCTCTCTCTCCGCTCTATCCTTGAGAAGGATAAGCTCACCGGGTCCAACTTTCTCACTTGGGAGAGAAATCTCCGGATCGTGCTGAGGCACGAGAGAAAGTGGTATGTCCTAGAACAACCTCTAGGAAATCCCCCTGCCAGCAATGCCAGGGCAGAGGTCAGGGAGGCTTTTCAGAGCGCTCCAATGACGCCCTGGACGTTAGCTGCCTCATGCTCGCAACTATGAGTCCAGAGTTGCAGTCGAGTAGATGGAGACTCCTGCTTATGACATGATCCACCAGCTGAGGGACATGTTCCAGGAGCAAGCTCGCACTGAGCGTTATGATGCCACCAGGGCATTCAACTCGTGAAAGATGGCTAAGGGGACCTCGGTCAGTAACCACGTCATGAAAATTAAAGGTTACATGGACCACCTAGAGAGACTTGGGCACCCAGTTCCGTTGCAGCTAGCAATGGATACGATACTCAACTCGTTATCGGATGACTATAAGCCTTTTATAGTCAACTACAACATGAACAACATGGAGAAATTCGTGGCTGAGATGCACTCAATGCTCAAGACTGCTGAGCAAAGTATCGGGACCAAGTCTAAGGACATTCTTATAGTGGGACATGGTGGACGTAAGAAGAGGAAGGGGCACAACGGAAAGGGAAAGGGCAAGGCCCAGCCCAGCCAGAATGCACCCACAGCTAGTGACGAAAACAAGGGCAAGAAGCCAAAGCCAAACAAGGCAAGGACCGAGAATCGGTGCTTCAGGTGCGGCGAGGCCGGACATTGGAAACGAGATTGTCCGAAAGGTCACGAGGCAGGAGGCAAGTCTGGCTCCTCAGGTATTGCGTGATTAGCTTCTTTGTCACTTTCCTACTTGTAAAGTTTTACAAGTATTCCAACATCTTGCAATCATTTATTGCAGGAGGAGATGGAAAGTGATGCGGCCCAGCATAAAAAGATCCTACGTCCAGCTTACGGATATTATAATTATTTCTATTTCCTACTTTATTAAACTCCTTTTAAAGTTTTTATGAACATGTTTTATCTTGTTTGGTTTATTAAAACTTATGGTTATTAAGTTTATGGAATTTTTAGTTATATATCCGTGCACGTATTCTTATGAATCAAGATTAGTCCAGTTGTGACTAAAAGATAACCAATAAGTCAAGTCTTGACTTGTTCAGTGATTCATTATAATCTTTATGCTATGATTTGTTGTAGTTATATATAAATGCTGGCTCCACTTTTTCAAATGCTTAAATAAACAAGTTTTGTTTATAAGATTAGATAGTTTTTCTAATTCAACGAGTATTTAAGATTTTATGAAAAGTGAATGTTCAAAGTCTTGAACTAAAAAGAAATGATACTAATTATTTCTAAGTAAAATAGTTTTTGATAAAACATTTAAGAAAGTATAAAAATGATTATAATAGTTATTATAATCAAGGGAGTTTTATACTAAATGTTTTAAGGAAAGAAATTTAAGATACCATTATGAGTATTTCATACATGTGATCATGGTAAGTTTAATGAAACCACTTTCCGTAATTGGAAAGATGGATATATGGGAGATCCAAGTTATTGGTTTCATAAAACAAATTTCTTACAAAAAACTAAGTTCTTTAAAACATGTGTTTGGAACACAAGTCTTAGGTATGGTAGTCAAGTTCTTTAAAACATGTGTTCAGTAAGTCAGCTTAATAATATTGTTGATTGGTTAATGTTAGAGATGATGAAAAAGGATGTTCTCAAATATCCTTAGTAATGGAATTAGATAAGTGTTGGTATACACCGGGAATCTAATTTCAAGTTTCTTACAAGTAGGTGTAAGAGGATTTATCATTTCAAAAAGGGATATAAAATCTAGTAAGATTTATTACATCTACAAATGTAATTAAAGTTTTAATTACAGGGAGGTTGTTTTATAAATCAGAAACAAGGAGTTTGTTAGAAATATTAAAGTGAGGGGTGTAAAATGTAATTACTCAAAGTTGGGGAAATGCTATATAAAGGCATTTCCCCCACATTTCAAAACTAAGCTTTGCATTTTCATCTCTTGTGTTTGTGTTTCTCTCTACATCTCGGCTTTCTCTCAAACCGTATACATAAACACAAACACACACTAGAAGAATAATCTTCTAAGCATTGCTTCATCCGTATACATTACGGGACCAACAATTGGTATCAGAGCCAAACTTGTTTTTGGCTCATGATTGTTCGAAAACGTCAAAGGAAATCTCGAAAAGTTCAAGTTCAAAGTGAGGAAAAAGCATTCAACAACATGGCTATTCAACAAAGGTATAAGTTCAAACATTTCCGGAAGATTCGAACACTTTTAAGGTATAAAACTCTACTGTTTTCATCTTCTTTCCGGGTCTTTTTCGAAGCATTTTACTGTTTTATAAGGTTTTCTTGAACAACACTTCAAAACCGAGTGGTATTTTTTAAAGTAAAAGGTTCAAAAGCTCATTTAATGCTCGATTTTATGGCATTAAAATTTCTGGAAATCATGCATTTATGGTGTTCTTGAGGTTTAAATGCAGACTTGAAGAAGAAGAATACTGATTTTAATTAAAAAAATAATTATTTATTCTTCCAAATTTATGTATTAGTCAAGGTAACTTAAGTACTACCCATACCTATCAAGGCACGCGATTGAAAGTTTTCTAAGTTCAACATATTGAATCGCATGTGATTAACTCTAGACCCATATCTGTGCTATCCGGACTATTCACTCTATTGGCAATCGCATTTGATTGACAGGACTAACAATTTATTTTCTAAGTTTTTGATGAAACAGGATTGATTCGCATTCGATTAACAATCAATACTAAGTTCTTATTCTGCTTCTTTTCAAGGACACCTAATCGCATTCGATTGACCTGTATTCGCACTCGATAAGACAAATTCCAATCAGTTATTCCTCAGACTTGGACAAGTGATTGACTCTTTGGACCTGACTTAAACAACTTTAAGACAGCTGGACTTAATCAAACAATCTAATTCATAATTGAATTTAATTTAAATCAAATTTAATTCAAAGGTGAATTACATTACCACAAGTCTAGTTAGTTCAAAGTTGAATTTAATCCTTTTAAGATCTAGTTCAAAATTGAAATTCCAAAGACTTAGTTCTTTAATCAAACTCTCAAGTCATTTCTAAAATCAAGCTTTTGAACAATCAAACCATCTTACAAGTGAACGATCATTTCTTTCAAAAATCACTAGTCATGTCAAGCACAAATGAGATGATGTCCATTGGTTCCGACACAAAACCACCTGTTTTGTTTCGGGGGGAATACAATGTTTGGAAAGGAAGGTTCATGGACTTCCTTGAGTACAACGAATTCTACGGAGATAAGATGATGGAATGTATCGACAAAGGAAACTCCAAGTTCTCAAGGATCGTTGAAGCTGACTCAACCAACAATCCCCCCATTCTCAGACATGAAAGAGAAAAGACCAATGACGAGTTGACCGCTACTGAGAAGAAAACAAAGAAGGCTGAGAGACTGGCCAAGTACTATTTGAAGCAAGGTCTCTCATCTGAAATCTATCTGAAGATAGACAGCTTGGGTACAGCCAAAGAAATCTGGGATGAAATCAAGAAGCAGCTCCAAGGCACGGAGGAGGGAGCGTACATTAAACGTACTCAACTCGTCAACAGTTACCATGATTTCAAGGCCCGTGAAAATGAGCTTCTATCTGAAACATATGGCAGATACTGCAAATTGCAGAATGAGATGAGGTCTAATCAAATTGTCAGAACTGACCTTGATTTGAATTGTGTTTTTCTGAATTTATTAGGTTCTGAGTGGAAGGGCTATGCTAGGCTATACAAACAGATCAACAAAGGTCTTACCTCTGTCACCTTCCACAACATCTTTGAAGACCTAAATCAGTATCAAGATGAAATCTTGCAGTCTCACCCTAAACAACCAGTTGCTGATCCTCTTGCTTTGGTTGTAGCTGACAGGACCCCCAGGGAATCTTCATCAAGGTCTTCCAAACTCAAACATGTGGTGCTCAGTGAATCTGATCATGATGATGATGATGACTCTGTAGATGCTGCATTTCAAGCACTCACAGTTGCCAACAAGAACTTCAAGAACCGGTTTAACAAGACTAACAACAGATAACGGTTCACTTCTGGATCGACAAGACCTGAAAGGTTTGATCCTGCTGACAAGCCTAGGTTCCCAAGAGAGGAGAGGAAGGAGGAAAAGAAGAATGATCTCAAATGCTACAACTGTGGGAGATCGGGACACATGATCAGGAACTGTCCACATAAGAAAGTCAAAGATGCTGAATACTATCGACAAAAGTACCGCCTGTCAAAGCAAAAACAGGCTGGGAATGCACTCATGGTGGAAGAGGACCAGTTCCTGGAAGATACAGACTCAGAGAGTGATCCAGATGGTGAGGATCATGCTCAGTTTTGTTTCATGGCTAATGGTGAAACGAGTGGTAGAGAGGAAGATGATGGTGATCTCTCAGATACTGAAGAGGAGATCGTTGACAGTGGAAAGGTACCCTCTATTTCTAATTCTAACATGGGTTTTAATTTTGAACACATACAAACCATATTAATCCGAATGAAAGAGTTAGAAAATCAGGTAATAGAGTTAACCACTAGAAATCAAGTTCTAAAAGATTGTTCACACAACAAGGATAAAGAGGCACAAATAGTGATTAAACAGTTAGACAACGATTTAATTAACCTTAAGTCTCAATTAGCTGTGAAAGAATCTGAATTCTTAGAATTAACCGATAAGACAAATAGCACTATACTAGATCTTAAAGCAGAATGTGTATGTGCTGAAAAGGATTCAGAAATTCTCAAAAATGAACTTAGGAATGAACTAAGTACTCTTTACTCTAGAATCAATGAACTTGAGTATCTTCTGTCCAACCGTGATCAAAGTGAAAAGACCATCTCTCAATACAAAGAAAAAGAACGTCCTTTCTCCAGATGGAAATTCGATGGGCTGGGCTTCAAATTGAAAAAGATTACGTCCAAACAATTATATAATGCTGATCTGTTTGGCGAAGGCCTTACCCAACGGATGGTTTTTATTGGTCAAGAAGAGGAACGTATTGAAGAAGATGTCAAACGAACCCTTAATCTCAAAACTGCTATTCCATTTGACTACTCTGATCTCAATGACTCATACCTCACCTGTCTCACGTCATCATCTAATACTGTTGTTTCATCGTCTGTCTATTCTGATAAAGAACTTTACTCTCCTGTTTCACCAAAGCCCACTGTTGAATACATTCCTCACAAAGAATTACAAGACAGATTCAACACCGTGCAGGAATTTTGTTTTACCCACCTTGTTCAACAGGATCTTACCAAAGCCTTCCAATCAGAAACCATATCTGAACCCTCTCCACTAGTTCAAGAAAACGCCATCCTCCACAAGCGTCTCCAAACAGTATTCAATCTTGATGGCAAGATCATTGACGACTTGTGCAAAGAAAATTTTGAATTGCTTGAACGGATCAAAGAGGTCGAAACTGCACTGGAACCACCCACTCCATTTACCTTCTCACCACAGGGAACCATATTAGATGAACGAATTGAAGGTTCCAAACATGTGTCTACATCTTCTCAAAATTTCAAACTAGTAAAATCTGTTAATCATACTACGGTAACAAATCTTAAAATTAAACAGATTTACAAACCAAAGCAACTTTCCACTTCTAATCACAGTTCTCGTGTGCACTTAGACGTACCTGAATCATCACGAACTGCAGCCAGTCGACCACGACTTCATTCTAATCTTTTACCCTCTGCTGCAGATGTGAAGAAGGCTGACAACAAGAAGTGTGGAATAAATGCATCATGGCAAAGAGTTATTCCTAGATCCACTAGGAAATGTTCGAATTTGAAACTTGTCTGTGAAAATATTTTGATGTTTGATTATGGTTGTAATCATTCCTGTTCACAAGACAAAACTGCTTCTACCATGTTTTGCATGAGTGATGGGTGTACTCATGGACACTGTGAATTTAATTGTTGTTATGATCAATTGTTGGTGCATAATTGTAAATCCCTAGTTCTTATCAATCCAATACATACATGTTTACTTGAAATGTTAATTCAAATGTGTTTTGATTAATGGTTTGCATGTTTATACATTCTAAGTGGTTACTTATGTTTGTCTTAAGCTTACAAGTACTTAATCATGTGTTGATATGTGTTTGGAAGTTTAAGTATGAGTGAAGGTCATCACGTGCGTGATGAGTCCACTACGTGCGTAGTGGAGCTCACTACGTGTGTGGTGAGATGGTCGGTTAAAGTTAAATTAATTATTATTAAAACAACTGGTACGTGCGTACTGGACTCGCTACGTGCGCAGTGAGTTGCATCACATGCGTAGTGAAATTAATTAAACTATAAATACTCAGTAACCGTGTATTAGCGGGGGGAATCGAGTAATCAACGGGGAATCGCAGAGTTTGACCAGTAATCGTACGTAATCGACCTTAAGCCTTAGTGAGCCTTCGTAATCGTACGTTTAACCTCGGTAATCGCGAACTTAGTGTTAATCTCGAATCCAAGGGCAGCCTTAAGCATTCTGTGTGAGTTCTTAGAGTTGTTCTTCATCCTATTCTGTGTGTTCTTCGTGTTAACTGTGTGCCGGACACCTAAGCAGATCTTAGAATCCTTAAGAGGTTTGGGAAATAGATATTCCGCACTATTTCTCATCCTAGATCAGTCCTAGCATTAGGGTGTTTTAGTTTAGAACCCCCAACGGTCCTACAAAGTGGTATCAGAGCCTTGTGCTTTGATTGATCACTTTTCCTTAGGTTTTGTGGTCTAGGTGTCCTTTTGGTCATTTAGGTGTTTGCGTTTTGTCGATTTCTAAGTGTTTCTTCGTGCGCATAATCGTAAACAGGTCGTTTTTGGGTCAAAAAGTTCGAGTTTTTGCGTTAAAAAGTCTGATTTGTTGAAGTTTATCCGTGCGAAGTACCCCTTACTACGTGCGTATTAGCTTTCAGGTCGTGCGTAGTGTGACTTTGTGTCCTAAAAGTTTTCCTAATCGTTTGAAGTTTACTCGTGCGTAGTGCTTTTCATTACGTGCGTATTGATCTTCAGTGCGTGCGTAGTGGATTGTTGGTCCTCTAGAATCTTCGGTAGTCTGTGTGCCTGTCCGTGCGTTGTGGATCATCAACACGTGCGTAGTGTTCCTCACTTCGCACGTATTGAATCTGTGTGTTAAATATTTTCTTAAAAATCATTTTACGTGTTTCGTACGTAGTCAATCCAATTCGTGCGTACTAGGTCCACATTCCGTACGTACCTAAGTCTGTGTGACCATTTGTCAGTTCGTACGAAGTATACTTCACTACGTGCGTAATTTCTTGAGTTCGTGCGAACGATATCCACCTCGTGCGTAGTGTTTGCCTACTTCGTGCGTATTTCAGTCAGTGTGAGTTTCTGTTTAGTACAATGTCTGACATGAGTGCTATGGCTGCCAAACAAACTATAACTGCTTTAAGTAACTTGATAATGGATAACGAACAAGGTGGAATTAATAAAGCACCTAGACTGTTAACCATGGAAGACTACCCATTCTGGAAACCACGTTTTGAGATATTTATCGATGGGGATGATCCACGGTTGCACCGGGCCATTTCTGCCGATTATGTCGTTCCTAAAGGTGAAGGGAATATCGAAGTTCCCTATGATCAGATGAGTGAGGATCAGAGGAAGGCTTATGATGCTGAGAAGAAAGCCTACTCTTATTTGATCCAAGTCATTCCCAATGAGATCTTCCACCAGTTCCGACGGTATAGAACGTCGCGTTCCTTGTGGAATGCACTTCAAAAGAGGAACGAGGGGAATGCATCTCTGAAAGAGCTCAAGGCATCCCAGTTGAGAAAGGAGTTTGACCATTTCACTTCATACGTGAATGAAAAGCTTCCAGACCTGATCAACAGATACAACCATCTTCTTAGTGAAATGGATAGTTTGGGGGTGCAGATTTCCGAAAGACAACAAGTGGAGACTCTGTCCAAGGCACTACCCAAAAGCTGGAGGCCGTTCATCATGATTCTGAAGAATGGTGAAGGTTTTGAGGGCATGGATTTGAATGACTTCATTACTAAGCTAAAAGAGCACGAACAGGAGGAGCAAAATCTGGACAGATTGAGCGGCTATGTGCAAAATCCCTCACTATACTATACTGGACCCATTGCTTCTCCAGTCATTTCATCAAATGCTCCACTGCAGACAGCTTTTACATCTAACGTTAGTTCTTCAAGCAAGTCTGCTTCTGAAACTCCAAGTGGACCACCATATTCTGCTCCTTCAAGCAAAACGTCTATGCCAGCACTAAATACAGAACATTTTAAGCATGGCAGCACTGAAGAAGTAAAGGAGCATATGGGGATGCTTACTGCATTGACCACCTCATATGATGATCTGCTAAAGGGTAAAATTGGAAATGCCTACCTTACTCAGGAAGACTATGACCAAATAGACAACGATGAGATGGAAAGACAGGACATTCTATGGTCCTATGCTAATCTGGTAAGGAGAGCAAAGGCATTAGTCAAAAGAACGGGGATGCAGATTACAGCAACGAAAGATACAAAGCTGGGTTTCGACAAGTCAGTTGTAACCTGCTACAACTGTGGAGAAAAGGGTCATTTTGCAAGAGAGTGTGAAAAGCCAAAGAACTCAGGACCCAAGTACCCCTTCCGAACATCTCCTGGAAAATCTTCAACTACCACTACTCCAAAGAAGGCTGAAACATCCCATGAGGGATCATCCAAAGCAATGGTGGTTGTTCAGAAAGATGAGGGGATAGACTGGTCAGTGCATTTTCAAGATACTGATGCTTTTGAAGTTGCTGAGACCAACCTGGCCAGTGTTCAAGACCTGAATGATGACTCACAGTCTGAATCGGATAGTGTCCACGATGTCTATGATAACGAGTCCGCACCATCTACTGGTGAGCACAACGTTACTTCAGCCTCTGTGCCAGCTGCCGAACCAACGCCAGTGATTGTTCAAACTGAATCAGAAAATCCTAAGGCGTGCATGACTGGACAAGCTGACTCAAAGGTAAGCAACATTTCTGGTCTTCCTTGTGTGTCGTGCAATGACTATGTAAAGAATATAGTATCTCTGAAATCTCAAGTTACTGAGCTTACCTCTAAACTGCATGAAAACTCTATCATCAAGGGTAGAGAAAAGACCTTAAAAGATAAAATTGAGAGCCAAAATAAACAGATTACAGAATTAGAGGTAGCTTTGTTAAATAAACAGGATGCTATAGTCTTTTACATCAATCAAATTGATACTCTAAAACGGGATCTTGCTAGTTCTAAAGTCGATTATGAAACTTTAAACCAAAAACTTAAAAGTTATTCAACTTCATCTTACTTGTTTGAGCACATAATCGACCGGAGACCTCAAGGTTCCGATTTAGAAAAAGACAAAAAGACATACACTAAATGTCCACCACCAGTATTGAACCAACTGGTGCAAACAGATGTCTTTACTGAAGCTGACCAACTTCCTTCCAAGGTTGATGCACCTTCTGCTTCAACCTCAAAACCTGATTTAAAAATGAAGGGAAAAGTTGGTGAGCCTCAGAGGAAAGAGGCCAAACCAGAAGAAAAGCCTGAATCTGGTATGAGACAACTTCTAGGCAATTCTTCTGGTCAAGGTACGTTAATGCAAAATGTGCAAGCTGCACTCCGAACCATAGAAAAGGAGGGTGCAAAGTCTCCTGCAACCCGTCCTTATGAGGAAGTTAAAATTTTGCCAAAACAACGTGGTTTAGGAGTTCAGTCAAAAAGTCAAGTAGAGCAAAAAGTGCCACATAACCCTGCAAAACCTCAGTTAAACAGGGTCTGCTATGTGTGCAGGAGACCTGGCCACCTCAGTTATGAGTGTGATCAGCAACAACAGAGCTGCAAGGGGAAAGTTGATTCATCTGAAACTTTTCAGAAAAATAAAACGTTTAATCAAAATAATCAAAAATCAACTGACTCTCATCAGCTCAAAAGTACGGTTGGGGAAACATCTAGTAAACCCATAAGCCCCAAGGCCAGTCTGAAGGGGAAGGAACCGTTTCATAAAGTGATTAACACTTCTAGTGTTTATCACAAGACTCCTCCCCGTCAGGATTTCAAATGGACCACTAAATCAGAATCCAAAACGTCCAATAGTCCAGATGTCAATGTAGACTCCAAAGCTACTGGTATTTGGATTAACATGCCAATTGTTGGAGAAGATGGGAAACCCATGACCATTCGGGCTTGTGTTCCTAATGCTAAGTAACTTTTTATTCTTTGTGCAGGGTGCCCAGGTTTTTGTTCTTAGTGAATGAAAACGGCATGAAAACCAAGTGTGAGGTTGTCCCTGATGATGCGACTTAGTGTCCTTGTTCGTGTGACTGTGTGTCTATTTTCTGTGTGGTTATATCTCGTTTGTCTTTGTGTTTATTTTCTGTGTGTTTGTCCGTTTCTATTCTTTCTAGGTATTTATTTCATTAGTATTTTAGGGGGAGATTGGTGCAACATAGAAAATACAAAAAAATCAGAAAACATAGAAAATACAAAAAGTTCAGAAAACATAGAAAATACAAAAAAAAAATCAGAAAACATAGAAAATACAAAAAAATCAGAAAACATAGAAAAAAAAATTAATGATGAGAAGTTGATCCAATCTAAATGGAGAATGATGGCACACTGGCTCTCAATACAAAGTATGTCTAGTAAAATTAGGACTGAAGGCATGCACATCTTCTTGAGAAAACTGTCTGAAAAATTTAGTTGAATCAGATAAGAAACAGATGGCGTGTAAGGCATATGATGAGAGTCTAGGCTGATAAGTGGTTATGCATGTGGAAATCCATCAAAGATTCAAACTATCAAGACATTCCAAGTCTACAAGTCAATAACAGTTGAGACTAACTTAGTCTGGTGCACACACCTGTTACCATGCCAAATGTGCTTAGATGACAATGAGCAAAATGTAAAAAGAGGGTGAAAAATTGACCCCAATCTGAGATGTCAAAAGAAATAGATACATAGATCTATTAGTGTTGAATTGTCAAAGAGCATAAAATGCAGTGACAAAAGCTCAACAGATAGATCTATTAGTTTTGAATTGTCAAAGAGCATAAAATGCAGTGACAAAAGCTCAACAGAAATTATCAGAAGAGGTGAAAAATTGACCTCCATGTCAAAGAGCATAAAATGCGTTAACAAAATCACAAAGCACATAAGCATGGTGGTTGGGTACTCAAGTTGTGCATCCTACTGAGTGAGTCAAAACACTGTGAGATTTTAAAAGAGATAGTCTTAACCATGTACTCAGTTCTAGATAATCAGAAAATGTTGAAATCAAATCTGTCATTATCTGAGGAAAGTTAGATTGACAGACATAAATTGAGAGGGTATGTTTGTGTCCAAGGTTCTGAAATGAATGATAACTAAGTATAGATGTGCTGGTACTGAATCCATCTTGGAACCTTCTCACAAAAAGATTTAATTTCAGTAATTTACTTTTTGCAAATCTTTAGTGTTTTCACTTCTGTCTCTTAGTTTTTAGGTTTTAATTTGTTAACAGTCTGCATTTTCATTTTTCTTTATATTCAGAAAAATACAAAAAGATTTCTAGTGTGTTCTTATCTCTTGGTGTGTTTCTTGTGTTTTCGTGTGCTTAAAAGTTTATGACTTGCATTGAAGTTACTAACCGTTGTGTGCTGAGTACAGGATCATCAAGAAAAATTCTAACTTTATGTGAGAAATTCAATTCGCACGAACTGTGTGATAAATCGTGCGTTGTGGATGCATACTCCGCGGTCAAGGATCAAGAGGCGAAGTGAATTCCATTTCGCACGATGTGAAGGTCATCACGTACGAAATGAAAAGTCACTTCGGATGTACACTTCAGGTAGCAACATGCGAAGTGATCTCACTTCGCACGGAGTGAAATAGGGTATATAAATTGGTTCCGTGCGTATTCGTCATTACGCATTCATATTTTCTACAGTACACTCCATTCTCTCTCGATTTTGATTCTGACTTTTGTGTTGAAAGAGTTATTCGTTTCATCTGTGTGATTCAGTTTCGTATTGTGATCATTCTGGTATGTTTTTTGCTTCAATCCAACGGTTGGATCTAAAGTTATGATCTTGAAGTTACTGACCGTTTATTGCTGAGTGCAGTTCTAACAGTATCAAGGTTCACGGATGAGGTACTAATCACATGCAAAATGGAGCCACTACGCATGAGCTACAACTCAACACGTGCGTAGTGCAGGTAAGGACATAACGAAAGGTATTCTTATATTTGTTCGCTTTGTGCATTTTGCTTTGTGCATTTTGCTTTGTGCATTTTGCTTTGTGCATTTTGCTTTATGCATTTTGCTTTGTGCATTTTGCTTTGTGCATTTTGCTTTGTGTATTTTGCTTAGTGCAATTTTTGTTGATAGAACTAGGTCTTAGGGGGAGTATGTTGGTGCATAATTGTAAATCCCTAGTTCTTATCAATCCAATACATACATGTTTACTTGAAATGTTAATTCAAATGTGTTTTGATTAATGGTTTGCATGTTTATACATTCTAAGTGGTTACTTATGTTTGTCTTAAGCTTACAAGTACTTAATCATGTGTTGATATGTGTTTGGAAGTTTAAGTATGAGTGAAGGTCATCACGTGCGTGATGAGTCCACTACGTGCGTAGTGGAGCTCACTACGTGCGTGGTGAGATGGTCGGTTAAAGTTAAATTAATTATTATTAAAACAACTGGTACGTGCGTACTGGACTCACTACGTGCGCAGTGAGTTGCATCACGTGCGTAGTGAAATTAATTAAACTATAAATACTCAGTAACCGTGTATTAGCGGGGGGAATCGAGTAATCAACGGGGAATCGCAGAGTTTGACCGGTAATCGTACGTAATCGACCTTAAGCCTTAGTGAGCCTTCGTAATCGTACGTTTAACCTCGGTAATCGTGAACTTAGTGTTAATCTCGAATCCAAGGGCAGCCTTAAGCATTCTGTGTGAGTTCTTAGAGTTGTTCTTCATCCTATTTTGTGTGTTCTTCGTGTTAACTGTGTGCCGGACACCTAAGCAGATCTTAGAATCCTTAGGAGGTTTGGGAAATAGATATTCCGCACTATTTCTCATCCTAGATCAGTCCTAGCATTAGGGTGTTTTAGTTTAGAACCCCCACGGTCCTACATCAATTGAGAAAGTCTTTAGGTGTTAAACCATGTGCAGATTGGAATGATTTTTATGCTAATCAAATCTGTGTTCCATTTTTAAATTCAAAAGGCTACATCATTAATCAATGGATCACCACTCGTCAATCACATGCACTTAAACTATTAAACAAATCTCACCGATTGCTCACGATCAAGGAACTGGAAGTCTACAGACGGCAAGGTTACGAAGCATTTAAAAAGGCTTGGATTGCACAGGAGAAACACTTACATTCTCAGAAACGATCTCGCAATTCCCCTTCCAAAACTTCTAAACCCAAACCATCATCCCATCAACGAGTAGCACAGCCCACTACTCACAACGCTCCAGTTCCTCAAAAGCAAGTTGATGCACCGAGGCCACAGAGAATTCTTCAGAATTCCTCACAAACATGGATTCGCAAACATAACGCTTCCGCAACTCTACCGAATCCAAAACCTCCGATTCCACCAACTGTCAAACCAACAGTGGTAAAGAAACTTTCTTCTCAGCCAATTTCTTCCAAATCTATTCCTTCACGACAACAGATTAAATCCACATGGGTACTCAAGAATAGATCAGTAGCAGTTTCACCACCACAGGCAGACAACATCACTACTCAATCATTTCTAGGGACTAACAATCAAGGACCCATTCAGATATGGGTACCTAAACTTGATTTATTCTCTTTTTGCAGGTACCTCACTTGTGGTACCTTGACTCCGGATACCAAACATATGACCGGCAACAAAAGTCTTCTCAAGAATTATGTTCCTAAGTACTCCGGGAATGTACGTTTTGGGAACGATAATGTTGCACCAATAATGGGGTACGGAGACATTGAGAAGAAGCACATCAAGATCAAGAAAGTCTCATATGTTGAAGGGTTGGGTCATAACTTGTTCAGCATTGGACAGTTCTGTGATAAAGACCTAGAGGTCGTGTTCAAAAAGAACAAATGTTCAGTTTTAACTGAAAATGGAGATGAGTTGGTTGCAGGTTCCAGAAATTCTAACATGTATTCCATTGACTTGGAAAAATATGACTCTCCTACCTCTGTGTGTCTACTGTCCGAAGAATCTACGGATCTGACTTGGCAATGGCACAGAAAACTCTCTCACCTGAACTTTCAAAATATTAACAAATTAGTCACTGGTGACTTGGTGAGAGGCATTCCCAAGTTAAGGTTCAAGAAGGATCATCTGTGTGCAGATTGTGAAAAAAGAAAAATGAAGAAGGCTTCTCATCAATCTAAACAAGTATTTAGCACTACGAAGCCTTTGGAACTCCTGCACATGGATCTGTGTGGTCCTATGAGAATCCAGTCCAAGAATGGGAAGAAGTATATTTTAGTCATGGTGGATGACTACTCTAGATATACTTGGGTCAAATTTCTGCGCCCAATAGATGAAGCCACTCCAACAATCATTTCCTTCATCAAACAACAGCAGAACAAGCATAGTCAGAGTGTTATCTCTATCCGGACAGACAATGGAACGGAATTCAAAAACAGTACTCTGAAGAGCTTCTGTGACCTTGTGGGAATCAGCCACCAGTTCTCTACTGCATACACACCACAATAAAATGGTGTAGTGGAACGAAGAAATAGAACTTTGGTTGAAGCTGCCCGAACAATGCTTTCATATTCCGGGCTCCCACCTTCTTTCTGGGCTAAAGCAATTAGCACTGCCTGCTACACGCAGAACCGCTCTTTCATTAACAAACGCTTTAATAAAACTCCATATGAACTGGCCAATGGCATAGTGCCTAATATCAAATACTTCCATGTATTTGGTAATAGGTGCTTTGTACTAAATGACAAGGATAATCTAGGAAAATTTGCTCCCAAAGCGGATGATGCTGTTTTCCTAGGTTATTCTACTGAGTCCAAAGCCTACAGAGTTTTTAAGAAACGTACAAAGAGCATTGTTGAAAGTATCAACGTAACATTTGATGATACATTGAATGTTACCGATTTTCCACCTAAATCAACAGTTAATGCTTCTGAACATACCTGTTCAGGACCTGCACTTCAAAATAAAGAATCAGACAATCCATCCAGTTCAAATATACATCTTGATTTTTTGTATGATTTCTTTAGACCTGAATCTTCTCCTGTTTTAACTGACAACAGGAACGACACAGTTGTTCAAACAAGTGTTACTCTAACGGCTCCTACGGTCACTAAGACAAATCCATTTGCAGATCTATACGCTGAGGATTCAACTTCTGTTTCTGTCACTTGTCCCCCTATGACTTCTCAGATTCCTGACCCAGAGAGCCCTCATTTGTTTGATTCAGACCCACATTTCTCTCCAGAAGATGAAGAAGAAGCACGCCACTTACAAGATCTCATTCCTTCATCTTCCACTTCACATGAAATTAAGTGGACCAGACATCACTCTGAAGAGAACATCATCGGAGATCCTTCAGTTGGTATTCAAACAAGATCCGCAACAGCAAACGAATGCCAATTCTCGGCTTTCTTAAGCATCATTGAACCCACCAAGACTTGTGACGCATTAGATGATCCAGATTGGGTAATTGCCATGCAAGAAGAATTACACCAATTTGATCGTCTTAAAGTCTGGAGATTAGTTCCTCTTCCATATGGCAAATCTGTTGTTGGAACTAAATGGGTGTTCAAGAACAAACGGGATTCGGATGGAGTGGTCATACGTAACAAAGCTAGGTTGGTTGCTAAGGGATACAATCAACAGGAGGGCATTGACTATGATGAAACTTTTGCCCCTGTTGCTCGAATTGAAGCCATACGGCTATTTCTTGCTTATGCAGCCTCTAGAAGCTTTCGTGTCTTCCAAATGGATGTGCAGACAGCTTTTCTTAATGGGGTACTTAAAGAAGAAGTTTATGTCTCACAACCTGAGGGTTTCATCAACTCAAAATATCCAAATCATGTTTATATCTTAGATAAGGCCTTGTATGGGTTAAAGCAAGCTCCGCGTGCATGGTACGACGTCTTATCTGAATATTTGATTGGTGAAGGCTACTCCAAAGGGAAGACTGATACCACTCTCTTCACAAAGCCAAAGGGTCGGGATAAGATTTTGGTTCAAATATATGTGGACGATATTATTTTTGGATCTACAAATCCAAAATACAGTGACGAGTTTGCTAAAATCATGGCAAACAGTTTCCAAATGAGTATGATGAGGGAGATGTCATTCTTTCTCGGACTCCAGGTGAAGCAGTTAAGTCATGGCAGCTTTATTTGCCAATCAAAGTACATCAAAGACATTCTCACCAAATATGATATGATTAACTGCACACCCATATCCACACCCATGGCTGCTAAGGCACAACTCTAAGCAGATCTTGATGGTTCTCCTGTAGATCTAAAAAACTACCGTGGGATGATTGGATCGTTACTATATCTTACTGCTAGTCGTCCGGATATCATGTTCTCTACTTGTCTCTGTGCCAGATTCCAGGAGAATCCTAAAGAGTCGTATCTTCTGGCAGTTAAGCGGATATTCAGATATCTAAAAGGGTCTATGGATCTAGGTCTGTGGTACCCCAAAGATTCAAATCTGGATCTTCATGCTTACTCTGATGCTGACTATGCCGGTTGCAAGATAGATCGGAAGAGCACCTCTGGTAGTGCACACTTCCTGGGTGATCGTTTAGTCTGTTGGGCCTCAAAGAAGCAAAACTGCGTATCCACTTCTACAGCTGAAGCTGAGTATGTTGCTGCTGCAATGTGTTGTTCACAATGTCTCTGGATACGCACACAGTTATCAGACTTTGGCCTTAAGTATGACAACATTCCATTACTATGCAATTCTCAGTCTGCCATCGCCATCTCCTGCAATCCGGTACACCACTCTAAAACCAAGCATATTGATATATGTCATCACTTCATAAAAGATAACGTTGAGAAAGGATTAATTGAGCTACAGTATGTGCCTACTGAAAATCAGCTGGCTGACCTGTTTTGGAAAACCATTAGACGAAAGTCGATTCACTGAGTTGGTATCCAAGTTAGGCATGCTCAATCTACAAATCTAGCATATTGTTACCTTCTTTTCTTTTCCTTTCTTTTCTTTTGTTTAGAGTAGGTGTTATACTGTTTGTTCTCTGTGCAGATATCCACTGCATCAATCGAGGGGGAGTTTGTTCCTGGTTTTACACATGTTGCAAATGTGTAGGGGGAGAACTTTGATACACATTGGGCACATGTGTAGGGGGAGAAGTTTACTACAACTGACACACTCCAAAAACTTTCAAAAACAAAGCCTATGTCTAGGGGGAGTGTGTCAAAACAAACATTCAAATCAAACATATCTGAAAAACTAAATTTTCAAATCTCAAAATTTCAGATATCTTGATTATTCATAAATTTCTCAAGTATTGGTTCAATCGAATGTGATTCAAACAATTTGATAGAAAATATGAATTAATCGCATGAGATTGATACAGGTTGATTCGCATGAAAGGGGTGATTCGCATGCGATTGATAAACAAAGTTTGATTCGCATGAAAGGGGTGATTCGCATGCGATTGATAAACTGGTTGATTCGCATGCAAGGGGTGATTCGCATGCGATTGATAAACAAAGGTTGATTCGCATGCGATTGATAAACAACTTGATTCGCATACAAGGGGTGATTCGCATGCGATTGATAAACAAAGGTGGATTCGTATGCGATTGATAAACAGGTTGATTCACATACAATGGTTGATTCGCATGCGATTGATAAACAGTGATTCGCATGCTATTAACCAAAGAGTGATTCGCATGCGATTAACACACCAAAGAGTTAATTGCATGCGATTCAACACTTCTATCAGCCGGGTGTTTATACCATGCGAATGCTTCTATCAGCCGCGTTTTTACAAGTCTATGGTCTAATCAACGAGTGACACGTGTCCAGTCTTGATTTATAACCGTCCCATCAGTTACCAAGCTTCCATTACACGATTCAAAAACTCGAAAATTTCTAAAGTTTTTCTCTCGAATTCTTGGTTACTTTAGCATACTAATCCTCTCGTTACTCTGCCAAAATTTACTCTTTTTACATCAAAATACTCCTAATCACAAAGGTAACAACTTGTACGGTTTACATTTTGAAAATTTTGAGTTAAAAATGTGATTTTTGGCCCTTGAACTTCCGAATACGATGAGATTTGCGAGACTTTGTATGAACTTTTAGGACACGTAACAAACTCCGTTGGTGAAACTTAACTTGCGATGGCATGTTTAAACATATGGGGAACACTTTGATACAAACATATATCAAAAATCTCAAAAAGTGTTCTTCGTGTTCTTGAGATGTATGAGTTTTCACTAAACACTTCAAAAATATGGCCTAGAAAATGGTGTTAGGATGATTTTTGGAACATGCTTCAGTACTGCAAAGTTGTTTATTTCTATCTAATTGCTATATTAAAAGTGTCAAAACAACTTTTTTATGCTGAAAATCATTCTCTACACAATGAGGGTCCAACACTTGGGGTGTTTGAACATTTTTTCAACCTTGGTCAACGATTGGTCAACATTGGTCAACTTGGTCAACTTTTGCTCACTTATCAAAGTTTGACCACATATTCAAAGCTGAAAGTTGTTTTCTTGCATATCTCTTTATTTTTAATTTTAACTGTTTTATCTCTTTGACAGATAAGATGGCACAAGTTGTACGTGACCCAGAGGAGATCATGCCCCGAGCCGAGTTTCTTAACACTGGCTCTCATGAAAACAATCACTATGTTGACCTTAACAAACTTAAAAACCCATCCTACCCCATTGTCACTGAGATTCTCAAAATCCACCCCCTGAACCACCTCCTGACATATAACCCAGCTACAACAGGCACACATGTTCCCGAGTTATACGTTCAACAATTTTGGAAGACTTGTGATGTCCGTATCAATGAAAGAGGAAGGGAGGTCATTCATGCTGAGGTTGATGAATTTCAAGTTGACATTCCACTAAATCGCCTCAGAACAATCTTTGAACTGCCTACCGCAGTCAGCAGACCTCTAGCTACAGAATTTGAGGAAATCCCTGATGAGGATGCATGTCTTGCAGCTATAATGGAGATGGGATATGCTGGTGAGCTCACCAAGAAAGGTCAATTCAAACATACCGGATTGCATCCAAAGTATAATACATTCATGACGGTTCTTCAAAGATGTCTCACTCCAAAACATTCAGGCTACGAATTCCCAACGGAGTATCAACTCAAAATCTTTGTAGCAGCTGCAACTCATATACATGTGGATTATGCATTTCTTCTCTTCCAGGACATCAAAGCTACTATGCTCAGGAAGAACTCACAAAAGCAGAAGGATGCAAACATGCTGCCTTACCACCGCTTTCTACCAATGATCATCCAGCATGTGATGGATCGAAATGCTGAAATTCCTCGACGGACAGGTTTACCTTCTATTACCCCAAAACTTTTCCTGCATATAAAACCTGATGTTCCTGCTAATCTACCAATTCCAAGACCCTTCCCTGTATCTCTCTTAGACCTTTGTGAGCAGAATGATATTGTTAAGAGTTATAGGGAGAGTGTAGGAATACCTCCTTTGGTTGTACCAGAGCCGGCCAGACCTGTCCAGGGAGGAGTAGCACCTGGTGAGGAAATAGAGGATAGGCCTCAGCTATCTATGGGAGATGCTGAGAGGGAAGAGGAGAGGGAAAATTTTGAGAGGGGTGGTGAAGAAGGTGAAGGTGTTGAGAGTAGAGAGGGAGGGGATGCATATGATCCCACCACCATTCAAGCCATTATACAAACTCTTTCTCAACCAACCCGCAACCAAGCCGTTCTGGAAGAGCTTGGACTCATTTTCACCGAGTCTTCCAGTTCTGAATCTTCATCCGATGAGTCTGCATCTCATCCAGGAGGTGCCCCATCCTTTGAAACTGTTATATCTCTCATGGGCACCCCTGAGCACCCCATTGACCAACCAGCTGAAAGTACCCCCTCTTTCATGAAACTTACTGATCCACATACTACCTCTCCTGACCAGACTCACCCCGTTCAACCTACTCAGGTCATTTCACAACCTGGTGGTCTGGTCATTCCTTTGACTTTAACTGCTCAAACAACCACCATTTCTATCATTCGCAGGGCCATTATAGCCCCAGAGCATGACATTCCAGTCACTTCTCCAACTCTTAGCCTATCCGTTGAAACTAGTTCTGTCACCCCTGACTCTCTCATTCAACCTGATCAATATGCGGGGTATGGTGCTGGTAGCAGTGATGATGAAGGTAGTTTTGTTGTTAGGAGTGTGAGTGATAGAGAGGAGGTGAGAAAAGAAAAAGTGAGTGCTGAGGGTTCACCAAACCCAGAAAGCCGGGAAGCCACATTTGCTATGGGGCCTAGCACTGCTGGGCCTCATATTGAACAAGTCGCGGTGATCCCACCCGTGCAAGTTTCTGCCCCACCAAGCCACTACGGTGTCTCTCAACAGACTCCGTCTTTATTGCACAGGGTTATAGCACATACACTGGGTCAACCCCAATTGGGTGTTGGACCTATTGAACTAAGAGGACCGTCTCCCTCGTCCTCAACTCCTTTTGATGCACGATTTGACATACAGCGGATTTCCGCATATCTTGACCAACACAAGGTAACAATCGATGCACTGAGCTTGTTGGCTCAACAAGTCTCCTCAACTTCCAGAGGTGGTACCTTTCAAGGTGCCATTCGAGGATTGAAAGGAAATCCTGCTGGAGCCAACATCCCTGCTGCTCCAGTAGGTAGTACTGCCTATGTGGCTGGTACTTCAACCGGAAGTCTTCGTGATTCCGGGTTTGTTACACGTGCAGAACTTCAACAAATATATTCAACAAGCCGTGTCACCAATCCACCAACAACTGTAGATGACAAATCAAAAGTTGGATCGGATAGAGCAAGCTTCCAAGGCCCAAGCTGAGCAGCTAAACCGAATTGAAACACTTCTTGCTGCCCGTCCTCCAGTTCCAGAGCCTCATTCACAACCTGATCCTGCCACAATGTCTGTAGATGCTTTAAAGAGCATGCTGTACGTTAGACTTCTGGAGCAAAGGCCAGAATCTGCACATGATCAAGACCTTCTGACTACTCTTCGCAACGAACAGCGTCCATCGGGAATCTCCATGGATGACTTTCAAGAGTTTCATGAAGATGTAAACAGAAAGATTGATGGGATCACCAAAGGTTTCTACACCTCCCAATCAAAAGTCACAGACAGGCTAACTAGCCTAGAAACAACTTGTCAGGCTCAGGCACAGGGAAGTAAGAGGAGGCGGGATGATCAGGATCCGGATTATCAACCCGAGGGGGAGAAAAGGAGAAAATATATGTCTACTGCTAATGTACCAGTTGTACCTGTTCCTCAATTTAGCTCATACTTATATGCAGGTACAAGTTCAGCTGGGTCGGGGAGTCAACAACAACAACAAATGGCCGATGAAGTTTATGAACGACAACAAAAGGAAAATGCTGAAAAACAAATTGTACTTTATGTACCTCAGCAACAATCTGAACGGAGGCCAAGTGATCTTGAAGAAGGTGAAATACCTTACGAGCAGCCTCATGCTGAGATGTTTGACTGGTCTAGTGACTCAAAGGAACAAGTGGAAGATTTATATGAGTCTATTCACACATCACCTGCAAGGCATGTGGGGGAAGGTAGTCATGCTCAACCGGAGGAGGATACTGAGGATTCTGAAATGGAAAGACTATTCAAAGGCATTGATGAATATGTCGAGCTTGCTGCACGTCCAGATTCTCCTAGAATTGTCCACAAATTTGATGATATTCCCAGTGAAAAAGAACTTGCACTTAAAAGAAAAGAAATGGAAGCAATTTCTAGAAGGGAAGCTAGGAGAAAGCCTAAACAAAAGAAACCAATCTTCGACGTGTCCAGGGTTCTCAGTGGGATTAATGTTGAAGTTCATGAAACTTTCCCTCCTCCTCCTGGTTGGTTTCAAGAATCAGCTGCCGATGTACTTGAAAGAAACAAACAGAGAAAGGCAGCTGAGAAAACAAGACAAGAATCTGAATGGCCCTTGCCAAGGAGCTTCATTGTGCCACCTGCTCCTCCAGTGTATCGTGGAGATCCAGGACTTGATGCAGGCAACATGTTCACTAGAAGTGATGCCCAACAACCTATATGGAAACCTTATTTTGTCAATGCTGCTAATCTTGAAGAAAGAATTCCAGATATATTCAGCAATGAGCTAATACATGTTATTTCCCCTAAGTTGCGGAACATGGATGATAAACAGAGAAGAAGATATGAACACATCCTCTCTCAGTCCATGACTAAACCCGAAGAGATCAAATCAGAGTATCCAATAGTTGAACTTATCAATATCTACACTCAGACAACCTTCAGAATAAAATATGCCATCTTTCATGTCAGAAGAGCAAACAACCTGTCATTCTTCCTCAACGAAGCAGACTTAAGGTTTGTAAGTATTGAAGATATCAGCTTCATCTTTGACACCCTCTCTCAGAAAAGAGGAAAGTGGCCAGAAGAAGAGTTCGGAAGGGTTGCTCTAATGAAATACATGAGAAATCTAATGGAATACTTTGAGGAACATGATCTGCAACTCGGAGCTGAAAACAACTATTTGAAAGTCAACCTCTTAAAGCCTAACCAGAGCCATCCAGATCTAGAAAAGCTTGAAGAATTGACAGTTATCTATGATGGGCATCCTAACTTCAAAGGTGATCGAGGAGTCGTCTCAAAGAATATAAAAGGCGAAGAGATCTTCATCAGACTTGATGAACTCATGGCGTATTCAGACGGCACCTTGAAAATTCTCCATCATAAAATACATCAGAAAGTTTGGGAAAACCGGGCAGCTTATACTGATGAAGAACATGCTGAAGCCTATCGTGCTATAGAAAGGATGAGAACTACTCTGTCAAGCAGAAGGCAAATACGCAAGTGGCAAGTGGCATTCGGCATTCGCAACAAATCGGCATACGAATAGATTAATGTATTTATTTGTTGTGAATGTTTACACACCTCACTTAGGGGGAGATTGTTAGAAATATTAAAGTGAGGGGTGTAAAATGTAATTACTCAAAGTTGGGGAAATGCTATATAAAGGCATTTCCCCCACATTTCAAAACTAAGCTTTGCATTTTCATCTCTTGTGTTTGTGTTTCTCTCTACATCTCGGCTCTCTCTCAAACCGTATACATAAACACAAACACACACTAGAAGAATAATCTTTAAAGCATTGCTTCATCCGTATACATTACGGGACCAACAGAGTTATTTCCAGTTCTCCAAGTTTAAGGAATTTATAAAATAAGTAAGCCTAGAAGTGTTTTTAGGTTGCAAGAATGATTTCTAGCAAAACCAAGAGGAGTACTTCAAAGTACCAGTCTTGTGTTTTAGGGTTTATAACCATATTATTTTCTTTGTAATCCGTGATATGTTACAATGTAAAAATAATAAGTAATTCAGATAAACACCGTGAATCGAGTCAGTGAAATGGTAGAAATTATATATCTTTATTCCAGGGAGTAATATGGAAGGGTGTAGAAATTAGTTTCATTGTTCTTCACAATTTTGTATGTTTTGGTTTATCCAGGAATAAACTAAGTTTATTCAAAATATTATCCGTGACTACTTATCGTGGTGGGAACTATGATAGAGCTATAAAGTCATCGTAATTTTGGGGTAGATTCGAAAGTTTATCGAATAGAGCTGCAAAAGGTATTTGCGGACCAAAATTGACGGATATTCGTTAGGTTTACGAATATTGGATTGACCCACTGTGAATAATACTTCGTGGTTTCATGTCAAAAGTATTAATCACATAGGTTATCCTTAGGCCTGAGGTATTTGGTTTGGGATGCGGTAACTACTGTCTTCTTAGCTAGCTCTAACGCCACACCGTAACAGGGTGGTCATAAGGAGTGTGTCTAGATTCAGTGGGAGCCGTATTTCCAAATGCAAATATGCAAGATGGTAATTGCACCTTCTTTTTAGAAGAGATATTTCCGGGCCCCTTGACTGATAAGAGAAACTGGTAAGAGCACGGTCGTGCCCAAACGAACTGATCTGTTCTTTGTCGTTTATCACGCAGTTTCGAAATCAAGTATGTCATGAACAAATTCTTGAGTATCTGAGTTGACCTTTTCCATGCTCATGCTCAAAATTGAAATATCGCGCTGCAAGGGACAAACCTATATATATGCAAGCTTGTATATATAAAGACGTACCCATTCATGAACAGGGAGTTTAGGATAGTTTAGTTTCTAAACAGTTAGTTTATAACAGGTTACTTCTAAGCAGGTTGTTTATGAAGTTTTATCACAAGTTACTTTGGGGTATAAGAGTTCTTATAACCTGGTTACCCTAAGTGTCTGGCTAGGGACCTCCTTAGGCTAACAGTGTGCAGTAACTATTACTTATCTTGCACAAGTGGGAGTCTGTTAGATTATGTGCAGAGATAATTAATAGGCACATTGTATCCAATGTTATAAGATACTAAAGGGTCACACTGCTACACACCCAATTCAGAATAGTTGGATTTCACCATAAATCTGTGTGAAAATAATTAATCAGTTAGATTAATTATTAAATAGATAAACGAATAATTAATCAGTAGTATTAATTATTGAGAGATATAAATAATTATCCGTTTTGGATTAATTATTAGAAAGGAAATAAATAATAAATAGTTATTTATTATTTAAGGAGAATTAAATATTAAGTCTTTAATATTTAACGGACTAAGTTAATTAATATTTAATTAATTAACTAGTAAAGTCCAGGGGGTCAATATGTGAAGAGATGAAAGTTTAATTAAAACTAGTTGGGCTTTTAATTAAACGGGCTTAGGTCCAAGTTAATCCCTATATAATATCCTTAAGCCTTAAAGATTAGATATGAGACATTAAGGGATTAACCCTAGCCACCACAACACTCTCTCTCGATATCGCCCTCCCTCTCCCTCGTCGCTCTCTCTCTCTCTCTCTCTCTCTCTCGGCTCTCTCTTTTGCCGTCGAACAAAGAAGAACACCGCAAGGGTGTTTGCGGTTTTGGTGATCGACGCAAAGAAGTACACACACACACATTCTCGATTTCGAGAATTGGAGTTTTGGTGATCCAGGAGCGGTCTAGCAGCCAGTTCAATCGGAGGTGTAGTAGTGGTAGACTATCTTTAGCAATCCTAAGGTTTTGTTCAGGTATAATCTTGTAACCCTTTTTATATGGATTGTTTTGTTAAGAAACAATGTTGATCAAGTTAAAGTTTTAAAGACCCTAACCCTTTTGGGGTTTAGAGGGTTGTGTTCAATCCAGTTACGCTTTTAGGATTGAACCAGTGGAATCAAACCCAGGATTGACCAGTTTGAGTCACAAGGTGGTTTGGTCAGGTTTAAAACCCTTCATACTTGATAGTTATTGTAATCATCTTCTTATTCAAAGCATTGTAATCATCTTCTTAATAAAAGCATTCAATTGATTGTGGTTTGATTTACTTTGTGTAACACTTTTATTTGATTTGTTCAATTTCCGCAGAAAGTGTATTCAACACCCCTTCTACACACTGTTGCTTGTTGTTATTCTCACCAAGGGACCAAGAACTGGTATCAGAGCAGGCTGAATGATTTTATAAGTTGAAAGTTCAAGATTCTGAGAAAATTTACAATGTCTACAAGCAACAATCCTTCAAACTTTCCACAGATGTCTGCTAAAGGTTGTCCCTTATTTGATGGATCTGACTATCCTATGTGGAAGTTCAGAGCCATGCTATTCCTTAAGTCCATTGACATTCGTATGTTCGATGTCATTACAAAAGGACCTATCATCCCAAGATTCCTGCTACTGTCAGTGATACGTCTCCTGGCAAAACTGAAAAGGAAACAAGAAAGCCTATTGCATCCTGGACTGATGAAGATTGGAAACTCTTCAATCTAGATGACAAGGCAAAAAGTGTTCTGGCAAATGCCCTGACCAATGAAATCTTGTGTACTGTGACTGGGTGTCAATCAGCAAAAGATATTTGGGACACACTGAGTGTTACATATGAGGGCACGGATCTGATCAAGCAGCATAAGAGAAGTCATTTGAATAGATCTTATGAAAACTTCTTTTCAAAGAAGAATGAAACCTTTTCAGATTTGTTCACAAGGTTTCACTGCTTGATAAATGACCTACTAAGTGTGGGTGTGAAGAAATATGAAGCTGAACTTTTGCTGAAATTTCTGGATGTATTACCACAGAGGTTTAACGATGTAACTATAGCACTGAGGGCTGGAGGAACACTGCATGTGTACAACCTACAGTCCATTTATAGGTTCTTGCTAAATCTTGAACAGATCACTGAACACAAGAGAACTTCTCAACAACATCTCAAGGAGTCTTTGGATAAGAATGAAGTTGCATTGGTTGCACAGAAAAAGAAGAAAAGCTCCAAGACAATGGTTGTTGAATCTGAGACTGAGTCAGAATCTCAAGCTGACCACTCAGACTCAGACTCAAGTGATACTGATGATGTTCAGAATATCACTGAGAAAATGGCTATGTTAGCCAGACGTTTGAGAAGAGCTCAAAGGGGAAGAGGAAGATCTGACAGGGGCAAAGGGAAGAGTTCCTTTGATCCCAAGAATGCTGTGTGCTTCAACTGTTAGAAGAAGGGACATATTGTTGCTGAGTGCAGATCAAAGAAGGTGGAATCAACATCAGTTGTTGATAAGAATGCTTACAGAGCTGATAAATACAAGAAGAAATATACTCAGCTTAAGAAAGGAAAGCCAGAAGACAAACCCAGTGCAAAAGGATTATATGCTGAAACCTAGGATACTGAATCATCTACCTCAGATGATGATGTATGTTTGATGGCTCAAGAATATGAAGAGTTGGAGATAGATGTTGTTGATTATGGTTTGTCCGAGTCAACTTTTAAAGCTGACATGAAGGAAGCTGAGGAAAACAGCAAGCTTAGTGACTGGGATCCTGCTTCCATGTATAAGGTCAGTAAATATAACTCTTACACTGATGAGGAAAAGGGTCTTGCTTTTGATTATCTGCTGAATGATTTCAAGACCATCCTTAAGTCTCAAAATGACCTCAAAGATGAGATAACTAAACTCAAGAATCAGATTAAGGAAAATAAATCTCTCATTGATGTTGGTAAGAAAGCACAATGTGATCTTGAATGTCAAAGACACATTAATAAACTTCTAAGTGAAGAACTTCAGGAAGCTAAGACAAAGTTGGCCAACTTCAAAAGGTCACTGAGTCTTGGTGTAAGTCATCAAAGCTTGCTGAAATGTGCATAAACCAACAAATACCTAAACAGGTTAAGGCTGTACTTGGAGGTGACTATCAAACAACAGCTTACGTAGCTGATGATGAGGTAACAAGTACAGACTCTGAGGAGGATAGACTACTGATTGAGTCTCAGAAGTCAGCCTCAGAGAGAAAACATGGTCAAAACCTTAAATACAATATGTTTGTAAAGGCTAAAGATCATGGAGAAGAGTGCTCAACATCCAAACAGCATGGTAAGTCTGTTCTGGACAGATTAAACACTCAGCCTATTCAAAGAACTTCAGTCATAGAAAGGCTTAATCCAAATCCTTTCAAAATACAACATTCTCTATTTGGCTCGGAGAGAAGTTACAAGAATAGGAAGACCACTGTAAGTCAGAGTTCAAATCACAACCATGGTAAGTCCAAAGTTGTGGATCTTGGTAAGTCCAAGAAGATCAACAGTGGTAAGTCCAAACCTGTTGAAACTGGTGAGTCCAGTAGTCATGACAAAGGTAAGTCCAAGGTCATGGAAAAGAAGATTGTTAGTCAAACTTCTAATCAAAATGATAACAACCAAAGACCTGACAAAGGTAAGTCCAAAGTCAGTGATCATCATGTGAATCAACTTGCAAAGAAGGTTGAAAAGTTATCCACCACATATAATCCTAAGTCTGAGAGCAAGTTCTCACAATGATTATTAGACACTCTACCTCCTGTAATCATTGGAAAAAGGAGATGCTACAAGTGCAGAAGTAGAGGTCATGGGGCTAAGGACTGTGATGCAGAAATCTCAAGGCCTGAACAAGAACAAGCTGATCAGCCTACACGGGACTCAGCTCCTGCTCAAGCTGAACAGTCAGTTCAACAAGATGGAGATGCTAAGTGCTCCTACTCTGAACCCACCAAGAAGTGGGTTCCCAAACAAAGCTAATGTGTTTAGTTTTCATCTCATGTGCAGGGTTCAAGTAAATGGTACTTGGATAGTGGATGCTCAAGGCACATGACGGGGTGGAGAGGACTTCTCAGTGATTTCCAAGAAGATAAAGGTCCTAAAGTAACATTTGGAGACAACTCACATGGAAGGACTAAAGGCTATGGAAAGATGCAAGCTGGCAAAGTTACATTCCAGAGAGTTGCATATGTCAAATGTCTCAAACACAACCTGATTAGTATCAGTCAATTGTGTGATGAAGATAATGTTGTTACTTTTAGGAAGAAAGCAGGAACAATCTATAATGCTAAGGGAAAGCCTGTATTAATCGCTAATAGAGAAAGAGATGTGTATCTACTTGATCTAAATTCCGCTGATCCCTATACTGAAACCTGCTTGTATTCCCATTTTGTTCCTAAGATGAGTTGGTTTTGGCATAAACATTTATCTCATTTAAATTTTAAAAATATAAATATGCTATCCAATAAAGAGTTAGTCTCTGGATTACCAAAGATCACATATTTCAAAGACAAATTGTGTTCAGCTTGTGAACAAGGGAAATACCATAAAGGGTCCTTTAAATCAAAACAAAATTTTTCAATAACAGACCCATTGCATATGTTGCATATGGATTTGTTTGGACCCATAAGTACTCCAAGCCTGAGTGGCAAGAAGTACACCCTGGTGATAGTAGATGAGTTCTCACGATTCACCTGGGTAATATTCCTTAAAGCCAAAAGTGAGGCTGCCCTGTAGATAATTAGTTTCATCAAAAGGGAAGAGTTGCAAAAATGTTTATCCGTAAAGAAATTTAGAAGTGATCATGGGACTGAATTCAGAAACTCAACTCTTGAAAGCTTCTGTGAACAAAAAGGAATATTACAAAATTTCTCATCTGTCAGAACTCCACAACAAAATGGAGTTGCTGAAAGGAGAAATAGAACCTTAATTGTGGCTGCTAGAACAATGTTGTGTGAGGCAGGATTAAAACTCTATTTCTGGGATGAAGCTGTTAGTACAGCCTGTTATACTCAGAATAGGTCAATCATTTTCAAAAGACATGGAAAGACTTCATATGAGATATACAAATCTAGAAAGCCCAATATAGGTTATTTCCATATCTTTGGTTCAAAATGCTATGTGCTAAATCAAAGAGATCAGCTCCATAAGTTGGAACCTAAAGCTAATCTTGGAATATTCGTTGGTTATTCCTCAATCTCCAAGTCATATAGAATATATAATACACGGAGAAAATCCATAGAAGAATCAATTCATGTCTCATTTGATGAAGACAATTTTGATCATGCCGATAAAAGTCAAGCTGACTTGGTCAGTCTGAGTGAGCTTGAATGGCCTAAGGAAACCAACTTATCAAATCCTATGTATGTCATAGGAGATGATAGTGATGATGATGTGTGTTCATCAAAGAAATCATCACAAACTCCAAAGGATTCTCAAGCTGAGAAAGATGATGAGTTCATCAACCCCTTTGGAGCTGAAGTCGCTCAGACTGAAGATCTTGGTGATCAACAGTTTGTCGACAATGCTGCTGAGACTGAGGAGATAAGTTCACCTCAGGAATCTCAACATCACTCAGATTCTGAACCAGACTCTCCAACTACAACATTCAAATTCCTCAAAGATCATCCTCAAAACCAAGTCATTGGAAATGTCCAAGAAAAAGTCATGACCAGATCTAAGGCTATAGCTAACTATGCCGCGCACTTTGGTTTCCTATCTCAAATGGAACCAAAGAAGACTGAAGAAGCCTTAGAGGATGAGGATTGGATTGAAGCTATGCAAGAGGAATTAAATGAGTTTGAAAGAAACGAAGTCTGGAAACTTGTCCCTACCCCCAAAGATCATTCAATTATAGGCACTAAGTGGGTCTATAGAAATAAAATGGACAAGGATGGAGTGATAGTTAGGAACAAAGCCAGGCTGGTAGCACAAGGGTATAAGCAAGAGGAAGGAATTGATTATGATGAGACCTTTGCCCCTGTTGCTAGAATTGAAGCCATAAGGCTGTTCCTGGCTTATGCAGCCTATAAAGACTTCAAAGTCTATCAAATGGATGTGAAAAGTGCTTTTCTTAATGGAAAACTTCAGGAGGAAGTCTATGTGAAACAACCTCCTCGCTTTGTAAGTTCAAAGTTTCCACATCATGTCTATTAGTTGGACAAGGCTTTGTATGGTCTTAAACAAGCTCCAAGAGCTTGGTATGATACTCTGTCCACTTATCTACTATCAATGGACTTCACCAGAGGTAGTATAGATAAGACATTCTTTATTAAAAAGAGTAAAGGACAGGTGATTCTTGTACAAATCTATGTGGATGATATTATCTTTGGTTCAACCAATGAATTTCTGTGCGAGTGGTTCTCCAAGATAATGTCATAGAAGTACAAGATGAGTATGATGGGTGAGATGACTTATTTCCTAGGCCTACAAATTCAACAAAAGCCTGATGGAATATTCATCAATCAAAGCAAGTATGTTCTTGATTTGATAAAGAAATATGGTTTTGATTCTAGTTCAACCATGAAAACACCCATGTCACCAGCTGTCAAGCTGAGTAAAGACTCAGATGGTAAATCTGTGTGTCAGTCTACCTATAGAGGAATGATAGGTTCATTACTCTATTTGACAGCTAGTAGACCTGATATCATGTTTACTACATTTGTCTGTGCAAGATATCAGGCAGATCCTAAAGAATCACATCTTCAAGCTGTGAAAAGGATCTTTAGGTACCTTAAAGGTACACCAAATCTAGGCCTTTGGTATCCAAAGGACTCTGGATTTGAGTTAGTTGGTTTTTCAGATGCTGACTATGTTGGGTGCAAGTTAGACAGAAAATCAACTACTGGAGGATGTCAATTGCTTGGAGGGAAGCTAGTAAGCTGGACCAGTAAGAAATAGAACTCAGTGGCTACTTCAACTGCTGAAGCTAAGTATGCTGCAGCAGGAAGCTGTTGTGCTCAAATCCTTTGGATGCAGCATCAGCTTCAAAACATTGGCATGAGTTTCAAGAAAACTCCTATCTTCTGTGATAACCAAAGTGCAATAGCCATCACTTACAATCCAGTCTTCCACTCAAGAACCAAGCACATTGAAATTCGACATCACTTCATCAGGGACATAGTGGAAAAAGGTAAAGTTGACATTAACTTTATCTCCACACATGACCAATTAGCAGACATTTTTACTAAACCACTTGATGAGAAGAGGTTTATGTATCTGCTAAGTAAATTGGGTATGCTCAACCCCTAGCTAAGTGTCTAGAATCTGAGTTTTCAGTTTGACAAAGACTAAGTGTCTTAAGCTGCGTGCACAGTTTATGAATAAGTTTTCATAAATTGAATCTTGTCAAGCTAAACAATGAGTTCTTTTGTTTGGTGAGTTCCAAACTTATTTTGTCTACTTAGTGTAGTTAAAAATATATAGTTTGAGTTAGTCTCAAACAAAATGACTAAGTGTCACTGAGTCTGAGCTATGTGCTTAACTCAGGCTGTGTGATTGGTTCACTCGTTTGGTAGGTTCCAAACATTCTTTAACTACTCAGTGTGGTTAAAAGGTTCGTTTGAGTCAGACTCAGACGAAACTAACTTAGTGTCATTGCCCATGAGCTATGTGCTCTACTTAAGATGAGTATCAAACTCAAGCTGAGTACTCAACTCAAGCTGAGTGCTTGAATCAAGCTGAGTGCTTGACTTAAACTGAGTCGCTCAGTGCAAATCTCTGTTCCATCGATTTCAAAAACCTAAGTCGCTCAGTCCGCAATCGACAATCGCTCAGTTCGAATTTCTAATTGAGTACTCAGTGTAACATACATATTCAACGATGGAAGTAACCATTCTCGTTCTAGGTGATCGAATGGTACGGGGTGTTGCGTTTAAGAACAATGGTTTGCCGTTGATAAAAATCAACAATCAGCGTGCCTGTCTTGCTGTTCCTCCAAGGAAACAAGGCAGAGGATACGAACCATGGGTCAATTACATCCGTAAATGCCCATTGACTTTTGCTTTCACTGGCGCACCTCTACATGTGGTTCCTCAGCACCTCCTCGAATTTTGGTATACGTGCACCTACGACCAAATCAACAACGAAATTAGAGGTACAGTGCTGAATGGAGAGAGGACCATAACTCTCACAGTTAACAGGCTAAGGGAGATTCTTTATCTCCCTCAACATGATGTATTTGAGCCTGTTGTGACGAGACAGGTTGCGAGGTCAGTCCTTCCCAGAATAGGTCACCCACAGACAGAGGGTGTTATCAAAAAGGTCACCTTTCCAACCAATTGGGGTTTTATGGTGTCCACAGTGATTCATTCACTTGGTACCAAGGTTAGAGGACTGGACCAGGTTAATGAGTTCGAGATGCAGCTACTGTACAACATGTACTTTGGAAAAAATTTAGACTATGCACAACTCATCTTCAACGAGCTCATGGTCCTAGTGATGAAGACCACAAGAGATCTTCATGTGCATTTTATAAGGTACCTATCCTTGGCATTTGAAGCCGAGCTAGGGACAGCACTCTACGAAGCTGATAAGGAACTGTCTCGGGTGCCAACACTCAGCCCGAAGATGTTCAACAACGACATCTTCCCAGAGCAAGAGGGTCTGAGTGAGCCCACGCTACTGTTTGCTGAGGCTTCATCTTCATAAAGTGAAGCTGAGGGATCTAATCAAGGGGGAGCTTCTCAAGCCGACACTGAGGTTCAGGCTGAGCACTCTGCTCAGAGTGAACCAGCTCATACAGAAGCTGCTTCAGGTAAAACCTCTCCACTTTCACTTTCTTCTCATTTTTCTCCATCTACCTTTGGAGATAAGACTGCAGTAAACCCAACTCAGTCTAACCTGTCTCCTTCACCTTCTTTCCATCAACATTCCTACTCTAAAGCCACCCCTAGTTTGCCCACTGCTGCTAGGGAGAATATCAAAACATACCAAAGAAAAACTGCCATAGGTGGTGCCACTCCTAAAGGCATCACTGGAGCTGAGATCACACTGATCCCTCCACAGGCAGGAGTTGAGGGGGAGACGCCTTCTCTTAAGGTGTCAACCTCACGGCTCATTACAACCTAACAGCCTATACCGGGTGTGGTGTCTACTCAGCCTACACTTACTCGAGCCATGGGAGAGCCTATTGTTGTGCTTGAGCAGACACACTTAGGTTACATTGAAAGAATGACCAATCCCCAGGGTCAATCAACCCCTTCCAACCCAATTAGCCAACCACCAACACATACACTTCACATTTCGAGCCCCATTACTTCTCTTCATTTCTCACACCCTATTGCACGACCTGTCAATGTTTCATCCTTAAACCAGGGTGATTCACAGGGTCAAGACTCTAGTGCAAATGAATTTGAAGGTAAACAACAACCTTTGGATGATGCACCCAAATTCCAACCTTCTCAGGCTGACTTAGATGACTTACTGAATTTCTTTAAAGGTCAGTTTGACAAACTGCATCTCAAAAGAAAGCAATCAAAGAAGAATATGTTGATGATTCTTGATAATTTTGATGAGGAGGTGCTTCAATTGAAATCTGCAGTTGCTGCCCTACAACATCAAAAGACTTCGACCCCAATTGATGATGACAAAAAGGGACAGAAGGTTCAAGAAGCTGAAGCTGAGTCAGTCAAAGCTGAAGCTTTACTATTATTGGCAGAGGGAGCAGATCAGATTGAGGGGGAGAAACAAACAGAGAAAGAACCTAAGCTGACTAAGAAAGCAAAAGGAAAAAGACCAGTAGTAGTCAGCTCAGATGAATCAGAAACTCCTCAATAGAAAAGAATGAAAATGATTCTAAGTGAATCATCAGCCTCAGATGAAGACTCTGCAGATAAAATGACATTACAATAGAGAGCTTCACTGATGGAAGTTAGAAGATTAGAACAAGAGGAAGCTGACCAGCTTAGGATATCTGTCGATGAGCTGAGAAGAAGACAAATGGATGTTCAAGCTGAGTTAGCAGAGGAGAAAGAGAGAATAGAAAGAGCTTGGGATGAACAAATCAAGAAGCAGAATGAAGAGCTTTCTAGACTCAGACTGCCAATCGTGCCCAAGGAAGAAGAAGTAGAGGAGCTTCCTATCCAAGATCAAACTGAGGAAGAAGATATAACTAAATGTTATGAAAACTGTACTTCTCTTCTCAGATTGATTCACTCAAGTTGAATTCAGTTCAAGGGATCATCATCATGGAGTTCGTCTTAAAGAATGGTGAAACACCTTCTCTGGAGCTGAATCAACTTCATAAGCTAGATTATGAAGAGTGGAATCAAGTAGCTATTCTTATCAAGCAGATGGAAAAGTCCTCTGCAAGGAATCAAGTCAAAGATGAAATTCTAAGAATACTTGCTAAAGCTGATGCGATGCAAATCATACCAAGATCAGAGATAGCTACCCTACTGACTACCTTTCACAAAATAGGAAAGGACAAACTGAAAAAGCCAGCTGGTTTAGCAAAAGCAAACAAGGACAGTCCTGCTCTTCCTGAAGGCATGGAGTTTCAAGAGAATACATATGTTGAAAAGACTCAGAAAGGGTTCATGTACTTGGACAGAAATGGTGAAAAATGTTTCCAGGCTAATGTATCAATTTATACATGTGGGGTATCTCAAGTATTTGCTCTGAGACAAATTGTTGAAAAGACTGAACAAAATGCAAGGTTCAGAAACAGACTAAACAGAGCAATACGATCACAAAAGGATCAACTTCAACATTTACCTAACCTGCAAGAAATCCTTGAAGAAATTAACAAGGAGATAAAGGAATTTGAAGAGCTGCATCCTCAATAGATTAGTTCTATTATAAATTAGATTAGTTCTAATTTTTGTAAGCACTTAGTGTGCATAATCTAAGTGATCAATTATTTTGTATTATGATCAGTTCAATTAATACAAGTATGAAGTTTGATATGTTCAACTATGTTGTGATGTGTTCAGCAAAATGAATAAATGATTAGTTCTTATTCATTAATATGTTTAGTTGGTTTGTTCAACTTGAAATTTGATGTGTTCCAATTTAAATTGATAAGTTCAATTGAAATTGATATGTTCAATAAATATTTGATCAGTTCAAATATAAAAATCTTAATAAGTTTAAGACTTAAGAAATATTTCTGTTAAACAAACTTACTAAATGTTTGATGGTTTTGTCATCATCAAATAGGGGGAGTTTGTTGGGAAAATGATCTCATCAGTTTAGATTTCATGAGACAAAGTTAAATTTGTATGATATGTTCTACATATAACTTAAACAGACTTATGAAGCTTAGTCAGACTGAACACTCATAGTGATTCAGACTGAGTACAAGCTGAATGTAAACTGAGCATATGTTCGACCAGTTTATACTACACCTTAGTTAGTTTATTAATGAGTTTGATAAGCTGTGTATGTCACATAAGGTATATATCGAGTATTCAGCTTGATGTCTTTCAAGCTGAGTGACTCAGCTCAGAAGCAAAGTCAGCTCGACAGAGTTGCTAAATATGTTTTATTTAACTCTTTGGACTTCTGAGGATGAGTTAATATTTATACATGTTTGTTCATGTTTGTTTTCGAGTGTGTTCTCGAAGAACTCAACTTGATGAGTTTCAAGCTGAGTAACTCAGTCCGAAGTAAGAAGTCAGTTTAAAGATAATTTAAATATGTTTTTAAATTCATCTTTATCTCTCTCTAAATCTACGGCAAGGATAAGAAGATTCCAGAATCAAGATTGAAGATTGAAGACTCAAGATTCAAGATTCCGAGTTATCCGATAGTTAGTTAGCAAATTAGGATTAGTCCAGTTTGTTAGGAACCGTAGGAACAGGATTATAAATACTTATCTCCTGATAAGTTTAGAGGTACGACTATGATTCTGAAAAGAGTACAACTAAGTGTTGCAGAGCCAAAAACCTCACCTCATAGTATGTGTTACGATTCTTGAATCACTGTTTGTAAGTTCAACGTGATCAAGAAACTCACAGATTGTCAAATCATTCATATGTTCGAATTGTCACATCAGTTGTGATATTGGTAAGTAATCATTAGTTGATTCAATCTATGTAAATCCTGTTTAGAAAGTCGTCAGTATCTATAATCATAAGTTGATTATAGATAGCTAAGTTTGAGAAATTGAGAGATTTATATTAGGTGATTATATATCAAGAGTTGCTTACTTGATAGTTATTGTAATCATCTTCTTATTCAAAGCATTGTAATCATCTTCTTAATAAAAGCATTCAATTGATTGTGGTTTGATTTACTTTGTGTAACACTTTTATTTGATTTGTTCAATTTCCGCAGAAAGTGTATTCAACCCCCCTTCTACACACTATTGCTTGTTGTTATTCTCACCAAGGGACCAATAGTAACCCTTGCCAATAGACTTCACCGGTTTCTATGGTCATAATACTCCATCTCCTTCAGACTCCTTGTTGTGTGTACACCCATCCACAATTTACAATACATACAAATAGAAAATAAATGGCATGCAAGGCACAATATTCCTATTTTATTTATTACAAATTACACGGATGAATGAAATGACATGCAAGCCACAATATTATTACAAACAAATCTGAATTAATACATATTATAGCTCATATGTGATTTAAAAACACCAAATGCATTCAAACACACAAAGTCAACCACAACGTCAAAGGCAAGGTTTACCAATTTCAAATCAACCACATACAACCAAACATACAAAATGGTAACAAAATTACCAAATCAAAATCTGGAACAAATTTCCAGAATCACAAAATGCCAAAAAATACCAGAGACCAAAATTGTTTTTAACTTGAAACCAAAATCTGTAACAGCGTATTTAGCGCCGCTAACTATTATGAGTTAGCGCCGCTAACACAAGGTTAGAGCCGCTAACCCGTTTCGAACAGAAAACAAACATTTCGATTTCGGGTTTTTTCAGGCCACCATGTGCAAATCTAACATAGAGGTGGCTCTGATACCACTGTTGGGATTTCTTGGGCTAGCAGCGGAAGCAAGGTACAACAAAAATAGCTCAATGTACAACACATCAAAGCACACAAACAAGAAATCCCAAAAGAGGACCAAACTCTATGTTCAAGAAATGCAACATGTAAGAATGAAAGAAGGTTATATCTTTCTCCTTAGCTCCAGAAATGATGGGTGTTGTGGTAGTGATCCTCCAAGAACGAAAAACGCGGATCTTCTATTGGGATATACCCCGGTAACACACCAACCTCGAGTTCTAGCTAGCCTCTATGGTACTTCAACTTGAATACCACTTCTGGAACAGCCACAAATTGAGACCAAATCTGGAACACTCTCTTGTAAAACTCTCTCTTGAACTTCTTAGCACCAAAGAGAGTATTATTTGTGTGTTTTTCCTAGAGAGAATTAAGAGAGCAAAAAACATCCATCTCACTTGTCAAACTTCTGTTCCAGATAACCCCTTATCACCTGTACACCGGCCAAAGATGTTAATAAATGTCACACATGCATTGGCTAGCTTTGGAGGTGATTTGACAAAAAGCACATGCAGCCGTAGCGGTGCTAACCCCTTAAAGTTAGCGGCGCTAACGCGGCCTGTCAGTGATATGACACAAAGTACATGCAGCCTTAGCGCCGCTAACCGTTAAGGTTTAGCGGCGCTAAACCCTTAACGTTAGCGGCGCTATCGCGGCCTGCGATGTCAACTTTTGTCTTTTGCCATATTTGGTCCCTTTACTTTAGTTGCTGTCAGGTTAGACCCCGGTGTATGACCCAATAGGCCCATACATCATCAGCAGCGGTCTATTTGGCATACGTGCATTAGTGGGTATTTTCTAACAATATGTTCATAATTATTAGTCTGATAAGTTCAGCTTGAATGAATAAATGATTAGTTCTTATTCATTGATATATTTGGTTGGTGTGTTCAACTAAAAGTTGGTATGTTCCACTTATAATTGATAAGTTCAATTAAAATTGATAAGTTCAATTGATATTTGATTAGTTCAAATGTACAATCTTGATAAGTTTAAGATTTAAAACATAATTCTGTTAAACAAACTTAATAACTGTTCGATGGTTTTGTCATCATCAAATAGGGGGAGTTTTTTGGGAAGATGATCTCATCAGTTGAAATTTGATGAGACAAAGTTAAGTTTATTAGATATGTTATAGATATAACTTAAACAGAATTATGAGGCTTGATCAGACTGAACACGTATAGTATTTCAGACTGAGCATAAGCTGTATATAAGCTGAGCATATGTTCGATCAGCTTATACTATATCTTAGTAAGATTATCACTATGTGTGATAAGCTGTGTATGTCACCTAAGATGTATTGAGCTTTCAGCTTGATGTGTTTCAAGCTGAGTGACTCAGCGTATATACTGAGTCAGCTCAACAGAGTTGCTAAATAAGTTCTAGCTAACTCTTAGGACTTCTAAGGATGAGTTTATTAATATACGTGTTAGTTCATGTTGGTTTTCGAGTTTGTTCTCGAAGAACTCGGCTTGATGAGTTTCAAGCGGAGTAACTCAGTCCGAGTAAGAAGTCAGCCTAAAGAAAGTTTAAATATGTTTTAAATTTATCTTTTTAACTCTCTATATCTACGGGAAATATAAGAAGACTTCATAATCAAGATTGAAGATTGAAGACTCAAGATAAGAAGATTCAAGATTCAAGATTCCGAGTTATCCGGTAGTTAGTTAGCAAATTAGGCTGAGTCTTAGTTTGTTAGATTCCATAGGAACAGGATTATAAATACTTATCTCCTGATAATTTTAGAGGTACGACTACGATTCTAAAACGATTACAAGTAAGTGTTGCAGAGCCAAATTCCTCACCTCAATCGTATGTGTTACGATTCTTGAATCACTGTTTGTCAGTTCAACGTGATCAAGATATTCACAGATTGCCAATTTGGTCATGTGTTCGAATACTCACATTAGTTGTGAGATTGGTAAGTATTCAATATGTGATTAAATCCTGTTTAGAGAGTCATTAGTGTTGGAGTATGCCCACTGACACACGTATATTAGTAATGCTACTGATGATACACGAGCCTATTGGGTCACACGCTAAGGATTGATCCCGACAACACGCAAATAGAAGAGAGAAGGAAATATTCTGTAGACGGTGTTTACGCGCCGCGTAAACTTTTGGTTTCCGCGACGCGTAAACCCTCTGACTGTAACTTGACATTTTGGTTATTGCTTGGCTCATGTTATTGACTTTGGTGACATTGGGGAATGGCATGCACGACTTTGTTTCCTGATATATCTGAAGTAGAGGGTAATAAAAGTCTTGTAGATCTTTCATATGTCACAAGTTCAATTATTTGATCAAGGATCAAAAAGAGGAATTCTCTCTCTCACTCAAGAACACATTCTTGGTTGTTCTTGATCTTTTCCAGAAAATCATAAGTGTGTTTAGTGATTTTATGGAAGTTGTGAGTTGTTCCAAAGAGTGATTTCAAGTCTTGAAGATCACAACTTGGCATACTAGTATTTGGGGATCAAACAAACTTGGTGTGGACTAACAATAGAGAGTTGCTCTCTTGTGACTTAGAGTTCATCCCAACTTGAAGATTTCAGAAGCTGGAGCATGGTATAAATCCTTATTCCATCTCTTCCTTTTACTGTTGCATTTTGTAGTTATAGAGTTCTTGGTCCATTTTGGGTTTCAAGCCTTTTATGCTTCATATTCTTGGGTTATGCTTCCGCTGCTTTGTTCATGGAAACCCAACAGTGGTATCAGAGCCACCTCTATACTAAAAATGCATATGGTGGCCTGAAAAACCCGAAATCGAAAAACTGGTTTTGTTGTCAGGTAGATTCCGCGGCGCGGAACCACTTGGGTTACGCGGCGCGTTATTTGATCTGACAGATTGTTTTAAAATTTTTAAAAACAGTTTTGCAGTCGTGTTTTTGGCATCCAAAAATGGTTTATGGAATTTTTGTTCCAGAAATTATTTTTTGGTATATTAAGATACCTTGTATCTTGGTTGTATTTATATGTATATTATTATTTTTCGCATATAAAAATAATAATTGCATATACTTACATTATGTATATATGAATATGTTTCATCAAAAATGGTTTGTTGTTACTAATGCATATATACATGGGATTATTTAGTGCCTTGAGTTTTGAGAAATAATCTTAATCAAGATATATAAGTTTACATGGTTATGTGTGGCACACCATGTTGTTCATATTGTTCATATTGTTCATGTTGTTCATGTGATGTTCGTAACCAATAGATGCCCTAGACCTTATGGATGTTTGGTTGTGTTAAATTAGTTATTCATTCATTTGGTGACTATATGTCACATGGTATGTAATAATTAATTTATTTAATTTATTTGGTATGTAAATTATTTTGTGGCTTGCATGCCATTTAAATTCCATGTTATGTATTTTGTACTAGAAAATAGGATTTTTGGCTTGTATGCCATTTATTTCATTTTCTATGTAAAATTAATATGGAGGCAACCATCGGGAGTCAAGGAGTGACGTCTTGGCAAACACAAAACCGAGAGTCCCAATGGAGGTAGCGGGTTTAGTTGGAGCATATCCAAGTCAAGGAAATGTCCTTAGAGGACTTCGTTTTTCCGTAGTGGCTCACGGGAAAACGCATTGGTTTTAGGGGCATGGTTACCAATCTTAATGTATGCGTGTGGTTGTTTTATTATTTATTGTTTATGCATTGATTATAGGATTGATTGCATGCTAGACAATTTTTACAATAATAAAACTCAAGAGTTTTTAACAATGATTTAACAAACTCTCGCGCGTATACATGATTCACAAGACGGATATAAAATTGGTTTAGTATCCGCTTAGTGAAAACTTTTGGTTATTGTCACATTCGTTAATCAAACTCAAAATGGTTTTATAACCGGAAAACTAAATCACGTTTTCTAAATGTAAATTGCACACCACCCATAAGATGACACCGTCCGAATCTAGCCGTGCAAAGGTTGATTGTCGAGCTCTAGCCGAGTTGACCCTTGTATGTTCTATGTCGAAGGCGCGTGTGGCAACTCGCAAGGTCGATTTTTGAGCTCTAGTCGAGTCGATCATTGGGCAAGAGTACCACTGTCTATCTTGATGGTTAATTTACGATTTCAAAATAACATTTTGGATGATTATCGAGCTCTAGCCGAGTTATTCAAAATCTTAGTTTGAAGTTGGTGTGGTGGGATCAAACATGCCAAACTAGAAACAATAGTTGTCTAGTAGGATCCCGCAAGGAACTAAGAGTTGCAATAATGGATTGCAATTGGTCAATGGTTGCTAGCCTAAATAGCTTTGTCACGTAATCCGCGGAAAACCCGTCACGGTGCAAGGTGAAATAGGGTTCTTAACCCTTGTCAAAAATAGTTGTTTTTAAACACATGGGGTAATTATTCTAACAAGATTTATCAAACTAACTAAATCTTCTCTGCTTTTTTTAGATGATATCGACAAACATCAACAACACCGACTTTACTCTACGTATGTTTCTTGAGAAGGAGAAACTCGATGGAAGTAACTTTATGGATTGGTCTAGGCAATTGAATATTGTCCTACGACACGAAGACAAGTTACACACCATTGAGAATCCCCTTCTGGAAGCCCCTGCTACCAACGCAAGTAAGACCGTTCATGATGCCTATAATAAACGCGTCAAGGACACCAACGAGGTCTCTTGCCTCATGTTAAGCATGATGAGCCCCAAATTTCAAATGCAATTGGAGCATCTGAGTGCTTACGAGATAATGCTTGTGTTGAAGGACATGTTCCAACAACAAGCAAGGCAAGAACGGTTTGGGTGTTTGAACGACCTACTTGGTTGCCGGCTGCAGGATGGTGAGAACATAAGCATGCATGTGCTTGAGATGAAAGCACTTATGGAGCGCTTGGAAAGGTTAGGATTTACCATTGAAAGGGAGATGACGGTAGATATTATCCTATGATCCCTTCCACCATCATATGAACAATTCATTGTGAATTATCACATGCATGGTATGGTCAAATCCTTAATGGAGCTTCACGGCATGTTGAAGACTTTTGAGTCTAACATGTCCAAAGGAAAGCTCACCTTGTCCACTCTCACTAAGGCTACCAACAAACAAACTACCTCAAATGGGAAGCTTGGTCTAACTAAGCTCACTATGACCATGGAGTCTGAGGGAAATGAGATTGCGCCTCTTGATGAGACTCCTAATGGGGAAGTTTGCTACTTTTGTGGGAAGATTGGAAATTGGCGCCACCACGCCTGCCCTAAGTGCCTGGAAGAGCTAAGGACACACAAAATGAGAAAAGGTGGTTCCTCAGCTTCAGGTACATTCATGACCAAACTCCACTGATCTTATACTTCTATAGGTAAGTTTTTCATACTGGCCATAATACTCACGTTTGTTACAATCTTGATTGTTGCAAAGTGCAGGTAAAAAGTAGAAATATAAGATATGTAGAGCTGGAATTCATAACGGGAAACAAGATGATTGTCCCCTATTGAAAAGGATTGGAAGACATGATCTTGCCACTCCTTCCAGCTGGAATATTACTTTACAAGATCTATGTTTTATGCCCTGCGTGGCAAGAAACCATAAATCTATTATGCCGTTGATAACGATGGATATTGCTTTGAATTATGTATTTTTCGTGGTTTATTTCAAAGTTTATCCATGTTGTGGCATTTTCTTAAGAAGTAATTGAATGATCATGAATGATTTATATAAGTTATTGTTATGACAATAGTCAATTTAACCATATAAACAAGGCTTGCATCACCAAGCCCCATGTGGTTAGGAACTTGGGATCTTTTGATCTTGTATCAATTGTTGAGTGCAAATCCTGTTTATTAGGCTAAGATGACTTTAACATCCTTCACTTGTGTATGTGAGAGGAATGAAGGCTTGTTGAGTTTCGTTCACATTTATGTGAAGATCATTCAAGCAAATCGTGAGGGGTAACTATGGATACTTTGTTACCTTCACCAATGAAGGTAGAAGGGATGGGAATGTCTAACTTGTTAGACACGCGTCTGAAACCTTGAAAGGTGTTCAAGACACACCTGTGACAAAGTATATGAATAAGAGGGCAACAGGACTACAATACTCAAATCTAATAGAGATGTTGAGTGCTTTAGTTATGGATTTTAAATGACCATCATAAGAGTTATGATGTAATCTCATAATTCATTCCTCCTAGGACACATTGTGAAATGAGTCGCCAAGTGGAGGAATCGGACATTTTTGATATGGTCCGTCTTTGATGGAGTATATTATGAAAGTGGTGGGCATTTTTCCTAATCGAATACCAACAAAGATGGTTCAGTACACACCTTAGTTTATGAGACTAGAAAGAATGTCTTTGCAATTTCATCACGAAGTCTGGATTATCCAGCCTGGATTTAGACGTGAGGTGGAGGAACCCGGAATCTAGAGGTGCTGCTGTGTTAGGTATTTTACTAAGGCAAATGAGAGTAAATATACCTTAACCAGAAGAACCTGATGTTGGCACTAGCACACAATCAGATATGAATGTAACTGAGCATAGCAATGCTGGAGTACCTGACATTAAATTCATTACCTCTCTATAGAATTAGTAGAAGTTGTCATAAGTCCAGAAAGATATAGTTTTATATCTGAGGGAGACAACTTAATGATGGATACATCAACTATTGATAAACCAGAGTGGGCCCAAAGTCCACTAAGAGAATACAGGTAGTGATAGTTAGATGCAATCCATGTGGATACCCCAAGTATTGTACTTGGTTAATCCTACACCAAGGTGGCAACCCAAAGAGTGAAATTGGTTCTTTGTAGAAAGAGACCAACATGAATAAATTTTCAAGCTCGAATACCGACTGTTAAGAAAAGTTTTAGTGATGATTGACCATTTGGAAGGTATCATCTTGAAACTTTATCTCAATGGTTATGTCGAATAATAAGTTTATAGACAACTTCAAAAACCGACTAGTAGGAGATGGTTTTATGATAATTGACCATGATGAAGGTATTATCTAAAACTCTCTACTGGTGGTTATGTCGAAGTTTACTCGGATACTAATTGTGCCTTTTTATGGCTGTGACAATTTGATGTAAAAACCACATTCCTTAATAGGAATTCTCTGAGGAAGTGCTGACAACACTTTCCGAGGGTCTATTAAATCAAGCGTATCTTTCTAATGTCTACAAACGAAAATGAGTCCACTGATGGACTTATATATATATATATATATATATATATATATATATATATATATATGCATCTCAAAGTTCAATATTTGCTTCAATATGAAAATCAATAAGTTTGAGTTTTCAATAAGAAAAAAAAATTTAATTAAACATGTAAAATGTCAGGGCTAGTGAGAGCGTTGTTGTAATTCTATATTTGTATGCACATACAACGTAATGGAGATAATGTCCTGACCTTACTTTAAAAGATAAGTTAAGGAATTCTGCATCCATAACGACTATAGAATATACTAAACCAATTTAGGGGATCAAGAAATATTGAGATATGTTCTTGGTGCTCTATACAAGAAGAAGCTAGAAGTAAATTATTACTCAAGTGTTGTCCTCTGAATAGAGTGGGATAACTGCCGATTTTAATCGGAGATTACGATCCTACAAAATTTGGTGTTGTTGATCTAAAAAAAAAAATTTGTTCCCAAGCATCATTTACCTTATTGGGCTTTTGAGACAATGAAGGTATGATGGCTTGGAGTTCGAGCTTCATTTACCTTATTGGGATCTTTTGAAACAATGAAGGTAAAATGGCTTGAACGAAGGACCATAATCTCTCCAACGCATACTTTATAAGTGATCGGTTGAGGAAGAGATATGGTCACTGGCAGAGAACACACGGATAGCTTTATAGCGGATCCGTTAACTAAGTTGTTGTTACAGACTAGTGATGATTGTCATACTAGGCCTAAGTGAACAAGGCTTGAGTTTGTTTTAGTTATAAGTTTGATACATATATTTCTTTGGGGAACGTAAAGCAGTAACGTTGGTTGCCATCTACAAATTAAAACCCGGTTTAATTAGTAATTGCAAATAAACTTTCTAATCATATATCATCAAACCCATAAATAATATATATTAGACCTAGGACTCATATTTCACATACTTGCCGCAAGGTTTGGGCACTTCCCGCCAAGTCATGCTATTTCTGGTAGGTAACACCCTGTACCAATCGTACCTAACTGATACGACTCCTAGAACCTCGTAGAGCACTTAGACCCAGTCTAGTATGTTTAACTCTACTCTAGTGTTTTTTGGGCCGGGACTCCCGATTATCACCAAAATAGATCGCACCACCTAAGACAGCATGAATTCTGGCCGGGACTCCCGATTATCGCAGAACTTTTCATGCCCCTTCCCGCAATGGTTTGAACCCGGATGCCCAAGGTTTGGGCACTTCCGACACCCGAGTACCGTTTAACAGTTAGGGTGTACCATTAGGTAGGTAGCACACTGAACTAAGATTTTTCTTGGGTTTTATAATTAAGTTAAAAACTTAATTTTCCAGTTTTTGAAAAACCATTTTTGTAAAACTAACTGTTTTAAAAATACGATTTATATGTGTACCTAAACTAGGTGCACAAAACGGCCTTTATAAGTTTCAAACTTATAACCTTGACAAAACTTTTAAATTTATAAAAATTTAATTAATACGACTACCTGACTGAAGTCATATTCTAGTTTGTCATAAAGCGTGGTTTTTCACTATTCAATAACAACCTGTTATTAAACCCCTTTTTATTTACCATCACACGCATGTATATATATACCATATATATGAAAAGCAGTAAATAAATCACAACCACGCAGATAATAATAATAAGCAGATAAAACCCTATAGTTTTGCCAACTAATCCTAAGGTCAATCCTAAGGATAAAATGACTTGGATTCGCCTTCCTTGATGTGTTGCTCCCACTGGCCTTGACACCTCCCCGAAATGTCCGTGCTTCGCGTATAGAACACCATTTCCTTGATTGCCTTCTTCGAGTCCATTTTGGTGGAGGGACTAAACTATCACTAGTCTATTACAAATACAATATTGAATGGGGTTGTAAGTGGCACGCAGGCCTCCCCTAACCAGTACAATATTACAATTAAGAAAGGGATTGTAATTGGCACGCAGGCCTTCCCAAAACCAAAATAAAAGAAGAAATGAAAAACGAGTCCTAAGTCGGCAAAACTATAGTTATCACAACCACGCAATTATATATAAGCACTATATATATAAAAAGTCAACCACGCAGTTATAATAAATAAACAATAAATTGTGCTGTTAAGCACACAACCTGATTTGTTTAAACTATTCTCATTTATCCTTTTGATTAATACCAATTAACCAAAAAAGAGAATTATGATCTTCTAATTTATTTGACCAATATAATTTTTCAATAATCCTTTGAAAAACTTAGCCTTATTCAAAACTTGAATGAAAGCCTCTACGTCGTGTTCTTTTACCAGTTTAAAAAAAAAAACTTAAAACCGACAACTTTGGTCAAATAAATACTATCTTATTTGTTTTTCCATTATATAAACTCTATCCCTTTTTAGAATTTATTTAAAACAACTAAACTAGTCATAATAAATAAAAACTAAAAATTATATATTTTAACTTAAAACAATTAAAATATATAACACAAGCTTATATATTATCTTATTAATTTTATAACTTAAAATTAATAATCCTTTCGTATTAATTTGGAAAAACTATCTTGGGCCAATATCTCCCGTCAACCCATGTAACCCATTGGGCCGAGACCCACCTGGGCCAAATTCCCTTGGATCTCGAACTTGTCTTGGGCCGAAAATGCTTGGGCCGAAAATGCTTGGGCCGAAGCCCACTGGCCCTTAGCACCGCTAACCCTTGCCGCGAACCCCAACTGGGCCGCAGGCTACATGGGCCGTGGTGTTCTGGGCCGTAGCTCACCACGCTTCCACTGGCCTTAGCGCCGCTAGTCAGCACCGTGACACGGTGATGTTCTCGGTTTGTGTTTTCCGATTAATATATATTAAATCCTTTTAACCTATTAAAACTAACTGTTTTAAAATATTGATTAAAACTGGATTTATTTTCTAAAACCAAAAAACTATTAATTATTAATATCAACAAAACTTGTTTTATTAATAACTAATTATCCTAAAACTTGATTTCAACCTTTTTAAACAAAAAGTTCAAAACTTGTGAAAATCTAGTTTTAGATAAAAGGTTTATCCTTTTTAACCGTTTAAACACAGACCTGGTTTAAACCTAACTGGTCAAAATCAAACCTTTTATGATCTGGATAAAAACAGAAAACTTTATTTTATCCTTATGGTTTTCGAAAACTTGTGGAGAAAGAAACAAGATGAAGTAGATCATACATCTATCAAACAAACCAACTAACTAGATTATCTAGGTTTAATACATTTGATCAAAACTATCCTTATCAAAAATCATAAACCTTTTAACCATTCAAACTAATTGTTTGAACATTCTGATTAATAGGATTTAACCTGGTAACAAAAACAAATTGTTTTGTTACCTACTTGATTTTCGAAATTACCAAGAACAAGTAGAAGATCAAGAACAAACCTTAAACCTAGAACAGATAAAAACTAGAAACTATGGATCATAGAGTCGTGGCTCTGATACCACTGAAGGGTTTTAAACCTGACCAAACCACCATATGACTCAAACTGGTCAATCATGGGTTTGATTCCACTGGTTCAATCCTAAAAGTGGAAATGAATTGAACACAACCCTCTAAACCCCAAAAGGGTTAGGATCTTTAAAACTTTAACTTGATCAACATAGTTTCTTAACAAAACAATCCATATAAAAAGGGTTACAAGATTATACCTGAACAAAACCTTAGGATTGCTAAAGATAGTCCACCACTACTGCACCTCCGATTGAACTGGCTGCTAGACCGCTCCTGGATCACCAGGCTTTCAACACTCAAAATCGTGAGTGTGTGTGTGTCCTTTTGCGTCGATCACCAAAACCGCAAACACCGTTGCGGTGTTCTTTATGTTTGACGGAAAGAGAGAGAGCCGAGAGAGAGAGAGAGAGCGACGAGGGAGAGGGAGGGCGAGATCGAGAGAGAGTGTTGTGGTGGCTAGGGTTAATCCCTTATTGACTCATATCTAATCCTTAAGACTTAAGGATATTATATATAGGGATTAACTTTGACCTAAGCCCGTTTAATTAAAAGCCCAACTGGTTTTACTGAAACTTTCATCTCTTCTCATATTGACCCCCTGGACTTTACTAGTTAATTAATTAACTATTAATTAACTTAGTCCGTTAAATATTAAAACTTAATATTTAATTCTCCTTAAATAATAAATAACTATTTATTATTTATTTCCTTTCTAATAATTAATCCAAACTGGATAATTATTTATATCTCTCAATAATTAATACTACTGATTAATTATGCGTTTATTTCTTTAATAATTAATCTAACTGATTAATTATTTATTCTTTCTCTTTAATAATTAATCTAACTGATTAATTATTTCCACACAGATTTATGGTGAAATCCAACTGTTCTGAATTGGGTGTGTAGCAGTGTGACCCTTTAGTCTCTTATAACATTGGATACAACATGCATATTAATTATCTCTGCACATAATCTAACACAATTTCCGCAGAAAGTGTATTCAACCCCCCTTCTACACATTTGTTGCTTGTTGTTATTCTCACCAAGGGACCAACAGTTTACATATAAAGTATTGCTTACTTGATAGCAATTGTAATCTTCTTACATATGTATAACCTACAATCCATATATGGGTTCTTGCTTAATCATGAACAGATCACAGAACACAAGAAATCTTCTCAACAACAAATGAAGGACTCTCTTGAGAAAAAGGAAATTGCATTAGTTAAAGAGAAAAAGAAAAAGAGTTTAAAGGACTTCATAGTTGGATCTGAGACCGAGTTAGATTCTCAAGCTAACCACTCAGACTCAGGCTCAAGTGATACTGATGTTGTTTAGACTATCACTGAACAAATAGCTATGCTTGCCTGAAGATTAAGAAGAGCACAAAGGGGAATAGGAAGATCTAACAGAGGTAAAGGAAAGAGTTTTTTTGACCCCAAGAAAGCTATGTGCTTCAACTGTCAGAAGAAGGGACACATTGTTGCTGAGTGCAGAGTAAAGAAAGGAGAAACAGCTCTAGTAGCTGATAAGAATGCTTACAGAGCTGATAAGTATAAGAAGAAATATACTCAGCTTAAGAAAGGAAAGCCTGAAGATAAGTCCAATACTAAAGGACTTTATGCTGAAACTTGGGATACATAATCATCTACCTCAGATGATGATAACAAGTGTCTGATGGCTCAAGAAAATAACAAACTAAGTGATTGGGATCCTTCCTCCATGTACAAGGTTAGTAATTTCAACTCTTACACCAATGAAGAAAAAGGCCTTACATTTGGTTAATTGTTAAACGACTTTAAGACCAGCCTTAAGACTCAAGCTGACCTCACAGCTGAAATAACTAAGCTTAAAAATGAGATTAAGGAAAATCAAACTCTCATTACTGCTGGAAAAAAAGCACAATGTGATCTTGAATGTCAAAGACACATTAACAAACTTCTAAGGTGAAGAAATTCAGGAAGCTAAGCATAAGGCTGACCAACTTCAAAAGGTCACTGAATCTTGGTGTAAGTCATCAAAGCTTGTTGAAAAGTGCATCAACCAGCAGATTCCTAAACAGATGAAAGTTGTACTTGGAGGTGACTATCAATCCGCAGCTTATGCAGCTGATGATGATGAGATAGCAAGTACAGATTCTGAGGAAGATAGACAATTGATTAAGTCTCAGAAGTTAGCCTCAGAAAAGAAACATGATCAAGGTCTAAAATACAATAAGTTTGTAAAAGCAAAGGATCATAGATATGAGTGTTTAAATTCAAAACATCATAGTAAGTCTGTGCATGATAGATTGGGCACTCAGCCTATTTAAAGAAAACCTGTTATTGAAATGTTAAATCCAAACCCTTTCAAAAGACAGCATTCTTTGTCTAGTTCAGAGAGAAGTTTCAAGAATAGGAAGACAACTGTAAGCCAGAGGTCATATTACAACAATAATGGTATGTCTAAAGTTGTTGAAACTGGTAAGTCCAGAGAAAATGACAAAGGTAAGTCCAAAGTCGATAAAAGAGATGAAAAGAAGTTTTTGGTCAAACTTATCATCAAAAGGATAATAAGCCTAGACATGACAGAGGTAAGTCCAAAGTCAATGAGCAACAGGTGAATCAACTTGCAAAGAATGTTGAAAAATTATCCACAACCTATAATCCTAAAACCGAGAGCAGATTCTCAAAAGGATTATTGGATAACCTACCCCCTTAAGTTACTAATATAAGAAAGTGCTACAAATGTGGAGGTAGAGGACATGATGCCAAAGAGTGTGAAAGTGAAGTTCTAAGTCCTGAAAAGTAACAAGTTGATCAGCCTATGCAGGACTCAACACCTGCTCAAACTGACCAGTTAGCTCCAAAAGATGAATCGGCTAAGTGCTCATCATCTGAACCCACTTTAGAGGGGGTTCCTAAACAAAACTAATATGTTTAGTTTTTCATGTGCAGGGTTCAAGTAAATGGTACTTGGACAGTGGATGCTAAAGGCACATGACATGGTGGAAAGGTCTTCTAAATGAATTCCAGGAAGATGAATGTCCTAAAGTAACATTTGGTGATAACTCCCATGGAAAAACTAAAGGATATGGGAAGATGCATGCTGGCAAGGTTACTTTTCAGAAGGTTGCATATGTTAAAGGTCTTAAACACAATCTGATAAGTATCAGTCAATTGTGTAATGAAGAAAGTGTTGTTACTTTTAGAAAGAAAGCAGGAACAATCTACAATGCAAAGGGTAAGCTAGTACTAATAGCCAAGAGAGAAAGAGATGTGTATCTACTTGATCTCAATTCTGTAGACCCTTATACAGAAACCTACTTATATTCCCAATCTGTTCCTAAGCTGAGTTGGCTGTGGCATAAAAGGTTGTCACATTTGAATTTCAAATATATAAATATATTATACAATAAAGAGTTAGTCTTTGGATTGTCAAAGATCACATTTGTCAAAGACAAATTGTGCTCAGCTTGTGAACAAGGGAAACATCGCAAAGGGTCATTTAACTTAAAGCAAAACTTTTCAATAACAGACCCATTACATATGTTACAGATGGATTTGTTTGGACGCATAAGTACTCCAAGCCTAAGTGGCAAGAAGTACACCCTGGTGATAGTTGATGAGTTATCTAGATTCACCTAGGTAATATTCCTTAAATCCAAAAGTGAAGCTGCCCTGGAGATAATAAGTTTTATCAAATAGGACGAGTTGCAAAAAGGTAAGTCTGTTAAGCAACTCAGAAGTGATCATGGGACTGGTTTGGAAACTCAACCCTAGAAGGCTTTTGTGAACAAAATGGAATAATACGAAATTTCTCTTCAGTTAGAACTCCTCAACAAAATGGAGTTGCTGCAATTGGAGATGATACTACTCAGACTGAAGATCTTAGTAGTCAACAGTTTGATGACGATGCTACAATTGGGAATGAGGAGGTAGGTTCACCTCAGAGTCCTCAATATCAGTCAAGTCCACATCCACAATCTCCCACTACAACCTTTAAATTCCTCAAAGATCATCCTCAAGATCATGTGATTGGTAATATTCAAGAAAGAGTGATCACCAGATCAAAGGCAACAACAAACTATGCTGCTTACTTTGGGTTCCTATCTCAAATGGAACCAAAGAAGACTGAAGAACCTTAGAGGATGAAGATTGGATTGAAGCAATGCAAGAGTAATTAACTGAGTTTGAGAGAAACAAGGTATGGAATCTTGTCCCAGCCCTCAAAGATCATACAATTATAGGCACTAAGTGGGTCAATAGAAACAAGATGGACAAGGATGGAGTGATTGTTAGGAACAAAGTCAAGCTGGTAGCACAAGGGTATAGACAAGAAGAAGGAATAGATTATGATGAGACATTTGCTCTTTTTGCTAGAATTGAAACCATTAGGTTGTTCTTAGCTTATGCAGCACATAAAGACTTCAAAGTCTATCAAATGGATGTGACAAGTGCTTTCCTAAATGGATAACTTCAGGAGGAAGTCTATGTGAAACAACCTCCTGGCTTTGTCAGTTCAAAGTATCCACATCATGTCTATAAGTTAGACAAGGCTTTGTATGGTCTTAAACAAGCTCTGATAGCTTGGTATGATACACTGTCCAAATATCTACTATCAATGGACTTTACCAGAGGTAGTATTGATAAGACACTCTTCATTAAAAAGAGTAAAGGATGGGTGATTCTTGTATAGATCTATGTGGATGACATTATCTTTGGTTCAACAAATGAATCTCTATGTGAATGGTTCTCCAAAGCAATGTCAAAATGGTACAAGATGAGTATGATGGGTGAAATGACATATTTCCTAGGCTTACAGATTCAACAAAAGCCTGATGGAATATTCATAAATCAAAGCAAGTATGTTCTTGAGTTGATAAAGAAATATGGTTTTGATTCTAGTTCAACCATGAAAACACCCATGTCACCAGCTGTCAAGCTCAGCAAGGAATCAGATGGAAAGTCTGTATGTCAGTCTATGTATAGAGGAATGATAGGTTCATTACTTTATTTGACAGCTAGTAGACCTGATATCATGTTTGCTATATGTGTTTGTGCAAGATATCAGGCAGATCCTAAGGAATCACATCTTCAAGCTGTGAAAAGGATCTTTAGGTTCCTTAAAGGTACACCAAATCTAGGTCTTTGGTATCCAAATGATTCTGGATTTCAATTGGTTGGATTTTCTGATGCAGACTATGCTGGGTGAAAGTTAGAAAGAAAATCAACAACAGGAGGATGTCAAATGCTTGGAGGGAAGTTAGTAAGTTGTAAAAGTAAGAAACAAAATTCGGTGGCTACTTTAACTGATGAAGCTGAGTATGTTGCTGCAGGAAGATGTTGTGCTCAAATTCTTTGGATGCAACATCAGCTTCAAGACTTTGGTATGAAGTTTAAGAAAACTCTTATCTTTTGTGAAAACCAAAGTGCAATAGCCATCACATATAATCCAGTCTTCCACTCCAGAACAAAGCATATAGAAATTAGACATCACTTCATAAGATACATTATGGAGAAAGGTAAAATTGAAATAAATTTTATCTCCACAGATGATCAATTAGCAGATATATTTACAAAACCTCTTTATGAGAAAAGGTTTTCTTATCTACTAAGTAAATTGGGTATGCTCAACCCTTAGATAAGTTTCTAAAATTGAGTTTCAGCTTGACAAAGACTATGTGTCTTAAGCTGAGCGTACAATTTATAGATATGTCTTCATAAACTGTTCACTTGGTCAAGCTGAGTGATAAGTTCACACGTTTGGTCTGTTCCAATCATGTTTTAACTACTTAGTATCGTTAAAATATAAGTTTGAGTTAGTCTCAACTAAAAATGACTAAGTGTCATTGATTCTGAGATGTGTGTTCAACTCAAGCTGAGTATTAATCTCAAGCTGAGTACTAAAGTCAAGCTGAGTGCTTGATTCATGCTGAGTGATAAGTTTCCTCATCTTAGTATGTCCAAACTATGTTTTAATTACTATATGTTATTAATTCATAAGGCATTATGTTTGAGTCAGTCTCAAATTATGTTTTATACCGATTATGTATTAGTGTAATACAATAGTGTAAATAATATTTTTGTAAGTCAATAATGTTATTTTACCAACTTATCCATTTGAATATGATGTGTTTCATCTCGATTATTGTTATATCTATCCATCAGTTAGTTAGTGTAACGGATAAAAAAGGGATTTCCAACGGTAACTTTTCTCCTTTCTCAATAAGGTATATATACCGATTGTAACTGAAATTCAAAAGTTTATGCTTACTTTCTCTCATATTTCTACTCCTGAAACTCTCAATATACCTTCCAAACTCACCTCAATTTCTAAGTGCATTCAACCTTTCGTCCGAACTTGAAACCCTCGCTAAGTGCGAATTACGATTTTACTCGGTGTAAATCGCATTCAAACTTAATTAGTTTACAATGGACGGAATCATTCTCAATCTCAGTAATAGAATGGTACGAGGTGCAGCATTCAAGAACAACGGAGTGCCGTTGATTAGAATCAACAATCAACGCGCCTGCCTCGCTATTCCTGAGCGAAAATGGGGCAGATGTTATGAAGCCTGGGTGGATTACATTCAAAAATGCCAATTGGCATTCACTTTCACCAGGGCACCAATTCATATCGTCCCTCAACATCTATTGGAATTCTGGTATACATGTGTTTATGACCAGGATAGGGGAGAAATCAGGAAAACTGTTCTGAATGGGGAGAGACCAGTAATGATCACGAACAATACACTGAGGGAAGTGTTACAGCTTCCTAATAATGATGTGTTCGAGACTCCCATGTCAAGACAAGTAGCTAGATTAGTTCTACCCATAATGGGTCACCCACACACAGAGGGTGTCATTAAGAAAGCTACTTTTCCAACCGGCTGGGGTTTCAGGGTTTCTACAGTGATCCGTTCACTAGGGACCAAGGTTGGAGGACTGGACCAGGTCAACAAATTCGAGATGCAGCTGATGTATAACATGTTCTTTGCAAGGAACCTAGACTTTGCACTGCTGATCTTCAACAAGCTCAAGGTCCAAGTGATGAAGACACCAAGGGATCTACATGTGCCATTTATAAGGTACTTGTCCTTTGTGATTGAAGCTGAGCTGGGGAGTGAAGTGTATGAAGCTGGGCAGGAAATGTTCCTCACACAAACACTCAGCTCAAAGATGTTCAACAATGACATCTTTCCAGAGCAACAGGGACTAAGTGAGCCCATGCGCTGGATTGGTGAAGGAAAATCCTCAGAAATTGAGGCTGAGGAGTCTAACCAAGAGGGAGCAGCTAAGCTGAGCTGGTAGTTCAACCTGAACATTCTGCTCATGCTGAGCTTGAAGTTGTAGTTGAGAGTTCAAATTCAGAGTCTCCATTAGTTGGCAGACCCCAACCAATTATGACTTGTCCACCTTCTTCCTCTTCTTATTTTTCTCCATCTTCATTTGGAGATAAGTCTATGATAAGACCAACACAGTCTAACCCATCTCCTCCAACTTCCATCCATCATAAACTCCAATCTATAGCCAACCTTGGTATGTCCACTGCTACCAAGGAAAATCTCCAAACCTATATTAGAAAGACTGCCAAAGGTGGTGCCACACCTTAAGGTACCACTGGAGCTGATATCACACTGATACCTCTACTGGCAGGAGTTGAAGGGTAGACACCTATTGTTAAGGTGCCAACCTCAAGGCTCATTCAAACCCTATAGCCAAACCAGGGTGTGGTGTCTACTCAGCCCACACCTGCTAAAGCCATGCGAGAGCCTATTACTGTGCCTGAGCAGATACACTCAGGTTACATTGAAGAATTGACCAATCCCCAGGGTCAACTACCCCCCACTCACCAAATAAACCAACCATCAACCCATTCTCATCACTCTTTGAGCCAACCACATTCTCTTCACTTCTCACACTCTCCTGCATGACCTGCCAATGATTCACCTAGATACCAAGGTGAGTTACAGGGTCCAACCTCTAGTGCAAATGAAATTGAGGGTAGACAACAACTCTTCAACATACCTAAACACTCTCCTGCTACTCCAATTGATGTTCTTGATTCTTTCACTACCGAAGAACATTATTTTGAGATTAAGAGAAGGATTAGGTCTCCAGAGGTGGTAAGAACAAGAGCAGCGGTTGAAACTCCTTCAACAAGTATTCTAGATTTAAAATCATTCATTGAAGCTCAGTTTGTTCAGTTTAACCTCAAATGAAAGAAGGACAAAAGAATGATTTATTAGCAGATCGACAAACTGACAAATGACATCAAAGAGATTGCATTTGCTGTTGCTGCTCTGTAACAAAAATAGACTTCAAACCCTATTGATGATGATAAAAATGGGGAAAAAGTTCAAGTTGAAGCCGAGGCTGAGATAGTTTAAGCTTAAGTTGGAGCTTTGTTAGTTTTAGCTAAAGGAGCAGAGAAGCAAGCTCAGATTGAGGGAGAGTTAGAGGTTATGGTCAAAGAACCTGCAGCAAAGAAAAGAAAAATTGTAGAATCTGAAACTAACAGTGAGTCTGAGACAGAAGAAGACAAAGCCACAAGGCTTATGATTGAAATGTTTGAAAAGGAGGAAGCTAATGAGCTCGGGATATCTCTTGATGAGCTAAGATGGAGAAAAGAAAATGAATTAAGGGATCAAGTAAGAGAAAAGGAAAGAAAACCTTTAGCTCTAGCTGAAGCTGACTACTTTTGTCCTAGGCCTGATCTAATCCCATATACTGATGCAGATATCCAGGAATGCTACTTCAGAAGAAGCACAAGCAAAGAAATCAAGAGCATGACTCTGAGCAGAACAAATGGAGCCATCATTCTCACTTCCAATTTGGTGATGAATCAACAGTGGGAATGGACCTAAGATATGTTCATAGGATGGGCTACATTGAATGGAAAAGAATTATGATGATGCTCAAGAAATTTAAAAAGACTAAAATCAAATAAGAAATTACAACTGAAGTCTCTAAGTTGATTTCTATAGCTGAGGAGCTGAGATATGTTCCAGTTCCTGGTCTGCAATGGGAAAACCTATTCAAGGTACCTGAAGGTGTGACATTCAAAGAGAAACAAGTTATAGATACACCAGTTCAGGGATTCATGTTTAAGGATCAGGAAGGAAATCCTAGCTTCATTAAGCTGACAGAGATTTGCTATCTGAAGGCTAAGGATGCCATAAGATTAAGAAGTTGTTGTGGTAATGAAAGCTCAAATCATTTTGTGAGATACAAGCTGAACAAAATTATTCGTATGCAACAGAAAGAACTCAGAGGGTATGCAGAAGCTGAAAGGCTGTTGGAAGAAATTAAAAGAGAAATTGCACTTTGGGAATTTCTACATACTGATTTCAAGAGATAAAAGTTTGCAATAGATTAGTTCTAATATTTTGTAATAGATTAGTTCTATTGTAACCATTAGATTAGTTCTAATATTATGTAAGCACTAAGTGTGCATGATCTAAGTGATCACATTTTTGTATTCTGATATATTCAAGTTAAATGCATACAAGTGTTATCTGATATGTTCAGCTTGAATGAACAATATGATGAGTTCGTGTTCATTAATATGATTGGTTGGTATGTTCAACATATAATTGATAAGATCAATTAATATTTGATTAGTTCAAAAATAAAATCTTAGTAAGTTTAAGATTTGAAACATAATTTTATTCAACAAACTTAAAAACTGTTTAATGGTTTTGTCAGCATCAAATAGGGGGAGTTTGTTACTCAAATGATCTTATCAGTTAAGATTTTATGAGACAAAGTTAAGTTTGTAAGATATGTTCTGAATATAACTTAAACAGAATTATGAAGCTTGTTCAGACTGAGCACTTATAGTATTTCAGACTGAGAACAAGCTGAGTATAAGCTGAGCTTTATAGTTGATCAGCTTAGACTATATCTTAGTCAGTTTATCTATATGTTTGATAAATTGTGAGTTACCTAAGGTACAGGTCGAGTATTCAGCTTGATGTGTTTCAAGCTGAGTGACTCAGCTTCTAGGCTGAGTCAGCTCAACGGAGTTGCTAAGTCAGTACTAGCTAACTCTTATGACTTCTAAGGATGAGTTTGTATTTATACATGTCAATACATGTTTGATATCGAGTTAGTTCTCGATGAACTCAGCTTGATGAGTTTCAAACTGAGTAACTCAGCCTGATAAAAGAAGTCAGCCTAATAGAATTTAAATTTGTTTTTAATCCGGTTATCCTACTTCTACGTTGCGGATAAGAAGATTCCAGAATCAAGATTGAAGATTGAAGACTCAAGATAAAAGATTCAAGATTCAAGATTATATCCATTAGTTAGTCAACAGATTAGGATAAGTTCTAGTTTGTTAGGATACGTAGAATAGGACTATAAATTCTCTTAATCAGGAGAGAGGTAAAAAAACCTCAACATCTCACCGTTCTTGATACATTGATTGTAAGTTGATCAACGTGATCAAGCATTCACATATTGCCAACGATAGTTTGTGTGTTCGATCTTCACGTCTGTTGTGAAGTTGGTAAGTATTCAACCTGTGAATAAATCATGTTTAGAGAATTATATTGTGTCTATAATCATTAGTTGATTATAGATAGCAAGTTTGATCAAATAGTTTGAGAGATTGAGAGATTTGATTTGCATTAGGTGTTTACATATCAAGTGTTGCTTACTTGATAGTTATGTAATCATCTTCTTATTAATGAAAGCATTCGATTTCATTCGGTTTGATTTGTGTAACACTTTTTATTGATTTGTTCAATTTTCCGCAGAAAGTGTATTCAACCCCCCTTCTACACATTTCTTGCTTGTTGTTTATCTCACCAAGGTACCAACAACTGGTATCAGAGCAGTCTGAAATCTTTCATAAGTTGAAGATATCAAGATCCTGAGATAGAGTAAGATGTCGACAAGTAACAATTCATCGAACTTTCCTCAGATGGCTGCTAAAGGATGTCCGATATTTGATCGATCTGATTATCCTATGTGGAAATTCAGAGCCATGATTTTCCTTAAGTCCATTGACACCAGAATGTACGATGTCATAACTCGTGGACCAATTATCCCCAAGATTCCTGCTGTTGTCAGTGATAAGTCTCCTGACAAGACTGAAAAAGGAAGTCAAGAAATATTTGGCATCTTCGACTGAAAAGGAATGGAAGTTACATTCTCTTGATGACAAAGCAAAAAGTGTTCTGGAAAATGCCCTGACCAATGAAATTTTGCATAATGTGACTGGGTGTCAATCTGCAAAAGAAATCTGAGATACTCTGAGTATCACTTATGAGGGTACAGATCTAGTCAAGCAGCATAAGAAGAATCATCTTTATAGATCTTATGAAAACTTCTTTTCTAAGAATAATTAAACCCTATCTGATGTGTTTACAAGGTTTCACTGCTTGATTAAAGACCTGCTAAGTGTAGGAATTAAAAGGATGAAGTTGACCTAGTGCTGAAATTTCTGGATCTATTACGAGAGAGTTTTAATGAGGTGACCATAGCACTAAGGGCTGGAGGTACATTACATATGTATAACCTACAGTCCATATATGGGTTCTTGCTTAATCATGAACAGATCACAGAACACCAGAAATCTTCTCAACAACAAATGAATGACTATCTTGAGAAAAATGAAATTACATTAGTTGCGGAGAAAAAGAAAAAGAGTTCAAAGGCCTTCATAGCTAAATCTGAGACTGAGTCAGATTCTCAAGCTGACCACTCAGACTCAGGCTCAAGTGATACTGATGATGTTCATACTATCACTAAACAAATGGCTATGATTGCCAGAAGATTGAGAAGAGCACAAAGGGGAATAGGAAGATCTGACAGAGGCAAAGAAAAGAGTTTTTTTTACCCCAAGAAAGTTGTGTGCTTCAACTGTCAAAAGAAGGGATACATTGCTGCTGAGTGTAGAGTAAAGAAAGGAGAAACAGCTTCAGTAGCGGATAAGAATGCTTACAGAGCTGATAAGTATAAGAAGAAATATACTCAGCTCAAGAAAGGAAAGCCTGAAGACAAGTCCAATACTAAAGGACTTTATGCTAAAACTTCGGATACATAATCATCTACCTCAGATGATGATAACAAGTGTCTAACGGCTCAAGAAGATGAAGAGTTTGAAATAGATAAAGTTGATTATGGTCTGTCTGAATCAACTTTTGAAGTTAACATGAAGGAAGCTGAAGAAAACAACATTGGGATCCTTCTCGTACAAGGTTAGTAATTTCAACTCTTACACCGATGAAGAAAAAGGTCTTACATTTGGTTATTTGTTAAACGACTTTAAGACCAGCCTTAAGACTCAAGATGACCTCAAAGCTAAAATAACTAAGCTTAAAAATGAGATTAAGGAAAATCAAACTCTCATTACTGCTGGAAAGAAAGCACAATGTGATCTTGAATGTCAAAGACACATTAACAAACTTCTAAGTGAATAAATTCAGGAAGCTAAGGATAAGGCTAACCAACTTCAAAAGGTCACTGAATCTTGGTGTAAGTTATCAAAGCTTGCTGAAAAATGCATCAACCAGCAGATTCCTAAATAGGCGAAAGCTGTACTTGGAGGTGACTATCAATCCGCAGCTTATGCAGCTGATGATGATGAGATAGCAAGTACAGATTCTGAGGAAGATAGACAATTGATTAAGTCTCAGAAGTCAGCGTCAGAAAAGAAACATGATCAAGGTATAAAATACAATAAGTTTGTAAAAGCAAAGGATCATGGATATGAGTGTTCAACTTCAAAACATCATAGTAAGTTTGTGCATGATAGATTGGGCACTCAGCCTACTCAAAGAAAACCTGTTATTGAAAGGTGATAATGGCGTATTTATACATGTTTTATATACCGAAAACGCCTCATTCTTAACCCCTTTCCATGGTGATATGTCCAATTAATGATCTAATATGTTAATAATTCACCATCCAGGCTTAAAAGAGCTTACAATGAGAAACATGGACGAATCTCGCGAGAAGTCGAGCAAAAAATCATAAAACCCCCAAAAATCCAAAAAAAATTAGAAAACCGAAAAATGAGAACTTCAGTTGCTTGCCATGCTTTTATTTGGACGTTTTTGAGCATGTCATACATTGAGTTGAGATTTTTTGTCATTTTCTTCTAGATGCAGTCCATCATTTGGATGGTTCTGATTCCATCACTTCTCGGTGAATGTATTCTCAACAAAAATAGAGTACTTTCCTAGTTTGAATAAAAGCAGCTTAGATGGTTTAAAATCTGATTTCTGGATTCTAATTTTAGCCACTTTTATACATCCCCATTCCTACCCGTAACCACAGCCAAGTTACAACCCGACAAAGTCTTCTCGATAGTTGCATATGTTTATGTTAATTGGTGGAGATTTGATATGTGATCAAGCTTATGCTAATCTTTGTTTCAATCTAGCACAATGCACTTATACACAATGTCGATACACATCGAGTGCATGAGTGACCACCCGGTGAGGTATGAAGTTAAGTGCTTGTTGAAACTCATCTATGCGTGCTTGATCTACTTTGTAATTATTTAATAAATGAAAGTTATCCTCGTTACTCCGCTTATTTATTTTTTATGCTTTTAGATCTTTTCCTTGTCGAAAGTATATATTTTTGCACTAATTATTACCAATTGAACTTTTTTGATTTTATTGCTACATTAGAGTTTGCTTGAGGACAAGAAAAACTTAAGTGTGGGAAGATTGATAACGGCGTATTTATACATGTTTTATATACCGAAAACGCCTCATTCTTAACCCATTTCCATGGTGATATGTCCAATTAATGATCTAATATGTTAATAATTCACCATGCAGGCTTAAAAGATCTTACAATGAGAAACATGGACGAATCTCGCGAGAAGTCGAGCAAAAATGAAGGTTTGGTAAAAATAGGGCCTTACCGCCGCAAGCAATAGCCTTGCGGCCGCAAGGGCCCCTGCACCAATAATTGTCGTGAATCTTCATTTATTGCGTTGTCAGGCCTCGAGACTTACATTCGGCGGAGAATCTTTCACTTTGAGGTCCCTTGCGGCCGCAAGGGATATGCTTACGGCCGCAAGGACCCCCGTGCAGCATTTTATTTAAAGATAATTCTGCCAGAAATTAAAAAAAGGAGAGAGGCTTGGCTGGGTTTCTCCATCCTTGGCTCCGGATTCTTCACCCTCTAAACACTCTCCTATGATCCTTAAACACTCCAGCACCATTCCATGGTGATATCCAAAGGAGGAGAGCTTGTTAGGAGCTTGGAACAACACTTGGAAGCTTAGACTTTGAAGCTAAAGTACATATACTCCTGGAAGTGCTTGGTATAATCATTTTATCTTCTGTTCTTAATCGTGTACCATGTATTCTAGATGTTGTTGTACCTAAATTTGATGTAGCTTGACTTATTTCACTTGGGCCAAGATGATTCTTGGCTAGTTATGGCAATATATTTGACTTTTAAGTTGACTTGATGATTTAAAGCTTGTTAAACTCATAATATATGTGTGTTTAATCATTTATGGTATGTTCAATCTGCTCATGTGCATGTGTAGAAATATGTTAGGATAACTCCTTCATATATTTGCATATGGATATTCAAGAATGTATGCTAAAATTATGAAATGCCATGTTAATTTGTTATTAGAAATGATACAATCTTGCATGGTTGAATGAAGAAAGCATTTTTGGGACATGTTTAAGATCAATTTAGGTCTGTCCATGTTGATCATTTTGTTAATATTGTGGTTTTATGCATATCTTAGTATCATAGAGGAAAATCTAGTTACTTTGACTTTATTAATGGGTCAAACAAGCTATAATTTGTATGAAGAATTCATAATCTGTTCTTGGGTATGCTATATGATGGAATGAACTCATATAATTGCTATGTAGATTCTGTTCTAAGAGTCCATAGTGGATGTATGCATGTGTTATGCTTAAAATGTGTTAATTATACTAGAAATGGTGTGTTAACACGATTATATGTGTAGAAACGCATGTACTTAAATCTTGAATAGTGTGGTTCGATTTTACCGAGTTTATGTCCTCATAATATCCATTTACATGTTCCTATGATCTGAGATGAAAATCTAGGATGTATGGGTTCTTGGATTTCTTTGTACAAAAATAGGAAAGACTGTCAGAAAAGGCTTACAGCCGCAAGCAGACATGCTTGCGGCCGCAAGCCATTTTCTTACAATCTTTACTTGCGGCCGCAAATAGATGTACTTGCGACCGCAAGCACCCCTGATTCTGTCAGTATGCTGTTTTTTATCGTACGCGTTGTTTTTATCACTTTGACACCTTTTTGAGTTCTTATGACTACTGGATATATCATTTGAAAAGATGTATATTTATGTAGTTTAACTTTTACTTAACTCGGTTAAATTGTGATTGAATTATAGTCTTTATTTGTATCCTAAGTGAAAACGTGGATACATTATACTTGCTTTGTCATATTTTAAATGCTTAGATCAGTATATTGATAACTCGAGTGTTGGTTTATTGCATGATAATATGATGTAGCTTAGAAGTAGAACAGCATGCCCCGTGCTTAATCTTCGCCATATCTTCATATTATTGTTGTATTTATTGCCGTGACCAGTTATGATGAATCGAAAGCCCGAGTGAATATTTGTCCTTATGTTCCATCCAGTGTTTAATCCATTCTATCCCTGTAATATATTTATTTATCATGTCTAGTTTAATTTAGTTGTAGTTTGTCCTATCTATCCCCCGTATTATTATCTTGATCAAACAACGACGACGGTAGAGTAAGGTATCCTGTCCTGGTGGAACGACAACCCCGGTCTTAAATACTTACCTCTATACCGCTATCCGACCACGCGTACCAAAAGGTTAAATCCAAACCCTTTCAAAAAACAGCATTTTCTGTCTAGTTCAGAGAGAAGTTTCAAGAATAGGAAGACAACTGTAAGTCAGAGGTCATATCACAACAATAATGGTAAGTCTAAAGTTGTTGAAACTGGTAAGTCCAGAGAAAATGACAAAGTTAAGTCCAAAGTCGATAAAAGAGATGAAAAGAAGTTTGTTGGTCAAACTTATCATCAAAAGGATAATAAGCCTAGACATGACAAAGGTAAGTCCAAAGTCAATGAGCAACAGGTGAATCAACTTGCAAAGAAAGTTGAAAAATTATCCATAACCTATAATCCTAAAACCGAGAGTAGATTCTCAAAAGGATTATTGGACAACCTACCCCCTGAAGTCACTAATAGAAAAAAAGTGCTACAAATGTGGAGGTAGAGGACATGAGGCCAAAGAGTGTGATAGTGAAATTCTAAGGCCTGAAAAGAAACAAGCTAATCAGCCCATGTAGGACTTAACACCTGCTTAAGCTGACCAGACAGCTCCAAAAGATGAATCGGCTAAGTGCTTATCATCTGAACACACTTTAGAGGGGGTTCCTAAACAAAACTAATATGTTTAGTTTTCATGTGCAGGGTTCAAGTAAATGGTACTTAGACAGTGGTTGCTCAAGGCACATGACATGGTGGAAAGGTCTTCTAAGTGAATTCCGGAAGATGAAGGTCCTAAAGTAACATTTGGTGATAACTCCCATGAAAAAACTAAAGGATATGGGAAGATGCATGCTGGCAAGGTTACTTTCCAAAAGGTTGCATATGTTAAAGGTCTTAAACACAATATGATAAAGAGATAAAGAGATGTGTATCTACTTTATCTTAATTCTGCAGACCCTTATACAGAAACCTGCTTATATTCCCAATCTGTTCCTAAGCTGAGTTGGCTGTGGCATAAAAGGTTGCCACATTTGAATTTCAAATATATGAATATATTATCCAATAAAGAGTTAGTCTCTGGATTGCCAAAGATCACATTTGTCAAACACAAGTTGTGCTCAGCTTGTGAACAAGGGAAACATCACAAAGGGTCATTTAAATCAAAGCAAAACACTTCAATAACAGCATATGTTGCATATGGATTTGTTTGGACCCATAAGTACTCCAAGCCTAAGTGGCAAGAAGTACACCCTGGTGATAGTTGATGAGTTCTCTAGATTCACCAGGGTAATATTCCTTAAAGCCAAAAGTGAAGCTGCCCTGGAGATAATAAGTTTTATCAAACAGGAAGAGTTGCAAAAAGGTAAGTCTGTTAAGCAGCTCAGAAGTGATCATGGGACTGAATTTAGAAACTCAACCCTAAGAGGCTTTTGTGAACAAAATGGAATAATACAAAATTTCTCTTCAGTTAGAACTCCTCAACAAAATAGAGTTGTTGAAAGGAGAAATAGAACCTTAATTGAGGCTGCTAGAACAATGTTGTATGAGGCAGGATTGAAACTGTATTTTTAGGATGAAGCTGTTGGTATAGCATGTTATACCTAAAATAGGTCAATCATAGTTAAAAGACATGGAAAAACTGCATATGAAATGTATAAATCAAGAAAGCCTAATATAGGTTACTTCCATGTCTTTGGTTCAAAATGCTATGTGCTGAATCAAAGAGATCAGCACCATAAGTTGGAACCTAAAGCTGATCCTGGAATTTTTGTTGGTTACTCCTCAATCTCCAAATCTTACAGAGTATATAACTCAAGGAGAAAGGAAATAGAAGAATCAATTCATGTCTCCTTTGATGAAGACAGTATTGATCAAGCTGACAAAGTTCAAGCTCATTCAGTTAGTCTGAGTGAGCTTGAAAAGCCTGAGGAAGCCAAAAGGTCAAATCCTATGTATGTCATGGATAAGGACAGTGATGATGATGTGTGTGTACATCAAAGAGATCATCACAACCTCCAAAAGATTCTCAAGCTAAGAAGGAAGATGAGTTCTTTAATCCTTTTGGAGAGGATACTACTCAGACTGAAGATCTTAGTGGTCAACAGTTTGATGACGATGCTGCAATTGAGACTGAGGAGGTAGGTTCACCTCAGAGTCCTCAATATCACTCAAGTGCAGAACCACAATCTCCTACTACAACCTTTAAATTCCTTAAAGATCATCCTCAAGATCAAGTGATGGGTAATATTCAAGAAAGACTGATCACCATATCAAAGACAACAGCAAACTATGTTGCTTACTTTGGGTTCCTACTCAAATGGAACCAAAGAAGACTGAAGAATCCTTAGAGGATGCAGATTGGATTGAAGTAATGCAAGAGGAATTAACTGAGTTTGAGAAAAACAAGGTATGGAATCTTGTCCCAGTCCCCAAAGATCATACAATTATAGGCACTAAGTGGGTCTATAGAAACAAGATGGACAAGGATGGAGTGATTGTAAGGAACAAAGCCAGGCTGGTAGCACAAGGGAATAGACAAGAATAAGGAATAGATTATGATGAGACATTTGCCCCTGTTGCTAGAATTAAAGCCATTAGGCTGTTCTTTGCTTATGCAGCACATAAAGACTTCAAAGTCTATCAAATAGATGTGAAAAGTGCTTTCCTAAATGGAAAACTTCGGGAGGAAGTCTATGTGAAACAACCTCCTGGCTTTGCAGTTCAAAGTATCCATATCATGTCTATAAGTTAGACAAGACTTTGTATGGTCTTAAACAAGCTCCAAGAGCTTGGTATGATACACTGTCCAAATATCTACTATCAATGGACTTTACCAGAGGTAGTATTGATAAGACACTCTTCATTAAAAAGAGTAAAGGACGGGTGATTCTTGTACAGATCTATGTGGATGACATTATCTTTGGTTTTACAAATGAATCTATATGTGAATGGTTCTCCAAAGCAATTTCAAAAAGGTACAAGATGAGTATGATGGGTGAAATGACATATTTCCTAGGATTTCAGATTCAACAAAAGCCTGATGGAATATTCATAAATCAAAGCAAGTATGTTCTTGAGTTGATAAAGAAATATGGTTTTGATTCTAGTTCAACCATGAAAACACCCATGTCACCAGCTGTCAAGCTCAGCAAGGAATCAGATGGAAAGTCTGTATGTCAGTCTATGTATAGAGGAATGATAGGTTCATTACTTTATTTGACAGCTAGTAGACCTGATATCATGTTTGCTATATGTGTTTGTGCAAGATATCAGGCAGATCCTAAGGAATCACATCTTCAAGCTGTGAAAAGGATCTTTAGGTTCCTTAAAGGTACACCAAATCTAGGTCTTTGGTATCCAAATGATTCTGGATTTCAATTGGTTGGATTTTCTGATGCAGACTATGCTGGGTGAAAGTTAGAAAGAAAATCAACAACAGGAGGATGTCAAATGCTTGGAGGGAAGTTAGTAAGTTGTAAAAGTAAGAAACAAAATTCGGTGGCTACTTTAACTGATGAAGCTGAGTATGTTGCTGCAGGAAGATGTTGTGCTCAAATTCTTTGGATGCAACATCAGCTTCAAGACTTTGGTATGAAGTTTAAGAAAACTCTTATCTTTTGTGAAAACCAAAGTGCAATAGCCATCACATATAATCCAGTCTTCCACTCCAGAACAAAGCATATAGAAATTAGACATCACTTCATAAGAGACATCGTGGAAAAAGGTAAAGTTGAAATAAATTTTATCTCCACAGATGATCAATTAGCAGATATATTTACAAAACCTCTTGATGAGAAAAGGTTTTCTTATCTGCTAAGTGAATTGGGTATGCTCAACCCTTAGATAAGTTTCTAAATTGAGTTTCAGCTTGACAAAGACTATGTGTCTTATGCTGAGCGTATAGTTTATAGATATGTCTTCATAAACTATTCACTTGGTCAAGCTGAGTGATAAGTTCACACATTTGGTCTGTTCCAAACATTTTTTAACTACTTAGTGTGGTTAAAATATAAGTTTGAGTTAGTCTCAACTAAAAATGACTAAGTGTCACTGATTCTGAGCTGTGTGCTCAACTAAAGATGAGTATTAATCTCAATCTGAGTACTAAAGTCAAGCTGAGTGCTTGATTCACGCTGAGTGATAAGTTTCCTCAGCTTGGTATGTCCAAACTATGTTATAATTACTATATGTTATTAATTCATAAGTCATTATGTTTGAGTCAATCTCAAATTATGTTTTATACCGATTATGTATTGGTGTAATACAACAGTGTAAATAATATTTTTGTAAGTCAAGAATGTTATTTTACCAACTTATCCGTTTGAATATGATGTGTTTCATCTCGATTACTATTATATCTATCCATCAGTTAGTTAGTGTAACGGATAAAAAGAGATTTCAAACGGTAACTTTTCTCCCTTCTCAATAAGGTATATATACCGATTGTAACTGAAATTTAGAAGTTTACGCTTACTTTCTCTCATATTTCTACTTCTGAAACTCTCAATATACCTTCCAAACTCACCTCAATTGCTAAGTGCATTCATCCTTTCGTCCGAACTTGAAACCCTCGCTAAGTGCGAATTACGATTTTATTCAGTGTAAATCGCATTCAAACCTAATCAGTTTACAATGGACGGAATCATTCTCAATCTCAGTAATAGAATGGTACGAGGTGCAGCATTCAAGAACAACGAAGTGCCGTTGATTAGAATCAACAATCAACGCGCCTGCCTCGCTATTCCTGAGCGAAAACGGGGCAGAGGTTATGAAGCCTGGGTGGATTACATTCGAAAATTCCCATTGGCATTCACTTTCACCGGGGCACCAGTTCATATAGTCCCTCAACATCTATTGGAATTCTGGTATACATGTGTTTATGACTAGGATAGGGGAGAAATCAGGGGAACTGTTCTGAATAGGGAGAGACCAGTAATGATCACGATCAACATGCTAAGGTAAGTATTACAGCTTCCTAATAATGATGTGTTCGAGCCTCCCGTGTCAAGATAAGTAGCTAGATTAGTTCTACCATTAATGGGTCACCCACAAATAGAGGGTGTCATTAAGAATGCTACTTTTCCAACCTGCTGGGGTTTCATGGTTCTACAGTGATCCGTTCACTAGGGACCAAGGTTGGAGGACTGGACCAGGTCAACGAATTCGAGATGCAGCTGCTATATAACATGTTCTTTGCAAAGAACCTAGACTTTGCACTGCTAATCTTCAACGAGCTCAAGGTCTAAGTGATGAAGACACCAAGGGATCTACATGTGCCATTTATAAGGTACTTTTCCTTGGTGATTGAAGCTGAGCTGGGGAGTGAAGTTGTAGCTGAGATTTCAAATTCAGAGTCTCCATTAGTTGGCAGACCCCAACCAGGTATGACTTCTCTACCTTCTTATTTTTCTCCATCTTCATTTGAAGATAAGTCTGTGATAAGCCCAACACAGTCTAACCCATCTCCTCCACCTTCCATCCATCATAAACTCCAATCTGAAGCCAACCTTAGTATGCCTACTGCTACCAAGGAAAATCTCCAAACCTGTATTAGAAAACTGCCAAAGGTGGTGCCACACCTAAAGGTACCACTGGAGCTGATATCACACTAATACCTCCACTGGCAGGAGTTGAGGGGGAGACACCTATTCTTAAGGTGCCAACCTCGAGGCTCATTCAAACCCTACAGCCAAACCAGGGGTGTGGTGTCTACACAGCCCACGCCTGCTAGAGCCATGGGAGAGCCTATTACTGTGTCTGAGCCAAACCAGTGAGTCTGAGACAGAAGAAGACAAAGCCACAATGCTTATGATTGAAATGTTTGAAAAGGAGGAAGCTAATGAGCTCGGGATATCTCTTGATGAGCTAAGAATGAGAAAAGAAAATGAAGTAAGGGATCAAGTAAGAGAAAAAGAAAGAAAACCTTTAGCTATAGCTGAAGCTGACTACTTTTGTCCTAGGCCTGATCTAATCCGATATACTGATGCAGGTATCTAGGAATGCTACTTCAGAATAAGCACTAGCAAAGAAATCAAGAGCATGACTCTGAGCATAACAAATGGAGCCATCATTCTCACTTTCCAATTTGGTGATGAGTCAACAGTGGGAATGGACCTAAGATATGTTCATAGAATGGGGTACATTGAATGGAAAAGAATTATGATGATGCTCAAGAAATTTAAAAATAGTAAAATCAAACAAGAAATTACAACTGAAGTCCCTAAGTTGATTTCTAGAGCTGAGGAGCTGAGATATGTTCCAGTTCCTGGTCTGCAATGGGAAAACTTATTCAAGGTACCTGAAGGTGTTACATTCAAAGAGAAACAAGTTATAGATACACCAGTTCAGGGATTCATGTTTAAGGATCAGGAAGGAAATCCTAGCTTCATTAAGCTGGCAGAGATTTGCTATCTGAAGGCTAAGGATGCCATAAGATTAAGAAGTTGTTGTGGTAATGAAAGCTCAAATCATTTTGTGAGATACAAGCTGAACAAAATTATTCGTATGCAACAGAAAGAACTCAGAGGGGATGCAGAAGCTGAAAGGATGTTGGAAGAAATTAAAAGAGAAATTGCACTTTGGGAATTTCTACATACTGAGTTCAAGAGATAAAATTTTGCAATAGATTAGTTCTAATATTTTGTAATAGATTAGTTCTATTGTAACCATTAGATTAGTTCTAATATTCTGTAAGCACTAAGTGTGCATGATCTAAGTGATCACATTTTTGTATTCTGATATGTTCAAGTTAAATGCATACAAGTGTTATCTGATATGTTCAGCTTGAATGAACAATATGATGAGTTCGTGTTCATTAATATGATTGGTTGGTATGTTCAACATATAATTGATAAGTTCAATTAATATTTGATTAGTTCAAAAATATAATCTTAGTAAGTTTAAGATTTGAAACATAATTCTGTTCAACAAACTTAAAAACTGTTTGATTGTTTTGTCATCATCAAATAGGGGGAATTTGTTGGGGTTTAGTCAGTTTATCTATATGTTTGATAAATTGTGAGTTACCTAAGGTATAGGTCTAGTATTCAGCTTGATGTGTTTCAAGCTGAGTGACTCAGCTTCTAGGCTGAGTCAGCTCAACGGAGTTGCTAAGTCAGTACTAGCTAACTCTTATGACTTCTAAGGATGAGTTTGTATTTATACATGTTAGTACATGTTTGATATCAAGTTAGTTCTCGATGAACTCAGCTTGATGAATTTCAAGCTGAGTAACTCAGCCTGATAAAAGAAGTCAGCCTAATAGAATTCAAATTTGTTTTTAATTCTATTATCCTATTTCTACATTGTGGATAAGAAGATTCCAGAATCAAGATTGAAGATTGAAGACTCAAGATAAAAGATTCAAGAATCAAGATTCCGGGTTATCCTTTGTTAGTTAACAGATTAGGATAAGTTCTAGTTTGTTAGGATACGTAGAATAGGACTATAAATTCTCTTAATCAGGAGAGAGGTAAAAAACCTCGACATCTCACCGTTCTTGATACATTGATTGTTAGTTGATCAACGTGATCAAGCAATCACAGATTGCTAACGATAGTTCGTGTGTTCGATCTTCACGTCTGTTGTAAAGTTGGTAAGTATTTAATCTGTGAATAAATCATGTTTAGAGAATTATATTGTATCTATAATCATTAGTTGATTATAGATAGCAAGTTTGATTAATTAGTTTAAGAGATTGGGAGATTTGATTTGCATTAGGTGTTTACATATCAAGCGTTGCTTACTTGATAGTTATTGTAATCATCTTCTTATTAATGAAAGCATTCGATTTCATTCGGTTTAATTTGTGTAACTTTTTTTATTGATATGTTTAATTTTTCGCAAAAAGTGTATTCAACCCCCCTTCTACACATTACTTGCTTGTTGTTTATCTCACCAAGGGACCAACACTTACGTTCTCACCATCCTGCAACCGGCAACCAAGTAGGTCGTTCAAACACCCATATTGTTCTTGCCTTGTTTGTTGCTGGAACATGTCCTGCAAAGCAAGCATCATCCCGTAAGCACTTAGATGCTCCATTTGCATTTGCAAGTTAGGGCTCATAATGCTTAACATGAGGCAACAGACCTCGTTGGTGTCTATAACACGTTTAATATACGCATCGCGAACGACCCTACTTGCGTTGGTAGTAGGGGCTTCCGGAAGGGGTTCCTCAATGGTGAGCAACTTGTCTTTGTGTCGTAGGACAATACGAAATTGCATAGACCAATCCATAAAGTTACTCCCATTAAGTTTCTCCCTCTCCAGAAACATAAGTAGCGAAAAGTTGGTGTTGTTGATGCTAGTCGACGTCGTCTATTAAAGCAGAGTAGTTTTAGTTAGTTTGATAAACCTTGTTAAAACAATTACCCCATGTGTTTTTAAAAAAACAATTATTTTAACAAGGGTTAAGAACCATATGTCACCTTGCACCGTGACGGGTTTTCCGCAGATCACGTGACAAAGCTATTTAGGACGGTAACCATTTTACCGATTGTAATCCATTATTACAACTCTTAGTTCCTTGCAAGATCCAATTAGACAACCATTGTGTCATACTTGGGATGTTTGATCCCTCCATACCAACTTCAAACTAAGATTTTGAATAACTCTGCTAGAGCTCGACAAGCATCCAAAATATTATTTTGAAATCGTAAATCAACCATCAAGATACACGGTGGTACTCTTGCCCAACGGTTAACTCGGCTAGAGCTCGACAATCAACCTTGCGAGTTGCCACACACACCTTCCGCAGTCTACACAAAGATTAACTCGGCTAAAGCTTGACAATCAACCTTTGCGTTACTAGATTCGGGTAGTGACATCTTATGGGTGGTGTGAGATTTACATTCAGAAAACGGGATTTATTTTGCGGTTAAAAAACCATTTTGAATCGATTAACAAATGAAGTGACAAATACCAATTTTCACCTAGGAAATAAACAATAGTTATATTCCTACTTTGTTAATCTTATGTGCGCGCGAGTTGTTAAACCATTTTTAAAACTCTTGTGTTTTTATTATTTTCAGAAAATGTCTAGCATGCAATAATCCTAATATCCACGCATAAACAATAAATAATAAAACACATCACATGAATATATAAAAACAAGTTGGTAACCATGCCCGTAAGCCTATGCGTTTTCCCGTGAGCCAAAACGGTAAAACAAAATCAACTAGGGAAAAACTTCCATTGACTTCAGATGTGCTCCACTAAACCCACTACCTCCATTGGGCCTCCCGGATTCGTGTTCACCAAGACGTCATCGCCGTGACTCCCGATGATTGCCTCCATATTTACAAATACATAGAAAAATATATAAATAACATGCAAGCCACAAAAACCTATTTTTCTAGTACTTTTACAAATATGGAAAATTTAAATGGCATGCAAGCCACAAAATACAAATTTACAAACCTAATAAATAAACAAATAATTAATTACAAACCATGTGACTAAAGTCACCAAATGAATGAATTAATCAAATCATATAACCAAACATCCAAACACAAGGTCTAGGGAAAAACTTATGTTAGAACCTAGAGGGGGGTGAATAGGTTATATATCCAAAATTTGAAGTTTTTATAAGTTCTTGCAAGAAAATAAAAGAGATAGGGTTAGAGAGATATCACAAATCACAAGTTGAACACAATGATTTATAGTGGTTCATGCAAGTGTTAACAAACTTGCACTACATCCACTCCTTGGCCTCACCCACCAAGATTTTGATCCACTTGCTTCTCTCTTTAAAGGTGGAGATAAACCTTTTACACTTCTCTTTTTCTACTTACAAGAATTATCTCTTCACTCTTGCAAGTAAGGTAAAGATAACCTTGCTTCACTCTAATTCTAAAGGCTAGAGTTGATCCTCACTTCACTCTAATTTGAAAGGCTAGAGTTGATCCTCACACTTATAAAAATGATATAAAAAAATTGGAGTAGTGTTTAAGCTTTGAAGGCTTTTACTCTTGCTTGAATCTTGAACTTGAGAGTTTTATGAATAATCAAAGATATGAGCTCAAGTGTTAGTGAGTATTCTGGATTTTTATGTTTGCAAGAGGTGAGTAATGAATGAGGTTTGAGTTGGTTTAAATAAAGAAAAAGGTGCAAGTTCAAAAGTTGTCCAGACATCCCACGGTCGATGCACGGTCGATCGTGGCTTCGACCGTCAGTCTGCTGGAACTTCTTGTTCTTTGCAATATAGACGTTGGGCTTTATCTAAAACCACACTCAACTTATTTTTACCATAAAAATCAACTGAAAAAAAGATGTCCAAACGGTTGGTTAATCCCATACTTCTAAAGTTTGAATTTAAACACAAAAATGGAATTGGAAACCAATACACAAAGCATGTTGGAAATTTACCCCTTTGGAAGATTCCTTTACCAATTATGTTAGTGTATTGTTTCAAAGTAGGATTGTGTTTAGTTTTTGCTTAAATGGGAAGTCTTAGATTTAATCAACCAACATATATAAGTTTATAAAATATTTTTCCATTTTTATAAAAGTTTTTATGAAAATAATTTTATAAATACATAAACTTATTTAATTATTTTATTTGTAAGCTCATATAATTTTTATTTATCCATGTAGGTAATTTCGGCGAAGATTTCTTCTTGAGCGTTGATCTTGGATGAATGAAGCTTTGACGATTTTGTAAATAATAATTTGTAACAAATAAATATGAATATTTATTTGCTTGATTATGTATATATATATGAATATGTGCACATATGCTAATGTTAATAGATATAATTTTATACACAAATTGTATATTTTTGTGTCAATAAAAGAGGATATAAATTTATATTCCTATTTTCCCAACAACTTGGTTACCAAAAACATGCAATCCAAACAACCACATCAAAAAAACCAAGCATGGTGTGCCACAAAACCATTCAAACTTATGTATCTTCGTTAAGATTTTTAAAACACTCAAGGCATAAAAATAATCCAATGTACATATCCATTAGTAACACCAAACCATTTTCGGTGAAACATATTCATATATACATAATATAACTACATGCAATTATTAATTTCATGCCAAAATAATAATCCACATGTAAATATACCAACCAAGATACAAGGCAACTTCGTATCATCATAAACATAAATTCTGGAAAAATCCAGAATCAAACAAGAAGGCCAAACCGAAAAACAAAACTGATTTTTGTGAAAAACTGAAAAAACCACATTCAATCAAAGGTTCACGGCGTGAACACTAGAGAGTTCACGGCGTGAACTAGTTCTGCAGGTACCAAAAAATCATTTTTCGGTTTTCAGCCAACATGTGCAAAACCCATGTAGAGATAGCTCTGAGACCACTGTTGGAGTTTCAGGAAGCATGCAAAGGAAGCAAGAACAACATAAATACATGAAAACAAGAACTACAAAAGTACAAAAATGCTTTAAAACCTCAAAACCATGGACCAAACTCTACATGCAAGTTAAGCAACATGAAAAACAAAAGAAGAGAGTATACCATCCTTGAACTTGCTAGAGAAGACCAAAGCTTGGTGGATGAACAAGAAAGCCACAAAACCGAGCTCTCCTCTATTGCTAGTCCACACCGAGTATACGTGATCTTCTTGTACTAGCAAGCCATTGGTGAACTTCAATACATGAATTCACCTCTGGAACAAATAACCATGAAGCCCCTTGCAATGGTTCTCTCATAAACGACACTTTAGAACACTCAAATTTGCTGTCACAAGTAGCCTTAGTGTCTTAGGTGTATGTAATGGCTAGAGAACCAAATGAGGACCATGCATACTCTATAAACAACCCCAAGTTTCCCCCTTAGTTGCCCAAGGCCGGCCAAATGCTTAGGGAAAAAGAAAGACATGCATTGGTGGGAAAAGAGGCAAAAGTAAAAAGCTATCATCCTGTCAGACAAAGTTTCACGCCGTGAACTTTCCCTGGCCGACCAACTTTTTCATGTTTTGCCTTTTTGACCCATTTAGCCCCTTTACTTAGGTTATTGTCAAGATCAACCCCTGGTGTGGGACCCAATAGGCCTATGCATCATCATCAGTAATCAATTGGTGTACGTGTATCAGTGGGCATACTCCAACAGGAATAGCATATCATGTCCATATATAATCAATAAGGTGCCCCCTTAGTGCCCCAAGGCTGGCCAAACCTCAATCATGGTGCTAGAAATGCATTGGTGGTTCAAAGAGGAAAAAAGCAAAAAGCTACCAGCAGAAAAGAGTTCACTGCGTGAACTCATAAGAGTTCACGGCTTGAACTCCCACTGGCCTACCAGCTTTTGCAACTTTTACACTTTTGGCCCTTTTAGCCCCTTCACTTTGATTGTTATCGAGATTGATCCCCGACGTGTGACCCAGTAGGCCTATGCAGTATCGGCAGTGATCAATTAGCGTACGTATATCAGTGGGAATACTCCAACAACAAGAGCAGTTCTTGCTTAACATCTAAGTTAACCAGTCTCTTATCTTCATATACCATAGTCGCACTAGCTTAGTAATGATTCTTTCAGCTGTGAGGTATCACCTTCTATTTCAGATCGAACTAACATCACGGAGTTAGGAACATAGGGTCTATTGGTGACAATCTCTAGCATTTTCATGTCAAGAGTGAACATGAAGAGAAGTGCTCTACTCTTCCACATAGAGAAGTTTTATACATTAAACATAGGGCCTCTTGTTAAGGACCCAGTGTTTGGAAGATTTACAAGAGCAACTAATGATGAGGCCATTACGTTATGAGGTGTAGAAGTAATTAAAGAGTAAGCAAAACAGATCTTGTTATGTTTTATTTAACCTACTCTAATACCAGTTATTAGTCGCAGAGTGAGTACACAACAACAAATGTTTGTAGGAAGGTTAATACAAACTTAAGCTTTTTAGAATTAGTTGCACAAACTTATACTTTTAATTAATTCTTATTGATAATGAATCAAGAATTACATGTATAAGGAAGCAGAAATTCCTAATACAATAAAATATGGCACCTAATGATGTCTAGCACATAGACTAGCTTCTTTTAAACAACTAATATTTAGGAGATTCAACACAAGATGCCTTTTGATTTCATAAAGATCAAATATGTACCATGTGTTTACTATAGTATAGGCCCTCTGCTATTTTAAACACATTATACATACTCATTCTTAGCTTAACCTAATAACATCCTGGTTCACAAACTTAGGTATACTCTACTTTCCTACCTTAAGCATAATTCTACTACATTTAGCATTTAGTCAGTCATCACATAGTAATCAACACTTACAAATGATAGCCTTTTACTCATTATCTCATAGTGATTAACATTTATTCATCACCTTATGTTCTATTATGCACATAAAATCATTCTTATATACATGTCAATATTTCATACATATAGCTTCACATATAAACATAAGCATTTCTTCATATGCATATTAACAACTGTCATAAACTAACATGAATCATAATTCTCATATGCTTTACTATAACAAACATATATTATGATGTTTTTCATAACCATTTAGTATGCTTACTAATCTTCCAGCTCCGAATGATGGCTCCTTTAGTCTCAAAACATCGGTTTAAGTCCAGATAATACCTAGTGTATCACCTAAATCCCTTAAATCTTGGATCTGATACCAAGTTGTAAAGCCCATTTGTAAAGACCCAATAATATTTTTTTACTACATGATTATAAATTTTAAATAAAGCTTGAACAATAAAGATTTACAAAACAAAGATCAAGTTAATTACAAAGTTAGTTTAGAGCATAAGACTATTAAAAGTTTATCACACTTGCTGCAACAAACGACGATTGTTTTCAAAATACATAACACTTGTAAGAAAAGTAGGAGCCATCTTTAACTTTAGGTCATCGGAGCTTTACTCTTATCCTTTCCTCATGTACCTACATAATATTAAAATAACAATTATTAAGCAAAAGCTTAGTGAGCATACCTAAAACCATATATGTTCACATAAGCATTTAAGATACAATACAACATTAAACTTAGGGATCAATAACAAAAACCGATCCCAACATATGCAAGGTACCAAGCAAGCATCCTTATTATAAGCGTCCCCAATATAAGCATTCCCACAGCATGATAAATCATATCATCACATAGTATACATGCACACAATACATTCACAAATAGGCATAGGTCATACACTCACAGTGATATAACTGCTAATCAATCACAATAATACTTCCTTTATGCTTTCAATCAATGCATTAGCCTAATATCATAAACAATTAAACATAATAACCATAACATTCTGATGCTGATAGAGGACATACACGCCCGTGTATACATACACGGGCTATGTGCTTTAACACTACACGACTATAAAGGCCTACATGGCCGATGTAGGTTATGATATAATTGTTTATGTGAAAGTATTTGTTTATATTTTCTTAGTTAAACAAATATGAGATTAGGCTATTTTTTCATTTATATAAAAAACAACCACATATTTACTATTGTGTAAGTAGAGTAATGTTTAATATAGTCCATATTTAATTCATAGTGCTAATGGATTAATTTTAGCAATTGGATCAACCCCATCAATGGTCTAAATTGAATTTTAAAAATTATGGACGAAGTTTTGAGGGCGGGGGTCTAAATTTGGGGGATTTGAACTCTTTTAACTTGGGATTGTTAGGTAAATGGTTTTGGAAATTTAGAGTGTGTTCTGAGTCATTATGGTTCAAGATTATCAAGAGTCTATATGGTGTGTCGGGTTGTTTTGATTTGGGTAAAGTCGGTAGAGGGTCAATTTGGGGAGGGATTGTAAAGGCAGTCAAAGATATAGAGTCATTAGTGAAGGGTTTTGTGGGGTATAAAACATATCATACATGCACAGCGGAATTAAAACAAAACCCCCTCTAGTGATCTCATCTAACTTCATACAAGAACTAAAACAGAGTAGGGGATAAAAATTATACCTTTAAGCAAACCAAAGACTTTTCCTCAATCCTAGATTGCTGCAGGTTATCCACCGCTACTGCACCACCTCGAACGGGCTGCTAGACCGCCTAAGGATTAAACCCCGAATCAAAACTTGATCCGTGTGTGTGTGTACCGTCGCCCTCGCCGTCGACCACCACCTTGGTGGTTCGGTTTCGCCGATCACGAGAGAGAGAGAGAGAGAGAGAGAGAGAGGAGTGCTTAGGGTTTATTTTCTTAATTGTGAATTACTTACTTATGATTCAAGGTTAATAAAGTTTATATATAATAAACCTTTATTAAGCACAAGCCCGTTTAATTAAAACTCAGCTTTAATTAAACTATTAAATAATTACAGAAAAACCATTAACCTTTCTAAATAATTAATAACTATTAATTAATTGGTTCTGTTAATACTTAAACTAAATATTAATCTCTCCATCAAATAATAATTAACTTATTATTATTTCTCTTACTCAATAATTAATTAAACTAATTAATTATTCTTTCACACAATCCGGTAAAATCCAGATGGTTCTAAATGGGTGTGTAGTAGTGTGATCCTTTAGTGTCACATAACATTGGATACGATAGTACATGTTATCTATCTCTGCACACAATCTAACAGACTCCCACTTGTGCAAGATAAGTAACACTTCTTGTATATCGTTGGCCTAAGGAGGTCCCTAGCCAAACACTTAGGTTAACCAGACTATGAGATCTCTTATATCTAGAGACATAATCCACCTCTTGGATTATCTAGACTTTTCCTTTTGCATCGCGATATTCCGTAATGTGAGTATTAGACATGGAGCAGGGATCTTATTTTAAATATTCAGATTTTCTCGACTCTGATCTCGACACTCTTTTCAGTTACGGTTTGCCGAATGAAAAACTATCATTCTAACTGAGCGCGGCCACGCATTTTCAGTAGTCTTAATCGTCGAGGAGCTCATAAAATATCTCTCCTAAAAAAGAGGTGCAAATTCCATCTTGACTATTTGCAATTTGAGCACATGGCTTCCGCTGCACCTAGACATGCCCCTTATGATCACCCTGTTACGGCGTGACGTTAGAACATGCTAAAGTACAGAAGTTACCATGCCCCAAACCAAATATCTCAGGGCTAAGGACAAACTATCAAGTTTACTCACAATGTTGCTCCATGAAGTAAACTCGATGCGGATCACTCCCAATACCTATCCCCTGATAGATATCTATGAATATTTAGTCACAACCTTGTGCTTTTATTCAACCCTGAATAAATCATCAAATATCCATAATAGTGTTACCTCCCTAATTAGCTCCCACTACATTAAGTAGCTACGGGCATTTAGACAATTCATCACTTGACTTGTCATAGATAGGTTAAACATGCTAAAAATAGACAACCAGAAACAATTATGTAAATACCTCCTATTTCAATCCCATGAAATGTAAATACATAATATAAAAGTCTCAAGTCAAATCTATTGTAATAATCAAAAACATGAACTAGCTGCTATGTTCTAAGTACTGCATTCCTAGAACTCGCATGCCTCTCATGCTTAGCTCTAGCTAGCGGCTTCGTCAACGGGTCAGCAACGTTGTCGTCCGTCGGTATCTTTTGCAATCTAATATCATCTCTTCTAATGATCTCTCGGATGAGGTGATATTTCCTGAGTACGTGCCTAGTCCGCTGATGATCTCTAGGCTCTTTAGCTTGCGCCACAGCCCCTGAGTTGTCACAGAATATATCGATCGGTCTAGAGATACTGGCAACAACTCTAAGATCTGAGATAAAATTCTTCAGCCAGACAGCTTCCTTTGCCGCATCACTTGCCGCAGTATACTCTGCTTCTGTAGTAGAATCTGCTATTGTATCTTGCTTCTGGCTTTTCCAAGATATGGCTCCTCCGTTTAGGGTAAAGACAAATCCTGACTGCGACCTAAAATTGTCCCTGTCGGTCTGGAAACTAGCATCGGTGTAACCGGTTACACTGAGCTCATCCATCAAACCTCCATAAACTAGGAATATGTCTTTCGTCCTTCTCAGGTACTTGAGAATATTCTTGACGGCTACCCAATGGGCTTCACCAGGATTTTGCTGATATCTACTCGTGACACTGATAGAATAGGCAACATCGGGTCTAGTACATAGCATGGCATACATGATTGAACCAACTGCCGAGGCATATGGTATAAATTTCATTTTGTCCTGATCTTGACTAGACACAGGATACTGAGCCTTGCTCAAAATCGTGCCAGATTGCATAGGAATAAATCCTTTCTTGGATTCATCCATCTTGAATCTTTTCACGACTTTGTCAATATACGTACTTTGACTAAGTCCGATAAGCCGCTTAGATCTATTCCTATAGATCTTTATACCCAGTATATAAGCAGCTTCTCCTAAGTCTTTCATCTGGAAACATTTACCTAACCAGGATTTTGCTCCTTGTAACACTGGTATTTTGTTTTCTATTAATAGTATGTCATCTACATACAAGACTAGGAAGGTTACCGCGCTCCCACTGAATTTAGTGTAAACACACGACTCGAACTCACTTTTGGTGAAACTGTAGGACCGGCTGGGGGACGGGGTTCTAAACTAAACTAAAACACCCTAATGCTAGGACTGATCTAGGATGAGAAATAGCGCGGAATTCTATTTCCCAAACCTCCTAAGGATTCTAAGATCTGCTTAGGTGTCCGGCACACAGTTAACACACAGAGTAGAAACAAGAACACACTCTAAGAACTCACACAGAGATGCTTAAGGCTGCCCTTGGATTCGGATTAAACACACAGTATTCGTTGACGAGGCTTAAAGTCGCGATTTAGTAGGCTTAAGGTCTTATCAGGTCGATTGCAAAGGCTTCCGTAAAGTATTGTCGATTACGTAGGTTACTCGGTCGATTACCCGCGCTAATGCGGGGTTAGGGAGTATTTATAGAGTAATTAAATTCAGTACGCACGTGATGCCCATCACTGCGCACGTAGCTAGTTCAGTACGTGCGTACTGATTATTTTAACAATAATTAAGTAGACTTAAACCGACCTACTTACTACGTGCGTAGTGAGCTTCACTACGCACGTAGTGAGCATGACTTCGCACGTGGTGATTTCTCACACACACTTAAACTTCCAAACACACATCAACACATGATTAAGTACTTGTAAGCTTAAGATAATCACATAGAATCACTAAGAATGTATAAACATGCAAACCATTAATCAAAACACATTTGAATAAACATTTCAAGTAAACATGTATATATATATTGGATTGATAAGAACTAGGGATTTACAATTATGCACCAACAAACTCCCCCTAAGACCTAGTTCTATCAATAAAACTTGCACTAAGCAAAATTTACACAAAGTAAACAAAACTGACAATCTAGCTATCACACAGTTGTAGACTTTACTTCTTCAGATCCAGCATAGATGTCAAATGCAAAACAAATTCTGACGACTTTCTGAAACTGCAACGCTAACTCCATATATTGATGCTTGTACAGAATTGGGTTGTAGTACAGAACAGTGATGTCGTCTTTACCAAAATTTCTGATCCACATAGGATCGAATACCTTTACAGTTTCTCCACCTGACAGGTTGTCGTCTAAAACAATCACTGCCTCCGTTGTCTTCTCGTTGAAGTACCATCACTTGAACCTAGCGTTCCACCCAGTCGGCATGGTCCTTAATGGCAACTTTTTCATACAACGGGGAGCTTTACAGTTGAGTATCTTGAATCTCCTCCCTGTCAGTGGATCAATCCTGGTTGGATGGATCTTGACCCCTGGTATGTAAGGCTTTATGTTTTTCCATCCAAATTGAGCCTCACGCTTTACCAGCGTCTCGAACCATTTTGCCATGCTATTATCGTCACAATCCAGAAGAGGCAGGCGAGCGAGTTGTCGTATATCATAAAATGGCAATGTTTGAATGTCGTTTGCCCTTTGGAAGTACTCAACTCCCCTTTCTCTTTTGATTGCATAAACATTGAATTCCAGCATGTAGCACCAACCAACAATCTCACCATCCGTCTTTTTGCCCAGAGTCTGATAAAATTTGGTATACTCCAGTGAGCTTTCAGACTTTTTTTCTTTTCCTGCCTGACGTTCTATAAATCGTTGATACTTTTTACGTCTTGCTTCTCTTTCCTCTTGCTTAGATTTTCTATCACCCAGATATTTTTCTAAATCAAAATCAACATTTTCTTGTTCTCTAACTTCAGCTCTTTTGTTGACTTCTTCAGCATTCGCATTTCGGAAAAGATCGGCAAGGTCAGGCAGGTCGTCTGTTTGTTGACCAGGATAGTGTTGATCGGTTTCATCCTCAATCTCAATCTCATCAGTGTCAAATACAGGTTCCTGTTCAGCTTGAGATGGTTGCACAAAGTTTTCATCCACCTCTTCTAGAATAACATCTTCGACAGGAATCTGTAAAAGTTCGGCAATTTGTTCTTTTGTCAGAAATGGAAGTATTTCTCCTTCCTCTGCATCATACTCATGTTGTGGAACAATTTGCCCTTGAACACTCAGCAGACGAGATGACTGAGGAATATCAGCTTTCAATGGCTGAACAATTAATGGATCTTCACACAGAAATAAGAAATCATAAATGTGTGTAAGTTAACATAACCATTTCATTTCATAATAATTAAATAAACATTTCAGTACAAAAGGTTTATCATCACACAGAATACATCAATAAAATCATAAATACAAGATCACAAATCAACCTTGCTCATCGCCAGAGTATGTCCCCGCAGGTTCAGACTCAGCAAACTCTTTCAGTTTCAGCACTTCTTCATCTTGTTTTTCCACATGCGCCTTTAGCCTCTTGAACTCTTGAGTGTATTCAATTAAGATCCTTTCCATAGTCTCATTCTTTTTCTCCAACTCAATTATTTTCAGATCTCTCTCTTCATCCCTTTTCACCAACCTCTCTATTTGCACATCTTTCTCCACATCTCTTTTCAACAACTCCTCAATCTGTGCATCTTTCTCAACCATTTTCTGTTTCACTTCCTCTAGCTCCAGCTTCCTTTCTTTCTCATCTTTTATCATGTCTAGCACGTAGCTTTGGAGCTTGCTCAGACTTTCTTCGACGGCTATATTTGGTAGCTGAGAACCAGTTTGAGACGGTCCTGAAGCACCTTGAGCAGCAGTAGTGACTGGAGCGGCTGTTGCTGTGGAGGGTTTGACAATAATCTCTGCAGAAGCAACCAGCGGCTTGAACTTGTAGACCTTCTTCTTCTTCTTCTCTGGCTCATCGACCACCCCCTTTTCCTTCCTCTTGCGACTTGCCTCCTCATCATCTTCTTCAAAGAAGTCATCAACATTGATGTCTTCTAGGCTTCCTGGGATAGCCTCTCCCCCAGTGGGATCACGAACTCCCTGACTTTGTATCTCAGGCTCCTCATCCTCATCATCAGAAACTATCTCTATGTTCTCCACCTGAGATTTTGAACCCTCATTCCTCCACAGATGTTTCCTTTCCGGAGCCTTGTAAGCCTGGTTTCCCAAATGGCAGATTAGACGCCTTTTAGGAGGAATCGAGGTACCGATATATCTGCTCATCTGTCTTACCGTTTGTTCATTCATATGTTTCAGCTTGATTCGATCACCGTCCTCTTTCACCAGACCCTCCACTTGAGCATCAATTACTATTTGTAGGAATCTGGGGTACATCAGGAATTGCCCCTCTTTCTTTGTCAGATTCTCCTTTAAGCAGTTGAAGATAGCCCTGGAAATGTTAAACTTGACATTAAGCACAAGGGCTACAAACAGATGGGAGAACGTTTGGTTAAGCTGATCGTGTCCGGTTCTCCTTGGGCCCAGACAGTGAGATATCACATGCATCAGATAACGATACGGGGGGCAGAGCTTGGTTTTGAAAACCGATTCATTACGGATCTCCCCCGTATATCCACACCTTAACAAACATCCCTTCACACGGCAACTGTTCAGCAGAATTGGGTCTGTAATATCATCCCCGAGCTCAAGCAGCTCATTCAGAATACCTTCCGACACAAATACATCATTATTTTGCACCTTCCCTCGAATCCCACCCAGGGATTCATCATATGCTGCAGTGTTCCAGAATTCTTTCTGATGCGAGGTGTAAGCAGTGCATGTAGTTGTGATTGCTGTATATATTCTCGACCTCATCAAATAATCAATGATCTCATCACAATCCTTGGTCAGTTTATTCTTAGATACACATGCCCTAATGTTGTGCATGTCTCCGGCCTTCAGGTCTGTCTTAGGTTGACTTCCAGAAACAGCTTCAGCCACAGGTGGAACGGATGAGCTTTCCAATTGAGCGGGTTCCATTGCTTAAATTCTGCAGAATGAACATTATGCACATTAGAAACACATCCACTGATCGTAACACACAGTTAAAATCTGCAGATTAACGTAAACGTTAAAAAAAAAATTATCATTCTATCACGTGCGAACTGAGCACCACCACGCACGTGATGAGAAGCCTACGTGCGAAGTGGTTGGAGGTAAAAAACTTTAAATTTAATTGAAAAACAATTCACTTCGCACGTGATGGATCCACCACGCACGGATTGAAATTCGCTTCGTGCGGCTGAAACTCATCGGCTTCATCGTCCCCACAGTTGAGTACGTGCGAGGTGAATCCCAGTTCGTGCGAGCTGGAACTCACTTCGCACGGCCAATCATCAGCAACAAAGAACAGTTTGACGATGTGTTTGACTCAAAACCCTCGATTTTCAGTGTATTTGTCTCGATAGAGTGGCTAGAAGTCATCTAACTAAGTCCACTAAGGTTCCTTTTCACTCAAATCTAACAAATTAACACGTGTAGATCTCAAATCTCAGTTTTGAAGATTGTTTGACTTTCGAACACAAAATCGACTATAACTCCAGATCTAACCGTTGGATTGAGACGAAAATTATACCAGAATGTTCACGAAGCAGAGGTGTTCAAGAATCGTGGATCGAAAAACTCTTTTCTAACAGGAATCAAAATCACAAACGAGAGAGAATGCAAGTATACTTTAGAGAATATTAACGCGTACTGAATAACACGCACGGGACGAGTATATATACCCTGTTTCACTTCGTGCGAAGTGGATTCACTTCGCATGACGTTATCCAACAAGACCATGCGAAGTGACTCACCATTTCGCACGTAGTGGTTCTTACCTCGTGCGAGTTCGATATCACTTCGCACGCATTAATCCATTTCGCACGGCCTGATCATTCACTCCGCACGGATTGATTCACTTCGTGTGAGCTCACTTCTTCCCATAGAGTTAGCCTTTTTCTCAATGATCCTGTACTCAGCACACAGCTGTTAGTAACTTCAATGCAGATAAAAACATTTAAGCACATGCAAACACAAGAAATTATATATATATAGAATAAACATACCAACAGAGAAAAGAAATACACCAAAAATCTTTTTGTATTTTTCTGATTAAAAGGAAAATAAGAATGCAGAAAAAGACTATTAACGAAGTAAATCCTAACGAACAAAATAACCAAAACAAAAGGAATTGCAGAAATTAAATTACTGAAATTAAATCTTTTTGTGAGAAGGTTCCAGTATGGAATCAGTACCAGCTCATCAATACTCAGTAGTCATTCATTTCAGAACCTTGGGCATAGACATATTCTCTCAAGCTCTGTCTGTCAACCTAACTTTCCTCAGATAATGGCAAATTTTGTTTCAACATTTTCAGATTATCTAGAACTGAGTACATGGTTAAGACTATCTCCTTTTAAACTCTCACAGTGTTTTGACATACTCAGTTGAATGCACAACTTGATTACCCAGCCACCATGCTTATGTGCTTTGTGATTTTGTCAACGCATTTTATGCTCTTTGACATGGAGGTCAATTTTTCACCTCTCTAGACATTTTTCTTGCTGAGCTTTTGTCAATGCATTTTATGCTCTTTGACAATTCACCACTAATAGATCAATGTAGCTTTTGTCACTGCATTTTATGCTCTTTGACAATTCAACATTGATAGATCAATGTATCTATTTCTTTTGACATCTCAGATTGGGGTCAATTTTTCACCCTCTTTTACATTTTGCTCATTGTCATCTAAGCACATTTGGCATGGTAACAGGTGTATGCACCAGACTAAGTTAGTCTCAACTGATATTGACTTGTAGACTTGGAATGTCTCGATAGTTTGAATCTTTGATGGATTTCCACATGCATAACCATTTATCAGTCTACACTTTCCTTATATGTCTTACACACTATCTGTTTCTTATCTGATTCAATTAGATTTTCAGACAGTTTTCTCAAGAATATGTACATGCCTTCAGTCATAATTTTACTAGACGTACTTTGTATTGAAAGCCAGTGTACCATCATTTTCCATTTGAGTTGGATCAACTTCTCATTTTAAGTTTTCTGATTTTTTTTGTATTTTCTAAGTTTTCTGATTTTTTTTGTATTTTCTAAGTTTTCTGATTTTTTTTTTTTTTTTTTTAAGTTTTCTGATTTTTTTTTGTATTTTCTAAGTTTTCTGATTTTTTTATATTTTCTAAGTTTTCTGATTTTTTTGTATTTTCTAAGTTTTCTGATTTTTTTTGTATTTTCTAAGTTTTCTGATTTTTTTTTTTTGTTTTTTTTTGTATTTTCTAAGTTTTCTGAACAATCTCCCCCTAAAATACTAAAGAAACTAAAAACTAAGAAAATAGAAACGCAAAGACACACAGAAAATTAACTGAAAGACAAACGAGATATAACCACACAGAAAATAGACACACAGTCACAAATACGAGTAAAGACACTAAGTCGAATCATCAGGGACAACCTCACACTTGGTTTTCATCCCGTTTTCATTCACTAAGAATAGAAAGCGGGGTTTATCAAATGCCTTAGTATACAGGTCTGCTTTTTGAAATTCGGTTTGAATAGACATTACATCGATTAATTTCTTTTCCCAGCAGTCCCGTATAAAATGGTATTTGATACCAATGTGTTTGGTCTTAGAATGTTGTACTGGATTCTTAGTAATTGCAATAGCAGCAGTATTATCAACAAAAATGGGAGTGGTAGAGAATTTCAAACCGTAATCCCGCAATTGTTGTTGAATCCAGATGACCTGAGAACAGCAGCTTGCCGCCGAAATGTATTCAGCTTCACACGTAGAGAGCGCAACTGCAGTCTGCTTCTTACACTGCCATGTGACAAGACGTGATCCGAGAAATTGGCAACCTCCAGATGTAGACTTGTGGTCCTTTTTGCATTCTCCATAGTCAGAATCACTGTAGGCCGTCAGCACAAAGTTGTCGTCACATGGGTACCACAGTCCAAGATTGGGAGCATCCTTCAGATAGCGAAAAATCCGTTTGACAATCATCAGATGCTTGACATTGGGCTTGGATTGGTATCTTGCCATCAGACACGTAGCAAACATGATATCTGGCCTGGATGCAGTGAGATACATCAGAGATCCAATCATGGCTCGGTATAGGGATTCATTCACCAACTCCCCCTCAGTATCTGGAGACATGCCGTGATTGACTGGAAGAGGTGTGGCAGCAGGCTTTTCAGTAGACATTTCGAATCGGGCAAGAATATCCGCAACATACTTCGACTGATGTAGGAAAATTCCGGCCTCGGTCTGCTCCACTTGAAGTCCAAGAAAAAATTTCATCTCTCCCATTGAGCTCATTTCGAATTTTTCCTTCATAATCCTTGCAAAGTCTTCACACAGAATCGGATTGGAAGAACCGAAAATGATATCATCCACATATACTTGCACCAAGATCAAGTCTTTATCATCACCTTTGATAAATAATGTTTTGTCGATGGTTCCTCTCCGGTACCCATTATCAGTCAGATATTGAGAGAGGGTCTCATACCATGCTCGAGGTGCCTGATGAAGACCATATAACGCTTTATTCAGCAAGAACACTTTGTCGGGATGGATCGGATCGACAAACCCCGGAGGTTGATTCACATAGACTGTCTCTTGAATTTCGCCATACAGGAACGCACTTTTAACATCCATCTGATAGACTTTAAATCGTTTGTGCGAGGCAAAGGCGAGAAATAAGCGGATCGCTTCCAGCCGAGCGACTGGAGCAAACACATCAGTGTAGTCGATGTCAGGAATTTGTCTGAACCCCTGAACAACGAGCCTTGCCTTGTTCCTGACAATCACTCCCTGATCATCTCGTTTGCACTTCAGAACCCATCTGCAGCCAAAAGATTTAGCTCCCTTGGGTTTGTTCACTAAGCGCCATACATTTAATTTCTGAAATTGAAGCAACTCTTCTTGCATAGCATTAATCCAAGAGCATCCTTGAGAGCTTCAAGATGATCCTTTGGTTCAATCTGGGAGAGAAATCCTGAACATAGACATTGTGTGAAGTCCACAGACTGAACCAAATTGGCACCCAGATCCGAGAAGTCTTGCATCAGCTTTAATCCCGGTGAGTCTGAAGAAGTAGACCCAGATAGTGTAGCCACTTGCCTTCTGGTTTGAACATGAGAGTTCGGATCGCCAATAATTTGTGCAGGAGGATGGTTTCTATCAACTCTACTTGATTTCTGCAACTGAGCCTCTACATTAGTTTCCAGATTTGTAACCACGGGTGTCTCTTCAAATGTTAACGTTTGATCATTGGAGGAACTTTCACCCTGCGACCCCTTGTCTGGTGGAGTATGCGGCTCATCTTCAGAATCAGACTCAGCATCACTTAGAATAGGTATAGCAGTACTTGAGGGCATGTTTGATGGGTCAGTGTCAGAAGAGTTGTGAAGATCATATAACATTTGTATTGCAATGTCTTCTTCTAAGGCTACTGGTGGCAGGTTGAATGAGTCAAATAGATTATCATAGTCAAACAACCAGGCATCACCAGTTTTTGTTGGAGGAGAAGAATGTCTCTGTACATCCACTTCAAACCACTCTTCCACACAATTAGACGTTAAGTTGTATACCCTCTTGTTCGGAATGCTGTATCCCAAGAAAAACCCTTTTTCTACCTTGGAACTGAACTTTCCCTCTGCTTCCCGTTTTAGCATAGTGCACGGAGCGCAAAACGGTTCAAGATGGCTAATATTCGGTTTCCGGTTATTCAATAGCTCATAACATGTCTTTCCTAATCGTTTGACCACTAAGACCCGGTTAAGTGTGTAACAAGCATTTGCGACAGCTTCGTTCCAAAACCTTACGGGCAAAGCAGAGTCAGCAAGCATGGTGCGTGCTGCCTCTATTAAGGTCCGATTCTTCCTCTCAGCCACTCCATTCATTTGAGGAGTGTATGCGGCGCTGAACTGATGTTGAATGCCCTTTTCGTTACACAGCTTGTCCATCTTCTGGTTCTTGAACTCGGTTCCATTATCTGAGCGAAGCTTCCTGATCTTCAACTTATAGATAGTCTCTAACTTGTTGATCATGACCTCTAACGTCTCAAATGTCTCAGACTTCTCTTTTAAGAAGAAGACCCAGGAAAACCGCGAGTAGTCATCAGTCACTACCAGACAATATCTATCTCCATGAATGCTCTTGTACCGCACAGGACCAAATAAATCCATGTGAAGTAGTTCAAGAGGAATTGAGATGGAGTGATACTTCTTCAACTTGTGGGGCTTCTTCGTCTGCTTCCCCATTTTACATGATACGCACTTGTCTGGCAGATGGAAACTCTTCAAGTTGACTCCCGTGACCAGCTCATGATGCACTAAGTGATTCATCTTTCTCAGGCTTAAATGACACATCCTCTTATGCCATAACACTGAATCCTTCTCAGTGGCCTTTGTGAGAAAACATTGGTGTTCTACATCTTTCACCGAAGCATTGGACATATCCAAGACATAAAGGTCATTTTGTCTTAGAGTTGACATTAAGATCATGTCTTCGGGAATTTGGTACTCCTTCTTTAGCACATAGCACTGTTTGTCGTCAAACATCACTTTGAACTCTTTATCACAAATTTGGGAAACTGACAGCAAATTGTTTGCTAGCTGCTCAACATAATTGACTTTGTCAAAGCTCACTCTCCCATTAGACAAGAAACCTTGAGCTGTGATGTGACCTCCCTTATCACCAGCGAAACTGACATACCCTCCTTTTATTTTTCTGACATTTGAAAGAAGGCCCAGATCGCCTGTCATGTGCCTGGATGCTCCACTATCAACAATCCACGTGTTATACCGGCGAGCACCCTGCACAACCAAGTAAAAGGTTAGTTAGCATTGGGAACCCAAGCCCGAATGGTCATGGGTTTCCCATCTTCTCCAACAACTTGCACATTAATCCACACACCAGTAGCTTTGGAGTCTACATTGGCATCTGGACTACTGGATGGTTTAGGTTCAGATTTTGTTGTCCATCGCAAGTCTGAACGGGGAGGAGTCTTATGATAAACACTGGAAGTGTTAATGACTTTATGTATAGGCTCCTTCCCTTTCACACTTACCTCAGGACTCTTGGGTTTACACGAAGTTTCCCCAGTTGTCCTTTTGAGCTGAGGGGGGTCAGTTGATTTCTGATTAACTTGATTAAAAATTTTATTTTTCTGAGCAGGTTCAGATGAATTAACTTTCCCCCTAGAGCTCTGAGGCTGTTGATCACACTCATAACTGAGGTGACCAGGTCTCCTGCACACATAGCAAACCCGGTTAGAGTAAGATTTGGCAGGTGTATGTGGCTCCTTCGGTTCAACTTTACCTTTGGGGTGCACTCCTAAACCACTTTGTTTAGGTAAGATTTTGACTTCTTCATAAGGACGGGTTGCAGGAGACTTTGCACCCTCCTTCTCAATGGTTCGAAGTGCAGCTTGAACATTTTGCATTAAGGAACCTTGACCAGAAGAACTGCCCAGAAGCTTTCACATACCTGGTTCTGGTTTTTCTTCTGGTTTAGGCTCTTTTCTCTGAGGCTCACCAACTTTCTCCTTCATTTTTAGATTTGGTTTTGAAGTTGAAGCAGAAGGTGTATCAACTTTGGGAGCAAGTTGGTCAGCTTCAGCGAAGACATCAGATTGCACCAGTTGGTTTAAGACTGGTGGTAGACATTTCGAATAGGTCTTCGTGTCTTTCTCCTGAACAGAACCTTGTGGTCTTCGGTCGATTATGTGTTCAAACAAATATGATGAAGTTGAGTAACTTTTTAATTTCTGATTTAAAGTATCATAATCGCCTTGGAGCTAGCAAGTTCCCGTTTTAGAGTATCAATCTGATTAATGTAGAAAACAATAGCATCCTGTTTGTTTAGCAAAGCTACCTCTAGTTCTCTAATCTGTTTGTTTTGACTTTCAATTTTATCTTTTAAAGTCTTTTCTCTACCCTTAATGATAGAGTTTTCATGCAGTTTAGAGGTTAGCTCAGTGACTTGAGATTTCAAGGATACTATGGTCTTCACATAATCGTTACAGGACACACAGGGAAAACCAGGTGTAGGATTTACTTTGACATCAGCTTGTCCAGTCATGCACGCCTTTGGATTTTCTGGTTCAGGTTGAACAGACACTGGCGTTGGTTCGGCAGCTGGCTCAGAAGTTGATGCCACATTTTGCTCGTCAGTGGGCAAGACAGACTCTTCATCATTGACCTCGTGGACACTGTCTGCCTCAGACTGAGAGTCGTCGTTCAGATCTAAAACACTGGCCAGATTGGTTTCAGCAACTTCAAATGTATCTGAATCTTGGAAGTGTACTGACCAGTCAATCCCCTCATCCTTTTGTACTACCACCATTGCCTTGGATGATCCCTCATGAGGTGTTTCAGCCTTCTTAGGTGTGGTGGTATTTGACGTTTTGCCCGGAGAGGTTCTGAAAGGATACTTGGGTCCTGAGTTCTTTGGCTTTTCACATTCACGTGCAAAATGACCCTTTTCACCACAATTGTAGCAGGTTACAGCTGACTTGTCAAAACCCAGCTTCGTATCTTTGGTTGCTGTAATCTGCATCCCCGTTCTCTTCACTAAGGCTTTGGCTCTCCTTACCAGGTTGGCATATGACCATAAGATATCTTGACGTTCCATCTCATCGTTGTCAATTTGGTCATAGTCTTCCTGTGTCAGATAGGCGTTCCCAATCTTTCCCTTGAGCAGATCATCGTATGAAGTGACCAATGCACTAAGCATTCCCATATGCTCCTTAACTTCTTCAGTGCTGCCATGTTTGAAATTTTCAGTGTTTAAGGCAGGCAATGACGTTTTGTTTGAAGGAGAAGAATAAGGTGGTCTACTTGGAGTTTCAGAAGCAGACTTGCTTGATGAACTGACGTTAGAAGTAAAAGCTGTCTGCAATGGAGCATTGGATGAGGTGGCTGGAGAAGCAATGGGTCCAGAACAGTATAGCGATGGATTCTGCACATAGCTGCTTAGTCTGTCTAGATTTTGCTCTTCTTGTTCATGCTCTTTAAGTTTGGTGATGAAGTCATTTAAATCCATTCCTTCAAATCCCTCACCATTCTTCAAGATCATGATAAAAGGCCTCCAGCTCTTTGGTAGTGCCTTAGACAGAGTCTCCACTTGTTGGCGTTCGGAAATCTGCACCCCCAGACTATCCATTTCACTGAGAAGATGGTTGTATCTGTTGATCAGATCTGGAAGTTTCTCATTTACGTATGATGTGAAGTGATCAAACTCCTTCCTTAACTGAGATGCCTTTAGCTCCTTCAGAGATGCATTCCCCTCATTCCTCTTTTGTAAGGCGTTCCACAGGGAACGTGACGTTCTGTATCGTCGGAATTGATGAAATATCTCATTCGGAATAGCTTGAATAAGATAGGAATAAGCTTTCTTCTCCGCATCATACGCCTTACGTTGATCATCACTCATTTGATCATAGGAAACTTCAATGTTCCCTTCTCCCTTTGGCACAACGTAGTCGGCAGAGATGGCACGATGTAACCTTGGATCTACTCCATCAATAAAGATCTCAAACCTTGGTTTCCAGAATGGGTAGTCTTCCATGGTTAGTAGTCGGGGTACTTTATTAATGCCTTCCTGTTCATTGTCCATTATTAAGTTACTTAATGCGGTTATTGTTTGTTTGGCAGCCATTGCACTCATGTCAGACATTTTCAAACACTTCGCACGGAATGAAGAACACTTCGCACGATCAGAGAGAACTACGCACGAAGTTAAAGATCTACGTACGGAATGACTCCAAAACACACAGACTGTACTACGCACGAACTGAGAGACTAGTACGCACGTATTGGAAACAAAGACGCACGGAGTGAATATGGTACGCACGAAGTAACAACGTAAATTTTTTTTAAAGGCAAGATGAACCACACAGACTCAACTCGCACGAAGTGGGCTTACCACGCACGCGTTAAGTACTTACTACGTACGGAATGAACACACAGTCAATCGAAGAGTCTAGAAGATCTAAGACACACTACGCACGCACTAAACGTACTACGCACGCACTGGGGGATCACTTCGCACGAGTACACTCAAACATTAACGTAAAAACACAACCTTTTTAACGCAAAACAACCTATTTTCGACCTACTAACCGGTTAAAAACGACGAAAAGGACAAACACACAGGCCTAATCGACACCTATATCACGAAATCCTAAAGAAAAAGTGATCAATCAAAGCACAAGGCTCTGATACCACTTTGTAGGACCGGCTGGGGGACGGGGTTCTAAACTAAACTAAAACACCCTAATGCTAGGACTGATCTAGGATGAGAAATAGCGCGGAATTCTATTTCCCAAACCTCCTAAGGATTCTAAGATCTGCTTAGGTGTCCGGCACACAGTTAACACACAGAGTAGAAACAAGAACACACTCTAAGAACTCACACAGAGATGCTTAAGGCTGCCCTTGGATTCGGATTAAACACACAGTATTCGTTGACGAGGCTTAAAGTCGCGATTTAGTAGGCTTAAGGTCTTATCAGGTCGATTGCAAAGGCTTCCGTAAAGTATTGTCGATTACGTAGGTTACTCGGTCGATTACCCGCGCTAATGCGGGGTTAGGGAGTATTTATAGAGTAATTAAATTCAGTACGCACGTGATGCCCATCACTGCGCACGTAGCTAGTTCAGTACGTGCGTACTGATTATTTTAACAATAATTAAGTAGACTTAAACTGACCTACTCACTACGTGCGTAGTGAGCTTCACTACGCACGTAGTGAGCATGACTTCGCACGTGGTGATTTCTCACACACACTTAAACTTCCAAACACACATCAACACATGATTAAGTACTTGTAAGCTTAAGATAATCACATAGAATCACTAAGAATGTATAAACATGCAAACCATTAATCAAAACACATTTGAATAAACATTTCAAGTAAACATGTATATATATATTGGATTGATAAGAACTAGGGATTTACAATTATGCACCAACAGAAACCAAATTCTTTGATATGGTCATCAAAGTGTAAGTTCTAGCTCCTAGAAGCTTGTTTTAATCCATAAATGGATTTGAGCAACTTGCATACTTTATTAGGGTTCTTTAGATCTGCAAAACCATCCGGCTGTATCATATATACATCATCTATCAGTTTCCCGTTAAGGAAAGCAGTTTTGACATCCATCTGCCATATCTCATAGTCAAAATATGCTGATATGGCCATAAGAATCCTAATAGTCTTAAGCATTGCCACTGGGGAAAAAGTTTCATCATAGTCAACGCCATGAGTTTGCGTGAAACCTTTTGCCACTAGCCTTGCTTTAAAAGTATACACTTTTCCATCCATGTCTGTCTTCTTCTTGAAGACCAATTTGCACCCAACAGCTTTACTGTGTTGAGGCAAATCTACTAACTCCCAGACCTGGTTGTCATACATGGATTGCATCTCTGCCTTCATGGCTTCTAGCCATTTCTCAGATTCTAAACCTGATGCATCATCTTGGTAGGTAGTGGGTTCTAAAAGATCCCTTCGTCTTGAGCAACTAGGAATCCCAGATACCTATCTGGCTCATGACGAGGCCTACTAGACCTGTGAAGGTCTTGTGTTTGCACCTCTTCCTCAACCACAGACTCGGGTTGGGATTCAACAATTCTTTGTTGAACCACGGGTTCAATTATCGGTGGTGGTGTTATCTCTTCCTCTTCAATTTCTTGAAGCTCTATTTCTTTTCTTGGAGTTTCTGAGTTAAGAAATTTCTCCTTCAAGAACACCCCTTTACGAGCAACAAAGACTTTGTTCTCATCTGGGTTATAGAAATAGTATCACATGGTTTCCTTGGGATAACCCACGAAGATACACTTATCTGATTTGGGATTGAGTTTATCTGTAAATGTTCGCTTAACATACACCTCACATCCCCAAACCTTGAGAAAATACATTTTGGGCTTTTTCCCCGTCCATACCTCGAACGGTGTCTTTTCAACCGATTTGGTCGGAACCCGCTCAGCATGAACGCCGCTGTCTCGAGCGCGTGCCCCCAAAACGACAATGGTAGTGAACTTTGACTCATCATTGATCGTACCATGTCAAGCAGTGTACGATTCCTTCTTTCTGATACACCATTCATCTGAGGTGTATACAGAGGTGTGAGTTGTGAAACAATCCCACATTCCTTCAAATGATCGTCGAATTCCTGACTCAGATATTCGCCACCTCGATCCGACCGAAGCGACTTTATCTTCTTGTCCAGCTGATTTTGTACCTCATTCTGAAACTGTTTGAACTTGTCAAAACTTTCAGATTTAAGTCTCATGAGGTAGACATAACCGAACATACTGAAGTCGTCTTCAGCGGAAGTGGGTGATGTGAGAGTAGGAGAGGGAGATGAGGATGATGATATGCCTATAGGAAAATTTGTTGCTCATTCTCAATCTCAATCACAGTCACCGGGAACTCCAGATCCCATCATTGAAATAGATGTTGAAATAATGATTGTTACTCCACCTGTTCTAAAAAGTGTTGCACTTTCAAAACCAACTGAGACTCTAAAATTTTGTGTCCCCAAACTTATTTTATTAATTTCTCATTTATATTTTATGTGTTACTAGGTTATATTTAATTCCATTTAATTGTCCGTTAGTTGTCTGTGTATTTATTAACCCTTCCGTTTATTACCTTTTTGCAGACGTGACATTTACTTTTTGAAAAAGATATTTCTGTGACAGTTTAGGTTTCCAAAGAAGATATAAATGATGTTTGAGCGGTTTCTAATTTTCTAAGTTTTCAAAATTCTCAAACACTCTTCTTCTTCTCTCCCAAAGAAACCTAATCCTTCACTGCTTTCAGTATCTCCGTCCTACAACAATGCTGACTTTCAACCCTGTTTCTACCCCCCAACTGCCATTCCTGGTGAGAACATCACTCAAAATTCTCTAATCACCATTCGTCCAAACAATTTTCTCATCAAAACCGATATCCTATCGAGCAAAGCAAACCAGGGCTATGAACCCATGGTAGCTTTCATCACTGCTCGCCCCCTGTTTCAATGCTTATCTGCTCATCCTCTGTTCATCTTTCCTAAAATTGTTGGAGATATGTGGTATACTGCAAAATACCACCCAGCCAAGCATGTAATAACATGTTCCTGCCTAAACAACACCATAAACATTCCCATAACTGTTGACTCACTTTGTCAAGACATTTCCATACCTAATTTGGCCTCATTTCAACCGTTTGCTTCTTTAGACCAAATACTAGAGGTCTTGCCCCTGATTGGCTACAATAAACCTATTGCCCATGGTCAATACAAGTTGTCTGTGCTAGGACACCCATGGAAGTATCTTGCCAGCGTGGTCATTCGCTGCTTTGGTCACAAGTCTAGAAGCCATGATCAAATGGACAAGTCTGAGTTGATGGTTCTTCATGCTTTGGTCACAGGGAGGAATATTGACTTTGCCCAAGTCAATTCACTAAGATGGTGGATAAAATAACTCTGGGTACTGCCAAGAAATCAACCAAAACCCATGTTCCCTACATAAGGTATCTAAGTCTCATTGCTCTTAGAAGTATTCAATGGGAACACTATGTTGGGTTGGCTGCACACTTGCAAACAATAACCATCCCTCAGATGGGTCAAAATATTTTCCATTTGATAAGGGAGTTTCAATGTCCTGCTATCACTGAGCAAATGCAAGAGTTGATTGATGTTGCTGCTGATGAAGCAAGTAAGAATGAGTAAGAGGTAATTGCTTAAAATCTTGATGCTGAAATGACTGAGGACTCAAATCAATCTGCTGAGTCTCTTGATGTCATCACAGAGCACTTAGAGCATTCTGATGGAGAGGATAGTGTACAGCCTGAGGGTATTCCTTTGTTCTATCCAGTTGACACTCTATAACAAACTAAAGTTGAAGACTATGTGCATTCTGTGGCCAAGTCTTCTAGTCCAAAAGATCAAGGAACCCAAGAGGATGATGATGTTGATGGTAATGATGATGATGATGATGATCATAGTGAAGGTGATGATGGTGATGCACATGATGGTGGTGTTGGTGGTCTGTTCATTGACTATGGTGTTGATACTACCACAACCACCTTATCCACTCCCATCATGATGCCTTTGGCTGAATTTCCCTTAAGTCCAAGTACCACAAGGAGATCAAGTCACAACAGTCCCTCTGGTGATGAAGGTTATCCTTCCCACTTATACTCTCAAGGCTCCAGTGCCTCTGTTCACAATGAATAAGGTGGTAAGGATGAAGATGTTGCTGTTGATGATGCTGAGGAGGATGTTATTTCTGATAAGCTGGTTCAACTCATTGAAATCAGCAGAACAAAGCACATCATAGGTATTGTTTCTTCACTCCCTGAGGACACTCACTTGGTACACCCAACCAATGAAAACCCATCCTTAATCCCTGTTGAAACACCCCCACAAATGCCAAGCTCTAGTGCACTTCCAATAGTCACTAGTTCTACTCCTTTTGTCACCCAAACTGAATCAAGGTCCATGGAGATAGTGGATACTGCACTCATCTCAGAGGATGTGATATTTGCACCTCTAACCTCCACACCTATTTCTACCTCCCAACAGGATACATCTGTAAAATTGGGACTCCTGCAATCTGGGTCACCCTCCCTACAGGGTGATACCATTTAAAGACAGAACTCCACCCAAGGTCATACTATGTCTTACATACAATTGAGTCAGCCTATACCCTCAACAAGCTCACAACAGCTTGTTGATGTACTCAAGGGAACCCCATTGAGTTTAACCCCAACTCAAAATCACATCTTTGTACCTACTATTGATTCACTTTTTACACATACTAGTGCACTGCCTGTCAATACTAGTGGTATAAACCAACCATTGGTACAGGGCACACTTTCTGTTCCCAGTGATCTTAGGCTTATACACCAAAGTCTAAGTGAGGGACCACAATCCATTCCTGATGTTGGCACTTCAAATCAATCAATTCCTGTTCAACCTACTCCCTCTACCTCATCTGAACCCTCACCCCAAATCCTTCAAAGCCTACTATCTATCTCTCAAAAGATGGATAGTCTTCAAGCCTCTTTCATCTAATTCCAAACCAAAACAGAAACTCAACTAACCCTTCTAACCAAAGAAGTTGAGTCACTAAAAGCAACCCAATCCCAACCCCAACCCACCCCTGCCCTAGTTGATCTTACTCCCATTCTTGCCAAATTAGATCAACTGTTATCCAAATCCTCAACTCCTACTCCTACACCTTTACCTACAATTTCTACACAAACCATTTCCTCCCTCAACCAGACCATTTCCAATCTTCTCAACCAACTTCACAAAATTAAACCTACCCCTCCCAACATTTCTGTTACCATTCCTGACCTAATTCTCAGAGTACCTACCCTTCTCAGAACCATAGATGATGAGGTAACCAAACTTAGTCATTATTCCATGAAAAAGCACAGTGAGACCCTTCAAGAGTTTACCAATCTTATTGATGCTATCAACAGGCTGAGACCTCTCACCTCTACCTCTCAACCATACCTTCTCATTTAAAAACCACTCCCTCACCTTTCACTCAACCTCCTATTCCTACTGCCTCTCCTTCAACCTCCACCATTCCACACTTTACCTCTACACCTTCTCCATTTCCCTACTCTACATTTACACCTGATGCTCATGTTAAGTCTATAATCTCTTTTCCTACCTTTGATGATGACAAAAAGGGGGAGAAGTCAGGATCCTCATCAAGCTTATCTCCAGCTTCTATCAAGGCAGCCTGTGATGCATACACTGCTGAGGTGGAAGCCCACAAAGCAGCAGAGAAAGCAACAGAAACATCAGCCCTCAATGAAGCAGAAGTTCAAAACCAATCAACTGCTGAGGGGGAGAATCAATCTAAGGGGGAGTAACCTGCTCAAGATGAGCAGAGGCCCAAAAGAAGGCTGAAACAAAAGGCCAGAAGGAAGAGCGCTAAGAAATCAAGGCAAGGTGAATCCTGTGCCCCAATCCAAGTTCCATCAGAAGATGATGATGATGATGAAGATGGCATGCCTCTATCCTCTCTGCTCAAGTTGAAAAAGCAGAGTCTCTCCTTAACAACTCCATCAGTCCAAGCTTCCTCTCCAGTACAACCAAGTCCTTCAACTCCTAACAGTATATCAAAAAGAAAGGGAAAGAAGATTATGTCAGCTGAGGAGATTGAAGAAGAACATAGAAGAGAGGAAGAACTCCAAAGGGAAGATGATAATCTCAAGGAGCTAAGTGAACTGGCTGCTGTACTTGGCACTTCAATTGAAGATGTACTAAAAGCCAAGGAAAGGCACCAGGATTTCACAACTCCTGAAGATCGTGCTGATATTATTGGTGTCACTGATGAAGAGCTGAGAGAGATACAAGAAGAAGAAATGATCATGCTATCCTCTCAAGTCCATAAAGTTCAAGCAACACCACAGCAAGAGGATTCCTCTGTCAAGAAAGCTCCCAAAAGAGGAAGAACTCATAAAGAAGCTATCCAAGCTCTCCTCAACACAAATTTTGCCAGTACTAAAAAGCCAACTAGAATGCAATCTGAGGAGTTCTGGAAAAACAAGGATATCTTGACAGATAGGAAGAATCCAAACATGATCTCTAGAATCACTCCATATAGAGGTACTAAAAATGATCCCTACATTAGAGTTATAAGAAGGGATGAGTATAGCACTTATGAAGATATTCATCAAGAACACTGTAAGCTGTTCTCCTTCTTTGAGATGATTGAGATCATGTACCTTCTCCTCAAGTCCAAAAGTAAAGTTGCCCTCAAGTTCATAAAACACTTTGACTATTGGATTAGACAGACTGTATGCCACATAGTTTTCACTCATGATCAGTTTTTTGCACATGTTCAAGTGATAGAGGATGCTCTCAAGAAGACATCAAAAGCCTTTGTTGCTGCTGAACAGATCATTCTCAATCCTGATCATCCCTTCCTGACTGCTTATGAGAAGTTAAACACAACCCTTCCTCCTAAGACTATCAGCATCCAACCCATGCCAACCCATGCCACGTCAGCGCCACATCATTTTTTCTTTCCATCCCACACCATCCCACAAACACCAGCATCCATCTTGAGTCATCCCATATCTTTTATTACTTTTTATTTTTTATTTTAGTTTAAACTATTAATTAATAATTTTAAATAATTTAATTTTTATGTAATTTGCAATAAAAACTATTGGAAAATTATCATTAATAAATTACGCTAATAATTTAAACTTACATAAAATAAGATAAAAATATTAAAAATACATAACTTTCAAATAAAAAAGGATAACTAGTTGTCTTCGTTGTTGCGTCTTGGGAGCCGCGAAATGTGTTCGATTAAATCCGCTAGAAGGTTATGATGCGTTTCTTGGTTTCGGACTTCTAGAACGTTGGCTTCGTATTGTGCCGCACTAATCTCGACATCATCTTCCTCACCAACTTGATTTGCGTTTTCATCGAAACGACAAATCGCATTACCTTCATCTTCCAAAATCATATTGTTTAATATGATACACGCGTACATCACGTTTCGGATTTTATTCGGATGCCACATTTTTGCCGGGTTTTGTATTATGTTCCAACGTGCTTTAAGCACACCAAAACAACGTTCGACATCCTTCTGTGCTGCTTCTTGTGCGGCTTTAAACTTTATTCGGTTTTGGCCAGTAGGGCATGTGAATGATTTAACAAAAGTAGCCCATTCGGGGTATATCCCATCTGTAAGATAGTAGCCATGCTTGTATTGTACTCCGTTTACTTGAAATGGGCACTGCAGGGCTTTTCCATTGTATACATTGTTAAATAACGGCGATTGGTTTAGCACATTCAGGTTGTTATTCGACCCGGCGACCCCAAAGTACACATGCCAAACCCACAAATCCTGTGATGCCACTGCCTCTAGCATAATAATCGGCCTATCATGATCACCTCTCATATACAGTCTACGCCAAACAGTTAGACAATTGTCCCAATCCCAATGCATACAATCTATGCTACCTAACATGCCGGGAAACCCGTGTTGTGTGTCATGTGCGGCATATAAAAGCTGAATATCATCGTAAGTAGGTTTACGTAAGTATCGTTTACCGTAAAGTTTGATGATACCTTTGGTGAAATTGTTTAAGCATTCTCGTGCAGTTGACTCAGTCATTTGTCGAATTGCCGATGCACACTTTTGCAAAGTAGATAACCGTTGTCTGCCTCTAGCATCCATGCCCTGTTTGAAAAATGTATACTCTTGCTCCAAATCCTCGGCAATTCGTAGAAATAGTCGTCTGCTCATACAGAAGCGTCTCCTAAAAGCCTCGTCATTGTAATTGCATCCATCTGCAAAATAATCTTGAAATAGTCTTTCGTGTGCAGCTTCTTGATCTCTAGTTTGGTCCGGTCCCCTCCGTCTTCGTCTTGGTTGTTCATCATCATCAAGAACGCGCAGTATAGTTTCTCTCACTATTCCATGAAAAAACATGTTACTCCTTTGACGATACGGTCCTATAAAGTCGACTTCCGAACCCGAGGATGATGAAGACGATGACGATTCGTAATATTCCGACGAATCAAATGATAAAGATGACATGTTTTTGGTGGAAAGAAATTTTAGAAAGGGTGAATGGAGAAGAGATTTGGGAGAGAAATGTATAAAATGTGTGAAAAATAAGTAGTATAGGAAGGATATATATAGGAGAGTAAAAAAAACAATTTAGCCGTTGGCAACGGTCAAAAGAAAAAAAAGACCTTGAAACCGAGCTAGACCATGGAACCGAGAGAGGGGGAACCCGAGAAAGCCCATGGGGGCAGCGATGGTGTGGGTTGGAACCCACATAGAACCCGAGCCATCCCATCCCATGGATGCGGATGGTCTAATACCACTCCTGAGATGTTTAGGTACATTACTGAACCTAAAAGGGAGATGTTCTTCAAGAACAGAATGGGTGAATGGAAGTTCTTAAGAGAAGCTGAGTTAGGAAAAGCTCAACTAGAATTCATCTTTCATGCTATTCAATCAACAAGGGATCTGACTGGAAGTGATTACTTTGAAAAGCTACTGAGATCAAGAGCTGAACAAATTGTGGCTACAAGTCCTCAAATCAAAAGAGTTGATGTCAAAGAAGAACCTTGGTGGGAAGGAAAATGATACTTCATAACTAGATTAGTTGTATTTTCAAATTCATAGATTAGTTCAAATTCTGTATCTTAGTATAACTCTTAGTTTAGTTACTCTGTACAAACTCTATTGTAGTTACTTGTTTTGTAATCAAGCTTGAAACTTTGATCATGGACTACTTAGCTAAACTGCTAGTATAGATGATTCTTAGTAGATAGCTCACCTAGTGTAAATATAGAAAATCAAAAATCCTAAAAACAGAAAAAGGATAGAAAAGATACCACAAAAACAAAACAATGGTACTTCATAAATGAAAATATTCCCAAAAACAGAATATCAAGGGGACATATTTTTAAAAGTTACCAAAAACAGATAGATAGGTAACCAAAACTACACTTAAAAGTTTTATCTTTACAAATCCGAGTCAAACTGATTCTTCTTAAACAAGATAAGGTTTTGTCATCATCAAATAGGGGGAGATTGTTAGGGAGATAGAGATATCAAACCATAATCAAACCTATCTATTATTTAAAATAGGATTTGATGTAACAAAACCACACATTCAGTTTATACTTGGATCAATGAAAAACATGTGTTGTTTTTCATGTTAGACTTTAAGAAATTCCTAAGTAAGAAATGTCAGCTGAAGAACAAAAGTGTCAGCTGAACACTGAGTATCAGCCAAAGGACCAGCTTCAGAAAGATTAGCTAAGAAGAAAAGATAAGTCAAGAAGCATCAGCTGAGCATCTACAAAAGTACTTTAATAATATAATAATAGATAGTGAGATTTGACTTTTCTGGATAGTACATTCACTTTACATACTTCTATATAAAGTGAATTTACTTTCTACCCACTAACTTTATCTATTATAATATTATTAAATCAAGTACCTTTGTCTCCTTCTACACTCCATCAACCCGGATACCATTTGCTTATATATACTTATGCATGGAAACATGCTAAGCAAGCGAATAGATATAGTTGAAGACTGAAATCTCATTTGTTGAGAATTTAGAAGAGTTAACAATTTATTTTCAGTGTATACAAACTTGTTCATGTGTTGAACATCTTAGACATAAGTTGTTTGAGATTAGCTTTGTCTATGTGTTAGACAATTTAGTTGCCACCTTTTATTGAACTTAGATTTTCCGCATCTAGTTCATGTAATTCTTGATTCACATCAATAAGAATTATATAAAAATAAACCGTGTGTCTCTTAAATTTTAAATAGCTAAAGTTTGTATTCAACCCTCCCCCCTTCTACAAACATTTGTTGTTGTAGTATCCATTCGGGACTAACAGGAACATCTATAGAAGATACCGTTCAAGGTGTTCTTCAAGGATTAGATGGAAATCCCACCACAGTCAACACTGGTCCAGCTGTGAACGTGGGTGGCTCTACACCTAAAGGATTTGTTCCTCCAGTAGTTGATGTCTCAACGGATAATCTACGTGATCCCGGATTTGTTACACTTTCTCGGGTTGCTAAGGAATTTGTTTCCAAGGCTGACCTTCAAAAGGCTTTATCTCAAGTGCAAGCTAAAATAAAACAAGTGCATAATGATGTAAATTCTACGTTTGCTGCTGTCAACTCCAGGCTTGATGTGATTCAAAAGGAAAATGCAACTATAAATGAAAAGTTAGATCGACTTCTTGCGAATCAAGGCCCTGAATTGTCTGTGAAGGATTTGAAAACACAACTATATCTCAAGTTGATGGCCAGGCCTGATAATTCAGAGGAGGATGCTACATTGGTGGATTTAGTTCATAATGAGTATAAGAAGTCCGACTTTGAAAGCTTTAAAAAGGAGATGCTTGATAGTCTTAGGGCTTTTGGAGTTACTTTTCATAAGAGGTTAGATGCTATGGAGCCTGAAAAGGATATTGAACAAGAAGATGAGGATGCTGAACTTAAGACTGTCTCTGGTTCTTTAATTGTCAACTAAATCTCATGATGAGGGTTTAAAGTTTTAAGTGTTCAATATATTTAGGTCAAAATCAAGCCGTATACAGAATTCATGTACATGATGTTCATGAAGAATCCTGATCATCTTGAGGGGGAGAAACTTTAATACTAAATCAGTTGATTTTGAGCTTATTGATCAAGAAGAGATTCGTTTGTTGAGGGGGAGACAAAGAGAGCTAAATTTGAAAATCATTACATGCCAAGTCAAGGGGGAGCAAAGAAGGAAAGATATCAATTCAGAACAATGATAATACTTTATTAAAAATTCAAGAAGTTCTGAAGAAAATAAACCAGATCTAGAGCTACATTCAAGGGGGAGAGAACAAATATTCTTCCTAAATCAAACTGTTTAAATGCTCAAGATCGCGAATGCTGAAAACCACTTCAAGCTAAACTGCTCATACAACCAAAGGTTGAAAATTCTTAGGTTACTGGTGCAAATCCAAAAATCAGAAGAAAATGGATGTTTTCGTGTACTTTCAAGAATCAAGTTCTTATCAAGAATTTTAAAGTGAAGACTATTCTTAAAATTGAAGAGTCCATTTTGCAAAATGAGAAGACACTCTGAAGACATCCAATCAAAGACTGAAGATTCAAAAAGAAATCGTTCAAGTCTTGTCTCCTAAAGCGTTAAAGAATGCAACAAGAAATCTGCATATTTGTAAGAGAAGATTGTTAGAGTTCGTATGAAGCTGAAAACAAAAACATCTTCTATTTCTATACAAAGGGGGAGATTGTTAGGTTATAAATATTGTATAGAATAGAAGGGGGAGATTGTTAAATATACAAACTAGAGGAACAATATTGTAAATACCCTTAGGAGTATATATACTAATGACTAATTGTCATTAGTAAGGTCATTGGCATAATCTCAATATTAAGTGTGTGTTTACATGTTGTTAATCATTCTCTCTCTACATTTCAAGATTATGATCCATTGATCTTCATTAGATTGTTGATACCTGAATCACTTGGGACAAACACTACGTGATAGAGATATAGATATTCCAACATTACTATGTCCAAGATGCATAGTAGAGGTGGAAGATTTAAATCATGCATAGATAAATTGTACAAAGGTAAGAGAAATATGGCAAGAATTTTATAAATGGTGGGGATTGGAGTACAAAAGTGATAGCAGCCTGCCAGCCTACAACAACTATGCAGCAGGAAATCTGAGGAATGGTCTTCGGGTCAATATAAAGTGTGGAACGCAGCAGCAAAAAAAAACAGCTTATAGTATATGGAAAAACAGAAATGATATCGTATTTAGAGGTAAAACTTCAAATTTCGTTGGAGTTTTGCTCGAGTCTCAAGTTCACATGTTTCAATGGCTCAAAGGTTTGGTTAAAGCAAAATCAGCTCTGAGTTGGAAAACTTGGTTAAAAGATCCAGGTCAGGTGGCAAAAATATTTTAGTATAGATATGTTTTGGTTTGGGGGTCTACAGCAAAGATGATCACTATCAATATTGTTAGTTTAGTGGTGGTCATTTCATGTTCTTTGAGTGATTGTTTGTTTCCTGTCCACCGTAAAATGGAGGCTATTTATCACTTGTAGAGTTCCTCCTATTTATTTATATAATAAAAGTATTGCTTTTAATAAAAAAATTTCTCGACGGAATAACATTTTCATAACTAACATGTAATATTTTTATAATTACCATGTTTTTATAATCACTTAGGATTGCATCGACTATTTTTATACGTTACTTACATAACATATAATAATCTATATTTTATCCCTAATCAAAGTACAAACTTATATATTTTTTTTGGGTTATACGGTATGGCTCTCTCTTTCCATCCAAGTCTTTCCTGTCAATGGGTTGTGCAGAAATATATAAACCCAACACTCCAACAGTACTATATACTTGATATATTCTCTTTTATCAGTCAGAGGCTTTGCTGAGGGATCTTGTTTTCGCTTCTGGAATTTTCCATAAATCGCTAAAAGGCTTTGCCTTACACAGAGACGAAGAAAAGCCCCAACTTCTGTTATGTGAAGATCTAACTAACACTTTGTTCTTCTTGCTTGAGGAATACTTGATCGAAGGAAAATGTCTCAGGCTAACTGGGAGGCTGATAAAATGTAAGCTTTTTTTAAATATAAATAAATTTCTTAGAAATCTCGACTTTTTTTTGGTAGATTTGTGCTGTTGATTTTGTTCTTTGTTCTAATTCTTTTGGGGTTTCTTTTATTTTGTTTTTAGCAGTCTTAAGTTCATCTTTTTGTTTCTGCCCTTTTTATTCTTCTAGGGTTTGTGGGCTTGTCAGCCTTTCTATATTCCTTTAATCAGGCTGTTTTATTTAGTAAAAATTGGGTTAACTTGGTAGATTCACTGTTACTGCATTATAAAGAAACACAAATGGTAAAAAGATTCAATCATCTAATTCAGGCCCTTTGTGTCTTTGATTCTTTCTTCCTTAAAAAATTTTGTTCACTGTTTTCTGGCTGCATCTGGTCAAGTATTTAAACTTCAAATGCTGTCCCATTTAGATTTTCTGTAATTGCTTTCTTTAATTTAGCTTTGTGATCCAAGTATTTCTGTAGATTTGTGTAAAGATTTAAATTATATGGAATTATTTTTTTTAATTTAGTGTTCATTTTGCTTTGGATTTGATTGACAGGTTAGATGTTTATATACATGATTACTTGGTAAAGAGGGATTTGAAGGCCTCTGCTCAGGCATTTCAAGCTGAAGGAAAAGTCTCATCTGACCCTGTTGGTATGAATTCCTGGCAAAGATTATTTGGAAATAAGAAAGAGTTTTGTTTTTAATTTATGTAGATTTTACTTTGTATGAAATGGTGAATATTTTGGTATTAAATCCAGCTATCGACGCCCCTGGTGGCTTTCTTTTTGAATGGTGGTCGGTGTTTTGGGACATTTTTATTGCAAGGACTAATGAGAAGCACTCAGAAGTTGCAGCTTCCTACATTGAGGTCTCGTCTTTTCCCATATTATCAGCTATTTTCTTCAATTTTTATTACTGTTTGACCTTTTAGAGAAAAATATAACCCACCATTTATGTTTGCAATCAGTGTTAAGCTGTAATTTAATTTGGATTTCCATCTAAAAGAAAGCTGTAATTATGTTACTCATTCCAGATCTCAATTCCCAGCATGCATTAAACGCATACTTTCACTTTAAAAATCAAATAAATCAATTTACATTGATTATTGTTAGTTACCTTATTCGAAATGGTTGATATTACAACAATTTAGCCATGTGAAAATGGTGAGATACAAAGAAATTATATTCCATATTAACTGTTCTTGTAATGTTGTAAAACTTTCTGGACGGTACTCGAGCGGTCGACTGGGGTGTAGCGAGTAATCAGCATAGGCGGGGAGTACTCGGGGAGTATTCGGATTGGAAGTTTTTATATATAAATTGAAAATTATAGGGTATTACATGTTCATGGGACCGTAGAATTAGAAAATAAATACTCAAATAGGCTGTTCACTCATAATATGAGGAAACTAGGTATGTATTAATGGCTTTAATTATGGGAACCAAGGAGACTAAGTAATTATAAAAAAAAATTAAGACTGAATCATTCTGAGTTTGATCGAGGTGGGGTCGAATTTTGCAATACTCAGATTCACCTCAATTCAGCAAGGTAACCCACCTTGTCACGAGCACTCGGCCTTGGAATAGGAGTTTTACAACACTAAAGGCAATCATAATTCATTCGCCATCTAGACATAGGTTTAAATTTCATATTACTTTGTAAAGAGTGAGGGAGTGGGGTAAATTGGCTATTTTAAATTATTTAAAATTTAAGAGTTTAATCATATTAGGAGAGAGAATGTTAAACATATATCTTGTGCTTATAAATTTAGACTCAGTTGATCAAAGCAAGGGAACAACAACAACAGCAACAACAACAACAACCACAACAATCAGCTCATCCACAACAACAACAACAGCAACATCAGCAGATGCAAATGCAACAACTGATGATGCAACGTCAGGCTCAACAAGCACAACAGCACCAACAACAACAGCAACAGCAGCAACAGCAACAACAAGCACAACATCAGCAACAACAACAACAGCGGAGAGACGGGGCCCACCTACTTAACGGAACTTCAAACGGGCTTGTTGGAAACGAGCCTCTTATGAGACAGAATCCCGGAACTGCTAATGCCATTGCTACAAAGATGTATGAGGAGAATTTGAAAGTGCCACTTTCTCGTGATTCTTTAGATGATGCAGCTATGAAGGTGAATCTTTCATCATCTCTGAGATCGCATCGAGTAACTTTTTGTAATTAACTATTCAACTTAAATTTCGTGTTCAAGCGATGACGTTGCAATTAAATTGATACTAACTTTCATCATTCCATGTGTTGCATGTTGGGCTGTTGGCTTTTACTGATACATAGAAATATCGATTGTATACTTAAATATCTGAATCTTTCCTTTTCTTTATCTATTATTCAGCAAAGATATGGCGAGAATGTTGGCCAGCTTCTGGACTCGAAGCATGCATCAATCATGAAACCAGCTGCAGCTGGGCAACCTTCGGGGTAATGTAGTTTTCTGTAGCTATAGAACGAGAAAAAGTATCCTTTTAGAAAAACTTTTAAGCAAGTAAAAATTGTAGATACTCCTCTTCTCGTGATTGCAACATCTAATTCTATAGGGTAATCAAGTACATTTTTTGACTATTTTTCAGATATCAAATATTTTTTATGTGCTCTGATAAAAGAATCTTGTAAACTCGAATCATTGCTATCATAAGGAAATGATGATTTGTCATTAGGTAACTCTAGGAACGGAAATTTGAACCCTATTTAATGTTCGTTATATATATATATATATATATATATATATATTTATTTATATATATATATATATAAGTATATAACAATAAAAAATAGACTTTAAGAACCGATATATTGCAGGCAAGTATTGCACGGTACATCTGGCAGTATGTCTCCTCAAGTTCAAGTTCGGAACCAGCAACTTCCAGGATCTGCACCAGTAAGTATCCGTACAATAAATTAATCTGTAAAGATACCGACTTAAGTGGTCAAAATGTGTATAATTATACTACATAAAAGCTTGAAGATTGTTAATTATACCTAGGGGTGAGCATGTTAACCGAAACATCGACCGATAACCAAATTAACCGATAAAACCGAACCACTTTAACCGAAATTCTGGTAAACCTACTGATCGGTTAATGAATTTTAATTAACCAATTATATCGGTTCAGTTATGGTTAACCATTATTTATACCTATTGTCTTGGTGTTAGAACTTTTTCTTTCATCAGAAATTGCTACCTTACTTTTTCCTTTCTTTTGGCATCAATGTTGAGTACAGGAGATAAAGACAGAGATGAATCCAATATTGAATCCCCGAGCTGCTGGACCCGAGGGGTCGTTGATTGGAATTCCTGGTAAGATAACCAAATTCGGTTATCAAAGTTTCGCAATTGGAAACTAAAGATTGTAAAATGATTTTCATATTTTCATGCTTTATGAAAATGGAAAGAGACACATTGAATATTCTTACATCATCTAAAAGAAACGGTCTTGGCAATTGCCTTTATATGTGGTCGTTAAATAGATCACGACTCTTACAAAAAGTCGAAACAGAAAATGCAAATGTTACCAGGTGATGCCTTAGCTATACATTCGTTTAACAAATTATATTTTACAGGATCAAATCAAGGTGGTAACAACTTGACATTGAAAGGATGGCCTCTCACAGTGAGTTAATGAATGTTTTGTAGCAGTTCAAATAATTTGAACTACTTTTTTGTTTGTAAAATATTTGTTAATTTTTGGTTGAACAGGGTTTAGAACACTTAAGGCCTGGTATACTGCAACATCAAAAGTCGTATATGCAGGGTTCCCAGCCACTTCATCAGCTACAAATGCTGACACCACAACATCAGCAGCAACTTTTGTTAGCACAACAAAACATGACCTCATCACAGTCGAATAGTGAAGAAAGCAGAAGGCTAAGAATGCTTCTTAGTAATCGAAACATGAGCATGAGTGGCAAAGACGGCCTTTCTAATTCAATGGGTGATGTCGTTCCAAATCTTGGATCATCAATGCCTGTTTTACCTCGTGGCGATCCAGACATGTTACTCAAGGTGCCTTTTCTTTTGGTGGGGTCTACCCGTATAAGTGAAAGAGGGTCGGTTTTAGGCTATTGTATATTATTTATGACAGGTTAGGGGGTAAAATGGTAAAATTTTATGTTAAAAATCAAACAAATGAAAAGTAGTATCTAGATACGAGTTCTACAACCAGGCCGTCCCATGAAATTTTGGCCCTTGTACCATCACCGTAAAATAGGCCTTCTAATACTTTAGTTTTAAATTCACAAATAATTAATATTATACATAAAAGAGCTAAAATTAATAATTAATTGAATGTCTAAATCTAATATATTAATATGTAAATCACTAAAGCACAACTCAATATATTAAATAATTTTAAATAGAAAAAAAGTACTATGTAAGGATGAAACATAAAAATACATACAAACTAATTAATTTTTTTTATCAAGAAACTAAAATTTGAACTTAAAGAGTTATATGTCTAAATGTAGCTGGCTCATTTTGTTATTTGGGCACCTAAGGATAATCAGTTATCTGTCTTAAAAATAACTCAATTGCCCCTTTTGTAGTTAAAAATGGCTCATCTGCATCAGCAGCAACAACAGCAACAAAATGGTAACCCACAACAGCAGCAGCAGCAGCATCTTCAGCATTCTCTTTCCGCACCATTAATTCAAAATTCAAATCTCAATCTTCAGCAAGAAAAAATATTGGGGACAAGCAGTGTGACCGGAGACGGGAGCATGTCAAACTCTTTCAGAGGAAACGATCAGGTCACATATTACTTTCAAAACACTTTTCGAGACACCGCTTTAAATTCATTTTAGTTACTTTCTAATGCATTATAAAAAAAAAATCAGACTGGAAGAAAGAGAAAGCAACCCGTGTCATCTTCAGGACCTGCAAACAGTTCGGGAACCGCAAACACTGCAGGACCTTCACCAAGTTCAGCACCTTCAACACCATCGACTCATACACCTGGAGATGTTATCTCAATGCCTGCATTGCCACATAACGGGAGTTCTTCAAAGCCTTTAATGATGTTTGGCAATGATGGTCCCGCCACTCTTACCTCCCCGTCAAATCAATTGGTGAGTGCATAACATCTCTTTTAAGGGGAATTTGCATATTAGTGCTTCTCTGTGTGTGTGTGTGTGTGTTATCTTTGCAGTGCAATGATAAAAGACATTGTGCAGGATGATATGGATCGTTTTGTGGAGGATGGATCTCTTGAAGATAATGTCGAGTCTTATTTATCTCATGATGATAACGTTCCGAGGGATGCTGTTGGTCGTTCTATGGATGTAAGCAAGGGTGAGTCGACCTGCTAATACGTTTTTTTTTTCTTAATTAATTAAACTACATAAAAAATTGTTAATGTATTAAAAATAGTTAAAAAGCTATAATATAGTGGATTTTGTCTCAGATTGGAGTTCTTACATGCTTCTATGTAATTTGTAATACTAGAGTTCACATTTACGGAGGTAAATTCCGTTCGTGCGAGTGTAAGCAAGGTGGTATGTTGTCACTTCTCATCAGATGGTAAACTTCTCGCTACTGGTGGTCATGATAAAAAGGTAAAAATTTTCATACATATATAATTGAAAATGGTAGTTTTCCTTAATGACTACTAAAACGGAATTATATTTTGTCAAATTATTATCTTCTTTTCCTTTTCTCCTTTAATTCCCGGATAGAAAACGTTTATGTGATGTTTATATTATGCAGGCTGTATTATGGTATACCGATACTCTAAAGCCAAAGGTCACCCTTGAAGAACATTCATCATTAATCACAGATGTGCGTTTCAGTCCAAGCATGCCACGCCTTGCAACATCATCTTTTGATAAAACAGTCCGGGTTTGGGATGCTGATAATGTCAGTTAAATCTTTCCCCAATAGACAATAGTACACTTCACTGTTTTTTTTTTTTTTTTTTTTTTTTAAATTTTTTTTATTAAGTTTTACAGGTTTTATTTTGTTAATAAATTTAACTCAAACTGACGGTTAATATGCAGTCTGGGTTTTCGCTTCGGACATTTATGGGACATTCTGCATCTGTGATGTCATTAGACTTTCACCCAAGTAAAGATGATCTTATCTGCTCGTGTGACGGGGATGGCGAAATACGATACTGGAGCATTAAAAATGGTAGCTGTGCACGTGTTTTCAAGGTATATAGCTTCTTTTTAATTCTAATTTTTTTTCTCCTTAATCGATCAAAAGCATTAAAAAAAAGGGCAAAATTGCATTGAAAATATAATAAACTTTGTCTTAGTTACCATTATATACAATCAACTTTATAATTTTAAAAATAATACAACTAACTTTCATAATCCTTTCACTGAATGTAGATAACTTTTTTATGTGTCTGTTGTTTAGTTACCATTGTATACAATGAAGTTTTTCATAACTTTCATAGTATACAACAAGTTGCATGCAATGTGAGGATTAATGGTAACCAAGACAAAGTTTATTGTATTTTAGTGCAATTTGCCCTAAAAAATGCAATATTTTTCAAACATTGGTAATTGTGCTTTTTGTTTTGATGATATAGGGTGGAACGGCTCAAGTGCGATTCCAGCCACGACACGGTAGATATCTTGCAGCAGCTGCAGAAAATATTGTGTCAATACTGGATGTGGAAACACAAGCTTGTCGAAATTCATTACAGGTTCTTTTCTACTTTCAACTTTTTTTTTTATTTTTTATTTTTTATTTTTTATTTTTATAAAATCTTTATGTATGAATTGTTTGGTGCAACATATTGATAATTTGACGAACTTTTCTGCAATTATTGTGGTAGGGACATACGAAACCGATTCATTCTGTATGCTGGGACCCGAAAGGCGAGTATCTGGCGTCTGTTAGTGAGGATTCAGTCAGAGTATGGTCTCTAATGTCGGGAAATGAAGGGGAGTGTATACACGATCTTAGCTGCAATGGAAATAAGTTCCATTCTTGTGTTTTTCATCCTAGTTATGCTTCGTTATTGGTCATCGGCTGTTACCAGGTTAGCTTTCGGCTCCTGCCGAATCTTCCCATGTTACTTATTTATTTATTTATTATTACACTAGATTAAATGCCGGTGTAATACACGGCTTGTTTAAAAAATAATAAATATTAATCATCAATAAAAAGATATTTAATAATTATAAAACACGAAAAATATAAGATTTAAAAAAAAATGATGAAAGACAGCGTCAACACGGAAACCAACAGTAGAAGCTTCGATAGGAGTGTATCATTTTTTATTGTTGCAATCATAAGAAGATATATAATTAAGAAAATTATATATTGCACGTTAATATAAAATTTCATATATAATCATATAATTTCAAAAGTTAATTTACCATAACAAATGTGATCTGATTAGATTAAAATATAATAAATATAATAAATACAAAGATAAATAATTTGATTTGTAGTTTTAGTAGGATTACATTTAAATAATGTATAATAATTTATAATATAAATAAGTAAACAACTTTGACTTATAAAAGTCAAAATCAAACTTTAGTTTTAATATTAATGGATGGTTGAGATTTAAATTGATTAAAATGAATGGATAAGATTGTTTAATAAAGTTGATAAATTAGTCTTTTATATATATTGGAAGATTCTTCATTGTTATATGATGGGTCGTTCCTTATTCTGAAGCCCATTGGCTAAAGAATATATTTACAAGAAAATTAATTGTTTAGTTGTTAATGTAGTCGTTGGAGTTATGGAACATGTCAGAGAACAAGACGATGACATTGTCAGCACACGAGGGGCTGATCGCGGGTTTGGCTTTATCTACAGTTACAGGTTTGGTAGCGTCGGCTAGCCATGATAAGATCGTAAAACTTTGGAAGTAAAAATACATGACATATATGTGGATTCCATGTGCCAGATGATGTTACTTATGCTATTTCTTGTATTTCTCCTGTTCTAGAGTTTGAAAAGTTTTATCCAACTGTTGTAGCTGACTTTTCTTGTCTGCAATGGAGTTCCAGTTAATGCTTTATGTTTTTCTGAATCTCCCAATGAATCAAGGTTCCCTATTAGCTACTGCATCGAGGGTTTTTCTGAAGGGTATCTGTCCATATCACAACTAAAGTTCAAAACAAGCAACATTGATGTCGACTAGGTTTCTTGAATATCCGTTCGAAGGGCTCCTTGCTTGTGTAATCATCATCTGTGATTAGTCCACTTGTGTGTATGCATGAGTTGCATTCGAGCCGTGGTTGTAGCTTGTGATTGTAGTGGTGTTGGTGGGTTAGGCGTTGAATGGTGGCTTAGTGTTGGTGGTGTGTTTCATTTGTGGGTGGTTTTGTTGTCTGCCAGAGTTTTAGATGTTGGTTGCTGGTGCATGAGAAAATGGTGGTAGTTGGCTGTATAGGTTATAGGTCAACAAAATTAATTTTATGAAAATAAATAATAGAATATCTAAACTTGTACATAATGTACCGACACACTCAAGTTCATTTCCGGTTGTCTTTACGACATGAGGGAGGAATGCTTCACAACCCGTGTACAGATACTTGGCCGATTTTGTCACCGTGCAAAAAGCTGACATTCCTTATTGACGTTTCTTGTACGTTGAAATTTCTCCCCCGAGGACCTTGTATACGGATAATTCCTTGCTTGCACAAAATACTAGCTTGATGTCGGCCCAACCAATCCATTTTATCTCTACCTAACGGTGGTTCCAACCTTGTTGGTTCTATTACAAAACTTTACAAAAAGAAGATATAAAGGACCTATTGGCCCGTGAATTAAACAATACTAATGCAGGTATACAGTTGACGATAAAGGATCCTACTATCACATCTGGTTCCTTGGTTGGTTCTTCAATTTTCATCTGGAAAGCTTGACCTCTTGCTTTTGGCGTTTCAACTTTCTTCCCCTCTCTTCTATCAGTGATCAATAGTGGTGGCTTCCAAACTTGCTTCCCATTGTTGCTTTCGGGCACTCCGCCATGTGGTGCCCGGGCTTGTTACACTTAAAACATACTTTCAAGTAGGCCCTGCAATCTTTCCCTTGATGTCCACTCTTTCCACATCTGAACAAGTTATCCGTTCCAAGTCAGCATTCCCTAGTATGCCCTACCCACATTTGAAGCATCTCTTTCCAATGTTCTTTCCACTAGGACTAAAACCACCGGTATTAGGTTTCTTGATATGATGCCTTCCTTGGTCGTTACCCAAAGCAGCCTGCTTAGCTGTTCTCTTCCTGTTTCTTTCGGTCAAATACAGTTTCCTCTTTCGAGCTCCTTCAATCAGCTGGTCAAGGGTAGAGTATTGACCATTTGACACAAACTCCTGTATATCTTTCTTCAGCATCTGCATGTACCAATGCATCTTTAACCTTTCGTCGTTGGCATAGGCTTGACAGTTAAGCAATTTCTCCTTAAATACTACTGCGATCTGGTTAACTGTCTTCGTGGTTTGCTCTAACTTCATGAACTCGTCCATAACCCTCTCCACTTCCACCTTAGGTGCATACTCATCATAGAACAGTTTAAGAAAATCCTCCCATGACATAGTAGCCACAGCTTTACCCTTCAACTTCCTCTACATATTCCACCATTCCTTAGCGGCTCCCCTCACAAGGTTCACCACGCACCCATCTAGCACTCCTTACAGGATCTAGAATCCCCTCAAAACTTGGAGGATGACAAGCCATGAAATCCCTATAAGTAACAATGTGGGTTGTTACAACAATAATCACTTGTGCAGTAGCAGCAGCAATTGCCTCTTTTGTGGCCCATATGGCACTGAGTTTCTGATCAATCATAGTTCCCATATCTTGTTTCAGCTCAGCCACTATCTTGGGTAGTAGACCATTTAGCACCTCCATGACCTTTGCTGTTACTACATCCATCATTTTCAGTTCCTCGAACTCTTCATCCGCAGCTTCCACATCCTCGGGCTCTCAAACCCGGAACCACATTCTCATGTAAGGGTTGATTCAGTACATGTTGTCGAGGATCTGTCTCATTGGTCACACTAGTCACCCCTCCCCCCACCAATAACAGGTACGGTCTACGGGTGTTTACCATTCTAGAAGTATAGATAAAGCACTAAAGTGTTCGGTGGCTTTACCACACTCTCCACAATATATTAAGTCAATCCATTTATCATGTTGCATTCTTATTAATCACCCAAGGTAACCCTATGTATACTAAGGCACCCTTATTCTACAAGCAGTAAGGATGTTCATGGGTGGTTAACCGAGCATAAGATCGGTTAACCGAAGTATCTGTTCATAAATTTTGTGAACCTAAACCTAAACCGAAAATACCAGTTAGCCAATAATCGGTTAACTAGTTTTTCAGTTCAGTTTTCGCGGTTAACTAGTTAACCATTTTTAACTACTAAATATATTTCTAAAACAAAAGGTTTCACAATTCAATAATCATATTCCAACTTGAACAAGGCTTAAATGAGAATTTTATAAATCATTATGAACTATGTTATTTATGTATCAACTAATATTCTTACATATGAAAATATGGGGCACTTACACAAAAAGGCTAAACCTTGGAGGGTGAAAGGTGCATCTTTTACAGTGTACAATTGTGGTCATAGAAGACATACGATTTGTCTAAATGTCTCTCTATCTTATACAGTCTTGTCTTTTTTCAGTTAATCCCTTTGTGGGTTGGGTTAGTGCCAAGAGCACTCGTTCCTTGTCTTCCGCAACTTTTGACTCTTATTGATTGTTGGTTTGAATGTAGTTTGTCTTTCTCTACATGTACTCTTGTACTTTTGACTAAATAAAATATTCTTTTGCTTCTTTTTTGAAGGTGAGTCCTAGAGTCTAGTGACTCATTCTTGATTTAAAATAAGAAACTTACTGTCATATTTATCATTGAACATGATGAATTATATTTGACTCTAACATAAGAAGATCTTAACTCATTCGTGTAATAGATATGACAATAAACTTAAGTATCTACTACCTAATAAAACAATTGAAAATGATTGAAATATTACCAACCTACAACACTCTAGCATTTGTCTTATAACAAACATATAACAGATCGCCTAATAAAAAACTACGAGTAGAAGACATTGATCATAATTCAAATAATATTGTACAAATACTTTGAAACCCATAACCTTTAAACTTTAAAACTAATCAAAGAAACAATTAAACCTAGAAACCAAAGAATTAACGATAATTCCGGTACGTCGGAGAATACATGCAACTCTCTGCAAATTTAACAAGATTGCTGGGTCGAGGGAGGTGAGATGCCAAACCTATAAACCATAATCAAAGAAACAAATTTATGAACGAAATCATACTATAAAGTGTATATATGTACATGGCAATGGGTCGAGGGAAATGACTCATTAATGGGTAATTTGGTCATTTTATATTTAACCAACCGTAAATTGCATCCGGATATGCTGTCATTTAATTTGTGAGACTTGATTTTCTCAAAATATCCCTCGTTAATGCTTCATTGATGAGCCATTAATGAAACATTTTTTAGCAATTGCTTAATTTTAATGCTAAGATTGTTTCTTGCAGTTCATATACGAAAAACAGTTCTCATTTCCAACTACCCGGAAGCTAGGAGAGGGTTCATACACACACACACACACACACACACACATATATATATATATATATATCTTTACTTACCAAATTCATATGCCCGGGAAGCTACCTTAGCGGCAATAGTTGCTGATATCTTTCTGATATTTTTAAAAGGAGGATAGATGATACCCTTGGCATAGTCTTCTTCCGTTACTTGAGATGCCAATGCTTCAGCTGTTTGTTTGCATACACATAGACACAAGTCACACTCTCAGCAAATTAAAGACTAAGCAAAGGATAGAGTTTTATAAAATGTAATGGGTTGGGTCGGATCTGGACCGGTTATCTGAATTTTATAGCTGATAATTATATTTTAAAATGGCGGGAATCAAAATTGCGATCACCTTTAAAATGACTTATGTCAACTACTTTAATTAAGAATATAATCCAATCTTTTAACAGAACGAACTTTATACAGTTGTAACCAACTGAATATGTCATCTTTCTCGAATCGGGTTTTTCTTTTGTGTTTCATCTACCAAGACACCTAGTTTTGATATGTGTACGCTTGAATGTCCCGAGATTCTTGAAAAACTTTCTTCTAATGATTCTAAACGGGTTTTAACTACATGGAGAAAATGAGACAATGATGTAGAATCTAATGACAGTCCTCAAATACTCCTATTGCAGATCATAACGAAAAACATACATGTGGTTGTGAACCCATTAATCGACTCACATATTCTGTATCTCCCCAATGATAGGTACCATATTACCAAATTGTTTATTCATCTTCCTACCTACAATAATATAGTTGTTCGCAAGTTGGTATACGGTGTTAAACTAAACCCAAATGGCACCATGGCTTATGTGAAAGCTCGACTTATAGCTAAGATGAAACTTCTAATCAGTAATCTGGTTGCTAAAATCGCATCCCTTGGTCTTGTAATCACTTAAGCTATCTATATAATTGATCCTTCCAACAAAGATATATCAAGAATGTATTTCATAATACAATTCTTGAGGTGTATCAGTCCCACATATGAAGGTCTTGTTACGGCTTAAACAAGCTCCCGGAGTCTGGTATTCTTGTTTTTCTCAGGCCTTGGAGACTATTGGCTTAGTTCAAACATCCTTTTCTAACAAAAGAGATGGAAAAGTGACTGTAAGGGTGTTTTATGTTAATGACATAGTTATAACTAGTTAGAGGTGAGCATCTTAACCGAAAAACCAAACCGTAACCAATAAAACCGTTAAAACCGAGTCAAATGAAAACCGACGGTTTTTTAATTTCATTAACCGATAGTTAATGGGTCGATTTCGGTTTTGTACCTCTAATCGAACCGTTATCAAACCGAACCGTTAAAGATTATTAATCATTATTTTATATATTTAATTTTAAAAAGTAAAAAAAGGTGATAATAAAGATAGTAGAAAAGTTTTAAGTTGGATTTTAGCCAAAGCCCAAATCTTTCTTGGACCATTCACTTTCACGATTTCTTTTGTCCTTCTCTATTCTTGGACCGGTTATCGCCTCTATGCCTCTCGCCCTCTCGCTATCGCTATCGCTCTCCCGAGTCCCGACTTCCGCTGATCGTACCAAAGGAGAACCCTAGCCGCCGGCACCGGCTACTTCGACAAGTGGCCCAATTCTGAAATAGTGGAGCCTAATAAGTTGGTCCAGCTTAATATAATGGTTAACCAATAAAACCGATAAAGAAACCGATCCGCTTTCATTAACCGTTAACCGCCCCATTAGAAACCGATAACCCGACGGTTTGAAAAATCACATAACCTATATTATTGGTTTCGGCTTGGTTTGGGGTCAAAACCAACCCAAACCGACCCATGTTCACCATTATAACTCGTGACGAAAGGAATTAGTGAGCACTCCAAAAGAACTTCGAACTAAAGATCTTGGAAGCCTCAAATATTTCTTGGCCTTAAGCTTGCGAAATCTAAAAGACATCTTCATTCAAGGAAAATATGCCTTAATATTCGTTCAAGTGGGTTTGCTTGACAGTAAAGAAGTTAATTCTCCAATGGTTCCAGATGTCAAGTATTATCCAAATGAATGGGAATTGCTAAAAGACTGGTATGCTAAGTTGAGGAGGTTAGTTGGTAAGTTACAAGGCCACATATTGATTTCTTGGTAAATTCATGTCCGCTGCAAGAACTAGTCATTAAGAAGGTATGATTCATATATGAAGAAACTTAAAAAATACGCATGAAAAGAGCTTCTGTACTCCTATACAGATTTTCGGGTATTCAGATGCAGTTTATGTTGGATGCCCTTGTAGTAGCTAGGCGTTTCATGAAAACAAGATGCGGTTTCATTATATAGTGTCAAAGCAGAATATCATGCAACGGTTCAAACTTCAAACTACTTACTTGGGTTCAATGGTTGACCCAAGCTTTAGGAGACTTTGCCAAAGCACCCATGCATATTTCTAGAAACCAAACTTCTCATTCGAAGACATAACATATTGAGTCGATTGTCATTTCTTGTGTGAGAACGTAGTAGGGACCTCTAGTGAACGTTCATTGATTAAGCCACTTTGGGTTTTTTTGGGTGAACATCTCATAGATATGTTTACAATGTCACAAGGATCTCAAATCAACCCTTCTATAAGAAGTTGCCCACATTTAATACGTATGCTCGAACTTAAAGTAGAGATGGGGCCCACAAAATAATATAATATGACAAGCGAAAGAAAAGGTGACAACGTGTGAAATTCAAAGATGCGAAGACGATATTTTTCCACTTACCTGCTGCCAAAAGAAACTCATCATGCACGCGAATTGCACCACACATGATCAATCCCAAACCAAATCCAGGAAATATGTAAGCATTGTTTGCCTGCATTTAAAACAAAACAAAAAAAGAGATCATTAAATGATAAACTATCATGAAAAGTGAAAAAATGAAAGTGATTACGAGTACAAGTTTTGAACCTGTCCAGGCACAAACTCCTTCCCGTCATACACAACCGGGTCAAACGGGCTTCCACTAGCAAAGATAGCATGACCCTGCAGATATTTTGAGCTCATAATGTGGTTATAGGATCATAGTCATTAGTTTGAATCTTTTCTCTACTTCAACATAGCTGAAGGCTATTTTAGACTAAGGGTATGTTTGGTGAAACTGGCTGGGGCTGGAGCTGGAGCTGATTAATTGATAATCCCAAGCCCAAGCCATAAGCTATTTCAAAAGACTTTTATTTTGGGGGCTTATAGGGGCTTATGTTTTTAATAATCCCCTCACCCAAACAAGGCTAGAGGGTTGGGGATTATTAAAACTAGAATCTCAAGCCCCTATAATCCCCTATAAGCTCGTCGCCAAACATACCCTATTTACAAACAATACTCGACTTATATTGTTTAGGGTCATTTACTGCAATTGAAGTTCATACCCTAGTGCTACATTTTCATTTCATAGGTAACTTACTTGGCTCCATGTATAAGCTTCTTCAGCGGTACACTCAGATTGTGATGTTGGATTAGAGAGAGCCATAATGAGCGGTTTCTACATGCCAAACAATCATACTAAATAAATCTCATATTTTATGTGGCAAATGGTATGGTGTTGTAACGTGTCAAAACACATAATTTTTTTGCACCTGCCAAAACAGGCAGTCCGGTATATTTTATATCTTAAAATTTATATAAATAACTATGTGTTAAATATGATATGATATATGTATATATACATATAGGGGACGGGTTAAACGAGAACTGTTTTTCGTACGAGAACTGCGAGAAGCAATCTTAGCCCTTAATTCATATTAATCAATGGCTAAGATTTTTTGGTGGCTCATTAATGTTTTATTAACGAATCATTAATGGCTAATTAATGACGCATTAATGTGGGTTATTTTGGAAAAATCAAGCCTCGCAAATTAATGACAGCTCATCCGGACGCAATTCACGGTTGGGTAAATTTATAAAATAACCAAAATACTCCTAGTAATGAGTCATTAATGGCGTTAAAAACAGTCTCGTATGAAAAACAGTTCACGTTTGAACTTTTGTCTATCTATATATATAGACATAGGGGAGGGTTCATGTGAGAACCGTTGTTAGTGCGAGAACCGCGATAACCAATCTCAGCCGTTCCTTGGATATGGGAAGTATCATGGATGGAGAGCGTGGAGGGATAGGGTGTGGCAGGGTGCATGTGAGGAATTCATGGATGGGCAATGACATTGAAGGAGGGAGAATTGGACGTCTTAGATTGGTTATCGCGGTTCTCGCGCTAACAACGGTTCTCGCATGAACTTTTGTCTATAGACATATATACATGTGTGTGTGCGAAATTTAATATTATGAATAAAACAATTTTTGATGATCTATGCACTAGAATTACACTTTGGGTGACTATGACTAGTTCAACGCGTTTTTTTTTTTTAAATTTACAAGTTTGACCGACTAAAGATAAACATAGCCCGAGTAGAGATCGACTCATTCATATGTAAATTGGTCAAAACTACCACTTATAAAAAAGCACATTTTCTTTAGTATCAATGTGAGATAGCAAGAGAACGAACAGCATTAATAGAAGCCATGGTCTCGATAACTTCTTTTGTAAACTGTTTCCCGACTCCAGATGTTCCTATTAATATTGTAGGTTTGATTGCCTGTAAGTAAACAATCCAACTTAAATCTCATGAAGAGCGGTCTCGTGAAAAAGGAAAACATTAAGATATAGTCATACCTTAACAGCTTCCAAGAGTCCCGTCACAGGTTCATGATCATGAGCCCACGGTTGCTTAAAATGTTGAAGGGAATCTTTACGTGAGCTTACAACCAATCCCTGCATCAAAGGAACACGTTCGTTTCAAATCCTAAAATGTACTTATAATGCATAAAACCTTTTAAATTGTCTTATTCTGAAGAACTGATAACCAATGAAACAATATAACTTTAGGAAAATCAGTTTTAACGCTCTAATTGTAATTAAATTTATAAAGATCTACAGCAAAAAGTGTTTTGTGTCAATCCAACCCCGATAGAGTAAACTACCCATTTTGCTACCTCTAATATTTTTAGTACCTTTGAGTCAACCAGCCAAATTTTCTTTCGTGACTCTTCCACCGTCAACTTTGTCTGCAAATAGAATTTATAAAGTTAATATCAGCATTGTAAAAGAATTCATGGTTACAACTTCTTAGTCAGACATTTATTGCAAATTGCAATAAAAAACCTAGTAAGATCAAGAATCCCGGAGCAATTACCTTCTTCAGTATCTCAAGTGAAATAAGCTCGGCTATACCAGTACCGGCCTTTGCAACAAACAAACAAATATTATTACTCGAGAAATTGAAAACTTATATCCAAATGTGAAATAATATTTTAGGAATATGTATTTCATGCTGACCTCTCCGGCACCTAGAAATAAGAATGTATGATCAGATAGAGTCCCCCCGATTAGTTTCAAAGCCGAAAGCAAACCTCCCAATACAACACATGCTGTACCCTGGATCACATTGCACGAGCGGGAAATACATAAAAAGATTATCATTGATGTGTTATAGTTTTTTGAACACTAAAACCTCTAAAATCATTGCACAACAAAAATATTATTGTTGAAATATTAGAATTTTTATATCATATTTTACTAAAAAAAAGAAAATTTATTTTTGCACATTAACTGTGCCGGGCCAACTCAACCCACCTACTTCAGTAGTACCAATGTTTTAAGACCCGGGTCGACTCGGCCGGTCAAACCGATTGACCCAGGACCCGGCTCTTAGACCGGGTCAACATAAGGCGGGTTTTTGGCAATTTCTAGCCGGGAGTGACCCGGCCGGGTTAGCAGTTGAACCGGTCGGACCGGTGTACATCGACCCGGTTTGACCCATTAGCACAGCCCGTTTCGAAAGAAAGGTACCTGAATATCATCATTAAAAACAAGATGACTTGTTCTGTATTTAATCAGCAAATCAAACGCATTGTGGTTAGCAAAATCCTCAAACTGAATAAGGACCTTTTCCCCATAATTCTTCTTGACTGCAGTCATGAACTCGTGTAACAATTCGTCGTATTCCTAAATTGAACGAAAATGTTTGACTTATCAACGAAAATGTTTGACCTCATTGCCCACTAAAGAGCCTGACTGCATGAATATATCTTAAAAAATATAATAAGGAAACAGTAACAAAAGAACAAAACTATATAAATATGAAACCTCGCCAGTTGCTCGCTTTTGTTTGAGACCAATGTAAAATTCATCGTTCAACAATGTCTCGTTTTTTGTTCCTACATCGATAGTTACAGGCAAGCACTGCAACAATAATGACATGAACATGTTCATGATTCTAGATTTATGATAAAATGATAACATATTTTAAAAGGAGTTCACAAGTATTTCCCGAATGTAGGGAGTCACCCCCCTACAGATTTTTCCAGGTTAAGACTCCTCCTAGGGGCGCCGAGCCTTTGGCTCAGATGTACGCGGTCTAACCAGTTTTAACTGTTTGAAACCCGGTGGGACTTGAATAGTTGAACCCTTGACCTCCCCTATGAGGGGCAAGTGGTTTACCCACTAGGCCATTAGGAGATAGATTCTGGTTATTTAAAATGATATCAAAATTAGGGAAGACTTACAACTGAAGGACGAACGCCTCCGAGTGCTGTATACAACGAAAGTTTCCCAACGGGTATCCCCATCCCCTATGATATAACCATTATAAAATTTTACACATACAAAAAACATAAAAAGAAGAATAAACATATAAAATGCATGTCTTAAGGCACCTGGCAGCCGAGGTCACCTAGTCCCAATATACGCTCGCCATCCGTTACAACAATAACTTGGATGTTTTTCTCGGGCCAATTTTTCAGCACCTCAAGAATCTTTCCCCTTTTGATGAGCATATAACACAATTGTCAATTTACAAAAACAAGAACCAGTATTACATAAATAGGGGAGAGTTATTGTGAGAATGGATATATAGGTGAGATTGGGAGAACAAATCCTAGCCATCGATTAAATATTGATCTATTAGATCTAACGGTCGCAATTCACTCGTTGCAATTCATGACTGTTGCAATTCATGGTTAGGTAATGAATAAAATGAAGGGTCAAATGTAGACCATCCGATCAAATCACATGAATGGCTACGATTAAGTCTCTCATTCTCACCTAAATATCAATTCTCATTTGAACCTCCCACTATACAGATAATATACTGTACTTTTAAACGTACTTGTCTTTCAAGCTAATGTAGAGTCCCTGTGGACGCCGGTAAATGCTACCATACTTCTGGCAAGCTTCACCGACAGTTGGTGTGTAAACTACCGGGAGTAATTCCTCAACATTATCAATGAGAAGCTTGTAAAATAGTTTCTCATTCGTCTCCTGCTCAAATTCATTATCAAATCATTCACTTTATCGACTTCCATGTATTTAAGACTTTAAGTTACAGATACGTGAGTCATATGGTTGGGTACCTGGAGGTCCATCATCGCTATATATCTATGTAACGGAACTTGGTATTGGCGTAGTAGATGCAATGTTCTTTTTTCCTAATTATCATCATTAAAAATATTAGAGCGTGCTACTTTAAAAAATTTAAGAAATATAATACGGGTATCCAAGTAATCTCTCTACCCTTTGACAACCACTTTTGTTGCAGCTAGTATAGCAAACAAATAATCATTAGCACAAGTAAAGAATGCTCAATATAGTCCATACTTAATTCATAGTCCTGAGGGACTAATTTTAGCATTTGGATCAATGCATCAATGGTCCAGATTGTTTTTTAAAATTTTGGGTAGAGGGGCATTTTCGTAATTCACATGTGATGTTTTTACAAATCAAATGTGATTGTATACGCAATTACCTGTGATTGCATATTAAATTAGGACTGTGTTTTTTACATGGACTTTATTGAACACAACTCTAGCACAAGTAGTTAATCAAACAATTAACATGTTATTGCGCACCTAACTTAGGTGTCGTTACACTCGTAAACAATTTAGTTAAGTAAACATGAAATATCGTAGATTTAAAGTGTTTGCAAGTGTAGCAGTACCAATCATTCCCCTTCTCATATCTCTTAATTACAGTTAATTTCGGAGGTCTCGTGAGATTTAAGATATGTTGGTATTATGGCCTCCAATGTCAACAAAATAGTCAAGGAAAAATAATTTTGAGTATGAACTTACTTGAAGATCCTGCGTGAATACCGCGGGAGGCAATAGCCCTCGCAAGTAATGAGCGTCTCTTTCTTTCTCAGTGAAAGCAAGCCCTTTGTTATGTTGCGGGCTTCGCAACAAAGTATGCCCACTGAAACACAAGTTTTATATGCATTTAACTTTTTAAAATTTTTACGAAGAAATTTAATAACTTGCAAAACATTAACAAATTCATCGACTTCATTTCTAATTTCGTATTATTTTTTGTGAAGTTTCATGTTTCTATAAGTTCTCTGATAGAAGTTGAAACTCGACACAGCTCTTTGAAGAGCAATTCAACATTTTTAGCATGTTGAAAAACATAATTTTTAGCAATGTGCTTAGAATAATTAACTTTTTAAATCATCATCGGTAGCTTTTCTTATGCAGATAAACAGATCAAAAATAACAAAATGCAGATACAAACACTGGATTTTTAAAAGAAAAACATAAATAAAGCAGGAATCAGGCATTAGAATGGTTAAAATGACCTGGCAACAGAAACAGCCCAAGGAGTAAATGGCTGATCATCATCATCGTCGTCATCATCATTGGCAGTGTTATTATCATCTTCATTACTTGCCATTACTGATAGACTACTCTTTCTATCTCCTCTATCTCCCAAAACACCTAATAACTGTCTCTTCACACAAAACAAAACACAAAACAAAACAAAGAATTAGAGAATCTTAACAACACAATGCAACAACAGAAGGCATTCAGCAAAGTGTCTCTTTAAATCAGATAAAGATCATAAACATAATTAACAACAAAAAGCAGAACTTAAAGTATAAGATACTATCCCAAAAGGCATGAATCAAGAATTATAACCCAAACAATATCATCAAAGATTTAAAAATCACTAGTAATTAGTAAACAAGAAGGATGAAATGCATGCTACAAAGTTGATTATCTTGGGAACATTTTGCATGCTACAAAGTTGAAGAGTGTTATATTACTGGTTTTCAACTTGAAGTGCTTTTTACGATGTTTTTAGAAGTTTTTTTTATAACTGTTTTAGTCATTTTTGGGCGGTTGGGCCCTAGGTAGAAATTAAAAAATGGCCCTTTAGCTCATGGGTCTTAGGCGGCGATCGCGTAGCTACCCTACCCACACCCTCACAAACCGCGTTAGCTAGCCGACTAGATAACAAATAAGTAAAGGGTTAAGACTCTTTTATATTGTGTTCAAACATGACCCATCATGTTCTTACCCATACATAAGAGTGAGTCCTTTATTTAAGTAAAAATGAGTCCCTCATAAAACTACTTTGTCAAGTAATTGGAATTAGCCCACATAATAAAATGCCGACTTCATCACTTTTTATTTTATTATTCTTTGCAAAAAAGCAAAGCATATCACATGTGTTACCTACCCAACTTAGAATTTTAAATTTCTTGACTTAGTTTACACAAACTCAACTGTGAATAAAGTGCATTTGGGTCAAACTTCAGAATTCTTTAAAAGAAAACCTAAAATTGTATGGCAAATGTGACAAGCTCAAAACAACATAACCCAATAAAATATCCAATTAAATAACGATTACCCATTCAAACATATTGCACAAAAGGGAATGTATAATTAATTAAAAATCAAAAATCTTATCTTTAAATGCAATTAAAAAAACAAAATTTTGACTTTTTGTATCGGTTTCATGGAAATGATTAAAGAAATTGAAGCATTTATGCAGATTATATAATGGGTTTGAGTGAAAACTGAAGAATGGGTGATGAACAAGAGTAAAAATGGAAGCAATGAGGTCATACCAGAGAATTGATTCTCTTGAAGGATGATGATGAGGTGAGCATCAAGAACTGCAATGAATTGAAAAGCCTTTTGGAGTTATTTTTGTATATTTGGAAGTAATTTGAATTTGGCAGCATTTAGGCTTTAGAGAGAGAAAGAAGGAGAAATTGTGTTTAATAATAACAGTTGAAGGGTTCTCCCATTTCTTTCTCCTCCTGTTCTTTCTCTCTGTCTCTCGCTGCCTGGGTGGGTAGTAGTAGATAGAGAGATAGATTGCATAGAGGAAACTTTGGCTGGATCATATGTTAGCCAAGTGTAATTTTGTACCTTTTGTCCTTTTCATTTATTCATTTATATAATATTTAATATTATAAATACTTGAGTGAACTACACTATTATCACATTTGGTTTTTTTTTATCAAAAAGTTGCAAATCTATTAATCTAATTAATTATTTTGGAAAATCTCACGATATTAGTTGTTTGTTTGTTAAAATAAAAGACTAAGTTTTCATTTGTTTCGCAAAATTCCAAAAAAAAAAATGAATGAATTGAAATTAAATTTAATGTTGTATTGAGTTAGGTAAATTTGTTTATAAATAAGATCTCATTTATTGAAATGTTTACATTTTCCTAAGTAATAGAAAGTTCATTACATAGGTGATCTGGATAGAATTAAAATCAATTAATTTCATTCTTTTGAATTTTTCGAAACAAACAAGACCTAATACTATGTGATTTACATAATAAAGAACTAATAGTATACGATATTTCAAAATAAATGACTAAATTTGTAATTTTTAGATTAAAAGACCAATTGTAAAATAACCTTATTTCAAGAAGGATTAACTGTGTTTCACTCTAAATATTTTTACAAAATATGTTAAACTAATGATTCTTTTAAAACAATTATATTTCCTTTTATTGATTTTTTTTTTACTTTTAAATAGTAACATGTAAAATCCATTAATATTGTTATTATATTAAGATTTATTTTAATTTTAGTGCTAGGAAAGACAGAGGGTAATAACGCACGGCCGGAGTAAATAGGTCGAACTTCCCTACTCAAGTTGAGTATGATACAAGAGAATTAGAACCTCTCATGATTTCACTTTTGAACAATGACTGGTTTTGTTGGTTTTTTTTCTTAGGCAACAATTCGATAAAATAAAATTAAGACAATACAACCAACAACTCCTTTCTGTAAGGAGCATAATACTAACAATCACTACAACAATTCACGATAACAAACTGGCTGAAAAAAGATAAAAAAAAAACCGAGAATAGCCCGAAGATCAATTGCATATCAACTGAAAAATACGACATATAAAACAGACTCGAAATTGCTTTTCGAAACCGCGACTTATAATTGAGTAACTTTAATGTAGCTCATCTTATATACTTATTAAAAGAAAAAGATGTTTAACTCATCATTTCTCTTTTCTAAAAAATCTCCACCAATCATAGCCATTCATTTTAAAAAAAATAATAAAAAAATAGAAAATAAAGAATTATGACATCACATAGGGCTTAAAGGCTTAAGTCTTCACGATTCTTTCTACATAATTACATTAATTGGAAGGGGATTAATGTAAATTGTTAAGGGGGTAGTATGAAATATGTGAGGGGGTTTTAACAAAATTGTATATTAATGTAATTAATTATAAGTTATTTGAAAATTATGTTTAATAACTTCAAATATATTTTGTTTTGAGAAAAAATAATTATATATTTGTAATCGTCTCATTTTTATCTACGTTTTGATATAAATTTTATCGGAATATGAGTTTTTTAAAAATTAGTATAATTTAATTGTTTTATTAACATCTAAGTAGTTATTGGACATTTTATTCGTCTTTTATAGTTATTCCCTCTACATAATGTAGTCGATATAATCACTGATTTCTTGGTATTTCGATAAAAAGAATTAAAAGTATACTATAACTAATAGTTAGTGTCATAAAGTTGTTAACAAAACTACCACTATTGTTAGAGTTTTTTAAAATTAATTGTTAGTTGTGAGTAAATAACCCTTCAGAAACTAGAACTCTACATAATTACTGGGTAGTGAAACAACTGTAATGATAGTGAGTTTTGTAACTACACATACAACTTGAAATTTTATATAAAATTTTTAATTGTCTAAGTTTTCTTATTTTTGAACTAAGAACTTGATACATAAAATAAAAGTTATTATTACATGGATATTTGAATTCAGTGAGATCTCGTGTTTTTAATTATATTTAATTGAATAATAAATTACACTTAAGTGATTTACGTATGTATAGACATAATATATTCTAGGGTTCAGTTCTCCAAAATGTATTTAAACTATACCCAAAAATATATTGTGTGTATCCACCTTTCAAAAATTCTATTGTGTGTATTGAACTTTTAAATTTGGTGTTATTCTATGTATTAACTTTCCTATTGTATGTATTAAACTTTCTATTGTATGTACTAAACTTATACTTTTTTTTTATGTATCAAAATACATATAAAAACACCAAATTTAAAGTTCAATTCACACAATCGAAATTTTGAAAGGTGGATACACACAATAGATTTTGGGTATAGTTTAATATATTTTGGAGAACTAAACCCTATATTCTATGTTAGAATATTATTTTCATGCGATCTAATTTGCGTATACTTAGATGGATGTCATCATTATTTAACTTTTAATAAATTTAGTTTACAATTTCAAATATTCAAATATATAATTGGCTAATAAAAATGTATTTAAAGCACTTGATATTATAACATTGACAATAATATTATAGTTATGTCTTTACAATGTCGGGATAAAGCTCCATCATGAGAAACACATTAATATTATACTAAACACTTTTAAACGTGTAATGTAACTTTATATTTCTTAAAAAGAGTATTTATAAAAAGTATTAAAAATACACGTTTTTACTCATGGATAGTTATATGTGACGGTTTCTCGAGTGAAAAGTAAGGATTGGTTAAAAGTTTTAATTTACGATTATGAAGGAAACCATACTAATAAAACCATGAATGTTGTTTATAAAGAGGTTTTACAAAAAATTTAATGAATAATCTTATGTATGGATTTCAAAATTCTGTAATAGTTATTCATTTCTTATTTTCTTACGAGATTTTATTTTCCTATCTATGCTTTGTAATTATTTTTACTATATGTGTTATGACTCTTTAAAACTATATAAATTTAAAATTGACTTATATAATCCCGTGTTGATACACGGGTCGTTTAGCTAGTTTGTTGTAACAGAAAATGTGTATGTGATTTAATGTTAGGGCGCTGTAAATTTGTTTCTTCATCTTATTAAATCAACCAATTAATTCTACTTTTAATATATTAAAACCCGTCGTATAATTATGTGTTTAAATTAACATTTATGGAGTTAGTATTTTTTTATATGTATATTGATAATTAATGATGGTTATCACCTTAAATTTTATTTGTGATATTGTGTGTTTTAGAGTAAGATAAAACAAAGTAGAATTCTATCAATAAAAACAGTTGTAAAATGTTAGTCTCTGATAAACAGGAAAATTCATATAACAATAAACAAGTTTAAAAATTGTTTAATTAGTAACCTCTTTATTTCATATTACAAGTTTTCCATAGATAATCTTGATAAAACAATTTTCAAACTTGATTACTATTTTATAAAGGGCAAATTGCTGAGAAAGGTAACTAAAATGTTCAAATTTGACGATAAAGGTAATATCCATTTTTTTGGGCCAACAAATGACCCTAAATTCTAATTTATTCAAAAAAGGGAATATGGTGACTTGATGTTTAGGTAACCGGTTAACATCTGATGAGGTGTCAAGAATTTAAATTTTTTTATTAAAAAAATGCTTATGTGGCAATTGAATTATTTATTACTTTCAAAAATATCAATTATCTCCAACTCCTTCCAAACTCTTCTCCTCCTCACGTTTCTGCCCACAGCGAGCGGTTTCACCACCTCCACCGTCTCACCACCGCCACCCTCTCACCACCGCCAGCATCTCACAATCGCACCACCGTTGCACTGTTGCTCCGTTGCACTTTTGCTCCACCGTTGCCATGAACCATCGTCCAGAATCATCCCCTCTTTGAGATTTAAGGTTTGTGATTTTAGGGTTTTCGGATTAGGATTTTCCACCGCCACCATCTGTTCTTGAGTTTAGGGTTTTCGAGATTCAAGGTTCTCAAGATCCACAAGTTCTGGATCTGTATTTGTTGGTGTTTGAGGTTAGGGTTTTCGAGATTTGTGGTTTAAGATCACGAGAGTTTTTTTGTTTAATAAGATTCACGAGAGTTTTTTTTTAAGATCTGTGTTCTTGTGTTCATTTCATGGCAGATCTGTGAAACCACCACCGTAAAACCCCTAAAAGATCTGGGTTTGAGTCTCGATTTAGGGTTTTCACCTTGAATATGTGTATGTGTGTGTGTTGGCAGTGGTTATTCATGACGACGGTGGTTCATGGCGGCGGCGGCGGTTCTCAGATCTGCTCTCTCTCTCTCCATCTGTTCTTCAGTTGTGTTCGTGTATGTGAATGTTCTTTCTAGATCTACAGGTTTGAATGTGTTTCAGATTTTGAGTTGAACACCAAGAATCATAAGAACATCATAAGAACAATGAAGACCATGAATCTGATGAACACTATAAGTCACCTTCAAGAAATTAATATTAAAAATAAATTCAAATAATGTTAGAAAGATTATTTAGAATTAACTGGTAAGAAATTATTAGTTAATTAATTGTTGTAAAATGTTAATTAATAGTTAATTATAATTAGTTAGTTGGTAACATGTTACATAAATAATTAATATTATTTAGAAAAAAGTAAAAAATAATCAATGATGACATGGTGCCAACTAGATCGCCACGTATACAACTATGATGGGTTTTAGTGATGACTGGACTGCCACATGTGCGCTACGTCATCGGTTACCTGCTGACTGGACATTGAGCAGGTTTAGGAGGTCATTTTACCCTTTTTTGTCAAAAATTGAAATTTATAATCCTTTCTTGGCCAGAAAAAATAGACGTTACCTTTATTGGCAAATTTGGGTATTTTAGTTACCTTTCTCGACAATTTGCCCTTTTATAAAATAAGCATAAGATTGTCACAATTTTCAAAATTGGTTTTCAAATCAAATTAAACACATTAGATTAAAAATATCTCAGTTTTGCAATTCATACTTCCAACAATGCAGTTCAATAATATAAATAATCATTATAAGACAAACATGTATGTTTTTTTTAACTATGAGGGTTTATAAAAACTTATTTTTTATAAGATAGTTTTTTCGGCTTATTTTTCAACTTTTTTTAAGTTTATCATGAGATATAACTTATAAGAAGAAAACAAGTCTAAGTCATGAAAATAAGTCGGAACAAATGAGATTTTGAAAAATAAACCCGGAAAACAAGTCTTTGATAATCTAAAATAAACACCCCTTATGATAACATATATAAGCGTTCTAACATGTAAAAGACTTCAACCACGGTTACATAAACACTTCGACAACGGTTTTATAGTTGACCCTTTTAGAATATAGAATTGGATTAATCGATTTGAATAGTACCTCGAGAAGCCAGCGTATGCAATTGCTCACAACTTGATAAGACATGGCGATTTTAAGGATGAATTAGTAAATGATATGTTCATTACTTATAAACTGAATTCAATAGAATCTATTTGATTAAACAAATATATAGATGATGTGTAATACATGTACAAAGAATGATAATGGAAGATGGCAAAAGCAAAGAATGGAGTATAGAATGAGAATCAAGGGATACCAAGTCTAAAGTGAAGATCAATATTCCTTTCTTTTATCACTCTTTATGTTCTTTGGTAGATTAAAATAAAACAAAACAAAGTTCTTGTATCATAATTAATACAATGTTCTTGTATCATAATTAATACAAGGTTTTTTTGTCAAAATTTTGATATAAACAAGGCAAGCAATAATTTATGAAAAAATACATTCTTTAATTAAACAATCTTGATTACACTTGTCTTCACGACAATCTTGACATACATTTGGTGATATGAATATCTGAAAATCTAAAGATTTTGAACATTGGGAAGTTGAGAGGGCAGGGTTCATGCGAGAACCGTTGTTAGTGCGAGAATCGCGAGAACCAATCTCAGCCGTTCCTTGGATATGGGAAGTATCATGGATGGAGAGCGTGGAGGGATAAAGTGTGGCAGGGTGCATGTGAGGAATTCATGGGTGGGCAATAACATTGAAGGAGGGAGAATTGGATGGCTTAGATTGGTTCTCGCGGTTCTCGCGCTAACAACGGTTCTCGCATGAACTTTTGTCTATATATATATATATATATATATATATATATATATATATATATATATATATATATATATATATATATATAGAGAGAGAGAGAGAGAGAGAGAGAGAGAGAGTTAGGATCAGAAAAAAACACTTCATGAGAGAGAACAAAAGAACACTTTTGGTCCATTGGTTAATTTAATCTAATAAGCAGTATCAAGCCACGTGTGTTGATATTCTGTCAGTTATAATACAACAAAAGAATACGCCAAGTTCAACTGTCAGGTGTTACCAACTAACCGACCATCGGATCACATATATATACAACAAGCAGTGTTCCTTAAAAGATATTTACAACAACCACCAACAGGTTCCCACCTCACATAGGCCAACTACTACGCACCTGCAAAAAGGGAAAAAATGCACCGTTAGCTACAACTAGCTAGGGAGTACAGATTTACACATAAGAATCAACAAGAAGGTCATCACAACACGAGACAGCACAAAAGGCTATCCTAACACATCGCGTCGCGCCAACGAGTCAGTAGGAATCATATCTCGCAGGGTGGGAAGCCCGGCTCAATGACTCAAACTGAGGACCATCAGCTACAACTATCAGCAATGGTGGGGGAGCGAAGAGCAGTCCACCAAACGCGTTACGAAGCTCGAAGCTCATCAACACGGATCTCAATGGAAGCTAAGATCCCAACTCATGTTAAGGAGCGGCGGTTTGCAAGACCACCCTGGTGTGCTGCACACCAAGTACCGTTGATCCCCGTTATTCCATCAAAGGGATCCAGCCTTCGGGAAGAAAGATGGCCTTAACCATGCCATCAACAGTCCGGACCAATACAACACACAACAACAAGCTGTAGTTGGTCCAACGATACGCATGCGATTCATAACCAACGAGTAAAGCAACTTAGCATGGCAAACGTACATAATAATATGACATAACATACCTCATATACGCACGTGTGCGACATCAACAACATATCTCAATAAACAACAGACAATGCTACTTACCGAGACTCATGGGAAACCGGTACTCACCTCGAGATTACAGGAGGCAGATATGAAATTGGGAATCCCAAGAACACACAAAGTCGTCCGAATCACCTAACACATCACGTGTAGGTTCAGTCAACGTCTAAAAGTACTATCAGCAGAAAAGAAGGAAAATGATTCTTAGTGAATTAGCCTCAGATGAAGACTCTGCAGACAAGATGAATTTACAAGAAAGAACTTCTCTGTTGGCAGTGAGAAGGATGGAACAATAGGATGCTGACCAGCTTGGGATGTCAATCAATGAACTAAGAAGAAGGCAAATGAATGTACAAGCTGAGTTAGCACATGAGAAAGAAGCAAGGGAACAGGCTTGGGCTGAACAGATCAGAAAGCAGAATGAGGAACTAGCAAAACTCAAACTGCCTATTGTGCCCAAAGAGGAAGAAGTAGAAGAGATTCCCGTTGAGAATCAACAAGAGGAAGAAGATATAACTCAGTGTTATACCAAGACTGTTGGGAATATGATCTTATCTGTTAAATTTTGATGAGACGAAGTTAAGTTTGTAACATGTGTTCTAAATATAACTTAAACAGAATTATGAGGCTTGATCAGACTGAGCACTTATAGTGTTTCAGACTGAGCACAAGCTGAATATAAGTTGAGCATATACATTCGATCAGCTTAGACTATATCTTAGAAAAATTATCAATGTGTTTGATAAGCTGTGTATGTCACCTAAGATATAGGTTGAGTATTCAGCATGATGTGTTTCGAGCTGGGTGACTCAGTGTATATACTAAGTTAGCTCAATATAGTTGCTAAATAAGTTCTAGCTAACTCTTATGACTTCTAAGGATGAGTTAGTCATTATACGTGTTAGTTCATGTTTGTTTTCGGGTTTATTCTCGAAGGACTCAGCTTGATGAGTTTCAAGCTGAGTAACTCAGTCCGACTAAAGAAGTCAGTTTAAGAGAATTTAAATATGTTTTAAATTCATTTTATCTCTCTATATCTACGGCATGGATAAGAAGATTCCAGAATCCAGAATCTAGTTTGTTAGGATCCGTAGGAACAGTATTATAAATACTTATCTCCTGATAAGTTTAGAGGTACGACTTTATTCAACGAGTTACAGAGCCAAATTCAGCGTCACCTCAACCCATTGATCGTATGTGTTACGAATCTTGATTCACTGTTTGTCAGTTCAACGCGATCAAGAAAACTCACAGATTGCCAGTTTGTTCGTGTGTTCGAATCTTCACATCTGTTGTGAAGTTGGTAAGTATTCAATCTGTGATTAAATCCTGTTTAGAGAGTCGTCCTGTATCTATAATCATAAGTTGCTTATAGATAGCAAAGTTTGAGAGATTGAGAGATTTGATTTACATTAGGTGTTTACATATCAAGTGTTGCTTACTTGATTGTTCTTGTAATCATCTTCTTATTAATGAAATCAAAGCATTCAATTGTTTGTGGTTTGATGTGTGTTAACACTTTTTATTGATTTGTTCAATTTTCCGCAGAAAGTGTATTCAACCCTCCTTTTACACATTACTTGCTTGTTGATACTCTCACCAAGGGATCAACAACTGGTATCAGAGTAGGCTGAATGATTTCATAAGTTGAAAGTTCAAGATTCTAAGAAAGTATACAAATGTCGACAAGCAACAATTCATCAAACTTTCCTCAGATGTCTGCCAAGGGTTGTCCTATATTTGATGGATCTGACTATCCTATGTGGAAATTCAGAGCCATGCTTTTCCTCAAGTCCATTGAAAATCGTGTGTACAATGTCATCACTAAAGGACCCATCATCCCCAAGATTCCTGCTGTTGTCAGTGATACGTCCACTGCAAAACTGAAAAGGAAGTAAAGAAGCCTGTTGTATCCTGGACTGATGAAGATTGGAAACTATATAATCTGGATGACAAGGCAAAGAGTGTTCTGGCTAATGCCCTGACAAATGAGATCTTGCACACTATGACTGGGTGTCCATCTGCAAAAGAGATCTGGGATACTCTGAGTATTACATATGAGGGCACAGATCTGGTCAAGCAGCAGAAGAAGAATCATCTGAACAGATCCTATGAAAACTTCTTCTCTAAGAAGAATGAAACCTTGGCTGATGTGTTTATCAGGTTTCACTGCTTGATTAAGGACCTGCTAGATGTAGGCATTAAGAAGAATGAAGCTAACCTAGTGCTGAAATTTCTGGATATGTTACCAGAAAAGTTCAATGAAGTAACTATAACACTGAGGGCTGGAGGAACATTACACATGTATAAGCTACAGTCCATATATGGGTTCTTGCTCAATCATGAACAGATCACAGAGCACAAGAGTACTTCTCAACAACAACTGAAGGAGTCTTTTGATAAAACTGATGTTGCATTGGTTGCACAGAAAAAGAAAAAAAGTTCAAAAGCCTTGGTCATTGAATCTGAGACTGAGTCAAACTCTCAAGCTGACCACTCGGACTCAGACTCAAGTGATACTGATGATGTTCAGACTATCACTGAGCAGATGGCCATGCTAGCCAGACGTTTGAGAAGAGATCAACGGGGAAGAGGAAGATCTGACAGAGGCAAATGAAAGAGTTCTTTTGATCCCAAGAAAGTTGTGTGCTTTAACTGTCAGAGGAATGGACACATTGTTGCTGAGTGCAGATCAAAGAAGGATGAATCAGCTTCAGTAGATGATAAGAATGCTTACAGAGCTGATAAATACAAGAAGAAATATACTCAGCTCAAGAAAGGAAAGCCTGAAGACAAGCCCGGTGCAAAAGGACTCTATGCTGAAACATGAGATACAAAATCATCCACCTCAGATGATGATGTTAAATGTCTGATGGCTCAAGAATATGAAGAGTTTGAAATAGATGAAGTTGATTACGGTTTGTCTGAATCAACTTTTGAAGCTGACATGAAGGAAGCTGAGGAAAACAACAAACTTGGTGATTGGGATCCTTCCTCCATGTACAAGGTTAGTAATTTCAACTCTTACACCGATGAAGAAAAAGGTCTTGCTTTCGATTATCTTTTAAATGATTTCAAGACCAGCTTTAAGTCTCAAAAAGACCTCAAAGCTGAGATAGCTAAACTGAAAGATGAGATTAAGGAGAATCAATCTCTCATTGATGTTGGTAAGAAGGCACAATGTGATCTTGAATGTCAAGGACACATCAATAAACTTCTAAGTGAAGAACTTCAGGAAGCCAAGGATAAAGCTGACCAACTTCAAAAGGTCACTGAATCTTGGTGTAAGTCATCAAGGCTTGCTGAAAAGTGCATCAACCAACAAATTCCTAAACAGGTACAAGCTGTACTTGGAGGTGACTATCAATCCGCAGCTTATGCAGCTGATGATGATGAAATATCAAGTACAGACTCTAAGGAAGATAGACAACTGATTGAGTCCCAGAAGTCAGCCTCAAAGAAGAAACATGGTCAAAACCTTAAATACAATATGTTTGTAAAGGCAGAAGATCATGGAAATGAGTGCTCAACATCTAAAAAGCGTAGTAGGTCTATGTTGGACATATTAGGCACTCAGCCTTTTCAAAGAACTTCGGTCATAGAAAGGTTTAATTCAAATCTTTTCAAAAGACAACACTCTCTATCTGGCTCTTTGTCTATGTGTTAGAAAATTTAGTTGCCACCTTTTACTGAACTTAGATTTTTCGCATCTAGTTCATGTAATTCTTGATTCATATCAATAAAAGTTATATAAAAGTAAATCATGTGCCTCTTAAATTTTAATTTGCTAAAGTTTGTAATCAACCCCCCCCCCTTATACAAACATTTGTTGTTGTAGTATCCATTCGGGACCAACAAAGTATCACTTCCTAGAATAAACGATCATAAAGTGGCATACCGATACTCGAGTGTTAGAAATTATTATACGCAAATTCAATTAACGGTAAGTGTGAATCCCAAGACCCACCATACTCTATCACACACACTCGCAACATATCCTCAAGTGTTTGAATAGTTCATTTTGTCTGACCGTCTGTTTGAGGATGATATGTTGTATTCAGATTAACACGCATCCCCAATTCTCATTGTAAATTATTCCAAAAATTGGAAACAAATCTGGAATTCTATCAGAAACGATCGATAAAGGGATACCGTGCCGATAAACAATCTCATCAATATACATCGTAATGTGCTCCCACTTCCACTCTGGTATCTCTAACTATTTCAGTGAGCCATATGATTTTTGGTGCTCTGCCTTAACATGTGCACAAATATGACATGATTCCACAAACTTTGCCACATCAGTTTTCATTGTAGGCTACCAATACAACACCTTCAGATCGTTATACATTTTAGTGATTCCAGGATGTACAGACAAACTCGATTTATGAACCTCTGATAAAATCAATTTTCGAAGCTCTTCAAGTAAAGACACCCAAATGCGAGACGTAAAAGTTTTTAATCCACGAGAATCATCTATTAACTCCTCTTTTCTTTTCATCATAACTTCCGACTTTAAGTTTTCATCCTTCAAAGCTTCCAGCTGAGTAGATTTCAATCTATCCACTAACTCGGAAACAATTTCAATTCGCATGAAACAAATATTATCACCAGCTCCCTTGCGGCTAAGAGCATCTTCTACCACGTTAGCTTTCCCAGGGTGATAACGAATCTCGTAATCATAGTCTTTAATAAGTTCCAACCACCGTATCTGCCGCATATTCAACTCTATCTGTGAAAACACATACTGCAAGCTTTTATGGTCAGTACAAATTACACACTTCGTACCATACAAATAATGTCTCCACAGTTGTAAGGCAAATACCACAGCTGCATGCTCCAAATCGTGAATCGGATAATTCTTTTCATGAGGTTGTTAGATTATGTGCAGAGATAGATAACATGTATCATCGTGTCCAATACTATATGACACTAAAGGATCACACTGCTACACACCCAATTAGAACCTTTTGGATTTTACCTGTTTGTGTATCACAATAATTAATAGCTTAATTAATTATTGAGAAAGAAAAAAAATAATAAAAGTTATTTATTATTTAAAGAGGAGAAGTTAATATTTAGTTTAAATATTAACGGGACCAATTAATCAATAGTTATTAATTAATTAGAAAGGTCGAGGGTATTTTCTGTAATTGATTAATAGTTTAATTAAAGCTGGGCTTTAATTAAACGGGCTTGAACCTAATAAGGGTTATTATATATAAACCTTATTTGACCTCATTAATCATATAAGTTAATCATAATAGAAAAAGGATCACCCTAATCTCTCCTCTCTATCTCTCTCCCTTCGGCGGCCGACTCTCTCCCTCTCTTGGGGTGTTTGGCGGCGGCGATACACACACACACATCGCGGGTCACGTTTTGATCCAAGGTTTAATCCTTAGGTGGTCTAGCAGCCAGTTCAAGGTGGTGCAGTAGCGGTGGATAACCTGCAGCTGTCTTGAGGCTTAAAGAAAAAGTTTTGGTTTTCGTCAAGGTATAACTTTTAAATCCTCTTCATCTTCTAAGTTTCTATACGAGTTAGATGAGATCACTGGAGTGGGTTTTATTCCGCTGTGCATGTTTTTATATCCTTCAAAAATCCTTCAGAGGTTTCAGCTGACGCGAAGCATAAGCAATCACTCAATCCCTCCGCATCAGAACACAACCCTAACCTGCAAATGAAGTTTCGCATACACTACGAAGTCATTAGATCCATCAGGTAGTTCAAAGATAGGAGCCTGACATAATATAGTTTCAGAGTCTAAAATGCCACTTCTTGTTCATTATTCCATCAAAAATTGCACATCCTTACGTGTTAACTTTGTCAACGGACCCACAATCTTGGAAAAGTCTTTGATAAATCTACTGTAGTAACCTACTAACCCTAGAAAACTTTTAATTTCAGAAGGCGATTTCAGAGCGTTCCAATTCATCACTGCCTCGACTTTCGCAGAATCAACTTTAACCCCGTCAATACAGAGAATGCCTTAGAAAAATGCACTTCCCGTAACCAAAATTCGCATTTTGAATATTTCGCAAATAGTTGTTCCCATTTCAGGGTCTCTAGAACTTGTCTCAAATGAACTTCATGCTCGGACTCAGTTTTACAGTAAATCAAGATATAATTAATAAACACGATCACAAGCTTATCCAGAAATGATGGGCAAACCCGGTTCATTAAATCTATAAATACCAAAGGCGAGTTAGTTAAAACAAACGGCATAACTAAAAATTTGTAGTGGCTATACCTGGTATGACGCACCCTGCAGTTGATCAAACAAATCATCGATCCTGGGCAAAGGATATTTTTTCTTAACCGTCCTCTTGTTTAACTCACGATAGTCAATACACATACGAAGAGTACCATCCTTCTTCTTAACAAATAATACCGGTGCACCTCACGGAGAAGAACTGGGACGAATAAAACCTCTATATAGCAGATCTCGAATCTAAGTCATCATCTCTCTGATCTCAGAAGGAGCTAATCTATATGGAGACTTAGCCATAGGACGAGATCTAGGAATTAAATCAATCTTGTATTCTACATCACTCACCGGAGGTAAACCATGCAATTCGTCAGGAAACACTTCCGGGTATTCCGAAACCACCCAATTATAATAATATGGTCTGCTTCTCCTTCTCAACATCAATGACATATGCCAGAAAGGACTCACACCCTTTCGCCAGAGATTTTCTAGCCTTCATAAACGAGATAATAGGAAAAGTAGACTTGACCCTCTCACCGCGAACTACTACATGTGACCCGTCAGCAAAAGGAAAGGTAATCAGTTTCTTATGGCATTTAATACTCGCTCTATTCTGACTCAACCACTCCATACCCAACACAACATCAAAACCATATATAGGCATCAACAAAAAAGAAACTGGAAAACATTTACCATCAATATCAATTTCATCCCTAAACACAAACGTTGTGACTGAAACCATCATACCTTCAGCTACATCTACTTCTAATGGAGCAGTAATATAAGAAATAGGAATATTCAACTTATCACATAAGGTCACAGAAATAAATGAGCGATTGGCTCCAGAATCAAATAGCACACGTGCAGGTTTAGAGTTTATCAAAAAACATACCCGTGATAACAGCGTCAGTAGTGGTAGCATTATCTATAGTCATCCTGAATGCCCTACCCTCTAGTGGCGGAGGGTTCTTTCTCTTTTGACCTGCAACAAATGAAGATCCTCTTACTGCTTCAGCTCCTGACCCATACCCTGCTTTCTAATCAACTCTACACTCACCAGCTCGGTGCCCCTACTTCTGACAATTCCAACAGACACTACGAGGAAACCTGCAGTTCTTTATTTCGTGTCCAAACTGACCACATCCCCGAACCGGGTGGATACACTTTTTGACCCTTCCCAGGATTGAACTTACACATCGCATCATTTGCGGAGTCCAAGGTCTTGTATGAAAAGACTTGCACTTACTACACCACGGAGCTCTCTGATAGACCCACCAGATATAGGCCTACGATTTTGATATCCCTGCCCTTTCCCTTGATTACCTTGCGCTCCCTACTTGTATATTGTATTGTATTGTTCAAACCTGGATTTCTATTGAGAAATCAGATCTCGATTCTTCGTATCCTTCACTTTCACATCACTCTCGGCAGACTTGGCCAAGGTAAACGCTTGTAATAGAGTGCTGGCCCACCTGGTAGCACTCCGATAATCTGGATGTAATGCTTTAACAAAATGTTGCACTTGCGAATCTTTATGGGGAACCTACTTCTTCAGACCGTAGCTTCTCGTTAAATTGTCGTTTCAAATCATCCATCGACATACTTCCCATCATCTGCAAATTCATAAATTCCTTCTAGATCCTAGCAATCTCGAAGGTACTGCAATACTTATCACACAGTTTCTCCTAACACTACTCCCAAGTAACGTTATCCAATTGTTGTTTAGTAAAATGGCATGTGAGAGAATCCTACTAAACCATTTCGTCTCCATTAAGCCTCTGCGTAGCATACCGCACCCTTAACTCGTTCTCACAGTTACACACGTCTAAAGCTTTTACCATCTCCCTCAATCAATTCAACGTGATGTTAGGATCCATACTTCCCTTGTACTCAGACGATTAGCAATCCAAAAATTGTTTGTAGGTACAATGTTGTTTAAATCCAGGGTACAGATAGGGGTATGCTCCCTGAAAGGGAGCCGGATGAAAGAACGGTTGCTGCAATCACTTGTGATGTAACAATAGTAAACGAAACCGTGATTGGAGGAGTAGTTGACTGTGTAGTAATAGCTGTTGCAGAAATCTAAGCTTGAATGTTCTTAGTCATCCTCTACTGTTCTAAATTGTGAACCTTTTCCCTAAGCTCCTGTAGTTCACTTTCCAACTTGTAGATGTATTCATTTTGATCCTGTTCAATTTATGTACCCAAAGTACCAGCTAGAATAGGAGTTTCCAGAAAAGGAATTGATGATGCTCGGGCTTGTGCGAGGGTCACAGGAGTTTCAATCAGGATTTCTTTGTCAGCCATATCTGTAACAATCACATCACCTGACAACTTATTCCATAACCCGTTAGTACATAACATACTAATCACATCACACAACAAACTCCAATCACTATAATTCCCCCGCATAAGGATGTTGGAGTATGCCCACTGACACACGTATGCCGTATCACTGCCGATGATGTATGGGCCTATTGGGTCATACACCTAACTTCTACCCAAATAGCCCTAAGTGGAAACAGCCGGTCAAAATGGTCAAATTCCAGTTGACCTAGGCTTCACGACCGTGAAGGATGCTCCACGGGTCGTGAAGCAAGGTGTCCCCACGATTCCTTACACGAGCATTATGGCTCGTGGACCAGAGTGGCTTCACGGTCCTTCACGGACCGTGAAGGGATCGTTAAGGATAAATGCGCCACGGATACCTCTACGACTTGTAAAAACACGGCACGGGCCGTGAAGCTTTTAAGCTTCACGGGCCGTAAGAGCCCGTGAGGGGTCGTGAAGCCCGGAAAACTAAGTGGCACTTGAATCCTATTGGCTTTGGTTTGATGGTCCAATTAGGATGCAAGAGATGGCCGGCTGAGGAACCTCAAGTGACGATTTTGAGCTTTATTTAAGCTCTTGCTTGGAGAAGCCTTAATACCTTTTGTCACTTGTGATACTTACACATACTAAATACTTCAAAGAGAGTTCTTGTGAAGTTAAGTGTCTGTTTTCCAGAATCTCGTGGGCTACTAGAGTGCACCAAATCTGTAAGAGATTGTTGGTGACTTGTTTTGCTAGCACAAGGTAGAGTGTTCTTGGTGTATAACTTCGGTAGAGAAGCTTGGAGGCATTTTCTTCAAGATCTTGATCATCCCATCCGAAAACAACCTTCTCTACAGTAGCAAGGAGCTAAGGAGGAAGGTATAACACCATTTCTACCCTTGTTCTTGTTTGTTTTGGTTGCATGCAAGTTGTATCAAGTTCATACCATTCTATGGAGTTCAAGATCCTTTTGATGTAAATCTTTGCTTCCGTTGCGTTTCTATGATGTACTTGAACTCCTACAAAGGAATGTTTGACCTAACTCGAGCCGAGGCTCTGATACCAAAGTTGTAACACCGCAAATCTCAAGTTATTTTTTTAATCACGACGGAAGCATTGCAATAAAATAATACAGCAATACCCACAACATAAAATAGATAATGTACAATAAACACAGTATATCGTTTCGTATTACAAAAAGAGATACAAAATATGGCTCATTGTTTCAAAATATATCCGAGCGACGGTCAAACTTTTCTAAACACACGAACTCCTGGCAAAACAACCGTGTTTACCAAAAACCTGCAAACAGGAGTTAAGGTGGGGAATTAGCACAAAGCTAAGTGAATGGAAGTTAAAACCACAAACAAATTAGCATAACCACAACGATTACAACAGAAACATGTAATAACACAGATTAGATGACTGACGGTTCGACGCATAACCTACAACCAAATGCAGGCCAAAGCATAGGTTTACCTATAACCATCTGCTACTTGGCAGTTAAACCCCTTATGTTGCAACAAATGCATCAGAAGATCTAGAAGTGTTTAACCAATAGCAAACTAGCACAGCCCCATTCCACGCGTAGCTGACCTCTATCAAATATATCTAGAACTGTTCATGCCATGAGCACATATCTTGGACACAACGATAAATCAACACGTAGCCAGTCAATCAAACAATATTAGACTAACAATCTATCAAAGCGTCAATAATGCGAATCCATGCAATCGTAACAGTTACTACTAATACCACCTGTGAGTTAATGTCTACTCACCTCGTTCTCAAACTGCGTCCCACTCAGTTATCTAACTACTGAGTCTTTGCGTTTCCTGAAAACACAAGAACACCAAAATCAGTTCTCAATATATATATATATATATATATATATATATATATATATTTATACCCATAATAATCCTCTAATAACATGTTAGAACCACATATACTAGGTATACATAGCATGCAACATGAACAAACAACAAACAAAACATTTCGAATGGAACTTCGAACGAGCTTCGAATCAGACTTCGAACAACTAAGACTTCGAGTAAATTCAATAGGCTTTGAACGGCTAGGGCTTCGAACGGATAGGGTTTCGAGCGGCTAGGGCTTCGAACGGATTCAATAGGCTTCGAATGGCTAAGGCTTCGACCGGCTAGGGCTTCGAGCTGAAGAAGTCAAAGGGGGAACTTCGAATAGGCTTCGAACAAGGGGCTTTGAATGGATTACTCGAATAAGAAGGCTTCTAGCGGCTACTTTGAATAGCTAGGACTTCGAGCGGACCAAAAAGTCAAATATGGAACTTCGAATGGGAAAGTTTTGAGTGGACAAAATGTCCCAGTGAAGTTAAACCACATAAGTCGGCTACGCGTGATTTTCCATGGTGTTTCAGCGTGATTTGCCATGGTGTTTGGCACCGGTGTGGTAGCAGTTGGGTTAACAACAGTTTCCGTCGTCTTGCCTGAAAACGAATTTTAAAGTTTAGAACCATACTCTAAATCTGTTTACAAAAAACAGTTTCTGTTTACACAAAACAGAATCAAAATATTCTTTTTTTTTCTTTTCCCGAAATTAATAGTAATAGCAGCTTATATATAGGAAATCTAGGTGATTGAATCAAAACAAACTCGATTCAAATAGGTTATAAGACAAAAATCTATTTAAGATTGTTAGTACTATGTATATATAAACTGCAGTACATAAAATAAGAAAGAAAATAAGATAACAGAATAAGAAGACAAAACGTGGTTGAAGCTCGTATTGGATACGATGCCCTTAAACAGATTTGCCGTCTGTTCCCAGGGTACGACAACCGAAGCAGTCGAGCTGCCGGAGATGACGACTTGCCTGAAAAGTTCGCCGGAGTACCTATGCAACAGAGAAAGAAAGAGTTGTGTGTTCGTTAGTATCTTGGAATGAGACCATAGGTTCATTTTATAGTGATAATAGAAATTGAAATAATAAATTAATAATTAATTTGTAATTAAACGAATTAATCATCATTATTTTTTATAATTAAACGAATTAATTATCATTTATTGCTATTAAAACACATCAGTTACAAACTGAAACTAATCAGCGACACAGCGTCAAGCTGACTTTTGATCAGCTGCTGCATGTTCTAAAACTAACTTTTGATCAGCTGCACAGCCTCAAGCTGACTAACGATCAACTGATCTTTCCTGAACCTGACTCCTCAAGCTGACTTTTGATCAGCTGCAGAACATCAAGCTGACTAACGATCAACTAATACATTCTAAAACTGAATTTCCGTCAGCTGGTCAAAAGAAAAAACAGCAAAACTTAGCTTGCGCGTTTCTAAGATTTCTGAGCTGCATTCGTGTCCACTGGTCGCGCCCACACACGAGGTCGGTAAATTTAGCCTACGAAATCCACCATCAGCACCCCCCTGCACGCGGGTACTTGGAGTAAAACCACACAAGAAGCTTGTAAGCCCTTTACACCTTCAAGGTTATAAACCCCTTAAAGTTTACTCCTCCCTCCTATGTGGGACACTTCCCACACTCACTTGTTTTGCCGATTTTCATTCCAAGTACTCAACTTTGAGTGTCGATATCTCATTCACACATTCTCCATTTTGGACACATTATATATCGTTTCGAAGCTCTCATAAAGGAGAACACAAACCCACTAAGAGTTATCTATATATAACACATATTCATGTATTTAGTTGTGTCCAAAGTTAGTAAAACAAACATATATTTTTACTAAATTTTCTAACAATCCCCAACATGAATGGAGATCGATGTCTGCATATGAAATCCATACGAAATTTCCAATAGTCGGATTCTGCATAGGATAGGTAGGTGTTACCATTTGAACCTTCCCTTGTGAAACATACTTGGTCTCCTAACAGTCAGTTGACTCGATGTCTTTGAACTGAACCCTATTTATGTAGACGACAATATATTTCACACAGAATTCTTCCTAACAAGGTCATATCCTCATAGTCGTGTTTGTTATGGTCATGAACACTAGCTTGGTTTTGCAAGATCTTTAGGAATTGCGCCCCCTACAATTCCCTTTGAAGCGACCCCACTTCTCTCTCACATAGGTGATTCTCAATAATCATTAAAAGCCATAAGCTTAGCCTCATTGTCATTGATTTTGGAATGGACAAGGAAGTTTTATTAACCCCCCACAGTGACCTCCTTCATCCACACAACTAGGTTGTCATTTTGTACCCAGATCTTGGGATCTCCAGTCTTCTGGGTAAGGTTTCCTTTGTATGAATTATTCATTCAAAGGCTTTAGTCCCATTCCTCTTGACGAGTTATAAACTAAATCTCTACTTAGGCCTTTCGTAAGCGGATCCGCAATGTTATCCTTTGACTTCACATAGTCAATCGTGATAACTCCAGTAGAGAGTAGTTGTCATATCGTATTATGCCTACGTCTAATGTGCCTTGACATCCCATTATACATTGTACTTTGAGCTCTTCCAATTGCCGATTGGCTATCACAATGTATACTAATGGCCGTTACCGGCTTAGGCCATCCGGGAAAGTCCTCTAGAAATTGACGTAGCCACTCCGCCTCTTCACCACATTTATCCAAGGCGATAAACTCAGATTCCATCGTAGATCTAGCTATAACAGTTTGCTTGGACGACTTCCAAGATATAGCTGCACCTCCAAGTGTAAACACATACCCACTTGTAGATCTGGAATCTTTTATGTCAGATATCCAATTTGCATCGCTGTATCCTTCGATCACAGCTGGAAATCTGCCATAATGCAGTCCATACTCACGAGTGTATCTCAAGTACCTTAACAATCTAGTAATACTCTTCCGGTGTTCAGAACTGGGATTACTAGTATACCTACTTAGCCTGCTCACAGCATATTCTAAGTCTGGTCTGGTACAAGTCATTAGATACATTAGACTTCCAATAATTCTTGAGTATTCTACTTGTGCAACACTATCTCCTCTATTTTTAGATAGATGTTGACTAGTATCAATCGGAGTTCTAGCTATACTAGTATCTCCTTTATTAAATTTCTCAAGAATCTTATCCACGTAGTGTGTTTGGCTTAACACTAGACCATTCTGGGTTCTTGTGATCTTGACACCAAGTATCACATCTGCTAGACCCATGTCTTTCATGTCGAACTTAGATTTCAACATATCCTTCGTGGATCTTATCATTTTGTCATCATTACCAATGATAAGCATATCATCAACATATAAGCATAAGATGACATATCCATGAGTAGTGTTCTTCATATAGATACACTTATCACACTCATTTATTTTAAAACCACTTTCAAGCATGGCTTGATCAAACTTTTGATGCCATTGCTTTGGAGCTTGCTTTAAGCCATACAAAGATTTAACAAGTTTACACACCTTGTTTTCTTGTCCTGGGGCAACAAATCCCTCAGGTTGCTCCACATAGATTTCTTCTTCTAAAACTCCATTTAGAAAAACGGTTTTCACATCCATTTGGTGAATTTGCAGGTTTCTAATAGCTGCAATGGCAAGCACCATTCTAATGGATGTTATTCGCGTTACCGGAGAATTTGTATCAAAGTAATCTAGACCTTCTTTTTGTCTATATCCTTTGATCACCAACCTTGCCTTGTATTTGTCAATACTCCCATCAGCTTTCATTTTCCTCTTGAAAATCCACCGGTAACCTAGTGGTTTACAACCCGGAGGTATGTCCACTAGTTCCCATGTATGGTTTTGCAAGATAGAATCTATCTCACTCTTGATGGCTTCTTTCCAATGTGGTCCTTCTGAAGAAGTAACTGCCTCACGATAGGTTTTGGGTTCACTTTCCACCACGTAAGTGAGAAAATCAGGACCAAGTGATTTTTCAACCCCAGCCCTTTTACTTCTTCTAGGTTCTATCTTTTCTTCCTCAGATTGAACTTGTTCATCCTCTCGAACAATTTATTTATCTTTTGAAGAGGGGATTTGACTTTCCTTGTTCAAACAAGGAAATACATCTTCAAAGAATGAAGCATTCCTTGATTCCATAATTGTATTCTTGTATATCTCTGGATTTTTAGAATCATACACAAGAAACCGATAAACACTACTATTTTGTACGTATCCAATGAATATACAATCCACTGTTTTGGGTCCTAGCTTTTGTACCTTAGGCAGTGGTACAAATACTTTAGCTAGACACCCCCACACTTGTAAGTACTTATAAGATGGCTTCCTATCCATCCAAAGTTCATACGGTGTTTCATCCTTTTTCTTGCGGGGTATCTCATTTAAAAGATAATTAGCCGACAAAATAGCTTCCCCCCACATGTTCTGACTCAAACCAGAACTAATCAACATGGCATTCACCATCTCTTTCAAGGTACGGTTCTTTCTCTCAGCAATACCATTTTGCTGAGGTGAATAGGGTGCTGTGAATTCATGTCGAATTTCATTTTGTGAACAAAATTCAGCAAACGCTGAAACATACTCACCTCCCCTATCACTTCTAACCACCTTGATTTTCTTGTTAAGTTGATTTTCAACTTCATTTTTATACAAGACAAACTTGTCTATTGCTTCATCTTTACTTTTAAGTAAATATATGTAGCAATATTTCGTGCTATCATCGATGAACGTGATAAAATATTTATTCCCACCTCTAGTAGGAACCGATTTTAAATCACAAACGTCAGTATGAATTAAATCAAGGGGTTCGGTTTTCCTTTCAATTAATTGGAAAGATGATCTAGTAAGTTTGGCTTCAACACATGTGGGGCATTTGTGGTTTGAGTCAATATCAAATTTTGGTATGCAATTTAATTTGATCAAACGTCGTATAGAATTAAAATTAACATGTCCTAAACGTCCATGCCAAACATTTGAAAATTCAAGCATATAAGCAGAAGTAGTACCAATTTTATTCATAACGTTGTCACCAATTACATTCATTTTGAACATGCCATTCATGGCATATCCCTTGCCCAAATACATACCACTTTTGGACAAAACAAACTTGTCCGACTTAAACACAAGTTTAAAACCAAACTTGTTCAGCAACCACCCTGAAACGAGGTTCTTGCGAAGCTCCGGGACATACAAAACATCCTTAAGTTTGAGCTCTTTCCCTGAAGTCATCTTCAAAATCACATCACCAACACCCTTGATATCCGCGGTGGCGGCATTCCCCATAAAGATCTTTTGCCCATCATCAACCTCCTTGAAGGTGTTGAAGTTACACTTGTCATGACAAACATGACGGGTAGCTCCGGTATCAACCCACCATTCCTTAGAGTTTGAACCAATCACATTCACCTCCGATACCATGGCGGTGAGGTCCATAGCCGAAAGATCCGTGATCATGGCCACCAAATCCACATCCTCATTTACCATGTTTGCTTGACGCGTATTGTCCTTCTTGGACAACTTGTAATCAGCAGCCTTGTGACCCGGTTGGCCACAATTATAGCACTTGAACTTCTTCTTGAAAGTTCCACTTTTAGGGACAAGAGACTTCACTTTCCCTTTGCCTTTATCAATCTTCTTGCCCTTGGTTTTGGAAGATTGACCAACTTCCACCACATTTTCTTTAGAAGACTCGGCAGAATAACCTCCCTTCAAAGCCATCCGGTTGTCTTCTTCAATGCGAAGACGCACCAAAAGCTCCTCCACAGACATTTCCTTTCGCTTGTGCTTAAGGTAATTTTTGAATTCTATCCATCCGGGAGGAAGCTTTTCAATCATCGCTGCAACTTAGAATGTTTCACTAAGAATCATTCCTTCGGAAAGTATATCATGCAATATGGCTTGAAGATCTTGCACTTGACTCATTACGGTTTTCGAGTCAACCATTTTGAAATCCAAAAAACGTGCAACAACATGCTTTTTGGTTCCCGCATCTCGGTCTTATACTTCCGATCCAAAGAGTCCCATAGTTCCTTAGCCGTGGTCACTTTGCAATAAACATTGTAAAGTGGATTGGCAAGCCCATTCAACACATAGTTGCGGCATAAAAATTCCGAATGCTTCCAAGCATCCACCACACTCACAGATTGAAGTGTCGGCCTCTCCTTCGGCAATTTGAGGAGCAACTTCGGTAAGGAACCGAGCCAAGTTTAAGGTGGTCAAATAGAAGAACATCTTTTGTTGCCACCTCTTGAAGTTAAGACCAGAAAACTTCTCCGGTCTTTCAGCGTGATTTGCCATGGTGTTTGGCACCGGTGTGGTAGCAGTTGGGTTAACAACAGTTTCCGTCATCTTGCCTGAAAACAAATTTCAAAGTTTTGAACAACACTTTAAATCTGTTTACAAAAAACAGTTTCTGTTTACACAAAACAGAATCAAAATATTCTTTTTTTTTCTTTTCCCGAAATTAATAGTAATAGCAGATTATATATAGGAAATCTAGGTGATTGAATCAAAACAAACTCGATTCAAATCAGTTATAAGACAAAAATCTGTTTAAGATTGTTAGTACTATGTATATATAAACTGCAGTACATAAAATAAGAAAGAAAATAAGATAACAGAATAAGAAGACAAAACGTGGTTGAAGCTCGTATTGGATACGATGCCCTTAAACAGATTTCCCGTCTGTTCCCAGGGTACGACAACCGAAGCAGTCGAGCTGCCGGAGATGACGACTTGCCTGAAAAGTTCGCCGGAGTACGTATGCAGCAGAGAAAGAGAAAGTTGTGTGTTCGTTGGTATCTTGGAATGAGACCATAGGTTCATTTTATAGTGATAATAGAAATTGAAATAATAAATTAATAATTAATTTGTAATTAAATGAATTAATCATCATTATTTCTGATAAATAAACAAATTAATTATCATTTATTTCTATTAAAACACATCATTTACAAACTGAAAATGATCAGCTACACAGCCTCAAGCTGACTTTTGATCAGCTGCTGCATGTTTTAAAACCGACTTTTGATCAGCTGCACAGCCTCAAGCTGACTAACGATCAACTGATCTTTCCTGAACCTGACTCCTTAAGCTGACTTTTGATCAGCTGTAGAATGTCAAGCTGAAACTGAATTTCCATCAGCTGATCAAAAGAAAAAACAACAAAACTTAGCTTGCGCGTTTCTAAGAGTTTGGAGCTGTATTCGTGTCCGCAGGTCGCGCCCAGACACGAGTTCGGTAAATTTAACCTACGAAATCCACCATCAGCACCCCCCTGCGTACGGGTAGGACTTGGAGTAAAACGACACAAGAAGCTTGTAAGCCCTTTACACCTTCAAGGTTATAAACCCCTTAAAGTTTACTCCTCCCTCCTATGTGGGACACTTCCCACACTCACTTGTTTTGCCAATTTTCATTCCAAGTGCTCAACTTTGAGTGTTGATATCTCATTCACACATACTCCGTTTTGGACACATTATATATCGTTTCGAAGCTCTCATAAAGGAGAAAACAAACCCACTAAGAGTTATCTATATATAACACATATTTATGTATTTAGTTGTGTCCAAAGTTAGTAAAAACACATATATTTTTACTAAATTTTCCAACAGAAACATGTGTTGTTCATTATGCCTTGGATCTTTTCGTATGTAAAAGTAATTGCACTTTTTGTATCCTGTAAAGATATAAACAAGATCAAACTTTACCTTTGGAAAAGGTTAATGTTGGGGAGATAATCATTTCAACCAATAATCAAAACATGTTCACTGAAACAAACAAGATTTGATGATAACAAAGCACACTTTCAGTTAGACTGAAATTAATCATGTGCTGTTTAATTTTTGACATAAGAGTTACAAACGAGAGATTATCTGCCAGGACTCGCAATAGTACCGAGCTTTAGTTGAAGACTAAGGTAAAAGACTTTGAAGTATTTCAGATGCGTAGAAGACTTTGAAGCATTTCAGATGCGTAAAAGACTCTAAAAGTATTTCAGATTCGTAAGAGACTTTGAAACCTTTAAGATGGGTAAATGTCAAGCTTCAAATCAACTAAAAGGCACGCCTATCATGTAACTCTTTCACTGAAATCAAACCTATTATGTCTGTTCAAGTACACTCTTCAACGAAGTCATAAATTGTATCTTCTTATATTCTATGTCTGATCAATGTAATCTTTGTTAAAGGCTAAACATGTGTTGTTCAACTATGCCTCTGATCTTTCATATGTAAGAGTATCTTTTTTGTATCTTCTGAAAGATACAAACAAGAGAAACCTTTACCTTTGGAAAAGTTAAAAGCTACCTCTGAAGAAAATATCTCGAAGATTTGTCAAGTACTAAAGTATGACCTACATCTTTAGTAAAGTCAGATATGAAGGAACTTGGCCGACGAAGAACGTTCTAACATGAAAAAGGAAAGTTAGAGTTTCACGGTAAAAAGATAAGACGGATAATATTATTAAATTACCAATGGGAAAAATCTTTTTTGAACACTTGCCCATTTGTTGTATAATAACAATTATGTCTTTTCTAACTGTCATGTCATTACGTAAAGGATCTTCCAAATGACCGGCTAAGAACTTTTATAAATAGACATGCATGCGCAACATGCAAAACACGACTACAAGTTTCTAAGCTCACTAAACTTCACTCAAAGAACTAAGCTTCAAGTTTTTAAGCAAGACAAAGTTTTAGAGTTTACTTAAGTGTAGAATCAAACTTGTCCATGTGTTGGACCTCCTAAACATCAGTTGTTTAAGAGAAGCTTGTCTACGTATTAGACATATTATCTGTCATTTTTTATTGTATTAGGAATTTTTTGCTTCCTCATACATGTAATTCTTGATTCAATATCAATAATAATTGAATCAAGAATTATATTAGAAGTATAAGTATGTGTAATTAATTTAAAAAACTTAAGTTTATATTCAACCCCCATTCTACAGACATTTACATTTGTTGTTGTGTACTCACTCTGGGACTAACATGACCAATCATGAAACAAATATCCGTAGAAAAGATTATCCATAATTTCACATGTTGAAAGACCAAACATAAAATAACTATATTAGATGTCCGTATCATACACAATAAAAATAGTTAATAATAAATATCAAAAAAAATTAGATAACTATAAAACACGATAGGAATGAGATCCTATAAAAATGGCTACAAATGACGTCACATCAGCGGTGGAAGCGTCGCGATGTTGAGGGTTGACATGACAGAATAAACACAATATCATGATACAAATAAACATGATTCTATTTCTTGTACAAGCTTTTGATTATTATTGTTACAATATGAACAATATGCTAAATATTTATTGTTATAATTAAATAGAATTCAAAATAATTATAACGGAACAAATTTAAAATATAGTTAAATATAATATTTCAAATATGATAAAGGGTAAATACGATATTTGTAAATTAGTGTGGATAAATATGATAATCTTAGGTTTAAGAAGAACATATATGAAATTCCTCTAAATAATTCATTTTGGAGTTAAAAAAGTTAAAACTAGAATTTTAATTTTAAATTAAAAAATGGTAAGGATTTGACAATTAAATTTGTGTTAATAAATAAACGGTTAAAATCATAAAATTGATATATGTTAGTCTTTTGTCTAGATTAGATTATATTAGAAGATGACATAGTTAAAACACCAACATATAAGTTTAAAAAGTAATATTAAAAATTGTATAAAAAATAAAATAATTAATAAATGTAATTATATATATATATACAATAGACAAGGGCTTAACATAAGCCAGATTTACTGTTCATAGTAGGGGATTACTAACTTACGCCGCTATTATAAGTTATATATTTAATATGCTGTGCAATTATTAGTTGATGCTGGAGCTCAACTTGTTAAGACGCTATCTTACTTCCTCTCCCCTCATGGTCACGTGTTCGACTCCTGGCTTGCTCTTTTTTTTTTCTAATTTTTCCAAGTTTCCCCCTTCGATTCCCTCACTCCTTCTACTTTAAAATTTGAATTTTGAGCCTTTTCATTTCCCTAATTCCCTCCCTTCTTTTTCCTTTTTTTTCCTTATTTTCTTGGGCAACTGGTCTTATTTAGTTTTTTCATTTACCATTTTTTTTTATTTTATATTAAAACAATTAGTTTTATATAATTTTTTATTATGGTCATCTTATTTGTATTTTTACTTCAATATAAATTTTATTATAATAACATATTTTTTAAGAACAAAATTTTCTAAAATCATAATAATAAGAAACTCACGATGTATGTCATATATATTTGTGACAGTTGTTATTAATTTATCGTGAATATTACGCTATTATTGTTAGTATTAATTTTTCCATTATTACTGTGTTTAATTATTATTGCTTTATTGCATCATATCATGTTTGTGATTATTTGAATTGTATATATTTTACACCTAATTGAATATAACTAAAAATAAACAACTCATACTTTTTAAGATAAAAAAATAATTATAAAGACCAAATTTGATAAACTAGAAAACTTTAATCTACTTAAGAAAATGTATACGTTTTAAAATTCCGCAGCAAAGCGCGGGCATTATAAACTCGTTCAATACAATATATATATATATATATATATATATATATATATATATATATTAGTGTAAATAAATATAATTGCCTAAGTTTTAAAAAAGACATATACAAAAATTTTCTAATAAAATTGATTATCTATACTACTATATAAACCATTTAACCTTCTCTCTTCTCCTACATTTTTAAGAGTTCTTAAATCTCAATCAAAATAATCATCTTGCCCATTCATTATATCAAAATTAATCTCATCCACCCAATTTTTTACCATTTCAATCTCTTTCCTAATTTACTTTAGCTTTTTATTCAATTAAATATATTCTCTCATTAACACACATTCTCTCATATCAACACAACTATTCACCATATCAACACAATTTTTAAGATCTTATTAATTTTTCCTCTCCTAATTTCATAAATAAAAATATTTTTTCTTGATATTATTTAAAAACTAATAAAAAGTTGCTAAAAATAAAAGAAATAGAAGAAAACAGATATGTTGCTAATTAAAAACTATTTAGTGATATCGAATTACGCGAATAACATATTATTACTTTTTTAAAAATGACATGTTACTAAACAGAAATTATTCGTCACCGCTGCATTCTACATGTATAATGCTAGTTTTTTATTTAAGAAAGTCAAAACTAAAATTTCAGTTTTAATTAAATAAATAATCACGGATGGTAAATTTGAATGAAAATGAATTGTAGTAGCGGCTGAATTATAAACCTACCATGACTATGCCTTTCAAGTTTCCACCTCCCTTCTCGAAATTTCTTGCCCATGGAAAGAAGAATAAATCACCGCCACACTCGCGTGAAATCTCACTAGATTTCTCATTTCTTCCACTCAAATCACACGCAAAAGCCCTAGAATGCATACATACACATAATAGTTTATGCATGTTGTCACTGACACAAAAATCTGTTCATCTGTAATTCCGATTTTGGCTAATTTTGAAGGGTCTGTGAAAATTCCCCAATCGCAACCGCAATTCGAGTGAAATTTCACTACACATTGATCGTTTCATTTGTTCAATTTGATATAGTGATTGATTCCGTGTTCTGATGGAATTAGGTTTTTTTGTTTCTTCTATATTGATTGATGGATGATCGATAATGCCTCAGCTGCGTAGCGGAGTACGCAGAGGAAGACCGTCAAAGCGACCGATTGCTGGGGAAAAAATCGAGCCGGAACCAGTTGAAGAACAGACAGGGAGGGGGTTTAATCGGAAAACAGGTCAGATTCCAAAAAGTGGAAGGGGAAGGAAGAAAGCGGTGCCGGAACGGGTGGTTGTGCGTTCTGAACATGGCGAGGAGACGAATGCTGTAAGAACGACGCCAAAGGAAGAAGAGGAGGGGAGAAACGAAGATTTACCGGCAGCGGAGATAAAAAAGGAAGAAAAGGAAGAAATTGGGGAAAAGAAGATGGATGAGTACGATAGCATTGGGCCAAGCGGTGATAAGGGCTTGGGTGCTGAAGATGAAGGCAGCACTGCTCCACTCCCAGAAAGGGTAAAAGTCTATTCATATAAACTCGTCCAAAGAACTATCTTTGTTTTATTCAAAGTTATTTTTATGTAGCTTATAAAGCTCTTTTGATATTGACAAAGTTTTGAAAAGGTCCAAGTACTTAGTATGATAAGATATCTGCTTCTTTGTGAGCCTGGATTGGATTTTTGCTGATATACGATATCTTGATGGAATTTCTGCTCTTTCATAGCTCTCAAGGTTCCATGTCAGTAATTTTAGGTGGTTTGATCGTTTGAAGACAAGATATGTTGTATTTTTTAGGCTCTTTGTTTTCTTGAAATGTTGTTTCATTCTCTAGTCAAATTTAATTATGATTTTTCTAGTGTATAAGTTGATTGAAGTTCCGCTATCATGAGTAGCCAAAGATGAAATTTATGGTTTAAAAATAGCATTGCTATGTATAAATTGCATGCCTTAAATCTGTACTTATAAAGCAAGTGCTGGTAGAGTTGGTATAAATGAGAGTGATCATCTCACTTTTGAGCTTCAGTAATACTTTTTAGTAGTGGTTAACCTGATGCTTGGTTGCGATTCCCGAATTGCCTCCCTAGTTTTATTGATGAATTTTTTTACGTCTTTAAGATAACGACTTCTAGAAGGATTATGATTACTAAAGTATAACACTTCACTTGCTTTTTGTGTGATTAGTAATGCTATGTCATTTTGGTTTTCCACTAACAACAGGTCCAGGTAGGTGGTTCACCATCATATAAGATTGAAAGAAAACTTGGAAAGGGGGGGTTTGGGCAAGTATATGTTGGGCGTCGCATTAATGCACCAGTTCCTCATGAAAGAACTGGTCCTGGAGCTGTTGAGGTATCACATACGTATTTTGTCGCATGCTATCATTGTATTAGTGGCAAAAAGGAATTTCATCTAATCTACCAAATACCAATTCTGATATAAAATACATAGGTTGCATTGAAGTTTGAACATCGAACCAGCAAAGGATGTAACTATGGACCACCATATGAGTGGCAAGTTTACAAGTAAGCCCAGCCATTGTTTTATATTATTTTTGTACCTTTTGACATTTTTACGTTGTCCTAAAATGATGGCTTGTTTTGGCTGTTAATTCTTAGTGCACTTGGTGGAAGCCACGGCGTGCCTCGTGTACATTATAAGGGCAGGCAAGGTGATTACTACATAATGGTATGTCTTACTCTAGGCTGTGTGATCATGTTTAATATAATTTTCTTCAATACCCTACTCAAGTAGATGGTAGCTAATATTGTTGATTGTTGAAGGTCATGGATATGCTTGGACCTAGCTTGTGGGATGTCTGGAATAACAACTCGCACACGTAAATCCATCTTCTACTTACCTTAGCTTAGCTTAGCTTAGTGTGGATATGTATATAGGGAAAAGATCAAACGAGAACTGTTTTTTTGAACTGGAACTGCCGATTGCGAGAACTATTTGTAACATCATTAATGACTCATTTATAGGGGTATTTTGGTCATTTGAATATTTACCCAACCGCGAATTGCGTCCGTGTGGATCGTTATTAACGAGCAAAACTGGATTTTTCTAAATACCTCTCATTAATGGGCCGGAAATTTTTTTTAACCGTTGATTAATTTTAAACAAGGGCCAAGATTGGTTCTGGTTTGTATGAAAATCAGTTCGTTTGAACTCTTCCCTATATATGTATGTATTTGTTTGTATTCTCTTAGAAAGCCATTTATTAGTTGCACTTTTGTCATGCGTTGTTTCCCTTTCCTTTTCATTTTTAGGATGTCAATTGAAATGGTTGCATGCATTGCCATCGAAGCCATCTCTATATTAGAGAAGATCCATTCCAGAGGGTAGGTTGGGTTTGTTTTCAATCTGAACTTGTTAACTATCTTTGTGTGCGTAGCTGATCATTGGAGAGTGGTTGACTATTCACATTGGATACACATTGTATGTAATGTACTATTGTTGATGTTATGCAGGTACGTACATGGTGATGTTAAACCTGAGAATTTCTTGCTTGGTTCTCCTGGTACATCGGATGAGAAGAAACTGTTTCTTGTTGATCTTGGTTTAGGTATATCCCAAGTTGTATTTTCTGTTGACATAAAATGCTTTATTGGACCTTATTCAAGCACAAGCTAAAACATTTGTTACATGACAGCCACCAGGTGGCGGGATATTTCATCGGGATTGCATGTTGATTATGATCAACGACCAGACGTTTTTAGGTATGACTATGACAATGACAGTTTTTATGCAGTGATGGCAGATTGGGTGGGTTGGGTGTGTTGTGTAACAGGTAAACAAAGGTACCTTTTTGGTAAGGTAGAAATAGCTGAGGTTGTCCTTTATGTTCGAAAGTGTAACTTTCTGTATAAAAAAATCATTACTATCTACTTATTTCGTGAACGAACTACATAAATCATCCCTGTGGCATTGTGTATGGTCCCTTTATGGATCTACTCACGGAGTTCGTAACGAGAGGTGGTGGTGGTAGTGTGAAGAAGATGATGTGATGGCAGAGATAGTGTTAAGGAGGTAGTAGTTGAAGGTGGTGGGTAGCAAATAATGTATTTATTAGGGGTGAGCTTGAAACCCTGAAAATTTGTTATTTTATGTTGCATACAAAACTATCATCTTTTTGTTTGCGTATGATACACCAAACAATGGGAAATGCATGATGTGCTTTTGCTTTTGAACAATGATTTGATTGGTGTACCAATCATGGAAGTCTAAATTTTTTTGTATCAATTATATAAGATGAACTTAATGTTTTTATAATGTGCTACATAAAGGGCAAAAACAGCCAAAATGACCCTAACCAAAATGGTTTTAGGTGGTTTGGTTGGTTTCATATGTCTAGCTCATTTGGTCATTTTGGTTTGAGATTTCTCGAAACTGAGGTACTGGTTCAGTTATCATTTTTTAGCACAAACCAGCTGAACCAAGTCATGCTCACCTCTAGTTTTTATAACTACATTGTTTTGTAATTTTTTTCTAGATATATAATATAATTAGATCTAAGAAGGTTGGATAAATATAGAGGCTAGCTATTGCTATTTTTGTCATTTCGCTTGGATGTGGGCTAAAGTTGAAGCAAATAGTGATAGTAGGGACCATTTCTGAAATAGTATCGAGAAGTGAGACCATCTCTATACTTGTCACTACACCAGTGGCTCAATTTATGTAATTTACTTGGTTACTAAAGTGATTTATTTTGTTTTGTCCATTAAGAACACACTTTGGGTGACTTTCCTTCCATCAGCCATTTTCTTTTAAGCTAATTTAATTTTGTTTCACATGTTTGAGGCAAATATAACCTGAGCCAGGTTTTTCTTCTGCTTTTTGCTGTTTTCCTCGATTTATTCATAATATTTTTTAAGTGTTGATCAATTTTATATGAAGGGGAACTGTTCGCTATGCAAGTGTACATGCTCATCTTGGAAGAACTGGAAGTCGAAGAGATGATTTGGAATCCCTTGCTTATACCCTTGTATTTCTTCTCCGTGGTCGATTGCCTTGGCAAGGCTTTCAGGTTGGCTCTCAACTTTTTTTCCATATCAACTTTTATAATGGTTAGGAGTTTCCTGCTATATACTTACAATGTGGTTCTTCTAGGGCGAAAACAAAGGCTTCCTTGTGTGCAAGAAGAAGATGGCAACTTCTCCTGAAACGCTTTGTTGCTTCTGTCCTGCTCCGTTCCGACATTTTGTTGAATACGTTGTTAATCTGAAGTTTGACGAGGAACCGGATTATGCAAAATATATTTCACTATTTGATGGAATAGTTGGTCCAAATCCGGATATTAGACCGATCAACACTGATGGTGCTCAAAAGGTATTTTTTTAATGCAAACACATACTTGCATGCATATATGTTTTTGAACTTTAGCTGTGCCTGAAGTTATTTATATATGTACTGGGTTAGCTTATGTACCAAGTTGGACACAAGCGAGGAAGATTGACGATGGAGGAAGGAGATGAGGAACAACCGAAGAAGAAGATTCGCATGGGAATGCCTGCAACTCAATGGATAAGTGTTTATAATGCTCGCAGCCCGATGAAGCAAAGGTACGACACTTGAATCTTTTGCTTTTTATTCGTATATTTGTAAAGGTGGCAATTTTGACTTATGATTCTAT